>CM075651.1:148320000-149578750 GCA_037953625.1 Crotalaria pallida | reverse complement strand
AGACAATAAGGCTTCACATACCATAGTTAAATGGACAGTGAATGCTCCCGTAGACAATAATAAGGCTTCACGTGCCATAGTTAAATCAACTCTGTTATTCAAACATCCGTATTTGACATCTATACAGGACACCTGCCTTTTTAAGCAAAAATTGGTGGATCCTGCAGTTTTTCTTTTTATAGAACCCACCACTTTTTACCAAAAAATGTAGGTGTCTGTATTTGATATCAAATACAGATGTAGGAATAACATTTTTGATGTTATTGTATGAAAAATATGTGATTTTTTAGTGTAACGTTGGAGCTACTTATACTATCCTGTGTTATGAAATTAATTACATATTTTTCCTTAAAAAAAATATATTCTCTAGATATATATATATATATATATATAGTCACAAACTAATTTCTCTCGAGTAAAGATCACCTTACTAGGTATGACATTCATATTTTATTTAGTTATTTAGTGGTCTTTTTGCTTTAAACATTTTAGTTAAACAATCAACAAAACCCAACACAGTTGACAGATAGCTCGGTTTTTTAAACATTATGTCAGGGGTTCGATCTCTGCCGTGGTAGAGGCAAAACTCATTTCGGTGATTTCTACTAATCGGAAGGGATTAGTCTTTGACTGTCGGTCAGAGGATACCCTTAGAGTACACAAAATTCTGTTAAACAAAAAGACAAATTTTTAAAATAAAAACGTTTCTACAAAATTACTACTTTTTTTAAACCTTAAATCAACCGTCGTTGACCAACGAGCTGTTGGTGCAGTGGTGCCAGGGGCTGGGTTTGGTAGGGCGAACCACAGTTCGATCCCCCGCAACAACGTTGGGAGAGGAATAAAACCTTAACCTCAGGACCCCCTCGAACTGGATTAGTCGACCCAGTGGACCGGATACCAGGGTTCAAACAAAAAAAAAATCAACCGTCGTTCATCCATCGAAAACGACTTTTAAGATTTATTTTTTAAGTATTACTATTACCATGATTATTATTTGTTGTTCATTTTAATTATTTTGCACTTTAGAGTTTTACCATGTTGAACCCCGAAAGGCCGAAACTTTATTATTTTACGTTATAGACAAATTATTTCTAACAATTTTTAGCAATTTGTTATTCAAAATGATTATTTATACTATTCGATCAAAATATATTAAAATATGTCCTAACCGGTAATGAGCAGATCCAAAAAAATGAATTATAATAACAAATAAAATATTGCTTACAATAACTTTCTTTGTTATGTATATTTCCATTGTTATTTTTGAACTACATATATATTAAAAAAAATAAAGCAAAACAAAGCTAAAAGTAAAATATTCAAAAATAGTGTACAAATAATAACACTCTTTTATCAAACATAATTCATTTATTTACGTGTGTTGTGAATTTTGTGATTAGTTATGATCGCAAGCATTATTTATACCAACAAAGTCACTTAGATTACAAAATTACAAATAGGCTTAATTATATCACAAGTTCGTGAAGTTTGTGGTACTTTTGTCATACACCCTTATTCTTTTTTTTTCGATGTCTGACTCCCCAAAGTTACTTATGGGTTTAATTTGTCGTATACCCCTACTACCAATTCTGACTCATTTTGCTAACATGTAACATCATAATCCTGATCAGACGTAAAAGGTTAAGTACTTGTGCCCCTTGGGCGAAAATCCTTTATTTATTTTTTTTTAATTTAAAAAACTAAAAAGCTTAATAGTTTTATATTTTTAGTTTAAAAAAAAGAAAAAAAATTAATTGAAGAGATAGGTCGTCTTCGCCCGTAAGACATCACGCATCACCAAATGATCAATCTCCTGCGTCTGACTAGGATTCTGATATTACATGTAATCAAAATTGGTCAGAGTTGATAGTAGGGGTATATGACAAACCTATAAGTAACTTTGGGGAGTCAGACATTGAAAAAAAGTATAAAAATATTTGACAAAAGTACCACAAACTTTAGGGACTTGTGACATAATTAAGGCTTACAAATATACAATCCTATTCAGACGGGCTATTGTCCAATGATAAATGGACATGATCAAATTTTATCCACATCATCGATAACTCACGAGAATTAGTCCCCAACTTTTATATTTTAGTCCTAAGTCCCCAATTTTTTTATGGGATTTAATCGGATTATTTTTTGACACATTTGAGTTGAACAATACATTTTTTCGATTATCCTTTTATTAAAAAATGCATATTTAAAATCTAAAAAATACAATTTTCCAAATCAAAGATGTGAGACTAAAAACTGAAATGTAGGGGCTAAGGATAGAACTCATACTTCAACTCTAAGGTTTTGTTTGATTGAGGTGAATTTGGGAGAAGAGAATTTGAAAAGAAAACTTAATTTTTTCCTGTGTGGTACATGAGAGAAAATGGAAGAAGAAAAAAAATGGATGGATCCCACGAAAAAAAATTTCTTCTCACATGAGGCAAGATTTCAGGGAAGCATTGGATATCGTGCGTGTACTCTCCACGTGCGTCTGTATGCGTTGTATTTACTTCATCCTTCTACTGTTCGGGTAGCAAAAGATACACATCCGTTCACTTGTTTGAAATATTTTTAATTAGAATTTTTATTATATAAAAAATTAAAGAAATGATAATAAAAAATTAAGCAAACAATAAATATTTGGTTATTTTTTATATTAAGAAATAAAATTATACATTTATTTTTTATGTAAAATAAGTGTATATTTGTCTTTTAACAAATTTATTGGTTTTTCTTTTCCCACTTCCCACCACAAAAAAAATTTCTCCCCCATAGAAGAGATAATGAGAGGAAAATGAGTTTTTACATGTAATATTATCTATCTATCCTTCATTTATTCACTTTATTTGATTGTTTTTTTAATTAATTGGAAAAAATAAAGTTTTTTTCTCGATAAAAAAATTGTTATTTTTTATATTATGGACTCAGAATTTTTATCATATAATAAAAAATTGAAGTAAAAAAAAATATTTGGCTATGTTAAATATACATACATGTAAAAAAGAAAAAAAATATTTATTTCTATTTTATAAAAGAAGGGTTTAGTTGTCTTTTGACAAATTTGTTATTTTCTCTCTTCCCTCTTTTCTCTCCAACCAAACGAAAGGAAAGGAAACTCAAGTTTTCACTCTTTCTCATTTCTTCACATTTTCTTTCATACCAAATAATCACAAAATCTACCCATTTTCTCACCATAATCTCTCTTCCATATTTCTCTCTTCCCATTTTCTCTGTTGCAACCAAACGGCATTGAACGATTTTTTTTCTTAAATGAACCGATATTACTTTTACACTTATTTGTATGTATAAAATTTAACTATTTTTTCATTCCACACATAAATTTTTTATTTTTTTTTCATAAAGAGGTCATGTTATCTACTACTTTCCTAATATTTTACAACAAATACAAAATACGATTAACTAACCATATTTTTTTAAAAAAATTTGAATAGTCGTTTTTCAAAAAAAAAAAAAAACATGTTGAGAAGTCGGTTGCAACATTTCAACACGTGTTAATTTGTGATTTTAATTTAATCTATACTGTTATAAAAGCCCATGGCTGTATAGCAGGCGGGAAACATCCCGCCCAACTCCCCTTCACTTTTTTTTTTTTTTAAATTATCTCCTTCAACTACCAAAAACATTCCCCCATTTACATATTCTACCAAAAATTTCCCTCGGTACAAGTAATAAAATTTTCCTCAATTCAAAAGAAAAATTTAAAAAAAAAATCAAAAAATTAAGGAGATATGCATTTAATGATTTGTCTATCACATCAATCAATTATCAAACAAGCCCATGACTGTATAGGCCCAACCCCCCTTCACTTTTTTTTTTTTAAATTATCCTCTTCAACTACCAAAAACATTCCCCCCATTTACTTATTCTACCAAAAATTTCTCTCGGTACAAGTAATAAAATTTTCCTCAATTCAAAAGAAAAATTAAAAAAAAAGCAATAAAAAAATTAAGGAGATATGCATTTAATGATTTGTCTATCATATCAATCAATTATCAAACAATCTATACTATTATAAAAGCCCATGGCTGTATAGCAGGCGGGAAACATCCCGCCCAGCCCCCCTTCACTTTTTTTTTTTAATTATCCCCTTCAACTACCAAAAACATTCCCCCATTTACTTATTCTACCAAAAATTTCCCTCGGTACAAGTAATAAAATTTTCCTCAATTCAAAAGAAAAATTTAACAAAAAAAAATCAAAAAATTAAGGAGATATGCATTTAATGATTTGTCTATCACATCAATCAATTATCAAACAAGCCCATGGCTGTATAGCAGGCGGGAAACATCCCGCCCAGCCCCCCTTCACTTTTTTTTTAATTACCCCTTCAACTACCAAAAACATTCCCCCCATTTACTTATTCTACCAAAAATTTCCCTCGGTACAAGTAATAAAATTTTCCTCAATTCAAAAGAAAAATTTAACAAAAAAAAATCAAAAAAATTAAGGAGATATGCATTTAATGATTTGTCTATCACATCAATCAATTATCAAACAACTAATTTAATAGATTTTGCATGAATCAACAAAACACAATTCAAAGTTTACAATTTCTAAAATTTTCATTAATTATTTTAACGGTAGTTTAGGGATAATAAGTTTAGACATTTTTTATCATCCTTGTGGGACGGAGGGAGTATAAATTTGTGGATTCACTACTTCTGCTATTTCCCGCACAATACATAGCACACCTATGAAACCCACAATAGATTTTACACGTAGAGTTGAAGAAGTGTGTATTAAAAAAAAAAAACTCTTTTTATTACAGTGTGTTACTCTCTCCAATTCTATTTATAAGATCTTTTTAGAGTTTAAATTTTGATTCTATTTATTGGTTTGTTAAACTATTGGTTTGTTAAATTAACCATTGCATATTGGTGATATTCCGATGCAATGGTATTTTTGGAAAAAAATAATAGAAAAATGTTCTATATTTAGCACCAAATCTCACAGTATCGTTGCATTCCATTTAGGACCACGGAGAATATAAATTAAGCTGAGTACACTGAATTAACATAATAATTAATTAATAATTAATCTGTGCATCACACCGATAATTTCATATCTAACTTGGTTGAACATCGTATTGGCCCGTGCGTGGCACGGGATGTTTCTAGTTTATTGAATTTGAGATTGATTGCGTTAAACCCTAAATTTTCCAATTGGTTATGACTAGTACCAAATAATTTGATTTTCTGGGGGAATGTTTGATATAGCCATTGTGAAACTTTCCTCCTTTTCTTTCTTAATCCTTTTATTTTAATATTTTATTTACGTGTGTCGGATACGAACTGTGTTTTAATTAATGCATAGTGGTGAAATATAACTAAATGAAAAGGGTTTTCAACGACGACAAAATGTTCATAAAATCATTTACGAACAAAAACTATGCTTGCCGAAGATGCTCTAACATATTTACAACGTGTTTGGTTGGGTAGTAAGCAACGACAATCGTAGAAGCTTGGATCTAAGAGCTTCTGATGAAACGCACGTTTGCATAGTGCAAACGCAAAAACAAACAGTTCCTTAGTTGTTTTTCTTTGTTATTGTCCCATAGGTATTACTTTTTTGGTCTAATTGAAGTTTTTTTTGTCTTTGTTGTACTGTAAATCATATTTTCAATCTTCAATGATATTAATTATTTATTTTTTGTAATCACTCTTATTTATTTAATATTTTTAGAGTCTTAATAATAGATAAAAAAATAATTTTAAAAAAATTTATCAAATATTTAAATTTCAAATTATACTGACGATACTAAGTGACTTTCTTAAAAAAATATATATTTCTAATCAAGTGGGCTTATATATTTAAACCCTTTGAGTAAACATGGATATCCCATCTTTACCGAGAACAAGTTACTCGTACGAACACATGCCAAAGGAAACGGTTAGAACTTTTTAGAAAACTATTTTAAATTTATATTAATATAATAAGTATTTTTTTAATCTATGCACCATATGGATATATTAACCAAAGTTTAAAAAGTAAATTATCCTTGAAAGATAATATGTTTAATATATCAATAGATGATTATTTAGAATTTCAATATACTTTTACTTCTATTATTTACTTATTTTCATAGATGAATATAATATACAAACTCATATAATAAACTTATCGCGCAACAACGTTGAAGGAGGAATAAAACCTTAACCCGGTGACCCCCTCGAACTGGATTAGTCGGTCCAGTGAGCCGGATAGCAAACCAAAATATAATAAACTTATGTGACAAACTTATGAAAATAAACTCTTCTTAGTTTATGATAAAAGAATAAGAGATTAATATATGTATATTGACAGTGTAAAGTTTTTTATATTGTTGATATATCATCCACTATTATATATGCATTACTTCTACTTGTAAGTCAATCATTGCTAACTCATCAACGATGAACAATATGGTGAAAATGTAATCCATTAAATAAATGCATATTAACACATGTGATTTGTAATTTCTCAATTGCGGTCATTGGTATCTTATTAATAACTTCTTTTGTTTGCCATACTAATTTTTGAAAAATTCCAAATCTTAAATGACTTTTTTTCTTCCAAATTTACTCTAATAGAGTATAAGGGAGTGTACTGTGCATTTTTCAAAATAAATTATATATATACATATATTTTACATTTAATATATATATACATATATTTTATGTACTTACAGCATAAATTTTGTTACACTATCGTTCATCATATATGTTTTTATAATCGTTGAATTTTGGATAAAAAAATTATCAATAAATGATGAATAATAGACGGATAATATAAAACATGTTAGACAACCGATACACTATTTATTTTCTCTTAACGTATGTCATTCTCACTGCATATGTGCAGAAATGCATTTGACTTAATCTTTTATTGTTTACTTAATTTTCATACACTAGGATGTCAGGATAATAAGCAAAAGATATATATAGATATTTTAAGGGATTAACGTACACGACAATTTTAAAAATTGTACGTTATTCCCTAGTATACCAAGGATTAAAAAAAAATACTTACGTGAAAGTATTTTGGAAAAAAAAATATTTGAAATGGGTAAAGTATCAATGAGGAGTAAAAGATCGAGGATTAGTCTATAAATCCCACTATTATCTCTCAAACTCCAATTTTTTGAATAATACCCAAAGTGCCCTCCTTTAAACTCCCCTTATATTCCTTTCATTTACATTTCACAAATCTCACACCCCATATTTCTCCAACTTCAAAAACCGTCTATCTTCCACCCACAACTTCCAACCTTCTTCTTCCTCATTGTCACCTCCGCACCGCTAGTGGGAGTCCTTCCTTCAAGGTATGAACTTCCTCTTTCTCATTTCACGTTTCGTTTTCTTTTTTCTTTTGCTGTTTCGTTTTCCTTTTCTCTTTCTATTTTCGTTTTTGTTTTGTTTATTTGTTTTTGTTTTGTTTATTTGATGTTTGGTTTGGTTTAGGTTAGGTTTTGTTTTGTTTTATTTTTAGTTTTTCGTTTGTTTATTTGGTGTTAGCAGTTGTTTTTGTTTCACTTTTGTGTTGATTTTTTTCATTCGTCATTGCTGTGTTAATGTGTTTATTTGTTGTTGTTGTTGCTACAGTTGAATATTTTTTTATTTTTCTGCTCTCTGGTTAATTCCGACGAACCAGTGTCGGAAAATTGAAATTCCGACACATGGTTCTCGGATTTTTTTTAAAAAAAATTTAACAAATTTTTCCGACATACCCGTGTCGGAATTTTGTTAAAATTTCGACACTGGTGTGTCGGTTTTTTTTTCCAGTAACGCAAAAAAAAACACACATTAAACAGAAGTTACCTTCAACAAGGAGCAGAGAAAGACCACTAGAACTCCTTTACGGATGAAGATGGGTAAAGCTTCTGAATTTCAATGACTTTTTGCTTTAGAGAATGTCAGGGAGAGAGGGGTTTGTTATGTGGAACATGAAGAAGATGCATGAGATTATGAGGTTTTCTTAGGGTAGAAGGTGGAAAGGTGGTGGGGTTAGGGGTTTCTTTTCTTTTTTCTTTTTGTTTTGAATGTTGAAGGGCATAATGAACATTTCTCCATTAAAATGAGGTTTGGGGATAATAGTGGAATTTGTAGACTAATCCCCTAAAAGATCTCCCTTGCAAATAAGCCAGCCCCAATAAATGGGCCTAAAACCACCAAAGGCAGAAAAGCCCAGACCAAACGGTGTTTGATGGAAATTGGAACCCAAAATAATTAGTTCTAGAACTTGAATTCCATTATTCCTTAATCCGTTTTTCTTTTTTATTCTAAAACAACCTTTCCACCCAAAATTCCAAAATCCTTCTTCTTCTTCCCCCTCCCCTCTCTCCTCTGCATTTTATATTAAAAAAAAAGGGATTTGTGAATAAAAAATGTGATTTATATTTCAAGACTCAAATAATATATATAGGTGATCCATTAATGATTTTTGTGGTAAGTTTGATTCCGTTAATGAATTTCGACTAGGTTGAGATGAAAGGGACTATCCCAAAGGATTCAAAACAACACAAGCCTATGACTTCAAAACCAATGTTTTTGTTGTTATTTAGGCAACAATATTTTAAGGTTTGGACTAGCTATTTCATAGACACAAAAAAGAATGTTAAATTTCTCATTTCTCATTCTATGAAATGGAATAATCATTTGAATAAACTTGACAATTCTCATTTAATTTTTCACCATCATCTACTTGGCAGATTATGTAAATGATGATTTTCTAACTGAATCTTCTGATTGAAAAGAAGCACAGTATTATTCTTAATTAATTTCTTATTCATGAACCTTTTGCATTTAACCAATTCAGATAATCAAGTCAGTTAGTGTTTTATTCCATTGTTCAAAGTTCAAACCGATCCAAGAACATAAACATATTATACATATATAAAATGGAGGAACTTGCTCAATGATACAAATTATGAAACTCAAGCATGATCACCTGTCGCTAGTTGCTAGATATTAGCACTTGACATGTCCATTTCCAAACAAATTGATCAGTGCGGTTTAACATGCACTTCAATATTTGGCCCCTCATATATGATGAATATATGTCTATGAAATAATTGATTAGAGAAGTGATGTTGGTGGGTCGTGGATTCATGTATGTCCATGAAAAATTATATATCAGTACAATTTATCAAGTTCAGGAACTAATTTCCCTTACTTGGCTTCTACTGTTTCTGTTTGGGCCCAAGTCACGTGATTGACTTCCTAAGGAACTTTGTCTTTAAGCTCAAACCTCTCAACTTATACTCCATACACATCTTTTAAGTAACACATCTCAGCTTACAGCTACTTAGAAAAATCAGAGTGTAACTATATGGAAAAAAAAAAAGTAATGTAAACACTTTGCCAATTCAATAAACCTTCCACAGAATTAGTGGTTAGACATTGCCAAACAACTTTTGTGAGGAGAAAAGGTAAGAGGTGTGAAATAACTAATAAGGACCTTTCTTTATCTAAATTTGTCTCTGATGTGATAATAATAATATAATGGAGGATCCTGCTACTCAATGTAAAAGCTAAAAGGAGCTTTAAACACTGTCTTAATCGAGACAGTGGACCCTTCAATTGAAATAACTGGATAACAAATGTCAAATAGTAATAACAACTTAACATGATATTTGATTTGCTTATTGTATGGACAAGAAGGTAATGCTTTAAAAGAT
Organism: Crotalaria pallida; assembly: GCA_037953625.1. Classification (NCBI taxonomy): domain Eukaryota; kingdom Viridiplantae; phylum Streptophyta; class Magnoliopsida; order Fabales; family Fabaceae; genus Crotalaria; species Crotalaria pallida. The sequence goes on along the minus strand of CM075651.1, from coordinate 149,569,071 downwards.
AACTTAAAATTACAGAAGTTGACAGACACTAGTTAATAATTGAACCTGTTATATGTGGCTATAAGTTTTCTTGCGTCATTCACTTCCTCCACACTGCATAATTGCTTATCCATGATTCACTTTTCTTCAAAGATACATGAGCTACATATATAATAATAAGGGGATGTCATTTCCAATAGTTTATATATTCCTTGGAGAGGTAATTTCAAGAGAACAAGATAAGGTGCCAGGGAAATTGTCACGTTGAAAATTGATAAATAATCCAATGGTTGAGTGTCTCACTCTCAACACCCTATAATTGGTTCTGCATTACCCTTTTTTTTTTCAAAATTAATATTATGCAATCATCATTGGATTATTGAAATTCATGCATTTATCAAAGAACAGACAGGTTAAAAGTACATATCCGGATATACACCAAGAACTTTATGGTTTTATTCCTCCCCATTAACCCATATGGTGAAAGAAGGGGATTATATCAGAAAAAAAATGGAAAAAAGAAGAGAAACCATTAATCTCCTGAACAAAGATCCAGTTTAATCTCTAAGATATGTTTTCTTTTTTCTAAAATATAAGTTCAATCAAGAAAGCTTGACATTCGTAAGTATAAATCTCGATGACCATTTCTTATTTTATTAAATATCTTTTTTTTTTAATTATTTGAAAATTTTGCATGCTCTTAATTGCTTTGTTGTGTGCAAACCCATGGTAATGAACTTAGACTTTTATTACCATTACACATTTCTTAAGTAAAACATCAAATATTATCCTGAGAGTGGTACTATTGGTCAATTCAGCCATTGACATTATAAAATATAGGCTTAAATATTGTTTTGATCCTTTATCTTATATATAGGTTTCAATTTGGTCCTCTAACTATTAAAAGAGTCAATTTAGTCCTCTATTTTTATGAAGTTTGTCAATGTTGCCCTTCCGTCATAACACCGTTAGAATTAATCGGAATATTCCAGATTCTCACCGGAGATTCCTTCAAACAGTGCATGCATTGGCGACGGATTTTGCTACGGATCAGCGACGGATTTTTTTTAAAATAAAATAAAAAAATTCGAAAAATAATAAAAAATTCATATTTAAAAAAACTGTAAAATATTTTTTATTTATGAAAATTTAATTTTTGTTTTTTTAATATTCTAAAAATTAATATAAAATTCGTAAAAATAATAAAAAAATCATAAAAATTATTTTAAAAAAAGCTGCGAAAAAAAAGAAATTTTTTTTATGATTTTTATAAAAAAATTTAAATATTGCAGAATTTTTTTTAAAATATTTAACAGTTTTTTTAAAAAAATATGAATTTTTTATTATTTTTCGAAATTTTTTATTATTTTGAAAAAATCAGTCGCTAATCCGCAGCAAAATCCGTCGCAAAATCTGTTGCAAAATCCGTCGCAAACGCATGCACTGTTTGAAGGAATCTTCAGTGAGAATATGGAATATTTCGATTAATTCTAACGGTGTTATGACGAAAGGGCAACATTGACAAACTTCATAAAAATAAAGGACTAAATCGACTCTTTTAATAGTTAGAGGGCCAAATTGAAACCTAAATATAAGATAAAGGACCAAAACAGTATTTAAGCCTAAAATATATCTACTTTGCATATTGTTAGTTAAATTTGGTCTATGGCTTCAATTTGGTCAGGTTGAGAATGTGCAAAGTACGGAACCAAATTACTAATGTTTTTATAGTGATTGGAACCACATTGATGGATGATACTAATTTGAAAAGACCAAATCAATGTTCTACTTTTTGCCATACTTCAAACTTCTGGAACTGCAGTAGAATACTACTTTAGTTTAAGGCTAAGGGAAAATTGAAGGGATAATCTTAATATTATGTAACAATTAACAAAATCTGTGTCATCATTACATATCAAATGCAACAGAGTTTAACGTGGACTATCCCTCAAAAGAAATAAAACCTCTGCTATTTACTATAGACTAATACTGACTTCACCACCACTTCTTCTTCTCTTCCCATAATCAAGTAGTACTAATTATTATGCAATGAATAAATATTAAATATCCTAAAACACATACACGGTAGCTATTCTGATAAAAAAAAAACAAGAAAAACTAATTAGAAGTAAACAAGAAAAGAAGCAGAATCAGAAGAAGAGTTTGTAGAAGCAAAACGAAAGTTCCTCCTGAGAGAGCCAAAGCTTATGCCACGCCGTGGAAAGAGGCGCTCCGTCACCCTTGTCAGCACTTGTGTGTACTCTCCTAATATCTCGGTCATGATCACCACCATTATCATCTTTCTTGGCTCTCTTTATTTTTCTTGAAAGCTCAAATTCTTGTCGAGAGAGGAGACTTAAGGGTAAGGGCCTATAAGTAAGGTGAGTTTGGTAGTTGTAACGTGTGGAGTTGTGCCAATGGAGTTTTGAATTGTGAAGTTGGAAAGTGATGGAACATATGGATTTATGTAGATATATAAAAGGAGCAAGTGGTTAGGCATAAAAGATTACAACTCTGGCACTTTCTGGTGAATTAGGCACATAATAATTAGCGTACTTTTTCGTGGTAATTACCAAAATGATTATGTCCAATAATTTTGGATATTTACAATTTTGATTACGTGCTCTTTATTTTGTTTGTTTGTTTTTTTTACTGTGAGTGAGTTGGTTTTCGAGGATTCATTGATATTATGGTATATTTTTCGGATTCCAAAAACGCTTACAAAGATATTTATAAATTATTCATCAACATTGTTCGAGCTCAAAAAACGTTTATAAATATTTTTATATATTACCTACCAATACCTTCTTCATATTGTTAGGTATTAAGTTTGAAATCTCTCACAACCTCGAACCCAACCCCCGTCAACTAAGTAAATGATTGTTATTATTGTCTTTTCACTTAGGTAAATAATAGTAATATAAATAGATTTGCCATCACATGTTGAGTCTTAACCTTATACTTAAAGTGGTATTAGGTTCATAGGTCTTTTCACTGATATTTTCGTGGCTTAATTATGTCACAATCCCTGAAGTTTGGGATACTTTTGTCAGATATCCTTTTTTTTCTTTTCGATGTCTGATGACTCCCTGAAGTTACTTCTGAGTTTGTCATGTACCCCTATTACCAATTCTGACCAATTTTACTGACATGTAACATCATCAGGATGTCAGAGGGGCAGGAGGTTAGGCACCTGCTGCCCCGTGGGCGAAGATTTTTTTAAAAAAATAAATTAAAAAAACTAAAAAACTTAATATTTTATATTTTTAGTTAGATAAAAAAAAGAAAAGAAATTATTAATGAGAGAGGTCGACTTCACCCATATGACATCATGCGACACCACATGACCAACCTCTTGCGTCTGATTAGGATTCTGATGTTACATGTCAGCAGAATTGGTAGTAGGGATATATGACAAATCCCGAAGTAACTTTAGAGTGTCACACATTAAAAAAAAATAAAAATATTTGACAAAAGTACCCCAAACTTCAGGAACTTGTGACATAATTAAGTCTATTTTTATTCAACTTATATTGTTGTAGTCTAGGTAGGACTAGCTAATTTATTTTTGGGTCCTAGGAAATTTGTTAAGCTTCTTAAAAATAGAAAAAATAACACAAATTCCTAACTTTTCTTTTTCCAAAAATATAAAAACTAAATTTTTCAAATTTTTCCAACTACATATAACACTTTAATACATACCCTTAGATACTTGTTGGCATTTTTCCTTTATTTTTTTTTTCTAACAATTTTGACATTGTTGAAGCTTCAATAGGCATGACATTACATACACAAACTGTTTATTAGGGTGGATTTACTGAATTACGCGTAAATGGTCATCATTATGATTTATCGGAATATTGGAATTTATATTAGTCACTTTTTTGTTTGACGTTGTGTGGTCTCATCATACCTTTTGAAGAGGTTATCTGGTTTTTTCCTATTCGAAGGATTATTTCAGAACATGAAGTAGCTTACAAGTTTTGTGCCGGATTTATTTTTGCTTATGTTATTTAAACATCAAATTAATTTTGAACTACCATGTAGATTTATTTTTATTTTTCACTTACTCAATTTTTTTTTATCTTTCTTCTATGTGTTTCAAAAATACATATAAAATCCGGATGGACCGACTTAACATCCAAGCTATAGTACATGTCATAGGCGTGTGATAAATTTTAAGATTGGAATATCTTAAAAAGTTATCAAGAAAAAATTATTGCTTTCAATTATAATTCATAGCTCTTAATTAAGCATAAACCCTAAATTGATTCAATAAATTTTACTAGGAAAATATCAGTATCATCATTTTGAACATGAAGTTTGGTAGATGCATGCATTGAATGTATCAGGCGGGGGTTGGAACTTGGTACTACTTTTGAAATATGATCTGGTCATATCACATTTTCCTACACATGGGTTAGTTTGGCACAACTGAATTGAGAGCTTCAATCCGTGATAATTGACTCTTATTGTGGTATGAATTCTTGGTTCTTAGAAATATAGCAGCTACAGATTTGTAATGTACAGTGATCATGAGCAATAATATAATAAGGCTAAGGGTAGATCTCTAGTACCTACCAGCTTTGAGATAACGTAGCTTGCCTCAATATGGAAAAATCCAAATGTAACATAGTGAGTGATTGAATTATTTTTGCATAGACTACTAGCTATTATTTGTAGATGCTCTAACATGATGTCGTGAGATCAAGTTCAATGAAGACGCCAAAATTAAAGCACATGTTTGAAAGGAAAAACGCAATGACTCATAGCAAAAATGCTTAAATAAGCAAATATATACAAGTGAGTTTTGCTGATATGGAACAAAGTCCATTCCGAAATTCACACTCATTTTTGGAATTATTTCTCTTACATGTGTGACCACATTTTTCTTAATTAGAAAGAAAGTGATCTAGTGAAGACCTTCTTCAATGCTTTGAAACTTAGAGACTTGGCCCTAGTTAAAGCTAAAAAGGGCTTATTAGAGTCCTTGTGATGAGGGGGAGGGATTGGATTTGGTGAAGATGAGGGTGATTGTGGATTCTCTAATGCAACATTGTCTTCTTGGTTCCAAAAACGAGCATCTTTTCTCTTGCTTCTTACAGTATCTAGCACATCATATTTGTTGCAAATTCCCCATACAGTTACCTTTTTTTGACAGTAATCCACATTCACTGAGTATATACCTGCCAATGTCATGAATAATCATTAATTTACCACTAAATTGCTAATATATTTAGCTTTAAATTCATTAGAAGAAAATTACAATAATAAACCATAACATGTTTTATGTTTTAATAATGGTTGTGTGAAGAATTTCAAAAAGAAAGGGGAGTGTACTATTTATGTAAAGTAATGGAGTCACCGAAAGTTATTTGGACCCAATGTGTGATTTGAACTTTGAACTCAATTTCCTGTACTATTAAAGGGGCAGTAGACAATATCTAATTGACTTTTGACAAAAGAAATTGCCAAGTTATAGAACAAGAAAATTATGGCTGAGGCTCCGGTGCATGTAAACATATAACATGCACCGGTGCATGCCTTTATTTCTGGGTTTTTTATTTATTTTTTTAAAATTTAATCAATTAAAAAATATTCTATGTGTTTTCTTTTTTACGGATATGAAGTGATTTTTATAATTTGGATTTTTTTTTTACTCTGTGTTCTTAAAAAACTGTATTGAGTAAAATTGTATTCAAAATTTACAGATTCTAATAAATCTATATACAAACTTGTGTTAAAAAATATTCTGAATAAATCTATATTAAAAAAATTTGAAAAACAAAAAAAAATTAAACCATGCACCGATGCATGGTTTAATTAACAATTAAACCATGCACCGGAGCCTTCCCCGAAAATTATAAGAAGGTACTATTAATAATGTAATTCAAATAATCAAAGGAACAAAAGTTTCAACATCCCAAAAGACTTTTTCATATCTACAAATGATCCTGTTCAGACAATGAGTTTAGCTTCACAAGACATAGTTAAGTTTAAAATAGACTATGATAAAAATCTTAGTCATTGTTCATTTAAACTAAAAAAAGCAATTTTCCTAACAAATTAATCAAAATACCAAACATGATAATACAGCACAACTTAAAGCACCAATGTAATTTGCCATTGAAGGTACTCCAGTGTTGAATTGCTGCTGGTTTAGTCCTGATAATCAAATTATTTTTCTTGCAATTGTCATTTCAAATTAATACTGTATTTGATCATAGTCCTCAGCCCATTGGCTGCAATGTCTGTTCAATGAACCCAAAAATCAAAAAAGTTGTGAACTTGTAAAGCCCACGCCAAAGTTGCCCATATGTGGCACAGATTGCAAAATAGAGCAGAGTCGTGCATGATCCATACAACAACCAGCCACAACAATTTCTTAAATCTTAGCACAGAAAATAAGGATGTAAGTAAAAGAAAATCTATCTTGTGTTAATTAAGAATAATTTGTTAAAACATCAGATAAATAAAAACATTAGGCATAGTCTTGACAACTACCATGACCAATATGGTTATTTTTACCTTTAAGACAGGATAAGGTTTTCTTTATTTTCTTCTCACATCCATAAGAGTACAAAGGAACCATCATTTCCACGTACTGTGCCTCCACAATATTCTTGTAAGCTGGGACAATTTGCATATTTGCCATTCTGAATTCTGACTTGCCAAATCAATAATGATTTCAGCTGGTTCCTATGGATGTGTCTCCAAACCTTATATAAAGTCTTTGTTCAGGACATGGATCATGGTTACTTAGGATCATAAATCTCAATCCATAAGATTCTCTCAAAAAAGAACCTTTTATCCATTAGTCTTTTTAATTCCCCTCACTTTTACAGTTTTTCATTATGATATTGTTATTCCTTTAAAGTTTAACCTTCGATATATATGGCTGCTTCACTATAATTAGATTAATTATGAGGATTAATTTAATTAGGCTTTTGATTAAGAAAATTGAAGTTGTGTTTTGAATGGGCATGGGTGGTGACATGGACAAGTGCAAAGATGTGTCAGCAACTCTATGTTGGTTAACCAAAAGTGGGTACATTGTATTCTCTCCTTTTTTTTTTTTCTCATTGGAAATTGCAAAGTTTTGGAGTTAGGCTCCCATGTGGGTTGCTTTCCTTTCCTTATCAAAGAAGATAAGTAGTTGTAATTGAATTTGAAAAGAGTTTGGAACTTGGGAAACTTAGTTAATTATAAGAGTCCTGACCTTAACTTTAATTTGAAGTACATGATCATTTGTGCTTTCTCAAGTTTTTATTATGCAGAAAGGACTAATAATCATCGATGCTAATGTCATGCACATGCAAACTGTCGTTTCCTATATATCCGTGGTGAAATCCAGAGGATAGAAGCATTGCATAAACCAAATTAAGGGAAACCTGTGATGCAAACATAAAGTAATAAATGACTTATTATAGAGGAAGCAAAGCATGTTACTCGTCTTTTAAATTACTAGGAAAATTGCCCGTGTGATGCACGGGTCTTAAATTTTGCTATCATTCCTTTTTTTGAAGGGTTTTCCATTTGTTCAAACATTAAACATTAATTTTATTTACATTCCATTTGTTCAAACATTAAACATTAATTTCATTTACATGTGATTGAATAAATTGAAATTATAAATTTAAAAGAAGGCTTTCATGATCAACATATTATAAAAAAAAAAGAAATATTGAGAATAAATATTGTATTAAAGATCAACACAATATTGAAAAAAATATTATTATACACACACGTTTACAGTTATTTGGGCATTAAAGGAATAATTTAAAGCAAGAAAGATGGTTCGTGTCAGCATCCAGAATTGGGTAAAAATGCCAACAGCTTGCATGTTACAACTTACAACAACTTTTGTGAGGCAACTTGAAGCATTTTGATACCCAAAAAAATAATAATAATTGAAATCATCAAGGTAATATGTTTAATAAAAAATTTAAATGATAAATTGGAAGGAAGGCTTTCATGATCAACATATTATAAAAAAATAAATATTGAGAAGAAATATTGTGTTAAAGATCAATGCAATATTGAAAAGAATTTAACTTACTTCTTCACATTCTTTGATCTCTTTTGTGCACCATCAAGTCTTAAGTTCCTGTATTAAGAAATGTTTGAGCAAAATTCAAACACTTAAAAATACCAAAAAAAATGAAAATAAAGCTTTCCAGCTACCAATTAAAAAAAATACTAACTGTTCATATCCTTAATGTTTATGACAAATAAGGAAATAAAATATACTTAATAAGGAAATAATTTCAGTTGAAATGAAGGCTTTCCACCAATTTAAAAAATAAAAAATAAAAAATACTAACTGTTCATATGCTCAAACAACCAAGGTTTCCTTCTTTATACGTTTTTTTTTGCAAGTGGCATTTTGATACCAAAAATAAAAAAAAATTTCCCATTGAAAGACGAAAGACCGGTAACAAATAAGCTTTAAATAGAAAACAAAATGACCAAGCATTTATATATATATGCAGATTGTAGAGGCCTAAAGGGGCAGGAAATGTACGATGATGCACATAGTAACTTTGATAAAATAAAAAATTTGCATAATAATCTGGTGGACTACCTTGTAAGTTTGGTCACCAAAGAAGTGAATTTCATTGAAATCATCAGGGTGAATTTAACTTACTTCTTCACATTCTTTGATCTTCTTTTGTGCACTATCAAGTATCAAGTCTCTGTATTAAGAAATGTTTGAGCAAAATTCAAACACTTAAACATACAAAAAAAAAGGAAAAAATACTAATTGAAAGGAAGACTTTCTACCAATTAAAAAAAAAATTACTAACTGTTCATATGCTTAATGTAACCTTGTCACTTTTCAAGTTTACCATGACTATCAATTGTAAGCGGTCAGAATAGCATTTGTTGCATCGCACATTGAAAGAAAATAATGAAAAATACTAACTGTTTCAATTGTAAGCAGTCATAAAATGAAAGGAAACTGAAAAGATTAAAAATATATGGACGAATGTGATTTACTTGCAATGGATGACTAGGATTAGAATGAAATTTAGGAGGGATATGAACGGATGTGATTTATTTGCAATGGATGGCTAGAATCAGAAACAAATTTGGAGGGAAAAACTATGATGGAGGGAAAGTAAAAAATACCCCTCAACTTCACCTATTTTAATATATGTTGATTAGTGTTACTGTTTGAGTAGTATTTTTTGCTAGTACGTAATTCTAAGAGTTATATGGCATGCATAAAAGACTCAAGGGTTACTGAGTTTTACTAATCATCACAGGTTGGGATGTTAAGACTTTTCTTAAAGAGTAATACTATTAGTCTTGTTGATTGTAATGAAAGTAAACTACTACTCCTATATAACTCTCAAAGCTAAGTTAGAGACAGTTCTCGTGGCTCCACATATATACATTAAAAATGGGTCCTGATGATGTTGAGTACATACCCCTAAGCATCACCAGGTGGATTTTGTATCCCAATAGGCTCAATTGTATCCCAATAGGCTCAATTAGATGACTCAAACTTCATATTCTGTGGGACATCCTCCATGTGAAACTGAAATCCACGCATCTAATTTTTGTGAAGGAATCTTTGCTTTTTTTTTTTTTTTTTAATGATACAATTTGATATGGGATAATTTAAGAAAATTATTTCAAATTAACCCCAAATTTTAGCTAGCACAGTTTATTCGTATACTCTTCTTATGCAACTACAATTTAATATCGTTGCATTCTCATGTATTCAATGAATCTTAAGATATCGGATTAAATTAAAATAATTTTGTGCTCAATTGATATATACAAATGTTGATGTTTAATCAATTTTTTTAACGGAGTATATAGGGCCTATTATTTTGGAATCTTATTTACGCTAAAACAATTTTATAATTTAAGAAAATACTTACAAAAAATATTTATAAATTATTTATCAACAAAGCTCTGATGTCACGTTGACATCATAATTTAAACTTACAAAATTGAGCAAAATATGCATGAGTGAATTTTATCAAATGATCTTAGGTTATATTTTCAAATAACATTACAAGTAAATTATAAAAGGTTAAGTACTAAATTATATATTATACTAAAATAAATTTTAGAGATTAACGGGTATGCACTGACTCTGTAAAGTTTTTTACACCATCGATCCATCATCCATCATCCATCATTCATTTCAATTACTTTAATATAAAAATCAACAACCATAAACGGACGGATAAATGGTGGATGATACACTGATGGTGTAAAAAACTTTACACCGTGCATTACCCATTTTCTCTAAATTTTAAGTGTTAGATTCTTGACATTTAGTTTAGCCCACGTTGAATTCTCTTTTTTGTTTCAAAATTTGAGATTGATCACTATTTTCGGCATCTGCTAGAATTTTTATATATGGACGAAAAAAAAAAAAACCCTATTATCTAACACAATTACATACCTACAACAAATGTTCCAGCTTCTTTAGCTGTCTTATTTTGCCCTACATAGCCATTTTATGAGAATTCATCATACAGAGAAATTATATATTTATAAATTCTTTATTACTAGATGAATTTTATACAGGTGTCGTGTACATACAAGAAATAGTGAATCCCACAAAAAGTTTACTCGATTGCAGAAAAGGTACCGAAGAGAGTATACCAGTAGCATACCACTTAGTTATATATAATTCAGGTGAGATGAAAATTGGTAATAATAATATGGGTTAGTAGCCAAATGCCCAAAAAGATGTGGGGACCTTGATGTCGCACAAGCAATTAACCCTTTTCCCTTTATTCATGTGAGTTTTAATTTGTTTGCTAATCCTCCTAGCTATCCCATGTCATCTAATCCCATTTTCAAAATCATTTGCCAATCATCTATCTAAACCTGATTGATTAGAAGTGATTAGTGAACATAAAACTAATTAAACAAACAGAGAAGGAAAGGAGGGGAAATTAAATAAAGAGAACTTTACATATATTGGACACATACACCTATTTCATCACATGCATTTGTACATATATTGATTTGTGAATGGTGTAGTAATAATATATCGTACATACATAAAAAGAGACATAACGATATATTATTAATCAACTTATATTATAATGTGATTATTCCATATGACACCACCTTCCATTCCACCAACCCACCTCCAAAATTTTCACATCATGATTACTTTACAAATTAAACTACTTTGTTTGAAGAACCCTTTGATCTTCTCTTTTTTTTTCCTTATAACTCATATGATGAATTTATGAAATGCTGCATGCATTAGGATTTTCATCACTGAAGAGTTGAGGTGGGGGAATTCTTTCAATCACATAGAGTGGTTGTTGGTAAGGGTAATAGTACATCATCCTCTTCATGTGTTCCTCATCAAAAATAATATTGTTATTAACCATTACCACATTCTCTTCTTTCTTTGCTTCTTCTTCTTGTTGTGTGTTTTCTTCACCACCCTTTTCTTCTGCTTTATTCTCTTCCTTATTCTCACCACCTTCTCCATCACCACCCTCTTCTTTCTTTTGTTCCTCTGGTGGTTTCTCCTCTTCTTTCTTCTCTTCAGGTTTGGGCTCTTCTTCTGCAGCTGGTTTCTCTGCTTCTTTGCTCTCTTCCTTCTTCTCTGGTTCAGGTTCTGGCTGAGGAACTATTTTGGCTTGCTTTTTGGTGCGTCTATACACATATTCCACTAGCTTGTTTGCGTCCATTGTCCCTGTCACTGTAACCTTCCCTGTGCTAAGTTCTGTCATTGCTGTTTGAACTCCTACATTAATTAATAAACACATGTTATGACAATTAAATTTAGAGCACCATTAATTAAATAATATTTCATCTTATACTATTTAGAGAAATGCTTTTTGTCACGAACCGTGAATTCGTAAAATCCACGAAGTAGTTATTAGAGCAATACTTTTTCTCTCTCATGCTTTTTCTACCATGATTTCTGTCAAACAACCACGTTTAATTGGCTTAATTGGTTTTACACGAAATTAGTTTCGTGACATATAGCACTTCTGTACTATTTATAAGTCATAATTAACTTAAAGACATAGATTAAGGTGAGTAGTTAATTACTTATCTTTTAAATAAAAACTACTATTAATTTTACATTTTTACCTATTTTATTTGCATTACCTTTTCTATGAGAAATTAAAACATTAATTTAATAAAAGTAATTTAAATTTTTTTAAATCTCTTAAAAAAATATATAAAATGACATACTTATAAAAATAAACAATTTTTTAAAAATATGATTTACATATTGAAACATCAGAACAGAGATAAGTGTTATACTATTTTGTCCAAGAAGTTTAGCTAATTGCCTAAAGGATGAGTCATGATAATGATAATACATCATTCATTTATAAAGCATGATTAGTTACGTGACAACCCTCTTCATGAAAAGATAGTTCAAAAAAGGAAAATTTGTTAGGTGGATGTCGAAAATGGCATGAATGGTTTTTGAATTATGTTTCATTTTTTTAATTGTATTTGTAAAAGATTTCATTACTTTTAGTTGACAAAATTTGGCCATCACAAGAACATCTTTATAGAAATCTTTTCTTTTCAATTTCTTTTCTCTTTTTGAGGTGCAATCTGATGCAGGACATGGAGGAAGGGTCCCATGTCACATCATCACCAACCAATTTGCACAAAAGCACGCCACGTTATGCTCATTTGGCAATCTGATGGGGTACTATGCATGGAAGGATGAACACATGCCCAACTTCCTTAGTGACTTTGTAATACTTCTTTTGTTAAATGTTTCATTAAATTTAAATTGGTTTGTTTTTCCTAATCACTAAATTGCAATTAGCACCACCACAATCTAATCAGTAATCATTAACAAAGCACTGTCTATTTCTTTCTCTCTTTTTTTTATATCTTTCCTTTCTCATTTACAACCAATAACTAATGTAACTATCAAATTGAAATCAAGAGAAAAATTGTTACCTCTCATTTGGAGTATCTTCCTCTTGAGTTGCCCAGCACAGGCCTCACAATGCATGTTTACATTAAGCTCCACAGTAACTGGTCCATCAACCTGGAACACCAACAACAATTACATACATAGTGTTAATTAACTAGTAATATGTAATTAAATTTTTTATTTTTTTAAAAAAATTCTCAATCATAAAAGAGGAAAATTATTAAGAATCTTGTATGTGATATATACCTGAGAATTGACAACTTCTGGTATAGGTTCTCCTTCTGCTGCAGGCAATGGAGATATAACATTGGCTCTTCTCTTAGTTTTCTTAATAATTGTGTTGCAGATTGCTTGAGGCTCCACTATACCCTTTATGGTCACTTCATTTTTAGCCATATTAGTAACCACTCCCTCAACACCTATTAGAAGATAAGAAAAACGAAATGAGTACATAAATTTAGAAAATATAAAGGAAAGAAAAATGTAAAAGATGTGGAACCTCTCATTTTCATGATAGCTCTCTCAATTTTCTTGGCACATCCAACACAATGCAAGTCCACAAACAACACACATGGTGCTGGTGGTTTAGGCTCTTCCTTCTTCTCCTCAGCTGGTTTTTCCTCAGCTGGCTTTTCTTCTTCCTTTTTCTCCTCAGCTGGCTTTTCCTCTGCAGGCTTTTCTACTTCTTTGTTCTCTGGCTTAACCTCAGCCTTTGGTTGTTCCTAATCAATAATAAAAAAGACCAAACAAATTAACATAATTAAGTACTATAACTAATTCAAACAATGTTGTAAGTCCTAGATATGAGTATGAGAAATATCACAAAGAAAGGAATCAAAGCATGCATGATATAATGGCAATAGAAGAAGACTCACTTGTTTTGCTTCCTCACCCATTTTTGCTCTTTGAATAGAGAATTGGAAATATGAAATTAGAATTCTGATTTTGGAAAACAGGAGTGAGTGATATTAAAAGGAAGGAGTAGGATTGATTAGCATATAAATTAAAGCTACACTGAGTGATTCCTGATCACATGCAGTGCCACTAACTACACACAAAAGAGAGACTCTTTAGTTTAATAATTATTATTATTATTTTTGTGCAATGTTCAAGGCTGAAGGGAGAGAGAAGGGGTGAAGCAATGGAGCAAGTTAAGCAGATTTATAGACAAGGGGGGCATTGATTAAATGGTGAGGAGGGCCAAGTGGGATGAGAGAGAGAGAGAGAAAAAAAGAAAGAAAGGAAGCATTGAAAAATGAGAATACGACCATATTCCACCGACTGGTAGATTTTTCATAGACAAGGTGGTGAAGTGTCATTCTGTCAGACATGCATGGCATGGCATATGTGTAAGTGTAGGACCAAGTTAGGACAACCTGGAGTCCTGGACACCTACCTAGTAGTTTTTAACTATGTGTGGATCTCTAGTGTTGGCACCTATTCTCAATCTTGTCACCAGTTACTTGTGTTTTTTATATAAGTGAAAATTCATTTAAAAAACTAAGCAAAGGCATAAGGAAATAAGGAATACTTTGCTACCAATTTTACTTAGCCTTGTTTCTTTCTTTGAAACTGTAACTACAACATTACTATACCACTTAGCAAATGACAAAGCATCACCTAAACTAAAGTAAATGAATATGTAACTCTAGGATTCTCTGTCTCTCTGCATTTTACTACTATATTAATTTAAATTATCAAACAGTTTATTGTAGATTAGTCAAAAAATTGGAAGTTGGTACAGGTTTATGCTGCAGTTCAACAGGGGTGACATAGGCTTTAGAGTAAGTCCAAGAAAAGAATTACTAACTTATTTCCTTTAAAAATGTGTTTGATTCATTTAATATTAATGAGAATCCTTACCTGCTAACGACATAAACTGCAGCCATATAAGACTATTGGCTCACAATTTATCTCAGAAAAAGTTAGTTATTTTTAATTTAAACATTTGCTTTTTTTTAGATTCAACATTTTGTTCTGTTTCTTGCTGATTAATCATTCTTCCCTCCTTAGAATTAGGCATGAAGAAAGCTTGCTTACAAGATAACTTTCTTTGTTTCTCTGTTTTTTCCCATATCTAAGTTCAAATTAACATACTTTCATGAAAGAAAAATTAAGTATCATTAAAATTTTGAAAAAGTTAAGATTAAGCATTTATTTTATAGACGAAATTGCATATCAAAGTTGAGATGAGTTCACTGAATCTAGTGATAGAGTAAGTGCACATAAATTGCTGATATTTATCATACTTAGGCTTAAACTTGGGCATGTGTCCACTCTAGTGATTAGACATATAATTGTAATTACATGAAAAATTGTACTCCCTCCGGTCCTATTCATAAGACCTTTTTGGGGTTTTCATTTTGGTCTTATTTATAAGACCCTTTTTCAATTTTCAATAGCATTTAATTACTTCTTTCCACTAACACCCCTATAAAGTCAACACTTTTTAGAGTTCCAATAATAATTATAGGGGTAGTTTTGAGAAAGTATATCAAATTTTCACATTTCCAATGTCACTAACACATTTATCCACTC
This sequence comes from Crotalaria pallida, assembly GCA_037953625.1. Lineage (NCBI taxonomy): Eukaryota > Viridiplantae > Streptophyta > Magnoliopsida > Fabales > Fabaceae > Crotalaria > Crotalaria pallida. Next base: position 149,553,650 of record CM075651.1, on the reverse strand, counting down.
TCCTTGATAAGAGTGAAAAACCCCAAAAGGGTCTTATAAATAGGACCGGAGGGAGTATTAAACACTTCCCTTGAGTAGTAGATCATTTTGATCAAATAGGTTATTGGTTGATGAAAGAGTAGGAACCAATCAACTATAGCAAGTGTCATGAATGAGACCACAGATATATTGTGATTTCTTAAAATGAGATTAGTTAGTACATTTGCTTTTACACTAATTAGAGCTAAAGCAACGCATTTATCATTTTCATGGCATATAATTGGGATGGGTGAAACGTGGGGATCAGAGAAATTTTGCATGACTAAACTAATCCAAAAAAGTTGATATCCACGTGGGGTGGTGTTAGTGACCTTTCTAATTTCCATGACAAAGCTTAATCAGTCATGCAGCTTTCTCATTTCCTTGAACACACAAAGCAGATTGGAATATGAAATGCCTCTTCTTTCTCTAGTTTTATCAATCTGTCCCCTCTTCCTCTATTACATCTTGTGGTAACAAAATACTATGCACCAAAAAGTGATGGGTCAAGCTTTCTACTAGACATTAAATATTGTGTCCTACCAAACTATGCTAATTAACATGCATGTGGATGATTTGGATTGGTGAATTTTTTTTCAGTCATATCATAGCCAAACAAGACCCTTTATAAGGAAAAATGAAAACCAATCTTTTCAAAACTAGGTTGTTCTCAACAGCTCACCATAAAAGCTTTTTTGACTTGATTACTGATTCCTTTTGGAACAATGAAGAAAGAAGAACTCCAACTTACTAGGTATATGTGTGATCACATGTGGAGATGACTCATCATTGGGCATTAACAGTATCCCTATGTTTAATTAGGTGAGAGATCTCAATCACAAAATCCACAACATTAATAATAAATAGATTAAATTACACCAACCAACACATCTTCTACCTGATGTAAAAGTAAGCAAATTGTGCCTAGACTTGTAATAGGTTAAGTTGCAATACATGAATTACGATTACACAAGTCGTGGTACACTTATTCTTTTTTTTTCTCATATATATATATATATATATATATATATATATATATATATATGTGTGGATCGTTCTCTTTTGAATGGTCCTTTATGTGCTATTCCCTTTAAAAAAAAAGTGTTTATAAATTCAACTCTTGAATCCGAAGAAAATCATCTAAATGTGAAAATGTCTTTTTTAAAAAAACTAAATATATAAAAAAAATTATTTCTTAAATTTACAATTTTATATAAAACTCATCTAATTTTAAAAGTTTATCCTCAATCGTTAAAGTTGAAGTTAAGAAAATCCTAAATAATAATAATAATAATAATAATAATAATAATAATAACAAAAACAAAGTCCTGTTACTTGAAGCCCAAGAGAATTTGGGTTGACTTTAGCATATTAACTTTCTCTCTTTTATATAACCAAAGGGGGGAAAGTAGATTTTGATCATGTGAATAGGAATCTGATTGCCAAAGCATTGACAGTGAATCTGATTAAAGGATCATAATTAAGGTATGGGTCCCTTCTATTGTTAGCTTGGGTGGTTAAGAAGAATATGGCTGATTGTTTAGTTTGATTAGTAAAGCAATTATACTCAACCAACTATTCTCTTTGTGGATTCAAAATATATATCTACTCTCAATTCATAATTGCAACATGAATCTTTGTTATGATTATTGGGAAACCTTGGCTTTTGTCATTTGCTCAATAGAAACATTGCTTTATAAAGGACACATATAGTCAGCTTATGAACATTTTCCCGAAGGGAGAGTTCCATGTTTAATTTCCATTATGAACTTGTGTAAGTGGTGCATTTATGAGGACATGGAGACGATTTTGACAATAATAATTAATTTGGAAAGGAGTCATTCAACCTTGAAACTAAGATTTGAGGCTTTTTCATCTTTATCTTGGAAATTTGATTTGTTTGTTTGATGTTTTTTATTTCTGTATGGGGCGTTTGTTTCGGGGCTAAAAATTATATTATTGGGAATCACATTTTTAGGAATATTATTGTGTTATATTGTTAAGGATGTAGGAAAATATATTTGATTATCATTTATGGATTTCGATGGTATATTTCCAGGAATTTGTATCATAATTATCCAAATATTGTTGCTATGAAGTAGGGAGTAGTAGAATATAGAGTTACTCGAAAAGTTATGATGGCGATTTTGTAATTTTACTATAAAATACCTTTGAATAGCATATTCCCAACCTAAAAAGTTGGAATAAAATATGATTAAAACATTTACACTTTACTTACATATAGGAATATTTGTTTCCTAAAAATATTTTTTTAAAAATTTAAAACAAACATAAGTGTATCTTCCCTAAAATAATTTAATATCACTCGAAACAAATATCTTTATATGTGAATTTTCCTGGTAAGGTGAGAATGGATCTTGTATCTGGATGTTTCAAACCTATTTTCTGTCCAAGGTTTTATTTTTATGATTAGTGTTCCTTTCGTACTTTTACTCATTTGGCCAATCTTGAATTTATTTTTTTAATCAGCAAACAAATTTTATTGAAAGAAAGTACTAGAGGTACTCAACTAAATACGGTCAAGTCTTTTTTAGAAGAAATTGAATACATGACGTTGGACTTATACACCAATCATTATAAGTGATATGTTTATCACCCAAAATATTAAACCATGCTAAAATCTAATTTTCAAGAAATCTATCAACCTCTAATCTTGAATTAATTTTAGGGTTTGTGTGATTGCGAAATTTACATGCCTGAGTTTGAATATTGCAATAAACATCGTAATGTCATTAATATCCAGGGCTAGGTCCTTAGGTTGTGTGACTTTGCTAATTGAGATTCGTTTGTTTAATTTGGGACAAAAGCTTTTCTAATGGGATAACATTTGCTTCACAGTTCAGACACTTTGTGTCATTTTTATATTATTAGTTTCACTACAAGAAATTTTTCTATTATCTACGAATTTTTATTGATAATTTCGACTAAAATATTTTGTAATGCCGGCAGGCTAACTAGATTGTCGCTAACATTATCAACGATCTATCCATCGGTAATTTTGAAATTTTTTAAAATGAAAAACAAATTATCGATGGCCCGGTCGTGGCAAGCAAAGCATTTCATCTTATTGGATCTTCCCCTATTTGATTGATTGTTATGTTTTACCTTGTTAACGTTAGCAAATTTCTTTTTATTAGTCAATATTTGTTTTTATCTTGCATGTTTATTGTTGATCTCTTTTAGAGTTCTCTTTTATCATAATATTCAATCTCCTAAATAATGGTTACTACTTGGTGATGAATTTGGTAATTGATAGTTACAGTCCATGTTAGAGTTAGACGACACCCACCTGCACATTACTCACTTTACCTTTATTTTTATTTTTTTTATCAGCATATATTACTTTACGATTTGGTATACTTAGCGACCGAGCGATATCTCATTTTGTTATTTTCGGTGAAAAGGAACTAAGTAAGAATGATAAATAAGATCAAAAGTAGTATTAGGTCTCATGCCACCGTCAAGGGATAATGGGATCATAGAATTGTAGCCATCATCAATTCTGCAAAAATCTTAACTCTCCTTTTGTGTTGGTCTATACAATTGGATATGCTTTTTTTAAAATAGTAGAGTACAATTTTAGAGCTTAAAGTGTAGGGAAATTTAGAATGAATTTCAATATACATTTGTTAGTTGAATCTCAGTCATTTTCATCATATTTAAGGATGAGACTATTAACACTCTAAATTATTTATTCACACTCCCAAATAATCTATCATAATTTTAGTTTTTATTTTATAAAATTATTATAAGTGTGCGTGAATAAGCATTTAGAGGAGTCAATAACCGTACCCCTAGTATATTCAATGGTTTAAATTGATATGCTTTTATCTCTAAAATGCAAAGGGAGCCACACTCGAATTTAGCTATAGTCATTATATTTGCCATCTTCTTGTATTAACTATACATCACAAAGCAAGACAAGTTGAATGCCTATAATTTTAATTTATATTACAAAATCATGTAGGGCATGAATATTCCCAAATTTGTTGTCTATGCATGCAGAATGTCAGATGGTTCTCTGATGGCAGTTCTTTTTCTTTTGTTTCTTTCTGACTCTAGTTTTTAGCGTGAGCTTTGAATATTGCTTTTGAAGCAAAGATCTCCAGTTTTTTGTATGATTACAAAGAAATCTCAACGACCGAAAGAAAACATTGAGGAAAGGTAGGTACAAATCATAGAGCAATTAGTGTATTATTATTGAATATTGAAGACATAGGTACAAACACATACATCATATGATTACATGAGAGATATAACAAGCATTATTGGAGAATCTAAGGTAACATGAAAGCATTATTGAGAGTTGTTAGCCTAATTGTTATTCCTTTACAATTCATTTGCTGCAAACCCAATTAGGAAAAAAGTTAGAAGGGATATATATATATAGTCAAGATATTGAAATACATTGTTTCATCTATATGAAGGAACCTAATTATACTAATGTGGTAGTGTTGTTTAGCCTGTGAATTAATCACAGATTTATACTTGTCCTCATTGATTTTAGCCATTTTGTGTGATGTATACTTAATCTAATGACAGTTCTCATATTAGATACATACTACAAACATACATGCACGCCATGTGTAAAGATTAAAGTCTTGTCTTAAGAGTACGTTCAATATGGTCTACTTTTCAAGCATGTCACACCTTGTTGTATCAGGGAGGGAGGTGGGGCTGGGGTCAAAAAGAAGCCATAGGAAAGGGCACATGGTGTGGGTCACAGGCTTCTAAAACCACTTTTTCTGTTGGCATAACCAACAGCTAATGTGCAATTTTATTAGGAGATTTGTTCATCTATCTTAATGCATAGGGTTAAGTCACTTAAGTGTAACTATAAACCATCTTGTTATTTATAGTGTAGACCAATACAAATCTGACACATAATATAAATAACTATTCATTGACTTTATCTATTTTATTTTTTTAATTTATTTTCTTATATGTCAAATTATAATTGACTTGAATCATAGATGACATAGTGGTTCAGGATCAACTAATAATTTCTCTAAAGTCTTACATCAATGAAAATTTTAAGATTATACTTATAATGGTTTGTACATTCCTTACTCTGAGTTAGCTATTGGTTAAATTTAAGATCAATTATTTTAATATCCTTGAGATTGATATTATCAATTAATTTGATCCATGGCATTATAAAAACGTTAATTTGGTTCCTAACATTATACTTGCCAAATAAATTGACCAACGGTAACAATCTCAAGGACTAAATTAACGTTTTAGCTGATAAATTTTACTTAACAGCTTAATGAAACTGCCCATCTAAATAAAACTCAGCAGCAGCAGTGTGCAATGCAGCCCATAGTTGAAGGACTTCCTCATAAAGAAGAAAATAAAATATCCCATATTCTCGTTTTTGATTCCAAGCTAAACAACATTGCATCAATCAATTCATGATAAAATGCAAAATCTTCACATGCCATTACTTTCTTGGCTGCTTTGACATTGGCATGAGAAAGCAGAACTTGAACCCTATAGCAACCTGCAAGTAATTCCTAAGTAGCTATGCTAAATCAAATTTATAGAACAAAACCAATCAAATTAATTTTTTCTTTTCTACAACCAATAATGATTAACAGTGACGCCACTCAAGCGAAACTTAATATATTATTTCTTTGAAATCGTTGATGAATATTTTCATGAAAGCAAAGAAATAGTAATATATACTCTTGCTCGTGCGGGAAGAGAAACTCTTATTAAAGCTGTGGTGCAAGCTATCCCAACATATGTGATGAGCTGTTTCCTTCTACCTCAATCTCTTTGCTCCCAAATTGAAAGTATGGTGTCTAGATTCTACTGGAGCGGGAATGATGAGAAAAGGAAAATTCATTGGCTGAATTAGAAGAAATTAGCGGTTCCAAAGAAAGATGGGGGCATGGGGTTCAGGCAGTTCTCAGCTTTTAACAGAGTAATGTTGGCTAAGCAATGGTGGAGGCTCAAAACAATTGATAATTCGTTGTTCTATAGAATCCTTAAGGGCAAGTATTTCCCATATTCCACAATCGCTGAAGCTCACAAGGGGGTTGGGGCAAGCTTTTCTTGGCAAAGTATTTTTGAAACAAAGGCATTTGTGGAGAATGGATCTATATGGAGAGTTGGAAATGGTTTTAGCATTCGCATATGGGATGACTGCTGGGTACCGGGCTTGACAACAGCCAATCTTCAATCAGGCCAGGAGTGGAATGGTCAATATGTGTGGGTTCATGAGTTATTCACGGTCACAGGGGCATGGAACAAGGAGCTTCTATACTGCATTTTCTCATCTCATGAGGCTGAAGCCATCCTCCAAATTCCCAGAATCCAATCAAATAGGGATGATGCACAGATATGGAAGTACACAGCTGATGGTGGATATACTGTGAAATCGGGTTACAATCTCCTCTTGGCTCCGACAATAGCATCATCTTCAACTCCGGGGGATGGAAACAATATCTGGAAGAACATATGGAAGGCGAATTCTATTCCAAGAGTTCGCGAATTTGCCTGGAGAGCAGCCAAAGATATCTTACCAGTTTGTAAAAGACTGATGCAAAAAGGTATTATTGATGACCCTCTCTGTCCTCTTTGTGGTAATGTAGAGGAATCTGTAGAGCATGCTTTGCTTTATTGTAACACGGTTAGCACTATCTGGTTCGCATCTCCTCTTACCATTCGAATTCATGTTAATACAAATGTTTCCTTGGTTGAATGGATTATGTCTTTGCTGAAAAATGTTGACAAAATTAGCCTGGGCTTGGTTCTAGATCTATTATATGCTATTTGGAGTAGAAGGAACAGATGGGTTCATGACCAAATGATGCAGGATTTTGCAGGGACTCTTCGTTATGCTGATAGCTTGGCTGTGCAGGATCTCACAAAGCAGCAAAATATTTTGTTGAAAAATGAAAATGAATCTGAAATTAATGGGGTTTTTCAAGTAGCCTGTGATGCTTCTCTAAAAATAGGAATTGGGACTGGAGTTGGCTTTGGGATTCACAATGAGGATGGTGAATTTTTGGCAGCTGCTACAAATATTTTTGATGCAACAAATGATGCAACTATGGCAGAAGCAATTGCATTGCGTTGGACTTTAGAAGAGTTGGCTGATCTTGGTATCACCCATGTGACAATTTTTACTGATTGTCAACGTGTTGCTGCAGCATGGAAAAGCAGATCTCCTAGTAATTCTTATTTAGATGAAATTATTTCTGATTGTAGGTGTTTAGCTAGCAATTTTTCTTGTATTCAGGTCTTGTATAGGTCTCGTCCTCTGAATGTATGCGCAGACATGTTAGCTAAGAAAACTTTTCTGGTTCAAAAACAACTTTGGTTGGTTGATGCACCAGACTTTCTTAAGCACGTATCTACTACAGACTCTTGTTTAGTCACTTCCAATAATTAATAATTCAGTTTTCCCCTAAAAAAAAAAGTAATATATACTCTTGCTTTGAATATTAGAGTAGCTCAATAACAGAGTGAGAGCAGGGTATGCTTGAGCCTATACATAGAGGATCACTTTCTCTTAAGACAAGTTGTTACAAAGCCAATATTGCAAATGATTCACAGTTTACTGTGGTGATGCTGCATGATGACCACTTACTGCTAATATTTTCGCCTCAAATATGCATCCATGCAGCTGAGAAAATGGTTTGTTCCAATCAATAATTAACAACTGAAATTTAGCAAAATATAAAATTAAAATGTAAGAGAAATAAATTGAGTGGGTATGCATTTTATTACTTTGGAAACGAAACTGCTTCCGCTTCCACATGGCTCCGGTCAATAAATCACCAATTTACGGTACAACAAATCTTTGATGCTTAAGCATTGGTTGGTGCAAAGCAAGTGTGCAACTTATAATGTGATTTGTCAGTTTTGTCTAAACTGACCAATCTCTCAGTCATGACGACTAAGAGATTATTGTCTTTATTATTGACCAACGATGAATTGACGAATATGATAAAAACACTACAGATTTGCAGCCTGATGACTAGAAGTCAAATTACGACAAGTGGAAAGGACGTGGAATGCATAAGTGATGCCGACGAAAATGTACTTAGGTGTCTTACCTAAAAGTAACTTCGAAGGATGTGCACGTGTATAGACAGGATGAGAAAGATCGACAATATAAGTGATGTCGACGGAAGTGTACTTAAGCGAACTGCTTAAAAGTAACTTTGAAGGACATGGACGTATGTCGACAAATGGATGAGGATGGCATCGAAAGAGTATTAACATGGAAACCGAGGAGGTCAGAGTGGTAATGATGGCGTATTGGGGACAAGAGAACGGTCACGTCATCATTTAATGCACTTCCTCATAGCTATAAATATGTCACTTCCAACGTTCAAATGGCCAAAAGTGTGTAAATGGCAGAAACGATGGACCGACCTTATGATTTCTAGAAAGAAGAGAAGTTGTTCGAATGAGTGAAGGAGAAGAGTCTCAGAGATTAAACATGTGAGATTAAAGGGATTTGGAAGAGAGAGGAACACTGTCAAAATCTTTACTCCGAATCCCCACTTTTCCCTATTAATGGTGAAAGATTAAACACGTGACATTACATAGGGATCACCTTTTGTATTTCAAGCCGAGATGAAAAGCCTAGATGAAGGGCACACTCCAGCTGAAATACTAGTTTAGGTGGTACCTAGGAGTCTTCCGTAACTCAAAGTTGAAACATTTTCTCAGAAAAAACTTTGAGTATCTTTCCATTTAAAAAGAGAAAAGAAAAGTCATCTATGGATAATCCCTCGGGAGAGATTGTAACATGATCACTGGCAAGGTTGATGGCCAAAATCATGGCTAAGTCAGTAATTATGTCATCAAAATCGATTAGGGGGATTAATTCAATAGAGGACGATACCTTGTCGAAATGAGCTTGGTGTCGACAGGGATCCTAAAAGCCCAAAAGGCAGGAGGATTTCACTTCGAGAAAGCTGGCAAAGGACTTGTGTAAAAATCCCAAGAGTTTCAAAGTTGCTTTATTTCAGTTGTGGGAAGATGTTTGTCGAAGAAGAATTATCGAAGACTACCGAAGACACGTGGCAAAAGAAGAACAAACGAAGAAACTGCGTCGTGGGTAGTTGCTCAATTAGGACGTGGCTGCTGCGGTTATGCAGAACGTGCCCAATAATGTAGTGTAAGGGTAGTTGATTTCTAGGACTATAAATAGGTAATTACTTGTTTGTAATCGGGGTTGGCACATTGGTAATCATCCTAACATCTCGCTGCAAGCAGATTAACGGAGAAAATGCCATTGTAATAACCACTTTACAATTCCGGCACTTTACGATTTCAATGCAACCTTTTCGTTTTCCTTTACCTTTCCTGCACTTTTAGATCCTGCCTTTACGTTTCCCGCACCTTTAAATTCGCACATTTTTACTGCTTTAACCTTTACGTTCCTGCAATTTATCGCTTTTCCCTTTACGTTTCTGTCGATTTACTTTATCATCATTTACGTTTTCCCAAGCCCATTTACGTATTTGCCAAGATAAAACCCAAAAGACCAAAAAATAGCCCAATCGCGACGCAAGATTACCATTTAATCAGTCGAATCCAGCAATCGCTTGATACTTCCATTCCCGTTTTCGACTCGTGTTCGTCCGAATTGGCGAACTGGCACGCCCCGCATCGAATCCCTTTTCACTAGCGTGAACAAATTGGCACGCCCGGTGGGACTGATTCAGAGTAACTTGTGTCCAAGTGTATGTGTTTGAGAAGTGGCAACACTGTGCCATTTTCTCCAAGAACATCTTCAATGGCTGATGGAGGCCATAATGGTCGACAGACCACAATGATTTCACAAGTTGAAGCATTTAGTACTCCTATTAGTACTTCTCCAGTGCCCCTAGGGGGTGGTGCTGTCACGAACTCTACGGTCACCACGGTGGGTCGTTCGACTAACGGGGGCCACCCAAGTCAAGCCAGTGGCTTTGCCATTGGGAATAATCCATCAAACGGAAGTCAAATTCCTCCATATGGCTTGCCACCGGGTTTCGTTCCTGGTTCGACACTAACTTGGCCTATGAATAGTTCGCTTGGCCCAATAGGAAGTGTTTGTTCCACTAATGGGGCCACGACTATGGCATTTCCTCGACTTGCTATTGATGGGGCAAGTACCAGTAATGTTTCAAGATACATGCCTGTTAATCTTGTGACCCATATTCGTCAACAAATCGAGAAAGCAAATGTTCAGTTAGTCGACCAGTTGACGGCTCAATTAGGATCTGTGATCAACCCAACAATGATGGTAATGTAAGAACTACAATCGGTGGGTGAAATAACTAGGAGACACTAGGAGAACACCTAGAAGGGGGGGTTGAATAGGTGTTAGAGAAACCTTGAAAGATTTTCGAAAGAAACAAATCAAAACAATTAAAACAAATGATTTTTACAAAAACTTAAGCTCTTAATCGATTAAGTCTGCAACTAATCGATTAACACCGAAAGACTTCAAATGGTTAATCGATTAATACCTCAGTTAATCGATTAATGTCGAAAGCTTGATTTTGGTTAATCGATTAACAGCTTTAGTTAATCGATTAATCACTGTTAAAACTGAAAAATCACTTTTCAATTGAATACGAAAATCAATCAATTAACACGTATGATCAGAGATTAAGCGGAATTGATTAACACCAATATTCTTATTGATTACCTAGGTTATGAAAATAATTTTCCCCAAATCAATTTGCACAATTAAGATTCAATTCAATCAATTATGAAAATCAATCTTTTCTAGGTTTTCAATCAAGAACACATGAAATGACTTGAATGTAAAGAGTTAAGGAAATAGAGATACTGCACAGAGATTTATCCTGGTTCACTCTCATCCGCTTGAGAGCTACATCCAGTCCCCTCTTCAACCAAGAGAGATTCTTCACTATAAGGAATTAGAGTTCTCAAATTACAAGCAAATGCCTCTCAAGACTCCCTTCTTGATAGCCTCCAAGAGATACCACACTCTTGTCTTGCAACCCTATTGAATCTAATCTAACATCTTCCCTTGCTAGCCGATTCCCCTCAACAAGACTTCCACTTGCTTGATGATACCATACACCAAGACTTCCAATTGCTTGTTATCACAATAAGACTTCCAAGATAACTTTGCTTGATGAACAACCACCAAGTCTTCCTTTGTTGTAGATAGCTTGCCTCCTTGCAATGATTACAACTCAATGAAAACAATAACAACCCTATGAATCTCTTTCAATAGCTATGAAAATATCAACATGAGAGATTCAAAGATTCTTGATCAAAGAATGTAAAAGTAAAAGTTAAAGCTTTGATCTATAAGAAAGTGAGAGAGAATAGTGTGGCTTGATCTTTGTAAAAATTAATATGAAAAATGATACTTATTCAATCTAATGATTCACAAAGGTTAGGAAAATGTTTATATAGAATACCCAAAAGTCAGGATCACCAAAAACTGATTTTGAGAAGTTAAAAACGTATTTTAAAAACCAGTTTAACAGGTCTTAATCGATTAACACTTGGCTTAATCGATTAACCACTGTAACATGTGTGTTAATCGATTAACCTAACCCATTAATCGATTAGCCACTGCTAAATTCAATTAAAAACTTGTTTTCTCAAAACTAAACCTTTCCTTTCAAACCTTTAAGCCACCTATTGATTTTAGGTTAAGTGAAAACTCAAATTATGATATAATCATGACCTTGATAGAGATTCACTACCCTCTAAAGACTCTACCCAAACTCATTAAAATAAAAAACTCAAACTAAAGATATTACAATTATACACAAATTAAGTCTTCATGAGCTTGCTCTCTCTTTATCATTTGTTGTTTGTTGTTGATTGATGAACTTCTTCATACTTGAGCTTGATCACAAACATTTGTAGCTTGTTCAAAACCTTTGTCATTATCAAAACATTCTCACTGGATCTAACAGGTAACAAATGAGACCTGCGAAAAAATTGCTCAATATATGAAGAAACTCAACCAAGTGTTAGGGATTGACGAGAATGATCGAAATGAGTCCGTCGTAAATCCTTATAGAGATGACAGATCTCTATATAGACCAGCTTTGGTACAAAATTATCCTGAAGGTCAAGAGACATGTGCATGGCCAACCAATACTGGCCCAAACTCTCCTCTACAACAAGATAGTAGGGTGGCTACCCCATGGGAGAATGTTCGAACTAACCAGCTTTTGAATACAGGTACAAATAATGCAGTTATCGAACCCCTACAGGTGACGTTCCATCCTGGTGTCGAAGCACCCCCGCATGTGCAAAATCCTGCTCAAGTTGCATTCATGCAGAGAGGAGAAGAGTTGCAAGCTGCCTTAGCAAGACAAAACTTGGCAAGGCATTTACTTCGACACAATAGAGGAGAGCCCAGAGTGGAACCAGATGACGTAAACATAGTTGTCGAACAAGCTCTGAATAGAGTTGGATTCGACATTGGATTGGCTAATTAGTCGGTTTTCAATTCACCTTTTCCTGAGTGGGTACAACATGCAAAAATCCCAAGAGGAACAAAGGTGTCAAAGTTATCGAAGTTCGCCGGTGAAACAAGAGAATCTACTGTCGAACATGTCGCACGTTACACCATTGAGTTGGGAGAATTGGCCGCTGACGAAGCCATTCGAATGCGGCTATTCCCTAGTTCTTTGACGAAAAATGCGTTTTCATGGTTTTCGACATTGAGGCCCAATTCTCTTTATCCATGGGCCCAATTAGAAAGAGCCTTTCACGAACAATTCTATAGAGGCGAATTAAAGGTTGTCTTGACGGATTTGTTGAGCGTGAGGAGGTTCGAGGGAGAACCTATCGACGAATACCATGTGAGGAAAAAGCTAGTCACACAACATTTACTAGATTTGGCCCAATTAGCCGCATGTGTACGGCAAATTGAGAATCTAAGGCTCAGAGAGAGAGAGAATCCATTATGTCGATTCTCAAGTCTCTAATGCAGAGGCGTTCGACATAGGCTCAGAGGTAGACACTATAGACTTAGAAGAAGGAAAACCCTATATATTCATGTCTTGAGGCCGTCGAAACCCCCTAGTGAGGATATATATACAAGAAAACGTACACTTTTAACATTTCTAAAATTGAACAAGTTTTCGAAATGTTATTAAAGGATAAACAAATTAAATTGCCTGAAGGACACAAACTGCTGAAGAAAGATGAATTAAAAGGCATAAAGTATTGCAAGTATCATAACAATCATACTCACAATACTGTTGATTGTTTTGCTTTCAAGAATTTAATTCAACAGGGACTTGACAAGGGGAGACTAAAGTTTCTTGAAAAGGAGATAAAGGTTGATACTGACCCTTTCCAAAAGGAAGTGAATGAAGTCGAAATGCATGAAGTGTTCCCAGTCAACGTGGTTAACTTGGCACATGATGATCAAATATTTCCGAAAGCTGGAGAGTCATTTGAGCAATTTTATGATACTGAAAGCAAAGCAATCAATTTTATGATCAAACTCCATTGAATGAGGAGAAAGCTTTTTTTTTTTAAGATAAGAGTGTTTTGGGGTTTCAGTAAGGGAAGAAGGTAGAAGATGAAGGAGGAAGAAGGTGGATAATGGAGTTTGGGGTTGGAGAAGAAGAAGAAGGGACACTTTGTTCAGTGAAAAAGAAGAAGGGATTTGGGAAAGGAAGGAGTGAATGGGGTTTGGAAAATGAAGGGTGTTTTTAACTTTTTCCAATTAAAATGGGATTTGGGCCTATTGTGTGGGGTTTGTAGACTAAAACTCTTTTACGGTCAGCTATCACTGGGCCCAACGCATTCTCTGTGTATTGCCCAAGTGATGCATGCAGGCCCAAAACAAAGCCCAAAAAAATAATCCTTCTCTAACCTGCTTGAGACTGCTCTGAAGTAAAGAAGGACAAAACTCAAAAACAATCCTTACTCAGCCAAAGCGTTAAAAAAAATAGCCATCTTTTTGGGACAAATTATAGATAACATAACAATAATTGTTTTTGTAAAGATGATTTTGTCATCAACATATAAAAATTTAAGGCTTATTTAAGTTTTTAATCATAAAAAATCTTTTTTTTTTTTAAATTTTAGTCCTATCTTTTTTACCGGTTTCAATTCGTGTTGCACTCTTTTTTAATGAATGACATGATAAAAGGGTCCATTTTGTAAAAATGGGCTGCTTTACCTTCACCACGGCCCAATCCTCCAAGTTGGTCAAACAAATCACACATGTTCTATATAAACCATGATATCTTCTAAGCATTACTCAATGTAAAACTAACAATTTTCATGCACCTGCTTCCATAATTGCTTAATTTCCAAGTTTCCGTTAGTTGTGGGACTACCAAGTTCTTGCCATTCTCAAATATGCTTGAATTATATTCGAATGCTCACATGGCTACACTTTCGCATGCCTGAATTAAAAACTTCAATAAGCCAAAATTTAAATTAAATTTTTTGGTCTTGCAAATATAAAGCATCATCAGCTTGATTTTGAGAATGGAAATGTCATCAAATAAATAAAAAACAAAAAAAATTAAAACACCATCAAGTACTATGAAATAAATGTTATATTTGGTAAGACAAACTTACAACTTCCATGATATTTTTTAGCTTATTGACTCGGTTAATAAGTTATTAGAGCTATTTGGTGAACAAAAAATAAAATGAACCTATGGCTTTTAGAAAGGAAGTTTATAACTTTTAAAAGCTAGTTTTCAAAAAGCAATGTGGAGTAACTTTTAAAAAAATAAAAAAACTTCCAATAATTATGTCCCAAATTCCCCTTTATTTTTCCCTAATTATAGTTACATATCTTTGTCAAATTATGTTTTTTTAGTCAATTAACACATTTCAACTAGATGAACAACTAGTTTTATCAAACAGCTCTAGTTCAATAAGTTTTTAGCTACAATCACAAAGTTTGAAGTCACAAAGCTTGAAGCTCAAGTTCATATCTATGAGCTTCAAGCTTACAACGATCAGTTATAAACTCACAATTTAAGTTAATTTTGTCAAACGAACCAAAAATAAAGTATATGAAGTATTTACTATGTCAACAAATAAAATTTTAGAAAGTTTGAACACATACAAATATAATAAATTTATAACATGAAATAAGTACAAGTATATTATTTTTAATTTTTAAGGATTATTTCGTTTAATACAAGATTATTGTGAAACTCCTGCAAAATTTAACAGAGTCTTTCAAAATAATATTTTGGTTCGAAAACAATAAAAATTATATCAACTCTATTAATGCAGGTAAAAACCTATTTCATCTATCTTCACTACTCTACCATATATACAGACAACTCTCATATGAGAATTCCTTGTGATCATTATTTTAGTATTACATAAAATAGTCTGTATTTTTTTGTTAAGGATATTTTGTTTAAGTTTGGCATTATGCCGTTGACTCTCAAATACCTTTACGGCGAGAAATTATTACTTGTTCTGGACCACCGTCTCATTCATGGTCCCGATAATAGTAATTGAGCACATAAGAAAAATAATTTTTAAATGAGTTGTAGATTTCAAACTCCACAAACTATCTTCAAATTCCAATTTAATGTGTGAAATGACAATAATATTCTTTATTATAAACATGTTATATTTTGAACCCCAGACATTATCCCTACACTCCATCTCTTCTCTCCAAAGCAACTCTAACCCTTTCATTTTCCTCCACATGCTGAACCTATACACTAACCTCATTTCATGCCTTTATTTCACAAAGACACTAAAAGTATATCTACACAATAGCTTTTCATCTTCCTACAAGTCAATTTGGAACTTTTGTTTTTTTTTTCACTGTTCGTGACAATTTCGATGAACCAGTGTCGGGAAAAAATTTACAATACGAGATTCTCGAAAAATTATTTTTTTCGCTTAAATATTTTTCCAAGAGGTACCTCTCAGAATAATTTTTAAAATTCCGAGAGGTAACTCGGAATTTTTGTTCGTGTGATTCAATTAAGTATATTTTAGGCTTAATTATGTCACAAGTCCCTGAAGTTTGGGGTACTTTTGTCAGATACCCTTATTCTTATTTTTTCAATGTCTGACTCCCCGAAGTTACTTCTGGGTTTGTCATATACCCCTACTACAAATTCTGACCAATTTTGTTGACATGTAACGTCAGAATCCTGATCAGACAACTTTGTACTTGGATTGGAGAATTTCTATTTCTCACATTTTTCGTGAGGCTAATCGGTGTGCGAATTTGTTAGCCAATTTAGGCCATCATAGTACTTTTTATGTTACTAGTGTAGGCTCTTGCCCTCGTGTCTTGTTTCCTTTTGTTTATGAGCATGCTTATGGGATTGTTTTCCCGAGACTAGTGTAATGTTGTTTTTTTGGGCTTGTTAGCCCGTTGATAATTAAAAAAATATTTTTAAAATATTTTGAAAGAAAAAAGTCAAAAAATTGTGTTATTTTTTTTTTTATAAATTGAATAAATATTTTTAGAAAAGTGGTTAGCAACTTGCTTAGATAATAAGAAATGTGGATAAGACTGTAGAGGGTTGAAAAGGGTGATGATGAGGGGCTTGGATCTCGTGGGGCACAACACGAGGAATGCGTTAGGCCCATCAAAAGCGGGCCGCAGAATTTTCAGAAGGTGAAGGAATACTCGTAGAATAGAAAAACCGCAAACCGCTTTTTTGATGGTGGGTGTCGTGTTTCCAACGGCAGTCCACAGACAATAACAAACAACAACAACAACCGAGGCCGATGTTTCGCGAGTTGTAGTTGGACCTTCCTCACCCTTTTGGTCACCATTTGCCAACTGTCAAACCTCGTCATCATCGTTATTACTTTTATTATAAAAACCCAAAACCCCCAACTTGCCTCTTCTACTCTCTCATCTCACCTACTTCTCTCTTACTACCTTCTATCGAATCTCCAAACCCTCTCTGCTTCTCCTTCTCCGATCTACCTACCTTTTTCTATTCACCATGTCTAACTTCATCAGCAAGTACCACGGTACCCTTCTTTCTTCTCTTCCTTCCTCTATGTTACACGCTTATACATGCTCTATTTATTTTCTTATTTTACTCTTACTTGCTCCGATCTGCTATTCTTTTTTTCTTTCTCATCTTTTTCGATCGATCTCTCGGACTGGATTTAACTCTTTCTCGGTCTCATCGTTTTTTTATTTTTTTTACTGTATACTACTTACAGATCGATACTTTTTATGTCACTTTATGGAGTCAAAATTTCAGATCCAATTTTTTTTTATAGTAAGAAATTAGTCCCTTGATATGTTTTATCCCTCTGATTTACTACATCAGAATTTAAATGCTTTTATTCAATAAGATTTGTAAAAATTATTGCATGTCATGATGATTCAAATCATTTATGAAAACAATTTGTTTTAATAATTTTTTGATCTCCCTTGCCTAATCAAATATATCTGTCCATTTTTTATGTTGTTATTATTATTATTAAGTTTATAACAAGTATTGTTGATATAGATCTAGATCAAGATTCATAGTGAATTGTGTATGTAGCAATATATATCCACCATCTATGTTGGAAGTCCCACATCGCCTGCCTCATAATATATGGCATGGTTTAAATACCTGTTAGACTACTCCTCTCATTGCCAATTGGTTTTGAGATAGAACCTTGACAATCTAGGATACAATTTAAATTTGGAAAATTATGGCAGTGATCTAATTCTTAATTCTCTTTGTGTACTCAATTAATATATTTGATGTGACTTGCAGATGAGCTTATTGCCAATGCTGCCTACATTGGCACCCCTGGAAAGGGTATTCTTGCTGCCGATGAGTCAACCGGAACAATCGGAAAGCGCCTATCCAGCATCAATGTTGAGAATGTTGAGACCAACAGGCGTGCTCTTCGCGAGCTCCTCTTCACCGCTCCCAATGTTCTCCAGTATCTCAGTGGAGTCATCCTCTTCGAGGAAACCCTCTACCAGAGCACCGCTGATGGTACTCCTCTACAATCTTGGCAGCTTATTTTATCTGTATACTTGTTGTTTTGATTTATGAAGTGACGAGTATTTCATCAATTGCTCTGAACATGCATTGTTATTCAAGTTTTTTTAATAGCACTTAGATCTAAAAAGCCCTTTTGAAGTCTTAGTTCTGACATTTGATTGAGAACACTTTGACATTGTTTAACTATGTAGCTGATCCACCAGTTGGGAATGAAGTGTTGCTTTTCTTGTGAACTTTGTCCTTATTTTTGGGTAACTGAATTGCTTTAAATTTATGAATTTTTCATAAATTGGGTAAGTGATTTCTATATGGTAGGGTTTTTTCTTCACTGCATTCATCACATTGTGTTGTCCTATTTGAATGATGATTGATTATAGTGACATTGTTCTCACACTTACTTTTGAATAACCTGGATAAGTGATTTTATTTTTGGTGGTTTTTTTTCCTCCATTTCATCCATCTATGTATGTTGTCTTATTTGAATGATGATTGAAGATTGATTATAGCGACATTGTTCTTACACTAACATCATTAATGTATGTTCTTTAGGCAAGCTTTTTGTGGATGTGTTGAAGGAAGGTGGTGTGCTTCCTGGTATCAAGGTTGACAAGGGTACCGTTGAACTTGCTGGGACTAATGGAGAAACAACCACTCAGGGTCTTGATGGCCTTGGTCAGCGCTGCGCTAAGTACTATGAAGCTGGTGCACGCTTTGCCAAATGGCGTTCAGTTCTGAAAATTGGCCCCAACGAGCCATCTGAGCTCTCTATCCATGAGAATGCCTATGGATTGGCCAGATATGCTGTCATCTGCCAAGAGAATGGTTTGGTTCCCATTGTCGAGCCTGAGATCCTTGTTGATGGACCTCATGACATTAAAAAGTGTGCTGCAGTTACCGAGCGTGTCCTTGCAGCAGTTTACAAGGCTTTGAATGATCATCATGTCCTTCTTGAGGGTACCCTATTGAAGCCCAACATGGTTACCCCCGGATCTGATTCTGCTAAGGTTGCCCCTGAGGTGGTTGCCGAGCACACCGTTAGAGCTTTGCAGAGAACAGTTCCTGTTGCTGTTCCCGCAGTTGTTTTCTTGTCTGGTGGGCAGAGTGAGGAGGAGGCTACCCTCAACCTCAATGCCATTAACCAGGTTAAGGGAAAGAAGCCATGGACTCTTTCCTTCTCTTTTGGAAGGGCACTTCAACAGAGCACCCTTAAGGCATGGGCTGGAAAGGAGGAAAATGTGAAGAAGGCCCAAGATGCCCTTCTCACAAGGGCCAAGGCCAATTCAGAGGCAACTCTTGGAACTTACAAGGGTAGTGCTACACTTGGTGATGGTGCCTCAGAGAGCCTCCATGTTAAGGACTACAAGTACTGATTAAGTTTGGTGTCTTTTTGAGTCTAGATGATAGGAATTGGCATCAAAGGTTTAAGTCGATGGAACTTTTTTCATGAGTGTTGTGGTTTGACTAATTGTGACAGAATAATTGCTTTTATGTTTTGGTTTTTTGTTGTGCAAGTGTTTCTCCAGTGTATTGGTCAAACCCATACAGAAAGGAGGTGGTGTAAGTCTATTTTTATGGAGCACTATTTTGATTGAGGATCTGAGTTCATTTTGCAATTTCTTTGTTTTTCGTAGCTAATTTCCTTACCATGCATGCTTTCTAAATTATTCACAACAATATTTGTGTTAATCGGGTTTTTCTCAACCGGATTGAAATATAAGATTTTTTTTTTTAAAATAAGAAAAAGTAATTTACTTTTTTAAATTAAATTGTTTTATTTCTAATATTAATTTTTTATGATGTATTTAAAAAATTGATAATTCATTTAATTTTTGTTTTATTCTTAATATTATTTTCTTAAAATATTTTTAATTTTGATAAATTTGATAAAATTAATTATAATTAACTAACTTTTTTTTTAATATCCGAGATTTTAAAATTGGGAGTAATGCCAATAGTCGGTTTTTAATACCACATGTGGTCCATCCTGGAATTCAATATTTTAGTCGGTTTTTATTATTATTATTTTTTTTTTTTGGATTTTCTTAACATCGACTATTAGAATTGAGGATAAACACCTTAATTTATACTTATTTTTTAAAAAATATAATCTTTATCTTTCCTAAATACACTATTTTCGATAAAACTTAACTATTTTTAATTCATATTCTCAATCCTAAGAACTAAAGTTAAGCTGACTTTTAAAATTATGTTCACCTGATTTTTATATATTATCTTTATAGGTTTATTTCGATTCATCTCTCACTTTCTTCTCCATTGCTTCTTAGCTCTCCATCTTATAGTCTCCCTCTCACTAGCTCATTGAACCATCCTGCAAATAATCCACTTAAAGATCTCCATATTTTCAGGCCCGGTCCTAACCTATCTTGGGCCCTAGGGCGAAATTTTTTTTTGGGGCCCTACTAAAAAATTTTATTAAAAATAAATCAATTAAAAAATTATATATTTAATTAATTAAAACAATGATAACAATCAATAATAAAAATAGGTATTACATAAAATAGAGTTGAAATTAAATAAAAAAATTTATTAATTAAATAGGTAATTAAAATTGTTTTCATGTTACTTCTTCCGTCTTTGTATATAATATCATTTTGGTTGAATTCACGTTCATTACTAAAGTTGGTTAATTTAGTTAATTGTATTGAAAATGTGAACATTTGATATGTTTTTTTTCAAAACTATCCTTATAAGTATTATTGGGAATCTAAAAATTGTTGAGTAAATATGGGTGTTTGTGGAAAAAAGTACCTAATTGTTATTGAAAATTTGTATTAGGTCTTATAAATAAGGACAAAATAAAATTCTCAAAATGATCTTATATTTAGGGACAAAGGGAGTAAGTTATAAAAATAAAGTTCATAAGTTAACCTATTTATTAGTCAAGTGAGCAAATAAAAAAAATAAATTAAAATATTATCCTAAACTATTAATAATTAAAAGATAAAAAATATGAAACTATTAATTTTTTTTTAAGTATAAGTACTATTAAAAAAATATTAAAAAAAAAATTGGGGTCCCTAAAATTTTTGGGCCCTGCGCGATGGCCCTCATTGCCCACCCCAGGGCCGGGCCTGCATATTTTACATTAATATTACCACAAACTTTTCGGTTTAACATTATATAAGTTAAACGGTATGTGATTCACTAAGTTCAGGTATCCTTATGGTCCACCATTACTAATAAGATCCTCAAGGCTAATCCTGTGTGAAGCACCCTTTATTAAAAATAGAACACGAGGTTTATTAATACCCATATCCCATTTTTAGGATCTCTGACGGAAGCCTTACATCAACTGTGTCATTCCATGTTGGTTGCCTTTTTGGTTTTTCACCTCTCTAATATATTTTCTTTTTATTTTAAAATTTTAACATACACTAACTTTTTAAAGTATCAATTTTTGTGGCATAGTATGCTAACTTTTGGTGCATCAGTAATTTTTACACATGCGTTAAAATTTTAAAGATTTTAATTTACTCAACGAATTTGGAAAAAGAAAATACTTTCTTCATCTTTATATTTTTTCAGGTTCTTATTATAAGATAAAATAACCAAAATCACATTTATTAAGATAGTTAGTTGATGTATTTAATTTTCTCAAAATCATAAAAAAAATATGTCTACTTTTAGAAAGTTGTATTGGAAATAAAATAAAAATTAAATTAAATGAGACCACTACTTTATAAAAACATTTTAGAAATAATTGTTATTGAGAATAGAAAGTTAATTACTTTTTTTTTATATTTAGGACCAAAATGTGGATGCACCCTTTTTTTTAACGATAGGGATGGGAGGGAGTATAACTTACACAATGAATTTGGAAAAAAGAAAATCATCCCTTCATTCTTACATATAAGATTCTTTTGATATTTTTTTTTATTTTTATTTATAAGACCTTATTTCACTTCAATGACAATTAATTACTACTTTCCACAAACATTTTTTAGATTCTCAGTACTATTAATAGAGGTAATTTTAAAAATACATATTAAATATTCACATTTCCAAAACCATTAATTAAATTAATCAATTTTCTTAATGAATACAAAATCTATCAAAATAGTTTTACATGTAAAGACGGATGGAGTAGAGCGTTAAACATAGTTTTCTTTCTTCTGAAGCAGATCCTTTTAAGGGCAAAAAGAAAAGTCGAAAAATCTTGGTGAATGTGTTTATTTTTTCATCGAAGTTATCCACATGGAGGATACATTAAGGCATTTAATTTTCTGATAAACCATAAATTCATGAGTTCAAATTTCATTATCCACATGTGATATCGAAGTTGTCTTGGAGTGGTTTTGCAAATCTTAACCTTGCCACAATCAAGAACGGGCAGGCAAGTTTAAGGAGAGTACTGCTTTAGACATGTAAAAATGAGATCCAAAACCATTCTCGTTATATTTTAAAATATCCACGAGTAACCTATTCCTTTTTTTTCTCAATTTTTCTACATCCCCTTTCACTATTTTAAAAATAAACATATCAATTACATTCTAATTAAAATAACACATAAAAATAAATATCAAGAGTCTTAAAAATATTAAAAATGAATGCTAAATTTAGCAAAAACATATTAATTTAATTTAACTATTTAACTAATATTAAAATATATATTATTTAATTTTCATTTAGTGGCGAGTTTGGGAGCCGATGTTGGACAAATACTTACAATTTTAGATTGTCATCGTCCTCGTCTTTTTAAAAGTGAGTTCTGAATTTTACAAATGCAATGAAAATGGGTTTTCCCATTCAAAATTAAGAAGGTATTTGGTTCAGCGGCTACACATCGCAAACGGGAAAGCTTGTGTCTTTGGCCCAAACGTGCGTTTGGGCTGGGCAGCCCAAACACAAAAACTAACATAGCCTAAGTAGGGTTAAGATAAGTATTCACGGGTGTGAGCTTAATTGTCATGCCTAGCGATATCGATGTGTCAATTTCATTAGTGAGTAATTTGTAAGTATTAAACTGTCACTTTAGTCTCTCATTTTGTAAGGAGCTTTCACTTTAGTCCATGACTTTTCAAAGTGAGGGACTAAAGATGAATTATTGAAAAGTCAGGGACTAAAGTGAAAGTTCCTTACATAGTGAGGGACTAAAATGACAGTTTAGTCTAAGTATTTTTATAAGCTCTCATAAAGTCATGACACCTAATTTGGTCTTGATGATCCAATTGAGATAACATCTCCTATTCCCAAAGAGTATATCACTACCTTTGTCATGTGTTGTGATTGGTTGAAAAAAATATTTGTTTAATAAATATTAATTTTTTAACCAATTAAAACACATGACATATAGAATGACACATCTTTTAGAACTGAAGATGTGCTCTCGAATTGCTTAAGATCCAACTACTCAGCTAAACTTTAGTTCATAATTTTTTTTCAAAGGTATATAAAATTGAGAAATTATCAATTACTTACAGTTTAATTAATTTTAATATTTCCTTCAATCCACATAGGACAATATTAGTTGATTTATAAATTTTTTTGGGGTCCGTATTTATTTAGAAAATTTATAAGGTATTTGTTAACTACTCTTCGTATAATTAAAAGTATGTTTTTTAAAGCTACCATATTTGTTGTTTGTAGAGTTTTTCTTGAATAAGAGTAATTGAAGATTTCTAATCTATCTACGTGATAGAAAATTTAATTCTTTTTCTTTAAAATCATCAAACTATTATTTATTTTGGATATATATAAATTAAATTTGTTGAATTTGTTATTTATTTTGGATAAATACAAATTAAACATATAGATTTACTGTTTACTATATATTTAAAAATTTCACATCATCTTTGCTCATCCATCTCTTTATATGTTTTTTAGGTATTTTTCTTTCATCTATTTTAATTTAATTTTCACCAAATAATTAGGCTCACATTTTTCATTATGTTCTTTCTTTATTTTTTTTGCTATTATGATTTCATACTAATTTTTTAGAAATTAAAGAAAGAGTGAAGTACCAACTTAGTTCCTGATGTTTTTTCAGTGTATCAATTTAGTCCCTGAAAATTCATAATTACATATTAGTCCCTCAAAAAAATTTCAAATGTACCAATTTGGTCCCTAACCTTTTTTCCATACCAACTTGATCCCTCAAGATTTTCTTCTATACCAATTTGGTCCCTCGTATTTTAAAGATCAAATTGTTACATTTGAAATCTTGAGGGACCAAATTGGTGTGGGAAAAAGGTTGAGGGACCAAATTGGTATGGAAAATTTAATTTTTAGGGACTAAATGTGTAATTATGACTTTTCAGGACTAAATTAATACACTGAAAAAACATCAAGGACTAAGTTGATACTTCACTCTTAAAAAAAAGGTAGTAGCGCGTCAATGAATCAATTTTGATAATTGATATATTAACGTGAAAATTTAAAAATAAAATAAACTATCGCGAATAAGAAAGATACGTAAAAACAATTTTATATAATATTTAAGGTTTTTCTTATTTTGTGATTTCTTTTAAAGTGATGAAAAAATATAAAATTTAGAAGGATATTTCTTGCGCGACAAAGGTATTATTTTTTGCTTTTTTGAATTATATACTCTTTTCTATTTTTTTTTGTGTTGCAATTCCTTATTTTGGAAAATTCGTTAAACTTTGTGGAATGCAAAGAAAGTGTATCTTTTATATTGTTATTTTTGTTGTTGAAGATTGCCATAATTTTTTTTCTCTCAAAATTCATGATATATTTTAAAATTTATGTATTGTTTGATTTAATTTAGAGTTAATAGTAACTTTGATCCCTGAAAAATACATTTGTCATCAATTTAATTCCCAAAAGATTTTTAGCATCAATTTAGTCCTCCAAAAATCAATATGGCATACACCAATTTGATAAAGTAATATTTAATCTATTATTACAAGAAAACCAAGGCCAGATTTAATCTTAATATAAACAAGTCAACCTGGGACATCAATTTCCTCATTGTTAAAAGTTAAAACCGATAGCATTCCTCTTCATCCAAATAGTCCAGCAAACACACATCCAAGTCATGGATAAGAAATTCTAATGCTGCTTTTTATTACCAAACTTACTGTGCACCTCAACAAAATCCCGTAAGCTAGGAGGAATTATATACCAAAAAACAACCCATCCAAGAGTAAAAAGTTCATTGCAAAGCTTAAGAGTCACGTGTCAAGCAAGAATTATGGCACAAAAAGCAAAACACATTGCTATTAACTCCAGTCCGAGCTAAATTACATTTAGTAGCCACCCAATTGAAGCTGCTAGGAGAAAAACATATATTAAAGGTGATGTCTTACCAACAAAACCCAACATAGTTGGTAAAAAAAACGTAATATTCTAATAGTATACTTTGCCTTTCAGAACATAAATTATATAAAAAAAAATTATACGAAATAGAAATATTAATTTGATCATGTTCCAAGTTAAGTCTTATCGGACACTAAATTTTTTAATTTAATATATTTAATTATAGAAAATTTCAATACTTTTTTTAAAAATCTTTGTGGATACTTTTAGATAAATATGAAAAGAAACATTGATAAAAATATAGAAAATAGATGATGTACTAATGGTGTAAAGGTTTTTTATGCTATCAGTGCATCATCCATCATTTATATGTTTATGGTCATTAATTTTTAGATAAAATAAAGTAACACAAATAAATGGTGGATAATGAATTGATTGTGCAAAAAAACTTTACACCATCAGTGCACACCCATTAGTCTCATAAAAATAATATATTGGCGATATTTTTTAAATTAGAAAACTTATTATGTTCTTTATTGGTTTAGAAAATTAATAAACAATTAATTGTCATTAAAGAAAGAAAAAGAAACAATGTAATTTTTCTTCATCTTTTATCTTTATCATTACCTTTATTAATTTTTAATAGTAATATTTATTGAATTGGAAATTTCAATAATTTTTTAATGATTTATATAAAAAAAATTATAAATTACCCTTTTCTTTAATTTTACTATATATAATCTAATTTGGATGTTTAAAAAAAAAAAAAAGGTGATGCACAAATTGACAACTCTCACCTACCTTATAGTTATAAATAAAAACCTAAACCCTCGTTTATCCTTCATCTCTCATTTTCTCATAACATCAAAAACTTTTTTCAAGCGAATCTCAAAACCCTCTTCACTCCTTCTCCACCTCCTCCTCGATTTATCTATCATGTCTAACTTCACCAGCAAGTACCACGGTATGCTTCTTTTTTCCCTTCACCCCACCTTCATCTCTTTATTTGTTACTTAAAGCAGATTCAAGAGAGTCATCATCAATTTTTTTTTAAAACTTTTTTTTTTTTGTTTACATGGGAGGTCTGGTACTAGGACCCATGACCTGGGGAGGGGGAAATTCTTACGCGGACTTTTTTTTTTTAAAACTTTGTTATTCTTCGAAATCAGACGAAAAGTTTTGAGTCTATAAGATTCAATTTTTTGTATTTCTTTATTTTTATTCTATATCACCATAATAATATACTTCCTCAATTTCTTAACTTTTACTACCTCTTAAGCATTTTTTTACTCCATAAATGTTATCCTTTTCTGATTTGAAGACATAATTATTATTTTAAAAATTCTAACCATTCATTCCATAATTTTTTAATCCCCATTAATAATATTATAAATTAATTAATGGACACACTTTCTAAAAAAATTAAATACTATTACAATTTTCGACAAAAATTAAATTGGTACATTTTGGACAAAACACATATAAAATTTACAATAATCAACACATTTTTTAATACATCTGAAACATCTTTAAAGACAAAATGCAAGTAAGAATTAGAGAGAGTAATAATAAATGTTTAATTAATATTTTTATTATAAATAATAATAACAAAAATAATTAAATAATACTCACCCTAATAATAATAAATAAATAAATAAATAAACAAATAAGAATTTGTTTACTATAAGAATTTGTTTTCTCTCCTTTTACTATATATCACCTTAATAATAATAAACAAATAAATAATATAAATAACATAAATATATGTTTTATATATATTTAAATATGGAAGCGCTAACTAAATTATAAGAATTTGAATTATGTTTTATTCATTTTTAATGCATTTTATTTTTTTTATATATGTATCATTATCTAACTTCCATTATTGAACTATTAACTTTTGTTCGATTATAATTTTTAAATATTATTCAAGCGCAAATATAGTTTTTGAAAATTTATAAATATGAATGCATGGAAAAAATATTTGAGATAATTTTTAGAAATAATAGCTAATTAATATTATTGAAATGAATTTATGTCTTAAAAGTACATGTTGATACAACCTTGATGCACAAATATGATGAGTCTTAATTATTGCAGTAGAAAATATGAATAGTTTGAAATTGAGTTTTATTGTTAATTATACGTAACTAAACAATAATATAATATTAATATATTATATAATCTTATAAATATGATATTACGATTATGCTACTGATGCGTTACTTATACATATAGGAGTATTTCTTTTCTTTCGCTAATTTTTAAGTAACTTTTTTCATATACTTATTGTGAGTGCAGATGAGCTGATTGCCACTGCTGCCTACATGGCCACCCCGGGAAAGGGTATTCTTGCTGCGGATGAGTCAATTGGATCAATCGGACTGCGTCTAGCCAGCATCAATGTTGAGAATGTTGAGAATAACAGGCGTGCTCTTCGTGAGCTCCTTTTCACTGCTCCCAATGCTCTTCAGTATCTCAGTGGAGTCATTCTCTTTGAGGAAACCCTCTACCAGACCACAGCTGACGGTACCCTCAACACTCCTTCCATCTTGTTATATTTGAATACTTATTCTTTTGATTTATTCCCTTTTTATTATTTTTGTTTTATTTATGGTTTTGGTCCCTAAAAGTTCAACGTGTTTTGGTTTTAGTCTCTAGAAATTATTTTGACCGGGACTAGTACTTAATTTTTCAAATATTTTGGCTTTGGTCTCCTCCGTTACAAAAAATCAGTTATTTGCTTACATGGTTAACAAAAATCCTCACTAGCTGCCATGTGGTGTGAGATAACGCTAAATAAGTGATGTGATACGGATGATGCAGGTCCATGAACTCAAAATTTTGCGTACGGAATCATTTTGCATATCTGACTATTTTGCGTCCGTGGACCTGTGTCATCCACGTCATATCACCCGTTTGGCGTCACCTCAGACCTATTTGGCGTCACTTTAAACCACATGGATTGCTGATGTGATGTTTCACTAGCCACACAAACAAATAACATATTTTTATTAATGGAGGGGGCCAAAACCAAAATGAAAATTTAAGGACTAATCCCGGTCAAAATAACTTCTAAGGACTAAAACCAAAACACGCTGAACTTTTAAGAATTAAAACATAAATAAGCCATTAAATTAAAAATCATAAGAATTTCAAAAAAAAAAATCATAAGCAAAAATAGTGATATATTATGTTTATAATTGAGTAATTAAGGAAAAATAGACTCAAGTACTAGAAAGTAAATATTTGAATTATTATTAGTAAAAGAGAATAATAATATGAATATGAATATTATTCATTTGTAATTAATGTATAATATTAATTTTTATTTTCGTTGATTTTTTAATTTTTTATCAAGATAATAGGACAGATGAAGTACGAAGTAACTAGCATTTCATCAATTGCTCTGAACATGCATTGTTATTAATTAAAGGCTTTTTTAGTTTAAAAAAAAAATAAAATAACCGACATAGTTTAGCTAGATTACTTTTGATTGAATCATTGTTTAACTATGTAGCTTACCCACAAATCCACAATGTTGGGAATAAAGTGTTGCTTTTATTATGTGATCTTAGTACTTTCTTTTTTGGTAAAGGAAATGCTATATCATAATTTGAGTATGTGATTTTTTATACTATACTCCCTCAGTCTTATTATTTTGATAAAAAAATGAAAAGTCAAAGAAAATAACAATTAATGTAATTTATTAATTATAAATCGAAATTATGCATATTTGGGTTATTTTTTTTGCACTATTGAAAAATCATATATTTTCTTTCCTAATAATTTAGTGTATTTTTTTTTTAATTACTCAATCATAAATACAATATACAATTTTAAAAAAATAATTGATTTATTATTTATATAATGTATTTTCTCTTTTTTGATTAGGCAAGCCTTTTGTGGAAGTGTTGAAGGAAGGTGGTGTGGTTCCTGGTATCAAGGTTGACTTGGGTACCAAGGCAGACAATGGTATCGTTGACCTTGCCGGTACCAACGAAGAAACAACCACTCAGGGTCTAGATTTCCTTGGTCAACGCTGTGCTAAGTACTACCAAGCTGGTGCACGCTTTGCCAAATGGCGTGCAGTGTTGAAAATTGGTCCCAACGAGCCATCAGAGCTTGCTCTTCAAGTCAACGCTTATACACTAGCCAGATACTCTGTCATCTGCCAAGAGAATGGTTTGGTTCCAGTTGTTGAGCCTGAGATCCTTGTTGATGGTCCTCATGACATTAACAAGTGTGCTGCAGTCACCGAGCGTGTGCTTTCAGCTGTTTACAAGGCCTTGAATGACCATCATGTCCTTCTTGAGGGTACCCTTTTGAAGCCTAATATGGTTACACCTGGTTCTGGTTCTGCTAAGGTTGCTCCTGAGGTGGTTGCTGAGCACACTGTTAGAGCTTTGCAGAGAACAGTTCCTGCTGCTGTTCCTGCTGTTGTTTTCTTGTCTGGTGGGCAGAGTGAGGAGGAGGCTACCCTTAATCTGAATGCTATTAACCAGGTTAAGGGAAAGAAGCCTTG
This sequence comes from Crotalaria pallida, assembly GCA_037953625.1. Classification (NCBI taxonomy): domain Eukaryota; kingdom Viridiplantae; phylum Streptophyta; class Magnoliopsida; order Fabales; family Fabaceae; genus Crotalaria; species Crotalaria pallida. The sequence continues at coordinate 149,523,914 of CM075651.1, read as the reverse complement.
GACTCTTTCATTCTCTTTTGGAAGGGCATTGCAGCAGAGTGCCCTTAAGGCATGGGCTGGAAAGGAGGAAAATGTGAAGAGAGCTCAAGAGGCCTTTCTCATTAGGGCCAAGGCCAATTCAGAGGCTTCTCTTGGAACTTACAAGGTGTCTTTTTGAGTGTTTGATGATAGGAATTGGTATCAAAGGTTTGATTAGGTCGATGGAACTTTTTCATGAGTTTTGTGGTTTGACTAGTTGTGATAGAATAATTGCTTTCAAGTTTGGTATTTTTGGGTGTTGCACTGGTGCATTGGTTAAAGCCATGCTGAAAGTAAATGATGAATAATTGCTTTTATTATTATTATTATTTTTTTTTTTTAAGTTTTTTTTTTACGAGTTTACAATTTTTGACTCACACTTCCAAAACCATCCCTATTACTGCATTGTTTATATTCACAAACTTATTATTCACACGCATTTATAAAAAAAAGGGTTTTACTTTGGTACCCTCTCAAAATAAAGGATTTTGGTACTCTTTCATATTTATTGAATTAAATTATAACAACTCCAATATAATATCATGTAAAAAAAGCGTACAAGTTTAATAAAATTTTGTAATCAAATATGTTTGATCTTATTTGCAAGATTTTTTAACTAAATCAATTCACAATCACTCTCAAATCATGAACCTTAATATCAAGTTTTTATTCATCTTTGGGCTAGCAACATCAACATCATGTCACTATTATCAATCTTCTTGCTAGATAACGATGAAAATAAGAACACTTCACTGTATTTTTTTATCAGCTTAAAAAATTGTATTATTGCAGTTGAGACACAATCTTCAGCACACAAGAATATATGTTCCCGTCTAAATTTAGCGCAGATTTTTGAGCACCAAAAACATATAAAAGGTGGAGAACATCTTAACATATAATTTTCGGTCTTTATTGAGTGCCAAAAATATCTCGGTGTAAATTTCATTAGCTTTATTGACATGGTAGTATATTGTAATTGTCATGATTTGATTGGAAAAATATGAGAGGGTACCAAAACCCTTTATTTTGAAAGGGTACCGAAGTAACACCCAAAAAACAATAATGTTATGTAACGATATATACAAAATTGACATAACATCTAGATGTAATATCTGCTTATCTTATATAAAAAAATAATACAAATGTTATGTTCATATTTCAATTCTAATGTTCGCATAATATTACTCTATAAAAAAAATCACTTATGGTTAAGTGTTAACATCCCTCACTTTAGTGTGAGCTTACATTTTTTATAGATAAACTTTTGCGTAACAACAAATTTTCCCTTCCTTGTAATTAGGATTAGGCCTGACAAACTATTTGTTAATAAATAAGTTTAGCATGATTAAGTAATGAGACTACTTTTTAGGTCTAAGTTTAATCTATTTACATGTTATAGATCATTTTAAAGGTTTGAGATTGACCTATTTTAAAGCGTGTTAGCCTATTTAAAAGCTAATATACAATAAGGCTTTTAAATAAATCAACGGTCTAACAAACTTATTTTTAATAAACTTTCAAAAATAGGTCATTATGCATCCATTTTAAAGCCTAATATACAATAAGACTTTTAAATAAGTCAATGGTATAACAAACTTATTTTTAGTAAATTTTCAAAAATAGGTCAACAGACATCTAATATGCCCAAAAAATTGAAGCACATAATTCTAAATTCCATGCGATAAGTTTATGAAAAAAAACTTCTCAAATTTTAAGGCTTCTACTTAGGCTAATAACTCAACCGACATGCCTTTGTATAAGCCATAAAATTTTACTCCCTCCGGTCCTATTTATAAGACCCTTTTGAGGTTTTTATTTTGGTCCTATTTATAAGACCCCTTTTCAATTTTCAATAGCATTTAATTACTTCTTTCCACTAACACCCCTTTAAAGTCAACACTTTTTAGAGTTCCAATAATAATTATATGGGTAGTTTTGAAAAAGTATATCAAATTTTCACATTTTCAATGCCACTAACAAATTTATCCACTCTCCTTGGTGGGAGTGAAAAACCTCAAAAGGGTCTTATAAATAGGACCGGAGGGAGTAATATATAAGAGTATATAGCTAGGTCGGTTTATTGGGCTCTATAGACCTTTAAAAATGCATAAGCCTAACCTATTTAAGCAAAATAGGCTTTTTACAAAATCTAAACCTAACATATTTATTAAAAAAATCTGACCTAACCTAACCTATCATAAATATTTTAATAAGCACATATAAATTGATCTCATCTATTTCTACCCCTAATTGTAATATTGATGGCTTGACTTAAGTAGCTCGGTATTCGTACAATTACAATAATCAAGAACATGATCCAATAGAAAGTATTCGTACAATTACAATCATAAAAAAACAAAAAAAAAATTGATCTGATCCATTTTCACCCCTACTTATAATATTGATGGCTTGACTCAAGTAGACTTGGTATTCGTACAATTACAATCATCAAGAACATGATCCAACCGTTGCCAGCGAGTGTATATAGAATATATTCATTATATTTTCATTTATAAGTTGCCCTTAATAAAAAATGCAAGAGATTATCAAAATAAAAAATGCAAGAGTAATTAATTCCTTTTTAAAAAATAAAATCAATTTTATACTTTTTTATACTATTCATTCTTGTCTCGAATTAACCCGGATCCGTCCTTATTCGAACCAGTCCTAATTTGAACTCATTTTTACCTTGTCTCACTTTAATTAGAGACGAATTCGGATTCAAAAATTGACCCGAACAACATTTAGAAACGGGTAAGGGACAAGCCCAACCCGTCTCATGCTCCCCCTAACATAAATGCAAATATTGTTCCAATAGCTATGAGTTTGAAGTTAACCATAATTTTGAGGCATCATCAAACATTACCTCCACCTGTTTGACGAGTCAAGGTAGTGATAGCCAAGAAAAGCAAATGAAGCATAAAACACGTGAGTTTGAAGAAGTACCTCATCACAAAGTATTTTTGTCGGTCTTTATTACTCACTTCCTTCCCAGTAAATTTTTGAAAATTTAATAAAAACAAGGAAACATGTTTTTAATGCATTATTTCTCAAATCAACCAATTAACAAAGCAAATATTTAATGTATGTTTCCTTAATTAACCAATCATAAAATATACAATGCAATTTCAATTTTTTTATTCACTATTTTAACTTTAATTTTGGACAAAATTTTTCTATGTTTTTTACTAACTTTATGGGACGAAGGGAATATAAGTTTCTTTGACTAATTTTCACACCTTTTAAGAAAATTAGTTAGTATTATTAATGACATTGAAAATATAAATATTCGATATACTTTTTCAAAAATACCATATAAAATTATTATTGAAACTGTAAAAAGTGCTGAGTAACAGGGGTGTTCGTGAAAAAGAAGTAATAATGTCTTCGATAATTGAACATGAGGCTTACATTAAGGAAAAAAAAATCTTCAAAAAAGGCTTATATTTTTTTTTTTGCTTTCGCAGGTAGTGTCTGGGCTTCACTTTTTTGTGGCCCAACTAATCCACCCCAACCCGCGGAGCTCCCTTGGGGGTGAGAGATCTCCCAACGAGTGTTTGTCCATACCTAGGGCTCGAACTCGAGACCACTGTTAACGATCCTAGTGAGCTCACTACTAGGCTAACATCACGTTGATAAAAAGGCTTATACTTTATATAAGCCCGAAAGAAATACAACTTAAATAATTAAACCAGAAAAGTGATACGATCCCATAAATAAAAGATTTTTTTGGTGTGTATTCATTCTTTCATTATCTTGCCAATGTGTCTTCATTCTTTCATCGTTAGAGTGAGTGAGTAAATGCTAAAGTGAAGATGCAAAAGATTCATGAACCTAATATCTTAAGATTTGGGTTAAGATATGATGTTTTATATCATTTATGTTGTTCTTCACATAATCTCATTAGTTCACACTCTCCAATTAACAAGGACTTAGATCAAAGAGCCTAGTACTAAATTCTTAATTCACCCATTTCTCACTAAGTGATTTCTCTCTTCTCTTAAAGCTCTCTGTCATCTTCAATTAATTCTTCTCAAGTGATTTCTCTTATCTTCTTCAATTAATTCTCTCAAGTAATTTCTCATTCTCTTCGATTCATCTCAAGTGATTTCATAATTCTAATAGCCCTCTAAACCAGAAATACTCGGTAGTTGATTAGCATCAGCATGTCATTAACTAGAGCTACAGGTTAACCTCTTTTGTTCCTTATTAACTGTCCTTTTTTGGAAAAAAAAAATTGTTTCTTTTTATTCGTCCTTTTGAAGATTTTAAGAGTGTAATAAATATTATTTTTTATGTTTGCCTATATTTAATAGGTATTAGTTTACGTAAGTAATGGAGAAAAATTAATGATTATAGAAAAAGAAAGGATATAGTGAAAAAAAATAATTAAAGTATTGAAAATCTAAATAATTATTACATTTCTTAAAAAATGTGTTTTGTTATAAATAAGACAGATAAATAAGAACGCAAAGACTAATCATAAGTTACAAAGTAGTAACATCCATGTCTTGAAATGATTGTAAATTGGAAATGCCTATGATGTGTGCAAGTATTTGTTTAACATATGCATGAGTATATGAGCTTCATTTTAAGGAGCTACTCCCTCTGTTTTAAATTATAAGGAAAAATAACTAATTTTATATTTATTAAGGAGGTTAGTTGATTGTATTTAATTTTCTCAAATTTATAAAAGAATAGAAGTATTTTAGGAAAGTTGCATTGGAAATAAAACAAAAATTAAATAAGATAACAATTTTCTAGGGATGTTTTAGGAAAACATTGAGAATGAAATAAAATTTAAGAAATTTGGTTAGTTTTGCTTGTATTTTAAATCAAGAGAAATATGTTTTTTTCTTATAATTCGAGTAATGATTTTGGCAATAAAACAGCATGGGAGCAAAGCAACAACATAACAAACCACTAAGAGCACCTCCAGCAGGGTTTCTAAACCCGTTCGCCACTTGCCTCATGAACCTATGTTTGGTTCATCACCGGTGGGGAAAAGGGCAGTTCGCCACTTTTGCACGAACGTGAAGTAATTGGCAACCTGTTCCTGAGCTCATGGAGGAGAGAGAAATAACAATAAAAAACACATAACTGCCTTTTTTTTTTTGCATTTCAAATTTAATAAATTAAAAAATATATCCTATGTATTTTTATTTTCACATATATATATATATATATATATATTTTTTTTTTTCATTTGGACTTAATTTTTTTTTTAATCTGTGCTCTCTGACAGAGGTTAAATTTTTTTTCCTTGTTTTCAAATGTACTCAATTGAAAAATATTCTATGTGTATTCTTTTTCGCTGATATGCAATAGTTTTTATGATTTGGATTAAATTTTTTTTACTCTCTGCTCTGAAAAAACTATATTGAGTAAAAATTGTATTAAAAAATGACATATTCTAATAAATTTGTATACTAACATGTGTAAATAAATATTTTGAGTAAATATGTGTTAAAAAAATTTAAAATGAAGTTAGTTTTTTTAACTATAAAAAAATTAGTATATATGGTTAGTTGATGATGATTATATTTATTAGTATAAAATATTATGAGTGTAGGGTAAGTAATGGGACTCATTTATGAACAAAAAGTAGGTTCATGGATGAAGTGAAAAAGTGGTTCACGTTCTTAGAGGTTCTTAAAATATAAAAAGATGTGAAGAATAATAAAATAATATGTGAGATCCATTTAAGAACGGGAAATTGGTTCACTGGTGGAGATGCTCTAAAGTCACATAATTTCAGGGTAGTCAAATTGATATCAATCATAAGTCTTTTTAACCAAGGGAGCAAACAAAATTTAATCTCCAGAAAATGGAAATTCTCAGCAACACAGACCGGTTGACTAGGTTTAGCATATTCCCCAACAACTACACCTGCACATATCATCACATATACTGTATTGTACATTGCCAACAACAAACCTAATGAAGTCAACAACCCCTACAGGGTAACACACGCCTCTTTAACGGTCTCAAAAAAGCAATGGAGGCAAATTACAAAGAAATAATCTCCTATTAAGCAGCTTAAAAGTTAAGATATCCCCTTATATATCAAGGAATACTAGTAAGACCATTACAACAGCTGAAACTGCTAAAACAGAATACCACATGGAACGATTGGAGGAAGCCTTTGACATGTAAGGCACTCTTCTGCTGAATTTTAAGTCATGGGATCCCAACAAAGGCTCTTCAGTTTCAACTTGTACCCTATGTAACTTATTAATCACCTCCTCTAGTTCATCTACATCATCCACATCGGAAGTACCAGTGGCGATCTCACTAGCATCGTGGTCTCCTGAAGCCTCACTCTCCTGAAATAGAGGAACTCACATATCTCACAACACATGCAGTAAAATCTTAGTTAGATACAATAGTTAAATGAAAAAATTTCTTACCCCAGCAATGGTTGACTTTGAACTATGGTCTTCTGGGGAACAACTCCCATCCTTTGCTGTCTCATTGGAACCATGTGTTTGCCTAACAGTTCCTCCCAAAAGTATTCTTTGTGGTGAACAACTCCCATCTTTTGCTGTCTCATTGGAACCATGTGTTTGCGTAACAGTTCCTCCCAAAAGTATTCTTCGGTTAGCACTGCCTTGAAATTGCACCATGGCATTGATGTTTGGCTGTCCATTTGGTAGCTGTCGAGACCTTCTGATGATTCCGGCATCTCCATTAACAACCGTATCAAAGTTTCTTGCTAGCTCATAATCATTGATCCCATTGTACACTTGTCCAGTACCAACATAATTTGGGAAAACCTTGTGGGAATTGTTTTGAAAGAATCCTACGTTGCTATTCTGCTCATTGCCATCAAGGTCAGAGGATATGGTGCTGCAAAATTTGCTGCTAAACGAGAAAGGAGTTTTCCTACCAATTGCCTCCGCAGGATAAGCAGCAGCATGAAAGGCTTGAATATGCTGCAGCATACAATAAGACTAACCATTATACAAATAGCACAAGTAGACCACGTAAATACACCCATATATAAACATGGACATAATACAAGTTGCAATTTGGTTTGTCGATGTGATAGGGAGTTAGTATAAAAACAAAAATTAGAAAATGGTTAGAGTTACCACTAAGCATTTCAAAACTAACTCATGTCAATATGGAGGTCAAACCAAGAATAACCAAGACAAATAGGGTTAGAGCTATTACTCACCGATGAATTGGCCATTTGTACATCTGATTTACTGCATGATCCACTACCCTTAAGATTAAACAAGGTGGGGTTCTGCTTTTGGCTTATAGATTCCTCATAGCAGAATTCGTTGCTCAGTGATGAAGGAACCTTCCTATCAATTGCCTCCCCAGGGTAAGCAGGAGCATGAAATGCTTGAATATGCTGCAGCATACAATAAGAGGAGCATTATACAATTGGCACAAGTAAACCATGTAAATACACTCATATATAAACAGGACATAATTCAAGTTGCGATTTGATGTGTCGATGTGAAAGGGAATCAGCATAAAAACAAAAATTAGAAAAGGGGTTAGAGTTACCACAAAGCGTTTCAAAACTAACACATGTCATAATGGTGGTAAAACCAAGAATAACCGAGACAAATAGGGTTCAAGCTATTACTTACCGATGTATTGGCCATTTGTGCATCTGATTTAAGGCATGATCCACTGTCATTAATATTAAACAAGGTGGTGTTCTGCTTTTGGCTTATAGATTCCTCATAGCAGAAGTCATCAATAACCGAGTTAAGATAATCTGTTAGATTTGTATCATCTGTACTATATGGAAGTTGAGCCCCACAACCGCCATCTGATTCATTGTTTGCTTGACAAAAAAATTCTGGGGAGAACAGTGGGTCCTCTATTGGCTCAAGTGACGGATAAACTATGTCCCAGTTCAATGGCTGATCTGCCTGAAGTAGTAAACATCAAGTATAGTTACTAAATCTAAAAAACCAATGTCTGGTACTCAACTAAAGGAGAATGAAAACAAGAAAAAAAGAAGCAAGAAATAACAGATTCAAACTCAGTTCTCTCTAACCTCTGGAGCTGTTTCTGCAAGTTGATTTTGTGCACCATTAACATCACATCTATCGCCAAGGGAATCGACTGTGGTTACAATGTTGGAAATTGCTTCCTCAGAGTTCTCAGCAATAACTGCTAGCTGCTTATCGTCTTCGGTAGCCTGTGATGAAGATACTGGAACCAGTGTTGGATCAGATTGTATTTCTTCTGGAGTGTGATTGGCAGTCGTAGGAGTTGAAGCAGTCTGCTCCACTTCATCGCCGTTTGAAACATCAAGACTCTCATCTTGTTTCCTAAATAATCGGCAAATGACATATGGATTCTGGTGAAAGGCAAATTAATCAAATTGAAAAGTTAGCAAGATCATCAAGAACATTAGAAGCAAAATAATTAGGAGGAGTATTAATTTGAGGTACTTAATAATACTATAGTCAAAATGGGTGACTCAAACTCAGTAAACTAGAGCTTCTGATATACATAAAACCTCCAAAAGCACAGAATTTATGACTAGGAAAATAGAATATACCTGTCCAGGATTGGTACCATCAAGCTCCTTTAAGGTGGGTTTGTACTCATGCATAACCCAATTGGTCCTCTTCCCTTTAGGAGCACGACCAGTATAGAAAACTAGAGTCTTCTTCATTCCAATAAAGGTAGAGGCAGACTTAATTTTGCGATCCTTGCCCGTTGCCTTCCAATATCCATGATTTGTTGCTCGGTTCAACCGATGTCCATTTGGATACTTGCGGTCCTGTGGACAGAAAAAGAACCACTCTGGATCCTTGTTCCGCACCACTGACAAATCTACAATAAAACCAATGCAAATCCCAACCCCCAACCCAAGGAACAATAAATTGAGCATATTAATTAGCATAGTGACCATTCAAAAATCAAAACAATGATTGTAATTCTAGAACAGTAATTCAACATATTTTGATTCCAAGACAACTTATTTTTTTTTTTTCAAGACCACCAATTTATTAAATGCGATAAGTTTGTTCACATGATTTATATTAAGTGTTAACCGATAAGTCCCACATTAACCGAGTATATACAAGTAAAGAACCATTAAAAATGACTCGGGTAACCCTAAACCCTACCATGTTATCAAAGCCTGTCTCAAAGGTTAATCAAAAATGTCTGGCCAAGGTCTGCAAACTTCACACTCCATCCAAGACGTCAATTCCTCAGTGTGATGGGGTATTTAAGTCTCACATTAGTTTAGTCATTAGTATTAATGACCTATGCAAACCTTCACCTGGCTATAACCATTTTTTTTATTTATATATAGAATTAGACATAGTTATTATAATTATTTATGAATTGAGTACCAAAGTAATTTCTTAATTCCTTAAAGTCCATAACAACAACAGCAGCAGCATATAAAACACGATAAAAATAAAAATAAAAATAAATAGTGAAGCAGGAGACATTAACTTTCCCAATTGTGGAGTCAAACAAAGTAAAGAATGTTTTTTTTTTTAAAAAAAAAAAAATGAGATATTCTGATTGGAAAAGAGGAGGAAGAAGAAAAATGATACCAGGCAAATCCCAAGGTTCCCATTTGCATACATCAATTTCACGAATGACCCAAACATCATCACCATTCCCATTGATCTTCTGCCTCAAATAATAATCAATCAGCTCCTCATCCGTTGGCCTGAATCGAAACCCTAATGGCAACGAATTCAAAGACAACACAGCCATCCCTTCCCCTTGCGTTTTCGTGCACAACTCCACCCCACCACCACCACCACCACCACTACCACCCATAACACTAACTTAAAGACTCTGTTTTTGAACTACCCAGATAAAAAGAAAGAAACTTTCAAGAACCCCACAATTTATTTTAGTTTTTTTTTTATTAATAAAAAGAAAAAAAAAGAAGAAGCTGAATTCAGAGAATCAAAAGGAGCGGATTCTGAGAATTTAAGCTTTGTCTCAGCTCGGAGAGAGTAACTGAGAGAAAGAAAGATTGTCTTTGGATTGAATTTACGTAGAAATGAGCCACCCCCTTTAACCTCGTACATATACGCTATAGAACTGCATTGAACTTCTACCCTTGTATTTTGAATAAACTACGATAATGCCACTGTGACAGCTGAAGTTGATGTGGTGAAACGCGTCGTGGAGCTGAAAGAGGGGTAATAAAATGAATGGAGAAGGGTAAATAAGGAAATTGAGTTGGGGGGAAATGGGACTGGACTAGTAAGGCAGTAACACGTGCCATTCATTTGTCTTGGCGACTAAGGAAACGGAAGTTACCTTACCTGTGTGAAAGAGGGGAAGAGCCTCTAGAAATTTTGTGACCAAACGACAGAAAAAAGTTTAGTACTACAAACCAAAACGACAATATCTACCAGCTTTTCTCTCTCCATTATCCTTTTCTATCGATTTTTTGCTCATTGAAGTGTTTTACTTTTTTTTTTTTTTTTTTGGTGCCCACCCGGTTCCCTAAGTACTACCTAGGTACATCCGGATCCGACCGGGTCGCGTGCCTGGCTATGGCAGGTGAGTCTCCCAACATGAATTTTCTGCATTCACAAGGACTCGAACTCGAGACCTTGCTTAAGCGAGACCGAAGTGTTTTACTTCTACTCCCACACTTTCTGTATAAATGTAACTTTAAAAATCAAATTTAACCTCCATTACTATTTACTATTTTTATAACTTTATCAACATCTAATTAATACAAGAGATATTAAATAAAAAATAATTAAAAAATTAGCAATGCTTCCCCACTCACTCCCAAAATCCCATTCATTCCGTCCCACCTTTATTTATTTATTTTTATTTTTGTAATCCCGCCGGTTTCCTCAACATTTTTTTTTTTTAAAACTACTCCCTCCTATTTTGATTATCTCGCCCAAACAGTACAAGGGTGCTTTTATCATGCACCGGTTTTTGGTATTCGGCTCTTTTTTTTTATTTTAATAAATCTAATATATTAAAAAAATATGTTTTGGATTTTCTGTGTTCTTTTTATGTACATGTTTTTGTTATTTGGATTTGAATTTTTTTATTATCCCTTTGTTTGGTTGGGGTGATTTTAGGGAAGAGATTTTGGGAAGAGAAAAAACAGGGAGAAAACAAAGTTTTCTCTCCGTTTGGTTGAGGAGAGAAAATGAGGGAAGAAAAAAAATGTGGTGGGTCCCATGAGAAAAAGTTTTCTCTCCTCAAGAGAAGAGAGAATGGAGAGAAAACTGAGATTGATACATAAAATTACTCATCTGTTCTTCACTTATTCACTTTATTTGACCTTTTTTAATTTTTTTTATTAAAAAAATAAAACATTTTTAATTCAATAAAAAAATTGTTTTTTTTAAATATTTTGGACTCGAAATTTTTATTAAACAAAAAATATTTGAATTAAATTTTTTTTGTTATTTTAAATATACATACATGTGAAAAAGAAAAAATATATTTATTTATAATTTGTAAAATAAGGGTGTAGTTGTCTTTTGACAAATTTATTGTTTTCTGTCTTTCCACTTTTCTCTCCAACCAAACGAAAGGAAAGAAAACTTAACTTTTCTCTCTTCTCTATTTCTTCACATTTTCTCTCATACCAAACAACCACAAACTCTACTCATTTTCTTCCTATAATCTCTCTTCCCTACTTCTTTCTTCTCTATTTCTCTCTTCTCATTTTCTCTCGTGCAACCAAACAAAACATATATGCTTCCTGACACAGGTAATGGTCTATACAAGTAAAATATAAAACAAGGGTGCTTCTACCCTGCAGCGATTTTTGTGATCCGGCTCTTTTTTTTTATTTTAATAAATCTAATATATTAAAAAATATGATTTGAGTTTTCTGTGTTATTTTTATGTGCATGTTTTTGTTATTTGGATTTGAATTTTTTTTATTATATGTTTCATAACACATATAATGGTCCAAACAAATAAAATATAAAGCAAGGGTGCTTCTACCATTCACCGGTTTTTGGTGCTCCGGTTTTTTTTTTATTTTAAAAAATCTATTATATTAAAAAAAATATATGCTTTGAGTTTTCTGTGTTCTTTTTATGTACATGTTTTTGTTATTTGGTTTTGAAATTTTTTACTATATGCTTCCTAACACAGGTAATGGTCCGTACAAGTAAAATATAAAACAAGGGTGCTTCTACCATCCATCAGGTTTTTGTGCTCGGCTCCTTTTTTTTATTTTAATAAATCTATTATATTAAAAAAAATATGTTTTTGTGTTCTTTTTATGTAAATGTTTTTGTTATTTGGATTTGAATTTTTTTTATTATATGCTTCCTAACACAGTTAATGGTTTATACAAGTAAAATATAAAACAAGAGTGCTTCTACCATGCACCGGTTTTTATGCTCTGGTTTTTTTTTTATGTTTTTTATTTTAATAAATTTAATATAGTATTAAACAATATGCTTTGGGTTTTCTGTGTTATTTTTATTTAGATTTGAATTTTTTTTATTATATGCTTCGTGACACAGGTTATAATCCAAACAAGTAAAATATAAAACAAGGGTGCTTCTACCATGCACCGGTTTTTGGTGCTCGACTTTTTTTTTTATTTTTTTATTTTAATAAATCTAATATATTAAAAAAATATATGTTTTTTGTTTTCTGTGTTCTTTTTATGTCCATATTTTTGTTATTTGAATTTGATCTTTTTTTATTATATATTTACTGACACATGTAATGGTTCAAACAAGTAAAATATAAAACAAGGGTGCTTCTACCGTGCACCGGTTTTTGGTGCTCCGACTCCTTTTTTTATTTTTTTTAATTTTAATAAATCTAATATATTAAAAGAAAATGCTTTGGCTTTTTTGTGTTTTTTTATGTATATGTTTCTGTTATTTGGATTTGAATTTTTTTTTATTATATGCTTTCTGACACAAGTAATGGTCCAAACAAGTAAAATATAAAACAAGGGTACTTCTACCATGCACCGGCTCAATGACTCATTCCTAAACAATTTTTAAACAAGAGGCTGACACAAGTGGAAGGGGCTTGTGTCCCTTAAGCATGTGGTCGCGGGTTCGAGTCGTACCTGAGGCGCATGTGAATGGAGCAAGCCTTACTGGGAGCATCGCCCCCGAAAGGGCCCTACCGTGGTGCGAGGGATTAGTCGCCCAGTTGCACGGGTGGTTACCTTGGTTCATCCAAAAAAAAATCCTCATAACTAATGAGTATTAAATTAAAACTAATATTAATTGTAAATTTGTGAAATATTTTATCAATACATTAAAACTAATATTAATTACAACTTTATAAAATGTTTTATCGATTTCATATTTCTCCCGTGCATCACACGTGGTTGGGGGCTAGTTATAATGAAATAAAGGACAAAAATGATAAAACAAACACATTGACTTAATAAAAAATATATATTATTTTCGTTTCTATATAAAAGATCCTTTTGATAGATTTCACGTTTATTAGGAAAATTGGTTAATTTAGTTAATGGTAATGGAAATGCGAACATTTAATATATATTTTCAAAATTACACATATTAATAATATTAAGAATCTAAAAAGTGTTAAGAGTAAATATAAATGTTTATGGACATTGAAAATTTGTATAAATTATATAAATAAATACAAAATAAAAGTTTAAGAAAAACTCTTATATATATACAGTGACGGAGAAAGTACTTCTTAATCCGCCTACTATAACTTTAAATGTTAATTAAGTATTTTAGAATAGATGAAGTACATGTTGTAGATTTTTTTACCCGAAATATAATGTGCTGGATTTTTTTTTTTTACTTTCGAGTCTAGACAGGTATTTAGAATTTTAATTGCAATAGTAGTAGTAGTTAGTTAGATTTTTCCTAATCAAATCTCTGAATTCCTGCTAGTTTCCGAATTTGGCAATTGCAGGTTTTTTAAAAATCGATGGTCTGAACAGTGGCGGAGGCAGTTAATTTCATACTAGCAATAAAATTTATGGCACTTTTTTTTTTTTTTTTTTTAAAGATGAAAATATAGCATTAAGAGGAAAGATTGTGGATAAGTTATTAACCAACACAAGTATGCCACCTTTATGTGTTTAACTGTTTATATGTTAAAACGATACTATGAGTCCGCGTAAGACAGCCCAGTTGGTGGCTGCAGGGATATTTAGGATTTCCCCTTCTCCCAGGTCATGGGTTCTAGTCCCAGACCTCCCATGTAAAAAAAAAAAAACGATACTATAAATAACATAAAATTATAATAATAGCTACCCTTACTTTACCTAAATGCTATGCGTCTATGCTCAACATCTCTTATTTTTTATGAAGCATCCATGTTGTTCATTATCTCTTTTACTTTCCTCTCCAATTTTACTTCTCCTTGCCTCTTTGTTAATTAATTAATTTATTTATTTATTTATTTTTGCATTTTTCGAATCACGCGTTCTTTGATCCTGGCATCACTAGGAATGAAATCCTGTTTTTAATATTATTTTTCTTTTAAATAATTGTATATCTTTTCAATATATTTTATAGAAATTATCTTGATTATTTATTTACCAAATCGTTGACTATTTATATTTAAGTTTTTAAGTTTTAGAACACATATTTTTAAGATAACTATTTCCATAAATATAAATAATCAATAATTTAAAAAATAATTATTTAAGATAATTTCTATAAAAAGATATTGAAAAGAACATACAATTACTTTTGATAAAAAAAATTATAAATTTTTGTCCCAAAGTATTTTTTAATTTAAAATTTAGATTAATAACATTTAAAAAATGATATATATATTTACAAAATCAAGACACAAAAGCTTACGCCGCAAATAAAATAAAGTGACATATGTCTTAAAATAATATTTTGTTTTTTTATTGGAATTGATTTTATAAAATTATTTGCTTTAAATTTAAATATCTTCGAAATCTCTCAACAGCAGGAATTTTATAAGTTTTATGATTCCGAAGCAATTCCAATATCAACGTACTCCATATTGTGTAAAAAAAAAAAAACCATAACTCAACCCGGTCTTATATGGATATCAGGATAGTCGTGGTGGAGAGGTAATAGAAGTCCAATTCCATTCGGTTTTGAGAAAAAAAATATTCGATTCGATCATAAAATATATATGCAATTTGGTTTAATTCAGCCCAATTACATCATCAAATTCAATATCATCCTATTAAAATAAACCATGCTGTCGTGGGGTGTTATCCCACATGTACCGGCAAGCCGGTTTGTTGATATACGACGATGATAACGGGTTCTCGGTTAAAGAACACCGTCACCGAGTCGGATATTTTGGCGTGGTGTGTGTGCCGTGTGAAATGAGAGAGTTCAGTTCGTTTCATACCTTGACAACTACCTTATTTATAGGGAGGAATATGAGACTATGTAATGAATAAGCCATAATGGGCATTAAGGCCGAAAAGTAACGGCTCCATGAATGTCATCATTAGCAGTATAATGCCGAACCGTTATGTCGGTTACGTATTGATTGACTATTGATGCCGAATTGCCGGTATGCCGAATTGATGCTTGTTGGTCCGTGATACCGGTTATTATTTGTTCGTGATACCGGTCCATAACACATGCGATTTTGGTTTGGTTTTAATATAATAAAGCTATTATGTAATTTTTATAAAAATTAATTATTTGGTTATAAACATATATATATTTTTTTACAAGTCACAAACATGTATGCATGAAAGTAATTATCATTGTTATTGACATTCTTAATTAGCATAAATTAAGATATTATTATCTACATGTGTAGTGTGCTCATGAATATTAAGCCTAATCCAGTGTGTTTTATGTGTATATATTTATAACTAGCGTTCCAGTTCGGTCCGAATCGGTTTTTAGAACTAAAACCAAAAACCAAAATGAACCAATCGGTTTTTCAATAATTAGTCCGAAAACATCCAAACAAATTCAGTTAGTTTTGTTTTTGTTTTTGTTTTTTTTTTTTTTTTGTTTTTTTTTTTCTGGTTTTCGGTGCTTTGATCAGTTTGCGGGTTTTCTTTGGATTGGCTTGGATCTTAACATCCATGGATTTTATTTTAGTAAACCCGAACCGAATAACCCGATCCAACAGGTTAACCCGAAATCTTTCCCGTTTATTCTTTCTCACTGTAGACACGTGAGAACCGAAGATGAAGAAGAAGTAGTGATAATTGAACAACACCCTCACTCACTCACTCACTCACCTCACTGGGTACCTTCATATCTATCTCTACTCTTTTCCTTTTAACTTTCCCCCTTATTATCTATAACCACACATACATTCCCAATGAAAATTTGTTTTTTGTATCATACTATCTGATGGGCTCGTTCATTCTTTCCAAATTAATCAACTTTATTCCCTGCTTTTGTTTAAAGTTTCTAACTTTTCCCCCAATTTTCATTTTTTAAAATTTAAACTATGTCTCTCCCAACTGGGTAATACTATATTATCTTGCTTTTGCAGATTCAATGGTGCTTGCTTAACATTGACCCTTCCAAATTACCAAAGTTGTAAACTTTTCTTGTGGTATAACAAAACCCAGTTTTTTGTTTCCTCAAACACATTATGCCTGTTCTAACATTTGCTCATTCTAAGTTTAGTAATGCTACCATAGCTCTTCACTTACCATGTAACTGTGTGAGGAGGGTGGGGTTGATTACTAGGGTTCAGTATTCTGTTGCTGATAGAACACAATTGAGTCCTGGTTCTGAGTCGAAACCGGATTTCGCTTGTGTGAGTAGGAAGCGGGGAGGGTCCTCGTCGCTGTATACCCTTCCTAGTTTAGCTAAAATGAAGAAAGATAGGGAGGCGATGCGCGAAAAAGTTTATGAGTTCTTGCAGGGTATTGGCATTGATCCTGATGAGCTTGATGGACTTGATCTTCTTGTAACAGTTGATGTTATGTGGGAGCGCATCGATTTTCTCCACGATTTGGGGCTTACGGTTGATGATATTAATAACTATCCACTTGTTCTTGGCTGCAGTGTCAAGAAGAACATGATTCCTGTCCTTGATTACCTTGGTAGATTGGGAGTAAGGAAATCCACTTTCACTCAGTTATTGCGAAGATACCCTCAAGTGCTCCATGCTAGCGTGGTTGTGGATCTTGATCCGGTTGTTAGGTATCTTCAAGGGATGGATAGCAAGCGCGAAGATATTCCTCGTGTTCCTTGAGAGGTACCCTGAAGTGTTTGGATTCAAACTTGAGGGAACCATGAGCACTTCGGTTGCTTACTTGGTTGGAATTGGTGTAGGTAGAAGAGAAATTGGAGGGGTCTTAACTAGATACCCTGAGATTTTGGGGATGCGAGTTGGTAGAATCATCAAGCCTTTTGTAGACTTTATGGTGAGCTTGGGAATTCCAAGGTTAGCCATTGCTAGATTGATAGAAAAGAAACCTTATATTCTTGGATTTGGGCTGGATGAGAAGGTGAAACCAAATGTCAAATCCCTTGAAGAGTTTAATGTTAGGAGAACATCACTTGCGTCTATAATCGCTCAGTATCCTGACACATTGTAACTGACTTAAAGCCAAAGCTTGCTAATCAGAGAAGTTTGCTCAATTCTGTACTTGATTTGGATCCTGAGGATTTTGGCAGGGTTGTTGAGAAGATGCCACAGGTTATTAGTCTCAGTACCGGACCTGTGCTCAAGCATGTTGATTTTTTCAAGGATTGTGGGTTTTCCTCGCAACAAATGAGGAAGATGATTGTTGGATGCCCTCAACTACTTGCATTAAACATTTACGTCATGAAACTTAGCTTTGATTACTTCCAAGTGAAGATGAAAAGGCCTTTGGAAGACTTGGTCACTTTCCCAGCATTCTTTACTTATGGTCTGAAGTCAACTGTACAACCTAGACATAAGATGGTTACCGGGAAAGGTTTGAAGTGTTCTCTTGCATGGATGCTTAATTGCTCTGATGACAAATTTGAGCAAAGAATGGATTATGACACCATTGACATGGAAGAGATGGAAATGGAACCATCATTTGACATGAATTCACTGATGCAACCATGGAGTGATGACTCAGATTCTGATTATGAAGACAGTGATGATGATACTGATTAGAATGTTGGCATTACTTCAATAATTAGTTTACCTGGGAGAAGTTTGACTTTCTCTTGGATGATCTGTATGTAGAGAAGAGAGTATCAAATATCAATGCTATACCATTGAAAAAGGTAAATCATTATTACATAAGTACATATGAAGCATTTGCAACTGTTTGTATCCCAATTCTTATGCCTGTTTATGTGATATGGTATTGAGTCTAATGTTTTAATGTTTTTAAGATTCTAGCTCCTATATGTTTTATTCCTAACAAGTACAGCTACTAATGTACATGTCATCTACAATATTTGTAAATTGTAATACTAAGTTCTGTGGACTTGACAATGAGATGTTGGCTCAAGGAATAAGCATCGACAATATAAGAGTGATTATGCTCTTTTTGTTTTCATTTTGGATTAGCTTACATTTTTGTTTTTTTTTTTTAAAAAAAAAACAACAGTTTTCCAGGTAAATGCTCTCTGCATCATTTTGATTATTAGCTTTTGCAAACATAAAAGGAGCTATGTAAAAGAGCCTTAAAAATGAAATCTTAGTGAAATATATACCACTATACCTGGCTTCTTTGGGTTTGATACCATGTATGTCAATCTGGGGTGAAAGAATGAGAAGTGGTGCATCAGCCAACTTCATCGTTTGTGGTCACAGACATATTGTATTTTGTTGACACGAGGCATGCATATTAGTCATCAATATCCTTTGTATTACTGTGCAATGTTCATGATGTAGTCTTTAAAACATGTTCCAAGTGTAAATTTGAGAAATTGTTTTCTTTTAATTGAGAATATTATCATGGAGTGAATGCGTATCATTATGATTCCCAGTGCTGTTATTTAGCTGCCACTGTACCATGGTGACATGTTCAGCTCCAAATAACCTGATGTTTTTTTTTTTTAATAGAAGCCATATATATCATGGGTTTTGTCTCCAACTTTTGGTGCTTGTTCTTAGTTTGTTAATTTTTCCTTTGACAGAAAAAAGCCCTGCTTAGAGGTTAGCAACTTAGCATTATCTTAGTTCTCTACTTTTGTATTTTCTTTGGTTAAGTTGTTTTCTCTATGTTTTGTTGCCAGATGAGTACGGAACGTGGACCTAGTATAATACTATATAATTATATATATGCCTATAGCAAAATTTTTTTTAGATACAATTTTACTCCTATATATATATACACATACATATATACACAGAGAGAGACATATTAAGAGTTTAAATTCTATTGAGTATAAAATATGGCAACATAAAAGATGAAACACAAATTTCAATAGAGCAGTAGCCAATTTTGTCTACTGTGCAACCCAAATATGAAGCCAATCAAAAGCCCAAACAGAGGATAGGTTCCAAAAAAAAAAAAAGAACAAAAACAAAAACCTTCACGCAGCCTCATACCACCACCTTTCTTCTACGGTACCTGCTAATAGTACTGCTATTTACACAACATATTTAGGGTCAAAACCCAACTATCACAGCAATAGTATTGGACTTGGAGGTAGATTTGCCTTATTATCTATGAATGATAAGCTAAAACAGTTCATTGTTAGTTAAGATGCATTTTCCTTGTGTTGGAAGGAATTTGAACTTTGGGCGTATTTTCTTATTGCAAATATACAAGACTTTTCACATTATTGCTATTTTTTTTTCTAACATATAATGTGAAAAACTAATAATGGTATTGCTATTTTCTTATTGCTACTCCTATATTTTTTTTACTAATAATGGATTAACTACAGTAATCTCATTTGAAGTTGGTGAAAAATTCAAATGGCATGTTTTACATCATTTGTCGTATATGGCTGGAAATGATGGTAGATAATTAGAGGGATAAGATGGTAGATAATTGGTGCAACTGCAAATTAATGTTGACAATCTATGTGATCAATCAGGAAATTGTAGTATCAAAAGTGGGATTAAGATGCACGTGACAAACATAATAGTAACATATTATGAGATGTGGATGCTGTCATTTTCTTAATAAAAGATACGTGTCAGGATAATGATAGGGGAGAAATACATAAATTACTGCTATTCCTGTTCAAGATTGGTTGATTCCTGAAAAAAGGGTAATTGTCTCGCAACAGGACATTGTCCTTGTTAGAAAAAGAGAGAACATACAAATCCAATCGTAGATGCTTGAAAAACTAAAAAGTTTGTGTCATTATTTTTATAGGAAAAAAAAAAGAAAAGTAAATAGTCGGATTAATCCATGATTTTGTGGGCATCGGTTAAATTAGTCTCTAAGATTATTGAAATTCTAAATTAGTCTTTAGATTGCAAAAAGTGAGTCACATTGGTCTACAAAATTAGGGACTAATTTGATCGGTATCTACAATTTCAAGGACTAATTCGACCGATAGTCAACTGTTTTTTTTTTTTTTTCCAAAAATGACAATGTTTTGGTTATTCTATTATTCCTTGCTAAAGATCACTAACGACCATTAAAGTGAAGAAATGTGGCTCACGTTTTGCTATATCAACGACCAATTCGAAATTTCGAAAATCTCAATAATTAAATTGACACAAAAATCAGGGATTAATATCGAATATTATAAAAAAAAATACAAAATGAATGTTATGAATTTTGTTCCTGTTGTTTGGTTGGGTGTCCATACCTAGAAATTGCAATTGGATCTTGTCAGCAAACAAGGAGATCCATTGTTTTTAAACAATACTAGTATTATTTGACGACTTTATCTCACAATAAATAAATCTATCTCTATTTATCATTTTTTATCAGCAATCTTTATTTATTATTTATATTTTTAAAATTACTTTTATACATATAAGCATCTAAAAAAATACTCTTAACACCACTATATATGTTGTAACATAGTAATTGGTAAAGAAGAAAGGTATGACATATGTAAAAAGAAATATTACGCTCTTCATTTCACTTTTTCTATGGTTTAAGGTTATTCATAAGTTATTAAATGCTTCAAGTTTTAAGGGGAATATAAGTGACTTTTATCACACATTTTCAATATTTAAAAACTAGAGTAAAAAATAAA
Organism: Crotalaria pallida; assembly: GCA_037953625.1. Classification (NCBI taxonomy): domain Eukaryota; kingdom Viridiplantae; phylum Streptophyta; class Magnoliopsida; order Fabales; family Fabaceae; genus Crotalaria; species Crotalaria pallida. Next base: position 149,502,870 of record CM075651.1, on the reverse strand, counting down.
AATAGAGTTGCAAGAAATTTAGTTAATGCACCAATGATTTTTTAAAGCAATGAATAATTCGAAATTAGTTAAAATTACTAAAGCAATGTCAACCTTTACACTTAATTAATTGACTGAAAAAGAGCCACACATTAAGCATATATTACTTTAATTGTTCATATCCTGTGCAATTTCTGAAGCAAAATGGTGGAGGAAAAGGAAAAGCTCATATCTATATTACCATATCCTTTAAATTAAAAAAAAAAACAAAAAACAAAAAACAAAAAAAGTTAAACGGCACAAAGAGAATCTAACTTTATACTAATACGCTTTAATAAATGTATTTTAGGATTGCCATAAGTTGAAAATTTAATACTAATTAATAAAACCAACGGTGGCTGAAATATATGATCACAGCTTTGACCTCTTTTATGCAAGCACATAGATTTATTACAACAACAAGGTTTTTGAAAAATCACAAACATAGATCTGATCATTTTTCTCCCACAAAAAAACAAATAAAATAAAATGAAAATTTCGTGCTTGTAAGATTTGCAAGCTTATGCATAAGTAAAGATGAGCATTACAATTACTAGAAGCACCTTGTGGCTACAACCAAACTGTGACACCTGAGTGGAGATTTGTTCCACAATCCACAACCTAAGAATATGGAGACACCAAGCTTATCGCTTTCCCTAAACTGTAATGATTTAGGGATAATGTAAAAATGTTTTAGAGATTCTTCATCTCAATTGCCACTAGTGAATCTCAGATTGTTTAAGGTTAGTTATGATTGTTATCCCTAAAGAAAGGTTGGTGATGGTTATTAGAACATAAACAATTTGATTTTGACATTTATTGAGTCCGCAAGAAAAGCTTTTGTAACTTTCGTTGATGCCTATGATCCTTGTACATCTATATTTCTATTATCTTTAAGTGGTCTTTTGTTGAAATATTGTGATTCAGAACATAAAACTCCATTGTAATTCTATATAGTGGCCTTTCCTTAGACTGTTTCTGTAATTCTATTGGTTCCATTGGGACAATTCTAGGGAGAAACAAATAGTTAATAATACATAGTGCTTTGTACGGTTTAATTTGTTACAACTCTATCTAGAGTGAAATATGACAAAATACAATTTGTCTGAGTAAATAGGAAAAACAAACTGAGTTGTGACTGATGCCACTTCAAATGTCATCAGTTATGAGTAGTGTAGCTTCAAATTGTCCCCTTGAGTTTGTTTGTGCTATGCCTTATCATGACTGTCAGAACTCTTGTGGCCTATGGTGGTGCAATAATCAACCATTGGATGTTTCCTTTTCCTTGCAAGTTCCACCAATTCACCAATTTTTTCATGTGTTATTTATGTTCACAAGTCTAATTCTAAAACCTAAGCTAGAGTGCTCTCAAGCATTGTTGGGAAATCATTTGAGAGCATGGCATTCTTATTGGCGAGAATGCTACGGTGAGTCGTGCATGATCGGAAAGGGAGTAGTCTTCGGGCCATCTACCTTTCTCCACCTCAGGAGGGAATAGAACTGCATTTTTCACACTAAAACCAATTGTTTGCTCTTGATTATCATCCATATTCTCGTTATTGTTGTCATCTCTCTGATCTGAGCCTGTTGGATTCCAAATTTGATGCTGCAAACCCATAAAACCGTGAGCATGACTAAGCCAACAAAGATTTTAATGAAGAACCAGATGGTTTTATTAGTCTTAGTAGGATCACATATTGAGGCACAATGCTAATGAAGGACACAGCTGATCAATTCCATAAAAGATCAATGTCATCAATGTCTTACTATATGCTCTATGAAGAGAACAACATTCAAAATTCAAGGTTAGCGAGCATTCTCAAGTGTCAACCTATCTCTAATCATATTGGTTGCAGAAGTCTAAATATAATTTATTTTTTTTTTTTTACTGAAAAGGATAATACTTCAGACTTCAGAGTTTCCGTATATACGATATTTGCATAACAGCTAATTGCATGTACTTTACCAGAAATTCTTTAAAATCAAGAACACCGTTTCCATCAATATCTGCTTGGATCCACAAGTCCTTTGTCTCTTCAACACTTAGTCCATGGCAATGGCCAGTTAAATTAAGCTGCACAGAATGGAGGAAAAACTTTTATCAACATGAGGACTTCTCAGACTTTAGAGTGCCCATCTTATAGTTAGAAGTTAGAACTACACCATACCTGTCGCAGTGCTTCACAAAAACCAGGATAGGTAATACAATCTTGATTATCAGCCTTTAGCAACGCAAATGCATCAGTCTCTGTCAGTGAAGCTCTCCGCAATAGATACTGAAAGTGGAGAAATTTAATTTATTGCGAATTCTGTTCCTCAACAAAATTGGAATGTAACCATGACTAATGCCATGTGCTCAAAGTAAATACTAAATAGTGCTAAAATTGCAGAAAAGAAACTGTGGTCTAAAGATATCCATGTCAAAAATTCTTGCAAAGATCGGTAAAGACAATTTACCTTGAACATGCCAAATACTGCTTCACTCCAGCTTGCTTTAAGAAATTTTCGATATTTGTCAGGATTTAGAAGCCATATAAAGTCAACAGCACATATATTTCCTCGATGATTACGGTGGCTAACCCACTGCATGGACACAATTTTACACAAATATAAGTGGTGAGCATGTAATCAAACTGAAAAAAAAAATTCAGAAAGCATTCATGATCTTATGACCTTGTGAGCATCTGCATCAGTGTAGTGGTGCGCAGTATCATATGATGACACAAACCCCTGAGACCTCAGGAACTTGTAAATATGTCCACGTTTGCTTCCATTCCAGTCACTGCAAAACAGTTTTAAAAGATGCATTCAAGAACATTTCAAGTGTTTTTAAATAAAAGAAGTAAATGCAACAAATCTAGTTGAAATTTACCCGCATAGCATAATTGGCAAAGGCTTAAGTTGGTTCTCTTTCTGATAAGATTCCACATATTGAAGTATCTTGTAGACCTGCAGAAAAGTATAGTTTATATTGAGCTTCCAAGCATAATGGTGTGTGCTGCTTAGATACCATAAATAAGTTCTTAGATACCTGATTCAGGCGTACAAGGCACAGACTTGAATCATGAGGAAAAAGTAGGTGAGTGTTGACTATAAGAATTTCCTGCCTAATTTCACTGTTCTGGTATTGTGAAAATGGAAAAACTAACTCAACATGTAACAATTGAGCTACACGATCAGCACAATCATTGAAGTGCAGCTCCTTATAGTTAACAACTTTAAAATTTTCTTTTTGAACTGCTATCAGAAGACCTGTAGACTCCAAAGGAAACTCCATATGAGCACTTATACATAAATAAATATTCAACAATTAAGATATTGCAATAATAAATTCAAGTTAAGAAGTTAGATGAAAACTCACAAATAGTTTTATAACATGTCTCATAGTTATCCATAATTAAGATGACCAAATTTGAGATATTGGCAAAACTTAAAATCTAAAGGGATATTTTCCATTTGAGGGCTAATTTTACTAACCGTCACCACGGTTGTTAGTCCTTCCAAGCTTGAAGCTAATATAACCAGCATCACCAAGTCTCTTCTCATACAAATTAACAAGCTCTTCATTTCCAACCCAAAATTCCTGCATAAATTCAGCATATCAAAAACAGATTTCGTCATGTTAGCACAATCAGTCAGCACCAAACAAAAACAGATTTAAGAAGAAAGTTCCCATAGCCATTATTAGTCCATCAAAGAACCTTGCAGGACACTCCAAACAATTTCACTGAAACTCAGCACAAAGAAAAAAGGACATGAAGATGAACATGCAAACCTGAAGACAAATAATGGAAGATCTCTCATACAACAACCAATCCAATATCCTGTGATTCCTAGCCAACCAATACGCTCTATAATCGCTTTCAAGGCAACTCTGATCCTGCTTTGCACCCCCACCAATACATAAATCAGAAGAAGAAAAAATCTAAATTTTGAGACTGCATGATGCAAATAAGGAGAAGAAAAAGAACCTCATGGTTGAGGCGCTTATATATTGGAGCAAGAATATTAAAAGTGGTGCAGGTAATGCAAGGTTGTTGTTGGTTTTCTTGTATTGAGGAGGCAACTACATGACTTCCAATCCTTGAAATTCTTCTCATATCTTTCTTACTATACTTGAACTCCTATCCTATCCCTTATGAGTGAATATGATTCTACGTCCAAAATCAATAATGCTACTTAAGTACTACTTGTATTGAGGAGTACTAAATTACTCGCAACCTATATATGCCCCACCATGTTGTCAAGTATGTTAAGTACCAAGTTGAACTGGAAAGTGTAGAATGAGGGGACGGCTCGAGCCACTTGGAAAGTGTCCCCTTTTTTCTTTTATGTGTGTTCGAAACCAATTACTCCCTCTATCACTGGATATAAAACTCTTTTCATATTTTTATTTTGTAAATAAGATAATTTATCAATTTTCAATAATCATTAATTACTTTTTGTCCATAAACATCCTTATTTATTTACTATTTTTTAGATTTTCAATAATATTAGTAAGGGTAATCTTGAAAATACATATAAAAAATTCACATTTCCAATACAATTAACTAAATTATTCCACTTTATTAATGTATATGAAATCTTCCAAAGTGATCCTATATCCGGGGAGTATTTAGAATCTTTTAGGCAATTTAAATTTTACTTAGGTAACACCATGGATTTGCTTACCATGAAAAATTGAAAGTCACGTAGTATAATTTTGCTAGAATTATACTTGGTGATTTTTAAAAATCATCTACTAGCATTTATACTCTTGGTGATTCTCCACAACTTCAAATTCAAAATTCAAAAATTGATATTCCCTTAGTAAAAAATTACAAAAGTCAAAAAATCTATGAGATATGTATTTAATAATTTATCTAAAGAAAATAGATAGTGCATTTACGGTGTAAAGATTTTTTACACCATCAGCACATCATCCACCATTCATCTAATACATCAACAAATTATCATATAATTAATTTAATACATTTTTCACTAATCAACCAATTACAATTCATAATTTGCAATTCTAAGCTTTTTCATTGATAGTAGAAAAGGGATTAATTGATTATGGCAAATGTTAAAAGGTTCTCTAAAAATACTTATTAAAAAATTAAAACTAGTAAAAAGTTATAAAAATATACTTTTTTAATTAGAAAATGAAATAATTTAAAGGGTTTTATTAACCTCAACCCTTAGATCTAATGATAAACACCCCAAAGTGGTTATTATTTCCTGAAAAAATAAAAGTATACACCCTCCGGCTCACAATATAAGCAAATCTAACCACTTTAACACTTATTAAGAAGGTTAGTTGATTGTATTTAAATTTTTCAAATTTATAAAAAAAATAGAAGTATTTTAGGGAATAGTATTAAGAATGAAACAAAAATTAAATGAGAAAACAATTTTCTAGGTATATTTTAAGAAAGTGTCATTGAGAATGAAATAAAATTTAAGAAGATTATTTACTTTTGCTTATACTTTAAATCAAATGAAATGTGTTTTTTGTTGCTTATATTTCAAGCCAAAGGGACTAAGTGTTTTGATTTATTTGATGCATCATTTTCAAGAAATAATAACCACTTTTAAATGCTTATTGTCGAGCTAGGATTAACTAATTTAAATTATAATTTTTTTTTAAATTTTAATAATTTTAACAAGTACATTAAAGTACCCCTCTTCTGAAACAAGTGCTATTCAAAAGGCGATACCCAAAAGGTAAATGCTTATATTCCTCGCCGAGCATATTATCCCCACATCCCATTATAAAAATACCCTTTATTTTTTTTTTCAACAAAGGACTTTCGGAACATTTTCTAAAGTGTTTTTCCGAGAGATATCTCTCGGAATTTCGGACATTTTTCCAAGAAATTCAGTAGAAAAGAGACATGGTCACATGGGAAGACACTAGTGTTGCCAAAACAGAAACTTATTGCCTGCAATAGCCAGGTGGAATTTTTATAGCTTATCTTTCATAGAAAACTTATCACTGAAATAGATTTGTCTCTTCCTAACATTCTGCGTTTATTGCTTGTTGCATATACACTTGATGATATTTATTTAGTTGCATATATATCACATAGTAGATGGTATTGATAGACAAACACATGGTTCATAATAAACAGAATCATTAATAAAATCCAAGAAGTTGTTTATCTTTTGAAGGGATTATTCATACTGGACTATCATCGCGAGTGACTTGAAGTCGCCAAGTGGCATACTGGATATATGCATAGTTGATGCTCATGGCCATTCCAAAACCCAAAACTGATGAGAGTAGTATTGCATAAATTCAGTCTATGCTAAACTTGTGCAAATGGTATAGCTGCAAATGGTTAAAAGATTTGACCTCTTCATTTTTTTTTTCTCTTTTTTGCTAATTTTTTAAAATTTCGAGAGGTATCTGTTGGAAAATTCTTCACTTTTTCAAGAGGTATCTCTCAAAAAATTTCTCGATAGTCCCGAATCGAAAATTTAATAAAAGATAAAAATAAAATTTCATTGTTTAAATTGGGATGTGAGTATAATAATTGGGGTGAGAATACCATTTCTCATTAAAAACCAGTTGAATTCAACGGTATCTTGGAGTTGAAGACTTGAAGTGGACGGCCCATAGATCTTTTGGCCGAAAGTTAGAAAGATGGAGAAAAAGGAAGTGCGGAATCAGTATGGATAAGTATCTATCTCTCTCTCTTTTTTTTTTTTTACACCAACTCGTATCTAGATTTGGTTTACTCAGAATCAGACTCATCCGGTCTGATCCAACTGAGCTCGCACTAAGCGGTTGAAGTCTCCCAGCAGGGGTTGCTCCATATCCAAGACTCGAATTCTAGACCATTGATTAAAAGACTAAATGAACTACCACTTGATCAACCTCACTTATCTTCTTTGTTTTTAGAGTGAATGATAAAGGAGTACTGATCGAAAATTAATATTTTTTAAAGTAAAAAGAGTACTATATAATTATCTCATTTACCATAAGTGTTGTATATCAAATTTGTCGTACACAAGGTTCATTTTCAAAAATGACTTATAAAAGTTATTTAAAAATTAACAAAATCTGAACAAAAATTTCTTAGTCGTATTCATTGAAATACCATGTATTATGTGATTATGGTAGAAATTGTAGAGTCGAAGTGGTTTTTGCATTAAGTAAATATTGTTTAAACTCACAAGTTAGCAATTAAGCATCAAACAATTGACATGTTTCATACAAAACAACTATTCCTACCGATAAGCATCAAGCAATTAGCTAGTACTGTAATTGTTTTGGGTTTTGTTGATAACGTCTAGCTTCTTAAGCCAAACAATAGGTGCTATCATGCTATGGTTATGGATTGGTGCTTTATTTTTCCATTGAGATGCAAAGTATAGCTACTTTATGGAAGTTAAAAAATCCTTTAAGAAAATGCAAAGTATAGATAGTTAAAGTGTTATAAACCAACCTCACATGTTAAAAAAATAATTGAGAAAGGCACCCTATCTATGTATAGCTTCATACAAAACTACAAATAGGTAATTATTACAGTAATATTTTTATTTTTTTTTAAAAAAAAGTTGTCATATGACTTTAGTGGAAAATCTACTACATGACTCCATGCGAAAGTCGGTGGGTATGAAATTTTAAATATTTTTATCTTACAACCAAAATCTGAATAGTAGCCCAACAATTCACTAATAATTCTAACCATTAAAAGCTGATGAGGCGTGATGACGTGACCTCATTAAATAACTTGTCGCTAATATATTGATTTATTAACGAATTTTTTTACTATCACCTAAATTTTGATTGTATGAAAATAGTGCCCCTGAAATTTTGGGTTATAAAATCTAAGTTGTTGCTCATGAGGTAGTTTATCCTTTTTATTTTCTTTTTTTGGGTTAAAAAAAAATTGACCTGGGTTGTTTTTTGAACCTCAAAAATATTTTTTGAACTTCATTTTTTTGTGTAAAAATTTCAAAGTGCTCAATACTCATTTTTCAATTAGAGAAAGTGCATTTTTTTATTAGGTCTCATAAAAAAATGCAGTTTTTAACTGTTGGAAAATGCAAAATGCATTTGTGATATGTTAGTTTCTTTGAATAGAGACGGAAAAATGTTAATAACAAATTCTAATTATTCCAGATTGAGTTTAAAAATATGGGCATTTTGAGATAGTTAGAAATTTTGGGGATCAAAACTCAAAAATAGGATTCAAAATATAAAGAGAAATATTTTTGACATCCCACATTATATCTGTGTCATCCCATGATCGTGACCCTATTCACGATCTTTCACGACTTTAAAAAAATAAATTTGCACGATTGTGATCAGACTCACAATTGTAAAAAAATTGGTTGTAAATAAAGTCACGACCCGACGGTGGGGTGGCATAAATTCACAATATATGGAATGGCAAAAAAGTTTCTCAAATATAAAGCCGAAAGGGAGTTAGTCCCCAAACCCCATTTTTATCCCCCCAAACCCCAATTTTTATTTTATTCCATTTTCACCCTTCTCTTCAATCCCAAACCCCAAACCCCAAACTCTCCACCAACACCACCTCTCCTCCTCCATCACCTCCCTCTACTTTCATTTTTTTCCCCATTGATCTGCCCCGGCCCAGAGTTAGGGTTCCCTTTCTGCAGATCAATCAATCAAACAAGTGAGTGAGAGCTTCTTGAATCAAATCAATGGAGAAGAAGCAATTACAAGTGGGTGGTTCACTGATAAAGCAGTTAGCTTGCTGCAAGTCCTTCGCACCCTCTCCAAGTCATGACTTCCCTCTCTCTCCACTCCCTTTCCCCCCTCTCTCCACCCTCTTCAGTTTTTTTTTTTAAAATTTCGGTACTGTACAAAATTCCGACACCCATCTGTCAGAATTTTAAAAAATTTCGACACGGGGGTGTCAGAATTTTGAAAAATTCCGACATGGGGGTGTCAGAATTTTGTACAGTACTTATTATATGAAAAACTGAAAAAATTCCGACAAACCAGTGTTGAAAATTTATAATTTTTCCGACACGGGATAGTCGAAAATTGTACAGTTACATAAAAAAAAAAAGAGAAGAGCTTTACCTTGAAGAAAAGATATGAACGTCCATTGACATAGATGAGGGGTTTGAGGTTTGGGGGTGAGAATTTTTCTTCTTGTGTTGGTGTAGAAGAAGAATGGTTGCAATCAATGATAGTGTTGGCTGGGAAAGAGAAGAAGGAGGTAAGGTGAACAATGGGGTTTGAGTTTTGGGGTTTAGGGTTCCATGATGTTTGGGGTTTGGGGGTGGAAAGGTAGAAGATGAGGGAGGGGCAGTTTTGACTTTATACCATTAAAATGGGGTTTGGGGATAAAAAGGGGGTTTGGGGACTAACTCCCATTGAAATTGATTTGCTTTATGGCTTTAGTGACTCAAGCCCAATTTTCAAATTCTGGACTTATAGGTCCAAAGTCCAAACCACAGCCCCATAAAAATAGTCACAAGAATTTCCGGAATTTCATTGAATACGCTCCAAGAATGGGTACATTCACTCCTTAAATTAATTATTCTATATATGCTGATTTATTATACTTGTGCAACGTTACCATTAAATAATGTCCAGCTCCCTCTAAATTTATTTACCGTATACAAGAAAATACTCCAAGCCTCCTTTGTATAAGAGAGCCTTGCTCTTTGGAATTCCCATGCCATTATGGAAGCAATGGAGAAACATGCAGATACACCAAATGAGAAGCAGAAAAGTGCACAAAGGCTCAAGAACAGAATAAGCTTCTCAGCTAAAATTCCCAATGATGTGCATGGTGCATTTGCACATAGTCTCTGTGCAGTAAGGTACTCTGACAATCCTTTTGTTGACATAAGGAATTCTATTCTTGAAATGATTGACAATGTGGGAGTTCATGACTGGGATGAAATGGAAGAGTTGGTTTACTGCTATATTGCTCTCAATTCACCGGAGCTTCATGGTATTATATGTCAAGCATTTCTTAGTGTATGCTTGGATTTAAGTTTATAAAATTGAACTTGTGTTAACATGTTTTGCAAAATTGGTTTTAGCCAAAAGCGTGCTTGAGTAAATTGGTTTAATTTTAAGGGATTGCTTAACCTCAGCCCGAGGATAAGAGGTGAAAAAGTAGAAAAAATGTCTTGGAAAGCTAACCCACTAACTTTTAAAGTCTTAAACATTTATTTTTTCAATGCAAAGATATTTTTTATAGCTTCTTATCCTCAGCCCTAAGGGTTGAGGTTAAGAAAATCCTAATTTTAATTCAAATTAAGAGTTTCGCATTTGAGTTACAAAACTAAGGTTTGGATGCAAAATTCATTTTGCTTTTAAACCTTCAAAAATTATTTGTTGTAAAATTATTGTCCGTGTTATTGCCATGAATTCTAAAACAAGTTAACGGCTAAATTACTCATTTGGTCCCTTACCTTATTTTTCAATTTCAAATTGGTCCCTTATCTTTTTTGGTTTCATATTGGTCCCTTATGTTTCTTTTTGCTGTCAATTTGGTCCCAAATTCACTATTCATCCTACGTGTCAATATTATATTGGTCCACGTGGAGGGAGAAAGTGACACGTGTCCATAACATATTGGTCCACATAGGATGAACAGTGATTTTGGGACCAAATTGACAGCGAAAAGAAACATAAGGGACCAATATGAAACCAAAAAAAGATAAGAGACCAATTTGAAATTGAAAAATAAAGTAAGGGACCAAATGAGTAATTCAGCCTTTATATTTTCAAACGTGATTTTGAATAAATCCGACGTCCATCCAAACATGTTTATAAGTGGATGAAACAATTTATCACTTTACACCAGAATATGTCACATTTACATTATGCTACAACTGGCATCACTAGAGTAACACTCTTAACTTCTTAAATAAGTGCAAAGTTCTCTACCTAGATTTCTAGCCTTACTATCCCATCTCTGTTTCTTTACAAAGAAACCAGGAAAAAAAATTAATATATATAGAGGAGGTTGCTTAAAAGCTTATACTTATTTGATGAGAACTACTAATATGTAGTAGTAGTATATTTTTCATTAATATGCCAAAAACTTATAGCATGGCAGGACATAGGACATAATATAAACATCGATCGCTTAATCCATGAACCTAATCCTTCTGGTGAAAAACAATTCTGTTGTTATTGTTTTATTTCTTTTGCCATGCCTATTATTTAATTACTATAGCTTTGAAGGCAAGATTTTTTTTTTAAAAAAAAGTCTATCTTGCTAATGAAGGTTTTTCTTTTCACCTTCTGTCAACCTTTTCAATTTCTAAAACTAAACCATCCTTAGGTGAAGAACTAGGTACTACTATGGCTGTTGCTTGCAACCCATCAGGCTCTGTAACCATGCTTGATACTTCTCCAGCTGCTACATTTGGTTGAGGCAAGCGTTGTACCTCTTTCTTTTTTCCCCATAAAAAGGAATATAATCCCATTATGATCAAAATCATGCCCAGCAACCTGCAAACAGATTAAAGATTTGATGATTTTTCATGTACTTGCGTACCATATAAGGAAAATTAGACCAAAGTTAAATTATCAAAGAGGCTGAAAAGAAGGACCAAAGTTAAATTATTATCTAAGAGTAAGAGGATGCTAAGAAAAAATTATTATACCAGAGTTAAATTATTTAAGAGGCTGTTAAGAAAGGTAAGGTAGGAAATTAAATTAAAAATTAGTATAATGTTTAGGAAGGAAAAATGTTCGTACGTTCCAGATTTTAATGGTTCACCAAGAAAAAAAGCTTCTGATAAGGCCACAAAAACAAGAGCCAGTGGATTGAACATTGGGGGATAAGTTGGTCCTTTGATTGCAATTGCCCATGATATTAAGCAAAATGTAGCTGCAGTAGCCAGAGCACCCTGCAAAAACAAATCCCACTTGTTACTAATTCAAGAGTGTTGAAGGAAATTTCAGTTATATCAAATTATAATGTTAACAGTATTAATATTTATGGCTGTATGTGTATGTTGTATACTCCTAGTCTTTATTCATTTTGAATATAAGGTGCTTCAAATTTGAAGGTAAGGATTCAAAAAATATTACCGAGTAAACAATTGTAATCAGTTCTAGATTCCACTGCAATCTCCAAGAAGCTTTATTGGTATCTAAGCACACCCCTATTATTGATGATTGAATAGCTGCCATAACGCATGCAAGCATCGTTCCCGTGTATCTGAATGGAAATACTTTAAGCAACTTCACCTGTAAATTGAGAATAGCTACTCATTTTTTTTTATCAGGATATTTACTTATTTATTTTATTACTTATTTCATAATAATTTCATAATGAATGTTTAAATTTTAATTGAATAGCTAAGAAAAATACTCGTATGTAGCAGTTCATCTGTATTACAATATACTAATGATAAAATGAATGAATCTCTAATTTATTTTTAGTTGTTAATTACATCTTATAACTTTTTTTGTTTCATTTTGGTCTTACTCGCAACATATTTTTTTTCTATAAATATCTTAATTCTGAACCAAAATTTGGGGCCCTTAAATTCATAATGAAAATATATGTAAAATCTATTATTTTTCTGATGGTGAAATTGTATCATTAAAAAAGTAAATTTGAATGTACAAAATTAACAAAAAAAAACCTATAAACCAGTTCAAAAACAAAATATAGTTTATATAACCTATTTAAAGCATAAAAAGTTTGTAAAACCAACTAGAAAACCAAAAAAAAAAAAAAAAAGGAAAATCTAATTGTTTTACCCAATTAAAATGAGACTCATATATTATTAAAACGAACCTTACCTATAAAAGTGACTAAATTAAACCAATGGTATTTTGATACAACATAATAAAGTAGAGTAATGGTAAATGGGAGAAATTATTTGATGATCCAAGATTATGGTTTTAGATATATTATCACTATTTATTATTTATTTTATGTGTTTATTCAACTAAAAAAATAAATTTTGAATGATTGAAGAAGGCATACTTGTACAATAAACCAAGCTGTGTAAGAGAAGCAGCTGCCAACCAAATAGAAAGTGCCACGAAGCATGTGGGTTTTGTGTGCCACAATAGCATGAGTGTGGTGACTATGATGACCAATGAAAAACTCCTTCCCCGTGTAAAGACTGGTAGCTAATGCCCCCCCAACACACAAAATTGCCCCCATAGACTTGGCCTTACCACCCCACGTTTGAAGGCCTAATTTCTCCATTCTGCATCAATTAATGAACCTTATGTTATGCAATAATGCTATGCATATGACAGATTTATTTATAATGGAATTTGTAGATACCTGCATATGATAGAGACAAGGAAGGTGCATATAGGAACCAAGTTGAGGAAATTGACAGAGTATGTAGCTGTAGTGTCTCTCAGACCATAATAGAACAGTCCCAGAGCCATTGTCATCCTGCAATTGGAACATGTACAATTATTATATTATCTTATATAACCTATAATTATGCATCCAGTCATACAGAACTTGTTACAATTATGTGTACTCTAATTATTGTAAAATTTAAAAGGAAATGAGCATGTGATGCTTACTAGGATTAGGCTTTTCAAATTAAATAATGCTACACTACTTTACACTATACTCGATTTTGCAAGAAAAATGAAGACAGAGTACGTAACTACTAATATAAACGTGTACTCACCAAGTGGCATTTTCTTTCAAATTGCTTGGTAAGTGGTTTCTATTTTAGGCTTTGGAAGAAAAGAATGAAGATTATCGGTGACGAATTTTGACTAAAAATGAAGGAAACGCAATTAGTAACGTTCCTTGTGTAGTGAATAATGGTTAAAATTATGGTAGAATCAAAATATTTACCTTCAAGACTTTGCAAATTTATGATATTAGAATGCTTTGGCACAATGGTTTGTGTAGTTTTACGAGTCATAGAAGTTAAAATGATTTATAAAACGAAATTAAAAATGTTGGATCATTAACATAGAATTCGATCCCGCAATCATTACCCTAATGAAAGAAATTCTCATAGAATGTTAGATATGAAAAGCCATTAGTATTCATTTGGAGTGTCACTTATCTGAGATTGAGAATGATAGTGCCCTACATATTTTTACCTAGTGTCTTATTATTTTACAAGTTTACGATTGGTTTCATAATTGGTAGCAATTACCTCATCAGTTACGGGACTCAATTATGGGGTTTTTCATGAAGTACTTTGCTGGATTCGAGACTAAAAGATTACAATGTTATGGTACAGGTTTATAAGTACTTAGCCAAAAACAAACACCAATAGGCTACAACACAATGATCTTATCTTTAATAATGGTGTTTTTGATATGGTGCGTTTAGTTGATTCCATTTGTGCTAAAACTTGGTTACGTGTTAGAGGGATTTCTTAGTCCAACTTTTCTTTTATGGACTGTTGTTTGAATCATTTGCAATGTCTTAAAGGTATCATGTAATCTACTCCCCCTAGTCTTATATATAGGGCATCTTCTAGAAGAAATTTTTGGTTCTATATACAGGGCACTTTATATTTTCTATGTATTATTAATTTTTTTCTTCTCTTTTTTGTTCTTATTAAATGTTTTGACTAACTATGTTTTTTTGTTATTCATTAATGAATGTGAACTTTCCAAGTAAAATGGAAGGGTAAAATTGCAATGTTACAATATATTCTCATAAAATTCACAAAACTAACCACTTTTCTTAATCCGGGAAATACGATTAAGTATGCCCTATATATAGAACCGGAGGGAGTATCATCTTTTTCTCTTTGCGAATGCTTTTAGTACTCCCTCGATAAATTCATTTGCCAATAAAAAAAAGGATTTTCTTATAGGCTAAAAAAAATTTTGTTTTATTGGAAAACTAAATTTAAATATTTTTTTTAAATGAACTAAATTTTAAATATTTAAAAAATTATGGATTTAGATTTTCAAGATTTTGTTACCACTTTTAAACCTCTTATCTTCAACCCTAAATATTGAGATTAAATAATAAAAAAAATATCTCAAAAGGAGGAGGTGCTCCCACCTACTTCAATAAAGCTCCATCTATCCTTAAAAACAACAACTAGAATATGACAAATAGACCATCAAATAATTATGAGCACTATTAGTGTCGCTACATAATTTTGGTAGCCACACAAATCACTAGAAAAAACCTGTGCAATAATCATTAATAGGGAGAAATTTGTATTAAAAAGCTAGAGGAATAAAATTTCGAAACATTCTATTCTACTATATATACTCCTAAACCTAAGGTAAACAAAAAAATAATTCCGAATTAAATAAAGAAAATTAGATATCGGCTCTATTCGGCAATGGTAGTTAGGAGCTTTTTAACTAATTAGGAGCTTTTAGATTCAGCCAATAAGCTATTAGCCCCGTTCGGCGAACACAAATTAGAAGGAGTTTGTACATTTTAAAAAAGGAGCTTGTAGCTTTTGAAAGTAAATTCTAAGTAGCTTTCAAGAAATTAAACTAGGTTTCAATAATTCATTTACCAATTATACCCTCAAACAAAATTTAAAATTATTTTACTACCCTTTAATTAATTATTAATTACTCCCTCTGCCCTAAATATAGATTCCTTTGGGAGATTTCACGTCCATTAAAAAAGTGGAATAATTTAGTTAATTATATTGGAAATGTGAACTTTTGATATGTATTTTCAAAATTACCCCTATTAATATTATTGAGAATCTAAAAAGTGTTTAATAAATATGTGTGTTTGTGGAAAAAAGTAATTAATGATCAGTGAAGATTGATAAATGATATAATAAATAGGGACAAAATAAAAGTGTTAAAATGGTCTTATATTTAGGGACGAAGTGAGTATAATTTAATAATTTTGTTATAATTAATTAATTAATTAACTATGTAATTAATTAATTAAGAAAAAAATGAATTGGATATTGCTAACCAGTCCCCTAAGTGCATTGGTTAAGGAATACACTGAAGGAAATTTTGCATTGAAAATCTAAGTCCACTTGTTCTCGAAGTTTTCTCTTTTAATTCATTAACCAATGCTGTGAGCGCATTCTTTAGCATTTTCCTTTATACTATACTCCCTCCGGCTTGAAATATAAACAACAAAAAACATACCTCTCTTGATTTAAAATATAAGCAAAAGTAACCAACTTTTTTAAATTTTATTTTATTTCCAATACCACTTTCCAAAAACATCCATAGAAAATTGTTATCTTATTTAATTTTTGTTTCATTCCCAATGCAATTTTCCTAAAATACCTCAATTCTTTTATAAATTTGAGGAAATTAAATACAATCAACTAACCTCCTTAATAAGCGTAAAATTAGTTGGTTTTGCTTATAATTCGAGCCGGAGGGAGTATTTTAACTTGAACAACTGTCGTCATCTTCGTAAATATATACTCCCTCCGACTCGAATTATAAGCAAAACTAACTAATTTTACGCTTATTAAGGAGGTTGGTTGATTGTATTTAATTTTCTCAAATTTATAAAAGAATAGAGGTATTTTAAGAAAGTTGCATTGGGAATGAAAGAAAAATTAAATAAGATAACAATTTTCTAGGGATATTTTTGGAAAGTGACATTGGGAATGAAATAAAATTTAAGAAAGTTGGTTAGTTTTGCTTATATTTTAAACCAAGAGAGATATGTTTTTTGTTGCTTATATTTCGAGCCGGAGGGAGTACTACTTATACATACACGTATCTATACACGTATAGGATAAGTATTCAAATATGCAATGCACGTGTTCGTCTTAAAGCATTCCATTCAAGGACCGTCACTTGGCTTCAAAACTTAAAATAAGTACCATAAAATATCAAAGCATTAGTTAACAGTTAACACCCAACAACTTAATTGCATTCTTTTTTCTTTTTTTTTTTTTTTTATAATTCTCCGGAATTTTGATATTGAAGGTGCCACCAACTTTCCATGCTAGCATAGTGAAATCAAACAAACACATTTATAAACCACAAGCTCACACTCGGTCACTGACAATGCCTAATAACGTACCATAATGCACAAAATATAGATGTAGATTAATAAAATGCATGATGAGTTGCCATCGAAGAGTTGAAAAATTTATATGAATGGTCGGCGGCCTTACTTTCCCCCACTTCTGTCTCTATTTAGATGTGATACTGCTTATGAATATGCTTCCAAAATAAACGGCATATCTATAGGTCAGATAAATTGTTCTATAAATGGTGGAATTGATTAATGATATGGACCAACCAGCAAGTTATTTCAAGTCTGGCTATATATAAAGTTCCAAAAAAAATTTTTTTATTGCGCATGAAATTGATCGATAATCCTTTCAAGGATAAGCTTTTGCCTCATTTCGAGAGTGTAGCCGAGGGATTCCTAGGGTAACTTCTAGATCAAGGTGTCCCAAACAAGGGGTGGGAAAGGGAAATACTCAAGTCCGTCACTTATTATAAATCATTATTATCTACTTGATAGTAGATATTAAGAAAAATAGATAATTAAAAATAGTTAGTATTCTCAAATTTATATAAAAAAAAGATATATGTATTTTTCAAAATTGCTCTTATTTAAAATTTATTCATTTCACGTAGAAAATATCAAAGGATGTATTTGAAAGTGAGGACATAATTAAATGGAGAGTGAAAGCATAAGGAGTATATTTGAAATAGACTTTTTAATACCACCTAAATTAAATATTCTAAAATCACTTATAATAATAGACAAGAAACTTATTAAAAAGTGTCTTTTTTGAAGGAAAAAAATATTTCTATTTATATGTCTTGTTTAAAAGTTTAATATGCAATAATTGCTATTTTTTATACCTACCCTATTCAATAAAGTGTTAATTTACATAAATAATAAAAAATTAACGATGATAGAAAAAATAACTTATAAAGAAATAACATGGTTACTTTATTAAAAATCAACATCACTAATAAATTTCTTAAAAGTATGTTTTTGTGTAGAGGAACATATAAATAAGAATGAAGATGGTGATAAATGGAGATGGCAATCGTCATAGAATATATGTGAAGTGAATTTTTTTTTTTTTTATTTTCATCACAACTGGGATAAAGATATTAAAAAAGTAACTTTGCATAACAAAAATACAAATTTAATATTTCAAGAATTATAAACTTAATTTTTTCATATAAGTTATTTTATTCAATCTTCTTACTACCAAACTCTTTTTTTTCAAAATAAAATGGATAGTATTTCGTATCCTTGTATGAATTGATTTCTGCTGCCTCTCCCAACTCTTCTCATATCTTAATTGTAACCGAATTACACACCGAACATATTAAAGTGAAGATAAGTCTATTCCTGAAAGTGATATGTGTCATTTGTTTTATTATTAATTGGTTAATATATTACTTTCTTATAGTATAAGTTTATTTATAAATTGATTTTGTGGGTTGATTTATCATGACTTATACTAATATTTTTTTTAGGGTCTCATTAATAAGTATCATTAAGTTCCTATAATAGGAAAAAAAAAATTACAAATCTCTATTTATTTTTCTTTCACAAACATCAAAAACTACGCTTTTTCAAAAGCTTTGTACCACTTCTAACCCGTAAAGCACTCATTAGTTTTTATTCCTTCTGGTCCTATTTATAAGACCTTTTTCGGGTTTTTATTTTGGTCCTATTTATAAGACCTCATTTCAAATTTCAATAGCATTTAATTACTTTTTTCCACAAACACCATTATTAACTCTACACCTTTTAAAGTCCCAATAATAATTATAGGGGTAATTTTGAAAAAAGTATATCAATTTTTCACATTTCCAATGTCACTAACAAGTTTAATTACTTTTCTTGATGAAAGAGAAATATCCCAAAAGGGTCTTATAAATCCTACATAAATAGGACTGGAAGGAGTATTTTTTAATCCAGTTTCATTACCACTCTGCAATATATGTATCGACAAAATTCAATAAAACATACCTCCATATGTTTATTTTTTAGAGAGGGTACGCGGTATTCATTTATATCAAAATTTAATAAAAGCAGAACTTACCAATGAATGATCACTGATATACATACAGTACAGTATTATTTTATGGGTTCTCCGATTTTATGAATGCAGACACTGAACATATTTATTGAATTTAATTGGAAAAGGTTCCAATGCAAGAGAAGACTTTAGAAAACTTACCCTACTAAGGCGTTAATGAAGATCCAAAACCAAATTGACCAAGTGAACTTCTTTGCACGTCCCCTAAAATTAACCACAATAGACACACAACATATGTCAATATTTAATACAACAAACAAACAATCAAAAGGGTGCCACAAATTAAGATTATTAAACATATAAAGAAGAATAATAGTACTATAAAAGAATTGTTGCATGACCAGACTCTCGTGACTAATGGTCTTAGACACATTCAAATAATTAATAATCAATATACCCTTAATGATTATGGCTGGTCCAGGATATGTCTAAATTAAATCTTTGATCTTGAATATAAATTCATTAATGCATGATCAATGAGTTAGGTGCATCTTGCATGATCAATGATTTAGGTGCATCCGGAGGTTATGCAATAATTTCTGGATCGGAGCAATGGAGGAAATGAATGAAAAGCTTGATCAATTAGTATCATTCAAAGTAGAAAGCAAATGGAGGAAATGAATGAAAAGATTGATCAATTACCATTCAAAGTAGAAAGCAAATGGAGCAACACAAAAAGCAGCAACAATATGACGATAAGCAATGAGTGCAAAAATGAAAGTGCCTTGGACCAATATAATTCTGGATAGAAGCTGCATCCCCGTTGCAAACAATTGCACTAGTAACATGCTCAACACAGCCTGTGATGACCTGAACCATTCTTTCACACCTACCATCTTCTCTGCCTCTCTGTTCATCCTTGTCAAAAAGCTTCTAATAATGAAAATAAAGTAAAAGGGAGCAAGCAAAGTAAGGTTTTTAAACTAATTGATGCCTTAAATTTGTCTCTATCCATTAAAAAGAGACAAATATATTTTTAACAAAGAGAAGAGAAAGAGAGAAAGAAAGAAGCGGTTTTGGTTCAGCACCTGATACGTTTATGTAATGTAACCATCGGATACAATACAAAACAATACACAAGCTAAGAGTAAAAATCAAAAAGCCAAGCTAGCCTAGTGGTAAAAGAAAGAGCTTGAGCTAACACTACTCTAATAAGGCTAATAAATAGTGAGTAGTGTAGTATAGAAATAAATGCAAGAAAGCTTTGGAAAAATCTGAAAGGGCTAGATGATGTATTGATCAGTGGTGACAGATGCCATACATTTGAGCAAAACCATCATGTTAGGAAACTCTGCCTGTCAGATTGCCACTGGTTCCATGTTTGTCGCCATTACATGTTATATGAAGTGTCATGCATAATATAATAGTAATAATAATAACAAGATAACAACCGTATTATACATACAACCGTGTTATATGTACAACTTTACACGACAATTTTCGACTTTAAGTATTCTGTTTTGTAAAGCTAAAAATTATCGCGAAAATTATTGTTGTCGGTCGTACCAAATATAATCTTTTGTAAAGATAATCTTATGCATTATATGCTCTTAAATAGTTGGGACATTTCGTAAAGGCAATTGCAAACTTTCTAAGTAGGAGTTAATGTGAATTCTATATAAGGAAGTGATCAAATTTTTGATAAAAAGTTCAAATATGAGTAAACCATGGAAGTAAAGAAAAGGTGATGGTAACAAGTTTTGATGCCTTCTTGACACAATCGTAGCCGAAAGTAACAATAATATCTAGCAGCGGTAACCTTGCTAGCTATTTGGGCTTGCTTACTTTTCTTTTGAATTGTTCGTGCTTGTTTGTGCATGACTTTGCTATTAATATACTTATTATCAATTTAATTTTTAATTTAAAAATGAAAATTCTAAGGTGGAAACATTTGAATTAGATAAGTTACTCCTTTTTTTTAAAAAAAAATTAGATAACTTACTTCTCAAATCCTGGGCGGCACGTTTTGTTTGTGGTCTGAATTTATATTTGTATTATGATTTTGCTTCCTACTTTCTTATTTGAAACAAAGAAGATATACTTTGATACATTTTTTATTCATCAATTTTTAAAAAAACAAGAGACTAATAACAAACTCCCCTACTAAATCTCATCCACGAGATCCGATACATAAAAATAGGAACACACAAATTTGTAACAAATCAAATAATAGCTAAAAATTAGGTTAGGAAATTTAGATGTGAAAACGGCTGCATGTGTATTTTCGAAAGCATTTTTTAAAAGAAAATAATATATGAAAGGAATAATTTGAGTGAGATAATAAACTAATTTTTAAGTAGAGCACGTTTTGTTTGATACTAAACCGTTTGTATTATATTCCTTACTTCTTTATTTGAATGGTCAAGAACACACGTCTAATTATATGTTCCTTGTTTATTTCGGTGTTTTGTTTGTTTTCTGGTAAGTTTCAGTCTACCAGTGTTTTCCATTCTTCACACTGAAAATTTTACGTATAAGATATATGTAGGATAGCTAGCTAGTATTTTTCTTGGGATAAGTTTCTAACTTATTTTATTAAAAATAATATATATGACAAATGGTATGAACCTACTACTTTCTAGGGATAAATTTCTAAGTTAATTATCAAAAGAACAAACCTAATCACAAGTTAAGAATACTCCATCCAGTTTGAAATATAATAAGAAAAAAATTAAAGATCTCAAATTTATTTAAAAAAATAGAGATATTTTAGAAAAATAACATTAAGAATGAAATAAAAATTAAATGAGACAAACATTTTGTAGGGATGTTTTCGAAAAGTGGCATTAGCTAGAGATGAAATACTAAAATTTAAGAAGGTTAATTAATTTTTTTTAATATTTTAAAGCAGTTTTTTTTCCATATATTTCAAATCAAAAGGAGTAAGTTTTGGCATGAGAATTATTTGAAAAATAAATTTTCAACAAGTAAAGTATGCTTTTATTTCTAAAAAAAATTATGGTACCAAATCATGGAAATTGCAATTCAGATTTTAAACATCATGTTAATTAGAAGGCTAAGTTACTAAGACTGGACTAGTAATGAGAAATTTGGAAACTTTTGTATGAGGTTTTTATTTTAAATTTATTGCTTCTATCCAAAAGAAAAGCATACTTGTCAAGTTGAACCTTTTCTCTATTTATAGTGTACTTAATGGAACTAAATTTTTCTCAAACTCCACAACAACAAAAAATAAAAAAATAAAATCCAGCTTGCATGACAGAAATATAACACTGTTGATTAAGAAATGTGAATTGAGAGGGAGAAAATCATCACCTTTACTTAAAAGTAGACAACTTCCAAAGTACTAGAAAAATAATCAATCTGAATAGGTTGTAACCATCATGACCTTTTTTATGAAGAAGCTATCGGTGTCAAATGCAACAATGGCCACACTACTCACGAATCTCTGCAACAGCATGGTTTCTTGGGCCTTTAATTTTTAAAATAGAAAACGAATAATACTTCAACAACCTATCTAGTCACATATATATAATAGAATATTATTGTTTTAACCAAGTACATGAATGGTACCTTTGATGAGTTGCAGAGCAATTCATTCTGCAATTAATGTATTGCATGTGTGGTTGTCATCTTGGTTATGATATAGTATAAAAAAGTTATATGAATAAGTGAAGAGATAAACATGAGTTGTGCTGTGTTGTGAGGGAAAGAAGGAGTGATAGAGTTCTTTTCGTAGCTGACTTTCTCTACCTTTTAGCAAAAATACGGTCATGCCATCTCACATATATGCATGTTTGTTATTCTTTGAATTTTGATTATATTCGTCCATTTTTGATTATATGGAATCCAAGTGATGAAAGTATGAAACTACCTACCAACAATTAAATATCCGAGTTTATCTCTTGCACATAAAACTTACTTGAAACAATTAAAATTGAAATTTTTCTTCTCTGCCCTCCGAAAAAAAGGTCAATGAACAATCCGTGATTAATCCAATAAAACAATAACACATATATTTGCTTGCCAAATAAATATCATATAATAATGTGTGCAGGCACAATCATAAATTACAAATTTGTACAAGAGCAAAGTATCAATTTAGTCTTTGATGTTTTCTCACTATAACAATTAAGTTTTTAAAAATTTATAAATAATACACATTTAGCCTCTCAAAATTTTCATGATATACCAATTTGGTCCCTCAAGATTTCGGATGTACCAATCAAATTGGTACATCCGAAAATCTTAAAAAATTAAATATGTATTTATAAATTTTCAAGGACTACAATGAAAAAACACCAAAAACTAAATTGATACTTCACTCTTTTTACAATTAAATTAGTAGAGTAATTTTCTAAAACCAATATTTCCAAAATTAAAAATTCTTCACATATTTTTTTGCTCATTTTCGAAAATTAATCTTCCTACCACATCTTCTTCAACACTTCAACTTCATCACTTAGCTTATTAAGATTAGTTGTGGTTCACAACATATGCTTTCTTAATAATAATAAAAAAAAAGTGATACATTCTGATGGTTTTGATGCACTTATGTTCAATTTACTATATATACAAGATGTTTCATAGAGCAATACTTCATGCCTTCGCTTCTATTTACCAGCAACATCCATTACTTGAACACTGTTTGATATGCTAAATGGATGTTCTTCGTGCAGAAAAAATTTCTGATGTGGCAACCGCATGTCCCAAGTAAGCACACGTATCATTATTTTATTAGATTAGACACAAAAGTTATAACAACTATTTTTTTTTTTATAATGTATCGAATCAATCCCAAAAAAATTATCTATGTTAATTTTTATAAATAGAGTAAGTTTTCAAATAGATTCCATCTTTCTAGCAATGCAAAATTATAAGGCTACTTATAAGTTACTCAACTAATTTATTATTATTAGTATTTTTATTTTTATTTTATTTTTCAAAAAAAAAACTAGCTTGTAATAGGATTATGAGCTTGTAGTAGATAATTATGACCTCAAAATTTATAATTAAAAAACTACTAGCTAAGAACTTTGAAATTGTATCCGAAAGTTTATTTATAATTATGTAGGTAATCAAAATAATGTTGTTTGACAAAATTAATTGAGAAACAAGCTAAAATTTGTTATATGATAAGAAAGGACATATTATATATATATATATATATTAGGATTTAATTAATTTTATTTATTAAGTAATTATAAATTATATAATTGAATTTTATGATGGAGAAATTTCATGCCTGTGATCGAAAAATTAAGCAAATATATATTAATACGAAACCACGTGCTTGTCAACATAATATAAAATAGGAGAAGTTTGAGGGCAAACTTGATTTCCCTCTTAAAACCTTCTCCTAATCATTATTTCCCTCCTAAAATGTACATTATTGAAGTGTTTTGTGTTTTAATCCGAACCATCCATCATATTTTATGAGATTAAATCTCAACCGTTCATGTGTTGAAACCCAGCTAGGCTCTTGGCCTCTCACCGAGCTTCTCTTAGAAGCCACGGTCTGTTCAACTCCTTTCATTCATTCTTTCCATTTTTCGTTTCTTCTTTCGCATTACTTCTCCCTGCCTCTCAAAAATAAATAAAAAAACTCCTCTTTCATCTGTCACTTTCTCCTATACTCTCAAGTCTCATTTTCTCTGCTCTCTTTCTCTCGCCCCTCTTCTCTCTCTCTATCTCTTTCCTTCTTTATGTCTCTCTCTTTCATCCTCTCACCATATTACAAATCACATCACCACCACCATAATTTTCTCATCTCTGAAGCAATGCAGATCGGTACCAAAGAACCCATGACGCCGGGAATTGCGACTGCCATCACCGCCATTATCATCGCTAACCGCCACCGATTGGGATTTTGATTCCCGTAAGTAACTCTTCGATTATCATTTTCTTCACTTCATATTCCCCGCCTTATTATGAAAAGCATGATTTGGATTTGTGAGGAAGATGAGACTATTAGGTTATTAGCTAAGATTTATGTTTGAGATTTACAAAAAAAAATTATATTCATTGGCTTCAAGATTTGTGTTTGAGACTATTAGGTTGTTTGCTAAAAACATTCAATAATGGACCTGCTTTTAATTCACCTTTATTTATGTTAACAAGAGGTCTCCATTGTTAACTTGCTGCTTCTGCTGGTGTTTGTTGTTGCTATTACTATGTTGTTGTGCTGCTGCTGTGCTACTGTTGCAAGCTAATACAGTAGCCATAAATAATGATAATAACAAAGATAATTTAGGTACCAAGTGTTTGTGGAAAGTTTTGAGAGAATGATATTATTTTTTTTGTAAGATTTGTTTGATGCCAAGCAAGTTTAGTTTGAGATTTCCTTTTGTTCTTTACAAGCTAAAATTTTACATGCACCTATCACTGTTCATATTTTAGCTTTTTTCTTTATTTATTTATAATGTGTTTTCTCTTTGTTCTTCAAAAGAGACGTGTTTTCCACTTTCAGTTCCATTGTTCCCTTCATAAGTTATAGGTGCTTAACCTAACGGTTTTCATTATTTTTTTTTTCAGCCATTGAAGAGTGATGTTGTTTAACTGAATTAGATTTGGGATCATTTCAACTCCAAATTTAAAAATAGTGACTATCATCATGATCAAGGAAAGATTCATTTCATTTAGGTCTACCAATTCTTTTCCTTTTAGTGACTATCATCTTTGTTGAATCCACTACATTGAAATGTATTATAAGGTGACTGTAAACTTTAATTTCCCCTACTTGAAATATATAAGCAAAATAATTTAATTTGATCCTAACAGTAGTGAGAAATGTTGATTTCTGGAAAAAAAAACCTTCAAACGACTTCTCTTTTGATCATAAAATAAATTAAGGAAGAAAATTCTATAATCAATTATGTCTTTGAATGTGTTGGCAAAGATGCGGCCTAGCTAAAAGACAAGCTAGCTATATCAGAGAGAACAACTAAGGTAGAGTATCAATTGAAGGTATCCTCTAGATTTTCATGTCACTTTTTAATTATCATCATTATACCTATGTTGTAGCATCATTGTTAGTAAATGTAGGCATGGATTAGTAGGTAAAGTAAATCTTTTGGTAATTGTAGCAACAACTTTAAAGAGCACTACTAAAAAGATCAAGTGATGCTCAAATGCTTATTAGAGAATATGCTTATTAGGCAATATTATGTTTTGACATACTATAGGCAAGTATGTCACTAATTTTGGTAATAGCAGGAGCATGTAATCTGTGATCATTGTGAATGGAAATTTAAAGAGCTTCTCTAATTTTATTATGATAGTTTCAATGCACTTTTTTTGTATTGTAGAGGAACTTTAATTTGTGATGCACTACTTGATTTTCTAATGCATCAATATTTTCTAACGCACTACTTTTTTGAGCTTATGTTCTGCATGTTGAGAATCATAGTAGACTTTATATCACCCTTCTAAATCCTATTATGATTATGACAATCATGCTCATAAGGAACAAGTGTGATCTACTCTCTGAAGGGCTGTGAGCAAAGAGGAGGGTGAGCAATATGCCAAGGAAAATGGACTTCTATTCATGGAGGCTTATGCCAGGACCGCTCAAAATGTGGAAGATATTGATATATCTCAATCAATAGCTAGCAGGACTTTAAATTCATTTAAGAGTAAGCATATTGTTGTGTACATTCTTATTTGTTGTTGTGAAATACATTCTCATTTATTTGTACATGAAGAACTCAACAGGGTATCTAGAGCGCAAAGTTGCAGGTTTGCGTACGGTGAAAATTCAAGACAGAGATTTCAGCAATCAGCCATGGGGATATATCAGGTGATTATCTCATACTATTCATAATGTAGTTCTAATATTTTAGTTAACATTGCTTTCCCTACAACCATTCATCTCTGAAAAAATTTCTATTTTGTATACCCTTATATTGTGTTGTGCTTAAATTCAGTGGTGGAGGTGGAGTAGGTGCATTATATGAAAATGTCAAATCTAATTGTACAAATGATGGAGTTGTTTATCCTTGGATTGCTTTTTTCTCTTTATCATGTATAATTTGACTTTTGAAAATAGCAAGTCTTTTTAAACTTTGACATGTCAATAGTTCCACATACGGATTGAATTGATCCCTAGAAGCTGCACAATTATCACCCTCCCCTTTCCTTGGCTAAAACTTTTCCTATTAAAAAGAAAAGTCTTAATAAAAAAAATATTGTGATTCATTCTTATGTGCTGTTTTAATAGGGCGATTTTTTTAAGTTCTTATTGGCACTACACTGAAGCCATTATGGAGGCTTCTCACTAAAATTACAGAAGCATACTAGAGTGCACTGAGCGCAAATCTATTAACTGGACTGTCGGGGCAGTAAGCACTCTCTCTCTCTCTCTCTTACACTCCCTTTATTATTGAGATATTTAAAAAAAAATCCACTTTTTCTAAGATGCCTATAAGCTACTATTCTCTTATTTATTTTCATGTTTGATTTGTTTGGTGAATCTTATACACTTGCATAAAAGCAGAAAATTATGCAGCAATTTTGATGTAGAATATGCCTAAATCCACTGATACAAAATTAAACTCAATTTTGTGATCTCAACTAGCAAGCAAGTAGACTTCACCGAGCTTTTCAAGTACAAGCAAATGGTTAGCAAGAGTATAATTGTTCTTTTTTAAGTAGACCTCACTACTGCTGTTGTGATGATGTTGCTGTTGCAGCTGCTGCTGTGCCGATGTTGTTGTTGCTGTTTTGATGATGATTAAACCAACATTACAGGGATTTAGTTACTATGTTTTCGTTGTTTATTCATTTGTTGTCTCCACTCTTGCACTTCTTTTGCTCATGCCCTTTGTCTTCCAAAGGTGTTGTCTTGAATGTTCATTAATTAATTACCACATATAGTCCAACCGAATTTTTTTTCTTTATTCATATCTTAATTAGATGGTCACTATATTTAAGCAGGTCAAGAGGACTTCCATCACTCAAGATGTCTCTGATCTTCAAGATTTTTCTCCTTGGAGTAATTGGGTAAGATTTTGGAAATATAGCTATTTCTTTTGAAGCATTAAACTCAAGTTTTCAAGAGTTGGTTATATATATTTTGATTTGTGAATTGAGTGAGGCAGATTTGCAGCTCAGCTTAGTGGATACTGGATACGAAGGACTAAAATTAAATATACTTCATCAACTCTTTCTTTTGCTCTTAGCAACTTAATACCCGCTTTTTACTTTCATACTTGCTATTTTTTTCAGGTGACTACTGTTTATTTCTTTTCCTTTAACCTGCTTGATTCAAATAAGGATTTGCTTTAAATGCTACATAGTCAAATTTAATCTTGATGCTTGGAAATGTTACATTCATTGGATATGTTTGGATGCTAAAATAACCCCATATTCATGTTTGATAATGTTATGTTATTTGGATACTTTTTAAAGCATTGCAATTATTTTATGGTTGCTAATGAATTAAAAATGAGGGATCCCAACTTCAGAATATCATATATTTTTATTCAAAATTATAAGTAAAGAATCAGATTAGAAAAAGGGAAAAAATGTAATGATCATGTAATTAAGATATGATCAACTTCGGAGTATCCTGATTATATTTTTATCCCAACTTCTTTACACTTGCATTTTCATTATTAATAGCTTTATTTGTATTTCTTTTATCACCAGGAATTAAGTTGTGTAGCTTCTTAATTGCTAACACCCACTAATGATAATAAGCTTTTAGTTAGATTTGACCTTATCTGCAAGTCTTTTTGTTGTTGTTGTTGCGTGCTTTTATTGTTTGTTGTTATCTCGTCAGTTTAGGCTATGATTCATGCCTGGTTATGTGCCTTTATATGTTTTGTTGACTTATATTCTCATGCAGAAAGTGTCACGCAAGTTATTTTGTGGTTCAAACAATTTATATAGTGCTTTCATCCATCACTTTCACAAAATAAGCATGCTGATCAAGTATTATGTCCTATCAAATAGAATCGGTATAATGGTGCAGTTTTATCACTGAAGGTACCGGACATTGCGTGATAGGGGTTAATACCCAGAATAATAATGTCTTCCAAGAATTTGAAGGCAATTTTAGATTTGTGGTCTATCATGAAACAATTTTTTGCTACTGGAGTCAACCAAGATGGATTCAACCAACTCACAATTGGAGGCATCAATTTATTTGCCGCTAGGATCATGTTTGTGTTGTACAACCATGACTCAAGTGGTAAATCATTTTTGTACATGTTTTTATTTGTAATAAGGATAGCATGTGTTCAAGTGGAGGATCTATGATCATGATTCTCTTTTCTTTACTTATTTTTGTTAATTTGATTGTAATAACATCACACAGGTTAATTACAAATATTGTATTTCAATTTTATTACATAAATTTGTCTGATCATAAATCTTTTTCTTTCATTGTAATAATTAAAAAATACCATATAAAATATAATTTCAAAAAATGATAAATTTATTGTACTCTAAAAAATAATCACATGTAAATAAAATTAATGCTTGAACAAACAGAAAGAATAGCGAAATTTAAGACCCGTGCATTGCACGGGCAATTTTACTAGTATTGGAAAAAAATGAACACCGTGATTTGATTATAAATTACGTGGGTTGTTGACTTAGTTTTGGATTGGGGCAGCTTCCACATATTTTTGAGTGATAATTTATTAAAAGTTTTTTTTTTAATTTTTGGAGTTTTTGAAAATTATATTTCAAAAGTTACAAAATTTTTTAATTTGTATTCATTAAATAATATTAGTAGTTTATTGACTAAATTTAAAAACTATTAACTGGCTAAAAAACTACTCTTAACTAAACACATCAAACTAACACAACAAGTTGATAATACTTCAGCGAATTATTAATAGTACTAATCCATTATTTTAATAATTCGATTTTTTTTCACTTAAACCAACACTTTTTTAAGGTTGTTCATCCTATTGCCCAGGTACTACTTAGATACATCGAATCTAACCCGGGTTGTATGTTTGACTATGACAGTTGAATCTCCCAATATGAGTTTTTTGTTTCCACAAAAAATCAAACTCGAAATCTTGCTTAAGCGAGATCGAGCCGCTTACTACTTGTCCCAAACCAAACCCACGTTGGTACTTAAACCAACACTTTGGTTATAGTTGGATCAAGTTGATTTAATTTACCAAGAACAAAAAAAAATAGTACGGCTTAACTTAGGTATTTTCTGCTTTATTTATGTTATTTTCTTTTTAATTTGGTCAATAGAGTAGCAGGAGGCCAACAAAATAAATAAAAAGTTTAATTGATATAGAGTATAGACCGATGATATAATGTTTTTTTCACTATTAATAAATAAATAAAAAGTTTAATTGATATAGAGTATAGATCGATGGTATAATGTTTTTTTTACTATTAATAAATAATTTACTATTCATTTGTAATAATTTTCCTTAAAAATTAATAATGATAAATTTATATAAATAATGAATGATGTGTTAATACTATTAGTTCACAACCTATTTTCTCATGAATTAATACTAGAAGTAATTAAATAATACGCGAGTCGCAAGATAACGTAGAAAAAAAATAACATTATTTGACACTACTAGTCTAAACAGCTCTTTAGGAAGTTGAGAGGCTAAATAAAAACCAAGTGTTTTATTCTTTTCCCAACACATTTATCTATTTCAAAAGAAGCAAGGTTCGCATGAATACATGCTTCGCCATCAATTTTTTAATTTTATATTTGTTATTTCAAATTGTGAAGACCTTGTGGATTTTTAGTAGGTGAGTATGATAATAGTTTTTGAAGAAAGAATATCTTATGTTTAAAAAAAAATGTGTTGTTCCATGTATTATTAAAAAAATAATAATTAAGTCAAAAATCTATTATATTAATAATTTCTCATAAAATTTGTTTGACGAAACTAATTTATAGTTGTGAATTTGTAACTGATAACTATGAACTTGTAACTGATAGTTGTGAATATAGCTGAAGGTTGTGGGATTGTCGCTGGAAACTTATAGATATATAGGTAGCTAAAATTAAAATAGAACAGTTTGGCAAAACGACTAGCTGTGTAATTAGTTAAAATTTGTTAAATGAGTTAAAAATATAATTGGGTCTAGATATATAATTATAATTAGGAAAAAAAATAAATAAAAAAAATAAAGATATAATTTATTGAAAACTTTTTTACTATTTAAAAAGTTATTTTACGTAACTTTCTGAAAACTAACTTTCGCAAACTATAAGTTTTTTTTTTTCACCGAAAAATTCAATCTAGTAACTTATTGATCTAATCAATAAATTAAAAGCTACAAGATAAATTATAAACTTATTTTACCAAATATAATCATAAAATTACACACTTTTTAGAACAAGATATTAACTCATTTAAAACCAAGAAAGAAATTGATAATACAAAACTAACTTCACACACAAAACTTGCCGCCCATGGTTTAAGGAGTAAGTTATCTCATTCAAATGTTTCCTTGTTAGATTTTTTTTTTTTTTCAAAAATGAAATTGTTAAGAATTTGTTGGAAAAGTCATGCAGAATTTATTATTATTATTATTATTTTTATTTTTTATTTTTTTTTTGAAAAAGTCATGCAGAATTCAAAAGTTAAAAAAGAAAAGGAACAAAATTCAATTAGCTAATTGTGTTCCAAATTTTCAATGCACCAAAAAATAATAATAACAACGACGACAACGACATCATGTCTAAAAAAACAACCTCAACGTTACAGGCTCATGTTACAACTGCTTGAAATGTCTCAATAAGGCTCCATAACTTGTTTTCATCATCTTTCTTTACTTCCACATTTTACTCATCTATTGGTAATTAAAATCTGAATATTGTGTTTACAAATATAATAAAAAATGATAAAAAAAATTTCTGATTTAAAGTTAGAGTAATTAATGAAGAAATATAGAAATTACAATTTTGAATTGTGATTAGTTGATCGATTCAAAATGTTTTAAATTAATTGTTTGATATGTTAGAAAAATCATTAAATATATATTTTCTTAATTTTTTGACTTTTTCAATTTTTTATAAAATGGATGGAGTATTTATTTTAATTTTTTAATAATATTAATATCTTGGTTTAAAGACTAATGAGTTCTTGTATTTATATTTTACAAAAATGACAATTTAGACTATTCAACCAGGCTCGGCCAGTTTTCTTGGGCTTGGACCATGATCAGTTAGGTAAAAAAAACAAAGATACAATTTGGTTCTAAGATAATCTATATAGGGTTCATTTGGTGGACATAATTAGAAACACATGATTTTTGTCCTATTGTATTATTGTGATGAGTTTGGTGAGCTAATAATATAGGAAAATATTATCATGTTGGAAACTAAATGTTGATGAAAAGACATAAGAGAGAATTCTGAAAATAATTCTGTAATTGAACTGGAATCAAGTAGTTACAAATGAGCACAACACTTCTGTTTGGCGAAAAGGAAATTAAGGGAAACTAACTTAAGTGCTAGCTGTCAGCTAAGATGACAGAGCTGAACTAACACAATACATTAAGTCTACACTACCCTATATGATATATATACTAATATTCCCCCTTAGAAGATCAGCTAGGGTAGTATTGTATATACTCTAATATTCCACCTTATAAACCAAGCTTCATGGAGGTTGATGTTGAAGTAGTGGCACAGGACACTATCCAACAGGGGGTTGTGATTGACTTTCAACTTGGAATCTGTGAGCTAATAATATATGATAATGTTATCATATTGACCTATCATGTATTTGTTTGCATAATAAATTTTCTATGATATGGAAGGAAGGAGTTGAGTTACAAATAAGTAAAGTAACATAGGATAGTGCAGTTTTTATTCTCATACTCTCACATTTTTATAAGAAAAAAATGTATCAAGGAGTACTGGATGTACTCCAAACCCAAAACAACAAGAATAATTACATTGTACAGCTCTAATACAATATAGTGATAACATGCACCAATCAGAAAAACAAACATTTGTTT
Source organism: Crotalaria pallida (assembly GCA_037953625.1). NCBI lineage: Eukaryota > Viridiplantae > Streptophyta > Magnoliopsida > Fabales > Fabaceae > Crotalaria > Crotalaria pallida. Next base: position 149,470,002 of record CM075651.1, on the reverse strand, counting down.
CCCTATGAAAATTAAGCTAATACCTAGTTTTCATCTTTATCTTATCCAAGAGTAAAGTAAAATCTAAATTTATTATTTTAAAAAAGTATGGTGTTCCTTTTGAACCAAATACACCAAGTAGTCACCAGCCAAATCATTGTTGTGTATTTCTTGGCTTTCCAACTGTTACCCTTGTTGATAAAGTAAATAATTGATTGAGATATATTCAATATGTTATCTTAAAATCCAAAGCAAATTTCCTCATTATCCATACAAAAGACAAAAAGTCAAGGCACATGCATTCATCCCTCTCCTAGCAGGTTATCTAATTATATAGACTATTTTCATAAATTGCCAATTAAAAGCTTTTACCTTTTTATAACTTTTAGCTTTTCACCAGAGGTGGTAACTTGAAGCAAAATGTCATCATTAGATTGCCTAAAAAATACTTGAATAAGTCGACTCTATAAAACTTGAACCTTGGGTTATCCAAAAGCCAACGCCAATGATATCTTTTCTGATTGTGTCTTAAAAACATCAAGAAAAATAACACGCAATTCCTCTTGTTGATCAAGCTCCCGATCATAAAAGAGGTTCCAATTGTAACATCCCTATCCCTACCAGTGGTTATCTTTCAAATTTTCCATTTTCTCATTTGTTTGACAGCCTAAACTAGGCTCCATTTTAGATAGGTTTTCGGTCTTAATAAAAAAAATAGGTCAGGGGCGCGTCGGAACGGTCGGTGGCTGCTTAGTCTCATCTGAGAGTCTAATCTCTTTGTACTGCTTTTTTATTTTTCAAATAAAAAAGAAGGGGGACGATTTAGGCTCCTTCCCTTCCACTGCATAGCTGCGCTAGCAGGTACTATGAGCCCTCTGTCCCACGCATCTAACCAGCTTTAATTTCAAGTATAGCTAAGTTGGTAATTTAGTGTTTAGAATATATATAATGTATATAAATAACTTAAGAGTAAATAAAAATGCATTAGAAAGTGAATCTGAAAGGCAATACTCGAGTCTTTGAAAAAAAAACACGAGAGTATTGTATCAAAAAATCGATTAGTGAAAATGTTGCTCTTAGGCAAAAGACTCGAGTATTCTGGGCAAAATGGTGCTGAAAACGCCCAAGCGTGCCAGAATGTCGCACCAGTCTTGCAAGAATATAAAGCACTCGAGTATTTTATGAAATAACGGAGTGTCACGATGAGACCCGAAAAAAAATAAAATGAACTAAACCCTCTCAACCATTCATTTTTGGCTTCTTGGGCAAGCCATTAACTTATAACCACATATTGCTTTCTTCTCATGCAAGTCATGAAGAAAAACAAAAGAAAAACACAACACAACAACAAACACAACACACACTTCATCATCATTTCCTCCATTCTCCATCAAGAACAAGCATCATCATCACCAACTTAAGCCCTAAAAATCAAGCCCCATTATCATCATATTCATCATCATCAACACCCAAACAAGAAAATAAGTCAAAATCACTCCATTACTCCCTCCCTCAAACTTGTGGCGCTCTCTCCCTATCTTCATTGGATTTCCAACTCCATATCCATGGAAAACTACACACTTTCATGCCTTCTCTCCCAAGACCAAGTGAAGGAAATTAAAGAAGAGCAAACTTAAGGGTCTAAGAACACAAGAAGATGAACATAGAAAATTGGGGTTTTGGGGATAATAAATTAGGGTTTGTATTCTAATATTTTTTAATTAGGGCATTTTGATAATTTCATGTTTAAAACTGGGGTTTGGGGATATATGTTGGGGTTTGTAATCTAACACTCAGGATTTATCAGGAGTAACATAGAAATGGGCCTCCACTTGATTGAGAGGTCCAATGGGCCAATCCTTCTCCAACACCCACCACCCTCTCCCTTCTTCTCATAGACATATATAAACTCCTCTGTTCTGCTTTTTCCAAAACCCTAATTGCCCTCACACTCACACACACAACAACACTTGAATACACAAACACAGAGGGAAAAGAAAAGAAAAGGAATCATGAAGACGATTCTGTCCTCGGAGACAATGGACATCCCTGACGGCGTGAGCATCAAGGTGCACGCCAAGGTTATCGAGGTGGAGGGTCCACGTGGCAAGCTGGTTCGTGATTTCAAGCATCTGAACCTTGATTTTGAACTCATCACCGACGAGAACGGGAAGAAGAAGCTCAAGATCGATGCGTGGTTCGGGACCAGGAAAACCTCCGCCGCCATCCGCACCGCCCTCAGCCACGTCGAGAATCTCATCACCGGCGTCACCAAGGGTTACCGTTACAAGATGAGGTTCGTCTATGCTCATTTCCCAATCAACGCTAGCATTGGTAGTAACAACAAGTCTATTGAGATCCGCAATTTCCTTGGCGAAAAGAAGGTGCCCATTTCTTCAAAATCTCTTTTTTCTTTTTCATGATGTTTTTTTTTTGTTTTTTACTTTCACTGTTTATTGAGATTGTAGAGTTCATTTTTTTGATGCATAGTTCAGTGGGTGTCTAATCACATTCTTATAATGCACCAGCATTTATTTATTTAATTTCAAATGGTTAGACTTTTTAATATAGGAAAATGTTTACAAGTGTCGTTCGGGCTAAGAAGCTAAATGCAGTGGAAATTCATTGGAAAATGTAGATTTTTATCTTCCAGGGGAAGAATTGAGACTTCCTAATTTTTTTTATTTCTTTCTAGGAACCAGGGCATACCCTTTCATATATAGTACTATCCAATGTGTAATTTTGAATCATTTAATTTAAGCAAATGCTAACAAATGTCTTTTATAGCACTCTTTAAGGAGCCAAATATAGTGAGAAGTCATGGTAAAATGTAGATTTTTGTATCCCGATAGATGGTATTATTTTTCATTGTACAATCACTAATGATTGCACTTGGTAGCAAAATTCTTTAATTTATTTGTCATTTAGTTAAGTTTTGGAACCCTGAGTCTAATTATTGTGGAGATAAATGTAGTATATTTTTTTTGCAGGAGAGTTCTTTTTGTTAGTATGCTATAATATACTGTATAATTTTTTTTTGGGCAATGGTTCTTGTGTTTGCTTACTTGCATTTCTTCCCTGATTGGCCACAAGTTTTTGTTAGCTTGTCAAAGTGTTGAAGGTTATGCATTTTCATTTCCTGTATTCGTTTTCTCTGCTATTTTTTTCATAACTCGGGGCTCAAGTGTGGAATTGCTATTTCTATGTTTTTACATATATACGTAGGCTTAAATATGCTTTTGGTCCAGGTATATGCAGTGATGTGTCAACACTCAACACCACAATTGGTCATGTCAGCAATTAAAGTGACACATGTCATATGCTAGTGTTAGCCATGTCATCGATAAGGACTAAAATCAAAATTTTGGAAAATATAAGGACCAAAACCAAAGGGACTGAAATCAAAACTCTGCATTTTCAAGGACCAAAAACATATTTAAACCATGCATATGTAAAGCTGGATGATGCTTTTATTGGAATACTTTGGAAAATTTCCCTGCTTTATTTGTTTTAGCATGTGTTTTCTTTCTGCTGTTTTCCTTGAATGCAGTTGATTATGTTTTTACTATTTTGAAGTATGTATTTGGTTGTTATGTTCTTAGGTGAGGAAAGTGGACATGCTTGATGGCGTGAATGTTATTCGATCTGAGAAGGTCAAGGATGAGTTGATTTTGGATGGAAATGACATCGAGCTTGTTTCTCGCTCTTGTGCCCTCATTAACCAGGTCTGCTGTTTTCTCCCTCTCTTTTCCCACATGATTGAATATTATCTAAACTTTTCTCTTGGATTGGGATTGTAATTTTTTTTCCTCCTTTTTTTTACTACAACAGAAATGCCATGTTAAAAACAAAGATATCCGGAAGTTCCTTGACGGTATCTATGTTAGCGAGAAGGGGACAATACTAGAAGAGTAGATTTTGAACAAACATGAGTATTGATGTTAGTTTGAGTCGCTCATTTGCCTGAATTGTTTACTTTCTAGTTTCTAGTGGTGGATCTTTGGATACAGTTTTTGTTAGCTTGTTGAGACAGGATTTACAATTGTGTTACCTAAGTTTTTGTTCTGGAATATCTCATTTATTATTTGAGTTGCTGTAATGTCATTTTTATTGAATATTTTCTTAATTTTGGTTTTACTTCAGAATTTTGGTTCCCCAACTCTATTGATGGTACTCCGTCCGGTCTTATATATAAGTCAAAATAACTAATTTTGTAAGTATTAAGAAAGTTAATTGAGTGTATTTAATTTTTTTGAGTTCACAAAAGAAATAGACCATTTTAGAAAAGATGTATTGGGAATGAAACAAAAATTAAATGATATAACCACTTTGTTGAGATATTTTAGGAATAATTGTATTGGAACTAGAAAGTTAGTTAAATTTTGCTTATATTTAAGACCATAAATAAGATGTTTTTATTTGCTTATATTCGAGATCGGAGGGAGTATTGTTTATCTTCAAGACTGAACTGACCATGATGAAAGTATGCACGACTGTAATTACTGTAGAATGTTAAAAGGGTACAGTGGAGATGACGTTATGAGCTAATGCATTATGTAATGAAATCAAGTAAGAGATCTAAGCAAAACATTACTTAGTTTGCTTAGTTTGCTTAGATCTCTGAATAATATTTAATAGGTTTAATTATGTCACAAGTCCCTGAACTTTGGGTACTTTTGTTAGATATCCTTATACTTTATTTTTTAATGTTTGACTTCTCGAAGTTATTTATGGGTTAGTCATATACCCCTACTACCAATTCTGGCCAATTTTGGTGACATGTAACATCAGAATCATCAGAATCTTAGTCAGACGTAGGAGGGTAGACGACCTCTCTCTTCAATTTTTTTTTAAATTTTTTTACTTAACTAAAAATATAAAAATATTAAATTTTTTAGTTTTTTAAATTAAAAGAAAAGGATTTTTATCCCACGGGGCATCAGTTGTTTAACTTCTGCGTCTGATCGGGATTTTAATGTTACATGTCGGCAAAATTGATCAAAATTAATAGTAGGGGTATATGACAAACTCAGAAATAGATTTGGGGGGTCAGATATTGAGAAAAAAAGAATAATTATATCCGGCAAAAGTATCCCGAACTTCAGGGCTTGTGGCATAATTAAGCCTATTTAATAATATGATCAGAACTGGTGATTGGGTAGTTAACCAGATTTAAGTGTTTAAACAATGTTGAATGATTAACTGACAGAATTGATTATTTTCCAATATATAAATAATAAAGAAAATTTAAAGTTTTTTGAAAAACGAAAATTGAAAGTTTAATGTGATTAAAGTTGCAAGTGAAGTAAGTGACACAAATCATTGTATTTTTTTTTTAATGGATTTTAGAGTGCCCGTTTCTTAAAAGAAAAGGGTTAGCAGTGACGGAAAAAAGGAACAAGCGTCAGTCTTTTTTATATCCATATCCATACCCAATGTTGATCGGAAGGGTTTTGTGTTTTAAGGTGGTATGGATACTATCATGTGATTTTCGTAACGCATGACATCATTTGTGTATTAATTTTTAAACACTTATTAAACATCACCATGTTTGATCACTTATTAAAATCCTAAAAAAAAAAAACAAAAACCTAACCATGTTTGTCCTGATTTATTTTGTAGCTACCAAACATAGAACATGTATTTTCTCTTTTTCTATTCTTTCTGTTCAGTGATGTTCTGTTTCACACGCCAACTGCTACCTTAGAATGAGTGGCTAATACATTTTATAATTAAAAAAATGTGCACATGAATGGTTGACATTGATCACTTGCTAAAATGCTATTATTGCAGAATGAAACTTATGGCTTTCTTCTGTAATTTTACAGATTTAAGGTTTCAATTGATACTGTACAACTTTTTTATGTTTTGTTTGGTTGTAGGGAAGAAAATAAGAAGAGAGAAATATGGAAGAGAGAAGTAGGGAAGAGAGGTTATGGTGAGAAAATGAGTAGATTTTGTGGTTGTTTGGTATGGGGGGAAATGTGAAGAAATAGGGAAGAGATAAAAGTTTAGTTTTCTTTCTTTTTGTTTGGTTGAAGATAAAAATCGAGAAGAGAGAAAACTATAAATTTGTGAAAAGACAAGTATGCCTAAAAAGACAAACAGGTTTTTTCATGTATTAGAAGGGTAATTTTGGTATTTGTCACATTTTATCTTTCTTATCTCACTTTTCTTTCCAAAAGTGGAGAGATTTTATTTTGAGTGGAACCCTCACAATTTTTCTCTTCTCTTCTCTCCTTTTTCCTCTCAACCAAACAAGGCTAATTTTATGAAATCACCTCAATTTCTCTCTTCCCAAAATCCCTTCGAACAAACAAGGTTAGTGAAATGATTCCTTCCTTCCTTTCCATTACACGTGATAAAATCCTGTTAGTCTGTTACTAGTCTTACAAAATTTCACAAACTTTGGGTAGAATCATTGATTGATTAATAGCATGTTTGGTTACAATTAAAAAAAATCAATTCTGACCCCAAAATCGTGTTAGAGCATAAGTAACTGTTAATAGCGTTAGCAAAAATGATTTTGGGCTAACTGACTGCAAAACTAAACATACACTAAAATTGTCAAGATAAGAATGGGGTAGCAAAGTTCTATTAACCCAGTGAAGTGATATACTTCACCTGTTCACTAGCCATTATATGAAGATTCAGAAAGATATTTGAGTAACTCAGTAAAACAATTCTACGTAATGATGGCGAAACCATGATTCATTAACTCTTGCACCCTCAGATGTTTGAATCGAGGAAGCTTGCTTAGCAGAATGTTCACTTCAATACTAAGAAATGAACGAAGAGAGAAAGATTTGGAAAAACAATAGCATGCTTGGCAAAAATAAAATCATGTGCATCACAGAGCTTGTAATTAATAAAAGTGATTTGTTATACTACATTGTCCTTAGAGCAATGTGTAAGAAGTTGAAAGTGGAAAATTAGTATAGAAAATAGTAATGTATTACAAGTCAAATTTGTAATTTTTTTAAGATTAATTTAGCATATATTGATTTTTTAAGCATGAGCAATGTATAACAAAATCCTTAATAAAAGAAAATGATTTACATGAAAGATGTCGCTGATTTATAAGAAAAATTATGGAAGTATCCTCTCTGGGAATTGTAGATCGGTAGATCGTATTTTATTTTTATTTAATTTTTATTCTCCATTGTATAGTGTTAACGAGTACATTAAGATTAATTTTTAAAGAATAAATTAAAAAAAAAAGGAAGATGCTATTAGAAAACTAAGTATGGCATTCATCAAGATAATTAAATAATAATTTTGTATTTAAGTATATTGAATAATGCCCTAAAAGTATTATTTACATTCTCCTAATTTTATTAGGACCTTGTGGTTATTTGTTTAGATTTATATATGTGGAAAATTGATCATCCATTTAAATTACCTTTTTTTTTAATTTTCAAATAAATTTTTACTATTTTTTTACTTAACTAATGGCATAATGTCAATTGTTGATGTTTGTCATTTTATTAGTCAATCAGAGACCATAAAATAAGAGGCAGAGGGGTACTAATTTTTGTTCCACAATTAATAATTCAATTTCGACCTTCTTATATGAATATCATACACCGTAGAAGATTCCTTTTGACAAGTGTTTCTTGATCTAAGTTTGTGTTTTAAAATTTTGGTTTATTTCGTTCTCATTAGGGTTACTGAAAATGGTACGACTGTCCTTGGTGATAGGCTTCGCCGAAAATAAAACGAAAGTGGACCACGGAATTCTCAGTGACCAATTATGCACCTCATATACCTCTTTCAGTCATGCCCCCACATAGCAAGTTAACAATTTTGGTGTTATTGTTTTTTATTTATTTGTTTGTTTCTTGATGATAATGAAACCACTCCAACTTTGTCCTATAATTGGCATTATGCAAAAATAAATACATTGGAATTTAGCACAATGTCAAAATTGTCACTTTATTCCTCAATTTGTGCTGGACTTTCATTTTAGTACTTGGAATTAATAAAATTGCAGGTCCTTGACTTTGTAAAAAGTCTTTCACGTTAGTCCTTGACACTAAAATGAAAGTCCAGTACAAATTGAGAGACCAAAGTAACAGTTTACTCATAAACAAATATTACTTTCTAATACTTGTCATTTTCGTTTTGGTGTAGCTCTATTAAAAGATTAGTTTTATGGGTATATTTGGTGAGATAATTAATAGAGTAAGTTACACTTTGCACTGTCAATGTTAGACAGCCCAGTTGGTGGCAGGGACATTTAGGATTTCCCCCTCCCCAGGTCATGGGTTCTAGTCCCAGACCTCCCATGTAAATCAAAAAAAAAGTTACACTTTGCCCTCCTTAAGTTTTGACTAAAAACACTTTGTTTCCCTAAATTTTGAACGTTAACATTTTGATAGCCTGTATTCTTGAGTATTACCTTACCATCCCATTTGCTCATTTTTTAGTTAAATACTCCACTCGATCTTAAATACAAGAGAAAACAAATATTATTAGTGATAGTAAATATAAGAAAAAGTAAATTATCTCTCTATTATTAAATTCAATCATTACCAAAACATTCTTATAAAATAGTTGTCTCAATTAATTTTTTTTTCGTTCTCAATGTTATTTTCTTAAACTATCCTTTTTTTATATAAATTTTTAAAAAAATTAAATGCACTCAATTAATTTCCTTAATAAGTTTTTTTTTTTATATTTAAGATTAAAAGGAGTGCTTAACGGAGCTCTAACAAAGCAAATGAATCGAGCAAATTCCAGCTCTATGAAAACAACAAATGATTCTTCCACAAAGATATTTATATTTAAATATGTAAACACATGCATCTAAGTGAACTAGCGGTTATCTGTAAGAGCCGAACTATAGCCTTTAATTCATTAGCATGCATGTGTTTACATAATAATTAATAAGGCATAAATATGCGGGTGAGAGAATCATTTTGTTGTCATTTTTTAGAGGTGAAATATGCTCAATTCTTTTACCTTTGTTAGAGCTCCTTTAAGTACCCCTCCTCCAATGTCAAGGATAAGAAATTAACTTCATATTTGTTAAAGAAATTAGCGGAGTGTATTTAATTTTTTTAAATTAAAAAAAATAAAGGCACTTTAAAAAAAATAACATGAGAAATAAAAAAAATTTAATTAAGACAACCATTATATAAAGTTAGTTATTTTAATAATAATTGTATTTAATAATCAAGAGTTAATTAATTTTTTTTTTTTATATTTGAGACCACGGGGAGGGAATATTTAACTAAAAATTAAGGTGTGTTTTCCATTAAATTGGCAAGTTTTTCTCATGTGCTCACTCAAATTTGCTCATAATTTCATGTGCCTTTTGCCTCTTGGGCTGATTTCAATCCATTCGTTATCTACTACATATATCTTGTCAGATTTTGCAATTTTCTGTTTGGTTTACTAACCATTGGTACCTACTAAAAACAAATCTTCGTAGCTTTATTTATCTGTAACATTTACCATCATTGCATTATTAGCAGTAGAAGCAGTCATATCATCATTCTTAATTATTGATATTTCCTCTATCATCTTGCTTTCAGGTTGCATCAATGGAATCCTCACACTATTTCTTCTGCATAGTTTTTTTAATCAATCTTCTAGCATCCATAATTCTTCCATGCCAAGTTGCAGTTTGTTCAGCTACTGATGTACCAATTAATGTGACAAAGCACTTTTCCTTCCCTGATTTCAGCCTCAGCAATAACCCAAGATTAGTCCATGATGTGAAGCTTCTAGGCAGTGCCAAGTTCTCAAATGAAAAGGGTGCCCTTCAAATCCCAAATGAATCACAAGACACTGGCATAAGGCATCAAGCTGGTAGAGGAATCTATTCCTTCCCAATCCGCTTGCTAGATCCAAGTACAAAGACACCAGCTTCTTTTGAAACCACCTTTTCTTTCCACTTCAACAATTCCACTACCTTTGATGAAAGTGATTATGGTGGTGGCAGTGGCTTAACTTTCATCATAGTCCCTGATGAGTTCACTGTGGGAAGGCCAGGGCCATGGCTTGGAATGCTCAATGATGCATGTGAGAGTGATTACAAGGCAGTGGCAATAGAGTTTGACACAAGAATGAGTCCGGAATTCGGAGATCCTAATGACAACCATGTTGGCATCAATTTAGGTACCGTAGTATCTACTAGAATTATCAATGTTTCTGATTCTGGAATGTCTCTTAAAGATGGTCTTGTCCACTATACATGGATCAACTATGATGGTCTTAGAAAAAGAATGGACATTCATTTAGGACTAGCCAATCAAGAAATTAAACCTTCTAAGCCTATCTTTTCAGAATCATTAGATCTCTCTCCATATCTCAATGAGTACATGTTTGTAGGGTTCTCAGCTTCCACAGGTAACCATACTCAAATCCACAGCATACTCTCTTGGAACTTCACTTCCAATAGCCAAGCTTTTCTTCGCTTTCCTTCATCGGAAACTTGCCAGGGTAAGATCTTACTTCAGAATAGTACAGCAGCAGAAGAACCTACCAAAAATTCTAGTAAGGATAAAACTCCACACAGCTTTCTGATTTTTGTGGCTGTGGTGGCATTGGCTCTTGTTGCTCTCATTGGTTTTTACTTCATCAAGAAGTACAGAAGAAATGCAGCCAAATCAAACTCATCAGTGGAGGCACAGATTAGCCGGCCAAGGCCTCCAAACAAACCGCGCCGCTTCTCATTCTCTGAAATTTCCTTAGCAACTCGATCATTCAGCGAGATGGAGTTGCTTGGGGATGATTCTAGAGGCGTGTACTATAGGGGAAAGCTTTCTAATGGAAGCAATGTAGCAGTGAAAAGATTCTCAGCTCAGTTTCTCCACACGCACGGCTCCGATAGGAAACGTTTGTTGAAGGAGATCAAAACCATTAGCCAAGCTCGCCACCCGAATTTGCTTCCTGTCAAAGGCTGGTGTCAAGACAACAATGAAGTCATGGTGGTCTATGAATTTGTCCACAATGGCAGCCTAGATAAATGGCTATTTGGGGCCGGTGTTCTTCCATGGACGCGGCGGTTCAAGGTTATTAAAGATGTAGCAGATGGATTGAGCTTCCTCCACACAAAGCAACTAGCCCACAAGAACTTGAAATGCAGCAGTGTGTTTTTAGATGTTAGTTTCAGAGCTGTGTTGGGTGATTTTGGGTTTGTGCTATTAGGGGCAGAATCAAAACAGTTTGAGTCATTAGTGTGCCGTGGTGCTGATGTGTTTGAATTCGGTGTCCTCGTGTTGGAAGTAATAGCTGGAAGGAAAAGGGTGGAGAGGAAAATCGAGGAAGGGAAAGAAGAAGAGAGGAACTTATTGGATTTTGCTTGGAACTTGCATGAGACTAATGAGAAAGTGGGGTTGGTGGATAGAAGGATGGGATCATTGATCAACTTGGAGCAGGCGATTCGTGTTCTTGAAATCGGTTTGCTTTGCACTTTGAATGAGAACAAGGGGAGACCCTCAATGGAGGAAGTTGTGGAGTTTCTTCTTTACATGGATAAGCCTATTCCTAAGCTTCCAACGACTCGCCCTGTTGCTTTGTTCCCTTATAATAGCGCCAACACTGGACTTTGCAACACATACTCTTGTACTTTTAAGTGAAGCCATGATGTTAATGGATGATTGAGTGGGGGTGATTTATGAATAAATAGGGAAGAATCATTCTTATGCTTGCAAGTAGCAACAATGAATTGATTTTTCAAATTTAGCAAATGTTTATAGTGTGCCTGTTTGTATGTCAAGATACTAGATATATATATTGTATTGAATTAGTCTGTCTTGGGGGTGGGGGATGAAGATATATATATTTTGTGAAAATGGATTATTTGTGACTCTATTTAGACTTTAGAGTCTTCTTGTTCTGTATGTGGTATTTGAAAAATAGTTGTTATTGGTGAAAAAAGGGTTCAATGAAAGTTATAGACAATAAAAGATTGTTTGTTGGTATCACTTTTGTATATTGTAATTGCTTTTGTAATTCTTTTGAGATAGTAATTAGGTAATAATCCTCAAAGTTGAGGATTCGAAGCTCTGAATATTCAGCATTGTAGTTTTTTTTTTAATCATGTATGATGTACTGCATACATTGGTATCAGACAGACACTAATATCATTATACAGCTCTCTCAACAATTGTATTCTCTATGGTTTAACCTTTGTTCTTTTCTCCATGAGTTTCAGATCTCTAATAATTGTGTCTAACCCTTATTCTTTATCCTTCTGTGTGTTTAGAAATTGTTCAAAATGTTTGATATTGTTTCTGGTTTCAATTGATTCTTGCATTGTTTTAAACATAGTTTTGCTACCATAATTGTGGTTGAAATATTGCAGTTTTGGGAATCTCCATAATAATATCAAGGGTTGCATTGATCACATTTGCCTGCGATTGCAGTAAATGCAATGCAACCACGTCTGCAAAATTTAAAACAACACCGGCCCCAAATAATATCAATAACTAAACTACAACTTTTGTCCCCAACATTTGTGTATCCATTGCTTTCGTTCTTGATATTATATCGTAATTACATAGTCATCTCCGGATTGAAAAAAAGTTATTTACATTAGTCTTTAACATCCTTTTTACAGTTACAAAGTTAAAGATAAAAATTATACTTTACTCTTTATTCGATTGTATTTCATAACGAGTTGCATTAATGAATACCTTAAAAATATAGTTTAAATAATTTAAAATGTATTGATTAAGGTACTCATTTTAAGTTAATAAGTTTGATTATGTTTGAACTTTTTTATTATACCACCACCTCAACTTTAAAATTCTCATTTTATCCCTACCCGAAACCATCACCATTGTCTTGTTGACCAGCTCTTACTCTTTACTTTATCCTTATCTCCTACGTTCAACTTCCTTGCTAATTGCTATAGCCACCATCTGTTTTTTTTTTTAAACCTATCTGCTTTATGCCTATTATTGCGGTGGAGGTCGGTAGACATGATACACAGTTGCAATGAAAAAGACTAAAAAAATTGACATCGTAACTTTTTAATTTCGAGTTTTGGAGACAGATTCTTTGTTTGTGAGAAGAGTGCTGGATTCTCAAACCACTTTTTATCCACAAATTCTATTTTAACGGCGAGAATTTCAAAATATCTTTAATTTATATATATATATATTTTTTTGATTTGGAGGTATGGAAATTTTTTTGAGAAGGATCCTCTCGAAAAGAGTATATTGATGTAATATAATAGAATTTTCAATTCGAAAATATCAAAAAAAATATTTCGAGAGGTACCTATCGAAAAATTATAAGGGTAATTTTGGATTTTATAAAATAAATGAGATTTGTGGATAAAAAGCGGAGTTCAAAATCCAACACTCTTGTGAAAATAAGGTTGCTTATGTCTATTTTCATGGATGGATTACATTGGGCTTAATAATAGGGGCAAGTGCCCCCGCATTTTCATGAAGTAACAAGAGTTTTAGTTCCCAAACCCCCCACTTTAGTCCCAAACCCCATTTTAATCGCGAAAAGTCAAAAATGCCCTTCCTTCATCTTCCACCTTTACACTCCAAATCCCATACCCCATTGAACCCCAACAGCAGCCACCTCTTCATCTCCCTCACCCTTCCATTGTCTCTCTCTCTCTCCTTCATTCCTCCTGCCGTCGCCGATCAGTCACCACCGCCCCACGACGCCACTGCTGCTCTCTCTGTCAGGTATGTGTTTAGGGTTTTCGTAGTTGTTTTGTATTTTTTTTCTGGGTTAGACACAATTCCGACGAACCAGTGTCGGAATTTCTGAAATTCCGACACGGGGTTCTCGGAAATTTGCATAACCCAGAAAAAAAAACACAAAACAACAACGAAAACTCTAAACACATACCTATTCCGACGAATCAGTGTCGGAATTTCTTGAAATTCCGACACGGGGTTCTCGGAAATTTGCATAACCCAGAAAAAAAACATAATAATTTCTCAAAAATCAGCGACGATGAAGAACAAAGGAGAAGAGACTTGTTTGATATGTTTTCAGGAAAAGAAGAGACTCTAAGCTGGAAGCTGGAGTTTTTGATAATATGAGGAAATGCGTGACACCCATAGGAGTAGGCATGGCAAAAAAAAACCAGAACCGCGGGCACCCGCCCGAACCCGATCCGCCATTAGCGGGGAAAAACCGTTCTAATCGGGTATCAGGGCGGGAGCGGGGAAAACCCGCTTTTTCAATCACGGGGCGGCCGCGGGGGCGGGTGTGGTAATTATACTATCCGCCCCGCACCCGACCCCGAAACCGACCCGCTCACACTATATATGCATATTATATTATATATTATATATAATTTATAATAATAGTAATAAAAAAATATTAAAAATAATGTTTTGACTCTTAATAAAAATCACTTGTGAAAAATACTCTTTTAAAAAAGCTGTTTTTAAAAGAAAAAGTTGGTATATTATAAAAGAAAAGCTCTTTTAGAAAAGTTGTTTTTAAAAGAAAAGCGGGGGCGGGTACGGTGCGGTTTTACCCGACCCCCGACGGGGGCGGGGGCGGGTGGACTTTTATGATACCCGGCGGGGGACGGGGGCGGGGGCGGGGGCAATTTTTTGAGACGGGGCGGGTGTGGGAAGTGCATAATCCGCCTCCGCCCCGCCCCGTTGACATGCCTACATAGGAGTAGGTCCAGCAACATTCAGAAACAAGTCTCTCAGACTATTCCGTTTCTTTTCCTGCAAACATAATAATTTCTCAAAAATCAGTGACGATGAAGAACATAAATTCTCAGACTCTCGTTTCTTTTCCCGCCCTCGTTGGAAGCCACGGCCGTGGATCTTGTCGGAACGGCAAATATAGCCGCCGCTGCCTTCTCCGGCGACTGGGAAGATGTTGTTGGTCTGGAGGTGAGGGAGATGAAGAGGTGGCTGCTATTTGGGTTCAATGGGGTTTGGGGTTTGGAGTGTAAGATGGAAGATGAAGGAAGGGCATTTTTGACTTTTCGCGATTAAAATGGGGTTTGGGGCTAAAGTGAGGGGTTTGGGAACTAAAACTCAAGTAACAATAATGTTACTTCCTAGTTCTGCATCCAATCCTGCTAACATGATGGCTCAAGCTCTTACTATGTACAAGAGCTAGGTTGGTAATGTCTCCAATGATAAGTCTAATAGGACCGTACCACCTGCAATAGATGACAAATAGAAGATAATTCCTCTGGTGATGAAGATGTGAGCTCAACAACTGCTACCATACTACTGAAATCCCAGATGATCATGAAGAACCTAGATTTTCACTTCAGTGCCCCAGAAACGGGGCATAGACAGCAATTTTACAAAACCTTTCATTCAGATCTATGTATGTTACCATGAGAAATTGAGTTTGAAGAAATTGGACTTCGATTTTATTGCTACTTGTCAGCACTGGTCACCGGATGCATGAATTGTTTGTTTCAACTTTCAATTTATTTGGGACAAAGTACCATTCTTGTTCTTGCTATTGCCTGGTTAATACCTCTAAAATACATGCAATTCGACAAAATATAAAGCAAATGCTAACCGCGCTTGTAAATCGAATATAGTTGAAAATTATTGAAAAATGTAATTTTTTGTATTATGAATGAGAGAGAAATGTAGACTTATGATTGTTTTTTCAATTCTTGTAACCTTGACAATAGCAAGACCCAAGATATACTAATTCATTTTACCAACCGTTTGTAGTGATTTTCCTGCTAACCTTGCTTCTATGTTCACACACTAGTACGTTGCAGATAAAACGGTAGCCTAAAAACCTCAATTTTAATAATTAATTGGGCATGCTACTTTCTAACGGATTTGAAGAAAAAACACATGACACAAATTTAATAAACACACTTGATTAAAAGAAAAAAGCACAATAATCATAACAAGATCAGTAATAATTATAATTATAATTATACACACAATAAGAATGGGCCGTGTTATAAATGAACAAAAAGAATACTTCAATCAGTATCCGAATCTCCTCTCCTCTCCTCTGTAATATGAACACATCATAGCAAAACAAAACAAATTAATTAATTAAAAAAGACCAAACAAAACCGAGAACCCTAACACGATGAGCCAAACAATGTGAACCAAAAGCAGAGCTTGACCCGGTAGCGACGCCGATCCACCACTCCCAACTTCACAGAAACCCAATTTCCCAACTTCAACCCCCGCGCACGCCGCCTCCGCGCACCCGCACCAGTACGTCACGCCGTCGACCCCGCACACCGGATCGGCACGGAAGCACTTGGCGGGGCACGAAGGCGATGTGGTTCCGGCGCAAAACCCTGTTTGTGACGGGAGGCGGAGGATTGAGGATGAGGATGAGGATGAGGATGAGGAATCGTGGTGTTCGGCGGTTGCGGAGGTGAAGATTATGCAGAAGGCGAAGACGGCAATGAGGAAGCGATGAAGGGAGAAATTGGACATGGTGGATTGATCGGAGAGGCGAACTACGGAGGCTCGCCTAGCCGAATTGGGGAACCCAGATGGGAAAAGTTATGGAATTTGGAGAGAGAATGTGATTTGGGAAATTGGGATTGGGTTGAAACCCTAATTGAGGAATTTGGGGATTTGGTTTAGTTTGGGTTTGGGGTTTGAGTTTTGGGAAAAGGGTGAGAAAAGGGAAAGAATGAGTCTTTTTCTTTGTCGCCGTTGCCAACCAAAGCAACAGAATGAGTCTTGTCAAGTGTTTTCTTGTTCACCTTCCTTCCATTTTTTATACTCCTACTTGCTTCTTTTGTCATTTTATTTTATGTGTATTTAGAATTTTAATATTATTTTTACTTTTTCTAAAGCATATTTTTATTTATTACGTTTCCTTTTTTTTATCATACATTTTTTATTTTTTTAATATAATTTTTATACATTTATTATTAGTTTTTCAATTACAGTATTAAATAGAAGTGATAAAGTATAATCAAAATATATTAATTTTTTAAATCATTCATTTATTTATTTTTTAATTTATTATGCAATGATTAAAAGAAGATAATTTATGGGATGATGGATTATTTTTTAAAAAATGATTACTTGCCTAGAGGGGTATTGAAAATCAATCAACATTTGATCTGCTGAAAGGTGTTTTCATAGCATTTTTAAATGAGGCATGCAGGAATTTAGGTGACTGCTCTAGATGATCCAGAATAATTCCATATTTGTATAAACAAATGTTTGTTTTTTTTTACGTGACAATTGCCAGATTCTTACGATGTCAAGACATTATCAAACAAATGTTTGGGCATTTGTAACGAAGTTGAGAACGAAGATTTGTCGTAGTTTCATCTAGGGAAGCAACAATGAAAGAAGGAAGTGTCACTTGATTTCTTGGGATGTTATTTGCTCTCCAAAGGAAAGAGGCAGGCTTGGCTTTAGGAACTTGAAAAATGTAAATGAAGCTTACATGATGAAACTGGTTTGGAATATGGTGGCTAATCCTGAAGTGCTTTGGGTTCGTGTCCTTAAAGCAAAATATAAAGTTGTGGATGTGATAAATATCCTACCTACTTCTAATCAAGGTGTCTCTAGTATATGGCGGGGTATCTGTAGAGCTGCTCCTAAACTTCGTGAAGGGATTATGTGGAATATGGCTAATGGTGGCACAATAAAATTCTAGAGGGATCCCTGGCTACCAGGCGTCAGAAGTATTGCTGAAATCCCAGGTGTTGATATTCCTGAGTGGTGTATTAATTATCGTGTGGTTCATTATTCGTTAAATGGGGATCGGGATTCGGATGTTTTAAAAAATTTGTTGCCTGATACTGTTTTTAACCTTATTGCAGATATTGTCCCTCCTAATCTGGATGCTAGGAATGATTCGATGGCTTGGATCCATGACGCCAGTGGATGCTTCAACCTAAAGTCTGCTTATGATCTCCTTTCGGGAGGAAATCAAGATGTGCCTAGTCAGATTATTATTGATAAAATTTGATCTTGGACTGGTCCGCAACGCATCCGCACTTTTTTGTGGAAAGTGAGTCATGCAAAGCTTCTGTCAAATTCTAAACGCCTTAGAAGAGGCATGGCTACTAGTGATTTGTGCACTAGCTGCAATAATAGCTCTGAGATGATCATTCATATTTTGAGAGACTGCGAGAAGAGCCAGGAATTTTGGGTACATGTTATTCATGAGAACTACTGGGATTTTTTCTGCTCCATGGGGCTGAATGAGTGGCTGATTGCGAATTTTAACGAATATTTTAGAGTGAAAGTGGATACCCAATGAAGTGTTTTCTTCGGAGTAGCTATTTGGTGGCTTTGGAGAAGCAGAAATCTTAGGATTTTTGAAGGGCGTTGTGATACAACTACTAACTTATTTCATCAGGTTATGGGGTATGCGGCGATGGCAATCAGATCTGTGGATGAAAAAAGAGGATTCCTTATCTAAAGCATGAAATCCTTGTTGGCTGGGAGACCCCTCCCATGAATTGGTATAAACTAAATGTGGATGGTTCCGTTAGTCGACCTTCCCTTAGCGCGGCCTATGGTGGAGTCTTAAGAGATGTAACCGGACGCTTTGTTAAAGGTTTTGCTTGCAACCTTGGTACTACCTCCTTGGTTAAAGCGGAACTTTGGGGTCTTCTCTGCGGCCTGCGCATGATTACTGATATAGGGGTAACTCACATTATATTGGAATTGGATTCTAAAATTGCCATTTCTCTTTGGTTAAAGCGGCTTGCTACACACCATTGTGCTGCTTTGGTTAGAGAAATTCAGGAGCTTCTTTGGAGAGATTGGACAATCACTATTCAGCATATTTACAGGGAAGCTAATTGTTGTGCCAATGCTTTAGCTAACATAGGCCATAATATTCCCCTTGGATGTACTTTTTTGGATTCCCCTCCCCAGTCTATTGTTCCTCTTCTTTACGAGGATGCCTATGGGGTCAACATCCCCAGGATGATAGTGTAATTTCTAGTTTGTTTTGGGCTCTTAGCCCCATTTTTAATAAAAAAAAGACATTATCAATAAAATATATTCTCTTCGTTAACAAATATAAGTACTAGTCATTTTTTTGTAAAAAAAAATCTCATTTTACTTTTGTTCTTTGCATGAGTTTTTATTTCAATTTTTAATGACATTAATTATTTCTTTTTCACTTACATCTTTGATTACTCAAAACTACATTTTAAAATGCAAATAATAATTATATAGATAATTTTTAAAAAAATAAGTATATAAAATATTATCGAGTCCAATATCATTAATTTCCACAATCAATGTGTAGAACTACTCCAAGTACTTATATTTAAAAATTGATAGTGTATTAAATAAAAGAGTGATGATATATAAGGCTACATATTAAAATATCAATATTAGTAAGCAAAGTGTCTTTTTGTATTTATAAGTCACACTTAACCAAAATACACAAATCAAGCTAAGGTAGATAGTTAACTCATTATTTTTTTTTAATCTAGCAATTTTACACTTTTATCCATTTTATTTCCATTACTTCTTTTACAAACAATTAAACTTAATTAATAAGAATATTCATTTAATAGAGCAAGAATTTAGGAAAAAAGAATTAAATACTTCATAAAAAACATAAAGTGATCTATATATAGAAATAAACAATTTTTTAAAAATGTCATATATATAATAACGGAACATATGTCATTTTTTTAATAGTGTAAGTTAATTTGTATATTAATTTTACATGCTAGAAAAAAAAATATTGAAGTAACCAACAAGTAATAATGTTCACTTTCCCTCGTAAATAAAAAAAAAAATTAATAATGTTCACTATTTATAATAAAAAAAACAAATAATACTAACCTTTAAATAATTGGACCAGCTGTTTGATTCTATATCCACGTTTTATTGAGCTGGCTTCTTTTTGCCAAACACTAAGCAACTTTTCTTTGTTTTGGTGGAACTAAGCACCTATTTTTGTTTGTATCGCATCATTGTTTAAATTTATAACCAGGCAAATTTTTTCCTTCTTTTTTTCTCCCTAAAATATTCTTTTTAAGAGGCCTTGTTGAAGTTAATTTTAGAGGTAGTGTATATGTCCAGGATTGGTTGCTTTGAAAGCAACTACCACCATATTGGTTGGAAAAAATGTTAGAGGAAAAAAAATTAACCTCATTTTATCTACAACTATTTTAAGTGAGTTTTCAGAATTAGCCTCATCATTTTTCGAGAGGTAGTTGTTAAAATATTTTTTAGACAAGTACTTTTTGAAAAAAAATTCCAACAAGTATCTCTCGAAAAAAATTGTTGATTGTTAAATAAATATATTTAGAAGCATTGCTATTATGACAACAACCAACAAATTTTTCCCGACAAGTATCAATCAAAAAAGTTTCTAGAAGTATTTGTCGAAAAATTATGAGGTAATTTTGAATTTCAAAAATAAAATAGGGTTTGTGAATAATTCTCAAGGGTCACCAAGGCCCAAACTGATTTAGTGAAACATAACTGTATATTTCAATATTACAATATGCTAAAAATTTATCAATTATATTGTTTTTTTTAAAAGGATCAATGTGTTGTTAATTATTAACAACCAAAAAAAAATTTGTTGTTAATCAAAATAAAAATTTATTGATTATGTTTTTTTATACACGAGACAACAAAGGGATGAAAATGTAAGAAATTCTGGTGCATATTGAAAGTAGCATATCATTTTTTAGAAATTAAGATTTTATTTAAATCTAATTAGATACTAATATTTAAAGTTTAATTACAAGAATTTGTATAATTATTACATCATAATATTCCACAAGTAATGTTTTCATTGCATTGCGTAATACTCAAGAATCTGTCCAAAAAATGGGGTATTAGGGGAGGAGACAGACTTTACTGCTATAACTCCAACAACAGTTACTGCCACCCAAAGTACAACGTGTTTAGTAATTCATGAAGCAAACTTAGCTGTGCATGCTAAAAAATCGCTTACTATTTTACCACAAAAAAAACCTACAATGACAGCATAATTGCTCTTGCAATCCCAACTTCACTCCTAAAATTCAGACCCTGCTGATGCTATAATACCCCCTTAGCATTCTCACAACATAAGTCATAACGATTATATATCATTATAATATTATTGCACGTTGAACTGGTACCAACTAGGTCTTTTAATTTTTCTGCATTCAACAATGGGAGCATGTGCTAGCAGACCCAAGGATAATGAGTTGGAGGCAGAGGCCCCAGTTGGAGCTCCAACAACACCAAAGAAGGTTGAAGCTGAAGCTGTAACTCAGGTTCTTTTCTTTCATTTTAATTTTAGTTCATAAACCTTGTATCTTATATAATCATTTGAATGGATGAATAAGACGGTAATATTACTTTTTTTTCTTCCTAAATTATCCACCCACGTAACTGGGTGATTAATCCTTACGACATTGTTGGGTTCTTTCGGGGGTAGTCTCCCAGCAAGGCTTCTTCCATTCGCAAGAGTCAGGGATCGAACCCCCAATCACTTGCTTAAGTAACAACAGATCTCTTACCATCTGTGTTAGCTAGCCTCTCGTGGCTAATAATCCTTTGGTTGGTGGGTTTTTGTGCAGGAGGAGAAGAAGGAAGGAGGTGAGAAGAAAGATGCACCTTTGATAGACCTCTCTGATGAGCCAAAAGAGGAGGAGAAGAAGACTGAAGAACCCTCCAAACCTGCTGCTGCTGAGGTTGATACAAAGAAGACTGAGGAGGAGACCAAACAGCCAAGTGAAGCTCCAGTCTCAAAGGATAAAAGTGATGAATGAACCTCTTGGTTACCCTTTCAATGATGACAATCCTAGTATCTAATCTTATTACAGTGCAATATTGAACTTATTTATGTGCAAGAGAATTGTAATGTAGGGATTGTCTAGTACAAATTCATACCAGAATTTGTTGGACTTCATGAGCATAATCCAAATACAATTTTTAATTATATCTTACACAGAACTTGTGATGACCTTCTTGTCAAATGCTTTGCACACTTATTTGTAAACGATAAAAATAAAAAGGGAAGCAAATGCACAAGAAAAAATTACTCGCTAAACGAATATAGAAAATTAAATTCATTTTATAAAGGATTGTTACTTCCAAGAAGCCATTTTTTGCAGATTCAATCTTCTAGGAACTTCTTGTTTTAGAAGGTACTCGGTAAGAAATATTGGAAGGTGTAAATAATGCTGTATGGGATAATTTTGGTGGCGCATAATCTTACTTATATATATATGATGATCTCATTTCATAGAATTATAGTGCACAAATAAAATCATGTTTGCTAATCATTGTAAAGACTAATAATAAGAATAGGAGCCAAATTATATTGTAGTTAGAGACTAAAGTAATGAAACGGAATGAAAACATGCAAGTGATTCAAATTGAAGCACTATGAGATCACAAGACATCAGAAAAATTATGCAGCAGAAATGTGAAGTAAGATTGACTAATTTGACGACATTGATAGCATTGAAAACAGCTATTATTAAGAAATTAGCCGAATAAACTTCATTGCAATAGTTAAAGATATGTAGTCAGAAGTGAAATTGGTTAGGGTGGAATATGGTAGAGCATAGTTATCAACATATTTATACACAGTTGGAATGATGGAAAATATCAATTTTTGCATGAATACGAAACATCGAGGAAAAGCACAACGGGAAAAAGGGATTTAGTTTTTTATCCCCCGGTTAATACTTGATCTAGCATATATGGAAGGCTATTTTGGGAAAAAAATAATTTTTGGGGGTCAAGTATTAACTAAGGGGTGAAAATTGAAAAAACTAGATCCTAAGAAAAATAGCAGCGGAGTAAGGGTCTGTTCGACAAAACTAGCTTATAGTTGCGAGCTTGTAACTTGTAGCTATGAGTTTTTAGGTTGTAGCTGTTAAGGTAGTTAGGAGCTGTGAGCTTGTAGCTATTTAGCTAACCATTTGAAATAGTGTTGTTCGGCAAAACTGGTTTTTGAAGTAGCTAAAAGTTATTAAATGACCAAAGGACATGCAACAATTTATTATTTTAATTTTTTCAAATTTTTTTCTTTATTTATGAAATAGATAGTTAATTGATTAATTAATTAATAAAATATAAAAAATATTAAATTATAATTATTAAATTCATTTTTTTCTTAATTTATTAATTAATTAGTTAATTATAACAAAATTATTAAATTATAATTAATAATTACTTAAAGAGTAGTAAAATAATTTTAAATTTTGTTTGAGGGTATAATTGGTATATGAATTATTAAAAGCCAGTTTAATTAGTTTCTAGAAAGCTACAAGCTAGCTTTTAAAAGCTAGAAACTTCTTTTTTAAAAGCTATAAGCTCCTTATAATTTGTGTTCACCGAACGAGGCTAGTAACTTGTTGACTGAATTTAAAAGCTCATAGCTAACTAAAAAACTCATAGCTACCCTTGCCGAACAGAGCCTAAGTGAAAAGATTGGACTTTTGACCCACGTTATTTGCATCTCACACACTGATTGAAATGAGATTTGATTTTTGGCTAACAAGATCAAATTTTTGGTTCCCATCTTATATTTTTAATGATAAAAAAGAATTCATCATTTTAATTCTTTCTCTCTATCAGATCACGAAAAGTTTTTCCATCTCAAACTTGATAGAAGAAAAAAAATGTACCCTTCTCTCAAGTGTGAGATAAAAAGGTAAATATATCCTTCCATTTAATTTTTTTAGGTAAATACAACATGATCGAAAGAATAATAATAATAATATAACATAATAGAAAGAATAAAAAATAAAGATTGTGTCTAATATTTACGTTTTTATATTTAATTCATAATCCATTCTTAATTATAAATGTATGAATTTGAAAAATGAAAATGAAAAATAGAAGGATTTTCTTACTAAAATTAGAATATTGTATTATTTTTTGTATAAAATAAATTGATTAAAAGAGAAAGTAAGCATAAGAAATCCTTGCTACTGGTGAGTTTAAAGAATAGAGCATAAAAAAAAGATACATAATATATAATAACCAAAAACCACTTCTTGCTACTGTGTGTTTTTGGAATTTCTTATTTTGAATTGAAGAAACTTATTGGGACAGTGATTTGATGTTGCGCAAGTTGTATGAGTGTTGTGTCTTTTGATTAAATGAACGATAATATGAGATTTTGGAAATCAATAGTGAGAAATTATGGTGAGATGAATGGTGGAAAATTATTTACATGATATTTTTGAGAGAGAAAAGTTGAGATGAAAATTCTCTTATTTTATAATATATTGATTAGAATATATTTTTTTTGGTGTACATTGATTAGAATATATTAAAAACAATTGCCACCAACCCACCGTGGTTAGTTCTTTTTTTGGCTGTTGTTAACAGATGGACTAACTTAATGACAAATTCAATATTTAAGAGATTAAATTGATGACATTAAAAAAAAAAAAGGACTAAGCTAATGACAGGTAATATATGGAAGATCAAATTAACTATTAACTAGTCCGCGTAAGACAGTCCAGTTGGTAGCTGCAGGGACACTTAGGATTTCCCCCTCCCCATGTCATGGGTTCTAGTCCCAAACCTTCCATGTAAACCAAAAAAAAAAAAAAAAAATTAACTATTAACTCTATCAATTAAATATAGAAAAAAAAAATATGTGAACATATCATATTTAGATTGGATCCACTAAATTTGATTGTGAACGGATCATATTTAAATTGGATCATATTTAGCTCATATTTGGAGGAGGTTAATCACTCAACCCAATAAAAATAAATTGGATCCAATTGTTCTATTTTAAATGCCAAAATCGAATCAACCCAACTTGCAAGAATACAGTTTAAACTAGCTCGAATGATTGAATACGGGTGTATTATTATTAAAAATTTCATGTCCAAAAATTTGATTAATTTTGGTTTGAAAATTTTGGTCCCAAGGGCTTACCGAGGAGAAGTTAATGCTTGGTCTATGATCAATTGTCCTAATATCATCCAGATGCTTGATTTCGAATATTTTAAAAAAATTTGCATAAAAATATTCTAAATCAATGATTTGAATAGAATTAAGACCGTTAGTCATGGATCATGCAATAATTTCTCGTTACTTTGGGGCTTATGTCTAAATACATAGGCTTATACTAAAATTTTTATTGACGCTCTAGTGGATCACATGCCTAAATACAAAAGGCATAACACCGCTTTCTTTCCTGACATAATAATTACTACAAAATCTTGAATAAAGCAATTAGTGGAAGTAACACCACAACTTTGAGTCACTGCAATACTGTATTAAAGAAAGTAAGCAATTTGCATACATCAACCTTAACAGTGCTTTACACACCAAACACCTCTCTACATCGTATGATGCTTCCTTTTTATTCAAACCTTCTTTTGGGAGTATGGAAGCAGCTTTCATAATGAGTGAAACCCAAGCAAAAAATAGGAATCTGTTAGTGTCTTCTTGAAGAGGGTGCAGAGATATTCCACCTCCAATAGTGGTAAAAGGCCTAAAATAGACAATACAAACAAATTAGCTCAGCACAGTAATCACATGGCTCCAAGTGGATAGTAAAAAATAAAGGCACCTAACATACCCTCTATAGAGGGTGCAGGGCTCAATAAACACAATGACTTTGCAAGGAACAAAGGGTGAAATTCCTTAACCTTTTTGCAGGTAGCATGTACTGAATCCGCTAAGCAAGCACCAACAGTTGTTGCCCATAAATTTCTATTTTTATCCCTTTC
Organism: Crotalaria pallida; assembly: GCA_037953625.1. Classification (NCBI taxonomy): domain Eukaryota; kingdom Viridiplantae; phylum Streptophyta; class Magnoliopsida; order Fabales; family Fabaceae; genus Crotalaria; species Crotalaria pallida. Next base: position 149,444,423 of record CM075651.1, on the reverse strand, counting down.
TTTTTGCAGCTTCAATCCATTCTGACAGGAGACAAGACCAATAAAATAGAGCAATTTTCCTTGCATCGTTTCGCTAGACAGTTTATGAGTTGGTTAAATTGCTTTTCAGGCCATTTATATACATAATAAAGAAAACTGTAGCTTTCACAATTAGCACTCTGAGTACTGGTATTGGTGGTGGCATTGTAAAACTGTAGTTAGACATATCCAGATTAATCAAGAAACTGAAGTTTCTGAAAGTCCCTCACCTTTGTTTTTACCTCACAACAAGGTATAAGATGGCAGTTTCATAGACACTTTCCCTTTTCCAGGATATAAAAATAAATTAGAAAGATCTAGAAGGACCATATATAATTAGGGGCAAAATATAATGCGTTGATTTGCATGTCATGTGTTTTGATCCAAAAAATTAATTTTTTTATTCTTCACACTTCACGATTTCTAAAAAAATAGTGATCTATCAGTAATAATGAGGTCAAATTAAGCTCCCATGCTGCAGGGTTGTTGCTTTATTATGCAGTAGGAACAAACAAGGCAAAACATGTGATCTTAAGCACAAATAAAATACTTACTCATTTATGATCTTGGCCATACTTGAATAAATTCTAGGATTTTTGAATGTCAGTTACTTTTAGCTTCAACTTCATGTTTCCGGCTTGAACTACAATTTCTCCTTTGGATGAGTCCACTTTTAAAACGGCAGCCTTTCTTCCAAGGGAAGAGACATTTACCATATCACCAACTTTGGGCAGTCTATCTGCAACATTAATAGGTGAATAGAAACTGCATAAATATTCAAATGAAATTATTCTTCATTATAAAACTAGACTGCACAACTCTAGCATGTGCCATAATTGGCAAGTGAAAATAAACTAGGGCTGAACTGTTGTATCGGATGCATGAAACTCAAATGGACGTATATTATCTCATCAGAGTTTCATTATCTTTGCACATACCTGATGATGATTGGTTAATTTTTTTTACAACAGATGCACTTCCATCTGCAGTAGTAGTTGGTTCTTCGTTATCTGCTGAAGTGTGGCGGTTGTTGGTTGCTGATGATTGAGAGCTCTTAATGGTTTTATTGGGCTGTGAAGGTTTCTTGTTGGATGCATCCAGCTGCCTAACTTTCTTGTGAAGGATGGACCTTGCCATTGCTGCAGCCTCAGATACATCTCTCATCTTTTTAAATCTTAAATTAGAACCATGTTCCATTATCTTCTTTCTGGTGTCCAACAGACTATTGTAGAGTCCTCTGGAGAGCCTACAATCACAAATTCTCCCAATTAAGAGCTTACAAATGCTCCAAAGGTATGGTGGAATTTGTTAATAATATCTACAAGCATTAATCATTGGCAGTAAGGAAGAAGGAGCACTTTGGCACCCCGTGGCTATGAGACGCACAACTTAGAAATTCGAATCATGCAGTAAATTCTCCCCATCATACTACAAGTGAACAAAAGATCCCGTATTAACATTTCTTTTCCCCAACTTCTTCATTCTCCCAAAAAAGGTTTTCGGATTATATTCTAATAAAATGTTATTTTTGGAATGCCTCGAGTAATATGCAATACATACTGTTTTGATTTGTTGTTATTCATAACTTGGTGAATAAATATATGGTCATTTCAATGCTCAGATAAATTAATCCTCCCTAATCAAACAAGGTATCCATTTCACAGAATGACAGAATAGGACTAGACAACATTTAGCAATATGGTGAGTATAACATGAAATTGCTTCCAAGTATTAAGACAAGGATTGCAGCCTTGTTGCATGAGTCTGAGTATTCTGAGAATAACCAAAGAAAGCATTGCGGAGAATAAAAAGCAAGGTATCATCCAATATCCTTGAATGCAATAGTGATTGAATGAGCATAGTCTATCATCTATAAGACGTTCAAGTAAGTGCCTATCTTGTGATCAAGAAATGACCCCTCCTTAAATTGTATACTAAATGCAAATATGAGAATAATAAGGCATGCAATGTATTTAATTTTTTTAAAAGCTTAAAGTCTCACATCAGATGATGATTCGCTTCATCCAATATCTCTTGGTAATCTTGTTTTAACTTTTCCATATCAGTTATTACCTACATAAAAAAAATAATAAAAAATAACGAACATTGAAAGGCTAATGAAACTTTTGTAGCACATTGAGAGGAATTTGATTTAATTATTTGGTGATAAACAGATGGAGCCACAGCCATGTATCAATCCAACTTTATATGATGTCCCTTAAAAAAGGCTATCGTAATTACAAGTTACTTATGCATTTATTATTCAAAATACCTACTCTAGCATCAAGTTTTAAAGCATAAAAGCAATAATCTATTATTAGTAAAAGAAATTAACATGACTAGAATTCACTTTAGAAATTGAATTTATAGCAAATACGCCACCAATAACAAATAATACTTTCAATTATGATATTTAACAAATACCTCATCTATCTCTGCACTAGCAGAACCATATAACTTACGAGCATTATCTACAACAATCAATGGTAGTCCCAACCTCTCAGCTATATTGATTGCATTTGAGCGCCCTACAATGAAAATCCCTTTTTCAGTTATATGCATAATATAGTATGTATTACATCAGACAATCATTTAAAATAAGCCATGAAACAAGCATTTTCCTGTTAAGACTTAAGACCACAAAATTTAATTAATTTCTTCTAACATGCCATGAGATCCCTCCCCTCATTCACGCCCCAACTTTTGTTAGTAACGCAACCATATAATCTTGATTTCTTTAGATTCAAAACAAATTGCTAATAACTGTCACAACTCAATTGTTGTTAGGTTTTGAAAAACTTGGCAATGAAAAAAGTTATCAGAAAACATATGGACATATGGTACCTTTATGGTAAACAATGACAGAAATTTGACTTTTTTATTTATTTTTATTTAGGTTAGAAAGACTATAGGTTGCAATGCAAAAATGTAAATAAATAGTTCCATATGCAAATTGAAATATAACAAAGGAGGTGCTTTCTAGGCTTAGCCCTTCTTACTCAACCCACTTTTTGGGATTGCAAATAATATCCAAGATTTATCTCTCGATTTTAGATGCTTAAAATGAACATAATTACATATATAAGGGGGACGATTCAAAAGAAAACAGAGAAATAGAATATTAAAAGCCAGCAAAGAGGCATCAGCAAACTTGTAATCATATTCTTATTCACGAGTCAGAGTGCTTACCTGGTACACCCCAGAGAATCTTGTAAGTTGGCTTCAAATTCACATCATCAAACTCCATGCATGCATTTTCAAAGGCTTCATTACTGCTCATGAAATAGAACTCACATATGAAAGCAAAACTTGAGGCAATAGTTTTATATTTTTCATTAGAGAATTTTAAGAGAAAATACAAGAAAAGAGGATAATACACGCTCTTAATGCTTTTTTTTTTAAAAAAAAGGAAGGTGAGAAAAGATGCGCAGAAAATGTACAGTAGAGCAATGGTTTTTTGATTCATTGATAGTGTAAAAAGTTTCAAATCATAAGTGAACTATATGGTGCCACCTGTTTAAAAACAATTGAAAATTGTTATTGTGAGTGAAAAACTTGACAGTGGATCACATTAAACTACAAAACAATAATGCATCACATATATTTGAGTAAACCTCAAATACTATAGAATTATAACTAAATATTAGGAGTTGGAGCTGCCCTTATGGGTACCATACCTAGGATGAGTTGCCAAATATCGATTAGTAGTAGCTAGTTTTACAACAAATATTTAAAATTCTATTAACTATAACCAACATCCAATAAATATTTGACAACTCAGCCTGTGTGTCAGTCCTTAAAATTATATTGATACCAGTGCAACAGCCCTGAATATCCTCTAAGTATATAATTTGACTGCAGACTAATTTTGATTTTGATAATTCTCCTTCCATTTCCTTCTTTTTGTTTATCCTCAAAACATGCCGATTCACATTTTTTTTTAGTCATCATTTGTTAAGACTACCTGTATTTCAGGGTTTTTAGTTCCCCATGATGAGTTGTGGCTATAGTCAACAAACAACCATCTTGAGCAAAAGATTCCAATAATGACATGCCTAGTGCTGCTCCTTCAAGCGGGTTTGTTCCTGCACCAACCTGGCAATTGCAAACACACAGTACCATCCATCATAGACTTATACGACATTACATATTTGAACTGTAATTAAACTCACACAATACATGCCTCATCCAGTAGCACCAGTGACTGGCTAGTGGACTTTAATTTAATATTCTGCAAGTCAAAATAAATCAATAAAATAATGACATGAGAATTCTAGTATAGTTTAACAATTAAAAAAAAATTTATGCGCCGACTCTTAACTATAACCTAGAATATATCAACGTTTAAAATGCTGAAAGTCTGAACTGAAATTTCACTCAATTTCATTGAAGCTATATAAGGCATTGAGGTATAAAAGATTCGGAAATGATAAAAAAAGGGAATAACAGAAACAAGGAATGTGCATTCGGTATTTAAGTTCTACATAATCACAACATGTTTTCCTTACACTTATCTGTTTCAAGTGGCCAGAGAACGTAGATAAAGACTGTGATAAGGACTGCTCATCACCAATGTCAGCAAAGACAGCATCAAACCAAGGAATTTGCACAGATTCAGAAGCAAGAACATAGAGACCTGCAGCATGACAGGCTCGGAGCATAAACTCATTTACCACATGCTAGAATACCAGTCAACTAAAAGTCTAAAATTATGATGATTGCAGGTTGCTAGCTGGTAATTAGGCTACTGATTGGCTCCTATTTACCCCTTGATTAATCCATCAATTAGTTGTGACTTGTGATCAAGCTATAAATAAGAGATTAACTGCGCATACTTGCACACACAATTTCTCACAAAAATATTTTCTGGTTCAACTGAAAAAGTGTCGCATTTTTCAGATCCTTGGAAGCGGGGTCAGTTTTCTTTTCTACTTTTGTGCTTGAATTTCTTAGGTATATGAACAAAGTATGAATAGCAATCAAACTGTGCACTAACTATCTCTAACATGCATTATTCAATTTGCTTTCTTTGAAGCTCACTGATATAGGTTTCAAACTTTATATACTTCTCTGTTTAGTTTTTGGTTCAGGTATATTTGTTGTGCAAGAGATGCACAATTCACGTCCCAACAGTTAAATATCAAAAATTAAATTGAAAGAACTTTATTTTGTCAGAATACAACGCTGACTCTATTCATGTGCATGGGGGAAATGCTAAACATTAAGAGTTTGAGAAAGAAATAAAAAGAGAAACATAGGAAATGCACCTGACTTTGCCATCATAGCAGCCAATCCTACAGTCTTCAAACATATGGTTTTACCTCCAGTATTAGGGCCAGTTATCACGACAACGCGAGTTTTCTTAGATACCAAAAAATCAACTGGTACTGGGTGGGCATTGTCCAGTGTGGTAACCTGACAATCAGAAGTGAATTGTCATACAAAACCTCAAACAATTTTCAGATGCATGATAAGGTGAAGAAAAAAATAACATTAAAATCAACTGATAATTATACTGTCCAGCAACATATCAAATATCTAAAAATATATTTTGTGGTATACTGGTTCCATTGAAAAACTTAACCCATCTACATAATCCCCCAAGTTATGTTTCTTTTCTCAATGATGTATCTTTTCACTTTTGGTTTTTTATGATAGTTTTCCATGTGAATTGGGAAGAGAAAAAAGAAAAGAGAGTAATTAATCATTATAACAATATCAAGATGGCCTTTTCTTTGAACATTTCTATTGAAAAGGGCCATAGTATTACTGACAATAAACATGTCATTCCTTTAACAAAGATAGGAGGGCTCAACCCAGGAATGGAAACCATTCCCTCTACATCCCCAAATAAAGGAGAAAAGCTTTCATAGTGAATAAAACAGTAGCTTTGTGTCCTCTGTGACTTAACTGAAGGGGCAAGACCCTTTTTGTCCTTCTTCAAATTCTCCCTATGCCTCTGGAGCAATAAAGGATGATAAGCTTTCGGCAGATACAGTGTCCATTCCCTATTGTTGGGTGAAAGCCCGTAGGGATTGTCATTCTTTGTTAAGGCTTCGGAAGTAGAAGAGTCATTCCTATCTGGCAGGAATATATTAGGATTTGATCCTCCAAATGAAAGACCATAAGTAGCACGAGCATTAATCTGCATAATATGAACCGCATTACTGACTATCTTTTCAAAGTAAGCATGTACATACAATGTTGTGTCAAATATGCACTGCCAAGCGAGTTCTTTTATTTGTAGCAACTTAGCGGGTCACTATAGGGGTACTGAATCCTAAGTTTACACCAACACTATGGTTCATGTTTTGTATGGTGGCAAGAGATTATGAGGGTAATTATCCTTTTTTTTTTTTTTTTGGTAAATATGGTCAACTCCATTTTATCTCCTTTGATGCTAAACACAAGAAAAAGTGGGGGAAACACATAAATTTGGTTCAAATTCTTTATATATATTTACCTTCAAAAATCTGTACTATAATTGCTGAATTTAACTATACTTATCATTTAATGTGATTGGTAGCCTGGGGCATGAAAACAGAAAAATTAAAGGTAGGGAGCATGAAGTCGACAGATCAGTGTTGGAAACCCGCCTGAGGAACGAGCTCTCTATGGGTATATCTCAACTTTACAGAAAACTTTATCTTATCATATGACTTAACGAAGTCAGAATGTTTAAATCAACCAATGGAACATATCTCAACTTTACAGAGCAAATACATAGTTATCTGAACTGACTATAATGTGCAACTCTTAATAAAAAAATTTCTGAAAGTTTTCATGAAAGAGATGACTATTTTCATGAATCATATTTTATTCACAAAATTAAAAATAAGGAGAAGAATAGAACAAATACGGCCAACAGCAGCAGATGTACAAAAGATAACGCATCCCAACTCTCAAGGAGGAGATGACCTTAATTAAAAAGAGAACCAACAGGCAAAGTCCTAGAAAGACAACAAGGTCAAATCTAACAAGTGTGCAGATTACTAGATAAGTATAGGGGAGGGAGTACAGAGAGAGGAAACAAGAAAATGACGATACACTTCTCTTAAAAGAGTTTACCACATCCAAGTGAACCAAACTGTTTAATATCTTTTCAATATCATCAAGATCCAGCTGCATCTGCAGACAAATTAAGACAACATAAGAGAAGAAAAGAACACAGGCAGAAGGATCTTCATCAGATCATGTTTGTAACCTTTTGGGTTAATGCCAAAAGCACGTCTGACTCGGCCTTTGCCACCAAATATCTTGCTCTTTGCAACTCATCATTTAAGGGAACAGCAGAAAGTGGCTCTATAGTGCTTCCTACTCCTGAACCACTGCCAACAAATTCTATCTTTAAGGAATGGAATTTTATGCCCACCTACTAGCTTTACCAACAAAGAAGTTATTTCATGAACAAGAATAACTGAAGTTATGTAGACAAATTTTATGCACCTGGACAACAATAGACCTTTAAAACTTGTCTTATGCCCAGAATCCATTCTTATGCACCACCTTCCATCAATGTTATTCACTTCCTGCTCAAATTATCAGAAAATCAATAAGGGAAGAAACAGGTGGAAGGAAAAAGAAATACATCTACAGTCTAGTGATTCTTACGAGAATTGATGTTTCACTCTTTTCATTCCTGATTAAATTCTCCATTAACTGCTGTATCTGAACAAAGGAAACAAATTACCGTAAACAATGGAAAGCATAAAATGGACTCTTTTGGGTTAAAATAACAACTTGAGTAATATGTTTGATCATCACAACCTATAGATCACCATGATAACAACCTACAAAGCCAAAACACAAAGCAAAGAAGGTTTACTAAATTAGAATCATATTTGTTTAGCATACACATATCAAAGAACTAAATACAAAAAATAAAATAATAGTAATAATAATAATAACAACAAATACTACAAATAGAAAACATATAATCACTATAACTTCCTAATTATAGCTGAAATTGAATGATCTAAGCCAACACAAATCTCCCATGATATTTAGTATGCATTACAAAATAACAAAACAACCTAATTAGTACTTGTCTCTAACGCAAACAGTAACAGAGCCATCAGATATTTGTCAAACAAAATAAGTTAGTCATTGTCATAAATACCCAGAGTTGAATGGTAAATTTTCTGGGAAAGCACCCAAGTGGGTGAAAGAGATGAGTTTTATTAGCATAAGATTGATCGATACAGATTTGACCCCTGAGCTGGTTTTTGAGACAATTTATATATTCAACTGCGGCTTTGGCCAACTTATTTTAATTGGATCAAAATACTAATGGGGTTATTTCGCATTTCCCTTTCAGATAAATTCAACTGACATGATCGGAAGCATGATTTTTTTCCAAGAAAATAAAATTTCTAATGATAGAAATAAAATCATATAAACAAGTGGTTATTACATTAATTAAAAACCTAACACAACAAAAATCAGGGCTTTGTCAGGTAGATTTGTTGTCATCATACGCAAACAACTTTTGTGACTTATCCTAATCTCAAGCTCCCCCTTTAGAATACTCATCACAAATGTTCATGTTAATGTTAATGGGAGAGTCAAGAAAATGTCTGGCTTGCTTAATTTCTGTGTCAAATTTCAGGTGACATTTACTTGATTGTTGGCTGTAAACTAAACTATAAACTCTTTAATTTGGATGAAATCAGTATGTCCAGAACCAAGATATTACGAAATATGGTAAACAGGAGTTACCTTCCTCTCAAGCACTTGCACTTGTTGACGTGACTGTTTAAGGGCTGGACTCTATACAAGGATATAAAGTTGAAGTTAAAATATTTCAAAAGAGAAGCAACCGAAGTCAGCTGCATAGTAGCAAGAAAGGAGAGATGCATCTCTGAAGTGTTTCCTTTTACTGAATGCAATGTAATAAGAAAGTTAAGTAAAAACTTATGATGCAACACAAGTCATCTCAAATAAAATAAAATCAGTAGCTTATCACAGTCACAACATATACAGTTAGAATAATGAAACTGGTACAAGATATGGAACAAACCGCAGAGTCCTTAACAGAGCCATCGTCATCAATAACTTGTTCTATCATTCTAACTAAAGATCGATTTATGACAAATTCCAATATCTGCAAGCATAATGAAGACGGGTGAAAAATGGTCAGAGACATAGTAATATTAATACCTGATATATATTTGAAATTTTCCATCACCATTTACCACTTCTGTAAGAGGCATGAAACGACTATACCAATCTTTATCTTCCTTAATTGCAGCTTTTAGATCACCCTGTAAGGTCTCGGCACACAGCAGAAGAGCCACAATGGCCCTAGCCTCATAGCCATTCACCGGTGTACTTCTCCGTGCACGTTGAATGGCAGTTTTCACCTACAAAGAATCTTAGATCAACTACTTGGCAAGAAAGGAAACAGAGATGTGAAGAAAAAGTGTCTGCGGTAACTAAAAGAACCCATTTTTAAATGTCTATTGGTCAAGAGGATGGAGGTATAACTATTAAGAAACTATATGGCGTAGTCACTGGATTTGCTCAACAACGTTGCAAATCGTGAACTGAATTTTCTGAACCGCATATCAAATTCATGATAAAGTAAGTCGTGCAAAACAATCACATGTACTATATACCCATATCGCGTTTTTGGTATCTATGATATATTGAGCTAATATGGTGAGCCAATACAGTTCAACTTACCAGAAAAAGAAAAGTCCAAATATGAAATTATATGAAGCAGTAATAAACTAATAATATAAGTGAAGTAGTTACAATGAATACTTTATTATTGGTCCCTGTCTCATTAGGCCATTTTAGCATTTTTCATCCAAAGTTGATGACGAGGACCAATACGGCAATACCAAAACGAAACTAAAAAGCATGGAACAAAACAAAAAAATATAGAGACTAGTTTCAAAAATGTCGAGACCAATTTGGTTTTTAAGCCTATAAAAAAAATAAACTAGTGAATAAAGTGCCTAAATAAGTGGTGCAGCCCAAGGAAGCACCGATACTTCATATTTGTCGTCGTATCGTGTCCACTACGTGTCGTGTCTCGTGTCAGACACGTATCCATTTTAGAAACTTTTAACCATTTACTTTAATATTTTATATTTTTTGTCGTATCACTGTGTCCCGTGTCGTGTCATATCCGTATCCCGTGTCGTGTCCGTGCTTCCTTGGAACTGCAGCCTGCCTAACAATCTTTGCTACTTAGAAAAGAAAAATGATAATAGTGAAACATATCCAACAGAGTATGTAGTACCAAGTACTAACCAGCATAGAATCAAGATGAGCAAAGTGCAATCTGCAACCGCCATGCTTATTGATTTCAACGGCGGCGTTGGTTTCGGACAGAAGCGCGAGGCTTTGGTGGTAGGTTTGATGGAGAGAGCAGAGCTGGTGGATGAGGGCTTGACGGCCCAAGGAAGTGGTGGCGAAGGAAGCGACCAAATCGCAAAGCTTGTCCCATTCAAGAACTCTGAGTGTGTCATGGTGAATAGGAGAAGAAGGAGGAGAAGGTGAGAATGAGAGTGAGAGTGAGAGTGAGATGGTTTGTTGGTGGAAACGAGAGTGGGTATGAATATGAATGGTAATTGGGAAAGGGGATATGGATATGGAGGTGGAGGTGGATAACGTTTTGATGGGAAATGGATTCCAGAGATTGCACAAAATCATTATCAGAAGAAGAAGAAGTTGTAGGATAGAAGAACAGCAGTAACCAGAGTGGAATGTCCCTCGTTTTTTTTTCTTTTCCTTTTCAATCTATCCATCGGTGTACAATTTTTTTTTTTTTTTTTACATCAAGGATATTCTCGGAAATGATAGTCGAAGATTAATTCATTTCGAGATGGAGGAATCATCTAAGCGAGCTTTGTCTCTACTAACAAAACATTCTCCATATCTACGAATATTTGACATCATACTTAAAAAATTCAACTATCTATTAACTGTTTTGAGTTTTATTGATACATAACTCATTTCCATCTGTGCCTACCTTGAATGATGAAATGTCTTTAGTTTAAGCTGCTACAATTCCTATAAATCATTTTTTTCGTTACCAAGCTCATCTGATTATAGATTGTGTTAATTAAGTTGTTTGAGTTTGATAATAAGTTTTGTTTAACCTTACCTTTAAAATAAAAAATAAGAAATTAAAAGCTAGTAAAATACTATTAGAAATATAAGCTCATCATCTCTTGTGTACTTTTTTTTTTTTCTGGACCATTTCCTAGTACTTTCTCCAATCTTTAATTTTTTAATTTTTAATGGTATTAATTATTTTTTAACAAATATTTTTAATTACACAATTTTTTTAAAGTTTTAATATTAATTATTGAAGTAATTTTAAAAAGTATACCAAATAATTATTAGTAATTTTAATATTTTTAACAATATAAACTTATTTCATTAATTCAAGTAAAATTTCACCGCCAAATATTTCCGAAGAACTCATCGGCAAAATCATTTCATGGCTTGCTGTGAAATTGCTTATGCAATTCAGGCTCGTTTGAAAGTCTTGGAAATCCCTCATTTCCAACCCTAATTTTATTAATTAAACTGCATTTTTCTGATATGTTCTAGTCTTCTAAACAACCTAGCCCCTTGTTAGTGTCGGAACAATAATCCGACTATGTATCAGGTTATCTATATCTGAATTTAATTTTGTATCATCGGAGAGATAATAAAACAGCACCAATTGTGCTTCCCAACAACATGCATTTGACCTACACTAGGGATTAAGCTGAAAGCTTGCTTTCACCCTTGTTATTCAATTCTTTTGTGGTAGGTTGCTTAGCTTATTTGAAATTATTTTTAATTATCTATATATTTTAAACTCTTGCCTTGTGAAATAGAGACAGATAAGTAGGTTGTATTAATACTTTTTGTGGTGCATAAATTTCCCTATTTTGGATTGGATAAAGTTGTTTTGATCACTTAAGGGGTTGGTAGCACGTTCCAGCATGTTGCATTATTTTAATTTACCTTTGTATTTTGTTGTGTTTTTTTTTCTTTTCATATCTTATACTCATCTTTTGGTCTCTATCTTGCATTCTCCTGCCATATGTTGGGTATTTAAGTGTGAGATGAAATCACACGTTGGATAGGATGAGATGGGTGAGAAGGTTTATAAGTGACAAGACTCATAGAACCATTGTCTTAAGGTTTTGGTTCAGGATGTGGTGTCTCACTTATGGGCGGTTGCTCACTATTCCCATGATCCTGGAGCAATGTGACTCCCCGATGGTTGGAGCCTCCTCGGTTACAGGTCCTGACTTTGGGATCAGAGTCGATGAGATGGGTGAGGAGGGTTTATAAGTGACAAAAACCATTGCCTTAAGGTTTTGGTTCAGGATGTGGTGTCTCACAAGAGAAAAGGGTATATATACAAAATGAGAAAATACTATAATGACCCAATACAAATGCCAAATATATATTCTAACAATTCCAATATTGTCCATATAGCTTGATAACTTTTGCGTTCAACAACATTCCACATTACCAATTTCTCTTCTACCTAGATCATCTTTAATGGGTAGGCCTATCCGTTAGAATGAAGTTAAACACTATTTTCACACTTCAAGCCCCCAACAAAAACAAGTCCTAGTAATTAAAAGGAAGCATGTCATGATGTAGTAAAACGTTGTCAAATCATTGTGTTAAATTTTTTTAATCTTCAGTAATAAGAGTTCTTCTGGCGGTGTAGGTGGGATAAGTATTCGTACAATAATACAATAAGGGTAAGGGTAGGATGAGCTATGAGCTAAGCTTTTATCGTATATAATGTTTAGACTTTGGTGCACATTACATAACTCATTAAATAATGACAAAATATAGAATAAATGTGACAAAATTACCCTATGTCAGAATTATTCTCTCCAATTTTTAATATAAAACCCTTTTAGTATGAAACTTCCATCTTATTCTTATGCATTGATGGGAGTTTGAAACTTCAGTTTCTTGCTTTATCCGGATGTGTCTAACTATAGTTTTACAATGCCATCAGCAAAACCAATAATAAAACTATTTAGATGTAAGGAAAATTACTCTATCTATATATTGTTCTTGTCTCCCTGTCAGAATGGATAGAAGCTTCAAAAAAAAAAAAAGGAAAAAATAAACAGAATTTTATGGGCAACAACTGTTTGGTGCTTGCTTAGTGGAAAGAGCAATGACTTCAGAACATGCTAGCTGAAAAAAGGTCAAGTAGTTTTACCCTTTTATTTCCTTTCACTTTATTGAGACCTGCACCTACCCTCCTTATTTTTGGTCCACTTGGAATCATATGAATACTATACTAAGCTAATTTGTTTGTATTTTAGCACTGTTGAGGGTGGAATATCTCTGCACCCTCTTCAAGAAGCCACCAACAGATTCCTATTTTGTGCTTGGGTTCCTTTCATTAATAAAAAAGGAAGCACGGAATAATGTAGAAAGCTGTTTGGTGTGGAAAGGCACCATACGTGTTTGATGTATATCAAAATTGCTTACTTTCCTTAACAGATCGAGTTCTGCAGTAAGCCAGTAACTCAAAGTTTTCTTGTTACTCCATTAACTACTTTAGTCTAGATTAATGTTTTTTAGTGGTAATATTATGTCAAGGAAGGAAAGCAGTGGCTTTTGTATTTGGGCACGTGGTACAGCAGAGTGGCAGACCGAATTTAATGTCTAAAAAGTTACTCAATTTAGATAACAATTAACCACCTAATTGACTTTATAAAAGGATGCTGCTGATCAAATTAACAATACAAAATATGTTGAATTTAAATCTTGGAACCTTAAATCTTTCATCAAGCTAGTGGAACCATTATATTCCTCATACACTAATGGGTAGTTGAAAAGGAAAAGGACAAAGTCTCAAAAGAGAGATTGAATTACTGGAGTATATTTAAGGAAATTGGGTTTTAGCAGCTGGTAATGGCATTAAATATTGTTTAATATGTCACTTATAATCTTTTGGTCAAAATCTTTCAATTTTAGAACTACATATATCCCTCAGTGCTCAGACCAGTACATTTTTCATAAGTTGATGACGTCCAAATCCAAAGAGACAAAGATTCCTCAATAAATAACTCAATTGATAAAGCTATGTTTGATTTATAACCCATAATTGAACGGGGTTGACTCAAGTGGTGCGATCCTGCCAACTTGAGAATTTGTGAATGGGGTTCGATTCCCGGTTAACACATCCCGCTGGGAGAGACATAGAAACTCGACCTCGTGCAGGATTAATCTCAAAGGTTCGATGATATTAAGGGTATTCTTGGGGACATATGTAGTACTGGTCAAAGAATAAAAAAAAAAAAAACCTAGTGGGACTATTGGTTCTTTTCTACGTGCACTATGTTTTGACTTTGCTTCCGTTACGATATCTCAAAAAATTAGGTCCGCACACTTTACATATCAGCAATCTCATGGCACTAGTTGTTGTACTTTGTGACTCTGTGCAATCCCCAACATTCAACTAATTAACTGTATATTGTAGAGTTAGAAATGAATTCGAAGTGTAACTTCCAATATTTTACGATCTATTCATATTGCTTTGTAACCTAATTCACTGGTCTTAAAAACTAGTGCTATAATATATCAATTATAATTAAATTGTTCACATATATTCTTGTTTTTGAAGTGTCTAAATAAGAGTATGAGAGTGTAGATGATAGAATTAAATATATAAGTAATTTTTGAAGACTTTTTTTTGTTCTTAATATAAGTTCCATTTCCAATTTCCAATAGCATTAATTACTTCTTTTTCACAAACACTCTTATTTACTCAACACTTTTTAGATTTTCAATAATAATTATAGGGATATTTTTGAAAATGTATACCAAATATTTACATTTTTAAAGGGAGTACCACTAACAATATTAACTAACTTTCTTAAAGGGAGTGAAATTGGTGAAATGATGCTTATATTAGGGATAGGATGGAGTACAAAATAATATAGGTATCAACAAGGGTTGTGTACTTGTATTGTACTCTTTTATGTTAGGAATGGTACACGAGAGAACATTACGTAAAACTAACATCACCCTATATGAATATTCCCTTCTCCTATCATGATCTGGAAAGCTCTGTCTTCCACTCTTCCTATACGAAAGGTTCACTAGAATAAACTAAATATAACTATGACGTTGGCTAAGAATTCATGAGGTTGAGACCTTCGTAGCGCACTCGTGTAATGCACTCCAACATTATTAGATAGCCGGTATCTTCACATATAATTATCCCTTTATTTCTAGTAATTAGGATACACATTATGTTTGGAAATTACTTTAATTTGTACTACGTTATCTTTTTGAATATGAAAGTCTGTAGGATCTATATCATTAAATTCTGATCATGATCCCTGTAACGCTGTAAGACTAAGTTAAGTTGCATTCATACAATGAAAAAGAAAAAAAATGAAAAAAACAGATTTGGCCTGAGCTTAATTACGTCCACTGCTAAAAGACAGTGGTGTAGGCGTGCCATTCTTTGGGTAAGTGTCCAAGGAAAAATTGTTCTTCTTTGCGTCATTTGATTTGTTCCTCACTCTACCTTACGTTATCAACAACTGGCTTTCACAATATAGGTCTTTGTCAGCATGGATTAAGCCAAAACCCATGTGCCATTTAGCCATAATAAACAATTCAGTAATGACATTATAGTACATACGGATTAATATTGCAACTTTGGTCATTGCATTAATACAATTTTGAAATTTTTCGAAATCATATTATAACACAATTACATACAACACATACATTTTTCTGAAAATTTTCATAATCATGATAAACATAATATGACTGCAATCATGATCACAATGTTAACTGCGATTT
This sequence comes from Crotalaria pallida, assembly GCA_037953625.1. Taxonomy (NCBI): domain Eukaryota; kingdom Viridiplantae; phylum Streptophyta; class Magnoliopsida; order Fabales; family Fabaceae; genus Crotalaria; species Crotalaria pallida. The sequence goes on along the minus strand of CM075651.1, from coordinate 149,428,598 downwards.
TGATGCTAACAAAAATACTACTCTTATTCCATATAGAAAAGTAAATAAATACTGCTCCTGTTAATTGTTATGCATGTTTTAACCATGTGAATGGTTTATAATCGAGTTGACATGCTTTTCAATTCAACTTGGGTTGAACTAACTTGAATTCACATTTCTATTATCCAATTTATTCGAAAGTTACCATGCTACACATAGATGCCTACAAGATAATCACCTAGCTAAAAGGTTAAGCCTTATACATATTGTTATTTGGATCTTCTATCTAATTGGTGACCCTTCCAATTTCCATATCCACATGATGCTTGTGCACTTGAGCTTCAACATCATTATAATCAGCTCCAGCCCATGCACACTCAAAGGTGACATCCAAGAAGTATAGCATGAAAACAAGGACAAAGCAAGAAAACAACATAGGAATGGGTCCAAAAATCCACATAAACAAAGGGAAAGAAAAATAGAAGGCACGCAAGCCAAGGGACCAGAAATAGCTGCCTCTATTCACAGTGGCTGCAACATACTCTGCTGTGAGCATCTGGTGCCTAACATTTGGGGACAATTTCTTGAAGGGCACGTTGATGAGGATGCTGGCATGGCTATAGTACCTTATGGATTGCACATTCAACAAGAATGCCAACAAGAAACACACCAATATGGAGAAGAACTTTATGGACAAACCAAGGTCACTCCTGTCCCCAAATGCCTCTGAAACTACTGTTTTCTCCTTGTTGCCACTGCTCATCAACACTGCAATGAGGGAACTTAGCATTATAGCCGTGGAAGCTAAAAGGGTTGATGCCATTATGTTGTTCCTTAGTGATTGCACTGCCAGAACCCCATTCTTGGATACATCCTTCACATCACAATAATGAAATCAATGATGATATATGGTCTTCAAAGAAAATTGCTAATACATATATCATATAGTAATTCATTCATATGTACTGTATTATTTAACAATTCACATGATATATCTTGAAAAAAACTAAAATGTTACTAATACATATATCATATTCTTTCATATATGTATGTCACATGATATATATTCAAAGAAATTAAAATGTTAATACATATATCATATTCATTCATATATTTGTCACAAAAAAATCTTAATACATTATATCGTATTCATTCATATACTTTACAAATTTATTTACATAACGAAAACAAAAAGATAATTCAGTCATAGAAAGTGTGATTCATGTATAAGGATGCTTATATAAACCTTGTGTAGTAGAAATAATATTTTTTTGCTTATTAAAAAAAATTAGTCTTTGGCCATTAATAATCAATGACAAGCTTGTTATACACCTATAAATAAATGGATACTTTTTTAGTGTCTTGTTATCATTATCATGTGTTCATGAATGATGAATCATGAGCCATATCATGGATCATAATCAAAATTCAAGAGTACAAAAGAGAGTAAAGAATTAAACTTTTAAGCCATATATATACACAGAAACCTACGTACGTACCTCCATCATAGCTTGAACCCAAAAACGGCGATTGATTGCATTGACACCAATGACAGTTTTGGTGGGATGCCTCACAACTCGGAGGAGGAGCCACAAATGGTATGCAAACATTACAAGGAGACCGGTTGGAACTAATATGAAATCAAGAACCTTCTTTTCCATTGAACAATAATAATGATGTGCTTGTATGATCAAGAAAAAGAAGACAAGGGAAACAGGAAAAATAATATGCAAAATATGGATTCGGAGAAGTGAGAATGAATCTGCTTTGCTTTGTAGTTTGTATGTATCTTCCTTTTTTCGTGGCCTAGTTTTGTGTTGTTGTGGGAAAAGAAGAAAGATTGAAGAGAGCACAAGTGCAACACGGGTGTTGCCGTGTGTGTATGGAAAGAGTAAAATGGGTATAGATCTCACTGAGCATAACGTGGGGGATTTTATATGCACACACCAAACGAACAAAAACAAACACATGGCATTGGAGTGTGGTAAGTTAATCTACTGTTCTACTCTCTCCATGTAAAAAGACGCCTAGAGTGTTTCTAAGTTGATTATTATTATTTTTAACTAAAATTACAATTTAAAATTAAATAAATTATTCATGTTTTTTAAATCATTATCTGCATGTGAAATCATTATTCCCAATTAATAAAAAAATAAATCATTATCTTTAACAAAAATATTAAAATTTGAAATTAAATTAATTATTCAAGTTTTATATTTTTCCAAATAATTATATATAACCAGCTTTTACCCTGTGCAATGCACAGATTATTAATATTTAAATTTTTTATATTAAACATTTTAAAGTAAAGATTATTATTAAAAAAATAAAAATAATTATACAAAAAAGTATAGATTCAAATCAAACCGATATATTTAAAAAAAATTAATTTGAATGATTTTGTTGAGAAATTTTGTAATTTTTTGTATAAGTAAAAGAAAACACTTTTTATTTGAGATCATCCTTATTTATTTAATGGATAAATTAAATTTTTTTATATGACTATCAACTTTATTATGATGAATCAAAAGTAAATTAAAATTAAATATTTTGATTTTTTTTAGGTAAGTGAAAAAATCTTATTACCTGACATCAAAAGTTAATACAACATAAAGCATAAGCTTAATCAAGCAAGATTGCCACCAAATATTTTGATCTTTTTTGTTAGATAATATTATGATAAAATTTAAGGATAAATTAGAATATCCACTATTTCAAAAGACATGAAGACGATATTGAAATTGTTATTTTTGACTATCTTGGTTAACACATCCTATTTTATTAGGAATATAATGCTTATATATATATATATATATATTTAATATTATATTTTTTTATGTATAGATGAGTATTAAATTAAAGTATTCATTTTTTTATAATCAACGGGGCATAAGAGTATTCCTTATTTATTTTATCGATGAATTATTACATTTTTAGATATTTTTTCGTTTGATGGTATTATGGATAGATTTAAGGATAAATCAAAATATTTCTTATTTCATGGGGCATGATAATTTAGTTTTTTTTTGTCCGTATTACTTGCGGAACTACCGGTATCCCAAGAACACCCTTAATATATATCAGGGAACTCTTGAGACTATTCCGAAGCGAGCTGCGCGGCTGACTCTCCCAGCGGGATGTTTTTAGTGGGAATCGAACACGGAGCTATTAGCACCCATGTCCCATTCTCAAGATTTCAGTTGGGGCCTTACACCAACTGAACCAAACCCCGTTGATTGATAATTTAGTATCTTTTGAATATAATTATCACCTTTAATATTAAAAATCATAATTAAACTAAAACTATACATTATGATTCTTCTTATTTGATGATATTATAATATATTTCTTATATTTATTTGATGGATAAATAAATATTTTTTTTTACAATTATCATTTATTAATATGATTATCAAATTTATTATTATTATTATTCATATTTAAATATTTTGATCTTTTTTTTTCGTTTATCTTATCTCAAGTTAATCATAAAATTTGATCATATAAAATCTTTCTCGTTATTGTTCTAATCATCTTGATTTAACTTTTTGAGATGTATGTAACGTTGTTTTTAATTTGTTATATTTTGTTTCTGTAGAAATTATAACAACTAAAGTATTTATCCATTACAAATTTTTACAAAACGATAATCATTATATTTAATCATATATCAATATTATTTGTAATGCTTGAAAAAAGTCTATACATTATTAATATATAATTTGTTTTACCTTTAAAAAAATATTAGATTCTTCTTATTTGATGGTATTATAAGATATTCATATATTTATTTGATGGATAAATTAATATTTTTTTATAATTAACTTTTTTTTAAAATATGATTATCACATTTTTTTATTATTATTATTCAAATTTAAATATTTTGATTTTTTTCATTGTTTAACTTATCTCAAGTTAATCATAAGATTTAATCCTAACAAATATTTATCTTAATTGTTCTAATCATCTTGATTTATTTTTATTTTTTTGCTTTTTGAAATGTATGTAACTTTTTTTTTAATTGTTACATTGTTTTTGTGTAAAGATTATAACAACTAAAGTATTTATCCATTACAAATTCTACAAAACAATAATCATTATATTTAATCATATATCCATATTATTTGTAATGTTTGAAAAATCTATACTTTGTTAATATTTAATTTGTTTTACCTTTAAAAAAGCAAATTTTTAAATTTTGAATTTTTGAATTTTTGAAAGGATACGATCAAAATTTATAATGTTTTGGATTAGAACAGGAATTTGTGGATGTTGATAGAACAATATATCAAAGGATAAAAAAAGTGAATGATTTAAAAGTTGAATACTTACCGGAAACATACTATGGTTTTTGGATACAAAAATCAACATATGAATAATGTAGTTTAAATTTCAATAAAATAAGAAAAAATAAGAATATAAAATCAGAAATTAACACAATAACACAAATTTCCTAAATACACTTTATTATGATCTTCTTAAGATAAAAAGATAAGAAACTACATTGACTCGTGAAAGTAACGTAACTCTTGAATTTAATATAGAAAATCCACAAAGCAACACTGTGAATGCATAAGTCATAACATCAACCAAGCACGTCGCACCACCTGAAACTCACGAACACCACCACAACATTAACTCACTCATTGATCTGTTAAAGGATTGTGAACAAAATGGGTCTGTCAAAAATGCAAATTGCATTGATGGGTATGTGTTAAAATCCAATTTTAATGACTTTGACTTGACCGTGTTTTTGAACCATGCACGACCACTTTGATGATGCTTGCAAGGTGTTTGATGGAATAAGAAATAATAAGAATATAAAATAAAAAATAATGGTAGGAGAAGAAAATTCTTAGAATTAGAGAGATTTAAAGGTGGAAAAAAATGTAAAGATTGAAGCAGAGATCTTATTATACATAGTGATTTTTACTGAAGATAATGATTGATTTCAAATACAGATAATGATTAAATAAATTTGAATAATTTATTTAATTTCAAATTATAATTCTGGTTAAAGATAATGATCTACCTACAAACAATATTCTTTAAGCCAACAAAACGTGATGTCTCGAAAATTTATTGACAAACGTGATGCCTCGAAAATTTATCCGACAAACGTGGTGTCTCGAATAGGCGTCTTTTTATATATAGATAGTAAATAGGATTTGATTTTATACTTGATGTATGTATTTTTTTTTTCAACCTTCAATCTTTGCATGTTTTTCTACTTTTAAATCTCTGTCTTCTCTCATTATTTTGTCTTTCAATTTCATTCATCTTAAATTATATAATTTATATATTTCGATAGTTTGATTTATACTGTATTATTTGTTTTTGTATTTTCTTATTGTAAGTTAATATTTTTTTAAGGGAATACTTGTGAATTTTTCAAAAACATTTTGCCTTTATTGCATTTTAATCTCTTCATTTTATTTTGATAGCTTTTACTCCCTCCACGCGCGCGCCCACACACACACACAGATATATATATATATATGATTTTTTTTAAGATATCTAAACCCACCATAAAGTGAATTTATGTCGTTAATAATATTGAAAATATAAATATTTAATATGTATATTTTTTAAAACTAATTTTATGATTATTATTAGAATTCTACGAAGTGTTGACTTAATATAATTTTTTTTTAAAAAAAAGAATTAAATATTATTAAAAATTGAAAAATGATCTTATAAATAAAATCAATTTTTTTTTTAAAGTCTTACTTGTAAGATCGGAGATAGTAGTTATGTAATTTTCTAACTAACATATCACTAATTTCATGTCCATCCAACATGTCATTTTTTAGAATTATTTTTTTTGTCTCATAAATTATGTATTTTTAATCATTTGCATATAAATTAATAAATGATATAAGAATTTGATATATTTTGACTAAATTGCTCCCATTTAATAATTGGATAAAATAATAATAAATATTTGAAAATTATATTAAAAAAGATTGAGAAATGAGTGATAAAAAAATAATGTATAATAAATAAGAATATCTTTTAAAAAGAAATTAATGAATTTCTAAAAATACATTATACAAGTAAGATATGGTAAAATAATTAAAATTATATAGGATAGAAGTAATACTAGTACTACATTATACCTGGGTCCAAATTTTTTAGTTAAAAATTTACCTAAAGCTCCCTTTAAAATAGGGATATGTGTCAGGGGTTCGATCCTTGTCGTAGACATGAAAAAGACTTTGTTGGTAGAGGCAAAATCCACTTCGGTGAGATTAGTCTTCGGTTGAGGATACCCTTGGTGTAAAAAAAAAAAATAAAAAAAAAAATAGGGATATGGAAGCTCTTAGTTTACATACCATCTCTTATTAATAATGGAATCCAGGTGTGCTATAGGATTTAGGATGGAATGCAATGAACATACAGGGCGCAGAGGTCAAACCCCAACCCACTCAGCTCGCCAGAGAAGATCACACATTCTTTAATTGTGACTTGTGAGTGCTGATGACTGCTTAGGGTTCCGATGGGGTCAGCCTTAAGTAATTGCTTTTGGAATTTCGATCTTGACTTTATTTTTATTATTCATTAAACGGCAAAATGTTTAGGGCTGCTTGTTAATGATTTTTTTCATTGCATACGCTTTAAAACTTTTTTGTCAGCCTTGTCAATGCTTATCTTATGGTACTTAGGGCAAAATCATCATTCGCAATATATCCTTTGTCTTATAATTTGTTTTAAGTAAGAATAAAATAAATCTATATTTATTATTTAAATAATTGGATTATCTTACACTATGGCCAATCTTTTGACTTTAAATAAACTAAAATTTTTTGAATTTTTCTAACGTATAAACCTAATACATAAGATTAACAAACACTTTAGAAAAAAGTAAGTTTTTATGAGAAATAAAGGTTTAAAATAATTTATTTAAATTTTCAATATAAATTTTATCTATTACATTTGTTTATTCTATGCAAGTGCATAGGATTTAAAAAAAAAAAAAAAACTAAAATTATTATTACCCGGTTTCATTTTGTAGCTTGACACTTTTCACGTATTTCAATATTGTACCTAAACAGTTTAAAATAGAATTTCGAAAATAGAATAGTTTTTGAAACTTACTCTACTAAACTGTTTTTGCTTGATGTATTTCTAGAAGAGTTTTGGAATTTAATTCCTATAAATTATCCTCAAACCTCATTTTTTTAATTTTATCCCAAAATTATTCTTATTCATTTTCTTCCTTTAACTTTAAATCTCATGACCACCATCACCTCTAAATCCCAAACCCCATAGCTACCACCAAAATCCAAAACTCAACATCATCCTTTCCTTTTCTTTTTTCCTCTTATACATTTTTCTTATTCTTGATCTTTCACTTTCGCCTCAACATATACACATATTGAAAATTAGACAAAATGAAATGATGTACAACAAATACGAAAAGGAACATACTTTAATCTTAATCTTGGGATGTGGGAAGACTTATCAGCATTGCATAACCATTGCGTCATTAGGTGAAAGTCCAAAAATTTAAGAGTGAAAATGAGACGCACGCAACCAAGTTTGGAAGAAAACATAACTAATTCATATGGGAAAAACAAAAAAAAAAAAAAAAAAAAAATCAAAATGGGATATTGGTTGATGCAAATGAACTTTAAGATAGGGTTTTGATCAATTAGTATTTTGAAATAAGCATAAGAGGAGAAAAGAAAAGAAAATGATGTTGAGTTTTGGGTTTTGGTGGTGGTGATAGGGTATGGAGGTAATAGTGGCTATGGGTTTGGGGTTTGAAGGTGACAGGGATGACTCACGACTATTGGGTTTAGAGTCAGAGAAAGAGGATGAAGAATGATACTTTTGAAAAAAAAAATTAAAAAATGGGGTTTGAGAATAATTTATAGGGTTAAATTCTAAAACTCTTTCTAGAAAATCACAAAAAAAAAAAAAGGCCCCCTTAAGTAGTAACGATGGTGAGAGGTTCTAAGGGGAAATTATTTTGACATCCCATGAATACAAATGTCACCCGAATACTATAATTTATTACTTTTGTGCCCTTTTAAAAAAACTACTTTTACATGGGTCGTAAGGAGGTGTTACGACCTGAGGTCGTAGGGGTTACTTACAGCCTATAGGTAGTAGCACCCTCTTACGACCCAATCAAAAACTGAGTTTTTGAACGGGTCGTAAGAAGGTGTTACGACCTCGGGTCGTAAGGATTGCTCACGACCTACGGTCATAACACACCCTTACGACCCAATCAAAAACTGAATTTTTGAACGTGTCGTAAGGAGGTGTTGAGTTTTTGATTGGGTCGTAAGGGGGTGTTACGACCAGTAGGTCGTAAGCAACCCCTACGACTTGCAGGTCGTAACACACCCTTATGATCACAGGTCGTGAGCATTTTTTTAAGGGCAAAAAAAGAATAAATTATAGTACTGGGGTGTCATTAGTAGATCATGGGGTGGCAAAATAATTTCCCGGTTCTAAGAGCTCCAATTTCCGTGGGCCAAGACTAGGCTATTTTAGCCCAGTACGAAAAAACCAGTAAATAATATGGAAAAAAACGAGATAAATTTTATCTTCAAATTAATTTTTAAAACAGGTATTATACTAACTGTGTAAAAGTTTTTTTTACACTAATAATACATTATCCACTATTCATATGTTTATAATCATTAATTTTTATATAAAAGTAATACAAATGAACGTAGAAAAAAGTCTACACCGTCATTGCACAACAATTTAAAACTTTTTTTTTAACATATCTCTCCCACCCTCGCTACTGAGTTTTGACTTGACAAGAAAACCTCTTTTTTTAATCTACAAAATACTGTATTCACAAGTTTCTCAGCTCTCGTACAATTTTAGTTGGCTCAACCATTGGTACTGTAGTTATTACTCGCTCCTTTACACAGTTTTATGTATGTACTTGAAAATTTCTACATCTATCACTTTTCAGTTTTCATACAGATGATATGAACTATACCATCAAGATGAACCTAATCTCTAAATAGCATGGTTGCATTCTAATGTCCTACGAATCTTGAACAGTAAAGTTTACTTCTTAAGCCATTGATGCCAAAAAGATTGAGCACAACACAAGTAGTTGGTCATGCTATTCAGCAACTACATAGAGACATTAAATTTGTAATTCTAAATTTGAAACATGAAACAAAGATTCAAATTTACACATTTTAATTAGTCTCTTCTGTCATGATTGAAAGTTGCATGCAACAATATATCATACTACTAGGTACTACCACAGTACCACTGCATGTGAACTCCAGAAAATTTGGTCAGAGCACAAACTAAAGGGAACACTCCATGTTCTGTGACAAGAGTGTGTGCACTTAATTAGCACCCATAATAGATATAGCCTATCATTGTAGAGATTAATTTTCACCTAGAACTGTAGATGTAGGGAATTAGCAACTGAACAAAACTGTTGGGAGGAAGCTTAATGAAGCACTACTCAGTGGTGGCCAAATATTCAATGCTCCAAAATTTTGATGTTCTCAATATTTTTATTCATGCGCTTAGTATCATCGGGTGAGAGTCGATCACCGAGCAAAAGTTTGAATTGCTCAAACTTTGACTCCTCACACTTCAAGGCGGCAGTTTTACAAGCCTTTATACTTCCTGAACCAAAAGGTAAACTTTCACGTCAGGATCTATATATTCAAAATCAAAATTTAGTGAAAGTAGAGATGATTGTCATGCATACAGCATGATGCAATAAAATTGGTGAAAACATCTGAAAGGTAAATAAAAATATTGTTCGAGTATCATTCATATTACTGTAAGTATACTGTTCTGTAGATGAAAGTATCAAATTGACAATCAAGGTATCCAATCCTGGATAGCGGTGCAGAGAAGCCAGGTCCAAAAACACAATAGCCGTGTAGGGGTGCGATGGTTGCTAACCAAAGATTAGGGATAAAATAAAAATAAATTATACTACACGGATATAAATGCTGGAAAAAAAAAAGAACACAAATTAATGACAAATTCATCATTAAAAATCAAAGTTCTAGAGCCTCTAAGACACACGGTAACCATCAATCCAAGGCATAGCTAACAAGTTAATATCAACAAAAAAGTCAGAGAATAAGGAAAACAGAGTACAGTACCAACCCTCAAATAAGTTTAAGCTACTAAGGGCTTATAGTAAGAAAACAACATAATTTAAAGTAGGTTTTCCTCGATTCGTTCAGAATCATCATCTCCAACATCTTCCAAACTGAGGGGACAGGGAATCAAAGAGTTCGAATTGGAACAGAAAGGACACAGGAATTAGTTCAAGTCAACTCGAAACACACAGCAACCAAAAGAGAAATAGGGAAATGGTTTGAAGTCACAAGGACTAGAACACACACACACAAAAAAAAGAGAGTTGAGAATGGTTCAAACAGAGCATCAACACGAACAATGAGTTAGGAGTTATCCCCAGCACACCACTAAACTTATGAAGGATGGCTGGCATCAAGAATGTGACTCAGCTGCTGGAAATGGCCGATCTGGGCCAAAATATAAAGGCGGTCATAATGAGAAGCTTCAGTTTCAAGTGAGGATCGCAAAACAGAGTTGGTTAGTTTGGGGGGAGACGGGCAGAACTATTGGTTCCCGGATGAGTTAATCTCATTTTCACACATTCTTTATATTATGCTATTTGGTAACAAGAAGGGGCATGAAATCACAACAAATTTGGGGCAATGTATAAGTTGTTAAACATGAAGCCATTCTATTAAGATCAAAGATGATCAAACCGGCAGGATAAAATGCATAGTTTTTCTGACAATAATAGAGTTGTGTATGCCTGTATGGCAGGATACAATGATTACAAGGGGCAAAATGAACTCAGGAAAATAAATTTGCCAAAACATAGAGACAATGAGAAATAAAAGCAAATTGCTAATTTATTACCATAGTTTCCCAATTATCTTTTCCATGACGATACTATCCAGCAGACTTCCCCTTTTCAATTCCAATATTTTAAATTACGAGTTTAACTAAAAATTGTGTAGCATTTTAAATCATGAGCTTAACTAGAAATTGTATAGTACTTATTTGTATTTGCTCTTACCAGATAAATCCAGCATGTTAAATATCACTGGGTAAGATGCAATATTTGTGATCATTGTGATTGCACACCATACTTTTTGGTGGTCCTCTCTTGAAGTTCTAATGACGCACAAATTCGTATCGGAATTAACATACTTAACTGCTTCAACAAAAACAAAAATTATTAGAAATCAAAGAAAAAGATAGATATTTGAGGCAACTTGTTACTTACCTTGGAATGCTCCCAGTGCCGAACCCAACCCACACTCCCCAAAATTCAACAGAATACTATCTTTTATAGCAGCAGTTACATTAGACCTTGTAAGTATAATAGGAGCAACTGCAACTTGGTCTCTATTAGGATTCAGAAAAACCTCCATCACCATGTATCTATTTTTAAATCCCACCATGATCACAATTCCCCGGAGACTTTCTTCCCAACGACGGTGTTCCGCAACCGAGATCTAGAAGACTGCGGCGCCAGATGGGACGGTATCGGGTTTGGCAAATAGATGGTGATGGTGACAACGAATGATGATGATAAGTATCTCTTGTAAGGTCCCGATTCAATTGCTCAATGTCACCATCTACAATAAATAAATGAAGTAATGGAAGTTAAACAGAGTTCAGAAATTTCAATGTAAATTAAGAGTTGGTATGCCTACTTTTTCAGCTTTCCTTTATGTGTTTGTATCAACTACTATGAACATTATCATAACTGTTCTTACCTCAAATCTTTTGGCATCCTGTAGTGCCAGGATCACCAGCTTAATCTCAAACTCTTTACAGCTCCATTACTGTCCTCTTCTCCAAACCTCAGCAAAGACAGAGACACTCAAGCAAAAGTACCAATGCCTGAGCCTGCATTAAGAAAATAAGACATTTATCAACACTTCATAGAGAACCTCAAAATTGTAAGAGTTTATTCAGTATTGCAACAAAAATGTTTTGAATGCTCCTTCATAGCACATGCTTCAAGACCTGCACAAGTTACATTAACCTCAAACATCCAGCTGTCAATAAAATCATGGAAAGAAAACATAATAGAAATATAACTAAGACAAATAAAGATGTGAATTAGATCATCTCCCTTGAGCCTGTACAGAAAAAGGAAGAGTTAGGCAGTAAAACCAAAACCAGTTTACCCCAGATATGTAAAAACAAGTTTGTTCCACTGGACAGATCATGAGCTTACAGAAGTCCAAGGTTATCAATATAACAATGTAAATAACCCTGAATAGATTTTTCAGCCAAAAGCTGTTCCTACAGGATAAAGGATAACAAACATAAAGAATATAACACATCACAGTAGTATTAGTAATGAATACTACTAGAATAGGTCTGCCTTGTGATTGCAGATACACAAGGATATTGAAAGGCAGTTAGAGAAAAGGGTTACAGTTAAATACATTGCCCATATAAATACACATCATTGAGGTCCAAATCAAATTCAAGCATTGCAATGACCAAACAACACCCTGCAGTCAGCCATAATACTCTGATTCTCACTAAGGTAAGCAAGAAACTCAAGTCGATTTAAGTGTCATAAAGGTGTGCACAGAGCCTGTCAAATCCCTACTAAACAATGGAACCATTTTAAACACTAAATTACAGTAATACTAATATAAGGTTTTCCTACATCAGATGGGGACACATCAAGTCCACCAATAAGTAATCCAGGATTGTTCAAAGTTCAGTTATTGATACTCATACGATAGAAAAGTAGAAAACTTCAAAGAGACATAGGAAATGAAAACAAAGTCTTTTCTCAGTTATATAATATATATCTAGCTCATATCCATGCCATCTCCAACTTGGCTGCAGATAGGACTGACAGCAGAGAAAGATCTCTTGAAAGGAGAAGGATGGAATTGTGCATCCCGTCTGCGCTTAAAACCACAGCCATCAGCAGGCGCATTCTCCGCATCAAGCTTTCTACGAACACCTCTCACAGCTTGCTCCTCTGCTTGTGTAAGGGGAAACATGTGACCACTTGCAAGGCAGAGGGAGGTATGGTTATCATACAGAATTCTCTGGTTACAGTTTTTATCACAGATGTGAGTCAGCCCTGTTAGCTTGCAGCGATACATGTTTCCACAAACATGTTCATTCTCACATTTCCAGTCGCATTTGTGAACAGGAACTGGACCATCATGGCCCAAAATACTTGACAGATAAATAACATTTGCAGGAGCTGCAACCAAAGATTTTCTATATACCTCCATTCCTTCAGTCCAAAAAGTAGCAACTTCCAAGATTCCAATCTAAAACACTCCAACTTCAAGGCCTTGCCTGAATTGTCTGCATGGCCCACCGGCCACCACAACAACATTCAGTCAAACTCAATAGAAACTGACCTATTTGGCTCTAAAGAGATATGCAACAACTAAAACACTTCTATAACCAGCCATCCTTATCTCATAAACAAATTTTTTTAGAAAGCAAAAACACCAATCTCACACTTCAAAAACTAATTTTCTTCCAGAGAAGGTTCTAACACATGGGTGCAATAACTGAGAAAACTGCTTCCATAAATTAGATCTAATTCCTTGAAGGTAACAACAACCTTCCAAAAACAGGGAACCAAACCACAAAAACTAATAATAATAATAATAATATTGGAATTCTCATGAAAATATCAAATTCACAAAGCATAAACATAAACAAGACATAATTAGAAATTACTTTACTACTATATTTCTGTCTCAGACAAATAAGACAAAACAATGTTTGTTCTATGCCCGTACAGATATCCACATGTAGCAGATCTAGGGATGGCAGCGGGGTGGGGATCGGTCGGGGAGATCTTTCCCATTCTCCATCCTCGGGTCTCATTTGCCCCCATCCCCATCCCCATTCCCCATGTCGGAGGTAAATTAACCCCCATCCCCATTCCCCACCACCCCACCGGTCTCCACAGGGAACCTACACATTGTCGAATAGCATTTTTAAACTTGTACACTACAGAAAAATAATCGTTAAAATTCAAGAGATCCAATCCAAAAAATAGGATAAAACTAAACAATGGTCCTAAATTATATCATTGTCACCCACATTCACATTATAAACTTAAATGCAAAATTACAATCTGAAATGTTCCAAAAATAAAAAATAAAACAACATAGATTCAGTCCTGATTAGAATGAAAAAGAACTAAAAGCATCTATAAATTATCTAACTAATATTCAAACTAGGAAAGTAAATAAAAACAACTATCAATTATCAAGCATATATATTTATATTTTATAAATGGTATAGGAAAGTAAATAAAAAAAATTACCCAAGCAGTGGCGGGAGCAGAGGCGAAGCAGGGGCGGAGCAGTGACAGGAAGAGGAAGAAGACTGGCGGAGGCGCGAGCGGTGCGTCGTGAGTGAGAGGAAGAAGAAGCGCAGCCAAGACAATAGAGAAGGACGAAGGTGGGAACCGAGCGCTGGCGGCCAAGAATTGCGAGCAGCTGCAGCCAAGAAGAGAAGGCCGCTGCTTAGTCCTAAATTAGGGTTGGGGTAGGTTTTAAACTTTTTTTATAATTAATAAATAGAAAATGGTTTATTTACACCTGACATCCCGAAAGATTTTGGGAATCAATTTAATCCCCCAAAGATTAGAATGACATCCCGTTAGTCCACCGTCCATAAATTTGTCAATCAACCATTTTAGTGTCACGCGTCACATTCTCAATGGTTCAGAAAAATCATAGGATTATTCTCTCGTAAAATCTCAATTGTTGCTTGTTGCTTATATCGGTCCAAATTTAAAATGAAAAATAAGTAATAAAATTATATTTAATATTATTAAAAAATTCAGAAAATATTTAAAATAATCTGTAAAATATTTTAAAAAATTATGAAAAAGTGTCTTTCTTTTTTTTAAATATTTATAAAATAATAAAAAATTATGAAAATAAAAAAGTTAGAAAAATTTAAAAAACATGCAAATATAATTTTAAAAAATTCTGAAAATAATAAAAAAACATAAATATATTTTAAATAAATTGGTAAAATAATTTATAAAAAGATCTGAAAATTTATTTTTGATTTTTTAATAATTTTTTAAACTAAATCTGCTTTTAAAAATTTAAAATAGTTAAATGGTTTTAAAAAAAATTATTATTTTTTAATTATTTTTCTGATTTTTTATAATATTTTAAAAAAAATTTAGAAATTTTTATTATTTTTACGAATTTTTTATTACTTTTTTTGCATATAAACATTAAGATATCTCTTTTTAGTTCTTCACTCCACTCACAAGGAAAAAACAACACTCAACCAAGTAAAATAAAAAAAAGATACGAATGACGTTCTACTTCTCCTTGAACATTATGAAGCATACCTTAATTCAATGATCTTGGTTTGGTCTTCTCCCAAAATCTGATAAATTACTGTCCATCAGTCAAGTAATTAAGATGATCATTTCCTTGCACAATATTTTTTCTTCAACCAACATATGATGGAACCTTCATAAATAAATGCAAAGCATTACGTATGCTTGTGAAAAGATATGACATGGATTTGTATGCACTACAATAAGTGCTAATGCATGATTAAAATATTACTTCACATTATTTTTTTCATATTATTAAAATATTACATACTATAATAAAAATTAAACATTTAAAAATAATTCAACACGAATAATTTAAAAAATATATAAAATAACTAAAAATACATAAAAATATAAAATACATAAAAAATAGAACTAAATAATAAAATTAATTACTATTATTATAAAACTACTACTCCTTGAATGGTTATTATCATTAACTTTATTATAATTATAATTATAATTATAATAATAATAACTACTACTCCCTATACTCCCTCAACGGATGCTATTATTATTATTATTATTATTATTATTATTATCATTATTATTATTATTAAATAAAAAAAAAAAACTACCCCTCCACACACGGTTCACTACCCCTTTAATTTCTACCCAGTACCCACTCTTCTCCCTCATTACTCTCTCACTCTCTCACAGACTGATCTTCGTTTCACATACTCCCTCCCAGATTTATCTTCTTCATTCTTCATTTCACTCCCTCCCTCCCTCTTCACTCACTCTTCTCCTCATCATGGTTCCTCTTCTCCCTCACCTGATAAAATCGGATCCATCAAAATCAAGCTAGCTTCTCCTCAACACATCAAATCCACGAATTGGGTCATGAAAAACCTCAAATCCATACTCCACCGTGTCTGCATGCGGCTGGATTTCAACTCGAGCATCAATTTTGTGTTGGCATAAATGATTTGGGATTTTAGGGTTTTTTTTGCCCTTCCCTTCTCTCTGTTTCCGTCCCTTCTTCTCCTCTCTATTATTCTCTGTCTCCTCTTCATTTCTTCCTCTTCTCTCTGTTCTTCTTTGTTCTCTTCTTATTTTTGTTCTCTTGTTCTCTTCATTTCTTCTTCTTCTCTATCCTTTTCTTCTCCGTCCTTCTTTCTTCTCCGTCTCATCTCCTTCCTCTGTATGCAAGGTCATTCATCTCTACCACTCATCAACAATACCATCATCTCCGATTTTGAGTAAGCAATTGTTAAGGCCCTCCTTCGTCCTCATCTCTCAAGGTCACAGGAGACAGGCAGAACTATTGGTGCCCGGATGAGTTAATCTCATTTTCACACATTCTTTATATTATGCTATTTGGTAACAAGAAGGGGCATGAAATCACAACAAATTTGGGGCAATGTATAAGTTGTTAAACATGAAGCCATTCTATTAAGATCAAAGATGATCAAACCAGCAAGATAAAATGCATAGTTTTTCTGACAATAATAGTGTTGTGTATGCCTATATGGCAGGATACAATGATTACAAAGGGCAAAATGAACTCAGGAAAATAAATTTGCCTAAACATAGAGACAATGAGAAATAAAAGCAAATTGCTAATTTATTTATTACCATAGTTTCCCAATTATCTTTTCCATGAAGATACTATCCAGCAAACTTCCCCTTTTCAATTCCAATATTTTAAATTACGAGTTTAACTAAAAATTGTGTAGCATTTTAAATCATGAGCTTAACTAGAAATTGTATAGTACTTATTTGTATTTGCTCTTACCAGATAAATCTAGCATGTTAAATATCACTGGGTAAGATGCAATATTTGTGATCATTGTAATTGCACACCATACTTTTTGGTGGTCCTCTCTTGAAGTTCTAATGACGCACAAATTCGTATCAGAATTAAGATACTTAACTGCTTCAACAAAAATAAAAATTATCAGAATATCATCAAAGAAAAAGATAGATATTTGAGGCAACTTGTTACTTACCTTGGAATGCTCCTAGTGCCGAACCCAACCCACACTCCCCAAAATTCAACAGAATACTATCTTTTATAGCAGCAGTTACATTAGACCTTGTAAGTATAATAGGAGCAACTGCAACTTGGTCTCTATTAGGATTCAGAAAAACCTCCATCACCATGTATCTATTTTTAAATCCCACCATGATCACAATTCACCGGAGACTTTCTTCCCAGCGACGGTGTTCCGCAACCGAGATCGAGAAGACTGCGGCGCCATATGGGACGGTATCGGGTTATGGGCTTACGGCCCATATACCCAATATACTGGAGTGGACCAGGTCTGGCCCAACAAGATATAAAAGTGGTGCTGCTTACACGTGTATAGTTTCAATAGGAGGATATTATAATTTTAAAATTTAAAAAAATATGAGCAAGTGGATTTAGTGAGGATCCGATAGTTAATCCAAAAATGTAGGTGGAGTTGACATGTGACATAACCTGACCCGAAAAGGATAGTGGCTGAGATTAACAGCATTTGGGTCGCAATTTGCCCGAAATTTGACATGCATTTGCGTTTGTTATGGATAGTTTTGTCGTACAGTGAGTGTGTCCCACAACTTCACAGTGCCCCAAAAGGGTTGGTTTTCTATAAATACCTGACCCATGGTGCTTTGTTCCTTGCCTATTTTAATGCTTTTAACGTAGCTTAGGTTCGGCAGAAAGAGAGAGAGAGAGAGAGAGAGTGAGTGAGTTTTTTTGTTTTGGTTTTTTTTTTTGTTCTTCTCATTTTGTAGGTACTGAGGAAGAAGACTCAAGCACCTTGACTTTTGTACAAGAGCTTGTGAGTTTATTTTCTTTCATTTCATTTTTTTTTTTTAAATTTCTATTCTGTATTTGGTGCAATTGTGAACATAAAATATCATAACTTTAAAAATGATTTATTTATGAAAATTATAATTCAATTTTTTTTTTTTTGGTGTTTAAATTTTTGGTAGGAATGATTATGATTATGTTGTGAGGATGATGTTGTGTCCTCTTCCCTATGAATTATTTTAACTTTTGAGGTGTTTAATTATGGTTAATTTATTAATTAATTAATTTTTAATAGTCCTTTGTGTTAATTTTCATCTTTTGGAAATTTTGATTGGCCATGGTGTAGATCTGCTACATGTGGATATCTGTACGGGCATAGAACAAACATTGTTTTGTCTTATTTGTCTGAGACAGAAATATAGTAGTAAAGTAATTTCTAATTATGTCTTGTTTATGTTTATGCTTTGTGAATTTGATATTTTCATGAGAATTCCATTATTATTATTATTATTATTATTATTATTATTATTATTATTATTTTATTTTTAGTTTTTGTGGTTTGGTTCCCTGTTTTGGAAGGTTGTTACCTTCAAGGAATTAGATCTAATTTATGGAAGCAGTTTTCTCAGTTATTGCACCCATGTGTTAGAACCTTCTCTGGAAGGGAATTAGTTATTGAAGTGTGAGATTGGTGTTTTTACTTTCTAAAAAAATTTGTCTATGAGATAAGGATGGCTGGTTATAGAAGAGTTTTAGTTGTTGCATATCTCTTTAGAGCCAAATAGGTCAGTTTCTATTGAGTTTGACTGAATCCTGTGTTGTTGTGGTGGGCCATGCAGACAATTCAGGCAAGGCCTTGAAGTTGGAGTGTTTTAGATTGGAATCTTAGAAGTTCTTACTTTTTGGACTGAAGGAATGGAGGTATATGGAAAATCTTTGGTTGCAGCTCCTGCAAATGTTATTTATCTGTCAAGTATTTTGGGCCATGATGGTCCAGTTCCTGTTCACAAATGCGACTGGAAATGTGAGAATGAACATGTTTGTGGAAACATGTATCGCTGCAAGCTAACAGGGCTGACTCACATCTGTGATAAAAACTGTAACCAGAGAATTCTGTATGATAACCATACCTCCCTCTGCCTTGCAAGTGGTCACATGTTTCCCCTTACACAAGCAGAGGAGCAAGCTGTGAGAGGTGTTCGTAGAAAGCTTGATGCGGAGAATGCGCCTGCTGATGGCTGTGGTTTTAAGCGCAGACGGGATGCACAATTCCATCCTTCTCCTTTCGAGAGATCTTTCTCTGCTGTCAGTCCTATCTGCAGCCAAGTTGGAGATGGCATGGATATGAGCTAGATATATATTATATAACTGAGAAAAGACTTTGTTTTCATTTCCTATGTCTCTTTGAAGTTTTTTACTTTTCTATCGTATGAGTATCAATAACTGAACTTTGAACAATCCTGGATTACTTATTGGTGGACTTTATGTGTCCCCATCTGATGTAGGAAAACCTTATATTAGTATTACTGTAATTTAGTGTTTAAAATGGTTCCACTGTTTAGTAGGGATTTGAGCAGGCTCTGTGCACACCTTTATGACACTTAAATCGACTTGAGTTTCTTGCTTACCTTAGTGAGAATCAGAGTATTATGGCTGACTGCAGGGTGTTGTTTGGTCATTGCAATGCTTGAATTTGATTTGGACCTCAATGATGTGTATTTATATGGGCAATGTATTTAACCGTAACCCTTTTCTAACTGCCTTTCAATATCCTTGTGTATCTGCAATCACAAGGCAGACCTATTCTAGTAGTATTCATTACTAATACTACTGTGATGTGTTATATTCTTTATGTTTGTTATCCTTTATCCTGTAGGAACAGCTTTTGGCTGAAAAATCTATTCAGGGTTATTTACATTGTTATATTGATAACCTTGGACTTCTGTAAGCTCATGATCTGTCCAGTGGAACAAAATTGTTGGTACATATCTGGGGAAACTGGTTTTGGTTTTACTGTCTAACTCTTCCTTTTTCTGTACAGGCTCAAGGGAGATGATCTAATTCACATCTTTATTTGTCTTAGTTATATTTCTATTATGTTTTCTTTCCATGATTTTATTGACAGCTGGATGTTTGAGGTTAATGTAACTTGTGCAGGTCTTGAAGCATGTGCTATGAAGGAGCATTCAAAACATTTTTGTTGCAATACTGAATAAATTCTTACAATTTTGAAGTTCTCTATGAAGTGTTGATAAATGTCTTATTTTCTTAATGCAGGCTCAGGCATTGGTACTTTTGCTTGAGTATCTCTGTCTTTGCTGAGGTTTGGAGAAGAGGACAGTAATGGAGCTGTAAAGAGTTCGAGATTAAGTTGGTGATCCTGGCACTACAGAATGCCAAAAGATTGGAGGTAAGAACAGTTATGATAATGTTCATAGTAGTTGATACAAACACATAAAGGAAAGCTGAAAAAGTAGGCATACCAACCCTTAATTTACATTGAAATTTCTGAACTCTGTTTAATTTCCATTACTTCATTTATTTATTGTAGATGGTGACATTGAGCAATTGAAACGGGATCTTACAAGAGATACTTATCATCATCATTTGTTGTCATCATCACCATCTATTTGCCAAACTTGCTGATTATTTCTTTCTTGACGCGTTGGAGGATTAAAGTGATAAATAACCCTGTGCTTTAAACTTGAAAGTAAATTCTCCTCTGAATTGTCTTGTTTAGGGTTTATGCTCAATTTTGTACTTCTGTTATGTTCTAGGCAGATGCAATTATCTTTTCTGGTACTTAGGAAGGGGATGTAAGTTTTTCTGATATTTGTGAATGTTTTGTTTATGAACATTTTACGTATCCAATCAATGGATTTTGGACTTGTTAACTTTATTGTGTATCCTAATTGTAATGAATGTTTTATGTCATTTATTTTATATTAATGCCAATTACTCTGCCTGCTTTTCATATGCAACCACATTTTAGGTATGTTTCACAAGTTCAACAGTTCTGAGAAAATAGGTTCAAAAATATTGATATAGGATGTTTCCTTTGCAATGTACACTTATTTTGAAATTGAGTCACAATACCTGCAGGGAGAGTAATTCATTTTCTTTCTCCAATATATGGAATTTTAAAAAAAAAATGTGAGAAAGTTACCATTAAGGTACTAATTGATGTATTAAATAGTTTGGGATTAATATAATATTTTATACATATAATTTATAATTTATAGTATGAAAAAGTTTCTAATTTAATAATGGATTTGTGGGAAAATTATATAATAAAAATTACTTAATTTTGCAAGTGAATTTAAAAAAAAAAACAAACAAAAGAGTGAATGCTTAAATTTTCAAACTTTAATTTGACTTTCGTTATCACTGCTGTCAAGGAGTCTCCCAACGATTGTTTTCCCATTGGAAATAATTAGCATTTATTTGAAGGGAGGTCGGGGTCAACATCACTGTTGAAAAGTTGTTGTTTTCCTTGCATGAAAGGGCACTGGTTGCTGGTTGGTGAGTATATGTAAATGTTCTGAAGTCACTGTTCAGAGGTCAAGGGGTGTGTATTACCCTGTTAGGTGTACTACTCAGGGGCTTGGGGCAATATGCCCTAGGAAGTTTCCCTCTTACGTAGTCAATGGTCTTCCATGTAGATGTTGTAGGAGGAATCCTAGGTCACTTCTTAATAGGATCATCCTATGCACTAATGGACCTCCCTACACGGTGGAATCCCAATCATAGATTTCCTTATTTGTACCATTTTTCCCACGAAACAACATAGGCAAAGAATTGCTTCTTAATTAGGCCATCCACAATAAAAGAAATACTAAACCCATAAACCTTGTCTTGCGGCTGAGAATTTCATCAAAGCAACTTAACGTTTTGGTTTTGTAATATGTAATAGCATACAAATCCTTAAATTACAAATATGGGGAGGTTTGTCCATTATTCCCTGTCTCATCAATCACCTCTAGTTCCCTCAAGAACACACATCCATTAACACCATCAATAAGAACAATTGAAAATGCCATTGGTAGCATCCTGGAATTTCCCCACTTTCCTTCTTATTCTCTTTACATCATTAACTTATTCTTTCTCTAGCATATTCACCATAACCAACAATTGCCACCAGACTATATGGCCCGGTACACTCTCCGGTGCAGGCACACCGTCACTTCCAACGACCGGATTCCGGCTGGAGCCTGGCCAAAGTGTCAAACTCACAAGTGTTCCGGGATGGTCAGGTAGGATATGGGCAAGGACTGGTTGCACATTTGATGCAACAGGAATTGGCAAATGCCAAACTGGTGACTGTGGTGGAAGGCTGGAATGTGATGGTAATGGCGCTGCTCCCCCTACCTCGCTTTTCGAGATAACACTCGGCGAAGGGAATGACCAAGACTATTATGATGTTAGCATGGTAGATGGCTACAATCTACCACTACTTGCTCTTCCAAGAGGTGTATATGGTGGTAGTGCATGTAATGCCACAGGTTGTGTGACCGATATCAACAGAGGTAATAGTTTTATAAATTATAATTTTACCATATGGTTCATTATATTATTTCATTAGGTACTATTTTTACATTAAAAAAAAAATGTAATGTTATAGGATGCCCAAAAGAACTTCAAGTGGTTGGTGGGGATGGATACCAAGGTGATACTGGTGTGGTTGGGTGTAAGAGTGCTTGTGAGGCATTTGGATCGGATCAGTACTGCTGCAGTGGACAATTTGCTAACCCAACAATATGCCAACCTTCCTATTATTCCTCAGTTTTCAAGAAGGCTTGTCCAAGAGCTTATAGCTATGCATTTGATGATGGCACTAGCACTTTCACTTGCAAAGCTTATGAATATGACATTATTTTCTGTCCCAACAGCAATAGGTACACATAACATTTTCTCTCTCAATTCTGATCAGTTTTCCATTCTCTTTGAATTTATTGCCACATGTTTGGAAAAATATACTAACACTCGGCTAATATTTTGCACCACAACACAGGAATAATGCAAAACCAAATGGTGCCTTGACTCCTCCAACGCCGTCAATTGGACAGCCCTATGGGAAGTTTCAGCGAGTCAGTTCTTCATCAAATATTCTTTTGCCATTTCAATCGACATTCTTTCTCTTGGTTGCCACTGTCTCTGCATTTTTAGCAAAGACATGGCCATTGATATGATCATATGAAACAATGCTAGAAGAAAAACCCACAAGTGTTCTTGAAAAGATGGGAGAAACAAAAAATAAATAAATAGGGCCTTGACAAGGAGATGGAACTGATGAGCAGCAGAAATACAACACCTGGAGAATCCCAATAAAGAAAAAAAAACAGAAATTACTCTTCCAAAGTTCTAATCCATGACATGACTAAGAACCAATAGCTATTCAGTATATTCATTATCTTCTCAAAATAACTTGTAAATCCTGCAAAAAATAATTCTTTGGAAGGAAACAATTAGTTATTTGCAATGTAATCCTCAAGGTTATGCTCTGAATATTATAGCTTCAACTACATTATTATGCAGAAATTGAATGAACAAAGGTTCCCAAGTAACTGATAAATAAAGAATTTATAAATAGCATCATATTACTTTATAAATAGCTCAGCTGAAGGCCGATTAAATCTTTTGAGGTAAGAAGGCTAAAAATAAAATAATAGAAAATCTTGAAGATGAATGTGAAACAATTAACTGAGCTAATAAATTATTAATGACTACTATAAAGATTAAATTAATTTACAAGTCGCTGAATTATTTGATAATTTTCAAATAGGTTTCTAAACTTAAAAAATTTATAATTCAATCTCTAAAACTCTCTTAATTCCTTTGCCTTAAATAATAGTAAGTGGAGGTTAACACATGTTAAGGAGATTTTATACTACTTAAGCAAGTGGATGGAGGTTTGATCCCGGCTTGAAAATTATTCTCGAAAAGACTCGACAATATCGAAAGAATTAGTCATCCAATTACGTGGGTGAATATTTTGGGAAAAAATTATAATAATAATGATAATTATTATTATTATTATAGATAAATAAATAGAATGAGCAGTGGATATTTGATTTCATCGGCAAACATAGTTTCTAAAAAATTACGAATACAGTATAATTTAATTTGTTTTCATTTAAAAAAATATCTATTTTGACAATTTAATTTAAGATAAATAAATTGCACAATAAACCTTCATAATTTATACTATAAGGTGTTGTTAACCGGTGTCTCAAATTATTAATTAAAAAATATAGCATATTAAGGAAAATTGACATTAAAAATCTAAATTTATTAATTTTCATTGTTTTAAATATAAGACTATTTTAAAATTCTTTATTTTTTTTATATCTATACCAATTTTGTTTAAAAAAAAAAACTTTATACCAATTTTTTTAATGAATGTATAATTTAGTACTCTTTAGCATTTTCCGTCAGGACAAATCCCGTAATGAGTAACAACAATTCTTACCTTATCGAATTTATCCTTTAAAAATAAAAATAAAACACGGAAATTAATGTTCAAAGACAACAAAAAATCTAAAAACACAACTTTACTTACTGGAACTAAAATCTTGGGAATGAGACATAAATGCTAGTAGTTCAGTGTTCAATTCCCACTAAAAATTTTATATTTAAGATGGTGGATTATCGTGTTGATCTCGTGCGTTCTAGTATAGACTAAGGAAAATTTTGTAGATAAGAACGCCGACAGTACTCTTTAGCATTTTCCGTCGGGACAAATCCAGTAATGAGTAACAACAATTCTTACCTATTGAATTTATCCTTTAAAAATAAAAAATAAAACAAATAAAATTAATGTTTAAAGACAACAAGAATCTAAAAACACAATTTACTTGCTCCAACTGAAATCTTGGGAATGGGCACAGGTGTCAGTAATCTCGTGTTCGATTCCCACAAAAAACATTCTGCTGGAAAAAAAGTCAGTCACGCAGCTCGCTCCGAATTAATCTCAAGAGCTCCATGATATTAAGGATGCTTTTGAGAATACCGGAAGTTCCGCGAGGAATACGGAAAAAAAAAACACGACTTTACTCAATAGTCAGGAATCTATTACTATCACTTTATCACCTTGGCCACTTTGATTCTTTGAATTCCTCTCCTCCCTTAACCCTAACCCCCATTCCAATGTCAGGAATCGATAGGATCAGCACTTTACCAGACGCCGTGATCTGTCACATTCTCTCTTTCCTCCCAACCAAGCTCGCCGCCGCAACCAGCATCCTTTCTAAGCGCTGGACCCCACTCTGGCTCTCTCTTCTCAATCTCGACTTCGACGAACACGACGAAAGGCGCCACCTCCATTTCTCTCAAATGGTTTCCCAAGCTATTCTCCGGAGAGACCCCACCCTGCCTGTCAAAACCTTCACCCTCGTATGCTGCCCCGATTCCCTCTGCCAACCTTCCCACGTCGCCGCCTGGGTCGAAGCCACCGTGCGCCGCGGACTCCAGTTCCTCCAACTCCGCCTCCACAGCGGAATCAATCTCCGCTCCAACGTTCTCGCCAGCGCCACGCTCGTCGCTCTCAAACTCACTGATTTAACTTTGAACGATGCTTTCAGCGCCGGTACTTTCCCGAACCTCAAAACCTTGTATTTGAAATTGGTTCATTTCGAAAAGCCCGAGTATCTTATGCGGCTTGTTTCCGCTTGTCCGATTCTCGAGGATTTGTTTGCCTGTGGCTCAACTGTCAATGGTAAGTGGATTAACGATGGAGATATCGTTCCGGACGCGGAGTTTCGGACTTTGCACAAGCTGGTTAGGGCGTGTGTTTCGGATAATTGCGTCCCGTTGAAATGCATTTATAAAGTAAAGTCTCTCATCATGCATGAGGTATATGAGAAATTCAGAATTATGCTTTGTGCTTTGCTTGAGGAAATCGAATTTGTTATGTGTTTTTCATTTTTTTTTTTTGGGTTTATTCATTTGCAGAAGTTTTCCCATTACAAGGTCAATAGGACCTTTAGTAACTTAACTTTTCTCGGGCTTATCTTCATGGTCTATGATTGGGATTGCTTCATAGAAGTACTCCAGCATTGCCCGAAGCTTCAAACTCTTTTGATTGTCAAGGTTTGTTTTTTATGTTTCGATGAAGAATGATTTTTGTAAGGCTTATTTATGGTTTTGATCCCTAAAAGATTAACGAGTTTTGGTTTTAGTTCCTAAAAGTTATTTTGACCGCGACTGGTCCGTAATTTTTCAAACATTTTGGTTTTGGTCCCATCTGTTAGAAAAAATCAATTATTTGTTGACGTGGTTAATGGAAACTCACACCAACAGCTACGTGGTGTGAGATAGCGCCAAATAAGTATTGTGAAGTGGATGATTCAGGTCCATAAATGCAAAATTTTGCGTATGAGACCATTTTGTGTCCATGGATCTGTATCATCCATGTCATATCACTTATTTGGCGTTTTCTCACACTACGTGACTGATGTTAGGGTGTTCCGCTAGCCACGTCCGCAAATAACAGTTTTTTTCATAATGCAGTGGATCAAAACCAAAATATTTGAAAAATTAAGGATCAGTCCCGGTCAAAATAACTTATAGGGACTAAAATCAAAACAGGCCGAACTTTTAGCGACCAAAAGCATAAATAAGCCTTTTTGTAATATATATATATATATTTGTTGCGTTTTTTTATAAAAAGAAAGGTTCTGTTTGATGTCTGTTGTGCAGTATGCTGATCGTAACCCTGATGACAAAAAGTGGGTGCAGCGGTCACAGCCTGTTCCCAAATGTCTTACATCACACCTCAAAAAATTCACTCTTAAAAACTTTCGAGGCTGGGAATGCGAGCTGCAATTCGCAAAATATATTCTGCAAAATGCGAAAGTTCTACGTAGCATGAGAATCTGCAGTGTCGCATTCTCAAATCCAGAGGCGAAATTCGAATTGATTCGCAAGTTATCTCTATGCCCAAGGAGGTCCGAGACATGTAAACTCTCATTTGAGTGATAAATCACGGATATGCTTTGTATGAAGATGCAAGTAGTTTCGTGATGTCTTCCTTTTAATTAGTAGTGTCCTCTCCTCAAGTGTTGGCTGGATTTTGTAGACTTTGAAATACATGGTTTTGTACTCACAGATTAGAGAGAATGATTGTCCTTACTCTCCCTTTATGTAATGTAGATTTCAAAAAATAGATTAGTCTTTCCTTAACCAGATGATTGTAGCTCCTTCCAATTTTCTCTTTGCTGTTGTTTGTTTGTAATTTAAGTTTCATTCACATCATGTGTTGAGTTACATAGGCACCCAGTTTAGAGAATTAGTTGTTGACTTTGAAGGACATGATCTCTGTCTAGTACACATATTAGAGAGAATGATTGTCCTTGCTCTTCCTTTATGTAATATAGATTTAAAAAAAAAAAAAAAAAAAGATTGGTTTTTCCTGAATCAGATGATTCCAGCTCCTTTTTAGATGATTCTAGCTCCTTCCATCCTTCTCTTTATTGATTTTTTTGTTTGTAATATAAGTTGTGTCCGTATCATGTGTTGAGCTACAAATGCACCCAGTTAAGACTATTGTGATATCAGCATGGATGATGACTACAATCTGCCACTAATTGCCCTTCCATGAGGTGTACATGGTGGTGGTGCGGTACCTGTAATGTCACAGGTGGTGTGACTGGTATCAACAGAGGTAAGATATTTAATTATACCATGGTTCATTAGGTACTATGATTACACGTGGTAGAATGACCAGAGTACTTTTTAGTTTTTATATTTCAGGAACTTGCAATGTCATAAGTTGCCCTAAAGAACTTCAAGTTTGGGGGAGAAGGATACCAAGATGATACTGATGCGGTTTGATGTAAGTGGGCTTGTGAGCTGAGGCATTTGGGTCAGATCAGTAGTGTGCTGCTTTGGACAATTTGCCAACCCTCTCGTTTTTCCTCCATTTATGAATATATTTTCTGTCCCAACAGCAATAGGTGCACATAACATTTTATCTCTCAATTCCGATTAGTTTTCCATTCTTTTTCAAATTCTCGCCTCATATTTTGAAAAAGATTCTAATACTCATTTAATGTTTTGCATTGTAACACAGGAATGTAAAACCAAATGGTGCATTTTCTCCTCTAACGCAGTCAATAGCCCCGTGGGAAGTTTCAGCTGGTTCATATACCCATACAGAGATGCTCACAAGGTCTCACTTTGGTATTTTGAAAAGAAAAAAAATAGTATAAATAAAAATAAGTAACTAAGGGTGAGATTTGCTCACTATTGATAACATAATGGTGACTTAATTGAGGGATTAATTTATTCAATAATTAAAGTTCGAGAATTAATTAGGAAAAAAAAAAGGGTTCATGATGCCTATTGACATGAAGTTTATAAGATACAAGCTCTTACTCCGTGCAATGCACGGGTTGTTGATATTTTATTTTTTTATGAAATATTTTAAATTAAAGATTATTATTAGCAACAACCAAAAATAATTATATAAAAAGGTAGGAATTCAAACCAAACTGTACAATGAAATAAAATTAATTTAAATCATTTTGTTGATAAATTTTGTACTTCCCCATATAAATCAAAAATAACATTTTTTATGTGTTATTCTCTATTTATTTGATGAATAAATTAATATTTTTATATGATTATCTACTTTATTGTGATAAATCAAAATTAAATCAGAATTTTGTTTGATGGTATTATGAGCAGAATGTCTGTTGTTTATTTTGAGAAGGAAAGTTGAATCATGGTGCTATAATAAAAAATTATTTATTTTTTTTCAAATTTATCTTACCGATTTTTTTTATATTTCCTTAAATTATGGAATTTGTATGTAGTTCATCTTTGGTTAAGTGTTTGGTTAATTACCTTAACAAATTTTATAGATTTAAGTTATATTTATCCAAAATAAATAATCTATTTATTTATTATCTATTTAATTTCAAATTGTAATATCTTCAATGGGGATAATGATTTAGAAAATTTGAATAATTTATTTAATTTCAAATCATAATATTTTGGTTAGAGATAATGATTATTTACCGATAAAGATTTATCCAAAATTAATAACAAATTCAACTTATTTAATATGTATTTATCTAAAATAAATTAATGATTTGAAAAACGTGAATAATCTAATTTCAAATTGTAGTATTTTGGTTGCGGATAATGATTTCAAATTGTGGTTTTAATTCTCTTGTACAAAAAATTTTAAAAAAATATTTACATCAAGTATAAAATCAAAATATATAATAATTTTTATCTATTCCAAAAACAAAATATATTATTGAAGGAATTGCAGCAGCCATAGATGGAGTCTTCTGAAATTAAAACTTAGGCCTCTCGAGAAGATGCAGTCTTCTACCACATAACGTCTTCTCCATATCCTTCAACATATCCTTTCTACCACTATACATGATGTACCTGACCATATCCTTCAACATATCATTTCTCTCCTCTTCTCCACCAAATATGCAGTTCGAACATGTGTACTATCCAAAAGATGGGTATATTTATGGAAGGATGTCTCCAATATTTTGTTGCCACAAACAGGATTTAAGTCAAGGCAACAATTCATAGACTTTGTATCGAGATTTTTTCAAGTTTATGATTGCTCAAATATTCATAGGCATTGGTTTTGGAAACACTTCTTATGACTTGTTCACCACCTCTTTTTTATGCCCAGCATCCTACTACAAGACACTGCAGTTGAAAAAACCAATCCAGGAGGCACAGAGAGAGTAGGGGACATAGAGAAAAAGGAGAGAATTTTTCTACATATTAAGGACTAAATGATCAGGACTAGTCCTTTAGCGTACAGTTCTGAAGATAGGGATGATCGTACTTGACATATTTGTTCCAGTAAGACCGATACTTTGTCATGGCAATCTCTAACCATGGCTTCATATTGCCATTGTAGCGTACAATTGCAACATTCTCAATCTATGATCGACCAAGGCTTCATATTGTTAAAAGTAGTAAAACAGTATTACGACTCAACATAAATTTTTTTTTATGGGTCGTAAGGGGGTGCTACGACCTGCGGGTCGTGACACCCGCTTACGATCCATTCAGAATTTTTTTTTTAAATCGTAAACCCCCTTATGACCCGTGTAAAATCCTATTTTTTTTAAAGGGCATAATAGGTATAATTTAAATAATTGGGGTGACAATAATAGACCTTGAGGTGGCAAAATAATTACCCCGAATTGTTTGAGATTGGACTAATTTTTAGTCTTTCTTCCTGTTTTGGACCTTTACATTCTTTTACCCTCTCAATTGACAATCTTTCTCTAGGTGCATTGTCTCTACCTTTTTAACAAATTAAAGACATGACTGATACGAAAAATGCTAGAGGAGAACTCGCCAAGTGTTCTTTAAGAAGCAGGAAAAAAAAGGCCCACAGGAGGAGATGGAGATGATAAGCAACAAAAATAGGCTTGAATATGTAGTAAGTACTTGTAATATAAGTAATTTTGATTTTAGTCTTCCAATTTTATTTTATTTTTGTTTGCGTCCCACAGATAGTTTGCCTATCGTTTTTCTTTAAGTTATATGATCAGTTAGTCTATATTTAATCACATAATCGGTTAATTAATTTGATGTGTATCACATATTATTATTAAAGATTAAAAACCAAAAATTTAGAAAAGATAAGGACTAAAATTAAAAACAAATTAAAGAAACTAAATACTCCCTCCGTCCCTAAATATAGCATACCTTTGGGGAATTTCACGACCATTAAGAAAGTGAAATAATTTAGTTAATTATATTGGAAATGTGAACTTTTGAAATGTATTTTCAAAATTACCCATGTTAATATTATTGAGAATCTAAAAAGTGTTAAATAAATAGGAGTACTTGTGGATAAAAAAACGTAATTAATTATCATTGAAAATTGAAAATTGGTAAAGGGTCTTATAAATAGAGACAAAATAAAAATGTTAAAAAGATATTATATTCAAAGATGGAGGGAGTATCAAATTTCGGTAACTTCTCACGTAAGGTAAAGAATCCAAAAGAAACAAGTAAACGTGAAATTACTCTTCCAAATCATCCTAACAATGCTTTATATATCACTTCAACCTAACATGAAGCGGCCATCGCTAATCTTTGACTACTGGATACTCCATCCGGTTCCTAATATAAGCACTATTTGATCAATTTTACTCCTTTAAAAAAATTAGTTTATATTGTTAGTGGTATTGAAAATGTAAATACTTTATATAATTTTTCAAAAGTAACACTATAATAATTATTGAAAATCTAAAAAGTGTTGAGTAAATAAGGGTATATATGGAAAAGAAGTAATTAATGCTATTGAAAATTGGAAATGAGGCTTATATTAAGGACAAGAAAAAGCCTTCAAAAGGGACTTATATAGTTATATATAGGACGGAGGGAGTATATCATTTCTCTTGTTTATAATTTCAGTTAACATGCCTCTAATCTCTATGAATTTTTTTTCATAAGCAAAACGAGATTAACAAGAATATAAAGGGTACTCTAACTGTGTACATGAGGTTACTTCATCGTAGATATATAGCTTTCATACACCAATATGAGTATATGACAAAGGAATACAAATGCCCCCAGTTTTGAATCACATCCCTGACATTGATAATATTCATACACTATATCAAAAGTCTCCAACCATAAAATAACTTTGTTTCTCTTTATCCATATGGACCAAACAACTTTATTCTCATTGATCAAGAGAATAAAATTTGAATTACCTAAATATTGATTTAATATTTTATGACTAATAAGAGAGGGCAAACTTTAAAAAATACTCCATCCGGTCCTATTTATAAGATCTTTTGTGGTTTTTCACTTCTAATAAAGAAAGTGAATAAATTTGTTAATGACAATGGAAATTTGAAAATTTGATATACTTTTTCAAAATTAATTCTATAATTATTATCAGAATTCTAAAAAGTGTTGACTTAATAGGGATGCTTGTGAAAAGAAGTAAATAAATGTTATTGAAAATTGAAAATGGATCTTATAAATAAGACCAAACAAATTAATCACGACTACAACCGTAACTGCTTGTTTGTTCATACTTCATACACCTTCTATCCTTATTTATAAATTTTTTTTATTAATTCACATATATTAAGAAAATTAGTTAAAATTAATAATTGTTCTCAAATTCATTAAAAAAATTATTAACATTATTCTCAAATTATCTCAATTCGAATTTTGAAGTCAAAAACTGTATAATTATAGCCATTATTATAGAAAAAATAAAAAAATATATTGAAATACAGAAAAAGTAATAATTATATAATGCAAACAATAAGAGTATATTTGGTATAAAATATTTAATATTGTCTATATATAATAAAATGACTTACATTTAATGACAAATAAACCTTTAAAAAGATGAGTTATAAATAAGAACCGAGATAGTATTAAACATATAAAATCTATTTTTACCACTTTAAATAAAATATACTTGGTGTATTATGACAATAAAAATTGAGGTTAGATGAAAAGTAATAAAACAAAACATATTTGCTTCAAAAAAAATTAACAATTACTAATACTTTAAGATATATTGAAACTTTTAAAATTGAGCATATTTTCTTCATACACTTGTTACAAAGTATTTTTCTTACCCACAACAGAAGTCGAATCCTGACAACATGCTTAAGCTTAAAAAACACAATCATTTGTAAATATATATATATATATATATATATATATATATATATATATGTTGAATTTTGTTGATGAACTTAAAAAAGAGCATGAGAAGAAATGGAAATGGAAGAAGGAGGGTTAGTGATGCGGGAGAGCTGGTCCATGAGGGAGACGATGCGAGCGTGGTAGTCACGCGCCTGCTGAACTGCCTCAGCTTCCAGCTCTCCTAACTGAATGCACAGCCTCTCCTCCGCCTCCTCCGCCACTCGTACCCTCTCCCATGCTTCGAGAAGCTGTCGCTGCACGTGCTCCTCCCTTTCCCTGCTCTTCCTCAACTCCTCTTCCAGTTCCTCGTTTCTCTTCTTCAGCTCCGACGACGACGTTTCATTAGCCTCTCTCGTCGTTGTTGCCGTCTTCTTGTCAACGATTCCGATTAGAGCCATCATCGTTTTTAATTTAATTTTTTGGGAATGCAGTAAGGGAGGGGAATGAAAGGAAAGGGTGTATAAATAGTAGTGAAGAGTGAAGAGAGCTAGTCTAGTACGGAGTATAATAGTGTGTGTCCAGGTTCATTTGAATCTGCCTTGGGCTTCTGTTTTCCTTCGTTTTTGACTTCTTCTTCTTCTTCTTATTCTTATTATTATTATTATTATTATTATTATTATTATTATTATTAAAAAAGAAATAGAGTATAATAACTTGAAAAACTAAATGCATTAGTATCTACTATTATTAACTAATCAAATATATTTTGACTAGAAAAATTGTCCATGCGATGCAGAGTCTTAAATTTCGTTATTCTTACAATTTGTTCAAATATTAAACATTAATTTTATTTACATGTGACTATTTTTCTAGAGAAGAATAAATTTATTATTTTTTGGAATTATATTTTATATGTATGGTATTTTTTTTAATTATTACGAATTTACAATGAAAAAAATAATATTTATGATCAGACAAATTTATGTAATCAAATCGGAATATAATACTTATAATTAGATAAAATGTGAAAAAGATTTTAAAAAAATTTATAATATGTGAAACATTCATGAATACTTTAAAAACATTATGAATAACTATTCATGAGCATTTGTTTAAATAAACAAATATTTTATATTTTATATTTGCCTAATCGTGTCTTTAAACCCTCCTCAAAAGTGAATAATTGATTCCCAAAAGACCTACAAAATCACATCACTTTCGATATACAAAATGAAACATATTATAAAGGGGATTAAGATCAATAGAAAATCCAATAATATATATAACATTAAATTTATAGATATTAAAAAAAATAGAAAATAAAATATTAAAAGAAGCAAACCCAATAGAAACTTGAAGAATGGCCTCAAAAAATCATGTCTCTGAAATCACCTTGCTTTCAAATAATCATGTATTCAAATAAATGGAAGTTTGCTTATGATAATCAAATAAAATAACAGAGTTAGCGAAAAATAGAATGAATAACATACTAATCCGGAATGAATAGCATGCTTACCGTTATTTAATATTAGACATCATGAACTTTTTACTATTAAAACATGATTAAAAAAATAAATAGTAAAATTCCAATAAAATAAATAGAAGTGCAGAAATTATAGAGATGAAGCATATATATATATATATATATATATATATATATATATATATATATACTATTATCAATTTTCTTGCACATTCAAAATCTTCAGCATGATAAAAAAGTAATATCTTAAAATATTTTACGAAAATGAACTAAGAAAAGCTTCAAAAAGTTGAAGTGATATTACTGCTATAAAAAGAAGATGACGCAAATGAGATATAGTACCTTGAGTGTCTATAACAATTGTGTATATATATATATATATATATATATATATATATATTGAATGATAGATTTTACATGCATATATATACTTGTTCATGGTGAATTTAGTAATGATCCATGAATACAGTGTATAGACAATGTCCTATCATAATAATATAAATTGTAACGTACACAACGTGCATTCATTACAAAAATCATTTACCTTCCTTCGTTCAGTTACATACATTCATTTTTATATGTCATATCTCATGTTTAGAATGAAAGAAAATGAAAAGATTTTACCTTGGATGAATATGTACAGATGTGATTTATTATTACATTTGCAATTGCATGGTTGAGATTAGAAGGTAAATTAGGAGGGGAAGTAAGATTAGTAATAGGATTAAAGAGGGAATGAAATCACATTTACCTTCAACTTCTCCTATTTTATAATATGTTGATGATAAGGGGTTTTTTTTTTTAACCTATGTACCTGATGTATAGGTTAATCAAATCTTGAAAAGTATTCATGCATTCCAGTTTTATTTTTAATAACTAATTTCGCACAAATTAAGAAAGTTAGTTAGTTAAATGTATTTAATTTTTTCAAATTCATGAAAAAATAGACTACATTAGTAAATTTACATTAGGAATGAAACAAAAATTAAATGACTTAACCACGTTACGAGGATATTTTATGAATTATTATATTGAAAATAGAAAGTGAGTTAATTTTTGTTTATATTTAAGATCATTAGTGGAGTGTTTTTTTTTGCTTATAAATGAAACCGGAAGGAGTAAATGTTTATTGGAAGCTAATATATTTAATGAATTAAAAAAATAAATTTTTAGTTCTCAAATACAATTTTATCATTTAATGTTTTCTTATCATATATACATAAGAAACTCTTTTAATAATACTAAGGCTAAATTACGTATTTAGTTTATTACTTAATTTTTCAATTTCAAATCGATCTCTTACGTTTTTTTGTATCATATTAGTCTCTCAGGTTTCTTTTTGCTATCAAATTTGTCCCTAAGTCATTATTTATCCTACTATCAACATCTTATTGGTCCACATTTGCAATATTGGAGAGAAAAATAACATGTATGTGTGTATTTTATTAATCCATATAATATGAACAACGATTCAGAGACTAAATTGATAGTGAAAATAAACGTGAGGGACCAATACGATACCAAAAAAACGTAAATGACCAATTTAAAATTAAAAAATAAAGCAATTGGCCAAATATGTAGTTTAGCTTAATATTAACAAGGGTTTTCTTAATTCATAGGCACTTAATTATGGCATAGGGAGACCATTAAAATAGAAAACTTAAAAGAGAGTATCATAGCACGCATCACCTATCAAAATATTATATTTTTATTTTTTAAAAAATAAAACTTATTATTTTGAGTTTTTTATCCTCAAGAAAGTCTGTTAATAATAACTCAAAAATGTAAATGTATAAAGCTATTTGCAACTTCGGTGTCCAGATACATCATTTAATTTCGAAAACAAGTCTTTTTTTTTTTTAATACTAGTTTATAAACATTTTTTTATTAAGACTATATATACTGACCTTCCTTTAAAGGGCGATGACTGTGAATATTTGATTTTCAAAATCAAAGAAGTGAAATTTAAGGTACAAATTAAAAAAAAAAATAAATATTAAAAAGTGTCTCTAGAAAAAATGTATTTTCTAGATTATCAATAAATAACAATTTTGACTTATAAATTTTTTTCTATCTTTAATAACCTTAATAATAAATGTATAACAAAATTCTTTAAAAAAATAATTAAATCAATTTAGGAAAAGCATGCATTCTTACGCACGTTCTCATACATAAGAAGAAATTGCACTTATCATCTTTGAGGTTTGTCATAATGAAAAACACATATTTTCTATTTTTAAAAATGACACTAATCATCTCTATGTTATAATTTGAGTTAGATTAATACTAATTCCATACTTCAAATTAAAGAAATTAAAATATGTAGCATGTGCATTAACAATGGATTGGGGTATGAGAAAAAGAGAAAAAAAATCTTTTTAGTTTTAATCAATTTATTTGTCATAAGAAATATAAGTGTAACAAATAATTTCGAAATATATAGGACAAGTTCAAGTTATTTTTGAAATTAAAATAGGGTGTCCATATCATTCTCACAAACATCAGGAATAGTGAATGCAATTTTCTTAAAATTTAACTTTAATACTATCGATATTTGCCAGTTGAATGGAAAAAAAAATAATAATAGTGCGTTTAGATGTTGCGTGCAAAATGTAGGATCGCACTTTGAATTGGCACCCTACCCCCTTCAAATCTAAAGTGATGCTCCCTACTTGAAATATAAGTAACAAAAAACATATTTTTTTTGTTTACGAGTAAAATGTAAACAAAATTAATCAACTTTTTTAAATTTTATTTCATTCTCAATGCTACTTCCCTAAAACATCCATAAAAAATTGTTATCTTATTTATTTTCTAATGCAACTTTCCTAAAATACTTTTATTCTTTTATAAATTTGAGAAAATTAAATATAATCAATTAACCTCCTTAATAAGCGTAAATTTAGTTAGTTTTGTTTATAATTCGAGCCGGAGGGAATATATATCATTGACTCATTTTATTTTCGTTTTTGGTTTCGTGTTCCCGTGGTTTGCTTATATATAATTCTTATTTATGAAAATCATCTTCAACACTCATTTAATTGTATATTGATTTCTTGCAGGGAAGTTTTGCATCAATTGCATTTATATATAAAAAAAAAAGTCAATCTGTATACTAGTGTCCAGCATGCGCATTTTGATTTTTTTTTTTTTTTTAAAAAAAAATCGAGTTAGTAAGTTGTAGTAAAACATATAAAGATTTTGTGCATACCACTCATCATAGTTAAAGGAATTTATGATGATTGAGATAGAAGATATTATAAATAAATGATTCAGGAGAAGGAGTTACGTGAAGACTTCTCTTTACTCTAAGGAGGAGTATATGAATATCCATCTTCAACCCCACCCACGGTTACCTAAGGCCGGGCTATAAAACTCTTTAAATTATTTAATAATATCTCATAGCGACTATAGGATAAAATATAGTTTTTTAATAGACATAGTTTTTAACGATAAAAGATATTAAATAATAAAAATTTCACATAGTTTTTTTATTCTCAACAAGAACATAAGCAAGCGCAAAAATTGTATTATGTGGTATGGACTTGAAATAAGTTAAATTCAGACCAAAAAGAAATTAAAATGAAATAAGTTGGTGCTTGATCTGCTTTGGAAGTGAATTCGGTTGCGGAAGAAACGGAAATAAAGCTCTATCTAACCCAGTGCGCCGGTCCCTTATTAAATTTGATGATGCATAATGACTGAGGATGCAATACAATGATTCCAGCTCCTAATTAATAAAAAATCCTAAATGTCTCCTCCGTGACATCATTTCATTTTATTTTTTTTTACATCAACCGATACCCGGATCTGATTTACTCAAAATCTGACTCATCCAGTCCGAATCAACTGAGTTCGCACTAAACAGTAGGGGTCTCCCAGCCAGATTACTTCATATCCAAGGCTCAAACTCGAGATTAATTAATTAAGGAACCAAATGAGTTATCACTTGACCAACCTACGTTGGTGTGATATCATTTCTTTAAGGTACGATATTTACAGACAATTTAGTCATATGTGTTCTTTAATGAAGATACGTGTTGCCTAATGATGTCTCTAAGTATACACAACTAACACGAGTATTTTACAGCCAAATAAAATATATATTTGTCATAGTGGATGGGAAATAGGTTAATTATTTTTAAAGAGATAAGTCTGATATGTTTCACCGACTTTATTTTTTTTGTTAAATTTGGAAAATAAATAAATAGTGCATTGATAGTGTAAATATTTTTACATTGTCAATATACTATTTATTATTTATATGTTTATAGTTATTGACTTTTGAACAAAAGACTAACAAATGAATAATAAATAAAAGATTAATAATATAAAAAAACCTTAAATTGTCGGTGGATATGCGTTAAGAGTTTAATTTGACCTATTTATTTTTGTAGACCATATTTTAGGCCTTAGCCCTATTTCGAAGTCTATTTAACTTATTATGCTATTAAAAAATTTATTATGCAATTATTATGTGTTCGTGAAGGTAACCGTAGTGCATATAAGTCCATGAGAATACTTATTATTGTATTTTTTATGATATTATTCCTCCCCTTTATTTAGCTAGCTCCCCTTCCTTTTGAAGACAGTGCTGGTCTAGCCCTCCCTAAGTTAGTTTCTAATTAGTAGTTTGAGCTATTAGCCACGTTGATAATAAAAAAAATTTAGCTTATTAAATTAAATAAGCCTTAAAAAAATTACAATTAATATTCTTTTTAAATCTGTCAGGATAATCTAATTAAGCTTATACTCCTTCGTATATATTATAGGTCACATTTTAAAATATTTTATTGTCTTAATTATAAGTTATTTTATATTTCTTGTTTTATTGTTTTTTTGCCTTATTAAATGTTTTGATTATCTATGTTTTTTTATTGTTCATTAATGAATGTGATATTTAAAAAAAAATTAAAAGTTAAGAGATTAAAATTATACTGTAATGTTACCAACAAAGACCAACACAGTTGGTAGATAGCTGGGTTCCTTAAGCATGATGTCAGAGGTTCGATTCCTGCCGTGGGCATGGAAAAGACTTTGTTGGTAGAGGCAAAACCCACTTCGGTGATCTCTACCCCTCGGAGGAAATTAGTCTTCGGCTGTCGGCTGGGGATACCCTTGGTGTACACCAAAAAAAATTATACTGTAATGTTAATATGCTATAATATATTCTCGTAAAATCCAGAAAATCAATTATTTTTTAATACGTGTAATTTAATTAAATATATCTTATAACAAAGAGAGAAGGAATTGAAGTAATAAGCGAGATTGCAAGCACCTAATAACTTGTCCATTAGGCCTATTTCTAGTCCCAGTGGAGAAGGATGAACGAAGAGGACAAGGTATGGACGGTATCTAAATCTGAAAAATAAATAAAGATGGGAGAAGCCCCACTAACCAACCACCAAGGAAGGAAGAAGTTATGCATGGTTCAATGAAGAGTAGACAAATGTCATCGATTGAAAATTACGGTCAATTGGTATTTAAATTTGCAGTGGAAATCTATTGTACTCCGTATTTTTCTTCTGTTTGGATGAGATAGTAGTGGAAATCATACTTAATGAAATGGATAGTAGTGGTAAATGGTAATTGATGATTTGATGTCACTCAAGGCCGGCCCTCCTTTCCGTAATCTCGCGATTTATGGTATGTAATTGATTAAAGAAAATGTTTTCTGTACAATTTTTGTATACAGCATAAAATTATTTCTATATTTTTTGAGAAATTTTGTTGAGTTAACTGAATTAATAAAAAATAAAAAAATAAGTGAGGAATAAATATAACTTTATTGTAGCGCAAAAAAAAAAAAAAGGTATGTCATGCAAATAACATATCTCACATTAGATGAATGATTTTATTTAAGGTATTTATTCGCGCAATTTGATGATTAATATTTGTGACATTGTTAATAATTTCTTAATGAAACCTTTTATATTTGTAATAATATAGTTGATCAAAAAAATGGAGCAAGCTTTACTGGGAGCATCGCCCCCGAAAGGGCCCGACCGTAGTGCGAGCGATTAGTCATCCAGTTGCGCGGGTGAATACCCTGATTCATTCAAAAATTCAACTTAAGTAGCAACATATAACTTATCATTTATACTATTTTTCACCGATACATTAGATGAACAATCTTATTAGTAGTAAATTATATTTTAACCAAATTTCAATTTTAAAATAAAAGGTGTCGGTCATAATTTTCTCATGCCAGGGGCAATTGCAACATAACTTTAATATTATATTTATAAGATTCTAACATAATAGAATTACATTATCATTATATTATAAGATTCAACTTTAGATTCTTTACGTTAAAAAAAACTTTAAATTCTTTATATATTTCATAAGACTATCACATTAGAATTTCATAATGATTCTATTTTTAAGATTCAAATTCATTTTAGTATTCGATTGGTATTCATAAATTCAAAATTTTTATTTTCAAAATAGAATATTTGCATCCGAATAATATTTATAAGTTCAATCTTTTATATTTTAATAATTATTTCTACATTCAAATAATTAATATTTAAAATTAAAATTGCCCACAATAAGATAATTATACAATATATATGCAACATAGATTAATGTATGCTTAATATATTTTGACTAAAATATCCCAATTTAACAATAATTATAGAAAAGAGACTATTAATAAATTTATGAAAACTATAATTGAAAATATATGGAGAAATGAGTGATGAAAAAGAGAATACGATAAATAATGGTATGTGTAATATCCCAAAATTCATGTGTTATAATTTTATTCTTGTAGTTATTTTTTTTTTGTAATATTAAATTATTAAAGAACTTAGACCTTTATATTATATTATAATGATAATAAAATAGGCATATAGATTTTATGGTGATACATCGTTGAATAAGGGTACTTGATAGAATCATCATCATCATCATTATTATTATTAATATAAGATAAGATATATTAGATATTATTTATTTAAATTATTCTATTTTATCTTTATCAATATTAGTTTTTGATAATAGTTGTGACTAAGAGGATAAGTTAGAATAATTGATTTAAAATAAATAAAAAGTTAAGATCAGATAGGTTGATTTCATTCTCCTAAAAACAAAACCTAGCCTCCGTTAGGAGAACCAGAGCGAGAAAACGTACAAGAGAAAGAAGAAGAAAAGGAAGAAGAGAGAATCCCCATTAGCACTATAACCCAATTAAACCTCCATAGATAATAATAGGGAACAGATGAAATTATTTTATAATTATTGATACATGAGCTTTTGTGACACTTTTACTGCACGTGAACTTCTGATATAAAAACTAGGCATTTGTTGCAATACTTCCTATGCAGTAACCATTCATTCTATGTTCTTATTTATAGCATAACAGTGAATTGGGATGTTGTTTTTGATTTTCGATGGAGACTTGTGCCTACTATTTTTTTTTCGGGTTTTTATTAAATCTTTTATTTCTTATAATCCGTATGAGTATATATATATATATATATATATATATATATTGAAGTGTAGATTTGTTCCTTTATAAACAATTCTAATATTATATTTAAATTTATGGTTAAATTGTATTTGATTGTTTGATCATGCACATCAACCGAACCCGAGGCGCTGGGCAACGGGTAGGCACCTCCAGCAGGCGTCTTGTGTGCAAGAGAGAAGTCATTGGTTGGGAATGTTCTGTGCACCAAATATGAATAGTTATAATGTTATTTTAGAGGAGTCTTTTGACTCATTGTTTGACCTGGGCACAGGTAAACGAACTCCAACAAATAATTTAGAGGACTGACCCGGACGCGGGTGTAAGTCATCCAAACCCGGGGTGCCGGGATTAGATAGTCATATTTTTGTTCATGTGATTAATAATTGTATGATACTAGACATGGGTTATATTATTAAATGTTATTTCCCTCATTATTCCTCATTATTTTCTTTATGGAGATTTTTCGTACATGTGACGGCTGACAATATCATAGTTCAAAAATACTTTCAAGCTATATAGTGTTACTGAGATTTTTATCTCACTATTCGGGTTTGATGTTGTCAGATTGAGATTTTGGGAAGCGTCAAGAAGAAGACATGTTTATAATATTAGCTTTCTTGTGTAAATTATTTTTAAGGAGTCTACATTAAGTTTAAAGAGGATTGTTGGCATTGTAATGCCCTTCTAGTTTTAGTGCCCAATGTCATCGTAGAATAAGTAAAATTTTCAATGTAATTTTATTTAACAATTATTTTCGTTGAAGGAGATGTATATTTGTCTTAATGAGACATTTTTTTTATTTATTGAATATTGTACTTGGTAAGCTTTCGTGGATTGTGTATTTTGTTATTAGAATTAAGGTGTTACATTTTCATGTAAGACCCGGGCTGATGAGGGCGGGGAGTGATCGCCGGTGCAAGAGGCACGGACAAGGAGCGACTCCTGGCAAGTTTCTGAGGGAGGGGTACATGAATGAACCGACGCACCGGAATGAGAAGGTGATCCTAAGACTGTGTAAGTATGAGACTACATAGCATAGGAAGGCTTAAATGAATTGATTGGTACTACCCATATCAACGAGATGTATCTTCTTTTCGGTAGCCCATCACATAAGAACTCCATGGTTAAGCGTGCTTGACTTGGGGTAATTCTGGGATGGGTGACCTCCTGGGAAGTTTTCCCGGGAAGTGTGCGAGTGAGGACAAAGCACGCTGAAAAGACTCGTGTTCGTAAATTCATTTGCCTGCCAAGGATGTTACAGTATGTATGAAAAAAAATGTACATGATATTGGATTTTTAAAACTACATAATATATGGAGCAAGACAAAATGTTCAAAAATACATATACTCTCTTCGTTCCTAATCTATCAACTAATTTAACCAATCGATCAAAATTTAAAATTTCATTTTCTGATTTTGTTCATTAATTAATTTAATTTTAATTTAAGACAAAAAAATTTACCAATTTTTAACATTCTCATGAAACAAAGGAAATACTATTATCTTTTCAATGATTAAATT
The DNA here is from genome assembly GCA_037953625.1 of Crotalaria pallida. NCBI lineage: Eukaryota > Viridiplantae > Streptophyta > Magnoliopsida > Fabales > Fabaceae > Crotalaria > Crotalaria pallida. Next base: position 149,385,430 of record CM075651.1, on the reverse strand, counting down.
GCGGTATTGCAATCAAAATACTCTAAAATTTACATCATTATTAAATCATTTATTTATTTATGTGCATAATCTAAAATAACACAAACTTACTCCGACTCAAATGGATTGATTTGAAATCAGTAAATTGCTGGTATTGATTATTGAATTTAGTGGTGGAGTAGTGGCCCTCCATCACCTTAATTTTTTTCCATTTTAAAATTTCTTTTTCTTGAGAAGGACGGATTTAGGGCTCTGGTCCCTCTCTCTTGAATATACTTTATTTTCTTTAACATTTTGCGTCATTTTAAAGTCGTGACTATTTAGCCAGGCCCCTTATTTCACATATGACGCGTGTTATTGACTTAGCTAAGCTTTATTTATTGACTTCAGCCATAGTTATTAAAGAGGTTGCTACGGTTTTAAACTAAAGTTGCGGCTGAATTACAACTTTAGTGTTACCTATGGTACTTAGTCTCTATATTATAATGTATAATTATTACGATTTTGAAAGTAAACCGTGGCTAACTTAAACTTTGTATTTTCTATTCTACGCAGCTACGGTTTTTGCCAAAGCAACACTACGATTTTACCATGTCATTTTATCGCAGCCACGGACAAAGTCGTAGCAACATTATTTGCAGTCTCCATCAGCCTCTTATATTTTCTATAGCCGTCCCTGCCCGGCACTTGAGATAGATTTGTTTGTAGGATAATTGGTAATCAAAATTTAATTAAATATATGCACATAAAGGGGAATGACTCAAATGCATGGAAATATGAAACATGCATCGATGCATGTGATAATTTAATTTTTGCTTTTTAAATTTTTTTAATATAGATTTATTCAGAATATTTTTTAACACAAGTTCGTATACAGATTTATCAGAATATGTAAATTTTGAATACAGTTTTACTCAGTACAGTTTTTTAAGAACACAGAGTAAAGAAAAAATAAATCCAAATTATAAAAATCACTTACATATTCTGATAAATCTGTATACGAACTTGTGTTAAAAAATATTCTGAATAAATCTATATTAAAAAAATTTAAAAAGCAAAAATAAAATTATCACATGCACCGATGCATGTTTCATATTTCCATGCATTTGAGCCATTCCCACGTAAAGAACAATTTTTATTTTGATGATCAGACGGAATGCAATAGGCAAAAACCCAAAAGCAAAAGGCTAAACTCTTCTTTGGAGAGGAGTGCCCAAACTATCAGCTAAAAGAGCTAAAGACAAAGAGGAAGGAGGCACATCAAAGATTCTGTTAGAACAAACAAAACCACATCCATGTATGCTTAGCTTGCATAAAAACTATCAACCACACTGTGGTGGTCACGCAGAACTCCTCCACAGAGTGAACTTATGATGTTAGGCTTGAAAGAGCCATCTACCTTAGGCTTTGTTTGGTTTAGGGGTTAGAGGGAAGAGAGTCTAGAGGAGGCCGGAGAAAATAGGGATTTTACTGTTTGGTTGAGAAAAGAAAAAACAAATGTTAACAAGTGTCGGACATTTGTTAATAAGTCAAACATAGTAAAAACTTATGGAAAAATGTAATTTTTTTATTTCCGAAACATGAAAGAATATGCATTTATGATTATTTTTCCAATACTAGAATCCTTAATAAAAGACCACTTGTTAGCAAGAAAAAAAATTGAGGAAGGACAGCTCTAAAAAAAAAAAAAAATTCTCCCCTTAAGTGAAGAGATTTTGGAGAGAAAATGGGAAGATGATAGATTTTCACATAGAAAGAAGGAAAATTTAGAAGAAAATTTTTTTCTTCTCATTTTCTCTCCAACAAAATAAAAGGAAGGAAAACTCAACTTTTCTCTTCCATGTTTCTTCACATTTTTTCTCATACCAAACATCCATAAAATCTACTCATTTTTTCACCATAATATCTCTTCCTTACTTCCCTCTTTCCTATTTTTCTCTTCCCATTTTCTTTCGTACAACCAAACAAAGCAAAGTTCAAAGTAAATGCCATGACATTTGTTAATAAACTAATTATAGATAGAAAATGTTAGAAAATGTGATTTTTTATATTTTTAAGAGAGTGATGATTGTAAATTTAGATTTTTTTATATCAAATAATTTAAAAATAAGTACTTATATTCCAAAAAAAACATTGTAATATGATAAAAAAATACATAAATAAGTTAATTGGTCCGATCCGATTTTCGTGATCACAAAAATTATGAGACCGTGGGCTGAATCATTAAATGATGGCCTGGAAAAATAAAGATCAGACCAAATCATGTTTCTGTTTGGTTTGATCTTATCAATCTCGTGATCTAATCCAAGACCGCTTATACCCCATGAAAAAAGTCAAAAATAAAATGTTATAATTGCTTGATTTGATTAGCGTGATAGGACATGATCCATCCCACTCACTCGTCCCTTATACCATGAACAAAAAATAATTAAGAGTGAAGGACCAATTTGGTCCCTTAAGTTTTTTGATTGGGGTACTTTAGTCCCTCAAGAATTATAATTCACTCTTTGCCTTTAAAGAATTTAAAAAATATAATTTTAGTCTTTATTTTCATCCCGTTAACTACCGTCACTGTTGACATAAACTGTAACATTTCATTCCCAGGTGCTGATGATGGCCTCTCAGTAAATGTGCTTGGTGCTTGTAGAAACAGTGACGGTAGTTAACGAAATGAAAACAAAGACTAAAGTAGTATTTTTTAAATTCTTTATGAACAAAAGGTGAAATATAATTCTTGAGGAACTAAAATATCCCAGCCAAAAAACTTGAGGGACCAAATTGAGCCTTCACTCAATAATTAAACTACGTACACCTATGATCATTAATTCAAACTTCATACATTATTAATATTTGCCAATAATCATATATGAAAGAATCTCATGTAAGAGCATATCATATTAACTCGTATATGAAAGTGGAGAGAGAATAAAGCATCAATAATAAAGACGGTTACTGTCTTGATTCAACACACTTTCATTGTAATGTTAAAGTAGATACTCTTACTTTCTCTCGAACCATAATAATATGTTATAGGCTTAATTATGTCACAAGTCCTTGAAGTTTAGATTTTTGTCAGATACCCTTATTCTTTTTTTTTCAATGTTTGACTACCCGAAATTACTTCTGGGTTTATCATATACCCTTAGTATCAATTTTGACCAATTTTGCTTACATGTAACATCAGAATTTTGATCGGACGTAGAAGGTTAAGCACCTGGTGCCCCCTGGACGAAGATCCTTTGTTTTTAAATTTTAAAAAACTAAAAAACATAATATTTTTATATTTTTAGTTAAATAAAAAAAAGAATTGAAGAGAGAGGTTGTCTTCGTCTGTATGACATCACGAGGCACTACATGACCAACCTCCTCCTGCGTTTGATCAGGATTCCGATGTTACATGTCATCAAAATTGGTAATAGGGGTATATGACAAACCTATAAGTAACTTCGGGGAGTCAAACATTGAAAAAAAAAAGTACAAGGGTATCTGACAAAATTACTTCAAACTTTAAGAACTTATGACATAATTAAACCTATGTTATATATATATGCCTACCAATTTCACTATAGCGGCTTACTCGAAATCCAAATAACTTATTTTTTAGTCCATCATCTATATTGAATTGGGGGAAAAAAATAAATCTCGTGATCTAATCCTTTCACTTATACTACAAGTTAATATGGTATGCTCTTACATGAGATTCTTTGATATGAATAGCGAGTGTGATATGCAATTACGATTTTTATACGTATACTGTATGTATTGTAAATATGTTAATAGTCATATCTTGTTCGCAAAGAGTATGTTAATAGTCACCTACTAGAATCAAATCATTCCAATTATTATTATTATTATTATTATTATTATAAAAAATTTAAAAAAGTTAGTAAAGAGTAAAACACCAATCAGAGAGAGCTTTGATGCCTGTCATAAAATAGGCAGGGTTGGTGCAGATGGAACCTGAATGAAAATCTCTTCCTTCAACATTTAATCATTTATTATTATCAAATACTACTTTCTTTTTCTTTTATTCTTTTATGAGAAAATAGCTAAACATTTCTCCTTTCTCACTTCTCACTTCTCACATCATCAATCAAAATTCAAAATATACATTCTACTTCATTCATATAAAACATCATATCATACCTTAAAAAAAAAACATTATATCATTTATCATACCACCATCATATGTCAAAAAAATCAAAATCAAATAATAAAGTAAATAAGTAGTTTTGAGTTCGATAGAAGAGAGATAACGCTACGGCACAGTGTGTTTGTTTCTACGCAACCTTCTTTGTTTCTTCTTCCAATTGCTATTGGCTTTGGACAATATGTTAGGCCTTGGTGTCTCTCTTTCAATGCTTCCATAACCATCATCTTCCCCTCTTCGCTTCTTCAACCATGTGAGTACTTACTTCCCTTTCTTCTCTCTCTTTCTCTAGAGATTCACTCTTACTACCCATTTGACAAAAGATTCGTTTTTTAATCTTAGATCCCCATGATGACGATGATTATTATTTAGTCTTGTTCTGAATATTAAAAAAATTGTACCTTTGTTTCTTATTACTTGTTAATCGCTATGATCTGTGTGCCCAGTTGGTTTTTGAGTTTTTCTTTTCATGGGTATGTGTAAATCTGCATTGTAGTTGGAATTTGATGGTTGGTGATGATGTTGGAATTAATGTACTTATGGGTGGTTGTTTTTGCTTTTGAATTATCAGAGTGATCCATGATTCCGTTTTCCCCTTGATGCTGCTGTTGATCACTGAGGTGATGCTGTGAGGATATGTTGTTTGTTCTTTTATCTTAAGCACTTTTGGATCTTCCTATTTGATAGACTTTTATGAGTTTGGCAAAGAGTAGAATTATCTAGGAAAAGATCTTTTTGTGGTAAAGATATATTCTATGTTGGAGGGGAAGTTTAATTAGGAATTATCAAGGTTTTAAATTTGGGTCTGCGACCGCTACAGACATCACATTGTGCCGCATTTGCTCGCAATAGTTCATAACATCGAGGTTTTGGGAGTCTCTGAAACCGAAACCGCAACTGCTATTTAAAACGTTGACAATTATTAAATTGTTCTTCCTGGGCTTGATGGATCTGCAGAGTCATAATATGCAGCCTGAATCTGGCAAATTGGAACAAATTGTTTATCAATTTCTTTTGAAGGGATTACACATCATTTTGGACTCGAGGGTTCCTTCACTGCGTCCACATGATAGAAGTGGTGAATTGTCATCAGGGTCACGTGTGAGGAGGAGTGACAAATGGTTTAACTTGGCATTAGGTGATAGACCTTCTGCTCTAGATAATTTGAACTTCTGGCACAGAAATTTGATGGATCCAATGATAATTGACATTATATTAGTTCATGAAGGGAATGGTTCTTCTGTTGAGACGGTTATAGAGAGGTGGGTTGTTCAGTATGAGTGTCCTAGAGTAATGGCTCCTCAAACTGGTGACATTACCGGTTCTTATAAGAAGACATACAAGAAGTCAATAGTACTGTTCCGCACTCTTTATTCTCAAATGAAGCTTCTCCCGGCTCATAGGATATTTAGGCAGCTAGGTACATCAAGTCACACTTGTAATTTTGATATTATTTACAAGGTCTCTTCTTTTAGTGATCCGTTCTCTCGGGCAGAGAGGGGAACACTGGAAGAATACAATTTCACTCCTGTTGAGGCCCCTCCAGGCCGACTTTGTATATCCGTGACCTATCGCACCACGCTATCTGATTACAACCTGCAGTGTTCACCAGCATTACTGCCAAAAATAATTACTGATTATGTAGGAAGTCCCAATACTGACCCTTTGAGGTCTTTCCCTACCTCAGAGAAGGGTTTTCAAGCCACTTCCTTTCCACTGAGAGGGGTAGCACCTCCATCTTCTGCGCCACTTGAACGTCCTCACACCTGGACAAGTGGCTTTCATAAGGCAGCACCTTTTGTACAGAACAACCAACTGTATGTTGGATCCCCGCCTGTATATCGTGCTTCTCCCCAGCCATATGATTTCCCATCTCCACCTTCTGATAACTTTGGTGTCAGAGTTCACAACTATAGGATACAAAATTGGCAAAGGTCTAGAAATAATGACGAGTATCAACTTTCTCCTCCATTCTCATCCTCGCCATCACCATCACCATCACCACCTACATACTTATCTAGTGGCATTCCAATGCAAACTCGTATACACTCTGAAACAGCCCCTGTAACTATACCTCTTCCCATGTTGGGAAAAAGCTCTAGAAACCTTTCTCCCAATTTTTCTGATTCCAGTAGAAATTCTCTGCCCCCTTTATCCCCCAGAAGGATTGATTCTTTATCACAGGAGTCTCCATCCGGAGTCAGGTCATTCAGGAAAGTAGAAACTTCAAGGATCGGAGAGGTTCATCATGGGATGGCAAATTATGCTGGTATAAAGGTAACCCTGGTCCTTGATTTTTATGCATGAAGTTTGAAGCAATTTTTTTCCCTGCTTGATAACCCTTGTGTATGCTTCATAGATTACCAAAGATAACAAGGATGATTCAGGGCGGTTCTCAGGATTGTTATCTTCAAGTGACTCACCGCGGATTGGATTTTCTAGAAGCTCAAGCAGATTATCTTTTCAGGATGACTTGGATGATGGTGATTTTTCATGTCCCTTTGATGTTGATGATGTTGATATTCCAGATGCCCAACCCAGGTACTTTTATATGCATGCCATTCACAACTGATGTTAGAAGCATTTTATGCTTACTGTCAAGTAGTTATTGCCTTGATATTAACCTGTTTTACTTTTAGTGGAGCTCCTTCCTCAGTGATGTGATTCCTCCTTTAATGATTTTTTTTTTAAAAAAAAAAACCCGTTTCTGGACTATTAAAGATTGTATTGGGTGTATAACTTGTCCAAATTAGAGAAAAAAGAACTAACTACGAATAAATAAAACTCTTCATAGAGTCTACTAGCAATAACGGCTGTTAACTTAAAGGAGGAGAGTTCCAAATCTAGAGATGAACTTCTCTAGATGTGTTGAACCTGGAAGGGTACTCAGCATAGTTATTTTTCCTGAATTAGAAATTAGTTTAACCTGCTTACATGATTGGAATGGTAAAGGATGAGAGTATTGTTGTCCTCTCTATCTCTTTAAATTTAGGTAAACCCCATTTGATTTTTACTATGTCGCTGTTAGACCATCTTATTTTATTGAAATATAAGCACTAAATACTTGTGTCAGCACATGGCTATTTTTTGGGGGGTGACAAGGTAGGGCGGATGAAAATGGATGAGTTATGGATGTTACTGGTGATAAAGGAAATTTTTACCACACAACTATAAGACCTGCAATGTTGTACAGTATTGAACGTTGAGCGGTAAAAGGTCAACAAGAGCATAAGTTCAATGTTATAAAGATGAGAATATTGAGTTGGATGAGTGAGCATACAAGATAATAGGTCTTGTCATGTATGTAGAAGACCAGTACAAGGCCCATTAAAAGTTATAGGTAGGGTGGAGGATATCAAGATGGCTAGAAGGTAGTAGATAGTGATGGAACTAGGAAGCCACAAAAGTGGCAGAGCCCCCGCGCACGCGCACACACACACCATTAAAAAAAAATTTACTTTGAGTATATACTACTATATTTCATAATATCTGACAAAGAAATTTATATTTCAATTAGTAAGTGTTAACTGTTCCCCCCCTTGTCCATTTTTTCTGATTCCGTCCCTGAAGCAAGAGAGTTCTAAACAAAGTAAAGGTATTTAATGGTGTTTATGAAGACATGGTTTAAAATAGATTACAATGATAATGGGTAGATGTACATAGCCTTACCCCCGCAAGCGGAGAGGCTATTTCCAGGATTCAAACCGTGACCCTCAATTGCATAACATTTATATGCCATTAAAATGCTCCTAGAGTTACTTTCTTTGAAAGCCTGATACTATTGACTGATCTTTTTGAGGAATATATTTTGCTGTTCTGAGTCTGTTTTATAGATTCTTTGTTTGCATGTTTAATTGGAAGAAGTTGCATAGAGAAGGGCGGGTCGACAATACTACTTAAGCTTTTATTAGATGTTCGGAAATGCTGTTTTACCATACTCTGCTTTGATTTTGACCCACTTTTGTAAGTGCTCCTCTAAATATCTAATTATGTTATTTTTTCCCCTTTTTGTTGATTTTATGGGTAAATAGTCAGCATAATGTGGATGGGAAGAATGCATCAGAGACCACTTCAAAATCACTACCAATGGGAAAAAAATCACAAGATGCTGCTGTTGGTGTTCTCGTGCGCATGCTTAGAGCAGCACCTCCTTTGCGCCAAGATTCAAGTTGTTATTCATCCCATTCCCTAAAGACCGAACTTGATGCAGGAGCTGCGACTGCTTCTGGATTTTTTATGCCTCGAAAGACAGCCGATGCACTAGAAGAGCTTCGGAGTTATAAAGAAATGAGAGACCTTCTTCTTTCTAAGAGTGGAAATCGGGTCCTGTACAAAGATGAATATTAAGCATGCCGAAATAATGGGTTCTCTTTTTCATCAAGCTCATAAAATAGTTGAGGAAGTTAATGCTGACTTAAGAGTGGTACTTACTACAGTTATAAAGAACAAGCACTTCTTTTGGGAAAGAAAAGGGTCCAATAGATTTGTGTACATATCCTGACTCATTGAATGTTGGCTAGAAATACCAAAAGTTATATGTCATGACCAAAATACTTCTAGTATGCTACTATTAATCTTTATAGACATAATTTTCTGGAATGAGCTTGCTTCCCCAGTGTTTATGCAATAGCAGTGCAATGGTGAATGGTGAATTGGGAATTGGGAAGGTGGTAAAAAGAAAATGTAAACTGGTATTTGGAAGAAAGGTTGGTGAATTTCATTGTAAAGAGCATCTTTCTGACAATTAATTTGACTATGTGATTATTAGATTATAAACACTGCTTGAGAATTGAGATGTATATTGGGCATCTTTCTGTTGTTCAGTCACTTTGACTATGTGATTATTTGATTATATGGAGGGCTAATATCTTGAATTTATTGCATTACAAGTTCTTGGTAAACCTATGGAAGTTTATTCATAGCATGTGACTTTAGAATCAGATAGAAATACGGGTTAGCAACAATTTTGACTTGAAATATTTTCAAATTACAAAAAACAGATTTCTTTTGGCTCAACTGTGGCTGGAATGAAGTTCTTTCAAAATTTTAATTTGTAAAGATAAACCAACCTTCTAGTTTTCTTGCTGGTTAGTTTTCACCGTTTTATTTTGAGTTAAACTATGACATAATTATTTTAGATTTAATCATTTTTACCATTGGCCAAGTCAACGACCAGGAAGAGACATGAAGATGGAAGTGGCGGCCATGCCATCCCTATGTTGAGGATTGTTTGCATTCAAAAAAAAAAAGCCTAGGTCTCACATTGCTAACTTATTATTTTATAGTCCATCGGGTGAACGAGTTTAGTTTGGTTTAGTTTTTATTTTTTATTTTTTAATTTTTTTTTAAGGAAGGCCACTAATCAAAGTCTTATTATCCCCCCCCCCCCCCCCCCCCCCCCCCCCCCCCCCCCCCCCCCCCCCTTTTTCATCAATTTCTAGTTGAGCAACTTAATTTTGTGAAAATGCAAGTTTCTTACATTGAGTGCAAAGAATTGTTATGCTAATCTTGGAAACAAAATTGTAAATATAGTTGTGCTGTGGCTCTCTGACAATCTTTCTTTTAAGATATTGAATTATACCATGACATACTCACTCATCGTCAACACTCTTTTTTCTTAGAGAATATGTGCAAAAACTAAACTTTTTGATTTAATAATCAAAATTGATCACAAAGTTTTTATGGGACTAAAACCAAATAGAAAATGCAGATTGTTTGGAACATGAATTGACTAACCTTGAATTATAAATGATATTTGCTACCAAACTTTTAAAAATATGTGAAAGAAAGAGTTTAACTTAGGTCAAGTGCAACAATCCTTTGTGGTTCAAAGATGATATTCTTGAATTTTGTATGATGTTTGATATAATTTATAAATTTTAAAAATTTTAATATCTAACGAATCCTAAACTCTCTGTTTTGTACAACAATTTTCATCCTATTTTTAATATTTTAGATAGGGAGGAAAAAAAGAAACAATTGAGCCAAACAATTTTAAAATTGCTAAACTATTCATTTAGTTCTTTAAAATTGCTTCACACTTTGTGAAGTGGACTCATGTGTATTGTTCTCCGTTGGTGTGGGCTATTTTGAGCATATAATTATGTATCCATGCACAAACCCTTCATAAAAGGTGGGGTGTATGTATACAATGATACTTATGTAACCTCTTTAATTAATACTGTATTATTCTTTTTGCCTATAAAAAAATTAGTCCTTCACATTTTTTTATCACATCAATCCCTCACGTTTATTTTCACTATCAATTTGATTTTTGAGTCACTATTCATCCTATGTGTATCAATATGATAAGCACATGTGTCATTTCTCTATCCAATGATGCCAACGTCAACCAATATGATATTGACACATATGAATAATGATTTATGAATCAATTTAATGACAAAAAAACATGAGAGATTAATATAATAAAAAAAAACAAGAAACTAATTTGATAGTAAAAAAATTAAGCTAAGGAACAAAATGATCAGTTTAGCCTTTTAAAATAGTTCAGACTTGTTTGGTTGAATTGAAATTATTATTTTTATCTTATTTTTCAAAAATAATCATAAGCTGATGTGTTTGTTTGTAATACAAATTATAATCTTAACTTATATTCTTGAAAAAATAATCAAATTTACAAGCTCCCTAACATTAGTTGAAAATTATTTTTTTTGACCTATGTAATATTCTTATTCTACCATTATTACTTCATCACATTAACTACCCACTTGTCACATCATAGCCTTTTTGTTAATTTACTCAATAAAAAAATAATTTTCTTTACACTGTCCAAACAAAATATATTAGTTTAATTTCATTTTTCAGCTAGATACCCAAACATAAACAAATTACTCCATTCGGTCCTATTTATAAGACACTTTTGGAGTTTTTATTTTGGTCATATTTATAAGACCTATTTTCAATTTTCAATAGCATTTAATTACTTCTTTCCACAAACACCCATATTAAATCAATACTTTTTAGAGTTCCAATAATAATTATAGGGGTAATTTTGAAAAAATATACCAAATTTTCACATTTTCATTGTCACTAACAAATTTATCCATTTTCTTTGGTGAAGTGAAAAACCTCAAAAGAATCTTATAAATAGGAGCGAATGGAGTACTTATAATTTAGTACTGAAAAATACTCCCTCAGGTCCTATTTATAAGATCCTTTTGGGGTTTTTATTTTGGTCCTATTTATAAGACTCCTTTTCAATTTTCAATAGCATTTAATTACTTCTTTCCACAAACATCCCTATTAAGTCAACACTCTTTAGAATTCCAATAATAATTATATGAGTAGTTTTGAAAAAGTATATCAAATTTTCATTCTAATATAACTAACAAATTTATTTAGTTCCTTGTTTGAAGTGAAAAACCCAAAAGAATCTTATTAACTAGAGTTAGGAAGTAATCATAATTTCACTTTTACCATCCATACCAAAATTCGAAACAAGTGTTTTTCAACTTCCCCATGTTCCTTCCTTCCTTTCTTTCATAAGGGGTATCCATGTCTCTTCCTTTTGCCGCGGCCGTTGTGACGATTCAATTCAAATAAACACTCTGAGAGTCATTTCCCATTATCGTCGTTAGCTTTGTGGTTCTTTCATAAGATGGATTCTTCTTCCACTTGCCCCTTCTGTCATTTATCACTTCCATCTTCCCAACTCCAATGGTTCCTCTTCACTATTCCTCTCTCTCTCTCTCTCTCTCTCTCTCTCTCTCATCCATTTTCGTGACCCACTCTTCTCTGTAACTGTAGGCACGCCAACACTCACTTCGACGACGACGAAGACCATAACAACCACCAACTCGCCACCGATCATGAATTTGCCCAACAACTCGCTCTTTCTCTCGCGGTACCCCTTTTTCTTTCTCATCAAGCTTTTTCCCTTTTTGTTTTTTTAGTTTATCTCATAAACCCTAAATCAAAAATTGAACCTTTTTCCCATTTTGGTTGAATTGCAAGTAATGGGAAGAAGCATAGAGGATAGTACCACATATCTTAAAAGAAGGAATCAATATTTTAATAGTTAGCACCATTAATTGTAGATGCGATGTAATGCTATATGATTAATATAATTATTTTGGTATAACAATTCATAAAAGAATAAAATTTAAAGACAAATGAAAGAAAAATGCAGCTTGGAATAGGACTAGCCGACTAGGTGTTTGTGTTGGGTTGAGATTACAAAAAAATGCTGTTGGAGTTGGAGGTCCAAATAAGCAACAATCCTACAGCTGTTTTTTTAAGGTGAAAATAAGCAAATTTTTTTTTGAAGCTTTACTTTTGGGCATTTAGATTATCAGATAATCTGAACCAATTACGATGGTATTTGATACAATGACGTTTTGGAGTGTTTGTGCTTTCTTATTTCACATATGTAGTCTAAAATGGGGTACTTTTTTGCTTGTCAAAAGGAGAATATAATGTACTTTGTTTCTCAATCTGGTTTATGACTTTATGTTGTGTTGTGTCATATTGTGCAGAGTGAACAGGCGGTTAGTGGCTTGCATTTTGATGAAACTTGTGGAGATTATAACATTTGGTGTGGTAGTGGTGGTGGACCTGGTAGGAATAATGGAGAGTGGAAACTGGATGAAAAGATCTCTTGCTTGATTGAATTGCAGAGGAGGAGTGAGTTTCACAAGGTTGAAGCGGGTTTGATGGCCTTGCTGAGAAACTGTTTGGAATCGGAATCTGAAAACTCTAGAACCATTTTGTCAGGTTATATTGATCATTTCCAGAGCATTGAGTCCGAGGATGTTGGATGGGGTTGTGGTTGGCGTAACATTCAAATCCTCAGCTCCCACTTACTTGCACAAAGGCCAGAAGCAAGGGGAGTTTTGTTTGGTGGTTCAGGATTTGTTCCTGATATTCCATCTCTCCAGAGATGGCTTGAGATTGCTTGGGAAAGGGGTTTTGATGCACCTGGCTCTGATCAATTCAATCATGCTATTTATGGCATGAAAAAATGGATAGGAACTACTGAGTGTGCTGCCCTTTTGCGTTCTTTTGGTCTCCGGGCTAGAATAGTAGATTTTGGTCCGAAGGAATCACAATCATTTTATCTATCTGTCCCTGGTTCAAGTGTTGGAGCACAGAAGCTAGCAGGAATTGATACTGGAAGAAAGAAGAAATCGCTTAATGTTTATGGACCAATGGATAGATATCTGTCTCGTGAGGTTTCTCAAGCAAGTTGTAGCCGGGATGATAATTCACATTCCTCTCTTATCCAGCTGGATGACACCGTCTATAAAGAAATTGGTGGTCAGAGAGTGGTCAACAGTAACACAAACAAAACTGAGGGTCATCTAGTTCTCATGGACTTCGTGTGGAATTACTTTTCTAATAAAAGTTCAATTCAATTTGGCCACCGGCGAGTTATTATCAGTGACAAAACGTAAGCGAGGCTGCATTTTTTATACACATATATTAACCAAACAAAGGATTGTGTTTTGTATGGTTTTAAGTTTTGAAAGCTTTCTTGGGCAGGCCCTTGTACTTTCAACATGATGGACATTCAAGAACAATAGTTGGAATTCAAGTCAAACATCAACGCTCTGGAATTCTGCAATATACTCTCCTAGTTCTGGATCCTGCTCATGTAATTTATACACATCCTGCTTAATCTTTGGTTGTTAATATCTATTTTGCTTAATTGATTGAGATGGCATTGATAACTGCATATCTTTTGAGTTCTTGTTGTATGATTGAAACCTAGCTGAAATTACTAAGCTAAGCCAATTTTAATTAAAACCCAGATTATACAACAACAACAACTAAGCCTTTGTCCCACTAGGTGGGGTCGGCTACATGGATCAAATGACGCCATAAAGGCCTATCATAAATCATGTCTTTTGATAAGGCATTGATTGCCATATCCTTCTCATTGTTTCGCCTATAGTTTTTCTAGGTCTTCCTCTTCCTCTAGCCCTTGTAGTACCCTCCATTTGGTCTACCCTCCTAACTGGGGCTTTCACCGGTCTCCTCCACACATGCCCAAACTAATTACAACCCAGATTATAATCGGCACTTTTTTGTATTTTTTTTTTCTTGGTAACTAGTTGCATTCTCTGGATGAGTAAGAGCTCTTAAAGTCATTGAAAAGTAGGTTTAGGACTAAATATATTTTTTGCCTAGTTCTCTCTGTAATTGTTTGGATAGTTATTAGAAGTTTTGCTCGCTTTGGATATGTTTTATGCCTACTCCTTTCTGTTATTGTGTGTGTAGTTATTCCTATTTGAAGTATTATGGAGCACACATGTTGTAGTAATAATGATGGCATCTATCTAAATGCGGTGACTTATCATTATAGGGAACGGCTGCTCTAGAAAGATCACTTAGGGAGAAAGTTGGATGGCAGAAACTCATAAAAAGAGGAATACACACACTGAAGAAGCCTCAATACCAGGTTTTAATTCTTTTCACACAAAATGTCTTTCACAATTAAATGACGAGGCTTGATGTTGATGGTCTTGTTTCTATTTCAGTTGTGTTATGTTGATCCTGGAATTGCTAGTGAGGATGAGATGGAAAAACTCAAGACGATCGACAGTGTCTTCCTTGATTTCTAGACAACCATATTTAGGTCCTTGCTAATCTAGGTACCAACCTATAATATTGCATTCCATGTATCTATTTTCTTTACAATTTTTGTGACTAAAATTTAATTCCAACAGGGAAGATATTGGAGAAGAAAAAGTTCCATGAATTGATGCAACCACTCTTTATAGATGCTAGAGCTATGTAAAATCAACCACTTAAGGTTCCCTTACAAGAGCAACCAAGAGCAACCACGGCTGCAAAACTAGGTTCCCTTACAAAACTAGGTTCTGATTAGATGGTTTAATATTGACTTGGATTTAGATGTTTATATAACATTATTGAAACAGATAACCAAATAAAATTAGGGGCTTCATACAAAAAACTTTTACATTGGCCATGAAGAGTATGCCCATGCTTAGATAAAGCATCCGTGACAATATTAGCCTCCCAGTGGAAATGTGACCAAGACACCTAACTATCAAAAGCAATATGCTCAATTTCGTTCAACAAGGCAGCAAAAGGAAGTGAAGCTAAAACACCAACCTCCTAGAAGGAGGATACGGTTCCACCGCAATACGACGAAATTCCTTGCTAAATGCAAGTCTAAGGCCATGTAAAACCACTCGAAATTCATCGCACAAAGTTCAGCGTGCGTTTGTGACTTTCGAATTTGTCGGGATCTCCAAAACTTGTTGTATCTCCAGTTTTCATAAGCGCTTTCTGACTTCAACGCGTCTCTCCTCGACAATTCTTTGTTTAGCTTTTTGTTTACTTTTTTTTTGTCGAAAAAGGATAATTCTCGGTGGGAAGTAAGTGTCCTTTCAGGACATACATTGATATAGAATAAATGTATAGGAGGGTATAAGGGTAACTTGCACAACAAATCATTGTAGCCAAGTCAGTTATGTTAGTTATAACTGATTCGGTTGGCATCTATGTACATATATAGTAGCTTAGCTAAGTAGTTATGCATGCTAAAAACAATTTTACTCTCATTTCATTGTAACCTCTCAAACCTTCTCTCAATAATATAGACTCGGGACTCTTCCTTCTCATTAGAGTTTCCTGCACATTTCTAGAGCTAATCGATTTCCTAGCATATCCTTTAGTTCTTAACATACATTCTTTGTGGGAAGCTATGTAAAGGGTATTGACTTTCTAACCTTCCCAATTGATGAGTTACAATTTGAGTTGGATGCTGACAACTCTCATGAAGGATCCACGTTATTATAGGCTTAAAGCCCAACCCTTTGGGTTATAGATTCCTATTCTAAAATGGATGTGAGGAAATGTGTTATTATCTTCAACGACTTCAATCCTATAATTTGATCTTCAAACTCTACATATTTTCCTTTCTTCGCTTTCTTTCTTTTATGGCTAGTCAGTACTTTTGGTTCCAGCTATATGTTTCCCATAATCTTTGTTTGTGAGCTCGATCTTTCCCATTAAGGGTTATAAATACTATTTCACCTCTCAACGGTTTCCCAACCATATTTAAGTGTGTGATTAATTCCAAACCAAAAACATTTCTTTTGGGTAAGAATGCAATTCTTAATACCTAGATGTTTCTCGACTTGCTCCGTCTATATACTGTGACGGAGTTAAGTTTTGACATTAGTTGCACCTTGACATTATCACGAGTCAAAATTCTATTGTCCTTAACAGGTGCCTCTAGAATTTTGGTTCATTGATGATGACCATCACAAGATAATCAAAATTTGACTTTAAAAGAAAGCTTGTGAATTTCTACTCGTTTCGCCATTCTACAATTTTTTGAGCACCTTTACTGGTTTCTTTAATGTTGGGCCCATTATCCTAAAAATAGGATTCTAAGGCCCAATACCTTTATTAAATAGGCCTTAGTTCATTCATACAAACCTTCCCCTTCTTTCTTATGCAAACAAACCCTTCAAGAAGCTCCTTTTGCCTTCCACAAGTGTGTTGATCAGTCATGGCTTTAGCATCAAACACTTTTGATCCTGAATCAAACCTCTTCACCTCAAGCTATTTGGATCCTACTATTAGGGTGTGCTTGTTTTGGGTGATTTTGGGGGAGGGGATTTTGGGAGACTCCTTGTTTTCCCTCCGTTTGGTTCAGGAGAGAAAATGAGGGGGAGAGAAAATATGGCGGGTCTCATGAGAAAATATTTTCTCTCCCCAATAGAAGAGAGAATGGAGAGAAAACTGGAATTGACATGTAAAATTACTCATCTGTCCTTCACTTATTCATTTTGTTTGAATTTTTCTTTTATTTTTTTATTTGAAAAAAAATAAAGCATTTTTATTTCAATAAAAAACTGTTTTTTAATATTTTGGACTTGAAATTTTTATTATTTAATAAATAATTGAATTAAAAAAATTTTGGTTATATAAAATATACATACATGTGAGAAAGAAAAAAATATTTTTATTTCTATTTTGTAAAATAAAGGTATAGTCGTCTTTTGATAAATTTATTGTTTTCTCTCTTCCCACTTTTCTCTTCAACCAAACAAAAGGAAAGAAAACTCAACTTTTCACTCTTCCAAATTTCTTCACATTTTCTCTTATACCAAACAACCATAAAATCTACTCATTTTTTTATCATAATCTATCTTCCCTATTTCTCTCTTCCTATTTTCTCTCTTCCCATTTTCTTTCCTACAACCAAACAAAGCATTAGGGAATCACAATGGAAGAATGACACTATTTTGATTTCAGCTCCTCAACCCGTGTTTTTAATGTTTAAAAACTTTACTAAATATAGGATTGCAAGGGGTGTTTATGCCCTGCACTTTAAAAAAAAGTATTATTCAAATATTTGAAAAAATGGGAGTAACATTATCAATTTTTGGGTGGCAAAATATATATATATATATATATATATATATATATATATATATATATTGCCAAAATTGATGCTATATAGTAGTCCAACATTGTTTTCCTTTTCCCCCACCCCTCAGGCTGACAGGGATGGAAATTCTAATGCTATTTTAGGAGTCAACTCTATTATTCATGCATGTTATTGTGAAAACTTGAATCTCGGTGACCAGAAGCTTCTAGAATTTTATTGAAAGAAGAAGATGTAAACCGAGAGAGAAAGAGCTTGAGAGAAACGTAGAAATCTCAAGTAAAAGTAAAATAATTTCATTAGCTAACTATGCAAATGAATTACAAGTATATACATTATTCGGTGTATCAATCTCAACCACTAATCTATAACTAACTAGCTATTAAATCTAAGGCTGAGAATAAAAGCTACAGCTAACAACTAAACTAGCTAAACTAACTTAGCTTTTAAGTTAAAGTTCTAACAGTTATGACATGCCCCAGTCTGGTAGGATTTTTAGAACTTCCACCGAGGGTACCAATTACACTGCATGGTTGTCTGGTTGAATAGAGTTGAAGTTGAATCATGGCTTTGTGCTGGACTTTATAATTTCATCCAACTTTCTCGACGCACTGCGGCTCATTTTTGAAGCCGCTTGACAAACACATTCCACCCTCCTTGTGAAATTACGGGCCCCACACTCTTTGATATTGCTGCAATCACGAGACTTCGACCAAATGGTGAGACCTTAACAATCTAAAACTATCCCAAGAAGCTGTTCAAGATTCCTCGTCAATAACTTGCCTATACCCAAATGTGTAAACATTACTACCTTAACTCAAGGAAAGATGAACTGTGTCGGACGAAGAACATGTAACTTTAATTTCTTGACTTTCTGGCTTTGTAATCACATTTTCTGTCCTTAATTCAATTAGAGTCAAACTTGTCTTTGAAAGATTGGCCAGTATCTTTCATGAGGAAACAATAGAAAGAAAAATAATTTCATTATTTATCTAGTTAATTTGAATTGTTCCTCGTTATAACATATATTTTAAACAATAAAAAGAAAAATAATTAAATATATTTCAATAATTATCGACACTATCAAAGGTTAATCTCTTCCGAACACGTAGAGATTATTAAAGTGAGTTTTGACTAAAGATTGTTGATCTCGAAAAATTAAGATTTTTAAATAGGTTCAAATCTAAATAAATATCACAAATAATTACTTCCGGATCCTCTATCTCCTTGTTTTGGTAAATATATATATATATATATATATATATATATATATATATATATATATATGGGGAATGCTAACATGAGTACACTCCTTTTTTAAAAGGATCATGTTAGCATAGTGCCCCAAAATTTTTAGACAAAAAAACTCTTTTCAGCTTTGAAGATATAAATTTAATAAGAGGGTTATTTTAGTAAAATGATTATTGCTCTAATTAAAAAAAGAAAAAAAATATTCTCCCTCTCAACCCCCAATCAGAACACTTTCCCTCATTCTAGAGAAACGCTCTCTCCAGCCACCTTCAACAGATCAGACAGATAAGAGAAGCCACTGCCACCCCTCTCCATCGCTGCCCTTCTCTACCGCCGTGTGTTTCTTCTTCCACCTGCGCCGCTCTTTCTCCTTCGTCCACCTCTCGTTTTCGCGTTCTCCGTCTCCCTCGTTCTTCAACACACGTTGCTGCGTTTGCGTTCTCCGTCGTCCTCCGCGTCAGCCATCGCCGACGTCCTCCTCGTCGGCCATCGCCGCCATCCCCTCGTCCTCTGCTCCTGTCGTTGTCGTCCCACTCTTCCTCACTGTCTATCGTCCAACCACTTCTGTCATGACTGTTCCTTTGTGAACCCTAATTTTAATTTATTGGATTGGATTTCTCCCAAAAAGGACAATTTTTCCCAAATTGGATTTTCCCTTCTGTTCTCTGTGTAATTATTTTATGTAATTATTTCCTGTTGGAAGGCTTAGTTTTGGTTTTTAATAACTGACTTATTTCTTCAGTATTGATATTTTCTCTGTAATTATTTTGTGTTGGAAGGTTTAGTTCTATTGGAAGGCTTTTTTTTTTTTTTTACTGATTGGCTTATTTTGTGTAATTACTTGATACTTCAATATTTGATACATACTTAGTTTTGATATTGGACATCTCTTGTAGTATTTTTTGTTAATATGTTAAGATGAGAGGAGGAAGAAAGAGTTTGAGAAGTTCCCTTTATAACTTGGAACATTCATCCTTTGCAATGAAAGAAACTTAAAGTTAATTATTGCCACATGAGTATACCAAAAGGACTAAATTTGTCATCTTGTATTTCTAATACTTTCAATAAAACCATTTCACTGTTATATATAATTCCTTTCAACTTCAATAAGCACGTGATCCATTTGCTCTGCTTCGACCTCGCCTGTGTCTAGCTTGGATCTGTTTTGTCTGTGAATGGTAGCAATCTGCTATATATTTCACTGCAATTCATTGCTAATGGTTAAAATTTCATGCTTTACCCAAAACATTTTCTAATTGAGTCTGCATAACCTTCTCCTACCTAGAGAAGTCTCCAAGCGGTGCTTCCTTTCTCCCCAGCCTCTCATTTGCGAAAAATTAAAATGTTAAAATACCACCATTAAAATAACTCCACTCTTTTTTCATTGTTAATTATTTTAGCTCAATCACTTACACATCTTAAAACCAAAAAAACCAAAATATTATCCTTTTATGGCACTTCTTTAGAAATGAATATGTACACTTCTCTTTTTTTTTTAATTTGCTAAAGAGAAATAAACAAGAAATAACATCAAAGCAAGTGAACCAACTTTTCCATTTTGCCCTTATAAAACATATTCATATGTTCTCATTACCAAGCACTAAGCATACACATAAAAAAAAAACAAAATTTAAAATAAACATATAAGCAAATGTAGGCAAGAATAAACAAAAAAGTGTTCGCTTCTTCTACTTCGTTTGACTTCTTCAACTTTGTTTCGCTTCTTCAACTTCGTTTCTAGTGAAATGATATTATCCTTTAAAACAATTTTCTCCAACCCTTTGTTGTCCTATTAAATCACAAGAAATAGAGTGTTTATAAAAAAAAATACTCACTTAATATTATAATATATTTATCACCAGATTGAAACAAATTAAGTATGGATGAAAACATACTTACTTGTCAGGAGATTGAAAAGGCAATGCTCAAGTTTTTTTCTTTTTGTTTAGACAATTTTGTTATTCATAATTAATTCCACGACAATCAGATATCATTTTGCTTTAGGCAATTCCTGTAACATAGTACAAACTGTAACATCACAAACTAAACTATATGAAATAGCAAATTCATGAGATTAAAAGTAAAAAAAGATTGAATACCAAAACCAATGTCAATCACAATATTGAAGAAAAATATCAATCATAAACTTTAATTGATAAAATATTTTTTGCATCGGTGAATGGTGTTTTGCATTTTCTGCCAAACAGTGAATGGTGTGTTTTGCAACAATGAATCAAAACTATTTTTGCAACAGCTAATGTTATGCTCTGAAACAATGAATGTTGTGTTAATAACAACAATAGATACTTACGGGAACAATGAACAGAGCAAGAAAGGTGAAGACAATGGAACCCAAACAGACCAGGGACGGTGGAACGCGAACAGAGCCGATGGAACGGTGGAATCCGAACAGACCAGGGACGCACAACGTGGTGGGTTGAGAAACGTGAACAACGTGAGAACCGGTGCGATGGAGAACGGTTGACGGCGGTGCGTGGGGAGTAGTGGCTAGAGGCGGCGGTGGCTTGGGGTTAGGGGAGAGAACACGTACATAGAGTTTGATTTAGGATCAGGAACAAATTAGATTCTGAAAAGGGTTTTGGGTTTGGGGGGTTTGGAAGGAGGAGAGAGAATATATTTTTTTCTTTTTTTAATTAGAGCAATAATCATTTTACTAAGATAACCTTATTATTATATTTATATCTTCAAAGCTGAAAAGGGTTTTTTTGTCTAAAAATTTTGGGGCACTATGCTAACATGATCCTTTTAAAAATGGAGTGTACTCATGTTAGCATTCCCCATATATATATATATATATATATATGTATGTATATATATATAAAGTTTTGTCCCAATTTGAAGTAAAATAGTAAATCAAATCTCTTGAAAATGGTATATTGTGTTTATGATGATTGAGTAATTAAAGAAAGATAATCTAAATTATTAAGAAAGAGAATATGTAATTTTTTAACAATGAAATAAATCAATGATAAAAATATGTATAGTTTTTATTTGTAATTAATGATTTGCATTGATTGTTATTTTCTTTGACTTTTTATTTTTTACCAGAATATTGGAATAGCGAAGTAAGTAAATTTGTGTGATTTCAAATAACAATGTAAAGAGATTTTTTTTAAAAAATAACAATATAAAGATGGCTGCTATGGATATATAGCTATTGAATTTTATAATAAAAATTTAACTGTGAATTTAACATCGAAAATTAAGCAATCAGGATTTGATTTGGTAAAATCTATCGTAATTATCCAACAAATCAATATATTTTAAAAATAAATTAAACTGAATCAATCATGATCATTTGAAATTATTTGCTAAAATAACTTTAAAAAAAAAATAATTTGCAAAAAAATTATGGTAGCGTCATGTCAGCATTCCATCGTTTTCATTTTTATGGTATATAACTGACAATGGATTTATGAGCTTTGATATGCATCCCCCTATATAAACTAGCAAATTACTTGAGAGGAGTAACACGACCTGCCTAGAAAAGAATTCTACACCTATCTAAATGGCTTTGCTGAAATTCATCTTTGCAATCATTGTTGGAGTTCTCTTATTCTCTCATGGTATGTAAACAAATACTCCCTCCGTTTCACTTAAGTGTCTTTTTAACATCAAAATTTTGTTTCAAAATAAGTGTTTTTCTACCAAATCTATGCAACATTTAATACTGTTTTTCCTTATTTACCCTTACATTTAATGTTGTTTTAGTTTTGAAATTTGTAATACTAGTAATTATGCATTGACAAAATAAAAATATTCAATATGGGTATTTTTGGCAAAAT
The DNA here is from genome assembly GCA_037953625.1 of Crotalaria pallida. Classification (NCBI taxonomy): domain Eukaryota; kingdom Viridiplantae; phylum Streptophyta; class Magnoliopsida; order Fabales; family Fabaceae; genus Crotalaria; species Crotalaria pallida. Next base: position 149,362,854 of record CM075651.1, on the reverse strand, counting down.
ACACATAAAACTTACAATAATCATCCTATTCAACAGTTTCTTAATCTATGTGCAAAAGTCCAAAAAGACACTTAAAGTGAAACGGAGGGAGTACTAATTATTTTCTTGTGTTTTATTACTAATTTTACTGATAATCTAATTTTCATACAATAAATGTAGGTATGAGCATTCAAACTTGTATTGGATCATGCAAAAAGCATCCTGATTGTGATAATACATGCAAACATCGACATTATGCAATAGGATTTTGTGTCCCCAGCGTCTCCTTGCCACCTGGAAATTATCATTGTTGTTGTGGCAAATAAGGGATTTAAATTATTACTCGATATAAAATGTTAAAACTGTAGCTCTTTTTTCTTCCACGGAGAAAAGTTATATTTTATTGTAAACAATTAAGTTTTATTGTGAGAAATAAAAGCGTAATAAGAAGTTGAGTACTAATTTCCGTTTGTTTGTATTTTTTTTTTTTTCCTATTTTCAGTTGTGTTGATGTTTTTTATTTTCAATCTAGAAGTAATTTTCCCTATTGAATAAGGGTTGCGTTTAGGCATTAAATTGTTGATCTTTCTCATCCTTATCATTCTAAATTATATTGTCATCAAATTTTTATTTTTTTTTTATTTATTTATTTTTTTTTTTTGATAATATTGTCATCAAATTTTTATAACCATTAATTAATTTTAATTACAATTTTTTTTTTAATCTTAACTCTCTTACTTTCTTATATATTATATATCCCTTCGAGCTCCTCTCCTAAGGTTCCAGATCTTTTGCATAGTGTTACAGAAATAACTAAAAGTTTTGTCTAATAAGTACCAAATAAATAATGAGAATGTTTTCAGTTCCATGAATATGCTGTGAATATATTGGAAAAAGAAATATGTTGGTCTCACACAGTTGATGAGTTACTTGAGGGAAAAAAGAAATTTGTATATGGAACGAACTGCTACCAGTCATAATGTTGCTTCGTACACACATTATGACAAAAATAAAATTGGAAGGGGGAAAGAAGAGGTAGTAACAACGGGTTTTCGTTTACTCGTATCAATAAATGGTTAAAAACCATAAAAAGATAGGAAATGTATATGTCTCAATTCATGACTTTCTAATACTCCATCCGTCCCAAATTTTTAGCAAAAAAAATTAATTTTTTTTAAAATTAAGTTAAAAAAGTGAATAAAAAAATTCAAATTACGTATAATATTTTATAATTTTCAATTATGGAAACATGCTTAAAAAATTGCTTTCGTATTTGGGTGATTTGGGAAACAGCGTATTTTAAGCCTGCTGCTTTATTTTTGTTGGCTTTTCAAACTTCTCTGATTTTTAATATAAGAAAAAAAATCATATTTATCTTGTTCACAAATATAAAAAAAAATAATAATTAATTTTCTATTTTTAATCTACAATTATTCATAAACTTATAAAGTGGTTATCTGATTTTATTTTTAGAGTGATGCTATATTTAACGAAGGATTACCACACGAATTGAAAACGAATTCAGTTTTGGCCAATAGAAAAATAGACGCGGCGGAAATCATGGGGTGGGAGCAGACAACATGAGACATTGGGAAAAAAGAATTACATTTCGTACAACCTACGAATCACCACTTCGTAATAAGTATCATTACTCTTATTACTCTTATTTTTATTTCCACTACAAGAGAAGTAATTTCTTGCAACATATGATTGATAATACTCCCCCTTTTTCACAAGGATGGTAGAGTAATAAGGATTAAAGAGGTTATATTCCATTTGTTCATGAATATAAGACATTTTTAACATTTTTATTTTGTCCATATTTTAAGATTTTCTATCAATTTTTAATGCTAATTAATTATTTCTTCCCACTAACGCTAATATTTACTTAATACTTTTTATTAGAGTTCTAATGATACTTATAGAGGTGTTTTTTAAAAAAATATCCAATTTTCATATTTTAATACAATTAACTAAATTAATTAACTTTCTTATTCCTATATTTAGGATGTAAATTCCATAAAACATCTTATATATATTTAAGGACGAAATGATTATTTGATTTCTTAAATAAATGCAGTGTTGGTCAAATTTTTCCGTTCACAATTATATTAGGAAACATTGGTTTAATTGAATTCATAATACTCGAGTTGTTGCTATATATTTGTTTTATTAAAAAAATATATTTAAAAAAAATACAATATTGACTTTTAATAAATTAATTTTCTTTTTTTAACATAATATTTTCCTTTCTTTTTTTAATTATTTATTTTTCTGTACTATTTACATAAATAAATATTATATTAAATAATAGTAATAAACATGAAAAATATTATACTTTTAAATTTGTAAACGAGACAAATAAATTAAAATAAAAATTTTCTTCTAATGGAACATAGATTAGCTTAGGAATGGCAGGAGTAATTTTTTGTTTCATTTTCAATAATGATATTTTCTTATAGTACTTTAATTTTTTTTATGAATTAAAAAAAAATCAAACGTTATCAATTAATCTCTTTCTTTTTTTTTGTGTACACTAATCAGTACCCGAATTTGGTTTACCCAGAATCCGACTTATCTGGTCCGACCCAAATGAGCTCGCACTAAGCGGTAGGGGTCTCCCAGCGGGGTTGCTCCATACTCAAGACTCGAACTCGAGACCAGTTGGTTAAGGGACTAAGTGAGCTACCACTTGACAAACCCGACGTTGGTATCAATTAATCTCTTTAATAAATATAAAATTACTATTTTATTTTTTTTCTATAATTGAGATAGAAGGAACCCTATATAAACTTGAGGAATTTACTCTACTTGTTAAAATCACACCATCGTTCAATTGCCACAGACAAATTACTGGCACAAGTATCCAAATGGCTCTGTCGAAATTCATTTTTGTAGTGGTGGTTGGAGTTCTCCTTCTTTCTTATGGTGTGTTAATGTAACTAAATAACCAAAGAGAGAATTAGTCTCATAAAAATGATTTATTCATGCAATTTAGTTTTTACTTTTCATTATTATTATTATTATTATTATTTTTTCTGATAATTTGAATTATCCATACAGTGAACACAGTGAATGCGAGAGGTTTCACATTTTGTTCACCCTTGTTAACATGCAAACAGAATCCTGGACAGCTATGTTGTTGTTTTGATGTCTGCAAGAGTTTAGATTTTCAGTATGGAAGTTGCGTATATCAAGGCACAAATCCTGGATTTTACTGCTGCTGTAACAAATATAGCCCTCCAATTGGAGAAAAGTAATTTCTATTAAGTTTTAACGATGAAAATTCCAAAAATAACAAACAAAATTAATTGAGTTTTGCCCATTATCTCTTTTGTTTTTGTTCCATCCCTTTTCTTAAAATATTACTTCCCCGTCCAACCAACGTAGGTTGGGATTAGTAGTAAGCTATTTGGTCTCGCTTAAGTATGGTTTCGGGTTCGATTCTTTGTAAATGCAGAAAATTTATGCTGGGATAGATGGAGATTCACCTGCCATAGTCTTATAGATATATTGTTTTAGTCATTCCATATAGATTAGATTAAGAAATGAATAAATGATATAAAAATTTATTATATTTTGATTAAATTATCCTTATATAATAATAGAAAAAAGAATAATAATAAATGTAAGAGAACTATATTGAAAATAAATACGGTAGAAAAATGAGTGTAAAAAAGATAATGTAATAAAATAAAATATACTTAAAAAAAGAAATATAAATGAGTATTGAATTTAAAAAAATACATAACATATGGAACAATATAAAAAAAGTTAAAAATACATATGGAACGGAGAAAGTAATATATATAATTTCATTATATTTTAGTATTCAATTGTATTTGCTCCATTTTTCTCGATATAGGAAAAATTCTGACTATTTTAGAGTTTGCTTGATATTTATTTTATGAACGAGGATAAGAGTTAAATAAAGAGGATTATACCAAAATGGGTTGGAACGAGTGGTAAGCGGTTTGGTCTTGTTTAAACAAGGTCTCGACTTCGATTTTTTGTAGATACAAAAAATTTATGTTGGGAGACTCTCTTGTCATAGTCAGGCAAAAGACACGGATCGGATTCGGACCTACTTAGGTAGTAGTACCTAAGAAACCGGATGGAAAGAAAATAAAGGGTAAAAAGGCATTACGATTGGAACATAATAAGTTCATTATGGTACAAAGTTTTATTTTTATCTTCAATCATAAAAGTTGAATTTAAGAAAATTTAATTTTTATTTTTGCCATTAGATGATAATTTCATAAAATCAAGAGTAACGACGACAATAGTATTTTTGTTGTATTTCATTTGTTTTTAGAGAAAATATATGGTGCATTTAAAGTGCATGTAAAGTTTTCTACACCATTAATTTATCATTTACTATCATTTATATTATTTTTATTTAAAAATCAACGATCATAAACACATGAATAATGAATGATAGATTGATAGTGTAAAAAACTTTATACCATCAATATATACCCATACCGAAAAGTCATTCTTCCTCAACCAAACTAAACAACAACAATGATGATTTTTAGGTGAATTTTCATTTTTTATTAGTTCTGTCATTTTTATTCTACCTATTGATGGTGGGTTTTTTTTCTTCCCAAATTGACTTTATTCTACATCTAAATTTAAAAAACACAATAACAAGAATGACGGTTGACAACACGAGAATGTTTCTCGACACACTAGTAACAATAAGCTATTACATAAAAATTAAAATGTTGTTAAAACATAATAATTATTGAATGAAGGATTGGAAAAAAAATGTAGAGAATAAAATGGATATAATCTCTACCCCGCGCCTCTCTCGCCTCTTTTTAATTTTTTTTTTAAGGTACTCACATACTTAACAGGTTATTATGAACCTTATCCTTTGTAAGTTGTATCAAATATTTTTTTTTAAAAAAATGATAAGTTTATTTAATTTTCTTGATTTCTTAAAATAAATACTACAATATTACAATTTTACTTTTATATATTTTTTTGAGTATTTTATAATTGATAGTTTTCAAACTAATTAACATTTAATTTAACAATTTATGCAATTGGTTTTGTTTATCAATGCCAAAAAAATATAAGTAACAAGCTCTTACCCCGTGCAATGCACGGGTTGTTGATATTAAATTTTTTTTTATATTAAATATTTTAAATTAAAGATTATTATTATTTTTATTATAAAGTAAAGATTATTATTAAACAATAACAAAAATAATTATAAAAAAAATGATTATTCAATATACTTTATTATGATAAATAAAAAATTATTACTATTATTTTGATTTTTTTTGTTTGATGGTATTATGAGAATAATTAATGATAAATCATAATATCCCTTATTTCGTTGGACATGAATTCATTGGAAGATAATGACAATTTGTTTTATAATATTATATTTATATATGTATATATCAATGTTAAATTAATGTATTCCTTATTTAGTTGATCGATAATGAGCATGTTTTATTAATTAGAGTGAAATCAAAATTAAACTTTTTTATTTTTATCCTGTGCAATGCACGAATTATTAATATTTAAATATTTTAAAGTAAAGATTATTATTAAACAACAATAAAAAATGAGCTTGTTGAAAAATTTTGTACTTCCTTATATAAATAAAAAATAACATTTTTTATCTGAGATTTTCCTTATTTATTCAATAGATAAATTAACATTTTTTTAAATGATTATTAATTTTATTATGATGAATCAAAAGTAAATCAGAATTAGATATTACTTATTTATTTAATAGATAAATTAATATTTTTATATGATTATCAAATTTATTATGATAATTAAAAACAACTCAGATTAAATATTTTGATCTTTTTTGTTTAATGGTATTATGAGAAAATTTAAGGATAAACTGGAATATCCACTATTTCATAGAACATGAAGACGACATTGAAATTGTTATTTTTGAATATCTTGGTTAACACATTGCACTTTATTATGAATATAAAGTTGGCTCTTTTTTTATATATTTAATATTATATTTGTCTATGTATAGATGAGTATTAAATTAATATATTCCTTATTTAGTTGATCGATGAATTAACACATTTTATTATGATATTATGATTAATTATTAGAATGAAATTAAAATTAAACTTTTTTATATTTTTTTGTTTGATGGTTATGAGTAGATTTAAAGATAAATCAAAATATTTTCTATTGCATAAGACATGATAATTTAGCATATTTTAAATATAATTATCACATCTAATATGAAAAATTATATATAATTAAACCAAAATTATACATTCTGATTTTTTTATTGGATAATATTATAAGATATTTCTTATATTTATTTGATGGATAAATTAATATTTTTTTACCATTATTTTTTAATATAATTATCACATTTATTATTATTATTTAAATATTTTGATCTTTTTCATAGTTTATCTTATGACAAAAACGGAAAAAAAATCATAAATAAATCGAAAAACATTGTTTCTTCAAGTAGACAAAAGACTCACCAAAATTATTTCTCACCGGAATACGATCAGGGTATTTCTTCTTAATCCTATAAACCTTAACCCTTCTCTTCTTTGAAAAGAGTAAAGGATCAATTATTTGCATATTCTTTCAACAAAGAATAATCAAAATAAGTATGTATAACAACTTACCAAAATTTCAAAAAAAAAAAAAAACTTACCAAGATCATGCTTTTGTTTGAAGTAACTCATTGATGTCATTCTTCCTGAAATTAGCATTAAGCAAAAGTCAATTAAAAGTATAACGAAATATGCATCATCTAATAAATAATTCATCAAACACTCAAAAATCAAAATTAAGAGCTCTAAGTAGAGGAATAAACAAAAGTCAATTAAAAGTATAACAAAATATGCATCACTTAATAAGTAATTCATCAAACACTCAAAAATCAAAATTAAGAGCTTTAAGTAGAGGAATTAGGGGAAAAATAAAAAATAAAAGAAAGAATTTGGAGAAGAGAATTCTTAGAATTATATAGAACTTTAAAAATTGAATGGGAGAGCCTATTATATATATAGTGATTTTTTAATATTTTTTAAATATTTTTGTTGAGAATAATGATTTGTTCAACAAATTGAGGATAATAATTTCACATACAGATAATGATTATATAAATTTAAATAATTAATTTAATTTTAAATTGTAATTTTGGTTAGAGATAATGTTATTTACCTACAAACATATAATGATTAAATAAATTTAAATAATTTATTTAATTTTAAATTGTAATTTTGATTAAAGATAATGATTATCTACCTACAAATTCTCTGGTGCGAGGAAAGCTTCACGGGACAAACGTGGTGCCTTGAAAATTTCTCCGGCAAACGTGGTGCCTCGAAAAGGGATCCTTTTATATATAGATAGTATATTAAATCATTTAATAATGGTAAAAGGTGGAGGGAGAAATGAAAGGTTTTATAAAAGATAATCAAAATAGTATATACTTAAAATAAGGATAAGAGGGTAATAAGCACTCAAATTAAACAAGGAAATTGGAAATCACAAGGGTTGTGGCCTGTGTTAGTTAAGTAAATATAAAGAATTTCAGTTGGGAGGATCATTTCCAAAATGTCTGATACGTACCTAAAGGATTAGTCACTGAATTTATATGGGTGAATACCTGAAAAACCAAAAACAAAGAAATTGGAATCAATGGATAGAGAAAATTAAGAACCAGCATTGGTCTTGGTTCTTGAATAATCAATTGAAAGAGCGAGATAGTGGCGAAATGGGAGCGAGTAGACCAAATCGAGGAAGAAAGAAAATGGTGATTGAAAACGCAGGTAAATAAAATAACATAAAAATGCATGAACAGAATGAACTGCTTTTCCTACATTCATTAAGAGAATGTTCTCTGGTGGAAATGGAATGATTATATAATTAAAGGGCTAGGCACATCACCTTTGGGTATGGAATTAAAGGGCGTTTTTGGGTCAAGCCTGCGTATCTTCTACTGTTGGACAGTAGCATAAGAGGAGCGGTTCAAGAAGTTGTGGAATAAGTGTATACCAAGAAAGATCTCAGCTTTTGTATGGAAGGTGCTTAAAAGAAATACTCCGTAATTAGTAATTATTTGCTGCTGATCCGTTTTCTATGTAACATTAACACTTCTCTTCCTAGTTAGTGAAAGTACTCTGTATTGCTGAAAGAGACTTATTGACTATTAGAAAAACAATCATTACATATAGGAGTTTTACACATTAGTTGAGTGATACTATAAAATAAAGACATGATAAGATAGATAACATGATAAGAATAGAATATGATATGAACAAAATAATTAACTTTTATCATGTTTAAAGTTTAGTATGTACGCACGCATCCGATAATCATGACATTAATATGATGGTAATGACAATGATGTTAATGTGTAAGGGATTTATCATGACTAATACATAATTCAAATGTTATTAAAACAATTATTTATTTAATATATGCATCTCATACATAAGATAAGATAAGATAAGAGATACTCCACATAGGTGAACGTGTAGCATCAGTTATAACATCTTGATTTTAAATTCCAAGTTTTATTATAATAATCTAAGTTAGACTCATGGAAATCATAGGAATAAGCTAGGATTGAATAGAGTAATCATAGCCACAATGAGTATAAGGGTTAATGAAAATATCAGAGTTATAAACTATCAAACTATGAAAATTTGGCGAGATAATCGATTACTTTTGGGAAGTAATCGAGTACCATGTTCATGTGAAAAACCCTAAGAATTGAATTAAGGGAGGTAATCGATTACCTTTGGGAAAGTAATCGATTACTGACCTCCTGTGAGAAACCCTAAATTGATGATTTGAAGAGATAATCGATTATCTTAGGGAAAGTAATCGATTACCTAGGGGTGGTAATCGATTACCACTCGCGTTTGTAAAAAAAAATAATATAAGTCAATTAAAGCCAAGAAGTCAAAGCTTCTTGAGGAAGTTTTCATTCTCCTCCACATGTTGGCCAAGCTTCTAAGGGAAGCTTCTAATTCTAGCCACACATACAATTACTTCCAAGCTAAGGGGAATAAAATAAAAACAAACACTCCACGCTCACTCACTCACTCACTCTCGTTCATTCCTTCTTCTTCCTCATCAACTCTCCTCTCTCTCAAGCTCTTGAAACCCAAGAGCTAACATCACTCCACCCTCATCATCTACATCAAAACCTAAGATCAAAATCAAAGAACCACCATCCGATGTGTCACAACTCTGATATGGTTGTATATTGATGCACTATGATACTTTTGGCCCTATTGGCCTTCCGAATGAAATGAACGTTTTGCTTACATCAGGTTACAGGGAAAATAATATTTTAGAACGTCCAATAAACAAAGTAAACTTCGTCCGATTTTACGGAGATTTTTATAAGTTATAAAGGTTTTAAAAAGAAAATTTTTAGTTCATATTTTACCATTAGATAATTAAGGGTAATCATTAATTGGGTGTTACATTAATAATTTTGGGAATCATTATTAAGGATACTTACGGTTGGCGCGCCAAGAAGTCTTATGGCACACTAGCCTATTTTGCCAAGCAATAAGGGGATTTTCAATTCTTAATGGAAAAGTAAGGCTCCCATGAAAGTTCTTACTTTCACTTGACAACTTCTTAAATTTGCTCATAACAACATCTAACAAAAGTATCAAAATATTTAATTTTGATTAATCATAATAAAGGTAATATTCATATCAACAAGTTCTAATTTATCCATCAAATAAATATGAGGAATATCTCATAATACCACTAAACAAAAAATATCATAATGTATAATTTTGAGTAATCATGATAAAAGTGATAAATATGTCCAATCCAAAACGTGCTTTATTATCATGTTTCATGAAATCAGGAATATTTTGATTTATCCTTAAATCTTCTCGTAATACCACAAACAAAAAAGATAAATTAGACAGCCCAGTTGGTGGCTGCAGGGACATTTAGGACAACCCAGTTGGTGGTTGCAGGGACATTTAGGATTTCCCCCTCCCCCAGGTCATGGGTTCTAGTCCCAGACCTCCCATGTAAACAAAAAAAAAAAAGATAAAAAAAATATGTATAATTTTGATTTTATTATGATTAATCATGATATCATAATAAAGATGACTATGATATCCAAAAACGTACTCCCTCCGTCCCATTATCTTGGTAAAAGTCAACCAAGTCAATGAAAATAAGAGAGTATCTGTTTAATATAATGCATGATTCATTCATTAATTACAGATTGATATTATGCAAAATTTCATATCATTACAATTAATACATATTGCAATATTGTCTGCAAAAAAATCTTTAAATGTGTTTTCCTTACTTACTTATCAATCATCGATACATTATATAATCTTTAAGATTTTTCATTTATTTTTTTACTTTAATATGGGACAAATTTTTTAGCATTTTTTTACCAAGATAATGGAACGGAGGGAGTACTAATTTATCTATCAAATAAATAAGAAAAAAAATTAATTTAATATTGATTTGTAAATGAATAAACATAATATTTAATATCCAAAAAAGAGCAATCATTATTTTCCTCATAAAATGCAATTCATTAAACATCCTAAAAATAAGCCAAAAATAATCATTTCATAGTCAATTAATAATAATTAAATTAAAAAAATGATCTGATTTGAATTTCAATGCCTTCTTTATGTCCAAATTATAAGTACAGGCAATGTGTATCAATAGTTTTCAATACTTTACAAGTGAGCAGTAGTACAATATTTATAGAACTGAGGGATTAACCGCATCAGTAAAATAAGGAAAAAGATAAAGCTAAGAGTATACAATTCAAATGTTAACAGTACAGATAATAGCAGCAATAAAATAGGAACAGCCGCAATATATGAGGAGACTTGGTCAATGTTGTTATCTCTATGTGAGTACACCTACACAAATTTGAATTTTGATGCTTTCTTTATGTCCTATAAAATATGAGATATCTTAATTAATTCTTAAATCTGATCATAATATCATCAAATAAGAGGTAATGATATTTTAATTAATACTGCCTTAATTCTGATTAATCGTAATAAAAATGATAATCATATAAAAAAAGAGGTAATAATATATTCATCAAATAAATAAAAAAATATTTCATAATGCATCAAATAAAAAGGAATCAGAATGTATCATTCCGATCTAATTGTGATTAATCACAATAAAGATGATAATTTTATCTAATTTGTCCAATATCAATGCAAATGATTCTTATTGATGCTTAGGTAAAATAATTTTCCCACTAAATCTGGCTCGTAGCTAGTATTATATAAACTTGGCAAATTTACTTCTCACCTACAAATCACACCTTCACTTATTTGTTAGAGAGTAATTACTAGCACAGGAACGCAAATGGTTCTGTCAAAATTCATCTTTGCAATTGTTGTTGGAGTTCTATTTTTTTCTCACGGTATGTAAACAAGTTAAATAACAAGACAGATTTAGTCTTCTAATTAATAAGTATTTATTTATACATTTTTTAATACTTTTCATTGCTATATTTTGTTGATAATTTGAATTATCCATTCAGTGAATTCGGATAGATTAACAATGTGCGGAGACAGATGCGATCTGAAACCTGGAAGTACATGTTGTTGTGATGATCACTGCAAGGCTCTATTCTATGATGCAGGAAGCTGCGTCTTTGATGGCAGGCATCCTGGAAAATTTTATTGCTGCTGTACCAAAAGACACGGTCCTCCAGCTGGAGAAAAATTATTTTCATGAATAATTTAGCTTCTTGTTTTTTTAACCATTAATAATTTAGCTTCTTTAATTTTTTAGATATAAAAGCATTATAAGAAGTTGCGTAACTTAGTTTTATCTATTTTTTTGTCAGCCAAGTTTTGTCCATTATCTATCTGAGGTACTGATTGGATGTTGATATTAATAATCAAAATTGCAAAAGTTAATTAGGTTGGTTATAAGACAAGGGATAAGATAGTAATTAAATACTTAGATTATATTTTATTATATAGTTTATTTTAAATTGTTCCTAAACTTATATTTCATTCATTTTTCATTCATTTTAGATTGTATAGCTAATAATATTTCATTCATTTTTCATTCTTTCAAGTGAAAGAGGATACCTTCCTTATATAGTAAATATGCAACCCTAAAACAATTATTAGTTATACACTTGGCATAATCATAAAGCTTAAAAACAGTCTAAAATAAACTATGTAATAAAATATAATCTAATTATTTAATTATTATCTTATCCCTTGTCTTATAATAAACCTAATTAACTTTACAATTTTAATTATTTATCTCAACATCCTATATGTACTTTATAATTCAATAATAAAAGAAGTGCATATATCGATTGAATGCTTTTCTCTACTTTCATTATGAAGATGTTCTTCATCTTCATTAAACATTATAGTAGACAAAAAAAAAATGCATAGATCCATAAACGAACTTTTTTCTCTTGTCATAAATCTTGTCCATATATATTCCATATATTTTAAAAATTATACGTTATATTGTTTTGTATAATATGTATTATGTAGTAAATATTAAGTAATGGGATATTGTCTTTACGAAAAGTAATGGGATATTGTTCACCAAAAAAAAAAGAAGAAAAGTAATGGGATATTCACTTGATAAATTTTGAAGTGGTTGAATGTTATCATATATATGTGCTTTTAGAGAGATAGAGCTACTTATTGAGCAGGGAATTCAATGTCTCTTATGCTAGTTAGCAGGTTAATTTAATACCTTATAAACTATCAAAAAGTCAATGCTACATAGTTGCATTATTATTAATTACATCCGAATTCGATCTGGGTCTATTAGATATAAAATAAGATAAAAAAGTAAATGATGTAAAAATTCTAAATATTTTTATTAAATTTTCATATTTAATAATAGTAAGGGATAATATTTTGACAAAATTCCTAAGGGCTAAGGATAAACACCCTAAAGTTGTTAGGATTTCTTAAAAATAATGTATCTAATAAATTAATAGACTTATGTTTTTTTTTTTCCAAAAAATCCTGATCACCTTAAGTGCTTATTCTCAGTAGTAAGGGATTGAGGTTAAGCAAATCCTAATAATAAATATATGAAAATTATGTTAAAAATAGATGGAAAAAATAGATGGTAAAAAAAATATAAATAAATATTATGTACCCAAAAAAAAGATATAAATAAATATTGAATTTTTAAAAATATATAACTTATGAAAGGTTGATTGAACAACGACTTACGCCCTTCGGTCTCAATTATAAGCAACTAAAAACATCTCATTAGTAGTATCAAATATAATCAAAATTTAACTACTTTTTTATTTCCAATACAATCATTTCTAAAATATCTTAATAAAGTAGTTATATCATTTAATTTTTGCTTCATTCCTGATACATGTTTCCTAAAGTAATCTATTTTTTTATCATTTCAAAAAAAATTAAATATGCTCAATTAACTTCCTTAATAAGTGTGAAATTAGAATTTTTTTTTCTTATAATTGAGACCGGAGGGCAAGAAAAAAAGATATTAACAACTTAAAAAGCATCTAAACTCTACTTCTGGCCACATGTTCTTAATGCCATATTGAAGTGGTAGAATAGCGCAGAGCCGTAACAAATTCTCTGATGTAAACAAATCATTCTGCATGATACATCTCACATGCATGAAAAAGGATAACTTATATTTAGTACACGTAATTTTTATAATTGATTTATTAGCATAAAATAGTATATATCATGATTTAGATTGTACAAACAAAGCTCAGCACAGTTGGTAGATAGCTAAACCTACTTCGTGATTTCTACGCCTCGAAGATGATTAGTCTTCGCCTGTCGGCTGGGAATACCCTCAAAGGGGATTAGTCTTCGGGTGCCGGCTACCGGTATACACCAAAAAAATCATGATTTAGATTGCCTCTCACATTTTAAAAACCGGATATTGTAAAGACCATTTTGTCTTCATCTCTAATTTCCGCCCGATGCTAGCCTTATCATGTGCTCACCGCTGTCACCATCATATCATGGGGCTTCTAGCATGCTCCAAGAAAAAAAAATTAAAGGGATTTGATTTTTGATCTTTATTACTGAATGTTTGGTCCTTATTTTACATTTTCAATGATAAAAATAACTTCCATAATATTCCTTTCAAAAAAAAAAAAAAAACTTCCATAATATTATAACTTCCGCCTTTGGGGTGATGGAAATCAACTCCGTCTTTATCCTTATGGAAACGAGTTCCATCTTAAGCATGATGGCAAGCTTCCCATTTTCTCCTTGACGGAAAAAGCTTTCGTCTTTAGTATCATGGAAACTCGTTTTTTAGGTCAGGTCCAGATCCGGTGATAGAACCGCCTTCTCCTAAGCTCTTTGCTTGTGACTTTTTTGCTGCTTTTGGAAAAGATGGGATAAGGGTAATCAACGGTCAAAAGCTTAAAATAGAAGATATCAATAAGACAACAACTATCCACTTGACCACTTGTTCTTGGCTGCTGCACTATGAACTGTGAACAAGAAAATGATACAAGTAATATATCCTTCCGTCTCACAATTGACGGAAGGGTATAAAAAATATATCTTTCCATTTCATACTCGACGGAAAGGTATATTTTGGCCCCAAAAATCATATCTTTCTGTCTCACACTTGACGAAAAAATATATTTTTTCTTTCGATTTTTTCTAGATGGAAAACAATTTCATAACATCGAAGACAAAAATAATATAAACACTGATGTTATTTTAGTCATTAAAATTTTTAAATGGGGACCAAAAATCACTAATGGAGACGGAAAGGATCTCAGGTCAGACGAAACCAATTTCGTCTTAGGTCAGACGGAAAAACACTTTCGTCAAGGAAGAAATGATAACAATAAACACGCTAAAGAGCATTTTTGTCCATAAAAATATGAAATGAGAACCAAAATTCAAATCCCAAATTTAAAACCAAATATTGGAAAAGAAAAAAAAATAAAAAGGGGCCGATAATCATATTGCTCTCAATACATAAGGCATCTCGTGAAATTTAATGCAAAACAAACACGATAATCATATTGGTATCAATCAAATCAAATATTCCCATGAACAACTACTCCCAATTCAGGAAAGTAAAATCCTTTCTTCTTAATACTCTCGGTTCTATTTATAACACCTTTTAGGGTTTTTCTTCGTAGAAGATTCATTTAGGTAAGCACACTAGAAGGAGAAGGAAAGGACTTGTCAGATTGAATAAATTTGTTAATGACATTGGAAATGTGAAAATTTGATATATTTTTTCAAAACTATCTATAATTACTATTGGAATTCTAAAAAGTGTTGTCTTTATATGAGTGTTAGTGGAAAGAAGTGATAAATGATATTGAAAATTGAAAAGTGATTTTATAAATAGGACCAAACCCCAAAAGGTGTTATAAATAGGACCGGAGGGAGTAGTACTTGTAGGATTCTCATGTTTTGATGCTAACAATCTCTCTCCAAGCAACAACATTGGCAACAAGCAAGCTACACCACATGAAGATTAGAATTAGGATTTTTATTAATTCTATTTCAATGTAATCTTTATTTTATGCAATGCATCTCATTGGTGTGGGTAGCTTAGGTGATTTTAAGAATATTTAAATAATGTTTGATTAAGAGTGAAGATACTTTAAATCTTGATTAAATAGCTCTATTAAAAGTTTTGTGAAAATCCTTTTTAGAAAAACCTTGTTTTTATTCAGATTCTGATCAGTTTACTCGAGTAATGAGTATTGGGTCACTCGAGTAATTTATGTCATGACAGGTTAATCGAGTAATGGTTTACACATCACTCGAGTAACTTAATCTGACATGTTTTAATCGAGTGAAGTTATATGGTTTACTCGAGTAATTCAATCAGTGTTTGAAAATTTTAGAAGGACTTAATTTTCTCTTTCACTATAGATAGACATTCATTCTTACAATTTTCTATATACTTTCAAAAGCAATTCAAGAGCTATTTTACATCTTTCAAGAGTTATCAAGATTCAACAAAGAATTTTTCATTCTTCACTCTATTTCTCTCATTGTTCAAATATTCTTGAGATCATAATTTTTGTTCTTAGTGGTTGTTGAAGTTTTGCAATTTGTGATTGCATCATTGAAGTTTTAACACAAGTGAAGAATCTCACAAGGAAGACTTTGAGGATCAAATCAAAGCAAGAAAAGAGGATTGGTTGGAAGCATCTTCAATCAATTAGCAAGGAAATCTAGAATTCTCAAAAGGGGTAGATTAGATCAAAGTGTTTGGTACACACTTTGAGTTGGGTTTTAAGATAGGAGAACTAAGAATCTAGTTGCATCTTAAAACATTGTAAAATCTACATTTGAAGATTTCTAGTGAAGAATCTCTCTTGATTCAAGAGGGGACTGGAGTAGCTTTCAAGTGGGTGAAAGTGAACCAGGATAAATCCTTGTGTCTCTTTTATTTTCATTCCTTGTCTTGCATTAATTCATTAACAATTGCATTTTTAGGTTAGAATTGGGGTTTTCTTAATTCTACTCAATTGATCTAAAATTGCATGTTAATATTACTTGAAGTTGTTCATATTAATCATTCATAATTTGTTGAATCATCATAGCATTGTAATTCTTGAAGAACTCCATTGAAAACTGAGTTTTAATTGAATTTTACCCAGTTTACTCGAGTAAAGTTCTTGTCACTCGAGTAATCTGCTTTCAGTTTATGAACAATACTCGAGTAGGTTTTCTGTTACTCGAGTGATTTAAAAATAGCTTTCGTAATACTCGAGTGATTTGCTGAATACTCGAGTGAAATTATTTTTGCTTGCGTATTACTCGAGTGAAGACTTGAGTTACTCGAGTAATCTGACTTGAATTTTTAAGAAAACTTATTTTCATAAAACCATTCTCTTAGGTGGACGAAAAATCTGTAATAAGGGTTCAATATTCTATTCACCCCCCTCTAGACTATATTGAGCCGCTTGTTGGTTTCCAACAGTACTAATGTTGTATAAATGACATATTGACTATTTCAAATATAAGCACAAAAAGTGTTAGGGTGAATACATTTATTATCACTCATTTCATATATTTAATTTATACATGTTACGTAAATGTAATAAGGTTAAAGTTGAAAAAATTAAAAATCCTAAAACGACAAATAATTTGCAATAAGTTAAAAATGCTAAAGTGATTAATAAAACGGAGCGAGGGAGTAATAGTTTAGAGATGAAAGAGAAGATGAAAATATAATTAATGAGAAGGAAAAAAGAAATGATTGAATGAACGGTTAAAATTGAAAAAATTAATTATAATTATGCATTAAAATTATAAAAAAAATTGGCTTTGATATACTCAGCCCTTATAGTACTCCCTCCGGTATCATTTATAAGCTGAAAAAGACATTTCACATATAAAAGCAAAATTTAATCATTCCTAAAGTATACTGATTTAGTCATTTAATTTTTGTTTCATTCCCAATGTAAATTTACTAAAGTAATCTATTTTTTATGAATTTGAGAAAATTAAATACACTCAATTAATTTTCTTAATAACTTTGAAATTAGTTATTTTTGCTTAAAAATAAAACCGGTGTGAGTATTAAATAATTTCCTTTTTTACTTATTCCAACAACAACATTTATTACTATTAACTAGGATTAGTTAAAGATATATTTTAAACTAATCCTAATTCATACTAATAAATGTTGTTGTTGAATAAGCTAAAATAAGAAGTTATTTAGTGTTTAGATTAAACCCTTAGGACCGTGTATGTATATCAAAATCCTAAAAAAAAATAATTAAAAAAAGAAGGTTTATTTATGGTTTTGGTTTCTACAAGTTCAACATATTTTGGTTTTATTTCCTAAAAGTTATTTTGACCTTGACTAGTTTTTAATTTTTCAAACATTTTAGTTTTGGTCTCATCTGTTAGAAAAAATCAATTATTTGTTGACGTGGTTAACGAAAACCCACAATAATAGCTATGTGATGTAAGATAGCACCAAATAAGTATTGTGAAATGAATGATTCAGGTCCATAAACGCAAAATTCTGCATATGGGACCATTTTATGTCCATGGATCTGTATCATCTATGTCATATCACTTATTTGGCGTCTTCTCACACTACTACGTGACTGCTAATATGGTGTTCCACTAGCTACGATAGCAAATAACAATTTTTTCATAATGAAGTGGATCAAAACCAAAATATTTGAAAAATTAAGGATCAGTCCCGGTCAAAATAACTTATAAAGACTAAAACCAAAACACATTGAACTTTTAGGGACCAAAAGCATAAATAAGCCAAAAAAGAAATTATAAAAAAAAAAAGCAAAACATGAAAGAAAAAAAAATTAAAGCCAAGAGTTCAGAAATAGAAAGGGAAATATACACTTAAATACACATAATTAGTAAACGTTAGAGCGCTATATTTACATACTAGTACTATATAAATTTGGCAAATTCACTTGTTCAGTCATTCGTTTGAGAGAAATTACTTGCACAAGAATTGAAATGGCTATGTCGAAATTCATCTTTGCAATCGCTATTGGAGTTCTCCTTTTTTGTCAAGGTGGGGGAAAAAAAAAGGAGAAGAGATTTAATCTTCTAATCAGTATTTATTTACACCTTTTTTTATATACTTTTCCATTATTTATTTACACTTTTTTTTTTATACTTTTCCATTGCTATATATATATTTTGTTGATAATTTGAATTATCCATTCAGTAAATTCGAATAGCTATAGTTTGACAACGTGTGGAGACAGATGCGATCCGAAACCTGGAATTGCATGTTGTTGTGATGATCACTGCAAGAGTATATTCTATGATTCAGGATATTGCTCCTTTGATGACAACCATGAATTTCAATGCTGCTGCACCAAATCACGCAATACTCCACCACCTGGAGAAAAATTATTTTCATAAGTAATTTAGCTTCTTTGCTAGAAATAAAAGTCTCATAAGATGTTGAATGATTTAGTTTTATCTATTATATTTTTGCCAGCGGATTTTTGTCCATTATCTATCTGATGTACTTTATAATGCCAATAAAAAATTCATAAATCGATTGAACGCTTTTCTCTACTTTCATTATGAGAATATTCTTCATCTTCAATAAACATGAGCGGCATAAAAAAAAAAAAAAAAAAAAAAAAAAAAAAAAACAAGTTTTCTTAATTTTGGACATGCATTCCAAAGTGAACACATTTAAAAAAAATAAAATAAAAATATAACTCTTTTTTGTTTATTTTAGATCTAACATTTTTAATAAAGTCTATCCACTTTTGGGTGTTTATCCAGAACCCTAAAAAACTAAAAACCGGGGTAAAAAAAATCCTAAAAATAATGCATATATCCATAAGCACGAACTCTTTTCTCTTAACATAAATCTTGACTATATGTTCTATATATTTTTAAAATTAAGTTATATAATTTCTTATAAGAGAAAATAGTGCTGCACTAATAATGTAAAATTTAACATCATCAATGCATCATTCAATATTTATATATTTATAATCATTGACTTTATATTCTAAATCGGGAGTATACGATATTGAAGTGGTAGCATATCATGAGTAATTATTAGATGGTCCGAGACTACATGATTCAGGATAATTACCATCATTTGTCACTAATTTTTTAACTAAAAAATAAACTGTGAACGGTTGAGATGAATCCTGGACTACATAATCCGGGACTAACTAATAATTTCATGCATATCATTATGCTCGTAACGACTCTAAAGCATGAAAGAGGATAGCATGTATTCAATACATGTTGTAATAATTTTTTTCATTGACTTATTATACTTGAAATATACTAGTAATTTGGTGGTTAAGATTGTCTCCGGGTATTGTAAAAGATTATTTTGCGTCAACCCAAACATCTCGGATAATTTAAGCCAAATTTAATTTTGGTATGTAATGTGACCAAATTTAATGTCGGATAGTCTCCAAAGCCCACATTTTAGCACTAACCCCATTTTAAATTAAAAAAAAACCAAAAAAGATCCTTTCTTCTTATCCTTCTCTCTAAATCCCAAATTCCTTCATCTTCTCCTTCAAACCCCAAACCTCAAACCTCCTCATCTTCCTTTTCAAACCCTGAACCTCTTCATCTCCCATTCCAAATAACTTTAGAAACCTCTCATATTAAACCCCAAAGTTTGTTGCAAGTAACTAAGAAACAAATAAATGATGTTGAAAGTAACCTTTTTCTGTTTCTCTTTTTTTTTTTCATTGCTATAGTTATTCCGACGAACCAGTGTCGAAATTTTTTCCGACACGGATATATCAAAATATTCAAAAATTACAAAACAACGGTACAGAAACATGAAATGAGGTTAGATATAAGAAAGAAGAAATATATTGTCTCATTGTAAGTTATTTTCGACTACCCCCAAGTCGAAATTTTTTTTTTTCAAAAATTGGATAATTCAAATTAGAACCATAGTGATCCACGTATGAAAAACTAGTTGGAATCCGTCACAAAGGCAAATAGTAAAACAAAGATAAGTTTGAGGGCATAAGCATTGAAAAAACTAGCCGAAATGCGTCACAGCCTCACAGGGGCAAATAGCAAACCAAACCAAAGATAAATTCGAGGGCATAAACATTGCGAAAATTGGTCAGAATCCGTTACAGGGGCAAATAGCAAACCAAAAATAAGTTTGAGGGTATAACATTGAAAAAAGAAAAAAAAAAGTATCTGACAAAAATACCCATAACTTCATGAATTTGTAACATAATTAAGCCATAATTATGTTAAAATGTAAAGGATGGGTTCAAAATGTTTTGTAGTGAAAGAGGGGAGCCAGGCTAAGGGTGAGAGACATCGGAGGGAGAAAATAAAAGGAAAAATGAGGTAGCTAAGACGAAGAAGAAAAAGAGTAATGCTCCTTAGAACGACAAAAAACTATACGACTTTCAACGAATCACTTTACTTTCTGTGATTTTGCCAACATCTAACAATAAAAACCTTGTTCTGCACTCTTATATATTTAATCCCCTTCTTCCAATGCTCTTTGCTCCCATACCCAAGAGGATTGGTAATAGTGATGACCTAGTCTAAAGAGAAAGCTTTCCTTTTACTTGTCTCTTTCTATGTTGCTTATGGTTTGCACGGTGAGAGTTTTATTTGTAGAGTTTTTGGTTCAGTTTAGTTTTTGTGTTGGGTAAGCTAGCTAAGAGACATAGAAGAAAGAGTAATGGATAATAGATGAAGGAGATTCCCTAAATGAAAGCAAAATAAGGAGTCATCAAATTTCACTCCTTTTCTTGTCGCACTAAATAGCATTACTCGAAGAAAAATTAGGGGGAGAGAAAATAAAAAATTAACACCCCTTAAATCAAATCCATTGGATAAAATTTAAAGGACCCTCTTAACTACTACACGCCAGCCCCAGTATTTAATAAAATTGTGCTAATGAGAAGGAGCTAAACAAATTTATAGTGACTAGTGAAAGTTAACACAGACAAACGTTGTCTGTATCCCTTAAGCATATGGTCAAGGTTTGATTCTTGACTTATACGAATGAAGAGTGTCTTGCTGAAAGCGTCACTCCCAAAAGGACCTAAACAATGTAGGAACAAATTAATCACCAAGTTGCATTGTTGAATGCCGTAAGTAGACCCAAAAAAACAAATTTATAGTTGCACATAGATCCATTATGAATGACCACATGATAAACCTTAGATAAATTCTGACCGGGTGATCTACTTCTGTATTTCTACTTCCTAGTGTCTCTCAAATAGTCAAATGTTGAATGTCTTATATATGCCAGATACCAATTACTGATTGCTTTTGTTCCTTTACCCCATGCACCTGGCATTTCAACATAGGTTAAAGCATACAAAGTGCTTGAACATCATTCACATATTTCACTCCAAAGCCAAAGCAATCCCTCCATAAATGTTAAGTAGATTAGTATTACATAGTAAACATATTGTGAGCTAAAGGCATACAGTATCACTTCATACAAATTTGTTGCCACCTATGGAATAAACTTGCCTAAGATGTACAAAGGGCAACCAAACACTATAAAGCTCCCGCTATTCACAGGGTCGGACCCAGGTTGTGTGTTTCTAGGATGTCGATAACAAAGGACAAAAAGAATGATACAAGACAACTTAGTGATTACAGCTCCGAAAGTATTCATAACAGTTCCGGACTAATACAGCAAATAAGAAAACACAAGGCAACAATAGATTAAAACAATATATCAGTTAGACCAGACATGAACCAGACCGTGCCTATTGCCTGTGTAGATCTCATTGCGCTCTTCATCGTAGAAGAGAGCAGTAATATCTTCCAAGGCTTCTGCAACTGTGCTCCTAATTTTGGAGACATGTTTTCGCTTCCTTGAATTACAAGCACTGCTTGAACAATTGTCACTGCAACTACATTCATTCAACAAGGGAGAGCTATTGCTTGCTCTTATCTTCGCAAGACACTTGCCAGTAAGAATGTTGCTGACATTAATGGATCCTGCTGCATTAAAGAAGCACAGCTTGTCAGTAATGGACCATTGAAGATAGGTACTACCTTGCAACAAAGATTCAAATTGAGCACTAAACATTGGAAAATAATATGATTTCCAATCCTGTTTAACATTTCAGTCAATCAGGTCAACATGTGAAACATGCAGCTAAAGCAGATTTCCAGTTCAATGATTAAACAACACCTTTCAATATATGATCCTACCATACCTTTCATAACACACAGTACATTAAAAATGAGAAACAAAGGGAAAAAAAAAAAGAAAGAAAAAAAAGTGGGCCAGCCAAGTAGGGGCAAAAAAAAAAGGTACCATTTCCTTCGGATAAGGAATCATCAGAATCAGCCTTGCAGTATGATATTATGAGATCCTGGTCACTGGTTATATATATGTTGTTAGTATTACAGTCCGGATGCCACAAGAGGTGATCCTCGAAAGAAGTTACAAGTTGTCCGCGAAAATTCCACACAGCCACAGTTCTATTTCGAAATGTCAGGAATAATTGGTTCTCATACAGAAATATAAATGCCGATGGTGTCATAAATTCACTTCTGCTAACTTCTGTCAGCTCAAAAGTACGCACCTAAAGTTATTGAAAGTCAGATATCTGGATGTAGAACAATCACAGTATACAACTCAAGCATAAATGGGAAAATTACTTACATCAAGAATTTGGAGGTTTTCATTTTCTTGCTTGACAAGAAGCTTTTCATTGAACTGTTCAATAAAATCCACCTTTTTATTTCGATGAAGGAGATGATTGAATGATTTCAAAACAGTACCATCTTCTATTGACAGGATTTTAAGTGGGACATGGCTACTTGCTTTAGCAAAAATCAACAACATGATCCCCGGGCTGATAAAACAATCATGAAACAAGGAGCAAAGTAGTGTAAATAATGTAAAGCAACAAAAATAAAGTAAAAAGAAAAATTGCTATCAAGAACCAAAAGATGATGCGGTATTATTTTAAATGCTTTTGCATTACCATAGACAACATATTTATGGTAGTGTATTGTATATGTGACAGTAAATTTCACAAACGTGTGGCCCTGGGTCCTATCAATGGTTCGTGTGTATAGAAAAAAAAAAACATTGCAAGAGGTCCCCACTTAAGCGCGTCCGGCCATACCTTGGGAAATGAATTTTTCTCCTATCGGGTAAGAGATGCTCCAATAAACCCAAGAAAGAAAATCACAAGCTAAATAAGGAAAATTACCTAATCTTAATCTCTTGTACATTCTTATCCGAAATGGAGTACAACATCGTATAGTTTTTCAGGTCAAACACCTTGTATATGCTACAGAGGAAAAGAATCAAACGAAAGATCAGCATCAACATCAATTATATCTCCACACCAAAGCACCAGAAGAATCAAATATTTACCTATCCTGAGCAGAGTATGTAAGTACCTTCCCATTTACATCATCAAACTCTACAAAACCTGGCCACTTTAATGACTCAGATTCAAAAAGAGCAAATCCAGCATCCGGTTTAACCCTCCTTATATATCTGGACAGCATAGATATTTTAATTTTGAACACAACAACATAAAATTGGACAGGAAACTATTGTTATTTTCTGCTTTTCTTTAGTGTCTGTGTGTGTCTGCATGCATATAGACTCTAGATCCTATGCCCTTCTTTTG
Source organism: Crotalaria pallida (assembly GCA_037953625.1). Lineage (NCBI taxonomy): Eukaryota > Viridiplantae > Streptophyta > Magnoliopsida > Fabales > Fabaceae > Crotalaria > Crotalaria pallida. Next base: position 149,338,784 of record CM075651.1, on the reverse strand, counting down.
TTGAGCATGGGAAGCAAGAGTAGGAGTATCAAAACAATAGGAAGCTATACTTACTCAATCCTTGTGCTTCTGCATTTCAAAGAACTGTAACTGTCGGAAGCATAGACAGAAACTGTAATAAGTGAATCATTATTTTTATTATAAAACAAACTTCTTATAACTTCATCCGGACTGACATTCAAGAAGCATATCCTTTCATTGGTCTCTGCAGCAAACAATCAAGGCATGTTTTATATACATTATACATCTACTTTTATGTTGCTAATAGCCACATTCAGATTTAATATTGTTTAAAATATAAAAACCAATTACTACCTCGGCTAAATGCTGCACAAACACCAGATTGTGCAAGAGCAAAAACAATGTCCCGTGCTGCTACAATCTCAATAATCTTTGACCTTTTTCGCAAAAACGGCAGTACCACAGTTGAAGGACCTTTTGGATCATGTGTATCATATTCTTCCTATAAATAGATCCATCAGACATAATCACAAGAGCTTGAGGAAAAGGGCACAGAATAGCAAAGTACTAATCTCACTAGTGAAAACAAGAGGCACAGGGACTTGTCAGTATCCAAAGATTTAATATAGAACAGAGATCATAATGTACATTATTAGAAGCAGTGGTCTCAGACGTTGCACTGCACAAATGCACGGGAATTGGTATAGACAAAACAACGCGCATTGAGTTTGCATTAATATAGGGAATCAAATTTTCCACTACATATTCTTCTTGACCTCTCAGCAATGACCACATCATAACCACCAACAAATTCACACCGAGGAAAGCATAGTACCTCGTTATGCTACATTTCTCTGCCTACTTTTTAGTCTTTCTAAAATGTGGAACGTATGTTGTTATATGTCAGCTAAAAGTATCTAAGTCCATGGCAGGTTCAAACATCTGTCATATAAAAAAGCAAATACAATTGGCATGGGAAAAAAGTAAATACAAAAGTGTGTGCATTGATAATTTGTTTGTCCATTCATCATATCATCAAATTTCATCCTGATACTCCCAAGCGCTCCAACTTCCGATTACCACAAAAATCCCGTGAAACCATTTTCAAGCTTAGGCATTCATTCAATACATAAAATTTAATCAATTATATACGCGAAACATAACCGACATAATTTTGACAATCCTCTACACCATTTCAGAACCATTTATGTCATTTTCAGAAGGAATGTAAATTACAAAACTGCGGGTATTTGGATTAGCTTAGTTTGTTATTCGAAACGCCTTATAACGAAAATCAAAATCTTACTAACCGTGATTTTAAAAAAAAAAAAAACATAAATAAATACTAAAATACCCTCAAGTTTTTCGACCGGGACACTTTAGTCTCTCAAGACTTATAATTCACTTTTAGTCCTTAAAGAATTTAAAAAATATCACTTTAGTCCCTGTTTTCATTTAGTTAACTACTGTCACTATTGGCATAAACCAAAACATTTCATTCCCAGATGCTAATGACCTCCCAGTAAATGGTGCTTCTGAATCAGTGAGAGTGATTAACAGAATGAAAACAGAGACTAAAGTGGTATTTTTTAAATTCTTTAGGGACTAAAAGTTAATTATAATTCTTGAGGGACTAAAGTGTCCCACTCGGAAAACTTGAGGGACCAAATTGGGCCTTCACTCTAAATTTTATAATTTTATTCACAAAAGCTATCAATTCAATTATAATAATAATAACTGAAATTTGAAATAACAAAATTACAGAGAAAAAAAAAAAGATGGAACCTGCAATCGGATGTAGCGAAACCTTTCCTGAGCGTCGCTCATATTGAACCCTCGAGCACGGTTAGAGCTGATTTCACGCCTCTGAAGCTTCTTGACGCTGTTGACGAAGCCATCGACAGCGCCACCGCGATGAGGCTTCTTCTTCGCCACCACTCTCCGGCCGCAACACGGTCTCGGACTCACCGTTATCTTCCTCCCACTACCACCACCAACACCACTACCACTACCACCTTCCATATTCTTCAGTGGCAGCTGGCACTCTTTGCCACTGTCTCACAAAATTGAGCTTAGAAAAAACAAACCCTAAATAGCAGAGTGAGCAAACAGTGAGAGTGAAAAGGGAATAAAGAAATAAGAAGAAGGGGTGGTGAAAATTAGAGTGAAGATCAAAAGGGGGAGTGAAAGTTGGGATTTTGAAGTTGGATCTGGAAATTCAAATTTGGAAATGGAGATATAGAAAAAGAGGGGACAACAGCAGCAGCAGAAGAAGAAGAGAGAGGAACAGTGTGGGGACTAGGAAGGGGTTTCAATTCCGAATTACCAAAATACTTTTCTTTTTCCTATGTCCTCTGTCTAGGGATGGCAATGGCAGACTGCAAATGGGTATTCCTGCGCGAAACGTCTCATTCAGGTACTCGATTTTGGGGATTTTTTCCTAGCGGGAGTGGAGATGGGAAGATTTTTTCCCAGAACAGATTTTGGGGCGGGGAATGGGATTGGTTCCCCCATCTCCGCGGGTTCCTCATCCCCAATAATTTTACTTATATGCCCTTAAATATTTAGGCTTTATATAGTTAAAAAATAGTTTTTTTAGTAACTTCACATATATTATTGTAATTATAATTATAATTATAATTATAATTATTATTATTAACGATTATTTTAACGATTTTTTTAAATTGAATCTTTTGAATTTTAACGATTATTTTTCTGTAGTGTACAAGTTTAAAAATGTTATTCGATGTTGTGAATTTTATAACAGGTCAAATTGAAGTTAAATTCCCTGTAGAGACCCGTGGGGTGGTGGGGAATGGGGATGGAGGCTAATCAACCCCCGACATAAGAAATGGAGATGGGGATGGGGGCCAAATAAAACCCGAGGATGGGAAATAGGAAAAGTCTCCCTGAGCGTTGTCGCCCCGTTGCTATCCCTACCTCCAATGTAACCTGCTGAGTGCTGAATGTAGTATTACTACAGTATTCTATGCAAGGAGGTGAATGAAAATGGAGTATTATTTTAGTAGTTTATTTTTCAAAAATAATCCTAATTTATTGTGCTTGTGTTTGTATACAATGCAGGCTATAATCTTAACTTATATTTCTAGAAAAATAATTAAAATCTATAAGCTTTTTTTGTAAGCAGTTGCAAGTTATTTTTTAAAAGATTATTGTTATAGACCAATATAATTTTTCTATTTTATCTTTATCACTCCTTTACATTAAATACCCATTTGTCGCATCATACCCTTTCTTGTAATTTGCTCAGTAAAAATAATATTTTTTACATTATCCAAACAAAACATATTAGCTTAAATTTATTTTTCAGCTAAAATACCAAAACAAAAACAGATTATAATTTTAACAACATATTATAGTCACAGAAAAATGATCATAATATCATTTTACTAGCTATACCAAACACGCAAGTTTTTAACTTATTTTTCAACAATAACCATAATATAATGTGTTTATTTGTCAACGCAGATTATAATTTTAGATTATATTTTTGAAAAATAATCAAAATCTAATAGCTCCATTCTAAGAGATGTAAATTATTTTTGATAAGATAATTTTTTTTAGATCCATATAATTTTCTTATTCTACCCTTATCACCCTAACATATTAACTACCCCTTGTTATTCCATACATTTTTTTGTTTAATGTTTTTTTAACCTCATCCCTTAGAACTAAGGATAAGAAGTAAAAAAAATAGAAAAAAAAGTATTGAAAAACTAACCCACGAACTTTTAAATTAATAAACATTTATTCTTTTAATATAAAGATATTTTTTTAGCCTCTTAGGATTGAGTTAAGATAATCCTTCTTTTTAATTTACTTAATAAAAATAATCTTTTTTATGCTATCCAAATAAAACAGATTAGTTTAAATTCATTTTTCAACTAAGTTCCCAATATAAAGAATCATGATTTTTTTACATATTATAATCACATACTCCCTCCGGCTCGAATTATAAGCAAATCTAACTATTTTTACGCTTATTAAGGAGGTTAACTGATTATATTTAATTTTCTCAAATTTCTTAAAAAAATAGAGGTATTTCAGGAAAGGAGTATTGAGAATAAAACAAAACTTAAATATGATATCAATTTTCTAGATATGTTTTAGGAAAGTGGTATTGAGAATGAAACAATATTTAATAAAGTGAGTTAATTTTGCTTATATTTTAAACCAAAAAAAGTATGTTTTTTGTTGCTTATAATTCGAGCATGCGGGAGTACTTCCTTTGACCTCATTTATAAGGTAAAAAAGACACTCCATTAATGGTCTTACATATACGCAACAATTAACTAACTTTCTTTTACCAATACAATCATTCCTAAAATCTAAAATATCCTCGTAATGTGGTTGAATCATTTAATCTTTGTTTCATTCTTAATGCAAAATTACTAAAGTAATGTATTTTTTTTTATGAATTTGAGAAAATTAAATACAGTCAATAAACTTCCTTAATAAGTGTGAACTTAGCTATTTTTGCTTAAAAATAAAACTAGAGAAAGTATAAAAAATAATTATAATTTAATTTTATCAATAGCGAAACACGCACTTCATGAGACTTCTTGGACTTCTTTCTTCACCGCACTCCTTTCCTCATAATTTCCCCATCCTCTACTGGCATGTTTGGCTCTTGCTCAGAAAATCAATACTAACGTGAAAATCACGTTGGAACAGAAGTAACTGTTAATAGTGTTGACATTTCAGAATTAATTTTGGACTAATTTACCGCATAATCAAACATGCACTACGAATTTTATGCCATGTGTAACTTCGAATATAAAATTTCTCTTGAAATTACTTTCATAAAATAACTTTTCTTAAATTATTTGAAAGAAAAGTACTGTAATTTATAAGCCTTTATTAAATGATGTTTCTTATAGTATTTATGAAATCCATTTTAAATTATTTCTTTCAAATAAATTATTTTTTATTACATTAATTACTCCAAAAGTTATAGATCTTCCATTTCAAGTTAGTAAATTTTTAAAAATTAAAGGAACATACTTTTAATGCATTATCCTCAAAATCAATCAATTACTAAAATAACTATATAATGTATGTTTATTTAATTAACCAACCGCAAAATATATTATGCAAATTCAATTTTTTATTCATTATTTTAACTTTAATTTAGGACAAATTATTTTAATGTTTTTTACTAACTTTTTGAGATGAAAAAAGTATTTTTTTTATTGAATATAATTATAATAGAAAAGTTTTAATCAAAAATATACTTGTATTTGATAGATGGTGAGTTTGACATTTAATGTCATTGATTTTTTATAAATGCATAGTTAATAGAGGAAATGAATTCTCTCAAATGTGAAATTAAATAAAGAGTGTCAATCGATAAATACAACAATTTTAGATAAATAATACTCTCTTCGTCCCTAAATATAAGACCATTTTAACACTTTTATTTTGTCTCTATTTATAATACCTATTATGTCGTAGAATTATTGGAGACTAAACTGTCACTTTAGTCTCTCACTTTGTAAGGAGCTTTCATTTTAGTCACTGATTTTTCAATAATTCCTTTTTAGTCCCTCACTGTAATAACAATGATGTTTCTTTCTCTTTTCTCTTGTAGTGTGACTACCATAAAAATATTGACTGTATGTTCTTCTTGCTATTCTATAAACTAACTTTATAGTTTATATAAATACTGACTTCAAGCTTTGCACCTAAATGTGTCAATAGGAAAGTTTCTTTCGAATGAGTACTTCAGAGTACATTATTTCATTATCATATAACTAATATGTTTTTCCTCTAAATTCTTTAATGTTTTAGTTTTTTTTATAAGCTCTTAAGTGTTTTAGTTATCTATCCATGTGTGAACTAACCGGAATCCTGTAGACAACAAGTTAAGATATATGAAGGGTCTTCCATAATACAAAGCAGCGCCTCTGTTTGATAGGCTTGGATTTAACAATGTATTCCATATCCACTTTACACTTATGAAATTTGCACATAGTTTGATTTCAAAACTAAAACATTGTTGTAACAAAAAAAAAACTAAAACATTGTTTGTATTGATAGACAAAATAAGCACTAGGTGAACGAGTTCGTATCTTGCTATCAGGAGTTGTTACTTTGCCTAGGCATATGGAGGAATTTTTGAGGATAACTAGTGGATCTACATTATCACAAGATATGGTATGACGTTTGAATATCAAGCTAAACAATTTGGGTGAGTTTACAACATTTTGATAATGATTATTAAACACAGAACCCAATATAATATTTTTGAATCAAAACTACTGATACGTTCATATGCAAAGCTTGAAGTCAATGTTTATATATATAAGCTATAAAGTTAGTTTACAGAATAGCAAGAAGAACATACAGTCAATATTTTTATGGTAGTCACACTACAAGAGAGAAGCGAAAGAAACATCATTGTTATCATAGTGAGGGACAAAAGTGAATTAAAATTTTTAAGTTAGGGACTAAAATGAAACATGATATAATGAGGGACTAAAGTGAATTAAAAATTTTAAGTTAGGGACTAAAATGAAATACGATATTATAAATTAACCGCGACGTTAACGTCTATAAACGTAAAACGTTGCCGGGGACTAACGTGAGTAACTTTTTTCAAAGTGATGGACTAAAAAGGAATTATTGAAAAGCCAGGGATTAAAATGAAAACTTCTTACAAAGTGGGGGACTAAAGTGACAGTTTAGTCAAACTTGGACCATCCGACCAAGTATCAAACAATTCTACCTGTTGATGTCAGACGTAAGGAGGGCACCTTGAATACCAAGATACTCACACTCTGATCGTTTACTTGGGTGTTGTGTGTGTATATGCGAGCCACTAAGATACATACCTTCTTGTCTTACCAGGCTTATATAGGCATATCCGCTTCATTGCTGTTGATTGCAGCCATCATAAGGTAGGTGAAGTTTTTGTAAACGGCAGAACGTAATGGCGAGTATCATAACGTGCAGGATCCAATGCTCAACGGGATAACACATTTCTTTGGACTCCCTGGCACGTGCAGCTGATATGATAGCGTCTTACCTGTATAACGGTCTAAGGGTATACATCAGATCGTTGAGGAATATTATCGGTATACCGGTATGAATGCAATTGGGTCACAGAGGCCTCTTGCCGGTATGCCAATATCAAAGTAACTGGACTTCTGAGGCCTTTTACCGGTAAGCTGTTAACAACACGATTGGGTTACTTAGGCCTCTTACCGATATGTCGGTATCAACACAATTGGGCCACTAAGGCCTCTTACCGGTATGCCGGTATCAACATAATTGGGCCGTCACACTGGTATTCCGGTCTAATAGATACGATCCATAACAATACCCTTTATCAATTTTCAATGAGCATTAATTACTTTTTTCCACTAACACCCCTATTTATTTAAAACTTTTTAGATTCTCATTAATATTAATAGGGGTAATTTTGAAAATACATATCAAACGTTCATATTTCCAATACAATTAACTAAATTATTCCACTTTCTTAATGGACGTGAAATCTCCAAAAGGGGTCCTATATTTAGGAGGGAATATAATATATTCTCCACATTGTTATTTATTATTCTATTTTTTTTTAAAAAAAAATATGCGTATTTTAAGAAATATAATGATTATTTTGATTTTCAATAAATTAATTATTATTTTTTTAACATACCATTCTTTTAGTTATTATTTTTTTTTCCATTACTTTTTTCATCACTTACGTAAATTAATACCTTACTCCTCCGGCTCGAATTATAAGGAAAAAAAACATACTTCTTTTGGTTTAAAATATAAGCAAAATTAACTAACTTTATTAAATTTTGTTTTATTTCCTATGTCACTTTCCTAAAACAACTCTAGAAAATTGTAATCTTAATTAATTTTTGTTTCAATCTCAATACTGATTTTTTAAAATACCTCTATTTTTTTTTATAAATTTGAGAAAAGTTAATACAATCAACTAACTTCCTTAATAAGCGTAAAAGTGGTTGAAATTGCTTATAATTCGAGATAAAACATTTATTACACTATTAAATTTCGGGATACAACATATACTCCCTCCGGTCCTATTTATAAGACCCTGTTGGGGTTTTTATTTTAGTCATACTTATAAGACCTCTTTTCAATTTTCAATAGCATTAATTACTTCTTTTCACAAACACCCATATTAAGTCTTTTTAGAGTTCCAATAATAATTATAGGGGTAGTTTTGAAAAAGTATAATATCAAATTTTCACATTTCCAATGTCACTAACAAATTTATCCACTTTACTTGGTGGTGGAAGTGAAAAACTCCAAAAAGATCTTATAAATAAGATCGGAGGGAGTAAACAAGAATATAAAAAATTCCAAAAAAGAGACCGAGGGAGTAATTAAGATTGAAATTAAATCAGAAAAAACAATTTTATATATCTAGCTTGCTTTTCTAGAGTTCTATTATATATATAATGTTTGTGCCCTGCAGCATTTAAAACACATGCACACAGATTCCAGAGCGGAATAGGAATTGAAGAGATCGATGGAGGAGTTGTTTGTGGCAATGAAAATGGCTTCTTCAGTTATTCTATTTGGTACGTTGAGCTGGATACTTTATGTGTGTGTTAATAAGTGGTATGAGTCCGAAAGGATTAGAAGGAAGCTAATAAACCAAGGTATAAGTGGACCTCCGCCTTTTTTCTTAAGAGGGAATCTACCTGATATGCAGAGAATTCGAGCAAAGGTTAGTGACACCATCAAAGCTCCCAGCAGCTGCAATAATTCTTCTGATAAGTTTTTGGCACATGATGATCACATTGCCACCATCTTCCCATATTTTGAACACTGGAGAAAACAATATGGTATGCCTTTCTTCTCACTTTTCTTTACTACAGTAAATCCCAAGTAATAAATAAAAACTGCAAATTTTTCTCCAGGGAAGAAGTTAATTGTTATTGTTTCGGGTTTATTTGGGATTTTAATTTATGGGTTTTGAATTGAAAATACAAAGAAGTGGAGCTTTTGCCAATGATAAAGTTGAAAAAAAGGCTTAATAATGTAAGAAACATGAAGTGCAATTTTTGAAAGTCACTTCAATTGGTAAAGTTTTATAAGATTTGGAATATTGCAAACTCTGTAATAATATAAAGACTTTTGAATCTATCCTCTCCAAAAAAAAAAATATATTAGTATTACTCCCTCCGGCTCGAATTATAAGCAAAACTAACTAATTTTATGCTTATTAAGGAGGTTGGTTGATTGTATTTAATTTTCTCAAATTTATAAAAGAATAGAGGTATTTTAAGAAAGTTGCATTGGGAATGAAAGAAAAATTAAATAAGATAACAATTTTCTAGGGATATTTTTGGAAAGTGACATTGGGAATGAAATAAAATTTAAGAAAGTTGGTTAGTTTTGCTTATATTTTAAACCAAGAGAGATATGTTTTTTGTTGCTTATATTTCGAGCCGGAGGGAGTATTTTATTAATCTTATGTTTTTTACTTTTTAAATCACAAATATGCTAAAATAATAAAATATTAAGGTGATTCTATTAACGCTTATCTTTTTTTAGTTTCACACCCAAAATTACTCAAAAGTGGTGAATACTATTCCCTCCGGTTTTATTTGTAAGCCACATTTTAGAAGGATTCTTTGGTCCTATTTATAAGTTACTTTGTATTTTTTTAGGAGACATTTATTATTATTTTCTCTTATTTGCCCTTTACCAATTAATGTGAAGTAATACATTATGAAATTTCCAATGCAAGTTAAAAGGGTAAGACTGTAATGTTGAAATATTTTTTTAAAGTTTCAAGAAAATTAACTACCCTCCTTAGTCCGTGTGATATGGTTAAGTATGCCCTATAAATAGGAACAGAGGGAGTAATAAAGTTTTGAATCAGTACTTTCTCCTTAATAGGTAAGAACTTTTTTAGAATTTAATACTTCCGTGTCTATTTAACTGTTCTTTTCTGAAAAAGTTTTTTTATTTTTATTTTTTTTATGATTTCAAAAGTGTAATAAATGTTATTTTCCATGTTTACATTTATTTAATAGGATATTGATTTTCGTAGGTAGTGGAGAAAAAATAATGATTACGGAAAGAGAAAGGATACGGTGAAAAAAAACATAGTAAATGTATTGGAAATCTAAATAATGATTGTATTTCTTAGAGGTTTGTTTTGTTTGAAACAGGACAAATAAATAAGAACAGAGTAAGTTTTTTTTTTCTATTTATAAGTTTTTATTTCAATTTTTCATAACATTTAATTATTTATTTTCAAAAACACCTATATTAATTTTTAAAAAAATATATTAAATATTTACATATTTTCAATGCTACTAAATACAATTATTTCACTATCTTGGTGGATAAATCATAAATCTATCCATCAAGGTTCACCAAAAAAAATAAATCTATCCATTAATAAATAGGAATCACAACTTTGCAGGTAGACTATACACTTACTCCACAGGGATGAAGCACCACCTGTATGTGAACGAACCGGAGCTGGTGAGAGAAATCAACCAGTGTAATACTTTGGATCTCGGTAAACCTTCTCATAACTCCAAAAAAATTGGACCTCTGTTTGGCAATGGCATTGTGAGAGCCAATGGACTTAGTTGGGCACACCAAAGGAAACTTCTTGCACCCGAGTTTTTCATGGACAAAGTAAAGGTACATACATTATACATATGTGCAAATACATACCACTAATTAATTTGGCATCAATATCACCCTTTTCTAATTTTTTTTTTTAAATTATATATATATTAAGATAAAATTTACTAGTACTAAATAAATGAGAGCATAAAAAATACTCTGCTATGAAAAACCAGTTACAGAAAATCACCTGTTATATGGATGACCCTTGTCTCATTAGTACTTATGATATTCATTGAGATTTATTAGATAATCTAGGCTCCAGCTAGATGCATGTGAATGATTGATCTTTCATTATTACTGAAATGAGAAGTTCGTGGCAGGGTATGGTAGACTTGATAGTAAAGTCAGCACAGCCTTTGCTAACAAAATGGGAGGAATGTATTGAGGCACAAGGAGGTGGCAATGGCATAGCAGAAGTGACAGTTGATGCAGATTTGAGGGGCTTCTCTGCTAACGTTATTTCAATGGTTTGCTTTGGCCATTCTTATTCCAAGGGAAAGGAAATTTTCGAAAAGATCAGAACTCTTAAGGATGCAATTGCCAATAGTGGTTACCTTTTCGGCATAAGTAGTTTCCGGTAAGCCGAGTCTATCTTACTAATAGGATTTTTTTATATGTAACATTTTTTTTTCAAAGTGGATTAGGGAGAGTGCAATTGTGAAAACTGTCAAAATTTGAATCTAGATGATCATGCTTAATGTTTCGCAGCTTTATCAACTGAGTTCTTAGGAACCTTAGCTTACTAAAAGAATTTAACTCTTCTAGAAAGAGAGATGTGCTTTATTTTTTATTTTATATAAATAATTTTTTTGCCTTTTACATTTAGGAAGAATGAATTTTTTTTATACTTCTTCCAAATCTAAACAAACAAAACTTAACTGTCCTGAAAAACTGATTCGGTAATAATGGCAGTGGCACAATGAAGCAAAGCGAAATTGGGAATTTGGAGAAAGAGATAGAGACATTGATCTGGGAGTTGGTGAAAGAACGCAAGGCATCTAGTTCATCTGAGAAGGATGTGTTGCAGTCACTATTGGAAGCAGCCAAGAATGATGAAAACCAAGGGCTGGGGGAGAAGTTTTGTAAGCAATTCATAGTTGATAATTGCAAAAACTTATACTTGGCTGGCCATGAAACCACTACTATTGCTGCCTCTTGGAGCTTGATGCTTCTTGCTTTATACCCTGAATGGCAAGATCGAATTAGGACTGAGGTGGCTCAATATTGCCCCAATGGCATACCAAACACAGATTCTCTCCCTCTTTTGAAAACAGTATGCCACTTACTTTGCTTTATTTAGATAGTATGGTATATATACGTATATTATCATGATTATCATATGTGCATATTATAAAAGTAAAGTGTTAAAAATTGATTTTAGGCAAAAATACTACCAGAGCTTAATTGATATATAATTTTTAAGTACTATAATATATTTAACTGGTATCAGTTATTATGCAGTTAGTTTTGTCTTTAAGGTAATTTTTAAGAATCTAAGATAGTATGATAAATGGAACATCTCTTGATTTTCTTACTAAATACATATTGATGTCTACAGGTGACTATGGTAATTCAAGAAGTGCTGCGTTTATACCCGCCAGGAGTCTTCGTAGCAAGGGAGGCATACGAGGATGTTCAAATCGGAAACCTCCATGTTCCTAAAGGGGTTAATATATGGACTTTGGTCCCAACACTGCATAGAGATCCTGAAATTTGGGGACCAGATGCTAATAAGTTCAAGCCAGAAAGGTTCAAGGATGGTGTCTCTAAAGCATGCAAGTTTCCACAATCATATGCACCATTTGGGTTGGGTGCTCGCTTGTGTGTTGGGAAGAACCTTGGAATGATGGAACTTAAGATTGTCCTAGCACTGATCATCTCCAAGTTCAACCTTTCTCTTTCTCCTTGTTATAAACATTCTCCTGCATTTAAAATTCTTGTAGAGCCAGAACATGGTGTGCAGCTCCTCATTCAGAAGATTTGATTCAAGCTGAATGGAGTTGAATAAAAGGTTTGGATTATATAAGTGTATGTGATACAGCCCATGTGATCAGGAAGTCTTGGTCGTTGAATTAAGATCGGATAGCTCGAATTTTTTATTATCTTTTACATTTGAATTGCTGCATCCAACAATTGAGATTTCTTGGCTAAACTCAATGCTGTATTTTTTTAATGGATAAAATCCAAATCCTGAATGAAAATAATAAATTGAAGCTGGCCAAGTTTTTATAGTTAATATGCATGTGAACTTTGTTGCAGTTAATGTGAATATTATGAAATATTATTAGGTGAGTTATGTATAAAAAGGAGAAAACTTATTAAGATCTTTCACGGTTGATAAATGAGGTTTCTTAAATAAAGAGGAAATTGATCTTTGATTATTTGTTAGAGAATATACTTGATGGAAAAAAAAAAAGAGAGAGAGAGAGAGAAAACTTGCACCCTAATACAACTCATTTTTATTTTATAATTTTGGCTACATTTGAATTGTCTTGGTTTATAAAAGCACGAATACTCTCCACACACACACTTATATATATATATATATATATACATGGGGAATGCTAACATCCTCCAATGTGGGAGGATTTTAGCAATGTCCACCTAAATATTTGGGTAAAATTACCCTCCATCTTTTAACTTGGATAGGTTAATTTTTAAGGGTATTTCTGTAATTTGGGTTTAGGGTTTAGGGTTTAGGGAGGGTTTAGGGTCTTAGGGTTTAGCGGCGGCGGTCAACACCGGTCAACGACGATGGTCAACGGCGGTGGTCAACGCCGGTCAACGGTGGCCAACGGCGGTCAATGGTGGTCAACGGATGGTGGGGGATGATTTTTTTTTTAAAATTAATTAATAATCTAATTACATAAACACCCTTAAAAAAATAAGTTACTCAAATTATAAAAGGAAGGGTAATTTTGTCCAAATATTTTGGTGAACATTGCTAAAATCCTCTTACATAGGTGGATGTTAGCAACCCCTATATGTATATATATATATATTTCGAAAGAAGAGGGGAATGCCCAACTAAAGAAAAAATTACAAAGTAATACTCCTCAAATTATTCCGATAAAAATTAAAAAGATCTTGGCCAAGTACCAATTCAATTGATAGAGCCGTATGATATTAAGCGTGGATGTTTTGAGTTCAAATTTTGTATACCGTTAGTTTGACAATCTAAAATACGTCTTTTTTTTTTTTTTTTTACCAACAAAACCCAGCACAGTTGGTAGATAGCTGAGTTCCTTAAGCATGATGTCAGGGGTTCGAGGCAAAACTCACTTCGGTGATCTCTACGCCTCGGAGGGGATTAGTCTTCGGCTGTCGGTTGGGGAATACTCTTAATATACAAAAAAAAAAAAACATTTTTTTTAACTTAAAAACTTAAGTTCAAAAAGCAATCTCTATTTTTTTTTTTTAAAAAAAAAAAAAGCAATCTCACAAACCAAACTATAGTTTACTCATAAATCTTTACTCTAGTCGCTACTATCGGTGCATAACTTTTTTTCATCGGTTTGCTTAACCTTAATATTTAGGTTGAGGATAAGAAGCTAAAAATAGTAAAAAGAAACTTAAAAAAACTAAGTTCGCTATAACTTGAATCATTAAATGTTTAATTTTTCTATAAAAATACACTTCTTTTAGTCTCTTAGGGTTGAGATTAAATTTTTCTTTTATATATATACGAAACTTTTCTTGCTTACCTTAGTATATAAAATAGCCTTCATTAACCCAATGTGTGTGCTGGAAATTGGAAAATGTTCACAGATTCCTGCCGGGATGTGATGCACTTAACACGAAAAAAAAATACTATCGCTTTTATTTATTTGTCTCATTAAAAATTATTTTAATTTGTTTATTTTATTTAAAAATTTAAAAGTTTAATATTTACTATTTCATATATTCACTTGTATTAATAAAATTTTGATTTAAACCAATAATAAAAAAAATTTAATAATTGCAGGAAAAAAATCAAAGAAAAACAAAATTATTGTTATAAAAAATAAAAACAAATTATTATTATTTTTAAAATATATAATTTTATTTAATGTGAAACATAAATATTAATTTTTTTTTTACACCAACCCAACCGGTCAGACCTAACTGAGCTCGCTCTAAGTGGTAGAGGTTTCCTAATAGAGATTACTACATATCGTTTGAACTCTAGATCAATTGGTTAAGGAACCAAGTGATCAACCCACACGCTGTTAAAAATAAATATTAACTATCCATAAAAAAAAAAGTATTGGGACAAGGTTACCATGTAACGAAGGTCATAGGTTCAATATTTTCTCTCAAACGATCAAAGCAAAGTAAAGTAGCCATTGAAATAGTGCAAAACGCGTTCACTTTATCTCTTTTTTCCTGCACCATACCACAACACAACCCTCTTCTTGATCTCATCACTCTATGGGAAAAATCTGGGTTGAGATATGCTTGATATCTGCACGTGGGGTCCATGCTTCACTTTCACTATGGAAGCGTCAATGGTATGCTGTAGGTTGGGTTGATCCTAACAACAAATATTGCACCAAAGTTGATGCTTCTGGGAATGCAAATCCTTTCTGGAGAACCAAGTTTGCCATTCAGGTTGATGACTCTGACCCTAATTTCCAAGATCTTGCACTCAACTTGGAGGTTTATAGTAGGGACCCTTTTTTCTTCACAGAGAAACTTCATGGCTCAGCAACTGTTGTTCTTAAAGAGTTTCTTGTTAAGAGCAGCTCTGAGGTTTCAAAGGCAGGGGATGAGGAAGTAGGGAGCTATCAGTTAAGAGGGAAGAAGTCTAATAAACCAAGAGGCTTCATTGATGTTTCAATTCGTGTTTCTGAGGATAAGGAAGAGATAGATTCTCACCCAGGTACATTGTTGTTTCACAACCTTCAAAGAAAACTGATGAAGTTAATATTTTCTTTTTCATCAATGGCACCTTTTTATTTTTGGGTTTTTCTACTTTGAGCAAGCTCTTAATTGAGGGGTTGATTACAAACCCCACTTTATATCCCCAAACCCCAATTTTAAAAGTGAAATTACCATAATACCTTAATTAAAAAAAACTAGAATACAAACCTCTTTTTTTATTCTCAAATCTCAAAACCCTTTTCACCTTTCTAAAATTATCCATAAACTACAAACCCCTTTTTTCATATGTCCTGTTATAGAAACTTCCTACTCCTTGTTTTCTCCAAAAAAAAACCTCTTCCTCTTCCTTTTATAACTCAACCTCTCTCTCTCCCTTCTTCAAAAGTAATAGTATTTTGACATCCACTTTCATCAACATCGAGTTTTTGGTACATCACTAGAGTAATGTTCGTGTTGGCGATTACATTGCTACTAAAGTATTTTTTTTTTTAAACTGGACGTACGTTTTCCGACTGTCCAGTTTCGGAAAACCAAATTCCGACTCGAGACTCTCGGAAATCATATACACAATAAAGTCAAATTATTTTCCGAGATACGTGGGTCGGAAATTAAGCATGATTTCCGAGAGTCCCGAGTCGGAATTTGGTTTTCCGAGACTGGACAGTCAAAAAACGTACGTCCAGTTTAAAAAAAAAATTGTACCTTAGTGGCAACTTAATCGCCAACACGAACACTACTCTAGTGATGCACCAAAAACTCGATGTTGATGAAAGTGGATGCCAAAAAACTATAACTTTTGGAGAAGGGAGAGAGAGGTTGAGTGATAAAAGGGAGAGAAAGAGCTTTTTTTTTTTTTTTTTTGAGAAAATAAGGAGTAGGAAGTTTCTATAATAGGATATATGAAAAAAGGGTTTGGGGTTTATGGATAATTTTAGAAAGGTGAAAAAGGTTTTAGGGTTTGGGGATAAAAAAAGGGGTTTGTATTCTAGTTTTTTTTTTTAATTACGGAATTATAGTAATTTCACTTTTAAAATTGGGGTTTGGGGATATAAGGTGGGGTTTGTAATCTACGACTCCTCTTAATTCAATAAACAATATTCTTACACATTTTCATAGTTTGGCCAAAAAAATAAAAATAAAAATCATCAGTACCATTATTTGTGAACTAAGGAGGGACATAAAAGGGGTCATAGTGCAGAAGTATAATTTTTTTTTTAATTTCTATTTCTCTTTACTCATGTCCCTCTTAGTGTACAAATGACATTATTGAAGGGCAAAAATATACACATTCTCATAGTGGATTACTTCATATTAGTACCAGGTGTAGAAAGCCTAATGATCTTAAGTGAGTGAATAACATTATTGTTGTAGTTGAAAATACTCGAAATGGGTTTCATATTTGAGTAGAAAAATTGGTAGATCTGGTTACAGCTTACATCTTTTGACTAGGAAAAGAAAAAAGACATTTACACATTAAGATTGATGCTGAGATTATCATACATTATGTGGAATTGAAGAATAGTATGTAATCGATTGTTACTACTTAATAATTGGTAATTTGGTGTGTGTGAGTGTGTGTGTGTCTATCTATATATATATATATAGTGATTACTAGAAAAATATTTAATAATTAGAGTATGTTATATGGTGATGAAATTTTAGAGTATAATGGTAAATTGGAAAAATATGAAAGTGATGAGGTGCTCTATATGTTTGTTAGGTGATGGGGGAGGTATAGAGCTAATAGATCGGGGCAATAACACTCACCTGACTCCAGAGGGTGGATTTGGGCAAGCCAATATGCACCAAATGCCTCAAGTTTCATTTCAAAGGCCACAAAAACAACCACAAACTAATGTCCCCTACTCACACCACCCTATGCCATATCCTACAAACTATTCTAATTACCCATTTGTTGGTGGACCAAGCTACTATCAACCACCGAGACCTCCTCCACCACCACCACCCTCAAATGCTGGTTATGTTCCCACAAATTTTTTCCCGGGTGATTATGGCATGGCACCTAGTTACATTAATATGCCCTCAACATCATCAACAGGGGCAGGAGCCCCTCCTAGGCAGAGGGGACCTCCACCAGGATTTGTAGTGGGAGCAGGTGCTGGAGCATTAGCTGCTGGTGCTGTGATGTTTGGTAATGACTTCATGCCAAGATTTGATGTTCCTTCGGGCCTAGGAAATCCAAGTCTTACCATTGCAACTGATCCTCTTTTCTGAAGCAGCTTACATATTGAGAAGTGATGTTGGCTTTCACTTGATTGAATGTTAAATGCAGGGTTTTCACAAAAATTCAAATGGGTGGAGTGAGATTTTCTGTTGTACTACTATTTTGTATAGAAGTGATGGTTGAAAATTTTCCAACAACTCATTGTGATCACTGTTTTTTTTTTCTTGTTACTAAAAAAGACATGTAATTGGCATGCGATAAAAGGGTGGAGCATGAATTTATGTTATCCTTGGTTCAATATTTTACTTTTCGTAATCATGCTCTAACCCTATTAGTTGATCGATGATCGACAAGTATATATATGAATCATATATATACTTGATGGTCTTGATTATAGAGCGCGTTTGTTTCTGCATTCCCTCAACGGGCAAATGCATGTTTCACGAGAATCTACTCTCAGCACTCAGCAGTGTTGGTCTTGAACATAACATGTGTTGAACAAAGGATCAACGCGTTTCTAAACATGCTCATAAATCTTAATCCTGCACCTGTATGCAAGCAAACTAACTTGGATTATGGATGTAGCTTTGGCTGTAAAATGCAAACTAACTTGGTTTTTGACAAGTTTAAGGGAATTAATTTTTTGACCCCAATTGATATAAACAAACTAAATCGACCCCCTCAACAGAGACCAAATCAATTGGGGTCAGAAAATTAATACCTTAGTTCAGATATGTTGATATCTAAATTTATTGTTGAATAGTAGTAAAGTAAGGATAGATCAATCCTCGGATCATTTGATACATTTCAGGGTTGCATATATTGGGCTATGCACGGCCTTACGAACCGGTAAACTAATTGTGGCATGAGCTGATGAGCATAAGGTTTGTATTCTGATTTGTTCATTTACAGCAAATTTTAGATGCGATTGTTCATTTTTGTGTAGCATGACGTGAGAAAGTCATCAAATTGATCTTGTAACCATCTCAATCTTAAACAAATGATTACTTTTGGTCTTGTTTTGTCAACGACCGTTTTGCCATTGACACGGAGACTAAATAAATTTGCAACATCTTCTGATCTTATTGTGCATCTCCAAATGGCATGTGGAAACTGGAAAGTGTGAGTCTCAAATCTCCAACATTTAACCAATGCAAATATAAGTGGGCATTCAATTTAATAAAATGTAATTCATGCAAAATGTAAAAAAACTGAGTTACTTGGTAGTTGGCAAGCCCGGGGCGAAATATTTTTTGAGGCCCTTAAACTATAAAAAACTTGTAAATAAATAAAATTTTAACAATAAAATCTCTCTTAATATAGGGACTTTTCCAAAATATTCTTAATGCTTATAACTTTATAAATTTGCAAAAATACAAACAACCATAAATAAATCACATAGGCTTCAACCGCTTCAACAATTCTATTAGTAGGGAAGTTTGAGAATAAAGTGGTGTTTCAAAACCATAAATAGTAAAAAAAAACTTGGACAAAAAGTTAAAGGGAGGTGAAATAAATATTATGCAATAATATAATTATATATTTTAATAATATCAGTACTTAATGTTCGAAATCTACTTTATAACCATAGGTTCTAACTTTGGCAAACATTGTTCCACAATGCAATCTTATATTGCCATTTAAACTGATTCCAAAATTATCTATTTTAATGTTGATTAATTAGCAAAAAATAAGCAACATTTCTCTAATAGTTGTATACTTTCATTCTATTATGGATAAAAATAACAATCAATTCAACAAAGCTTGAAATTTAGAAATAAATACTTCCTTCGGTTTTTTTTTAATAAATCGTTTTTTAGATGAATTTTTTATTCTATTTATAAGTTACTTTGTATTTTTTACAAGACACTTATTGGTTTTGTTTAATCATATTTATTTTTTTATTCATTAATGTGAAATAATATATTTGGGAAATTTTTAATATAAATTAAGATATAAAATTGTGATGTTAAAGTATTTTTTAAAATTTAAGAAATACGGAGTATAACAATTTTCATTGATCTTTATAATATAGTTAAGTATCACTCATAATAAAAATGAAAGAAAAATTTAAAAAGTGCATTTAAAAAAAATTTAAAAAGTGCATTTAATTTGAACAAAATAAAAAGGAGAACATATATAAATAAGTAAAAAAAGAAAAGATGCCAATAGTGGGATTCGAGCTTTAGTTACTATGGAAAGCAAAAATCTCAACCGACCATGCTGACTTATACTAATATCAATATTTTTAACATTTTATGTATATATGTATATATAAATAAATTTTTTTGGGGCCCCTAAAAATCATGGGTCAGGATGGGCATCTTTGTTACCCTCCCCCTGAACCGGCCCTGGTAGTTGGTAGATAGCAGGTGGGATTTGCGAACCACCATCGTGAACTTGTTGTACTCGTTGCACTGATATTAATATGTCTTGATCATCATTTCATACATGTTGTGAGCGCAAAACCAATAAAGACAGGTCAATTAGGCCTCGGTTAATTGACATTTTGTATCACCTACAAAATATTAAAAATACTAATAAATAATAAATGATGAAATTATTTGGGAAAATTAATGACCAGCATTACAAATAATAAAAGTACACATATTACACGAGAATTACAAATTTGAAGATAATAAAAATTAGCTCAACACAATTTACAAATAATAAAAGTATAACATCGAAAAAATGTACAATAAAAATATTCATATTATACAAAATTACAAATTTAAAAATAATAAAAATTAAAGTATTCAAAACAATTTACAAATAATAAAAGTATCGAATTGAAAAAATGTACAACAAAAATATACATATTCCTCAAGAATTATAAATTAAAAAATAATAAAAATTAAAGTACGTACTCAAAACAATCTACCTAAACTGGACATTCTTGAAACTATTTCTATGAGAGTGGTTGAATAAAATTAAGAACTTAGTACTGTAGATGAGTTGAATTGAGTATGTGTGAGAAAAATTAAGTACCCAAAACATTCCTCTGATTCCAGGTACTACGATGGGGCGGTAAGCCAATCCTACTCCTAAAGCAAGTATGTTTTAATTGCTACAATGCCCGGAGTGATTTATAAGAATTTCTTATAAAAAAATTGGGGGCTTATTTATGGTTTTGATCCCTATAAGTTGACCTCGTTTTGAATTTAGTCCTTAAATCTTTTTTTGACCTTGAATGGTCCTTAAATCTTTTTAAATTTTGTTTTTAGTCCTTAAATCTTTTTTTGACCTTCAATGGTCCTTAAATCTTTTTAAATTTTGTTTTTAGTCCTTCTGTTTGTCTTCTTCTGTCATCTGCTGACATGGCAAACGGTGTGCCATGTCAGCCCTTATATTGACTGTCAACGATGCATCTGATGTGGACCTCCCACTCATGTGAGCAGAAACTGAGCATGAGCCGAACATTAACCGTGCATGAGATATCGACCGAGTACGATGCAATTGGTAACGACATAGCTTGGTTCGTGCTCAGTTCATCGTGCTCGGTTCGTGCTCGATCGATATCTTCCCTCGGTTTGACAAGTCATGATCGGTTAATGCCCGGTTTCTGCTCGGTTCCTGCTGACATGAGTAGGAGGTCCACATCAGATGCATCGTTGGCAGTCAATGTAAGGGCTGACATGGCACACCATTTGCCATGTCAGCAGATGGCAGAAAAAGACAAACAGAAGGACTAAAAACAAAAATTAAAAAGATCTAAGGACCATTCAAGGTCAAAAAAAGATTTAAGGACTAAAAACAAAATTTAAAAAGATTTAAGGACCGTTCAAGGTCAAAAAAAGATTTAAGGACTAAATTCAAAACGAGATCAACTTATAGGGACCAAAACCATAATTAAGCCAAAATTGGGACTATCACAATAATACCAATAGAGAAAATGGATAATGCACCAACCATGGATCAGTGCATCATTCATAATTTATCCGTTTATGATTGTTGATTTTTAAATTAAAGTAATCCAAATAATGGTGGATGATGGACGACTGATGGTGTGTAAAAAACTTTACACCGTCAATGCATACCCATTAATCTCATAACAATAACTAACAAATAACAATATTGAATGTTTTACTAATTACGACTTTAAACGTATGTTGCATAAGTACAAGTATGGGATCGATACATGGTATAGGTACGAGATATAGTTTTTTTTAAATAAGGATATGGGTACGTTCTTATATATATTTATTTTATTAGTATAATTATATATGCATTTAAAAAATAAAAAGTTGGAAAAAAATCAACAAGTTGAAATTCGTAGGAATTAATAATTTCATATCACACAACTTGTAATGTTTGCACTTGGTAATAACTAATAACAAATCAAAAACCTCCGAAAATAGCAAAAAATAGGGGAGAAAAGTGGTGCATAATAGGAAAAGAATTACAGCATGATATAGTAATATTTTTCATTTCATATTAGATGAGTATTGAGTCCTTATAAGATTTGGCTTTCCTTTTTAAATTAACTTGGGGAATGGAGGAGCTGGGGCAGGGGGACTCACACTGTACACGCATTCAAATGATTCACCGTCCACTTGAGAAAACAGGAAGTTCCAGCTTTATACATATATCTGGATTCTGAACCTGCTGTCAGAACTGTTTCACCACTCATTTCCAGGCCACAGTTAATTTAATTTGAACCCAAAAAATTAATTATTCATATTTTATGTGGATAACACTCCTAGGCCGAAAGACACAATCAATGTCAGATTATTGTTAACAACAAATTAAATATCAATACAACGTTAAAATAAACATGTAGCAGGTTCTGGAGGTGCAACTTATCGAGAGAAAGCGGTGTACTTGTGACTGTGAAGCTACTATTGATGAACTTAAACAGAGAAATTATTAACAAATGTAGTTGTTTTTTACTCTACAAGGATATCTACATTTGTTTAGGAACATACCTCGGAAATTGAAAGAAGTGGCACTGTCACTGCTTTTGACCTGACTCCATAATACTAATCTGCTTCTATATCTCCACACTTAATTAAACATGCAACGACATGATCATATGCTACACATGCATGCTTATGAATATACTACTATACATTATAAATTTTCAAACCCCTCAATTTTGATTTGATTCGGCTGTTAAGGTATATATATTGAACTTTTGTATGTATCAGTTTAGAAAATGAGATAAAAACCATTGAGAGAAAGACATTTGCATAGAAATTAAACTTGTTTAATACACACATCAATTAAAGACTTTCACACCATTAAAATAAATTTAAAAAAGACATAAGCCTATTATTTAAGTTAATTACTCTAAAAACATGTATTTGGTTGGTTATACATAATAACAGGCATCATGTCTTTACAAAATTTATTCTATTAATTATAACATGGCTTAATTATGTCACAAATTTCTGGAGTTTGTGATAGAGTTTGTGGTACTTTTGTCGGATACTCTTATATTTTTTTCAATGTTTGACTCCTTGAAGTTACTTATAGGTTTGCCATATACCACTACTATCAATTCTGGCTAATTTTAAGTTTTTTAGTTTTTTAAATTAGAAACAAAAGGATTTCGCCCACGAGGCACCAAGTGATTAACCTCTTGTATCTGATAGGATTTCGATGTTATATGTAAGCAAAATGGGCCAGAATTTGTAATAGGAAAATATGACAAACTCAGAAGTAACTTCGGGGAGTCGGACATTGAAAAAAAAATAAGAATATCTGACAAAAAGTACCCTAAACTTCAGGAACTTGTGACATAATTAAGCCTTATAATAATTTTGGGAACCTCTGATTCTTTTCTCTATGAACTAGTGTTTGAATAGTGCAATTATTTTAGTATGATATCAAAGACAATAGTTACGATGGCCATCAATAGAGAACAGGTCCATCAAATTTCACACTCAATATGTTCAATTATTCTAATGTTGGCTAGCTAGTTAACTATATG
This sequence comes from Crotalaria pallida, assembly GCA_037953625.1. Taxonomy (NCBI): domain Eukaryota; kingdom Viridiplantae; phylum Streptophyta; class Magnoliopsida; order Fabales; family Fabaceae; genus Crotalaria; species Crotalaria pallida. The sequence goes on along the minus strand of CM075651.1, from coordinate 149,315,196 downwards.
TGGCACTTTTTTTTATAAGACAAAGAATTTTATTAAAATAAAAAGGGGAAGGAGTATAAGTAATACACCCAAAGCCCCAAGACCAATACTGATACCACACGAAACCTGCCAAACATTAAGAAAGTATTTTAGTAAAATCATCTACCACTACCAACCCCCCAACATATAAAAATTATGAACTAATACATATAAATATGTTAATTTGGCATAGAACAGAATATAATAACTAAGATACTAATTCATACTTGCAATTAGTCATTTTTGGATTTCCAACCCCCATCCTCCAAACCAATAAAGTAAAGAGAGGAAAAAGTGTTGACAGATAAAAGAGAGAAGAGAAACCTGTGTTAAGCCTGAAAGAAAGTAAGCACATACAGTATTATGTAGAATAAAGTAACCATTGTTTTAACAAGGTAAATTACTATGCCAACGAGATACATGTGTGAAACTGGTTGTGTCATTGTGTGTGTATGTATTATATATAAGGAATCTATATCATAATATCAATTGTCTTGGAACTCATGATTTCCCTGGCAAGTAAAAAAGTACCAATTGGTGGGTCAGACAGCTATTAAAATCATATGCAACTGTTTCAGATGTTTGCTGTATATCTAGGGTAATTGTGGTAAAAGAGAGTCAATAATACTTACAAATAAAGAACTAGTGGACGATTTGTAACATCAGCTACAGTAGTAGTTTTAGTAGTTGTAGTGGTGCAATGGGCAGCACCTTTTTTGAGCCAAGCATATATACATTAGGCTTTAGACACTGATAAAGCAGTTCTGAGACAAGGTTACAAATGGAGGCAACGGAAGGAAGGAGCTCCCTTCAGTCCAAGGCACTCAGAAAGAGGGCTGCAAAAATTAATATATATACCCCATCTTCATTCAAACAATTAACTAACAACATCATGTTATCTATACAACCAGATTCGACAATTTTTTGAGATAATTTTGAATTTAAAAAGTAAAGTATCAATTTTTTGTGTTATAAAACTAAAAATTGTCATGAAAATTGTCGCATATGATTGTGTGATAATGTTTTCATTAATCAATGAATGAATGAATCAAAACTAATTTAGCAACCCAAATCTTATCCCACATCCATGTGTGGGCTGATGGAAGTTCCTTCACTCTCTTTCCCCCTCAATGTAATGAGAAGTAAGCTGTAGCTAGCGGCAGATCAATGCATGTTACATTTTCTCTTCCTGACACAGGGCAGTGATGATGAGTATTGAGAAAGTACTGTATCATCTTGCAGATTCTAAATCAACTTAATTAAAGTTCCTATAATAATGAAAATCAATATTTTCTATATTAAAAAAATGTTTGAGAGTAATCTCAAAAGAAAAAATTGAGATCATCGATTGAAACTTTAGAAAAGAAAAAAATAAGCACCACAAATTAATTAATCAATGTTTAAAGAAGAACTTGGTGCAAATATGATGAAGTGCATGAGGGGTAATTAACGAGTACAATACAACATCAAATTAGTCAAAGGTTCTCACTTATCAAAGAAAAGTTAGTCAAAGGTTGGTTCTTAGTTGGGACAACAATTTTCACTATCAAAGTAAAGAATGGGGGAAGTTAGTTTTTTTAAGCTCATATCAATGAAAAAAGGGAAAAAAAATAGAGTTTTCAGAAGTTGGAACCTTTTCTTCCTGATCTGAACGCAAATCCGATGTTATAGCAAACTCAACTACTTAACTACTATACTTATATAATATTATTTAATATGACAATAAAAAGAAACAACCTGAAAATTAAAGCATCCATCGACCAAACTTCTTCAAAATTCAAATGAAAGAAAACTTTAAACAAGAAAAAAAAAAGGATGCAAAGAGGAAGAAGGAAAACATTCAAAATAAGGTGTGTCCAAATCCAAAACCATGCAATTAATTAATTATTCATATAAGGTCAGAAGGTATAATATGCCAACCGATTTAGCAATTAGTTTTCACTTGAAACGCATTTGCATATAGGATTAGGATATGCTACAGATAAAGGTATAAAACAACTTGATGAAAAATTAATATCTGGTAACTAACAGATCACTAAGCAAAGGAAAACCTTAATTTTAAGAACTAGCTAGCTAGCTAGGGCAAGTGAAGAAAAGCAGACAAATCAAACATCATAGAATTGGATGAACATGAAAAATTAAAAGCTTTATTTGAAAGGGAAGAAAAGTAAAGATCTCTGGGTAAGAAAAAGCCTTCCATATTTAAGTTTAGATGACAGAAGAATAAGCTATCTTGAACTTGAGTAACTAGGAAGACCAAGCATAGACCTAAAGATCAAAAAAGCAGATGCTGCAAGTGCCAGAAACCCTAATTGTGGTATGTTTTTATTGATACCTGCGCTGAACAGATGGAAGACAACAAGAGTTATTATAAAGAAACAATGAGATCTGTAAAGACGAAAATGGACCTCCTGGTAATTAAAAAAGGCTATGAGTAAACAATGTTAAGGGTACATCTGAAACGTGCATCTATCAATACCCTACACTTTCCATTATAAAAAATAAAAATAAAGACATACTTTTGTAAAGTGCGAGATAATAGAGATATCGAAATTGTTATGAAAACTGAATTAAGTTTGATATATGTTAGCAACTAGTTTTTGTGAAGGAACATAGTATCCTAGTTAGTATATTTGTGTTTGCGTGATATAAGTTAGAAATTCACGAGGAGAAAGTTGTATAAATATATAGACATACATGGATAATTAGGGTTTATTATTAACTCGAGGAGAGTATGCTTACATGGTTGTTAAGACAATCATGATCTTAAAAGTCATGGTTATCCGAATCAACTTGTCCATTAGTATAATAATAAGCTATCATCTTAAACCGTTATACAAATAAATAAAAATTAACTAATCAAATCAATCATGGATTGCTTAGATCGAACTCGGTCAACGTGAACAACATGGGCTCAAGAAGCTAGTCATTAGGATTGAGATGCACTTAATCAACTTGGTCAACCTAGTCAAGCAAAACTCCTACGCTAGCTATCTAGTATACCACAACCACCAAAAAATTCATTCATTATATTTTTAGTTTCTCATCATTTTTTTCTTTGCCATTATTTATATCTCATTTTTTTCTTTTTTTTTCCTTCACATCAAAAATCATATATTTTTTTTTTGTCCCAAAGAAAATGAATATCCCTTTATTCTTTGTATCATCTACGATTTTAAAAAAGTGTGGGGTAAAGATTTTCCTTAAAATTTACTATGTCTTTTTGGAAATTTTTTTCCTATAATATTGGAAAGAAAGAGATGAAAAAAAATGTAATTTATAATATGATCGGAAATAAATAATAATATAAAAAATAAAATGTAAAATGAGGTATAGGAGAGGAAAAAATGTCATTACTCTCTTTCGTTTTCATATAATTAAAGGTGCAACGTATTGATTTTAGTATATTTGAGATTTAAGTAAAGAGAAAAAATGGTGTTAAGCCGAGACACATTAATTCTACCCCAATACATTTAATTTTTTACTTAATTGATTGAGTGAAAATAAACTCTTCCTTCCGAACACCTTTTTTTAGTAGTATGTATTAAGTAGAATATTTTTTTTTTTAACTCAATATATAGTTAATATTGTTTTTCCCAATTATATTCTTATTTATCACATTATGTTTTTCACCTTTAATCACTTTTTCTTTTTTAATAATAATTATATATAAATATAATTACATATGAATATTATAATCAAATACTTTAAATTATTTCATTATTTAACCATTCTTTATCTCATATACAGATCATTAAAATGCAATTGATATGAAACGAATAAAGTACTTAGTTAATAGTTACCTTTAGATGAAATTTAGCTTTGAGGTTGGATTCAAATCTCTGAAGTTACCCACTTACTCGAATAATGTTAATCTCAGTATAATTGTATGTAGGAACGGAACTACAATCAGCCTTGTGAAGGAACATGCCCCCACAAGTATTTTAGCTTTTTCAATACGGTTTTTCTAAAACCCATAAAAAATAGTATAAAATTAAATAATTATGTTTTAGTTTATTAAACATGGCATTCCCTTGTAAAAACAAATATTTAAAAAAAAAAATTAACCACATAAGCCTACACAAAAATATTTTTAACATTACGCATATTATATTATTATAAGTACAAAATTGTCCACAATGCAAGTATGAAATTTGGTGAAGAAGCATTATGCTATAAACTATTTTAATAGTATAATATCTTATATTTTAATGTTATAACTTTTATACAAACGAGTTGTATTTATAATTTTTTTTATAGACAAAAAATACTTTTTTTTTAACGAGGAAAGACATCGGTGTAAGAATAGTTTAAACTTGGATTTCAGCACTTTATGTTCTGCGACTATATTAACTGATTAACCGATTCTTAGAGATAGTCGTTTCCATAATTTTTTTTTTGGTTAATTAAGGTGATACTTTATGTGTTGGTCATAAGTTATATGTAGCCTTAATTATGTGTTCGGTCTTTAAATTTAGGATAGTTTTGTCACGAATCTTTGTTTTTCTTTTGTTTTAATGTTTATTAGCTCCCAAATTCGTAACCTACTTCTTGATTTGCCTTAACTTTGCTATTAATCTACATTGTTATAAAATGCTGGATACACTTGAGTGAACTCCCGCCCATTTTACTTCTTAATGGTGGGGCCCATATTTACTTTGCTTTTTCTCTTTAATATTTTATTCATTTAAATAGTTAAACTAATCTCCACTCTCAATGCTTTCTAGAGAAACCTTATTTTTTTATTCCCTCCTGATACTTTTTTTTTTCTCTTTCCAGCCTAATCACACTCCTTCTCACTTTCTCTTTCCCTTCTTCACTCTCATCCGTCTCCCTCTCTCTCATTCTCATCCTCATTCAAACACCAGAAACCTCCTTCTTTCTCTACAGGCTCAAAATACTCGCGATTTCTTTCTTCGGAGTCGATATTCCATTCTCTCTCTCTCTCTTTTTTTAATGGTATTTTTAGGGTTTGATTTGAAAGTTTAATTTGGTATTTGATTTATTCGCTCTTTATTTTGTACTCATTCAAGTACCCAGTGACTAAGCTCGAGATGAGGAAACAAGAAAAATGGATTCAAACCGGTTGTCGCATTTCCTAAGGAGGTCGAGGTTGGTTTATCACATCAACCCTTTAGTTTCTTTATTGCTCTATGTTCTCTGCAATGTTACTAACATTTTATTATTTTTTGGACTAATTTCATGTTGGATTCACCGGTGAAGCACCAATATTCATTGTAAGAACTATATCAGTTATTCTTCATTTTTTTTGGGTTTAATGATGAATGATTTATTTTACTTTGTGTGTTTCATGTGTTGTTTTTTCATTTAGCATTGAGATTTTAATAATGCACATAAAGTGTTTGATAAAATTCTTCTATGAGTAATAGAAGAATCATGATACTATAATTCGATATTTCCTCCGGTTTCATTTATAGGGCATATTCTATGAAGAATTCTTTGGTCCTATTTATAAATCATTTTGCATTTTCTAAGAAGCACTCTCTGTTATATGCGTTTTTTAATAAGCATTCTTTGGTTCTATTTATAAATCATTTTGCATTTTCTAAGAAGCATTTTTTGGTCCTATTTATAAATCATTTTGCATTTTCTAAGAAGCATTCTTTGGTCCTATGTTATATGCGTTGCCTTTGTGTGTTGTGCCTTAGATGCATTCTCTGTTCGTGCATTCTCTGTTTGACATACAACAGGTTCAACTTAGAGATATTTATAGTTTTTTTTGTGTGAAAAGTATTAGCACAAGTTTCCGTAAGTCTGAGTAGTGTTTGTAGGACTAATATACATGTTCAATTGTTCAAAAAGATGTACATGCTTATAGTGTTGACAAGCAGTAGTTAAATATTGCAAAGTAATTATATAGAAGGTAAAATGCATTAATTTGTACACAATTAGTATCGCAGTTGTTAATGTTGGAACTAGAACCAGAACTAATGTTGATTGCATTTAATGGTACTCACCTTCTCTTATCATTCTAAACTTTGCTTCTTTGAATATTATATATTATCTTTCATAATTTTAGTTCTTATTCTTTTGGTTTTTTCTTAACTTCCAACTTTTAGTTCTCTGTTATTTTGACAGCCAAGGTGATGATGTTGAGGTTGTAGCAAACTTAAGAGAAAACTTAATGAAAGATGTCCTTTTGGTTTGAGAATAATTGAGGTTGGGTCGGTGCAAGTGATGTGTTTCTTTGTATACATACTTCTACAAGGTGATAGTTGTGTCTAAGTTCGATTAGAACCTTTTCTTTTTTGCGGTTTGTAATGTAAGAGTTTTATGATTTAAGTGAGTTGAGATTGATCTTATGTTTGGAGCTTAAATTGTTTTCGTGCCTTGGAGATTTTTGGAGGTTGGTCTTATATTTAGTTGTATGTTTTGTATCTATATTATAATTATCAACTACTCAACTTTATCAAGTATATGTTTTATTCTGTGGCTCCTGTTTATGTTGTTCTTTCTTTTTTTTAATGTCATTTGAATTATGATATGTAGTTACCAAGTTGATTTGAGCAAAGGAAGTTTTAGCTTTAATTTGCCAAATCTACAATTACAAGTCTTTGGCCCTTACCTTTTAAGTTAAGCTTTTAGTTAATGTCTTTTAGTTGTCAATAACAACCATTTAGCGTCCTCCTAATCATGCTAAAAATTTGTGTATGCTATTTCTAAGTTGCTAAGCTCATCTTAGGTCTCATGTATCGGTTTGATGGTAAAATTTCCCTTAAATACATTACTCCAGACTTTTATTACTTGCTGACCATTTTTAAGTTGGTCAAGTACTTGAAATCAATGATTTTAAAGATTGAAGTGAGCATTGAATCATAAGATAATTACTGGAAGTGCAAAGGAATTCAATTGTACGGGGATTGAATTTGTTTATGTGAATGTTTTTTTTTTTAATTATAAGAAAATAAATAACTAAAGTTATATGTCTGATATGAATCATGATATCTAGCATAAATATGAAGTTATTGAAATTTTCTCTCAAAGGGTAACGGGTCCTAAGTTATGCATTTTAATAAATTTTGCATTTTAAACCAATTTAATTTTTTTTTTTTCAAACATACACCTCCCTTTTTCTAAACTTAAATTCTTCTTTCTCTTTCTTTCTCCTCATTCTCTTATGCATTTTTTTTAACCTCATCTATTTGCAATGCTTGCCAATATCAATATACCAAGTAACTATTTTAATAAACAAAAAAAAATTTATAAAATTAATTATAAATTTCAAACAATTTATCAACGTACAATATTACTATACAATTTTTTATACCTCATAATCTTTTATTTCTAAATTTAACAATTTCAATTTCTTTTTTTTTCAGTCACTCTTAATACAAATACTACAATACAAATTTGTCATAAAGATAATTTTAATAATATTCATTTTTTCCACCAATTTTACAAATTATTTCTTTTAAAACCCAATTTTCGCTAACAATATTTTTACACATAATTTTTTTTTATATCTTATTATTTTTTTTTTGTTATGACCCCTCTCTTAAAAAGTGTTCTATACTTCATACCACCGTTTGTAATGCAATTTGGTGATAACAAAAAAATGCTTGGTCCCTCCTAAACAAAATAACGTGACGCCAATCTTTTAGAGACATAAGTGACTATTAACTCTATTTTGTTTTGTTTCTTGCATAATTTTGTGTTGCATATTTTCGCGATATGCACTATTATTGTTATTTTTTTTACTAACAAATTTTATACATTATTTCTTTATCACCAATTTTTACTAACAACATTTTTACACATTATTTTTTTATACCTTATTATTACACACTTTTCGTTATGACCCGTCCTCAGAACGGGTTTACTTACTAGTTTCGGTCAAAAAAGAATAAAAACCTATCACAGAATGACCATAATATTAAAATATTAGACATGTAATTTATAAGCGTGTTATAAAAATCCCTTATACGATAGGATAATGCCGATAAAAGAAAAACGATAGATGATAAAATATACTCCCTCTTAAGATTTTTATTTTGTCCCTATTTATAAGGGACTTTACTAATTTTCAATGAGCATTAATTATTTTTTTCCATAAACATCGTTATTTATTTAACATTTTTTAAATTCTCAATAATATTAATAACGTAATTTTAAAAATACTTATCAAAAGTTCACATTTCCAATACAATTAACCAAATTATTTCACTTTTTTAATGGACTTAAAATCTCCCACGTAGGTAGTAAATATGAAGGAAATTTCCACCAAAAATTAAATATGAAGGAAAAAAATAAGAAAAGAAAAACGTAGATGTGATAGCAGGGTAGTTATCAATAGACTTGAGAAAAAAAATTATAATTTATTTTTCGTTTCAGAAACTTTACATAAATTAAAAAAGTCTTCAATGTGTCAAATACAAAGATATTTATAAGGCAATCTTACTATGTTATTCTCAAAATAAATATTAATTAATACTCATTTCACATATTTCAAAAGTTTAAAGGTAAGGTTAAAGTTGAAAAAAAATTAATTAATATACACTCGAAGTTTTTAAAACAGCAAATAATGTAGAATAAATTAAAAAAACTAAAATAACAGATAAATTTGAACGGAAATTATTATTTTTTTTAACGCAGAGATCAGAGTATTATTTTTACAGGTGTGTGAGTATCATTAGGAAAACATATTAGAGTCGGTTGGACAGATGTTTTCTATTTCAACTTCGGTTATTGAACAGTGATTTTTTCTTAAGATAAAGAAATTTTATAAAAATTAAGGGAAACAGGAGTATAAGAAATACAAATATGACGCGGACCCTACCAAACATTGAAAATGCATTTTGGAATAATAACACCTACCTCTTTCATCCATCACATAAGTATGATATTTAAATAAATATATATGCTATAACAAAGAACCACCCACATCTATCCCTAGGAATAAAATCAAGACTCTAATAATTTATAACTTCGGCTATTGAACATTGAAATTAATAATTTATTTTTTTGTTTCATTATTTTTTTAATAATTAAATTTTGAAAATAGGAATAAAAGACTAACTAAATAATAGTGGAAATTAGTGTAGTTGATAATTGCAGTTGTTGTTATTTAAATTGGAGGATGAATCTTTAACTTTTGAAAATGTAAGAGATGTTATTGGGAAAGAGTCATCTCTAAATGCAACAATTAACCAAAATCAAAAGAGGACAACTTTATAAACCATAAAACGTCAATAGACAACGGAAGAAAACACAACATTATCCCAAGTTTAAAACAGAAATTTACCTCAACTACTTAGTTTAAAAAAGCACTGAAAAATAAGAAATTCAAGGAAAGACAGCTTAAGCAATAGGAGTAGCACTATCAATGAAAGCTCTCCCAGGTTGGCGGTTAGCCAAAGGTCCATGGCACCCCAGAAGCTGCAAAACCACACGAAATAGATTTTAAATTAGAAGGAAAATTATCTATACAAAGGATAATTAAATAAAAGCACAAGGTCAAAAAATTATTAGTGAGATACACAATAAATGTCCTAAGCAAAATTACAGCACATAGTATATTAAAATAAAACCAAACATTAAACAATACCTTAGCATTAACACCATCAGGCAAAATCCTGTTCTCGGACTTGTACTTCAGGTAATCAGCACGGCTAAACTTGGTGAATCCCCTGAGCAAGCATTTAAATAAATAATAATAACTAGTTAAACCACAAATGAAAGAAAACAATTCAATCACATGATGCAATTATACAATATTCATATAGTATTATTATTCATAATTCAAAGTGAGCAACTGTGGAAAAGTATTCATGTCCAAATATGTCCAAATAGTTGCCAATAGAACAATCACATACCACTTCCTGCTAACAATAATCTTTTGACGACCAGGGAACTTGAACTTAGCACGACGCAGAGCCTCTTGTGCATGCTGGCTGTTGTTGTCCTTGCAGCGGACAGAGAGAAGGACCTGCCCAATGGCCACTCTAGCACAAGTACCCTGTGGCTTTCCAAAAGCACCTCTCATACCAGTCTGAAGCCTATCAGCTCCAGCACATGAAAGCATTTTGTTGATCCGAAGTACATGAAAAGGATGTACCCTCACTCTCAAGTGGAATGCATCCTTCCCTGCAGACTTCGTCATATACTTGTTGCAAGCAATCCTGGCAGCTTCCAGAGCCTCACTTGAAACATTCTCCTTCTCCCAACTGACCAAATGGACACAGAAAGGAAACTCATCAACTCCTTTCTTCTTCATGCCGACATCATATATTCTGATCTTAGGATCAGGAACACCACGGCAGAAACGTGACTTTGGATAAGGCTTGTTCTTGATTTGACGATAACACCTCGCAGGTCCTGAATAAAAACAACATTCATCATTAACACCAAACCACCAACAATATGGCACAGAAAAATAGAACAAATCTACCCAAAACCATCATCAATGATCACAAAACCTAAATTCACATATAATTCCTAATCCTCCAAGGGCATCTGAATAATTATCAGTTGAACTCACAATCGATGAAATAACGACTACGTCAACAAAAATCAAAACATAAAATTTATAAATAAAAAAAAACACACTATTGGATAACCTATCCAAAATCCAATCATTAGCCAAACCAAATCAAACATTGCAGCAACCATTTCGGTATCTAAATTTTCCAGCGGCAAAAAAAAAATTATAAAAAAAAATCCAAATGGAAGGCAGAACAAAACAAACAAGCTAAGATATCATCAATTTGTTTATGCAAAAAAACTGCAACATCTGATCTCAGAGATTATGAGAAAAAAGCATGAAACCTTAAAAACAATTAAGATTCTCAGATCCAAATTAAATAATAATAATAATAATAATAATAAAAAGGATTTTTCAATAGAAGAGATAACAATGAAAGAAAAATGAAGAATTTGAGAAAAGGGGTAGAAGCTTACTCCTCCCCATCGCAGCAGCTCTCTCTGCACCGTTCGCGTTGGAATGAAAATGTGGAATGGAACAAACCCTAATCGGAGGGTTTTATATATAGGGTGCAATTTAGGGCTTAACCTTCGTTTGGGAAGGAACTTGGGCTTATTTTATGTTTTGGGTCTAAGCCCATGAAGATTGGGAGAGTCTCATTGAAAACGAGCCTCGATAATGGTCTGTTGGGCCTGAAAGTGGCTACCATATGTGGTGAGTCATTATCTTTAAAAAAAAAGAGTTTTAGTTCCTAAACCCCTCACTTTAGCCTCAAACCCCATTTTAATCGCGAAAAGTCAAAAATGTTCTTCCCTCATCTTCCACCTTTACACTCCAAATCCCAAACCCCATTGAACCCCAACAGCAGCCACCTCCTCCTTGAAGCCAACAACAGCCACCTCCCTACAACGGCGACGGCGCGCCACCATGCTACCCACCAGTCGTCGGTGTGCCTCGATTTCATCTTATCCACCGTTCTCTTCTATGGGTCGTGGTGCGGCAGTGGCTGGGTCGGTGTTGCTGGTAAAGGGGATGTCGTAGTTTGGTGGCTGGGTTGTGGTGGTTGTCTCTATCGTGGCTGTGTTACGCGGTGGTTGCAGCTGGGCCGGTGTAGCTGGTAAAGGGGGTGGCATGGTATGGTGGCGCGCCGCTGCTATTGACGAAGATTCCGACACAGGAGGTTAGACACAATTCCGAGAACCCCGTGTCGGAATTTCAAGAAATTCCGACGAACCAGTGTCAGAATTTTTCCGACACGGGGTTCTCGGAAATTTGCATAACCCAGGAAAAAAAAACACAAAACAGCTACGAAAACCCTAAACACATACCTGACAGAGAGAGCAGCAGTGGCATCGTGGGGTGAGCAGCGACGGTGGTGACTGATCGGCGGCGGCAGGGGGAATGAAGGAGAGAGAGACAATGGAAGGGTGAGGGAGATGAAGAGGTGGCTGCTGTTGGGGTTCAATGGGGTTTGGGGTTTAGAGTGTAAAGGTGGAAGATGAAGGAAGGACATTTTTGACTTTTCGTGATTAAAATAGGGTTTGGGGCTAAAGTGAGGAGTTTGGGAACTAAAACTCAAAAAAAAAAAAAGTTTCTTGATCTCGATCTTTTAAGATTTTTTTAACTTTTATTATTGGGTTCTTATTCTCGGTTTTTTAAAAATTCTTAGAAAAGACAATGATTTTAAGATGAGAAAAATTAAAAATACAACTTTACGTAATGCTGAAATTATTTTTAAGTTTCTTAGAATTATAAAAAAATAATTTTTTATTTTAAAATAATATCTTCCATGAAAATTTTCATTTTCAAATATTGTACGGATATTTTGGTCCTATATATAAGGGAGATTTGATGACTTGTCTTATTTCACTATTTTAGCAAGTGTTATTAAGGTCAAACCGGACCGGACAGTTCAACCGATCCAACCGTCAACCGTTCATACATCTAACCTATTTTAATGGCCTACGCAGTAGCAGAAGTTGAGCCGAAAAACTCGACAATCAACCTCAAAAATCGGGTTGAACCGTAAAAAATCGAAAAAACTGGTACTGGTCAATCCGTTAAATAGAAGAAAAAAAATGTAATAGGTGAGAGAAGAAGTCAAGATGGCAAGTTGAAAATTTACTATGTGAGAGAGGGAAAGAGATATGTAAAGGATCAGAGATGATGAGAGAGTTATAGTGAAGAGATTTGGTGGTGTTTGACTCTGCGAAAGTGAAGGAGGTGAGCATGGAGTATGATGGTTGGTGTAACATCTCAAAAATTCATGTGTTATAATTTTATTCTTGTCGTTATTTTTCTTTTGTAATATTAAATTATTAAAGAATTTAGACCTTTATATTATATTATAATGATAATAAAATAGGCATATAGATTTTATGGTAATACATTGTTGAATAAGGGTACTTGATAAAATCATTATCATTATCATTATCATCATCATCATTATTATTATTATTATTATTATTATTAATATAAGATAAGATAGTATTAGATATTATTTTATTTAAATTATTCTATTTTATCTTTATCAATATTGGTTTTTGATAATATATAGTTGTGACTAAAAGGATAAGTTAGAATAATTGATTTAAAATAAATAAAAAGTTAAGATCAGATAGGTTAGTTTCATTTTCCTAAAAACAAAACCTAGCTTCCGTTAGGAGAACCATAGAAGAAAACGTACAAGAGAAAGAAGAAGAAAAAGAAAAAGAGAGAATCCCCGTTAAGGTAACACTAAAACCCAAATTAAACTCCATAAAATAATATTTGAGAATTGACAATGTTTTATTATATTTATGCGCTATTATATCAATTATCTTGTATGCATGAATTTATTAGAGGTTTTGCCGCAACTACTTTTTATAAGTTTTCCAGCGACTATACTTTTTCTTTTATATTGTATGCACCATAGGTTCTTTACGTGAAGCCTGGAATTGTTTTCAATAAATAGATCATGTCCCTTGCCTTATAGCTTACTTGAACTGATTGTAGTTTATAAATTATTTTGAAAACCGATGGAGAGTAGTATTAATTTAACTTATATCCCTTGTGTGTATATATATAAAAATTAATTAATGTTCAATTCTGTTCACTTGTTATATTGGTTTAATATTATATTTAAATATTATTTTAATTTTTATTAGATAAAAGTTATAATTGTATATTGACGTTGAGACTTTAGGACTCAATATATTTATTGTTGATGGTATATATTGTTGAGAGGATTTTTTTGAATCCATTACTTGATCACGCACATCAATCATATGATATTTAGAGGACTGACTCGGACGCAAGTGCAAGTCATCCAAATCCGGGGCGTCAGGCGAGGGGTAGGCACTTCCAGCAGGCGTGTTGTGTGCAAGAGAGAAGTGCCTACCCCCAGCAGGCGTGCTGTGTGCAAGAGAGAAGTCATTGGTTGGGCCGGGAATGTTCTGTGCAACAAATATTAATAGTTATAATGTTATTTTAGAGGAGTCTTTTGACTCATTGTTTGGCCTGGGCACGGGCAAACGAACTCCAACAAATAATTCAGAGGACTGACCAGAAACGCGGGTGTAAGTCATCCAAACCCAGGGCGCTGGGTGAGGGGTAGACACCTCCAGCAGGCGTGCTGTGTGCAAGATAAAAAGTTAAAGTTAATGGTTGGAGTTCGAGGCCAAAATGCCATAGATGCAATTAGTGATTATTCTGTATTGATTGTATTAGATAGTCATATTTTTGTTCATGTGATTGATAATGGTATGATACTAGACATGAGTTATATTATTAAATGTTATTTCCTTCGTTATTTTTTATGGAGATTTTTCGTACATGTGATGACTGACAATATCATAGTTCAAAAATACTTTCAAGCTAAATAGTGTTACTGAGATTTTTATCTCACTATTCGGGTTTGATGTTGTCAGATTGAGATTTTTGGAAGCGCCAGGAAGAAGACAAGTTTATAATATTAGCTTTCTTGTGTAAATTATTTTTAAGGAGTCTACATTAAGTTTAAAGGAGATTGTTGGCATTGTAATGCCCTTATAGTTTTAGTGTTCAGTGTCATTGTAGAATAAGTAAAATTTTCAATATAATTTTATTTAACAATTATTTTGGTTCAAGGATATGTATATTTTTCTTAACGAGACATTTTTTTATATATTGAATATTGTACTTGGTAAGCTTCCGTGGATTGTGTATTTTGTTATTAGAATTAAGGTGTTACAGTTGGCCATGGCGAGGAGATCAGAGGCGATGGAGAGGCTAATCTGCTATGCATTACTGTAGTAGAACTTTTGTTGCAGAGGCAACCGTTTGTGAAAAGTAGCATATTTGAGTTTTGAACAATCATTAGAAAGTTAGCCAATGTTTAGGAGTGACGCCTAATGAGATACAATGTTAAAGGAGATACATTTTACCAGAGATACAATGTTTGGGACCTCATAACCTAAAGACAGGGCCTAATACTTTAGAGGAGTGACGCATAGCGAGCATGATCCACTTCGAGAAATTAGAAAAGAGACGTGACTTAGAAGGCTTGAGAACGAGATGTTTTCCCCAGGGCATGTCAAACCTTGGAAGGGGAAAATGACCCTGGTTCCATGGTGAAATGGGTATGATAGGAGATGGTTGGGTAATGATGATGGTGCCCCCAAGTAGTGCACCTAGGCCCTTTTGGCCCCAAGGTAGAGATTTTGGTCCCCGTTTCAATTTTTCGTTAACAATATTACCCTTCTGCATGTTATTTTTTCGGTCTCTCCATCACCGGAAACCAGTTTCTATTCCCATATAGACGGAAATATTCTGTCTACTACTTGACGAAAATATTCCGTCCACAATTAGACGAAAATATTGAAAAATAATCAACTTCTTCCGGTACTTATCTATCTCTAGCTTTTTCATTTTTCCACAAACTTTCACTTTACTCTTTAATGTTGGAATTTGATGTGTGTTGGCAATATAAAATTAAATTGCCTATGTAAAATAAATAAAAAACAGACACAACACAAACTTTAGGGACTCGTTAGAGTTTTCCCTATTTTATTAATTTCTCTCTGGATAAAATTTTCTTTAATGTTACAAGTTTCTTTTCTTCCTTGCTGATGTTACAAATGAATTCGGCAACCTATTTATACTGAAAACTAATTAGTTACATTCCTAAAAATAAGAAAACATTTTTGTTTTACAACCAAATCACCTTGTTGGTATTTGCTAAGTTTAGAAATGGTTGACTTGATTGCCTGTGACATTTTGAATAACAAATCCCCTTCTTTCTTTCTTTTCTAATTGAAGCAAACTGTTAAATGAAGCTAAGTTTAGCTTCTAACATCCTCCCTTAAACTTGGCTTCATCATCCCTAGCATATTTTTTAATTTCAAGAATAAATTAGTCTTGAGTGGCTTCGTGAAAATATCTGCTACTTGATTTTCGGAAGAGCAATACTCCACCACGATTTCTTTGTCTCTGATCAAGTCTCGAATGAAATGATGTTTGATGTCAATATGCTTGCTACGTCCATGAAGCACTGGATTCTTTGACAAAGCAATAGTCGATTTATTATCACAAAATATCTGTGTCGGTCCACCTTGTTGATGTTGCAATTCACCCAATATTCTTCTCAACCAAACTGCTTGAGTAGCACAGTTAGTTGCGACAATGTACTCTGCTTCTGCTGTCGAAAGTGCAACGACTTGTTGTTTCTTGGAGGACCAAGAAAATACACCTGAGCCTAGGTGAAAGGCGTAACCCGATGTGCTTTTTCGAGTTTCAGTTTCTCCAGCCCAATCACTGTCTGTGTATCCAATTAACTCAGGTTTATTAGAGCTTGAATAAAAGATACCTTCATCGATTGTTCCTTTGACGTATCTCAGGATTCTCTTTGCAGCTTGCCAATGAGATTGTCTCGGTGATTCCATGAATCTGCTAATGAGTCCGACTCCATAAACTATATCAGGTCTTGTGGCAGTCAAATACCTGAGACTTCCGACTAGCATTCTGAAATGAGTTGAGTCGTCAAGATCGCCACCACATTCTTTTGTTAACTTTAGTCTTTCTTCGACAGGTGTGAGCATTGGCTTAGAAGCCTCCATCTTGAATTTCTTTAAAACATCTTTTGCATATTTATTTTGAGATATAAAAATCCCTTCATTTGTTTGTTTTACCTCAATGCCTAGAAAGTAGGACATTAGGCCCATATCTGTCATTTCAAATTGAGTTGACATATTTTCCTTGAATTCAGCTAGCAATTTTGAATTAGTGCCAGTGAATATCAAGTCATCGACGTACAAACACACAATAATAAAGTCTCCAGATTTATTTGTTTTAACATATAAAGCATGTTCGTTTGGACTTCTATGAAATCCATTATTAAGAAAATATGTGTCAATACGTGTGTACCATGCTCGAGGGGCTTGCTTCAATCCATATAGTGCCTTTTTTAATCGATATACCTTATTTTCGTCTCCATGTTTTTGATAACCAGGTGGCTGCTGAATATAAACTTCTTCTTCCAGTACACCATTTAAGAAAGCTGATTTCACGTCCATTTGGAAGATTTTCCATTTATTTTGTGCAGCAAGAGAGAGAATCATACGTACCGTGTCCAATCTTGCAACTGGAGCGAACACTTCAAAATAATCAATGCCAGGTTTCTGCTTGTATCCTTTCGCCACCAATCTTGCTTTATATCGATCCACCTCACCATTTGGATTGTATTTTGTCTTATACACCCACTTGACTCCAATCAGCTTCTTTCCTTCTGGAAGCTTTGTTAACTCCCATGTGTCATTTTTTCGATCGCTTGAATCTCCTCGTTCATTGCTTTAATCCAACGATCATCATTGGCTGCTTCTTCATATGCCACTGGATCACAATCTGCAAACAAGGCATAGTAATTTACCTCGTCCTCCCTATCTTCTGGGTCATCGTCTCTGCCAATTATAAAATCCTGCAAGTTAGAAGGTAGGCGTCGTGCCCTTTGTGGATACCTCGGAGGTGGCGCTTCAAATGCTGCTTCATCTGCTCCTATAGCATCTCTTGGATGTTCATCTTCATTGTCATCTTGTTCAATCTCTTCATTTATTATTATCGGAACAGGCAGTAGTGTCTCCTTTTCTTTCTCTGTCCAGTCCCATGCTCCATATTCATCGAAAGTAACATCTCGACTGATAATTATTTTTTGAGTTTCTGGATTATACAACTTGTAGGCTTTTGTTTCCTCACTGTATCCGACGAATATGCATTTTTCTGCCCTATCATCTAACTTCTTCCTCATTTGATCTGGAACATGTGCATAAGCGATGCAACCAAAGACCTTCATGTGACTAAGATCCGGCTTCGACCCACTCCAGGCTTCTTGTGGTGTTCGATCTCGAACACTTTTAATAGGACACCTATTCAGGATATAGACTGCACAAGCTACAGCTTCTGCCCAGAAACTTTTGGGTAGTTTCTTGCAATGTAGCATGCTTCTAACCATATCCATGATAGTTCTATTCTTTCGTTCTGTCACTCCATTTTGTTGTGGAGTATATCTGGCAGTCATTTGATGTTTAACACCATTTTTTCTTAAAAAATCATCACATACAATATACTCAGTTCCTGTATCGGTTCTTAGGGTTTTTATGGTATGACCACTACGCCTCTCAACATACGCCATAAAGCTTTTCACCGTATCACAAGCATCAGATTTATTTTTTAGAAAATACACCCATGTCTTCCTACTATAGTCATCAATGAAAGTGATAAAATATTTATTACCTCCATTGGATTGAACCTCCAAATAGCATAAATCAGAGTGCACTAGCTCGAGTGGTTTTGGGGCTCTCCATGCACGTCCTTTAGGAAAGAGATCTCGATGCTTCTTGCCTGCTACACACGCTTCACATAGCTGATCAGGAGCTTGGACAACAGGCAAACCAGTAACCCATTTTTTTTTGGCAAGAAATTTGATGCTTTCAAAGTTGAAATGCCCTAACCTCATGTGCCAAAGCCAATTATCATCGACATTCCCTACTTTGCAACACAAATTAGCATCATACCTGATGTTCATCGGAAATAGTCGATTTCTCGACATACTTGTCTTTGCTATCAGGCCCATCTTGACATCATTTATTGTGCAACCTTCTTTGTTGAATTTCAAATCATAGCCTTTCTCTGCTAGTTGGCCAACACTTAAAAGATTTTGACATATTCCAGGTGCATAAAATACATCAGAGATGTAATTTAAGGACCTGTCATTAAGTCGAATAGCTATCTTTCCTTTCCCCAAAACATCAAGCTTTGAATTATCACCAAGCTTGACAGCACTGCGGAAGCTTTCATCAAAGGAGGAAAATATATCTTTATTTCCGGTTAAATGATTGCTACAACCCGTGTCTAATAACCATTGATGATTATTTTTATTAACTCCTGTGTGACTAGTTAATAGTACTGCTTTCATTTCATCTTCATTTTCAGCAATGTGAGCATGTCTCTCTCTATTATTCAACGTTTTAGTACGACATTCTTGGCTATAATGCCCATATTTGTTACAATTATGGCATTGAATATGAGATTTGCACTCATATTGAAAATGTCCATACTTGTTACATTTATGACATTGAATAGAGGATTTATTTTGAAAACCTTCATTACCTCTAGTGGCTTGTGTCATAGAATACCTTCCTCTTCCTCTTCCTCTGAAATTATGGCCTCTTTGATTGTACTCCACCTTCCTTGGAATAACTCGATCATTTCTAACATTTGATTGAGCTTTCAATGCTTGCTCCATTGTGCCACTTGATTTTTCATTCATTCACATCTCACGTGATTCTAGAGACGCTTGCAAGTCGTTTAAGGATACCGTGCTAAGGTCTCTTGATTATTCTATCGCAGCTACCACAAAGTCGAATCGACTTGTGAGCGTACGCATGATTTTCTCCACTATTTCTTTTTCTTCTATATTATCACCATTATTTTTCATCTCATTAACCAGCTTATCTACTCGTGAAAAATAGTCACGAATAGTTTCACTCTTACCTTGCTCCATCATCTCAAATTGTCTTTTTAGGCCTTGCAACCTCGTTCTTTTAATTGGATCACCACCTTCATAGGTTTTAGTTAAAATTTCCCATGCTTCTTTTGCTGTTTTTGCATGAAAATTTTTCTCTAAAACATGCAGCTCCATCGATTGATAAAATTAAAAATAATGCTTTTTCGTTTAGTACTCGGTCTTTTTCTACTTGTTGTTGGTCTCCATCTTCTGTTGTTGGTTCAGTGAAACCTTTCTCCATAATGTCTCCGTAGCCACTAGTTTTTAGACACAACTCCATTAATCGCTTCCACATGGAAAAATTTGTTTTTCCATCAAATTTAAAAATTGAGGTTTGAATGTGTTGTTGAACACCAGCGCTTGAACTTGCTGCCATTTTAATATTCCCTAGCTCTTGATACCAGATGTTGGCAATATAAAATTAAATTGCCTATGTAAAATAAATAAAAAACACACACAACACAAACTTTAGGGACTCGTTAGAGTTTTCCCTATTTTATTAATTTCTCTCTGGATAAAATTTTCTTTAATGTTACAAGTTTCTTTTCTTCCTTGCTGATGTTACAAATGAATTCGGCAACCTATTTATACTGAAAACTAATTAGTTACATTCCTAAAAATAAGAAAACATTTTTGTTTTACAACCAAATCACCTTGTTGGTATTTGCTAAGTTTAGAAATGGTTGACTTGATTGCCTGTGACATTTTGAATAACAAATCTCCTTCTTTCTTTCTTTTCTAATTGAAGCAAACTGTTAAATGAAGCTAAGTTTAGCTTCTAACAATGTGAGTGGAAATCAAAGTAAATCACTGTCACTTTTAGTGCAAGAGTGTAACATGGAAACTCTCCAATTTGCACGTATACATACAATTGACGTGAATCAAGAGTATAGAAAAGAAAGTTTACCACCAAAAAAGATAGGACTGGTAGTAGTGATTAGAAGAGGGAGTGAATGTATATGACATTAGAGAGTTTTGGAAGCTCCTATATATGCTTAGTGCTACTTACAGTAAATAATAATGTTAGACTATATATGATCTATCTTATCATCTTCCGCCTGTCCATAGAGGGCAAATATGTCTGTTTCTCTACAGACGGAGTATTTTCGTGAAGATGGAATATTTCCGCCTATGTGGGAACGGAAATTGGTTTTCGACTATGGAAAGACAAAAAAAATAACACGTAGAAGGGTAGCATTGTCAATGGAAAAATTGAAATGGGGGCCAAAATCTCTACTTTGGGGGCCAAAAATCAAAACTCTATAAATATTAGTGCATAGTAGAGCCTGCATATCACAACAACAACTAGAGTCGTTATCATAACAATAATAATGAGAATTGATATTTTTCAGTTTTTAGAGAGAGAGAAACACCTAAAGAGAGCATACGAGAAATCAAGAACCAAAACCGCATCCCACCATGACCTGACCATCATCATCACCTTCAAAGTTTTTTTTCTTTTTTTCACTCATTTCATCACCTCTTTCAAGAAATTTGGGTCGTTCTTATTTGTTCACTGATCCAAGGATGTCCTTTGCAAAGGTCCTAACATTTAATTCATTTCATTAGCATATTTTAGCCATAATTTTTTTTAACTTTTCCGAATCTATTATCTTTGTAAAATTAATAATTACTGTATTGTTTTTTCAAAATATGATCCGGAACACACACTCTTGCGCTTAAATCCATCTTGATTTAAATATATTTTTTAAAGCTTATCTAATAGGTTTAAAATAAGTATTGTAATAGGCAATTTTCAAATTAAAGTGTTTTTTTATTATTTAAAAAAAATGACAAATTAAATTAACTGGGCCTTAATTAGTCACGGGATTGAGAAGGGCATGAAAATCTGTCGCATTCCTTGCCTCCAGCACAAGTATTCCAGTTTGTAAGTTGTTTTTTTAACTCCCTACTCTGAATTCATGTCAGCAAGTTGGAGCCTGTTAGCATTCAATTCTTGTAACAAATTTAGTGCTACAGTTAGGGCTATTAAAGTATCCGTGAACACAGTTTCCTAACCTTTTGATGTGGTTGTGGAGTACTAGTCGTAGTCTATTGCTGCCATTGTGTTGGAGTTTTTTTTAGTGTATGTGTGTTTTAATGAAGCAAAAATCACGTTAAGGCTCAAAACTTTGTTGGATCTGAAGCAGATTTGAAGTAACTGTAAGTAATTTTTGCTTCCTAATAATCAATTTCAAGAGAATTCAGCGTGCATCCAAACATGCACTTAATGTTTCTAGATTAAGACCTAAATTTCTAGTTAATGTAGTTATTTAGGTATGACACTTGGTTGGGTTTGGGGTGAGTTTTGACTGTATCAATCCCGCACTTATTAAGAGCGGGGTGGATTCTGGTGTGCGAGTTTAAAGGGAGCGGGTATGAAAAAGTGAAATTCAAACTCATTCTCGTTGGGTTCAGGAAAACTTGCGAGTAACTCATTCGATTATTTTTTTTTTGTATTAAAAAATAGAGTGAAGTACCACTTTGGTCCCTCATATTTTTTAGACGAGACACTCTAGACCCTCAAAATGTGGAAATTCACTTTTAGTGCCTAAATAATTTTTTATGTGACACTTAAGTCCCTCCATCCACTCCGCCAACTGCCTCAACTGCGGAATTAAGTATCTCATAAAAAAATCTTCAAGGACTTAAGTATCCCATAAAAAAATCTTCAAGAACTAAAAGTGAATTTCCACGTTTTGAGTGACTAAAGTATCTCATCTAAAAAACATGAGGAACCAAATAAAACGATACTTCACTCTAAAAAGAATAATACATTATAATTCTAATAATATATAATAATAAACGTCAAATTTTAAAATATCTAAAAAGTTAAGAATTAAATCATAATTTTAGCTATTAATGTTAATTTCACTTTATCATTTAAATATAATTATAATGAAAATTATTTAAATTTTATATCAAAGCGTGTTTAGCAGCTGGGGCGGGGCGGGTACTTAAAATACCAGACCTACCCCACCCCATCTTTTTAAAACGGATTTCAGTTTCAGGTTTCTCAAAACTCAATCAGGACGGGTATTCCCCCACCAAAATCGGGTCGATTTCTAACAGGTACTTGTCGTTGTGTGTTTTATTGTCATCCCTATAGTTACTCTCTCCGCTCTTACATACATGTACCACTATTTTAGAAAATAAAAAATTTCTTCATATTTATAAGACTCTATTTATTAATTTTGATAAGATTCTATTCATATTTTCAATGACGTTTAATTATTTTGTTATAAAAATATTTTTATTAAATTAACACTTTTTAAAATCACAAGAATAATTATAAACATAGCACAAACAAATATTTAGTTACCCATTATCAATTGGTACTTATTGCTTATTGGACTGGTACTTGTTTTTCTATGATACCGATGTTTATTGGTTTTTGATATTGGTGCTCATTATTACGTGAAATTGCTCCATAATAGATGTAATACACGAATAGGTCAAATATTTATATTAATATTATTTATAGTTGGAATGTAATAATTATTTTAGTTTTAATTTTTTTTCTTCTTTAATTCTATCATTTAGCTATTTATTAAATTCAAATTTATCCTATTATGATTTTATCCTATGTATTGTTGGATTTAAGATTCTGAAAATGAACCAACCTAATTTTTAAGGTAAGATTACATCAAATCTGTCCAAAACTCGCTCTAACCTAATCCATATACGATGAAGACACGGTTTTGAGTTTTTTCTCTTGAAATTGAGATGGCAGTGTCACACGCTTGTCATGTTAGGGGGCGTGGATTGTGATTAGCAGCGTTGTGGCATATGTATGTTGGTTAGTCCAAATACTAAGATGTTATACTTCATTCATGTCATTTAATTACTTCTGAAATTGAAATCAATTGTTTTCCCCTATCGACATTCAACAAGGTAACTTTCTTTCACTTTAGTGATTCTGAATTTTTTATAAGAGTTTGAAAGGGGAGAAATTATAGGTTACTTCCTTATTCAATTTTTTTTCGGTAAAAGAATAATTCATTACTATTCTGTTGTAGAACGTCTGGTACTTGAGCTAATCGGTCAAGTGTCCAGTATTCTACTGTTTGTTTTCAGATTGCAGATAGGCACCCTGATTCCCAGGGTACCAGCTCTATTGTCATTTTCAGTGATTTTGGGGGGTGGTGTGTGTGTTTGTGTGAGATTGAAGGATGCATACCTGGTTACCCTCTGCTTGCTATATAAGCTGCAGATATCATTACCGTTGGGTTTTCCTCCTCATCAATGGGGTGGCCGAATTACTGCTAACGGTAAGAGATAATGGCAGGAGTAAAGAGATCATAATTGGAGAATTGCTGCTCATCATGATTTTGGAATCCAAGACATTCAGACTTGATGGCCTTGTCAGAGGAGTAACCGTTAAACCGGTTTTGCGAGGTAGGGAATCCTAAGTTTGCCAGCAAGAAGTCTTCTTCTTTGCCAATTGGGAGGAGGAGAGGATTTGGGCTCTTATTGGGCCACTCATACCGGTAATCCGGTTTATAGGCGTCATGGGCCCTTAAGAAAGGCCTTTTTGCCGATAAGCCGATTTGCTTAAGACTAGAGCCCTTAGAGAGCTTCTAATAATAATTAACCGGTTTCATGAAGTCAAAAATCCTGTATGGACCAAACCTTACAAATAAGCCGGTTTACCGAAGTATAGTTCTACTTCTGGTCCATAACAATTACCAACAAGCAAAATTCAAGAAACAAAATAAATGGCCACAGTCCATAACCTTGCCACCTTCTAGGAAGGGTTCAAAGCCAAAGACTATGCCAATCCTTAGGATAGTTTGCCACCTTCTATGAAGGGTTCAAACATAACCTAAGGACTAAAAATCTAAAGTTCCTGTCTAATCCTATCTACCAAAGAGTAATTAGACCAATTTACATAATTAGGAAAACAAAAGCTAATCCTATGAGCAACCTCTCTTCTAATTGTACTAAAAACAAATTGCATACTTCTCGTGCGATCCAAGAAAGTTCTACCATTCCTCTCCTCCCAGATGTGATAAATTAATGCGGTAAACAAAGCAAACACACATTTGCGCCTGGTCCTGTCACGAAAGACTGTTCGAATCCAACCTGTCCAGTTCTGGTACTTGTAAGGCCACCTGTCAATACCAATCCACATACAGCAGCACTCAAGGAGACTACGACTCCAATTACATTCAAAAAACATATGATCCCTGGATTCAGCAAATGACAAGCATAGACAACAATGATTAGTAATGAACATAAAACCAGATAATCTATCAAGAGTTCTCAACTTGCCAAGGGTAGCAAGCCAAGCAATAAAGCAATGCTTCTGGACATTTACACTATTCCACACCATTCTGTACAAGGGAAAAAATTATCCTTGCTGATTAGTAAGAAAAATATACCCACTTTTGATGGTATAGACCCCATCATGGGTTCCAGACCAGCTATCATTATTAAAACCTATCCGAAGCTTATCTCTGACCTTAAGCACCTGTTTCCAATGCCATCCTGCTCCCTGCACTGCACTACAATTCCAGAAATCCTGATCCTTAATGTATACTGAGTGGACCCACCTGATCCACATATTATCCTTCTTCATAGCCAGATCTCAAACCTGCTTACCAATTGCAGCAACATTCCAAATGCAACTATCCTTTATATTTAACCCTCCAAATTTCCTCATTTTACACACATCCTTCCAAGCAACATTAACCGAATAGTGACCTGTATCCTGTCTCCCCCAAAGGAAACCCCTGCAAAGCTTCTCAACATCTCTCAAAACAGCTGTAGGAATAATAAAAATATTGGCCCAATAAATGTGCAAACTCAATAACACAGAGTTAATCAGACAACACCTCCCCTGATATGATAAATTCCTGGATTTCCAAATATTGATCCTCTTAGTCACCTTTTCCACTAGTAAATAGCAAGTAGAAACAGACCACTTCCTAGCAGACAAAGGGAGACCAAGATACCTGAAAGGGAACTCCCCCTTTTGGAAACATGTTATCTCAATAAGCTCCTCTTGGCACTGTTGTGGAATGCCAGCCATAAAAATAGAGGACTTTTCATTACTGGCATACAACCCTGACATACAAGAGAATTTACTAAAGGCCTGAATTAAAATATTAACACTAGCTGGATGGCCCTTGCAAAAAATCATCAAATCATCAGCAAATGCTAAATTCACAAGTTTCATCTCCTTGCAAAGAGGGTGAAACCTAAAATTCCCATGATGAGTGGCATGCTGTAATATTCTAGTTAAAATTTCCATTGACAACACAAAAATAAGGGGGGAGACAGGGTCACCCTGCCTGATACCTCTGGAAGCTGAAAAAGACATAGACTGCTGACCATTCAGAACAACTGAATAAGTCACAGTCTTAATACAAGCCATGATCCACGCCACAAATTTTCCAGGAAACCTGAAAGCCAAAAGCATATATTCAATAAAGCTCCAGCTCAAAGTGTCATAGGCCTTCCTGATATCAATCTTCATCATACACCTGGGAGAAGGTCCTGCGTAATAAGCACATTATGCACAACGCTTCTGCCTTTAACAAAAGCTGTCTGATTATCCTGTACAAGACTAGGCAAAACATAATTTAGTCTATTACAAATAATCTTAGTGATGCATTTATATAGAGAATTACAGCATGCTATGGGCCTAAAATCCTTAACATTGCAAGGATTATCAATTTTTGGAATCATAACCAAATTAGTTTGGTTAATCTCCCTCAACATTCTGCCAGTATGGAAGAAATCCCTTACTGCTGCACATACATCAGACCCAACAATCTCCCAATCCTCCTTAAAGAAACCTGAACCGTAGTCATCCGGACCCGGCGACTTATCATGGTGAATAGCAAACAAAGCTTCCATAACCTCATCATCTGTAATAGGCCTGATAAGACTCAGCTGCTGACCACTATCTAGAGTGGCACCCTCATTCATAAAATCCATATCCCACTCACACCTATTCTGAGTTGCTGTAAATAACAATTTATAATACTCTTGAAAAGCATTACAAATATCATCCTGACCTGTAACAGTAACACCCTGTTCATTCACCACCCTCAAGATTCTGTTTTTATATTGCCTCTGCCTGATAGAATTATGAAACAACCTGGAATTTTGGTCACCTTCATTCAACCACTCCAACTTCGCCTTCTGCCTTGTTCAATCTTTTTGTTGGTGTAAAATTTATTCATTTTTCATTTATGTTTGCTTTTGGATGTATAGATGGGATAATGATGTTTACAAAATGAAAAAAGAAAATGTAATTAAATGAGATAACGATGGCCTGGCTTTGTCCAACGTATACATTACTGGCAAAATGAATGTCTTAGTCACCAGCTGCGGTGATTTCCAAGTCCACCATCAATCAAATGTTATTGGCAACCAAGAAGTTGTACCGGGTATTTCGTAGGCCCTAGTATGGATTTTCTTCTTGTGTATCCATCTATCTCTACATTAAAATATCTTTGCAATATCGCGTAAAAAATAAAAATAAAAAATTGCACCAGTGAAGGGTGACATAAGTGGGAGGGGCTTGTGTCCCTTAAGCATATGGTTGCGGGTTTGAGTTGTTCCCGAGACGCATGTGAATGAAGCAAACCATACTGGGAGCATCGCTCCCGAAAACGCCTGACCGTGATGCGAGAGATTAGTCACCCAGTTACGCGGGTGGATACCTGGTTCATCCAAAAAAAATAAAAAATTGCTTTATCCATGTGTAGGATTGAAATAGTATAACCTTAAAAAGAAAATAGTGTATGCATATACACTATGCAGGGGTAAAAGGCAAAAATATATTCCCTCTTTCAATTTATTAGTCACTCATAATTAAAAAACACTAATCAAGATGATAGTGAATTTCTTTTTTTTTCTTTTTAAATTATCAACTTTATATATTTATTCATTTTTATTTCTATTATTCATTTTATGGAAAATTTCATAATAGTAATAAACATCACCAACACTTTTGACAACTCATTACGAGTAATAATTATAGTTTAAAAAAAATTAAGTGCGTATTAAAAAATATAAAGTAATTTATATATACAACAAATTTAAAATATGATCCACATACAAAATAAAATAAAATATCATGTACTTGACAGGAGTTCTGAGGTTAAAATTTTATTGTTTACATCATGGTAATCGCTTCATTGAATCGACTAATCCAGTTCGAGTTTGAGTGGAGGGATTAAGATTTTATTTATCTCCCAACGTTGTTGCGAGGGATCGAACCCTAGTTCGCGCCTACCAAGTATAGCCCCTGACACCACTGCACCAACAGCTCGTTGGTTGACAACTTATGCTATGTTTTGCTCAATCATGGGGGGAAAGGGGACCATTGTTATTTATGTTTTTGTGCCTCATTATTCAAGTGGTTATCATTTGAACTTTATTTAAAGTTTTTTTTTTTAATTTTATGTTGATTTGCTTAATTTGAACCATTTATTAAAAATAATAAAAATGTATTGGAAAACTAAATCCATTTTTTTAATATTAAATTATTATTTTTTTCATGTAAAATTATTTTATTTAACCTTTTATCCTTAATCTTAAAAAATAGGGTTGATAAAATCTTTTTTATATTTCAATTATCATGCACAATCAAAAAGTGTGAATCAAAATAAACCAATAATTACTATTCAAACAATTGTTTGCTTAATCTCAGAGGGTTGAGGATAAAAAATTAAAAGTAATAAAAAAAATCTAAAATAATTAAGTTCACTATCACTTAAATCATTAAATATTTAGTTTTTTTTATTTATAAAAATACACCTTTTTTATTCTTTTATCCTCGGCCCAAGAAAATCCTTCAAACAAATGAAGGAAATGAATGATTGATTATTGTTTTTTTGGTGAAACAATGATTGATTATTGTTTACAGTAAACAAAAATTGAGAGAGAGAAAGACGATGGATCAATAATGTACTGCCTCCGTTCCTTATTTTTTATTGTTTTTTTAGAGAAATTTTTTTGTTTCTTTTATTTGTTGTATTGAAGATTTCAAAAGTGTATTAAATTTTATTTACATGTTTGCCCTATTTAATATATTTTGGTTTATGTTAGTAGTGGAGAAAAATTAATGATTATAGAGAAAAAAAAGATATAGCAGAAAAAACATAATTAATATATTAAAAATCCGAACAATTATTAAATTTCTTAAAAAATGTATTTTTTTAAATTTTAAATATAACAGATAAATAAAAATGGTGGGAGTAGTTGATTGGTGAGGAAGAGAAGAATCTTATAATTTCCGTTTAAACGCGTTTCTTTATCATACACCTCGCGTTTGGACATAATTTTTCGGTTATTAAGAGTTGATTCAAGTACTGCTTTGTACTAGTATGTTTGTATCATATTCATCTCCTAATTGCTTTCCTGCTAAAGTGCTACTCATGTAAAACGTATATATATATATATATATATATATATGTGAATATCCAATAACAAATATTCATGTATGTCCTAAACCTAAAATATCTTCTATCGACTACCATGGTACGTTGGCGTTTTGCCAACTCCCATTATTATTATTATTATTATTATTATTATTATTATTATTATTATTATTATTATTATCATTATATATACATAAGAAAATGAAAGAAAATCCGAAATATCTTAAACTTAATTTTTTAGTGTAATAAAAATTTCCACAATTATTAATAATTTTATTTTTTATCATAAAATTGTTGTCATATCACTAAATATTACTTCATCCGTCTCATGATAAAACTTTGAAAAATCAAAAGAATTAAAGAAATATGCTTTAACATTTTGTCAAACAAATTAATCAATTATGGACCTAATATATTTTTAACACATCATTTATTGGTTATCCAATTACATAATATAATATACAAATTCCAACCATTTTTATTTAATCATGACTTCAATGCAAGTTGGGGCAATATGTTTTGTAGTCTTTTTATCATTTTTTTTTGGAAGGAAAGAATAATGGCTATGAAAATTTTTTGACATGTCACATCATAACCATGCCACCCATGTAGAAAATTTCACGATCGGGAGTAAGGTTACATCGACTTCTAACGTTTATGGTTTTACTCATGACTACGTAAGTGTTTGTCTTTTAATAATTTTGACCTAACTCATAACCGGAAAGTCATGATGAATAATGTTATGATGTAAATAAAAATGGGATTACATGATTATATTTTGGGGTGGCAAATTTTTTTCTCAACGGTTTAAAAAAAATTGTAATATAGGTGGTAGCTTTAAAAATTGTAATATAGGTAGCTTTAAATATAAGGTCTGTTTGGTGATCAAGATAGACAAAAAAAGGATATGACAAAGATAAACTAATAACCCTTATATTATCCGATGTACAGTGAACTATATAATGATTTGATGTGATGACGGTGGTATAAGGCTGACGATATTAGCATTAATGTATAAGGTAGGAGGGAAATAAAACTTCACTATTGCATATTATTCATTTTTAACTTACTTTTCTACATGAGATAAAAAAAAAAACAAAAACAAGTGAACATTAATAAAATTAATCAACAAGATAACATTATCATATCTTATTATTTTATCAAATTCTGAATTATAACAAGGTATGACAAACTTGAATTGTGATTTTTTTTAATAAAAAAACTTATATTTATGCATAACGCTACATATAATAATTACTACAAGTTGTTTCAACAAAAAAAATTAATTACTACAAATATATCGAATCTAAAATTTAAAAAAAAAATATCATAATTTTATCAAATATTCGGATCAAGTTTAGGTAAAACTAAACACTTCTCAATTTGTTACTCGTATACCCTTAGGTTGTATTTGGTTAGGTAGTGGGAGGGGATCAAACACGCGTTTCCAAAAGCGACCCCCCTCACAATATTCACGGTTGAATGGTTGGAAACGCAGATCCAAACGTATTCTTACAAAATTACAAAACTATCACTAATTCCTTACTCAATGGATAAATAATTGGCTTGCCATAAGCATGCTTTCTCATTAAGTTATGCTTTATGAAAACTTTGTTAGTACAAGAATTTTTATTTATCCACTTTGATTTAGCTTGAGAGATTATGATTAATTAAATTCCAGCTGTGGGACCGTTGATGCCAAGTAAACCAAAACCATACAATAAATAAAAAATGAAGAAAAAGAAAATGGGAAACGAAGGTTTCAGCTCCCAGACCTTGACTTTTCTCCTATACCTTTCTTCACCCTTCACCATCATCATCATTCTCACCTTCATCTTCTTCATTTTCTCCTAACCTTTCCCTCAAAACCCTCTTCACTCTTCACCCCTCTTTTCACTCAAATCTCTTTCCTTTTCTCCTTTCTCTCTTGTTCCTTTATCTCTCAGGTAACAACCTATTTCACCCTCTCTTATTTATTTCTTTTATTCCTTCATTCATTTTCTTCGATTCCATTTCCATTGTTTCTGATATTCTCTCTCTTACAATTCCCTACATTCCTCTTCCAGGATATCAATTTTGGGGAAAAATCAATTTTTTAATATTTGTGATCAAACCCAAAAGGAAATTTAAGAAAGATCAAACACAAGAGAGATAAATTGAAGATTAGGGTTTGTTCTGTTTTGTGAAAAAGATGCAAACTTTGGATTCTAATTCACACCAATATGCGACGGTTTCCTCTAACTCTTCATCATCACCATCATCATCATCATCTTCTTCTGGAGGTGTTAATAGTAATGATAACATTGCTAATAGTAATAGCAGTGGTGGCACTGTAACTTGGTATGGTATGAATTTGCCCTCTGTGAGAACTTTGCGTTCTCCACTTTCCTTTTTGTTGGATTACTCTGGCATTCTAACCCAAACCCATGATTCTGAGGCTGTTATTGTTAATAATGGAGTTACCGGTTCCGAGTTACGGTCTCAGCTTCAAAGTCAGTCACTTGATGGTGGTGGTGGTTCTGGTGCTGGTGCTGGTGCTGGATCATCACCCTGCAGCAGCAGTGCTGGGGAAGTTGCTATAAGGATCATTGGAGCTGGAGAGAATGATCATAATGTGGGGGGGTCTGGTTCTATTTCGCCATCGGCTTGGAATCGGCGTGGAGAAGTTGGTTATGATGATATGATGAGTGGTAGACGAGATGGAATGCCTGGATTGGTTGGTGGTGGTGGTGGCGGGAGTGAGGATCATGGTGGAATTGCGGCTGGCGAGAGGGTTGCTCGAGTGTCTTCGTCTTCGTCATTGGCCGGTAATGGACAGGTTGATGGAGATGCTGCTGGGAATGGCACAGAGAGTAACGGTAGGGAGTCGTCGTCATACCAGAGGTATGACATTCAGCAGATTGCAAAGTGGATTGAGCAGATTCTGCCTTTCTCCCTCTTGTTGTTTGTTGTTTTCATCCGTCAGCATTTGCAAGGTATAACCACCTCTGTTCTGATTGGTAATATTATGTTCATGATGTTAATTTTGGCTTCAAATGCTCTTCCTATGGTACTTTACCTTTTTTAAAAAATAAAAATAAAAAATTAGTAGTCAATTGATATATATATATATATATATATCCATTGCCCAAATATTAAGAAAGTTGTTTCTGATGTATGTAGTATATGCTAGACTTTGATGATGTGGCCATACCAACTCCATAGCTAATTTGTTTGGGTTCTGCTTTTCTGGTAGATAGTCTTAATTTTTGCATTTAAATTACTTTGTTGCCTGTTATGTGTGGAGACCTGTCTTGTTTATCCTTAGGGAACATGTTTGATGGAAGAACGGTAGGACAAAGAAAGGACGCTTGCCACCGTGAGTGATGGAAACCATGGAAGTAGTATTAATTGCTGTTGCTACCTTGCTAAATGTTATCTATTAATACCAACCTCTCAGATAACTAGTGGAATTAATGCATTTTGGTATACAACTTAATTAAGCACTTGTTCAATAAAGTGACATTTGGAAGAGTTTATAACTTATTTTGGTTTATTGGAACAGTTTATTAAAACAAACTTATGAAAATAGCTTAATAAAAATAATTTGTGACATTCATTTAAGCTTTGAGGGGAGGGTGGCTTACGACATTGCATGTTATCATTGAGGGGAGGGTGTAGAGGAAAAGAAAACGTTATGCGTGTAGGTTTTTGAGGATCGCATGGGCAATGATCACTTTTTGTTTCTTGTTTATCCTTCTTGGTGGTGTCCCACATTTGAAAAGGAAATTGCAGCTTTGCTAATTGTAAGAAAGGTAAAGATGTATTTTGTAGAGCTTATAAAGCGATGATGTTCATGTAATGAGTTTCTTTCATGATCCTTTGTTGATAGTATGAAAGTTTTACTTGGTGAAATCAGTATAGCGGTTGCTTTCTATCTTTTCCGTGAGTTATGATTGTCTATTTTATTGTTTGCAACCTCTTCTTCCCTTCCCGAGTTGGTGCATGATGAGCAGCTTCTCACATATAGTTTCCCTTTCCTCCTTAATTTGCACTTTTGTTTCTTTCCATGTTACTGTGTGATATTCATTTCCAAGAACTTGCAGGTTTCTTTGTCACAATTTGGATATCAGCTGTGATGTTCAAGTCAAACGAAATTGTGAAGCGGCAGACAGCTTTAAAGGTGTTACCCAGAGTTTTGCTAATCCATTAAAACTTCCATTAATAAACCAAGTTTTTATTTTGTAAAACCCCCATACCGAAAAAAGTTAGAGGCTCAACACGAGTTTTAATGTTTTATTTTGCAGGGAGATAGGAAAGTATCTGTTCTTGTTGCTATCTCGTTTGCCTTCATGCTTCATGTGATGTGCATTTACTGGTGGTATCGAAATGATGATCTTTTATACCCACTGGCCATGATTCCTCCAAGAGCAACACCTTTCTGGCATTCAATATTCATCATTTTGGTTAATGGTATGGACTTTATTTGTGTATGGATGATCAGTTGTTATATTGTGCATTTTTTTTATACAAGAAGTTTTGGTTTCTCTAATTTACACGTGACTGTAGTATGTGATCAATTAAACTCGGAACATTTGACTTATTGATGCAAGGAATTTTAAAATTCAGCTCTATATTGCAGCTGTTTGCCTTATCTTTGGTGATGAAATTGATGCCTTCCTTTTTGTTGTTTCATAACCCATTTCTGTTTTAAACTTCTATCATTTGAAACATGTATAATGTGTAGATGGGTTACAGTAAATGGTTATTTTTATTTAATTATCATGCAGGATAGATTTGAATTAAATTGTTCCAGGATAATTGTAATATTTTCCTTTGCATGATATTTCCTGACATTGCTTGATTGTTTGTGTAATCCACATGTCAGTAAATCCTGTGAAAAGAGGGGGTGTTGGCTGAATTTGTGTTGTAGGTCCAAGTTGATGTAGGGAGACATGATCTCAAGATACCAACTATCAAGTTTTTATGTCCACTCACTTCCTTCCCAGCCGATAAACTATTGAAAAAGTGCTTCCATCACAATTGACTCTCAGATTCACACTTACAGAAATTTGAAATAGTTTATTCTAAAAGCTATGCTATTGCATAGTTTATCTGGTGTCAAGTATGAGCTTCCCCCCGGCCCTTTTTCAGAAGAATTGATACTGTCACATGAATTGAGGAATAATATCAGTTGCCGGTTTAGTTTCAATGTCTGTCTTTAATAAATTAATTACGATATTATGTGTATGTTTTCTGTGTTGATCCAAAATCTGAGTTTCCAGCATGTGCACATTTGAATTCCTTTCAGTGTTCCATAAAATACCGAAAGTTGGTGTTGACATTATTTTTTTAGTAGTTTTTTTAAATGTTGTTTTGGAGACAGTTTTTTAGCGCACTTATTTACTTTAGCATTTGTTTGACACCGATAAAGAGCAATATCTTTCTGAATCTCTTTAAGCAATGTCAATATGCTTTATTTTTGTCTTAGTTGATTGGTTCTGTGTCACATCTTGATTTATCCCCTTACTTTGCTACTTTTGTGGCCCTTGGCCATTCTAATTCTTGTTTGAATTAATGGTCACAATATATATTGGCTTTCAGATACACTGGTGCGGCAAGCAGCAATGGCTTTCAAGTGTTTTCTACTTATGTATTACAAAAATGGCAGAGGTCATAACTTCCGTCGGCAGGTGATTAGTGTCTACCATATACAACAAGCATGTAATTTCCAAGTATCATTTATTGCTACAGCATCTGAAATTGTGTAACTTATTTCTAGGCTCAAATGTTGACTCTGGTTGAGTACACACTGCTGTTGTATCGTGCCTTGTTGCCCACACCAGTTTGGTACCGGTTTTTCTTGAACAAGGACTATGGCAGTCTTTTTTCATCACTGACCACTGGGTTGTATTTAACTTTCAAGCTAACATCTGTTGTTGAGAAAGTATGTTTTCATTCTTTAAAATTAGTCTTCCTAGTTCTATATTTAAAGATATTATGTATGATGCTAAATTATTCGGCTATCTTAAACCTTCTCTGTGTTTGTTAGGTTAAATGCTTTGTTTCTGCCTTGAAAGCATTATCAAGAAAGGATGTTAACTACGGGGTTTGTGCCACAATGGAACAGGTAATATTTCAGTTTCAGTAAAATAAAATAAATTATTAACTGTGCAATGTGCACTCGTGTATCGTAATAATTACATTTGCAAATATCACTTATATAACCTTGTTTTGATTCTGTTATGTTGTTTGGAACATGTTTTCTTATCTCTGTTAATGCATGTGTATCCATAAAATTTATTGAAGTTGAGTATGTAAATGCCTGACACATTAGAGAAGGGTGCCTAGTTAGCTATTCTCCAAGTAATACATTGCATCAATTTGAGAATAAAACTATGGTAGCATGTTTGATTCGCCCCCTTTTATTTCCATAAAAGTTTCAGAGAGTATTCAAAATCCTGAATGTAGTGATGGAATGAGGGACATGAGATTTTTTGTGAATTTTGTGAATGCTCTTATTTGTTCATAACTTTTCTTTTTGATCCACTCAACCATATTTATTTCTCTTTTCGGTTAAGCTTTTTGGGGTCTTTTGAGAATCTTGATCTTGTCCTTCAAAATTTGGGGTAAATTCTGCCTTGGCTTTTTTCAGGCTTTAATATGAGTAAGGACAGATGACCTTATGGAAATGTGTCTTATTTGCAGTCTTATTGTATTCATGGAAGAAGAGAAATGTTTAAATTTTCCAGGATAAATTTCCTGCCTTTGTTCTATTGTTATTCGGACAGGGTTGTCTTCTTGGTTTTTCTATTGTTTTGATTAATGGCTACTTTCATGTGGATACTTTATGTGATATGAAGTGGGATGAGCTGGATGAGCTTTATGGCAATGTACCTTGTTTGCAGTATTAAAGGGATCTTTGGCTAAAGAGTAATGTTTGAATTTTCAAAGATGAAGTCCTGTGTTTGCATTTATTAAATGCTAGTGCATGGTCGTTGGACATTTTCATGGGCATTCTTTATGTGATATGCAGGAGGGCTAATATATTCGTTATTAAAGATTTTCAACATGCAATCCTTTTAAATATGATTCTATATTATTGAAATGCAGGTTAATGCTGCTGGTGACCTATGCGCTATATGCCAGGAGAAGATGCATGCCCCTATCCTGTTGCGCTGTAAACACATTTTCTGTGAAGAATGTGTATCAGAATGGTGAGTTCATAATTTTGTTCCTCATTTTAAGAACTTTATTCTTACTGGGAAATGCTTTATTGTTAAATGGAGGTGACAAGGTTCGATTCTCCATTTCCATTACCTAGTGCGAAAAGGATTTGCTTGTTGTTGTTACGGAAAGTTCACAACGTATTACAAGATCTCTCACAAGGGTCTCTGATAGGGAGAAAGCCCTGCCACAATGCATTAACAATGTTCTAACTGAATAGTGAACACAAGGACATTGCTTCCTACTTTTATACTAGTGTCTTCCTTATTAACAGTAAGAACCCACAACAGAGCACTGCTACTTAGCTACTCAATGTATGGCCAGGATCACCCCACTATTGGTACATCCAATGACCCAACGGTTACGGTCATTCCCTAAAACTGAGATAACGGAAAGTAACTAGAAAATAGTTTAGAGTAGACTAGAAATCAACCTGAGTGTTTCCCATTAGTTCTCACTATTAAATTTCAAGAACACCACATACTTCTATATAAAATTCTTAAGAATGTTTTGATTTTCGTTAATTGTTTGCATCTCTCTTACACAGGAAAAAGAAATATTCAGTTCTTTTTTTAGATGTACACTTACTTTGTGTATTTACAACTATCAACAGTTGAAAGTTGCAGCCCTCATTTGTTGTACACTTGCCTGTTTATATGTGCCTCAGGATCTGTCCTATATGCTGGGGGAAAAACCCTTCTATAGTTCTTGGTTTCTTCCTATATGATCTACAAAATCATATTTGAGTATTCAGTGGTAAATTTAATAATTATATGGGAGGTAAGAATGGGTATGGCTTATTAAGGAAAGATAGGATTCCTTTGATCATTGCCTTTTTCTGGTTTAAACTATCAAGGGATGAACATATATATTATGTTTAAGACTTAAAGGAAATCAAATTTTCTAGAAAGTGCACTTTTTTAGACATGAAGATGCTTTCAACAGTAGCGATGCCTGTGGTAACATTATGCATCCAAGTATAGTCTGCTTTTCACCTAATGCCCAGAAGCACCGGTTTCCTCTTTCTGTGGAATTTTATTTGATGACAAATTTTTATTCTTGCCACTTGGGTTATCTTGAAATGTTTGAATAAAGGGAGATTTTACTCACAATTGGGTAAAAAATTTCGGATGGCTTATCTGACAGTGGTAATACACAGTCGGATGCATCAATTGACGAGTGTGATCAATAAGGGTATAGGTGTAGATAAAATCTCCCTTAAATAAATTTAAGATAAGGAAGTATATTTGAGATTTGTTATACTTGTATAAATTAATAAATGTCATTTATATTGTATTCTGATTTGCTCATATCATAATCATATTCATGATTGTTCACTAGGGACTTTTTTCTTTTCAGGTTTGAGAGAGAAAGGACTTGCCCACTTTGTAGAGCATTGGTAAGACCTGCCGATCTGCGGACCTTTGGAGATGGATCAACAAGTCTGCTTTTCCAATTGTTTTAATCTCATCTTCTTTGGGTTGGATCATAGTTTTATGCCAACTTCTACCTGAACAGTTTTACTTTTAGTTCTCGGATTTGGTAAAGATTTTTCATCAACCGATTCCTGGGAATCGAGTTTGGAGGAAATAATCTTAAGATACAGCTTACAATCATGGCTTAAAAGCACACATTTTCTTGTAATGATGTCAAATGTACAAAGAGCTTTTTACTCAGCAACCAGATGCTCAAACTTTGAGAGGGTCTACTAACCTATATTCCTCATATCTCTCAGCCATTATGATGATCACATGCAAATTTGTTCATATTGTTGCACCCGTTTGAAATTCATCTCCCTCACGTGTTTCCACCCCCACCAATACTTTGGTGAGCGTGCATAACTTTTATCTTTGTCTTTTTTGCTTGTAACAATCCCATAAACATCCTCACAAATCATGGAAAACAAGGGGGAAGGGATCTCTTGAACAACTGTGACACTAAAGTGGCCATGATGACCCTCATTGGCTAAATAATCAGCATAACAGATTAGCCTTTCTAAACACATGATTAATACTAATCACAGTGATTGATTTTCAAGTAGCACATGTCATTTTCATGTGATTAGGATAATTTTCATGCCGAATTGTTAGAACGATTTATATTTTACTTCAATTATGAGATGCATTATGCTAGTACCTGTTGATTTGGAAACGTTGAATCAATTTACAGAGAACACTAGGTTAATTTTTGTAGTACGAAGAGGAATGTTATTTGTATGTCTAAATTTAGACTTGTTACAGTTCAAAATTTTCATTTAAGAAAAAATAATTTGGTCTAACTAATTGTGTCAACTTAGTCATAAAATATACTACTAAATTAGGGGTACAATGTTTCCAATAATGAACATGAATTTGCCATTGCCTTATGTAGTAGTTGTGAGTATATATTTGTTGTTCCATATTTTATGTCACTTTATGTATTAAAGTTCTGTGATGGGCTAAAACACTAATTTTAATTTTTGATCAATCACATCTTTGGCATATAAAGTAAAGCAAAGTGTGAAACATCTATTTTACGTACCTTTTTTTTTCGGAAATGGTGAAACATCTAATTACTTGTATTAAAACCGATGAATAAAATATAAACTACGTACTTGTGTATACTTGTAAAGTTACTGAAAACAATTTAAACAGATCTTACTGATTTGTGAGAATGCAAGGTTCCATGGATATTACTCGCTAAGTCAGTTATGTTTATTTAAGTTTTTTATTTTGTCCTATAAGTTATGTTCTTTTAGAAATCTAATACTCATTTATACTTCTTTTTTTAAGTATACTCTTATTCATTACATTCTCTTTTTCATCACCTATTTTTCCATCTCTCTTCAATATAATTTTCATACATTGATTATTACTCTTTCATATAATTAATTGAGGGTAATTTAGTCAAAATATACCAATTCTTATATCATATACTATTTTTTAATTTATGTGTAAGAGTTTAAAAGAACTTAAACTTATGGAACGGGAAGGAGCAGTGAGTAAGTAAAAATAAAAGGTAAACAAATAAGGAAACATACATTGGAAATGTAAACTTAATACTTCCTCCTGTCATAGATTTAAGTCCCTTTCTGAACAATAAAAATGGTTCTTGATCTTTGTTTTTTTGGATGATATTAGTTTCATTTTTTTTTATGAACATCAATATTTATTCAACACTTTTTAGAGTTCCAACAATACTTATAAGAATAATTTTTTAAAAAATATATCAAATGTTTACATTTTACGGATAAAAAATATTTAAATTTTCGATATCACTAACAATTCTACTAACTTTTTTAGAGGACCCACGTTTTTGTTAGAGGAAGTTATATTTAGGATTGAAGGAAGTAATATTTTTTAAAAACTTAAATATGTAAGTTTTCAATGCAAAAAATATTTCCTTTAGCCTCTTATTTTCAACCACTAGCTAATTTGCCCATGCAATGCACGGGGCGATACGTTTTGTTTTTTTTTTTTTGAAAATAGAGAAAATAGACGGGGCACCGATAATTTAAAAGTTTTTTTACGTCATGAGTGTAACATCCATTATTCATGTGTTTATTGTTGTTGACTTTTAAATAAAAGTAATACAAATGAATGATGGATAATGAACTAATGGTGTAAAAAATGTTACACCATTGTTGGGAACCAATTCATGTGGGCCAAAATAAGTAAATGAATTGGTAAAAAGACACAGAGGCCCAAATAAAAGAGGGAAGAAAGAAGGAGGAAACGGCCCAGTACGTGGGCAGAAAGTAAAGGATCTTTGGGGATCCGCCCCTCATAGCTGTACACAAAGAGCAAAGTGGCCAGCTGGGCGGACAACCCCTGGGAGCTTCTGAGGGCTGTGGTTGGAAGGCTCTGAGCGAGCTTCACCCAAAGAGTGATAAATGACTCATGTGAACTTGCACAGTGATCGGAGAACTAAACTCTATGCAACAATAAGGAAATGGGGGGGGGGGGGGGGGGGGGGGAGCTAGGAAAAATAGGGTCTCAGGAGATTAGTCACTAAAAAGGACCTTTTGTCCTGCCTTAGCAAGATAATCTTATTTTGACTAACCAAAATAGTGCAAGGAACAAGAGGAAGCAGAGAGAAGGGGATGATGCTTAACGGCTAAGTAAGGGTGATTTACGAGGATGATGGTGACTAGTGAGGGAGCTAGGAAGCTTAAGAGGAGGAAGAAAGGAGGGGTGAGGATCATCGAAAAACACAGAGAGAGAGTAGAGGAGAGAGATCACGGAGGAAAAGAATTAAGACATTAGAACAAAGAGGGTGAGGGCGGAAGTAGTGGGTTGCTAGAGGGACGTTCACTGTCCTTCCCACGAGGATCACTGTGCAGGACTCGCTCACTCTCCTCCACCACAGGATCTCAGAGGCCTCAAGAATCTCATCATTGCTCAAATCTCTCAAGTTTACAAACCCAAAATCTCATTATTCTATCTTCCCATTTTTTTTGACCCTCAACAACCATTAATACATACCTACTAATCTCATGATGTAATTCGTTGAATCGCTTATAGGCCAAAATTTCAATTGAGCACTTGGTGAGAGTAACCATCAACATCCCAGAAAAATATTAGTAGCACCTTGCTTATAGCGTAAGAGAATATATCCTTGATTAACAAATTTAAACCCAGGATTTAACCCTCAATATCTCACAACTCTCCGGGGATTGGTGGCTTATAGGGATTCAATAATATTCCCCTCGGTTCGACATCATATTTATTAAGAAAGTTAATTGCGTGTATTTAATTTTTTCAAATTCATAAAAAAAATAATATATAATTTATAGAAAAATTGCATTAGAAATAAAATAAACAATGAAATGAAATCGATCACTATTTTCTAATAATATGTTAAAAAATTGTATTGAAAATAAAAAGTTAGTTACGAAATAATTTTTTTTAAATATTTGAGACTAAAATAACTGTGTCTTGTTTTTCTTAGGTTTATTTATGTTTTTAGTCCCTGAAAGTTCGAAGTGTTTTGATTTTGGTCTCTAAAAATTTTTTTGACTTTAACTCATGCTTAATTGTTTTAAAAATTTGGTTTTAGTCCTCTCATTAAAAAAAAAATATTAAATGTCGATATAGCTAACGAAACGCCATATCGGCATAAACTTATGGAATATGGACGATCAAGATCCGCAAGAGTAAAAGGGCCAAAACCCAACCAAAATGTGTTTGGGTATACGGGTCTTGATCATCCATGTCATTCTACCGATGACACACAATACTTGCACACGTGTATGCTGATGTGGTATTTTGTTAGCCACATAATCAATTAACGGATTTTTCCTACCGACTAGACTAAAACCAAATTTTCAAAACAATTAAGGACGAGTCAAAGTCAAAAAAACTTCTGAAACCAAAATCAAAACACTCACAACTTTCATAGATTAAAGAGATAAATAAGCCTTTTTCTTTTGTTAGAAACCGGAGGGATCGGAGCAGTAATCAAGTAGAGAATTGAGATGATGCATGATCTACCCATATCTTTTGTGGTCTGGCTGCTGCTCCCCACTGTAGGCTATTGCAACGTGGGAGATCATATTCAGCGACCCTTCTTTTTCAGCTCTTACAATCACAGAAACTTTTGACCCCCCGCCAAAATCGCCAACCCAGCCCTTCATGTTTTTGTATTATGGCTTTTTGTCGTACTTGTTGACATATATATATAATCTGCATCATCATCACCCTTTTGAATTGGCCAACTAAATTCTTTTCTTTGTTTCTGCTCCTACCTATCTAGTTCAATTGTTCCGATCCTAGAGTTTTTAGTTATCCGCTCCAGGTAGTACTCTACCCCTGTGCTTCACTGTTATTGGCGGGAGTATATTTTGGCCATAGGCCATAGATACTAAATATATACTCCCTCTGTCCCTAATTATATAAGAACATTTTAACATTTTTATTTTGTGATTTCATACCAATTTCAATGATCATTAATTATTTTTTTTCACAAATATTTCTATTTATTTAACACTTTTTAGATTTCCAATAAAATTAATAGTGGTAATTTTGAAAATACACATAAAAAATTCATAGTTTCAATATAAATAAATAAATTAATCAACTTTCTTAATGAATGTAAAATCTCTAAAAAAAATCTTATAATTAGGGACAGAATACACACTTCCACATATATTTTCACCGATGAAGGCTTGCCTAGTGGCACTGCTACTGCCAACTATACTTGCTATGCTCCTATGGCCTAACTTCCTCCTCTCGTTTGTTTTGCTCATGGTTACCTTGTCATTTAACCATCAAAATTAACTGCATGTTATTTTAAGGATGCTTCTAATTAATGATTCGTACTTTTTAAAAATTATTTTTGTAATTATTAATGAGAATTTAAAAATTATATTGGTGAGCATATAAACTATAAAGGTATTTATGAGAAAAATAATACTTCATCTGGTTTTATTTATAAGATCTTTTTAGGATTTTTCACTCCACCAAAGAGAGTGGATAAATTAGTTAGTGACATTGAAAATGTGAAAATTTGATATACTTTTTCAAAACTACCCCTATAATTATTATTGGAACTTTAAAAAGTGTTGACTTTATAGGGATGTTAGTGAAAAGAAGTAATTAAATGCTATTGAAAATTGAAAAGGAGTCTTATAAATAAGACCAAAATAAAAACTCGAAAATGGTCTTATAAATAGGACTGGAGGGAGTAATTAATGCCATTAAAAATTACTCCCTCCGTCCGTAATTATAAGACCTGAAGATTGCATGTCCATTAAGAAAGTTGATTAATCTAGTTAATTGTATTGGAAATGTGAATTTTTTATGTCTATTTTCAAGATTACCCCTATTAATATTATTGTGAATCTAAAAAGTGTTAAATAAATAGGGGTGTTTGTGGAAAAAAAGTAATTAATGATCATTGAAAATTGGTATGAAATCTTATAAATAAGGACAAAATAAAAATATCAAAAATGTCTTATAATTAGAGACGAAGAAAGTATAAAATAAACTTATACATAGATCTAGACTTACTTTCTCCAATCTCAAATTAAAAAAAAAAACACTTCCTTTGATGATCTAAAATATATGCATAAGTTTACCGGTGGAGGCTGGCACAAGTGGAAGGGGCTTGTGTCCCTTAAGCATGTGGTCGCGAGTTCGAGTCGTTCCCGAGACGCATGTGAATGGAGCAAACCTTACTGGAAACATCGCCCCCGGAAGGGCCGGAAGGGCCCAACCGTGATGCGAAGGATTAGTCACCCAGTTGCACGGGTGGATACCCTGGTTCATCCAAAAACAAAATATATGCATAAATTAACTTATTTTTTAATTCAATAAAATCCTTCTTAAAATTTCTCTATAAAGTTGTTATGTCATTTAATTTTTCTTTCATTCGTAATGGAAGTTTCTATTTTTTTCTATAAATTTAAAAAAATTAATGTACTTAACTAACTTTTTTAATAAATATAAAATTAATTTTTTTTTTTTACTTATATTTCAAACCGCACGAAATACTACTATTGATTATGTAGCCATGGCCAATAACAACATGTGGTTCTCCAGACCAATAACAACTCGACATCTTTATGTCATTTCTCTTTTACCACCTAGGTGTCATGTAGTGATCTAAGAATACATTAACTCCTTGTCATGGAGAAATAATCACAAACATCCTTTTATGGTTAATTAAAATTAAAATTTATGAAATCCTTTTTATAACATTTGTATCAATTTCTCCCCACTTCATTTGACAAGAAGTACTCTAACTTATAAGTAAAAGGTAACCGTTGATTAGCATTTTCCTAAAATCATTGTGGGATTTTCACATTTTCACTCGTTATTATTTTCTCCTTGAACCTACACTTCCTTCCTTCCTTCCCTTTATTAAGAAACAATTGTATCATTTGGTAGCTCTAGTTTCTTTAGCAACACAACTTATGGTTATGGTTATATACCATACTCCTAGTTACCACTTACCATCATGTGATTCTAGACAGCACTCAGCAACTTTTGTACATAAACATTTACATACCAATACGGGAGAGAATCAGCCCAACTAGATCAGAGTACAGAATGGGTCGCAAGCCTGTCATGCACGTTGGTTAATGAT
Organism: Crotalaria pallida; assembly: GCA_037953625.1. Lineage (NCBI taxonomy): Eukaryota > Viridiplantae > Streptophyta > Magnoliopsida > Fabales > Fabaceae > Crotalaria > Crotalaria pallida. The sequence goes on along the minus strand of CM075651.1, from coordinate 149,271,050 downwards.
GACAGGTCAGTACTAGTGTATATATTTTGATGATGAGAAATAAGACTAGAAAAATCTCCACTCAAAGCAGCTAAGGCAGCACGTTGTAGAATAGCAATTGAATGATTTTAAGAGCAATATATATGCTACATTTTAAAATCATCCGTTGATGATTTTGTGAGTATTAATAGTAGAAATATAATTAATGGGTGTAAAATCAGTCCATCATCCATTCGTTTGTATTATTTTAATTTAAAAGTCAATGACCATACACGGATGAATGATGAATAATACACTGATGATGTAAAAAACCTTTATACTGTTGATGCATTCTCCATTTTCTCTTGATATTATGTTGGAAAAGTTCAAATAAATTTAGGAAAACGTTGGCAAAATTTTCTAGAAATTTTACATTTATTAATTTATATTTTTTTTTTCAAAATTTGATATTAAAATTTGATGTAATTAGAATTTTTAAAAATTAGAGACACTCATTTTTATTTCACCACAAGACCTACCTACAAAATGTGGCTAAGGTCAAATAGAGTAATATTTCATATTTTGTGCTACTCAGTGCTCCCTCCGATCTCCAATACTCCATAAGAAAATCCAGATATATATATTTTTTTTCTCTTATAAAAAAAGTTAACCAACTTTTTATTCTCAATACAATTATTCCTAAAATGTTTCTAGAAAATAGTGATCTCATTTAATTTTTGTTTCATTCACAATGCAACTTTCCAAAAGTAGCAATATTTTTTTTTATGATTTTGAAAAAATTAAATACATTCAACTAACTTTCTTAATATGTGTACTTCGGTTATTTTTTCTTATAATAGGGACTAGAGATGAGTATTATATATCGCATAGAGTTAAGGCCCGTGTGTTCCTGGGCTTTCTGATAAGGCCCGTGAAGAAAGAGTGTTTGATTAGGATTAGTGAAGGTGCTAATAAGGTAACTTTCGTTAATCCTGTTGCAGATAAACACTGATTAGTATCCCGCAGTTTATTGAGCTGTGCGGGAATATAGGAGTGTTTGTTAGACTGTTGGGACCGTAGCTGGAGTCGATAAGGATGAAGATCATGTGCGTGCTCGGCTCTGATCTCGTAAGTCTGAAAACCACTCAAGTGTCCCAAACTCGGTATAAAATGCTTCCGACCAGAGGGTGGTCGGTGTTTTCTTACTCCAATGTTTAACTGGTCGGATCTAAGTGATGTTGGTCGGATCAGAGTCCGGCCCACTACAATTCTCAATGCAAGTTTCCTAAATTAGTCAATTTTTTACTCCATCCGGCTCGAATTATAAGCAAATTCAACAACTTTTACGCTTATTAATGATATTAGTTGATTGTATATAATTTTCTCAAAGTTATAAAAATTAGAGGTATTTTAGGAAAGTAGTATTGGGAATGAAACAAAAATTAATTGATCACAATTTTTTAGAGATTTTTTAGGAAAGTAACATTGAATGAAACAAAATTTAATAAAGTTAGTTAATTTTGCTTATATTTTAAACTAATAGAAGTATGTTTTTTGTTGCTTATAATTCAAGCAGGAGGGAGTATGAATTTGAAAAAAATTAAATACACTTAACTAACTTTCTTAGTACGTAAAATTAATTTTTTTTTCTCAAAAATAAGACCAGAAGAGTATAGGTTTGCACAATCGGCTTAAATATTTAGAGTTGCCAAAATGGGTCAATCAGCTTGAAAATTAATCCAAATAAAGTTAACTCAAATAAATCTCATGTTATCTCAGCTTGCTTTAATATGCGTCAATTTCGACGGATTTCGAATTAATTTGCACATATCACATAAAATTGGTCCAATATAATGAACTAAACGCAAAACGAGCTGACTTGAACCTTGTCAAATAACCCAAATTACCGTGTTCTTAGTTTATGGAATTAGATGGAACTTAAGCTATGCTTGATGAGTGTATAACTTAAACTCAAATTGATAATGTTTACTCCTAATCACTAATATTTGACTCAAACTTCAACTATTAAATCAGGGACAAGCTTCTAAAAAAAACTCAAACTTATTATGAGTTCACTAATATTCACAAATTACGTGTTGGAGTTTTAAGATCATTAACCTTTAATCACTGTAGTGACTGGGTGAGAATTACTTGATCAATAAAAATCCAACCAATGTTATAAATAAAAATAACATAAAAATGTTATAAGTTATAACATAAACATGATTCATCCGTCAACATTAACTAATAGTTCTTCCTTTCATACTTTTAAGCTTTAACTTTAAATAATCAAGTATATGGAGGCAAATCATATTGTTTTTTGTTTCAGGCATCTATCGATGCGAGTATGGTTACTAATCTTTCGGGTACTGTTCGACCCTTTCGGGTATGACTCTCTTAACTAAAATTATTTACATTCGCAAGAGTTGAGAATCGAACTCCAAGACTAATTATACCGTTTACTTTCATTCATCTTAATTTACCAAAATTGACAAATATAAAAATGAAACATAATTGTACATTCAAATTTCACATTGTTTATAATAGTTAATTAGCTCAATTGCATATCGTCTGACTCGCTTTTTTATATGGTTTAAATTTATATGGAGGGAGCATGTTAGAAATCCCACGTCATCGCCTGTTGAGTTACCACTTTCATTATCAATAGATTAAGATGCATGTAATCTTAACAACACCTAAGATGCATGTAATCTTAACAACACCTTCACTTTCACTTTTGCTTGGGAAATCTAATCTTGAAAAAAAAAGAATTCGTTCTTATCATATTAAAAAAGAAGGAAACACTCCTTCATTATTTTATGAATCCTCAATTATTGTGGTTTGGAAACTAAAAATGTTTAAAAATGAAATCCTTATCCAAAACTTCAACATAATTTAATCTGATTTTTAGCCTAAGTTAATACTAACAAGTATTTTCAGTATTTATTTAAAAATCAAATATAATTTAATGGTATGAAAAATATGTAATTTTTTATATTTCAAAAAATAAAAAAATATACACTCATTCTTGTTTTTCCAATTTTAATAGCAACATTTAGCAACACTTAGCAGCTCACGTTTGAAACAGTAGTTTCGAAAATGACAATAAGTTATCGGATACAATTACAAATAAATTGGATATTTTTCATGGAAGCATCATTGACTTTCTGCAAGATTCTGGTTCACAAAGTGCACATAATCAATCTACATGAGGCCTGACATTTGTTTGAAGAGCACAAATTTATAACTAGATATGCAGACTAAATGTCAATAAATCTGTTTGTTTTCCAGAAAGCAAAAATTATTTGTGCCAAAAATGCTCTTAATAAGTGAAACTTAGTTACCATCACATTTACCCCATTTATATATTTATAGATCTTGCCTTCACTTTCCTGGATGTGATTCTCACTTTCCTTTATGTGATTCTCTCGTGGGCAATAACCCCATCAACACCTTCGATTTTTCTTAAAATTTTTGTGGTAGATCAATTTAATTTTTATTTTTTTTTCTATTTTTTCCACTCACGTTAGCGAGTAACTAACTCATCATTTTCATTTTGAGTATTGACTTGCATTTCAAGATGACTTTTCTCAATAAGATCTCTTACATGTACAAAAGTTAAAGATCCATCCTGTGTTTAACATGTTTAAATAACAACAACTGCAATTGTCAACTACACTAGTTTCCTCTATTATTTAGTCTTGATTTTATTCCTATTTTCAAAATTTAATTATTAAAAAATAATAAAACAAAAAGATAAATTAGTTTCAATGTTCAATAACCAAAGTTATAAATTATTAGAATCTTGATTTTATTCTTAGGGATAGATGTGGGTGATTCTTTGTTATAGCATATATATTTAAATATCATACTTATGTGATGGGTGAGGAGGTAGGTGTTATTATTCCAAAATGCATTTTCAATGTTTGGTAGGACTAGTGTGATATTTGTATTTATTTTGGGGCTCTGGTGTATTTCTAATACTCCCATTTCCCTTTATTTTAATAAAATTTCTTTATCTTAAAAAAGAAAATTTCACTGTTCAATAATCGAAGTTGAAATAGAAAACATCTGTCCAACCGACTCTAATATGTTTTCCTAATGATACTCACACACCTGTAAAAATAATACTCTGATCTCTGCATTAAAAAAAATATAATTTCCGTTCAAATTTATATGTTATTTTAGTATTTTTAATTTATTCTAAATTATTTATCGATTTAGAAATTTGAATGTATATTAATTAAAAAAAATTCCAACTTTAACCTTACCTTTAAACTTTTGAAATATGTGAAATGAGTGATAATTAATATAGTTTGAGAATAATATAGTAAAATTGCCTTATAAATTTCTTTAAATTTGACTCATTGAAAACTTTTTTAATTTGTATGAAATTTCTAAAACGACAAATAAATTAGAAGTAAGAAAATAATTCTTTTTTCTCAAGTCTATTGATAACTACCCTGCTATCACATCTACGTTTTTCTTTTTTTTTTCTTCATAGTTATATTTTATCATCTATCGTTTTTTTTATCGGCATTATCCTATCGTATAAGGGGTTTTTTATAACACGCTTAATTACATGTCTAATATTTTAATATTAAGGTCATTTTTTTTTTTTGGTCCGAATTCCTTGCGGAACCACCGGTATCCCCAAGAGCACCCTTAATACCAGGGAGCCCTTGAGACTAATCTGGAGCGAGCTGCGTGGCTGGCTCTCCCAGCGGGATGTTTTTTAGTGGGAATCGAACCCACTAAAAAACATCCCGCTGGGAGAGCCAGCCACGCAGCTCGCTCTAAGGTCATTTTGTGATAGGTTTTTGTTTTTTTTTTACCGAAATTAATAGCAAAGGTTAAGGACTTAAGGCAAATCTAGAAATGGGTTTGGGGAGCTAATAAACATTAAAACAAAAGAAAAACAAAGATTCGTGACAAAACTATCCTAAAATTAAAACACCGAACACATAATTAAGACTATATACAACTTATGACCGACACATAAAGTAGAGGATATCCCTTAATTAACCAAAAAAAAGTTATGGAAACAACTATCTCCAAGAGTCGGTTAATCAGTTAATATAGTCGCAGAACATAAAGTGCTGAAATCCAAGTTTAAAGTATTCTATTCTTACACCGATGCCTTTCCTCGTTAAAAAAAAATATTTTTTGTCTATAAAAAAAATTATAAACACAACTCGTTTGTATAAAGGTTATAACATTAAAAATATATAAGATATTATACTATTAAAATAATTTATAGCATAATGCTTCTTCACCAAATTTCATACTTGCATTGTGGACAATTTTGTACTTAGAATAATATAATATGCGTAATGTTGAAAATATTTTTTTCTATGCTTATGTGGTTAATTTTGTTTTTTAAATAATTTTTTACAAGGGAATGACATGTTTTTGGTTTGCACCCTGGTATCCGGCTCACTGGGCCGACCAATCCAGTTCGAGGGGATCCCGGGGTTAAGGTTTTATTCCTCTCTCAACGTTGTTGTGGGGGATCGAACCGTGGTCCGCCCTACCAAGTGCAGCCCCTGGCACCACTGCACCAACAACTCGTTGGTAGGGAATGACATGTTTAATGAACTAAAACATAATTATTTAATTTTATACTAATTTTTACGGGTTTTAGAAAAACCCTATTGAAAAAGCTAGCTACTCGTAAAATACTCGTGGGGCATGTTCCTTCACAAGGCTGATTGTAGTTTCGTCCCTACGGAAAATTAATAGTTAGTCCTAGACTATATGGTCTAACACATCTCAACCGTTGATAATTTATTTTTTAATTAAAAAAATTCAAAAATTAAATAATGAATGATGGTGATCATCCTGGACCATGTGATCTCGGACCACCTAATAATTGCTCCCGTCCCTACATACAATTATACTGAGATTATTAACATTCGAGTAAGTGGGTAACTTTGTAACACCCTAGTTACTTTTACCCTTAATTTATTATGAATTTAAAATTTTCTTTTAATACTACTAGTTGATTAGGAAAAACACTTAGTTACTTTTAATTTTCGGACGAAGTTTCCTTTGTTTTAGGGATATTCCCAAAATTTACTTTTCCTGATTAACCTGCATAAAACTTCATTTTCAACAACAATGGGTCAGCAGGGCCAAAATACAATTTAGTTCAATTACACTTTTCAGAAAATGATTACAATTCTAAAGTGGGTTTGCCTTCCCAAAATATTATACATTTCAAATTCCAAATTTAAAATAAAACCATTGACCGACAAAGGGTCACCCAACTAACTACACAGCACTCCACGAGGTGGAGTGTAATCCTGCCCGGCCATACTCGTGTAAGCTCCTTCTTCACCTGTAAAAATATATCAAGAAGGGTAGCATTACACAGAACTTAGAAAATACATTCTAAAATGACATAGAGAACAACTAAGGGATTACTACCCGTTATCACTTGAATTATATTTTCTATTTCAATTTCCCTTGCTTCCTTAATACCCTATTGTTGACCATATTCATTTCTTATTCCTTTCAACTATTTCCTTAACCTTTCTTGATTCTATCATTTCCTTCTATCATTTACACACTTACCTACCTATCCTTTTAATCCCATTTAATACTCACTCCTAATGGAGGGCCTTGTTCATATAATATTCCACTCCTCTACAGAGGGTCCTGATATTATCTACTCCTTCTTGTTTATATAATATTCCACTCCTCTACGGAGGGTCCTGATATTATTCACTCCTTATGAAGGGTCATGATGCTGCACATACAATTCTATAATACTCCACTCCTTACGGAGGGTCCTGATAATATCCACTCCCTTACGGAGGGTCATGATAATATCCACTCCTTCACGGAGGGTCCTGAAAATATCCATTCCCTTAGGGAGGGTCATGATAATATCCACTCCTTCACGGAGGGTCCTGAAAATATCCACTCCCTTACGGAGGGTCATGATAATATCCACTCCTTCACGGAGGGTCTTGAAAATATCCACTCCCTTACGGAGGGTCATGATAATATAATTTCCCACTCCCCATAGGGAGGGTCATGAACGTATCCTCTCCATTTTGGAGGGTCCATAAATAATACTCAATATCATAATCAATTATACATACCATTTAATTACCTTTTTCTCTAACCATTAATCTTTTTCTTGATTTCTTTACCATTCACCTATTTTCCTTCTTATTTTCCGTTAACTGCGTTTTACTCTTCCTCGTCACTCATGTTCATTCCAAATCCATACTAAATACTAAAATTAATAACATAATCAACTTCCTAATCACTACATTCATTATTGACCTTCAAGCCAGGCTATAATCTATATGTTTCATCATTATTCCCAATTGTCTCATGTTCATTACAATTCCATTCTAAACACTAAAATTAATAATATAATTAACTCCCTAATCACTATATTCATCACCGGCCTTCAAGCCAGGCTATATTCCCAATTGTCTATCTCATCTCTAAACCTCTAGCTCACTTTCATTATTAAACCCACAAATACTTAAATCTAGACAGTTACAAACATACACAATTATAGTCATATCCATAACCTTTCATAAATCCTAATATAGTCAATTTCCCTAAGGTTCATCTTTCTATTTTATTCCCTACCCTTAATTCCCCCTATATGCATACTAGAAAATACCCTCTAAGTAAAGGTAACACACCCCTTCTTACCTCTTTGAAGGGAGAGAAATCAACCAAACCCAGATTTGCCTCTTTTTGTGCCCATACTCCCTTAAGCTTACTCCTCTTTAATTCCCTTCGCTTGGTCTTGTACTAGAAGGCATGAAAGTATGTTCCTCCTTGGCTATGGAGACTAAAAATCCAAGAGAGATGAGGGGTAGAGGTTCGACTTTATGAGGGGGTATTGGGTTTGATTTATGAGCTTATTTTATTGCCTAGAATTTGATGGAGATGAGGAGTATGAGGGTGAGTTCTTGAATCATAGGGTTTTTGGTGGTGATTATGGTACTTGGTTCTTGAGTGGAAAGGGGAGGAAGATGATGGTTTGCTCTTGATCTTGCCAATGTTTTTGGGATGGGAATGTATGATGGTGATGGTTGATGGTGATGCTTTGCCTTTGCTTCATGAGAGGGAAATGGAGAATGAAGAAGATGATGGAGTTGGGTTCTTGGAGCTTTATGAGGATAGTGTGTGATGAGCTCTTGAATTCTAGTGAAAGAAGGAGGAAGATGATGGAATGAAGAAGGTGGAGTGGTGATGGCTTATTTTGGCTTGTGCAAGAAGCCAATAAGAATATGTGGCCATAATGGGGTGTCTTCTTGAAGAAGCCACACTTTTGTGGCTCAAAATGGTGCAAATCCGCACCAAATTCGGACCTTCGCGCCTGGGCGTGGGTCTCGGGGCGCCTGGGCGCACTACTAGCTGAGTTCGGGGTGTTTTAGAGTGCATTGATCAGTTATGCGCGCCTGGGCGTGGGGATAGGGCGCCTGGGCGCACACCCCAATTTAAGTGGGATAACTTGCATTCAAAAGGCTATATCTCCTTCGTTAACCGTTGGATCTTACTCAAATTTTGAGACAAGCTTTCTAGGACCCTTATCTTCACATCCAACGGTGGAAATTGTGTTTAAAGTTGTAGATATTTTATTTCTAATTTCCTAATACAGGGTGTTTATAACACCGAAAACGCCGGTTCTAACACTCGTTTAGCCTTCTTTAAATTTCTTTTCCGATGCCAAGGCTTCCTAACTCCTTCATGGCATTAAAAGGAAGTCTAATTTATTACCTTAAATTATTTTATGCATAATCATTATGTTCAAGTCTTATTATTATTCTAATTACTTTTGGAATTAAAATTTGGGATGTTACAAACTTGAGAGATTTGAATCCAACCTCAAAGCTAAATTTCATCCAAAGGTAACTATTAACTAAGTACTTCATTCGTTTCATATAAATTGCATTTTAATGATCTGCATATGAGATAAAGAATGATTAAATAATGAAAGAATTTAAAGTATTTGATTATAATATTCATATGTAATTATATTTATATATAATTATTATTGAAAAGAGAAAAAGTGATTAAAGGTGAAAAACATAATGTGATAAATAAGAATATAATTGGGAAAAACAATATTAATTATATATTGAGTTTGCAAAAAAAAATAATATATTCTACTTAATACATACTACTAAAAAAAAGTGTTCGATGTCCGCGTAAGACAACCTATTTGGTGGCTGCAGGGACACTTAGGATTTCCCCCTCCTCCAGGTCATGGGTTATAGTCCCAGACCTCCCATATAAAAAAAAAAGTATTCAGAAGGAATAGTTTATTTTCACTCAATCAATTAAGTGAAAAATTAAATGTATTCGGGTAGAATTAATGAGTCTCGGCTTAACACCATTTTTTTCTCTTTACTTAAATCTCAAATATACTGCGTAAGACAGCCCAGTTGGTGGTTGCAGGGACACTTAGGATTTCTCCCTCCTAGGTCATGAGTTCTAGTCCCAGACATCCCATGTAAACCAAAAAAAAAAAAATCTCAAATATACTAAAATCAATAAGTTGCACCTTTAATTATATGAAAACGAAAGAGAGTAATGACATTTTTTCCTCTCCTATACCTCATTTTACATTTTATTTTTTATATTATTATTTATTTCCGATCATATTATAAATTACATTTTTTTTCATCTCTTTCTTTCCAATATTATAGGAAAAAAATTTCCAAAAAGACATAAATTTTAAGGAAAATCTTTACCCCACACTTTTTTTAAATCTTAGATGATACAAAGAATAAAGGGATATTCATTTTCTTGGGGACAAAAATAAATATGATTTTTGATGTGAAGGAAAAAAAAAGAAAAAAAAGAGTTATAAATAATGGCAAAGGAAAAAATGATAAGAAACTAAAAATATAATGAATGAATTTTTTGGTGGTTGTGGTATACTAGCTAGCTAGCGTAAGAGTTTAGCTTAACTAGGTTGACCAAGTTGATCAAGTGCGTCTCAATCCTAATGGTTAGCTTCTTGAGCCCATGTTGTTCACGTTGACTGAGTTTGATCTAAGCAATCCATGATTGATTTGATTAGTTAATTTTAATTTATTTGTATAACGGTTTAAGATGACAGATAGCTTATTATTATACTAATGGACAAGTTGATTCGGATAACCATGACTTTTAAGATTATGATTTTCTTAACAACCATGTAAGCATTCTCTCCTCAAGTTAATAATAAACCCTTATTATCCATGGATGTCTATATATTTACACAACTTTCTCCTTGAGAATTTCTAACTTATCTCACGAAAACACAATTATACTAACTAGGCTACTATGTTCCTTCACAAAAACTAATTGCTAATATATATATATCAAACTTAATTCAGTTTTCATTTTAAAAGCTTGGACTAGAACAATTTCGATATCTCTATTATCTCGCACTTTACAAAAGTATGTCTTTATTTTTATTTTTTTATAATGGAAAGTGTAGGGTATTGATAGATGCACGTTTCAGATGTACCCTTAACATTGTTTTCTCATAGCCTTTTTTAATTACCAGGAGGTCCATTTTCGTCTTTATAAATCTCATTGTTTCTTTATAATAACTCTTGTTGTCTTCCATCTGTTCAGCGCAGGTATCAATAAAAACATACCACAATTAGGGTTTCTGGCACTTGCAGCATCTGCTTTTTTGATCTTTAGGTCTATGCTTGGTCTCCCTAGTTACTCAAGTTCAAGATAGCTTATTCTTCAGTCATCTAAACTTAAATATGGAAGGCTTTTTCTTACCCAGAGATCTTTACTTTTCTTCCCTTTCAAATAAAGCTTTTAATTTTTCATGTTCATCCAATTCTATGATGTTTGATTTGTCTGCTTTTCTTCACTTGCCCTAGCTAGCTAGCTAGTTCTTAAAATTAAGGTTTTCCTTTGCTTAATGATCTGTTAGTTACCAGATATTAAATTTTCATCAAGTTGTTTTATACCTTTATTTGTAGCATATCCTAATCCTATATGCAAATGCTTTTCAAGTGAAAACTTGCTAAATCGGTTGGCATATTATACCTTCTGACCTTATATGAACAATTAATTAATTGCATGGTTTTGGATTTGGACACACCTTATTTTGAATGTTTTCCTTCTTCCTCTCTGCATCCTTTTTTTTTTCTTGTTTAAAGTTTTCTTTCATTTGAATTTTGAAGAAGTTTGGTCGATGGATGCTTTAATTTTCAGGTTGTTTCTTTTTATTGTCATATTAAATAATATAATATAAGTAGTTAAGTAGTTGAGTTTGCTATAACGTCGGATTTGTGTTCAGATCAGGAAGAAACGGTTCTAACTTCTGAAAACTCTAATTTTATTTTATTTTTTTTTTTCCTTTTTTTCATTGATATGAGCTTAAAAAACTAACTTCCCCCATTCTTTACTTTTTGATAGTGAAAATTGTTGTCCCAACTCATCATCAGAACCTACCTTTGACTAACTTTTCTTTGATAAGTGAGAACCTTTGACTAATTTGATGTTGTATTGTACTCGTTAATTACCCCTCATGCACTTCATCATATTTGCACCAAATTCTTCTTTAAACATTGATTAATTTGTGGTGCTTATTTTTTTTTCTTTTCTAAAGTTTCAATTGATGATCTCAATTTTTTCTTTTGAGATTACTCTCAAACATTTTTTTTAATAGAAAATATTGATTTTCATTATTATAGGAACTTTAATTAAGTTGATTTAGAATCTGCAAGATGATACAGTACTTTCTCAATCTACTCATCATCACTGCCCTGTGTCAGGAAGAGAAAATGTAACATGCATTGATCTGCTGCTAGCTACAGCGAGCTTGCTTCTCTTACATTGAGGGGGGAAAGAGAGTGAAGGAGCTTCCATCAGCCCACACATGGATATGGGAAAAGATTTGGGTTGCTAAATTAGTTTTGATTCATTCATTCATTGATTAATGAAAACATTATCATACAATCATATGCGACAATTTTCATGACAATTTTTAGTTTTATAACACAAAAAATTGATACTTTACTTTTTAAATTCAAAATTATCTCAAAAAATTGTCGAATCTGGTTGTATAGATAACATGATGTTATTAGTTAATTGTTTGAATGAAGATGGGGTATATATATTAATTTTTGCAGCCCTCTTTCTCAGTGCCTTGGACTGAAGGGAGCTCCTTCCTTCTGTTGCCTCCATTTGTAACCTTGTCTCAGAACTGCTTTATCAGTGTCTAAAGCCTAATGTATATATGCTTGGCTCAAAAAAGGTGCTGCCCATTGCACCACTACAACTACTACTGTAGCTGATGTTACAAATCGTCCACTAGTTCTTTATTTGTAAGTATTATTGACTCTCTTTTACCACAATTACCCTAGATATACAGCAAACATCTGAAACAGTTGCATATGATTTTAATAGCTGTCTGACCCACCAATTGGTACTTTTTTACTTGCCAGGGAAATCATGAGTTCCAAGACAATTGATATTATGATATAGATTCCTTATATATAATACATACACACACAATGACACAAGCAGTTTCACACATGTATCTGGTTGGCATAGTAATTTACCTTGTTAAAACAATGGTTACTTTATTCTACATAATACTGTGTGTGCTTACTTTCCTTTCAGGCTTAACACGGGTTTCTCTTCTCTCTTTTATCTCTCAACACTTTTTTCTCTCTTTACTTTATTGGTTTGGAGGATGGGGGTTGGAAATCCAAAAATGACTAATTGCAAGTATGAATTAGTATCTTAGTTATTATATTCTGTTCTATGCCAAATTAAGTGCCACAGATAGTTAACTAGCTACCCAACATTAGAATAATTGAACAAATTGAGTGTGAAATTTGATGGACCTTTTCTCTATTGATGCCCATCGTAACTATTGTATCTGATATCATACTAAAATAATTGCACTATTCAAACACTAGTTCATAGAGAAAAGAATCAGAGGTTACCTAAATTCTTATAAGGCTTAATTATGTCATAAGTTCCTGAAGTTTGGAGTATTTTTGTCAGATATTCTTATTCTTTTTTTCAATGTCTGACTCCTTGAAGTTACTTTTGGTTCGTCATATACCCCTACTACCAATTTTGACCTATTTTGCTGACATGTAACATCGGAATCCTGATAAGATGCAGGAGGTTAATCACTAGGTGTCTCGTGGGCGAAATCCTTTTTTTTAATTAAAAACACTAAAAAAAAACTTAATATTTTTTATATTTTTAGTTAAATAAAAAAAAGATAAAAAAAGAAGTGAAGAAAGAGGTCGTCTTCGCTCGTGTGACATCACACGGCACTACATAACCAACCTCCTGCGTCGGACTATGATTCTGGTATTACATGTAATCAAAATTAGCCAGAATTGGTAGTAGGAGTATATGACAAACTCAAAAGTAACTTCGAGGAGTCAAACATTAAAAAAAAGTATAAGGGTATTTGACAAAAGTACCCCAAACTTCATGGACTTGTGATATAATTAAGTCATGTTATAACTATTAGAATAAATTTTGTAAAGACACGATGCCTGTTATTATGTATAACCAACCAAATACTTTCATGTTTTTAGAGTAACTTAAATAAGAGGCTTATGTCTTTTTTAAATTTATTTTAATGGTGTGAAAGTGTTTAATTGATGTGTCTATTAAACAAGTTTAATTAATTTCTATGCAAATGTCTTTCTCTCAATGGTTTTTATCTCATATTCTAAACTGATACATACAAAAGTTCAATATATATACCTTAACAGCCGAATCAAATCAAAATTGAGGGGTTTGAAAATTTAGTATAATGTATAGTAGTATATTCATAAGCATGCATGTGTAGCATATGATCATGTCGTTGCATGTTTAATTAAGTGTGGAGATATAGAAGCAAATAAGTATTATGGAGTCAGGCAAAAGCAGTGACAGTGCCACTTCTTTCAATTTCCGAGGTATGTTCCTAAACAAATGTAGATATCCTTGTAGAGTAAAAAAACAACTACATTTGTTAATAATTTTTCTGTTTAAGTTCAACAATAGTAGCTTCACAGTCACAAGTACACCACTTTCTCTCGATAAGTTGCACCTCCAGAACCTGCTACATGTTTATTTTAACGTTGTATTGATATTTAATTTGTTGTTAACAATAATCTGACATTGATTGTGTCTTTCGGCCTAGGAGTGTTATCCACATAAAATATGAATAATTAATTTTTTGGGTTCAAATTAAATTAACTGTGGCCTGGAAATGAGTGGTGAAACAGTTCTGACAGCAGGTTCAGAATCCAGATATATGTATAAAGCTGGAACTTCCTGTTTTCTCAAGTGGACGGTGAATCATTTGAATGCGTGTACAGTGTGAGTCCCCCTGCCCCAGCTCCTCCATTCCCCAAGTTAATTTAAAAAGGAAAGCCAAATCTTATAAGGACTCAATACTCATCTAATATGAAATGAAAAATATTATATCATGCTGTAATTCTTTAATTGATTATTTTAACTAATCAGCAAATGGCTAAAATATTTTTTTTTTCATCTTTAAAAATATTGGGTATTTTGATTTTAATTTCTTATTTTTTTCGATTCTTTTTTTGGTAGAAGTAAAAATCTTCATTCCAACGTGCAAAAAGTACAACTTATACAAACTAGCACATACAAACTCCCCACCTACTATGTAGGGTTTGAGTTTATACAGCTAGAAAATCAAGTTATTTCATACAATAACCTATCAACTAGCACTTTATTTTTTTCATTCTTATTTTAGATGATTATTTTGGTTTTAGTTTCTACTAATAATTTGATTGATACTCCCGTATAGTATAAGTCATATTAATTGTTGATATAACACATCATCAACAAATAAAATAGGAACTTAAAAAAAATTAAGAGACTAAAATCAAAATTGTCAATATTTTCCAGTAACTAAAAACTTTATTTTTTTAAAAAAAAATATGCTTAAGGAAGTTTCTCGAACAACAACCGAATACCATTTTTTTTTAATTTATTCGAAGACCAATTTTTTTTAAGACAAAAATTATTTAATTGAATGGTAACTAAAAAAGTTACACACTATCACATATCAAACTTGTTCAAATATAAGAAACCCTTATTAGAATTATTAAAAGTACTATGTCTAAAAAATTATTAATTACTTTTGCACATTATTCTTTTTATTAGAGTTACATAAACAAAAATTGAAATAAAATATTGAAGCTGCTCATGGATTATATAGGTAAGATTTATATAACTTCATTTATATCTAAATTAGATAACAATGTAAGAGGTCTCGCTGGGAGATTAACCTCCAAAAGAGTCTGACAATATCGAAAAGATTAATTACTCAATTGCGCGGGTCGATACCTTAGCTTGAGAAACCAAAAAAGATAATTTTAAAAGAATTTGATGTTTTTCAGAAAATTTGAAAGTTTTAATTACGTTGCTATATATTATATCATCATATCATGTAATTAACTTTATGGTTTATTTGTCCTCTAAAATTTTAGTACTATAACAAAACACATGTTATACTAATAATTTAGAGAAAAATGGAGAATGCACTCGTCGTTGACTTTTAGATTAAAGTAATCAACATAATATAAAATAGGAGAAGTAGAATGACAAAAAAGATTTTCCTCCTAAAACACTCATTTTCCCTCTTAATGATGTATTTCTCTCCTAAATCCATCGTTAAGTATGTGTTTTGTGTCTTTTAATCTTAGACATCCATCATATTTTAATTAGATTAAATCATAATTGTTCATCATGTTTTCTTAGAGATACACTTCTCTTCATCTTCTTTCTTTCGTTTTTTTTTCTGGTTGCCTTCGTTTCTCTCCCTTTCAGTTTCTTTGTCTCTTCTCATTTCTTTCCACCTCTTTAATACATATTTTTAAACACTTTTATGTACAAAAAATTTTGAAAAATAAACTTCTGATTTTGATGTTTCTTAGGCTCTCTAAATATACATCATAAAAAAATATATACAAATGAGTACTCGAATAAAAAAATAATTTATCTTTAATTTATTTCTTATTTATTTCTTTATCTTTAATTTATTTCTTGCCATTTTGAGAGTTGTCATAAAGTTTCAAAAAAATTATTTAACTATATATTTTTTGTGAAATTAAATATTAAAGATTTTATTTGATCTAATTAAATAACTTATGGTTTCTAACTAAACTAAAATTTATGCCTTTTTTTGTGGAAGTTAAGGATTTGATAAGACAAGTTCTGAAAACAAAAATAGAATATGAAAATTGATGAGCAGAGTATTAGTGATATAACTATTTTGGTCATATATATAATTATTTTTTCTATAACACAATTACACATAGATAATTATTCGTTATATTTGGTCATATATATTTATTCGTTCTATAACACAATTACACATATATTTATTTTTTTGGTGAACATCTAACGAATAAGAGATGCCAAAAGTCTTTACGAAAAAAACAGAAACACCAATGGTGGATTAGAAGAAGGATTAAGAAAATGAAGATATGAGTGAGGACAGTAACACACCCGTGTGACTATTCACACTCTTCATTTTTTTAATTAATAATACTGTTAGTTTTATTTTTCTAATATATCTTTATTAAAAATTTTAAAGTAAAAATTAAATAGATTTATTTTTTGCTCAATAATTGATTTTTTAATCAAGAATTCCAGAATTCCAAAACCTATATTCTCATTGATATACTTTTTTATGTTCTTTGAATTCTCATATATTTAACACTAACTTGATATTTCAATTTTTATATTTATGTCAAAGTTCATGTCAACTCGAGATGATAGAAAGAATAGCGAAATTTAAGACCCGTCCATCGCACGGGACAATTTTCCTAGTATAAATAAACGATGGATGATAAATTGATGGTGTAAAAGACTTTAATTGTTAGTGCATATCCATTAATCTTTTCTTTTAAAGGAAAATATGTAATTCATTCCATAACAGCAGAAAATAGTACAAGTAGATTCAACAGTACAATAACAAAGCACATATTTTCCATACAATAAAGATTGCTAAAAAAGACTAGATACTCAGTCATAACAGCAAACTCCCTGTGGATCAGGATCATCATCAACATCCAGCTTCGAACTCTAACAAGAGATTCAACAGCCTTTGTTTCCAAGATAACTATTTCATCAATGTCGGAAGTAAGCACAGATCTGAGGAGGTAGAGCCACTAGATAGAGGAGAAGCCACTGGACAGAGGAGAAGACAAAGATTTGGAAGAGAAAAACTGTCACGAATATCAGTCTTCTAGATTAATCTTTTTATCTTTTAAAAAAGTATCAGTTTAATATGTTATAGAACTTTCATAGCTGGTCAGCTAGTCACAAGAGCTTTAATACTTACGATCCTTATTATAGGGTATACTTAACCGAATTACACATACTAAAGAAAGTAGCTAGTTTTATAAATTTTATGAGAATATATTGTAACATTACAATTTTACTTTTTAAACTTTTCTTGAAAAATTTACACTCATTAATGAATAACAAAAACACATAGATAGTCAAAACATTTAATAAAGGCAAAAAAGAGAAAAAGCAATAAATGATACATTGGAAATATAAAGTGACTTATAATTAGGACTAAGAAAACCTTCTAAAATGTGACCTATAATAAGAACAGGAAGGAATACTATATATTACTTCAAAATAACAAAGGTCGAGATCGATAATGAGACTTTGGAGGATAAGTTTTATCATCGAGAAGGAAACAACCTGGATTACTCGGCTCTATATGACCACTCAATGATAAAAGATGTAGAGGTGCAAACAAGGATGAAGAAGATTCATTCCTATGGATGCCGAGACATATGACTCAAAAAATGCAAGCAAAGTTGTAAAAGAGGCATAAAGAAGTCGAATTGTAAAAGGGAAAGTAATACACATCAATTATATTCTTCCATAGTGGAAGATTAATTTTCTTTGCGACGTGGAGATTGTCAAAAAAAAGTGTAGCCTTTATTTATAAAAAAAATAATAAAGAAAAAGATCGAACTCCTAACTTCATATTTAAGAAATTTAATCATTTACCAATTTTTTTAGGCATTTGTTGGTTGTTAATTGATTTGCTGAAATCGTGGGATGTGAAAGTTTATATATATGTTTGAAGTTCTAAAGTATGAGTACTTCTATCTGATTGCCGTACGCGTATTGGGTGTGTATCCGTATCTAGTACGTCTCGGGTACGCCTAGGTCCGTACCCAAACAAAATAAAATTTAAAAAAATGGTGTATTTAAATGGACAACTGGGTACTTGAATTGGAATATACCTACCATGTGGGTACGACTGCGGGTATGTCTTGTAACATCCCAAATTTTAAACCCGAAGATAAATAAATAAATAATAATTAGAATAATTAAAAATGAAAATAATAAACCACAAATAGGTATTCCAAATGAGAATTCTAGTATTATAAGAAAATAATAATAATAATACTAAGCGAATTAGAGAAGAAAGGAGCGTTAAATCGAAGTTAGGATCGGGCCAGAAAATAGATAATTCGATAATAAACATAATAACAAGGGGAAAAATTAAAATAAAAGATTTAAGACTCCAAACACAATTTCCACCGTTGGATATGAAGATATGATTTTTAGGAAGTTGCTCGTCAAATTTGAGCAAGATCCGACGGTGAACGAAGAAGTTATGGAGGTTTGAAGTTCGGACGAAAATAGAAGGAAAATAGAAAAATAAAACAGCAGTATCTGATCATTTCGCTTAAGCGAAAATATTTCGCTTAAGCGAAACTGATCCAGTGGCAACATAGAAGAGGTTCGCTTAAGCAAGCGGATTTCGCTTAAGCGAAAAACGTTCGTGTCCATTACTGAAGACCGTTCGCTTAAGCGAATAAATTTCGCTTAAGTGAAAATAGCTCGAGTGGCTTTAAATCGAGGGGAAACCCTCTTCTTCAACCACTCTCCCCCTTTGTTTCTCTCTCCTCCTCCGATCCTCCTTCTTCCTCCCTCCTCCACGGCCTCCACCGTCGCCCTAAGCCGCCCACCGTGGCCACCCTTCTCACTTCCTCAAACCGTCTCTCTCTCCCTCTCTTGTTCTCTCTCCCTCCTTCCCTCACCAACTCTCTCTCTCCTCCCCACTCACAGCCGCCACCTCCGGCCGCCACTGTCAAGGACCCCCGCCACTATCAAGACCTCTCCCTCTCCTTGTTCTCTTCCCTTGACTCCAATCTCTCTCTCACCCACAAGCTTTTTCTCTCTCCCTCTCCACACACACACCGCCGCCCCTCACCACCACAGCCGCCACTCGCGGTGGTGACCACCACCATCACCAAACCACCATAGCCTCTCCCTCTTCCCAAGCTCTCCCTCTACCACGAGCTCTCTCTCCACGAATCTCACCGGCGCCGTTACCGGTCCATGATCGTGCCGGGCTCGTGTCGGGAACCTCGGAGCTCGAAGCCTTGCCTCGGTTTAGTCACGATCGTTCCCCGCTAACGAGGAGCAACACCGACGCCGTCATCGTCGCCGAGCTAAATCCAGGTTCTATTTAAAAAGCCCTAGGTAAGAGGGTTCGCGTTACCTTTGCTTAAGAAGTAAATTCTAGGATTATATAGTGGTAGCTGAGAATAGAGTAATTAAAAGTATGTTAATGAACCTTAGGGTAACCCGTTGATAGAAATAAAGTAAATAAAATTGTGACGAGAAACCACACCCTAGGGAATAAAATGTATGCGTGTAGAATAAAGCTCGGAGTGGATGAGCGTATTCAAGGATATTAAAATAGTTAATATAGAACGAAATGTGGGAAATCATAAGACAAAAGCTATAGGGGAAGTAAAGGAACAAAAAGGGTAAAAGAGAGTCTAGAATAAGGAATAAGGAATGCACGCGGAGTAAAGTAGAGAATAGAAATAAAATGATGAATTAAGATTTAAAATAAAATAAGAAAAACTATAAGCGGATTTACGAAAAGATAAGAAAACTAAGAGAGAGTACATTATGAGGGAAGTTGGAGTGAAATAATTGAAAAGTTAGATTAAGAGAATAGAGCAATTAAAACTAATATAGTTAATGAAATAGGAACAATGAATTGGGTAATTGATTGAGATGAGGAAACTGAGAAATAACTAAGAATTAGTAACAAGAACTAGAATATACTATAATTGACCGTATTGATTAGAGTTGGATAAAATCGGGGGAAACTAACGAAGAGAAAAAGAATAAAGTAGAAAACGTAGAAAATGTGATAAGTCATAAACGAAGTTAAAGGCTAAAAGATTTAGATGAGAATAAAAGAATTATTTAAATTATAAGAAAAAGAAAAGAAAGATATTGAAAAGAGTGAGAAGTAAATAATGCAATAAAAAGTATATAAATAAAGAAATGAGAGAAAAGAGCAAAGTACAATGAATCAGAAAAGGAGAAAAGACATATAGTTAAGAAAAAGGAAAAAGAGAAAAGAAAGAAAAAGAAAGAGAAAGCAAGATAAGATAGTGAAAGCCCGGTGCGAGCCTAGGAAGGCGTATCGGCATCGATGCGAGCCTAGGAAGGCGTGTCGATTAAAAAGATTAAAAAGAAAATAAATGTCCGGTGCGAGCCTAGGAAGGCGTATCGGCATCGATGCGAGCCTGGTAAGGCATGTCGATTAAAAAGAAAAGAAAAGACGATTAAAAAGAAAATAAAAGTCCGGTGCGAGCCTAGGAAGGCGTATCGGCATCAATGCGAGCCTGGTAAGGCGTGTCGATTAAAAGGAAAAAGGATGGAAAGGAAATGGATAAAAGAATGGGACTGAAAGAATGAAAAGAGAGTTAATAATTAAAAGAATGTAAGAGTAAAGGAAGGATTAAAAGAGTCTATTTATATGAATTAATGTGAATAAAGTATAGGAATAATTATGTAGGCTTGGTTGTTGCTATGTCTTCTTTTAGAATTTATCTTTTTAAGTTCTGTGTAATGCTACCCTTCTTGATATCATTTTATAGGTACGGGAGCGGAGCTTACACTGTTGCGGGCCGAACTGGGAACTCTCCACTACGTGGAGTGAAATTGTGATACCTGAGTGGATTTTATTATATTAAAAATTGTTATTTTTGTAATTTATAATATGTGTAGTTGTATGCCCTGAGACTGGTACTGATCGGGCGTTAGGATCTGAACTGGTTTTTAATCTGTTATGTTTAAGTTTCTAAATAATTCTGGACTGACAGGTTTTAAGAAGAGAATTTTTGGGAAGTCCGAAAAACAGAGGAAACTCTGCCGGATTTTCGTAAAACTTTTCAAAAGAAATCAAAAGTTAAAAAGAATTTTCAAACTCTGATTTTATTAAAAACTAAAATTAACTATTAAAAGTGAGGATGTTACATGTCTAAACATAAATTTTTTCTCAAGCGATATGTTTTGTTCACATGGATAAGGGAAAACCATTTTTTCGATTATCTTCTCATCCTATCTCATTTTAACCCTAAAAATACTTTTAAGTCTCAAATATCTTTCTCCTCTGGTTGGCTTGATCCCCTATGTCACTATGCTTCACCCCCTCTGTCGCTCGCTGTGCTTGATCCCCTCCGCCACTCGCAATGCCCCTCGTTATACTTCCCCTTCTTCATCAGTTCGTGCTTTCTTCTAAACCGTCTCCCTTATCTTTGTTTTGTTCTCTCGCAAACTGTTACTTCTATTTTTCATGTTCTATAAAAATTTCTCTTTTTTTTCTGCAATGGAAAAGTGAATACTATATTGATTTAGAGCAACGAAAATGGTTTGGTACTCAAACAACTCATATTTAGCTTTGATTTTTTTTACACCAAATGTTTAAACTAATTTAGCAATTTAACATCTTTTTTTTCCATTATGCACCGCTTTTCCCCTATTTTGTGCTATTTTCGGAGGTTTTTGATTTGTTATTAGTTATTACAAAGTGCAAACATTATAATTTTTTTATCAGCAAAGAAAATTTATTAATAACAAAATGAGTATAAGAAATACTCAAAAACAGCCAATACAATGTATACATCAAACACCACCTGCAACACTACACCCTCGTGGCATACAATCATATGAAATTCATGATCAAAATAAACTATCCCAGCATACTAAAAACACCTTCAAGACATACAAAAGGACTTACCATTACTTATTATAATCAAATTAATATAATTAATACTGTTATGATCTCTCCAGCAGTGCCAAGCAATTCTGATGATTTAAACACCAATCCCCATATGAGTAACAATTGCCATATATATCCTCTTTAATAATAAGCCAGAATTTAATACTTATATTCTCGACAATTCCTTTAACATTGAGATGTTCTCTTTCAAAATTAATTTTATTTCTGTTAATCCATATGCTCCAGATAATCACTATACATAAATTAATCCAAGCTGCCTTAATTTTCCGATTCAGAACTCCCGCGTGTTGCTGAAAATGTTGCATTCTAGACATGGAAAGTTTACAAGGAATTCTGGAGCAACAAATTAAAGCACCTGCGTAATGACTACTTTGGCATGGAAAGTTTTGAAGAATGGCATAGCAATGAATCTGAATAAAAGAAATATTATCAATAAGGTCAAGATGAGATAGTACATGTGTGTTTTGCATAAATGAAGAGGAATCTACAAATCACTTGCTATTCAGCTGTCCTGTTAGTTACTCCATATGGTTATTCTTGGTTCGGAGTTCAAACTGTGCTACCTTTGTTTGTCCAAACATTACAAGTTG
Source organism: Crotalaria pallida (assembly GCA_037953625.1). Lineage (NCBI taxonomy): Eukaryota > Viridiplantae > Streptophyta > Magnoliopsida > Fabales > Fabaceae > Crotalaria > Crotalaria pallida. The sequence goes on along the minus strand of CM075651.1, from coordinate 149,248,430 downwards.
TGTGATATGGAATTATTAATTCTTATGAATTTCAACTTGTTGATTTTTTTTCCAACTTTTTATTTTTTAAATGTATATATAATTATACTAATAAAATAAATATATACAAGAATGTACCCATATCCTTTAAAAAATTGTATCTCGTACCTGTACCATGTATCTCGTACCTGTATTGATCCTGTATTTGTACTCATGCAACACATGTTTAAAGTCTTAATTAGTAAAACATTCGATTATATTGTTATTTGTTAGTTATTGTTATGAGATTAATGTGCATGACGGTGTAAAGTTTTTTACACCATCGGTCGTCTACCATTAATTTGGATTACTTTAATTTAAAAATCAACAACTATAAAGAAATAAATAAATTATGAATGATGCACTGATGATTGGTACATTACCCATTTTCTCTATTGGTATTATTGTGATAGTCCCAATTTTTGATAAGAAATTCTTATAAATCACTCCGGGTATTGTAGCAATTAAAACATACTTGCTTTAGGAGTAGGATTGGCTTACCGCCCCATCGTAGTACCTGGAATCAAAGGAATGTTTTGGGTACTTTAATTTTTCTCACACACACTCAATTCAACTCATCTACAATACTAAGTTCTTAATTTTATTCAACCACTCTCATAGAAATAGTTTCAAGAATGTCCAGTTTAGGTAGATTGTTTTGAGTACTTTAATTTTTATTATTTTTTAATTTATAATTCTTGTGGAATATGTATATTTTTGTTGTGCATTTTTTTAATGCTATACTTTTATCATTTGTAAATTGTTTTGAATACTTTAATTTTTATTATTTTTAAATTTGTAATTTTGTATAATATGAATATTTTTATTGTACATTTTTTCGATGTTATACTTTTATTATTTGTAAATTGTGTTGAACTAATTTTTATTATCTTCAAATTTGTAATTCTCGTGTACTATGTGTACTTTTATTATTTGTAATGTTGGTTATTAATTTTCCCAAATAATTTCATCATTTATTATTTATTAGTATTTTTAATATTTTGTAGGTGATACAAAATATCAATTAACCAAGATTCAATTGACCTGTCTTTGTTGGTTTTGCGCTCACAATATGTATGAAATGATGATCAAGACATATTAATATGAGTGCAACGAGTACAACAAGTTCACGATGGTGGTTTGCAAATCCCACCTGCTATCTACCAACTACCAAGTAACGCAAGTTTTTTACATTTTGCATGAATTACATTTTATTAAATTGAACACCCATTTATATTTGCATTAGTTAAATGTTGGAGATGTGAGACTCACACTTTCCAGTTTTCACATGCCATTTGAAGGATGCACAATATGGCCATTTGGAGGGTGCACAATATGATTAGAAGATGTTGCAAATTTATTTAGTCTCCGTGTTAACGGCAAAGCGATCCTTGACAAAAACAAGACCAAAAGTAATCATTTGTTTAATATTGAAATGGTTACAAGACCAATTTGATGACTTCTCACATCATGCTACACAAAAATGAACAATTGCATCTAAAATTTGCTGTAAATGAACAAATCAGAATCCAAACCTTATGCTCATCAGCTCATGCCACAATTAGTTTACCGGTTCGTAAGGCCGTGCATAGCCCAATATATGCAACCCTGAAATGTATCAAATGATCCAAGGATTGATCTATCCTTACTTTACTACTATTCAACAATAAATTTAGATATCAACATATCTGAACTAAGATATTAATTTTCTGACCCCAATTGATTTGGTCTCTGTTGAGGGGGTCGATTTAGTTTGTTTATATCAATTGGGGTCAAAAAATTAATTCCCTTAAACTTATCAAAAACCCAAGTTAGTTTGCATTTTACAGCCAAAGCTACATCCATAATCCAAGTTAGTTTGCTTGCACACAGGTGTAGGATTAAGATTTATGAGCATGTTTAGAAACGCGTTGATCCTTTGTTCAACACATGTTACGTTCAAGACCAACACTACTGAGAGTAGATTATCCTGAAACATGCATTTGCCCGTTGAGGGAATGCAGAAACAAACACGCTCTATAATCAAGACCATCAAGTATATGTATGATTCATATATATACTTGGCTGTATGATTCATATATATACTTGGCGATCATCGATCAACTAATAGGGTTAGAGCATGATTGCGAAAAGTAAAATATTGAACCAAGGATAACAAAAATTCATGTTCCACCCTTTTGTCGCGTGCCAATTGTTACATGTCTTTTTTAGTAACAAGAAAAAAAAACAGTGATCACAATGAGTTGTTGGAAAATTTTCAACCATCACTTCTATACAAAATAGTAGTACAACAGAAAATCTCACTCCACCCATTTGAATTTTTGAGAAAACCCTGCATTTAACATTCAATCAAGTGAAAGCCAACATCATTTCTCAATATGTAAGCTGCTTCAGAAAAGAGGATCAGTTGCAATGCTAAGACTTGGATTTCCTAGGCCCGAAGGAACATCAAATCCTGGCATGAAGTCATTACCAAACATCACAGCACCAGCAGCTAATGCTCCAGCACCTGCTCCCACTACAAATCCTGGTGGAGGTCCCCTCTGCCTAGGAGGGGCTCCTGCCCCTGTTGATGATGTTGAGGGCATATTAATGTAACTAGGTGCCATGCCATAATCACCCGGGAAAAAATTAGTGGGAACATAACCAGCATTTGAGGGTGGTGGTGGTGGAGGAGGTCTATGTGGTTGATAATAGCTTGGTCCAGCAGCTGCTGCAGGGTAACTTGGTCCACCAACAAATGGGTAATTAGAATAGTTTGTAGGATATGGCATAGGGTGGTGTGAGTAGGGGACATTAGTTTGTGGTTGTTTTTGTGGCCTTTGAAATGAAGCTTGAGGCATTTGGTGCATATTGGCTTGCCCAAATCCACCCTCTGGAGTCAGGTGAGTGTTATTGCCCCGATCTATTAGCTCTATACCTCCCCCATCACCTAACAAACATATAGAGCACCTCATCACTTTCATATTTTTCCAATTTACCATTACACTCTAAAATTTCATCACCATATAACATACTCTAATTATTAAGTATTTTTCTAGTAATCACTATATATACACACACACACACACACCAAATTACCAATTATTAAGTAGTAACAATTGATTACATACTATTCTTCAATTCCACATAATGTATGATAATCTCAGCATCAATCTTAATGTGTAAATGTCTTTTTTCTTTTCCTAGTCAAAAGATGTAAGCTGTAACCAGAGCTACCAATTTTTCTACTCAAATATGAAACCCATTTCGAGTATTTTCAACTACAACAATAATGTTATTCACTCACTTAATATCATTAGGCTTTCTAGATAACTATGATTCTAACACCTCGTACTAATATGAAGTAATCCATCCACTATGAGAATGTGTACTTTTTTGCCCTTCAATAATGTCATTTGTACACTAAGAGGGACATGAGTAAAGAGAAATAGAAATAAAAAAAATTATACTTCTGCACTATGACCCCTTTTATGTCCCTCCTTAGTTCACAAATAATGGTACTGATGATTTTTATTTTTTTTATTTTTTTTGGCCAAACTATGAAAATGTGTAAGAATATTATTTATTGAATTAAGAGCTTGCTCAAAGTAGAAAAACCCAAAAATAAAAAGGTGCCATTGATGAAAAAGAAAATATTAACTTCATCAGTTTTCTTTGAAGGTTGTGAAACAACAATGTACCTGGGTGAGAATCTATCTCTTCCTTATCCTCAGAAACACGAATTGAAACATCAATGAAGCCTCTTGGTTTATTAGACTTCTTCCCTCTTAACTGATAGCTCCCTACTTCCTCATCCCCTGCCTTTGAAACCTCAGAGCTGCTCTTAACAAGAAACTCTTTAAGAACAACAGTTGCTGAGCCATGAAGTTTCTCTGTGAAGAAAAAAGGGTCCCTACTATAAACCTCCAAGTTGAGTGCAAGATCTTGGAAATTAGGGTCAGAGTCATCAACCTGAATGGCAAACTTGGTTCTCCAGAAAGGATTTGCATTCCCAGAAGCATCAACTTTGGTGCAATATTTGTTGTTAGGATCAACCCAACCTACAGCATACCATTGACGCTTCCATAGTGAAAGTGAAGCATGGACCCCACGTGCAGATATCAAGCATATCTCAACCCAGAGTTTTCCCATAGAGTGATGAGATCAAGAAGAGGGTTGTGTTGTGTTGTGGTATGGTGCAGGAAAAAAGAGATAAAGTGAACGCGTTTTGCACTATTCCGATGGCTACTTTGCTTTGCTTTGATAGTCTACATTGTTAATGATCTACATCTACATTGTTAATAAATGGTGAATAATCTCCTGAAGGACTCCCGCCCATTTTTCATCTAAATGGTGGGCCTCCATATTTACTTAAGGTAGTACATTGCCTTTTTTCTTTAATATTTTATTCATTTAAAATAGATTAAAAATAAATTAAAAATGCTGAGATTATTGAAGGTAAGCTGCTGATTGTCCCCAACAATAAATTAAAAATGCAAAGATTATTGAAGGTAGTGCATTGCTTCTTTCTTTAATATTTTATTCATTGAACAATGCTTATACCAAAGCTTCTCATAGAAGCTTGCTTCGGCTGTTGAGGAGCTGAAACAATATACTCCATTAAAAATACAAAGAAATCCATTGAAATTTAAACACACCGCCCAAGCTAATTTCAAACACCACTATCTCTCTTTTTTTTTTCCTCAAGCTGGAGACATAAGCCCATTGAAACACACAAGAAGCTAGCATTTCTGCAACTAGAATTTCAATCTTTGTTTCCCTTCACCTTCAAAAAACAAAGATATCTCTTTTCTTCCTCTCAATTTGTCGTCCTCTTCCCAGATGGCATCTTCTTCTCAAGCCTCTCACCAACAATCAACATTGTATTAAATTTAGGAACAGAAATGAGTTGTAAATGATAACAAAGTGTGCAAGAAGAATTCTCAAATAAATGGTAACAAATCTGATCTTAAATTTCGATGATATTCCTATTCAAAATTGACCATTTATATGCTATTCATTACTATTTATACAAACAAACACATTTTTTATTTGAACAGGAAATTTTGTTGGGGACAAGATGCAGCTAGAATTTGAGATAATCAATCAGAGGTAGTATTGTGTGTGGCAATTTGGCTTCTGTTATTTTTTATATCATATATTTTGTTCTTTCCTTTAGACCTTTATTGTCTGTTGGATAAGGGATGCATAGAACATTTAATAGTCTCTACTGTTTGTTGTTACAAGAAAATAATTTGCTTTCATGAGAAGAAATAATGTAAATGTTTATACATAAATAGTGATTGCTTTCAAAAGAAAACTATGACAAGCATAATCAATTGTTAATACTAAAAGGTGTTATTAGGCAATAAAGAAAAGGGTGTGCTCACCGATTATTTTTAAGCTCCATTATCCAATACCTAGCTTGCCAATATCCTGTACAAAACCAGCGAATTTTAAGCCAATCTTATATTGTGAATTATGAAACATATGAAGAAAATATATAAGAACAATAAAGAAATTTACTGAACAGGAAGACCAAAATATAAATGTGAAGAGGTGTATGAAGATTTGCACTAGAGTTTTGACTCTTTGTGAGGTATGGATTATAAGATTTGCACTTGGTAAGTCTTAACGGTTGTGAACACAACAGTTTTTTTGCAAGCATGTTTAACCTCATTGCAAACTGTAGAAAAGTGTCTATGAGAATCACTAGCAAACTAATCTATAGACTTAAAATTTAAAAAAAAAAGCTAAATGTTCAATGCATTACCTGTTAATTTGAAATGATAAACAATAGTAATCTACATTGGCAGAGAAAAATTGACCATTTATATGCTATTCATTACTATTTATATGAACAAAGACATTTTTTATTGGATGACCCTGATATACAAAGAAAAAGGTTTGACTTTGAAGCAAAATAAAATTGGGGAAAAAAAGGGAAAGTATAAACAAGGGTAATACAGAATTTCAATGGTAGGCCACAAAGAAAAGCGGGAAAAAATAAAGGGATTTACAAAAGTTGACATAGTACAAAGGCCATAAAACATTTGCAAACAAAGCAGAACCCCTCCAATTCACTAATAAGTTAAAAGCTACAAATCTGAACTTAAAAAAAACAAAACAAGCTAAAGAGAAAAAAGACACCCTATACTGTTATACATCATAATACGAAACATTGGTCATAGACATGGACATGAATTTTATGTCAGAATATGTCAGACAGAAAAACCCGATGTATTACAAAAAGGGACCACTTTCCATCTATCGCCAAGTGTTCAAGAAAAGACATCAATCAATGAAGAACAATAACTTGTGAGATTGAAAAAACACCTTCAAAATTTCAAACTTTGCCCACTACTTGGAAGTTGGAACAAAACAAAGCCAAAGATCAAACACATGACAGGCAAACAAAAAAAACTCCCAGTTCAAAAAAATTTCAATATTGATCAGCAATTCAAATCCAACAATTTTAAAAAAACAATTTAAAAAAAACCCTTTGCTTATGCAGCTTCACCAACTTATAATCAAATAAGAAACAAGCTTAAGCTAATAAAAACACAGAGAATCATCAGCTAAGAGGATCAATAAAAAGATCAGTGCAAAAGATCAAACAAAAAAAATTACTCCTTCCATGGTGCACAAGAACAGTGCAGAGTATCGGTGCATTAGATCAGTGGAGGAGAAGATCCAAGGCGATGGCGGTGAGATTCAGTGGATCGATGGCGATGGCGGTGGATCGGTGAGGCTACCATCGACGATATGAGAACCGGCGGAGAAGAGGAGAGGGAGATCGAGAACAGAGAGGAGGGAAGGACGATCTGATGAGAAGGCCATGGATGGAGGCTGAGGAAACCGCAATTGGTGGTTGGAGAGACAAAGGAACCCTAGGAATACACCTAGAAGGGGGGGTTGAATAGGTGTACAAGATACCTTGAAAGATTTTCGAACGAAACAAATCGAAACAATCAAAACAAATGATTTTTGCAAATTCTACAGCACTTAATCGATTAACCTGAAATTTAATCGATTAACCTGCAATTTAATCGAGTACTAATCGATTAAACATGAAAGTTCAAAAGTCCTTAATCGATTAAACGAACACTTAATCGATTAAATCTATCAGAAACTGAAAAATCACTTTTCAATTGAATATGAAAATCAATCAATCAACACTTAAGATCAGAGATTCAGCGAAAACAATTACACCTATATTCTTATTGATTTCCTAGTTATGAAAATGATTTTCCCTTTATCAATTTGAACAAATAAAGATTTAATTCAATCAATTATGAAAATCAATCTTTCTAGGTTTTCAATCAAGAACGCAATTAAATGACTTGAATATAAAGAGTAAGGGTTTAGAGATACGACACAGCGATTTATCCTGGTTCACTTTCATCCACTTGAAAGCTACATCCAGTCCCCTCTTCAACCAAGAGAGATTCTTCACTATGAGGAATTAGAGTTCTCAAATTACAAGTGATTGTCTCACAAGACTTCCTTCTTGCTAGCCTACAAGAGATAACCGACACCCTTGCCTTGTAATCCTATTGATCTTCTCTCTAATCTAACCTCTACCCCTTGTTGATAATCGACACAACAAGTCTTCAATTGCTTGATGATAATCCACACATCAAGGCTTCTCTTTGCTTGATTCACAACCAAGACTTTCTTCAATTGCTTGAACTTTGCTTGATGATAATCGACACACCAAGGCTTCTTGTTTGTTGTAGTGGCTTGCCTTATTGCAAAGATTACAACTCAATGAATACACATAACAATTCTAATGAATCTCAATCAATAGCTATGACAAATCACACAAGAGATTCAAAGGTTCTTGATCAAAGAATATGAAAATAGAAAAGCTTTGATCTTTGAAATTGAGAGAGAATATAGTGACTTGATTCTTGTAAAATTAATATCAAAAAAATAGGTTATAATCACAAAGGTTAGGAAAAGGTTTTTATAGAATACCCAAAAGTTATGGCACTTGAAAAACTGATTTTGAGAAGTGAAAATCGTATTTTAAAAAAATTAGTTCAGCAGTACTTAATCGATTAAATCTTTACTTAATCGAGTACTAATCGATTAAATATGTTCTTAATCGATTAAACATGTCTGATACTTGTTTAAAACTTGTTTTCTCAAAACTAAACCTTTCCTTTAAAAACTTTAAGCCACCTATTGATTCTAGGTTAAGTGAAAACTCAAATAATGATTTAATCATGACTTATGAATGAGATTCACTACCCTCTAAACAAATTAACCAAATGAAAACCTATGAAGCTTGAGAGGCAAAAGATAAAACAAAAACAATTACACTCAAACTTAAGTCTTCATGAGCTTGTTCTCTCTTCTTCACTTGATGTTTGTTGTTGCTTGTTGAACTTGAACTTGATCAACACATGATAGCTTGTTCAAAACACTTTGTCATTATCAAAACATTCATCATGGAACTTACAATCTCCCCCTTTTTGAAAATGACAAACCATGTTTTGAAGTTCTCCAAAAGTTCTTTGAAGTTGTTGATGCTTTAACAATTTTATCACTTGGTGAGACTCTTGCTCCCCCTCAATAAATGCTTTTGACATTTGAATCCAATTGAGATAAGCTTGATTCTCCCCCTATCTTCAACAACTTTGCTCAACCTACATAAAAACAACAAAAACAATCTTTCTCCAAACAAACATCTAAAAATCATAATCATTTCTCCACCTTTGAGAAACATTCCAATTAATTCAAAAAATCATATTTCTCCCCCTTTGGCATTATCAAAAAGTAATATATACCAGTTGAAATATAACATCTAAGCCAAGGTAAGAAATCAATGATCATTTCTTTACAACATTGATACCAATTGAACAAATAGAATAGAACTATACTTTGCAATGTGATACCAATTGGCAAGAGAATATAACAATGAAATATGATACCAATTGAGAACTAAAAAGATCATAATATCACTTAACAAAGAAGATATCAATTGTAAAGAAGTACATATATCAACAAATATTTGATACCAATTGTGATATTTCTTTAATAACAACCAAAGCATGTCACTATATCATGATAACCATCTATGAATCTACTCAATGATACCAAATGATTTAATTAAACATTTAGAAAAGTAATACCAATTGAGAAGATACCATATGAAGTTCACAAATTTATCAACAACATTTGTACCATATTGTAGGACTTCTTTTGATACCAATTGAAGATACAAATATGAATAACACTTGTAAGCTCTCTTTGCTCTTCAATCATACCTACAAAACAATCATGCTTTGCTTTTTGGTGTCCAAATAGTTTTGGATCCATTTTTGTTAGTGTAGGGACTTTCACCCTTTCTCATCCAAACAAAATCTCCTTTAGGTATACCATGCACTTTAATATAACACACATTTGAAGTATGTCCATGAGTACCACAATAGAAACATGTTGGTGCATTTGAAAAATCAACTTTAGAAAAATCAACAACATTTCTATGAGAATTACTCTTAGCATTAGTATAACCCAAACCAAACTTGTTTGAATTTTCTCTTTGAAAATTTAACAATGTGCGCAATCTAATATCACCATTTGAGAAACTTGCAAGCTTATTTTTCAAAATAGCATTTTCATCTTTAAGCAACTTGCAATTCTCACAATCAACCACAATATTCACTCTACTAGCACAATCACAAGAAGAACTAGCATATATAAGATCAAGAGTTTCATTTTCAAGATTAAGCTCATCAACTTGTTTTTGAAGATCTAAAATCTCTTTTTGATGTTTCAAAATGAGCTTCTTCCTTTCAATGTTTTTCAAAGCTAGTTTTTCAAGTTGTTCATGCATTTCTTCATAAGCATTATATAACAATTCATATTTAGAAGAAATTTCGGATTTAGTAAGACTTACATTGCTATCCTCGCTTTGATAACTTGATTCATCATTTGAACTTTGTTCTTCATCATCTACTAGAGTTATCAAGTTGAGACAAGCGGCTTCTTCATTATCCGATGAACTACTCGATGTGCTTTTCTTGTTATCTTCATCACTATCCCAAACTATGTATGCTCTTTTAGATTTAGAATTTTTAGTCTTTCTCCTTTTTCTTGAGATACCTAGAGCATGAGTACTTGAGATGTCCGAGTTTTCCGCATTCATGGCAAACTACACCTTCTTTTGATGTCTTGGTCTTGTAGTGTGGGGAATCCTTCTCTTTACTTTTGTCCTTGTTCAACCTTCCTTTTCTCCTTAGAAACTTGTCAAACTTCCTTAACAAAAGTTTCATGTCTTTTTCATCAACATCTGAATCGGAATCTTCACTATCATCATCATCGGAACTTTCTTTCTTTTTGTATCCACTTTTGACTTTAAGAGCAAGTCCCTTTCTTTCTTTGTTTTTATCCGACTTTTCATTGATACTTAATCGTCCAAGCTCCATTTCATGTTCTTGAAGCTTTCCAAAAAGTGTTGCTAGATCCATAGCATCCAAATTCTTAGATTCAACAATAGCCGTTACTTTTGGTTGCCAATTCCTGTCTAAACATCTCAACACTTTGTTAGAAAGTTCACCTTGTAAGAAAGTCTTACCAAGAGCAAGTAAATGATTAATAATATGAGTAAAACGCTTTTGCATATCATTAATAGATTCATTTGGAAGCATTTGAAACAATTCATAATCACGCATTAAAGCATTCAATCTAGCTCTCCTAACCTCACTAGTTCCTTCATGAGTCACTTGTAAAGTGTCCCACATTTCCTTAGCACTAGAACATTGAGAAACTCTAAAGAACTCGTCATAGGATAAAGCAGAGGTAATGATATTCTTTGCTTTATAATCATATTGAACTTTCTTTCTATCATCATCCTTCCACTTATCCTCGGGGATCAATTGTTCTACACCTTCAACTAAACTAGAGGGGATATGAGGACCTTTTTCAACTACTTTCCAAATTTCACTACCTATGGCTTGGATAAAGATTTTCATTCTAACTTTCCAATATGCATAGCCTTCTCCGGCAAACAATGGAGGACGATTTATTGAATAACCTTCACCACCAAAGGGATTCGTAGAACCCATTGCGGTTACTTAACTAGGATCTTTACGAAAAAGCTCTTATGCTCGTGTCTTTCGACCGAGCTCTGATACCAATTGAGGAAACCGCAATTGGTGGTTGGAGAGACAAAGGAACCCTAGGAATACACCTAGAAGGGGGGTTGAATAGGTGTACAAGATACCTTGAAAGATTTTCGAACGAAACAAATCGAAACAATCAAAACAAATGATTTTTGCAAATTCTACAGCACTTAATCGATTAACCTGAAATTTAATCGATTAACCTGCAATTTAATCGAGTACTAATCGATTAAACCTGAAAGTTCAAAAGTCCTTAATCGATTAAATGAACACTTAATCGATTAAATCTATCAGAAACTAAAAAATCACTTTTCAATTGAATATGAAAATCAATCAATCAACACTTAAGATCAGAGATTCAGCGAAAACAATTACACCTATATTCTTATTGATTTCCTAGTTATGAAAATGATTTTCCCTTTATCAATTTGAACAAATAAAGATTTAATTCAATCAATTATGAAAATCAATCTTTCTAGGTTTTCAATCAAGAACGCAATCAAATGACTTGAATATAAAGAGTAAGGGTTTAGAGATACGACACAGCGATTTATCCTGGTTCACTTTCATCCACTTGAAAGCTACATCCAGTCCCCTCTTCAACCAAGAGAGATTCTTCACTATGAGGAATTAGAGTTCTCAAATTACAAGTGATTGCCTCACAAGACTTCCTTCTTGCTAGCCTACAAGAGATAACCGACACCCTTGCCTTGTAATCCTATTGATCTTCTCTCTAATCTAACCTCTACCCCTTGTTGATAATCGACACAACAAGTCTTCAATTGCTTGATGATAATCCACACATCAAGGCTTCTCTTTGCTTGATTCACAACCAAGACTTTCTTCAATTGCTTGAACTTTGCTTGATGATAATCGACACACCAAGGCTTCTTGTTTGTTGTAGTGGCTTGCCTTATTGCAAAGATTACAACTCAATGAATACACATAACAATCCTAATGAATCTCAATCAATAGCTATGACAAATCACACAAGAGATTCAAAGGTTCTTGATCAAAGAATATGAAAATAGAAAAGCTTTGATCTTTGAAATTGAGAGAGAATAGAGTGACTTGATTCTTGTAAAATTAATATCAAAAAAATAGGTTATAATCACAAAGGTTAGGAAAAGGTTTTTATAGAATACCCAAAAGTTATGGCACTTGAAAAACTGATTTTGAGAAGTGAAAACCGTATTTTAAAAAAATCAGTTCAGCAGTACTTAATCGATTAAATCTTTACTTAATCGAGTACTAATCGATTAAATATGTTCTTAATCGATTAAACATGTCTGATACTTGTTTAAAACTTGTTTTCTCAAAACTAAACCTTTCCTTTAAAAACTTTAAGCCACCTATTGATTCTAGGTTAAGTGAAAACTCAAATTATGATTTAATCATGACTTATGAATGAGATTCACTACCCTCTAAACAAATTACCCAAATGAAAACCTATGAAGATTGAGAGGCAAAAGATAAAACAAAAACAATTACACTCAAACTTAAGTCTTCATGAGCTTGTTCTCTCTTCTTCACTTGATGTTTGTTGTTGCTTGTTGAACTTGAACTTGATCAACACATGATAGCTTGTTCAAAACACTTTGTCATTATCAAAACATTCATCATGGAACTTACAGAGGCCACCGACGATCTGAGAACCGGGAGGAGAGAAGTACGATCTGAGAAGGAGTGATTTGTGGATGGTGAGAGAGGGAGATCGTGAGAGAGAGAGTGATTTGTTGATGGTGGGAGATGAGGCCGTGAGGGGTTGTTGAGAGAGTGAGATCGTGAGTGATTTGTTGAGGGAGTAGATAGAGTGAGACCGTGAGTGAGGGCGTGAGAGTGAGAGTGAGAGTGAGGCTGTGAGAGTGAGAGTACTTGAGAGAGAGAGAGTATGTTCAGTGAGAAGTGAGGGGTTGAGAGATAGAGTGTGTTCGTGGAGGCCGGAAGGAGCGATGGTTGAAATCGGTATTAGTGATAGAGAGGGAGATTCGAAGAATCGAAGGGTGGTGCGGAATCCAAGTGTGGCCGTGTGGGGGTGGGGCGGTGGGCTGTGGCTTGCTCAATCCAAGTGCTGAGAGAGAATGAGAAGAAGCAAAGTGACGGCTGAGAGTGAGAATGAGGGTTTCTAATTCTAAACCTAACTCACTAAACGCAGCGTTTTGTGTATGCAGATGGAGTAATCAGTCCGGTTCAGTACGGTTAGGTTTGGTTCGGTTTTCATACTAGAAACCAAGAACCGAACCGAACCGATCGATTCTTAAAAAATCAGTCCAAAAAAATCCAATAAAAGCGGTTTTTTCGGTTTTCGGATTTTTTATCGGTTTGTGATTTTCAATTGAACCGATTCGATTTTCAGCACCCCTAATTGTAAGTGTTAAAATCATCCTTCACTTAATATAGCTTGGAACTATGGATATAGGAAGATTATCCTGGAGTGTGATTCTTTATCTATAGTTAATTCTCTTCGAAAGGAAGATGAAAGCACTGTGGCTGAAAGATATAACTCTTTGAGGTGTCATATTACAAATCTTATTAAGAAGGATTGAAGTTTAATCTTTTCTCACACCATGAGGGAAGGAAACAAATGCGCGGACTACCTTGCTAATTTTAGCCTTGACAAGGACCTGGAATGTCACGTGTTAGAAGAACCGGATGACAGGCCTAAATAGCTGCTCTCTTTTGACTATGTTGGAACTGCGTTCCCAAGAGACTTTCCTTTAGTGTAGTGTTTTTTTTTATTGTGTTGGGCTTTTGCCCCCTTTGTTCACCAAAAAAAAAAACCATCCTTCACTTTTGCAATATTACCGTTGCAATATTACAAGAGAGTGAGAACTTCATAAATTTTTAATGCATTTTTTTTATTTTAAATGCATTTTAAATTTATTACGGTATTTATTTGGGGCGGAAATATTAAAAAAAAAATTATTTTTCCAAAAAAAGTAACCGTTAAAGAATAATATAGAATATTTTAAATTATAGTTATAGTTTTGATGGGAAAAATATAGTTAGTTGATGGTGATTTTTATTTATTGTAAAATATTAAGAGTGTGGGGTAGTGTGTGAATCCCAATTTTAAGGACAAAAGTGAGTTCATGCGTGTAGAGAAAATATGTATTTGTCCTTAAAAGTATAGGAAAGTGCGAAGAATAATAAAATAATGTGTAGGGTCATTTAAGGACAAAAATGAGATTCATTGGTATGGATGTTATAACAAATGTGTGCACCTTTTCTTTTTCGAAAATCCAAATTTGCATATTTAAATAATACTTCAACTAAGAGAATATTGTACTTATTTACTAATAAGACTATTGTTACTAAATACAAATTATTATTTTTTTTTACATTCTAAATATAATAGATGCATGGAACATTATACTTATTTACTAGAATGACTACTATTGCTAAGTAGGGTAACTTTTAAGTTTACTAGGTTGTATTATCATGTGCAATATGCAAAGCTAAAATAGTCTTTCCAAAGATCCTCAATAAAGGCAGCGTATTAAAACATATCAAGTTATTGAATTTTTTTGTTTCAATAAGTATGTAGTTGTCTAGCTTATAATAATAATAATAATAATAATAATAATAATAATAATAATAATAATAATAATAATAATAATAATAATAATAATAACTACAAGACCTTTTATTCCATGATTCAGTGAGAAGTTGCGGGAGAAAAAGTTAATTTTACTGTAAGCTCAGTATTATCTTGCCAAAAAAAGTTATTTTTACTATACAATTTCTTTTGTTTAAACAAATGTATATACCTCATAATTTTTATTTCTAAATTTAACAATTTCAATTTTTTCCCCTCACTCCTAATACAAATATTACGATACAAATTGTTCCTAAAGATAATTTTAATATTATTCATTTTTTCCCCCATATTTTACGGTTTAATTCTTTTACAACGCAATGTCTACTAATAATATTTTACACATTATTTTTTTTTATATCTTATTATTACATTCTTTTCGTTATGACCCGTCCTGTGGCACGGGTATACTAATTATTTATTATAAAATATTAAGAGTGTGAGATAATCTGTGAAATCCAATTTTAACGACAAAAATGATTTTATGATTAGTGAAAAATCATAAACTTTATAGTTAAAATATTTAAAAAATGTAAAAAAATTAATAAAATAATGGGTGAAATCTACCCCACTTAGAAATAACATGTGTTTATAGATGTGAATGCTCAAACACATGTTGAGTCCATAAAAAAGAACAACGTTTTTATGTTGTTATTTCTTGATGCAGGTATTTTTTTGGATACACGAGATAAGCATCCATTACAAAGAAGAAACATCATCTAATTCTTCTAAGAAGCATCACTGAAGTTTTGGTGGACTATATTTTGATGCAATTTTTTTGTTCTTTTTGTATTCATGTACTTGCCACTTTGATCATGGATTATTAGATTCAATCCTTTTGGTCATTCACTAATATAATAGAGTCAGTTGTAAAAAAAAAAGGGATAGCTAATATAATAGAGTATGTTGTTGTTACTTGCCTTAATTAGATGAGAATTTTTTAGATATCATCTTTTAACCAATCCATTTATATGAGAATGTACTTTTTAATCAAGTATCTTTTATCTATTATTGAAATGTGGTGAGGTTACCCTTTGAAATGTGTACCAATAAAGTAATTCAATGGCTATGTACACAACATATACACACATACAAAATATTGTCATAGAGTGAAAGAGAGGGTAGGCAATGTGCTCTATCTGTCTTACTATATATGTCATTGATAATTTTCAATTAATAAGTTTTTGTTGTATTTTTTTATTTTCAGAGTACGAATAAACAGATATATAAAAAACAATGTTTCTAAACTGTTTGCTTGGAGTGGACAGAATTCTTTTGCATTTAGCAATGATCAGTGCATTGAGAAAGACAATGAAATTGCTCAAGTACTTATGGCTGTGATAGTTACTACAATCCAATTAGTTTTGTATTTTCTAAATTATGAAATAAATGTTCTATATTTTAATCACATTTTGCATTATCATGCTCTTTATTGCAAGGGTTGAATCCCACTATTTTGGTGCCGAAAATTCATAATTTTATTTCTCTGTTAGGATAATGATAATTTTAATGTATTCAAATACATGTGTTAATTGTGAGAGTCTTGATGCAATGCCTATTTTTTTTCGTAATTGACACTATTATTTTGTTTTGCTTTTTGCATAATTTTGTGTTGCATATTTTCGTGATATGAACTATTATTGTTATTTTTTTTACTAACAATTTTTACACATTATTTCTCTATCAACAATTTTTATTAACAACATATTTACACATTATTTTTTTATACCTTATTATTACACACTTTTCGTTATCACCCGTCCTAAGGACGGGTCTACTTACTAGTTTAAGAAAATATTGAACCTATGACCTTCATTACATGGTAACCTTGTCCCAATACTTTTTTTTAATGGATAGTTAATATTTATTTTTAACAGCCTGGGGTTAATCTCACTTGGTTCTTTAACCAACTGGTCTAGAGTTCGAACCCTTGGGTATGTAGTAACCATTGGGAGACCTCTACTACTTATAGAGCGAGCTCAGTTGGGTCGGACCGGTTGGGTTGGTGTACACCAAAAAAAAGTTAATATTTATGTTTCACATTAAATAAAATTATATATTTTAAAAATAATAATAATTTTTTTATAACAATAATTTTGTTTTTCTTTGATTTTTTTTCCTGCAATTATTAAATTTTTTTATTACTGGTTTAAATCAAAATTTTATTAATACAAGTGAATATATGAAATAGTAAATATTAAACTTTAAAATTTTTAAATAAAATAAACAAATTAAAATAATTTTTAATGAGACAAATAAATAAAAGCGATAGTATTTTTTTTTGGTGTTAAGTGCATCACATCCGGGCAGGAATCTGTTAATCTATATATTCTTAAAATTGAGGATTATATTCAACTGTTATAAGCACAGTGAACCGATTTCAATTGAAACAGTGTTTTTGTGTCTAATTGCATTGTGCAATCAACAGTGATTTGTGTCTACCTTAGTACTGTGCTTGAACAGTGTTTATGTGGATTGTGTACTGTAGCGATGATTTCAATTGCACTCTGCTATAACAGTGTTCTATGGTACTGTTTTGACAAAAAAAGTCAAAAACTCTAAAGTGAGTCACGTGACTATGTAATGAGGGAAAAGATAAGCTTCTAATAGAAGCTTGGCTACATGTGCTGAAGTAATGAAAACAAAATAAATTCAAAATTCAAAATTTCAATTTTTGTTTCCCTCTCTCTAAACTAAAACAAATCCACTTTTGCATCCTTCTTCCTCTCACAATCTTTCTTCCTCTTCCAAAAGTGAAATTTGAACAAGCTTTCTTCCTCTCACAATCTTTCTTCCTCGCTGAAATTTCAACAAGCTTGATTGCCTCATCATTTCCGATGAAAAGAACAAGTTGAAGCCTCTCCCTCCATGCCTTCTTCATCTACAACAACCCAATAATTAGTGTTTCTACGGGAACAATAACAAGTATGGTTCCTAAGTTACGGTATTTTACATCTATTCTCCATTTTTTAGAGTATTTTCATTAATAAATAAAATATAACATTATTATTTCTTGCTTTCAAGAATTGCTTACTTGGAAAAATAGAAAATACTTGAGTAGCAGAAGAAAGTTGCACCGAAACTTTTCCATTTGAGGTACATGATTTTTATATGGTCATTTATGACCTTTTAGCATCATTAGTTTATTACTGTTGAACATATAATCAAACATATAATTTCATATTTGTGGAACAGAGAGCGAAAAAGGGGTGTAGCAGAAGACAAAGAATCAAAAGAAGTAGTTCATGTTACACTCAGAAGAGGCCAAGCTACTGATAGCCACAGTTTAGCAAAAAGGGTATAGTTCCTAAATCCACTTCTTAGCTTCACAGTTCAAACCAATAAATCAATTTTCAATATATTCTCTTTGGTCAACATAAATGTGAACTAAAACATAAAAATGAGCAATTATAACTTTCAATACTAATTATATGTTGATTTATGGAGTAATTTATTTCTTTTACATAGGCATTTCATTAATAGTCAAACAAATAGCAAGCATGACTTATTATTAATTTATCTATATTGCATAATCAACAAATTCTAAATGAGGAATAAAAGTTAAAACAAAAAGGACAGATTCTAAATGAGGAATAAAAGTTAAAACAAAAAGGACTTTAAGTTTTTCTGACTAATGGAACAGACTTGCTAATTACCTCAATGTCTTATACTAACAACCATATTTTTTATTTGAGCAGGTAAATTTAAACTTCTCAGTCATCTTCAAAGGCATGTCAGCTGTGATAGTGAGTTTATACGTGATAAGCTATGATTTGGCAAGTATTTACTTAAAGAATATATGATAGAAATACATGTGGTTTTTATTGAATTAGTTTTGGTTATATACAGGTGATAAAATTATTGGTTTTTATTTGGTTTCATTAGTTCAGTGGAAGACTTACCACTTCAAAATTGGAAATCGCTTTTAAGGCTTTAAGTACAACAAGGAGAAACAATTTTTTCATGCTTTGAAGATTTGGGTTCTGAACAAGAAAAAGTCTGCAATAAATGGGAATAAGCAGGAACAAAAAGTCAGGAGAAAAGTCCCTGCAAGTCTGCAAAATGCACTATACTTACTTACTAGAAAACAATGTACTAAGAGAACATTGCAAATGTAAATAATAATTCAACTAAGAGAACATTGTACTTATTTACTAGCTATGAGAAGGTACAAAGACATACCTTCCTTGTGGTTTCATGTCTTCCTGATTGTGACCTTAATTTGTAATGGTCATAATAAATACTTGAATTAAGCTGTAATATGATCAATATAAACAAACACTTAGTAGGACCTGGAACAGATAAAACATCTAGCATTTTACATTAGTCTAACACATGATAATAGCATTATATAGCATTTTACACTAAACTTCACAATCAATATGGCAAAAATACATGTGATTTTTACTGAATTACTTATAGTTATGTGCAGGTGACCAAACTCAGCAAATAAGAATATCAAGGCAGAATCACAGAAGACTTATAAGTAGTCAGGATTTTCAATTCCATTTATGGTTTAAGGATCTGTTGTTTCTCAAATACCAGTATCAATACAACATACCGGGGATACCTTATCCTTTGAAATTTCATAAGATTGTTGTATTAAGAAATAAACACGTCATTATAAGTAAATAAGCATGTCATTATAAATAAATTACAAAGTTTTGTACTTTAAAAGGTTACTAACTTTACTTATGATTTTTTTTTCTTTTCATTTTTTGAAGACTTGGGTACTGATGAACCAGAAGAATTCTCAAATAAATGATAAAAAGCATGAAGTTATCTCCTCTACTCTTTTTACTGACTGCAACACTAAGTTAAATGGTTTCTCTTCTTATTTCGCAAATTTCCGATATTTTAATATCTTTCTATCTTAGCTATTTAAATTTCCTAATATTTTATGTTTATGGCTTCTAAGAAGCTAAGCATTTTCTCTGCGGATGTTGATAAGTGTGCCAATGGGCCTAATGAAACAAATCATGTTAATGACAAAAGCAGGTTAATAGGACACTTACAATGTATTGAATCATAGGCATCTTTTCTACCTTTTTTTTCTCCTCTTTAATTGTAGTTATGTGGAAATTTTGGTCAAGGAGCAAATGGAGAAAGTATCAAACTCAATTGAGAGAGCAGTTTAATAAAGCAAGCAATTCAAGTAAAGCAATTCTAATATAAAAAAATTATGATTTATATTAGAAGCAGTCATACTTTTCATACATGTCACATCCATACTGTTGTGAACATATTTGCAATATTTCAGTCTTATTTTCCGATAAAAAACCATTATATACCTTTTTAAAAATAAAGAGGAGGTTGCCCTCAATGTCTTATACTAACAAACACATTTTCTATTTGAGCAGGTAAATTTAAATTTATCATTCATATTCAAAGACATGTCAGATGTGAAAGTGAATTTATACATGCCAAGTTATGATTTGACGACTATTTACTTCAAAATATATGACAAAAAAAAATGTTGAAGTTAATAAACTCCCATGATGATAGCAATATCTAGCATTTTGCATTAAACTTCACAATCAATATGACAATAATACATGTGAATATTACTGAATTACTCATGGTTCTATGCAGGTGATAAATTCATTGGTTTTTATTTGGTTTCATTAGTTCAGTGGAAGACTTACCATTTCAAAATTGGAAGTCGATTTAAGGCTTCAAGTACCATGAGGAGAAGCACTATCAAATTACTCATCCACATACAAGTTTAGTGGTGCCAAACGCTCCTGCAATTGAAATACACCACTTGAATTTTTCAGGTGAACGCAAATTGACGTAATTGGTAGCTAAAATGAATAAGTAAAATACAAGAAAGTTTAAGAAATAGATTTTGTACACTAAAAAAAATAGAAAAACAACTATTTATGGCTAAAAGTGATGCTAAGGTTCTGCATGGAACTTTTGAAAAGTTAATAATAATGCATTTTAAGAGTTTGTAAATGATATAGCTAACTAAGCGTGTGATACAAAAATTTATTGTTTACTTTTAATTCTGATAAACTATAAGCATTTATTTCAACTTTTTTGCAACTTTAATTGCAGTTTCAAGAAAACTTTGGTGAGCAAGAGTTAAAGAAAGCATATGCTTCATGAGAAGAAGAATGTTGACAAGTTTACCAACGTGCCTAATGAAACAAATCTTGGTGATTATGTAGGTGATTAAATAATATTAATGATATCCTTGCAAGAGTTATGCTTCTAAACTTGTTACATGTATGATATAGTGCTCTACGTTTTACATATAATGCCCATTGCAGTGTAGTAGCTGTTGGTGCTATCATATTTAGCACTACATGTTCCAATATCATTTCATACTTTTCAGACATGTGATAGAAAATCCAGTTCAATGATTTGCCAATGAATTAGACCACTTAGATCAAAATGTAGATAGTTGCCAAGTTCACCAATTATTCTATGCATGAGGTATAGAACATAATCATCATAGTAATTATATATCACCATCAATCATCTATCACTGCATACTTCATATGAAAGCTACATATAAAGATCATATGACGAAAGTTGAAAGCAAATATCCATACAGATAAAATGCATTACTTCTATATGATTACTTCTATATTCCTAAGCAACCATTTTTTATATGGTCCAATTTGGCCAGTTAGGATAAGTACAGCACCTCGCCTATAAAACACATATATGTAATGGAGGGACCTACCAAACTTTGTGATTCTCTTTCTCAAAATATTGATATTATCATATCATAGGACAATCAAAGAGTCAAAGGACCAAATTGGGGTTGCAAGAAAGAGTCACGTGATTTGACCATATTACTCTCTCCGTTCTCAATTAACTTTTTTTTAGAAGGTTTTTTTTTCTTTTTATCAGTGCTTTTTTTTTCTTTTTATCTACGCATTGGTACATCATTCTAAGCCATGATTACCAGATATTATCTTATGTTCTTTCCTAAAATGGTCTTTTTTCTTGCAAAATCATAAAGAGACACATGTTTAGCGGTCCAAATTTAATTTTTTAGTAAAAGCTGGAAAATTTAATGATATTAATGATATTTTCACTAGATATTAATGATATTTTCATTAGAAGGAAAATTTAATTTTTTCGTTTTTAATTGTAAAATTCTTTTAAGATCTTTTTGAATCATATTTGTAAGACGTATTTAATGAATATGAGTTAAATCTAGAAAGCTACATGACAAATTTAAAGATAAGAAGAAAAAAAATGGGTTTGATGTATGCTGTATATTTCCCATTAAAATATCGAACGATTTAGGTGGATCAGACCAAAACAAGATTTTCACACATGCATAGGGATCTAAAATCATAGAAGGTCTAGAAACAAAAATATATAGCAACAACAGCATTATCAATAGCAAAAACAACAAGATTGAACAAAATTAAACCAACAAAAAATTTACAATATTTTAAAAAATAAAAAAAAACAACAACAGAGTTCTCAGAGTAAAAAAAATGAAAGAAATTAAAAAAAAAAAGAAAACTCATAACCGATTCTGCCTTGATCAATGACTTGCCTTTGATTTGTAATGCATGCAACCGATTTTGAAGATTAAAGGAGGCGGTGGGGTCATAGATCAAAGGAGATTTATCCATGTCAGTGACGGGGATTGAAGAGGCGCCGAGGAGAGAGAGAGCTCCGAATAGGATTGATCACTGGCGATGGTGGAAGTGTGTGAGTGAGAGAATGGAAAAGAGATAAGGGAGAGATGATGGTTGTGATGAGGGTGTTCGGAGGAGAGGGAAGGTGAAATTGGAGGGTTGTGAGATGGGAGGTGATAAACTCTATAATTTTTTTCATCTATCCTTCAATTTCTATATGTTTCTGGAATGTGCGTGTAACCTCTGAGTCTTTGCATCTAAGTGTTCAACATCCATCCTTCCTTTTATTATAAAAAGATGTCCTAATCCTGCTCTCTCATTTAACATTTTGAAATGGTGCATTCTCATTAAAAGTTGGAGTTTCCTGCTCAACAGAGGCATCCACTTGTCCTCTTTTCAATTTTACATCTTGAAAATCAAGTTCCCTTGTAACTGCTACAAGTTACATTTGGTTATATATTCTGAAATTGAACTCTTACAACAATTGCAAGTCCCAAATGAAACCGGTGATTGCTATAATAACAGTTGCAGGAAACAACAGTTTCTATAACCTCACCAAAAACCAAACCCCCATTCCCAAAAACCAAACCCCCATTCCCATATCTAAAACTTGATTTCAGATCACTCACCCTCTTTTTCTCTCTATCTGTTTTTCTTTCACACATCTTCTCAGTGCCTCACTGAGAAGGGATCATTCTTCTTCTTCTTCTCATTCTTCTCTTTCTTATCTTTGCGGAAAGGTCATAAGAGAAAGTTCCAAGATGAATTCGAAGAGCAGTTCCAGATCTACAGCTTTGATGTCTTATTCTCCGACGTTGCCGAATAGGTTTCCATCCTCAAATCCACTTTATCATGGAATGAGTATCACCACGCTGTCGCTAAACGCGCCACTCGCGTTCAAATAGCAGTGCTTAAATTCAATAATGTAGTAAGTAAATCATGGAGATTGATTTTGGGATTTACTTTGACTTGGTGTTGATTGAAGAATTTTGAATATGAAATCGTTTGTCACTTGAAAATGGAAATATATGAATTTGTTTGAGCTTATCTTGCTAGAACTGTTTTTTTTGTTTTAAATCTGGTTACTTTAATTTTTAATTTTTGTTTTTGAAGTTTAATGTGAAATTTTTAAGAAAAACCTATTTCAAGTTTTTTTTTTATTTGCTAGGAAAATAGCTTTTGAGTTTTGTCAATTCTTTTTCCCCCACAGAGAATTTGCATGCATTCCTTTTGGAAGTGGGGGATTTCTAGATAAGTTAATTTCTTTTGCTTCAAATGCAAATATTATCTTTTTCATTGCTTTGAATTTTTAAATACTCATCTTTTTTCTACACGACTGAACAACTTCATTAGAAAACACGTCAACTTGAGGTTTTCCATAATTTTAGGATTCTATTTATGTAACTCTTTCGTATTGTCCAAGTATAATGTATGTAATTTCTCCAATCCATAAATGTGTTTTTCTTTTTTTTTTTTGGGTCAACTAAATGTGTTTTTCTTTACTCTTCCTTTTCTTAGTCATATTGTTGTTTACTATTTGTCAATTCATATTTACCTCTTAAATACCACAAAAGATGATGTTAATATCTGTGTCTATTTTTTTTCAACAATGATAATGTATGCATTGGTTGATAAAATATTATGTAATGATATGGCTGACAATACTAAGTAGAATGTGGTTGAAGCATGACATTTAAAATAAAATTCAAAAATAATGAAGAAAGTACTACATGGATCACTATATATGAAAGAAATGGAAACCAATATATATTATTTACTCTTTACTTTTAATATATCCGATAATTGAGAATTTACTTATATATAAAAAGGGTGAAAGTGAGGGGTTATTAAAGCATGAAAGAGGGAGAGCCGAGTTATTAATAAATATCAATAAATTATTTTAGGTTTAGAAATAAATTCGTACTGATTTAATTCAAGAAATATTATACTTAATGTTTGTAATTGACTACCCCTAAATAAATATTACACTCGTGCAATGCACGGGCTTAAAACTAGTTACTAATATGAGTGTGTGGCCGTGTGCATGTATGGGCCAATAAGGCCCGTTTCTTCTTCCTTTTTTCCCCCCTTTTTTAATGAGCTAGACTATAAAATAAACACACATATAGCTTATATATTAAACAAAGATATATAGTACTACCTTCATCTTATGCACTCCCTCCAGTCCTGTTTATAAGATTTTTTTTATTATTATTTTTCACTCCATCAAGAAAAGTCGTTATTGTTAGTGTCATTTGAAATATGAAAATTTGATATACTTTTACAAAACTACCCCTATAATTATTATTGGAACTCTAAAAAGTATTCACTTAATAGGAATGTTTATGAAAAAAGTAATTAAATGCTATTGAAATTTGAAATGAGATTTTATAAATAGGATCAAACTAAAAACTCCAAGAGGGTCTTATAAATAAAACCGGAGAGAGTATAAGACTTTTTGATACTATTCTTTTGTTTGTATTTATAAGATACTTTTCTTTTGATTTGTTAATGGTTGTTAATTGTTAGAAAGTGCAAATATTACATGTTGTGTGGTCATTGTTATAGGAAATTATAAATTCTTATGAATTTTAATTTTTAACTTATTGATTTTATTTTTTCATTTTTTTATTTAAATATAATTATATTAATAAAATAAATTATTATATATATAAACGTACCCGTACCCTAATTTTTTAGAAAATGTTGTACCATGTATCTGTATCCGTATAGGGTACCGGTACCGTATCTTAAAAATTTAAATATCTTTCAATCATTTATTAAAATATCTTTAATAAGATTTACATTAATACAAATATAAATATAGACATGTGCTTACTTGGCTATATCATTGTTTTTTGGTAATTAAATTATCTGTTTCATTTAATAATTTCGCGTTGTCAATGGATGTAAATTATCTGTTTGTTATTTCGACTTTCATCTCTATTTGATTCATGCTACTGACATTTGTTTTTTTTGTCAATATGTAGCTCTTTGAACTACCTACTCACTTTTGGAGAAAAATTATCAAAGTTAGTGCTGAATTCTCACTCTATATAGTTATTAACTTCTTATTCAGCAATTTCATTCCTATCTGAATTAAATTTATATATTATGGTAATTAACATTAATTAAAGCATGTTTTATATCATCTTAGGAAGAATTATATAATTTTTACAATATACAGTGTTCAAGCAGATTTTGTATCTTCAAATCTAGAAAAAATTTAACTTATGTTACATATTTTATAACATCCAGAAGTATTTTGGTTTCATGAAGCAGGAGTATTTCCAAATTTGCATGATTCACTCGAAGACTACTATTATCTACAGTCCAGGTCTATGAGTAGAGTTTGGGATCATTTTGTTGGGAATCTACTGAAGTATCTATGCACATCTTATATTGTAATTATTTATTTATGACTATCTAATTTTATAACTGTTTCGACAGTATAACATATGTAAAATACTAACTTTTTTTAGTTACCATGTTTGCGTTCCCAGTGCATTTGTTCGTTTTTCGTTATGTTATATATTATATCAACCAAAAGCTCATGTATGATTGAAAATTTGAAATACACATTATAGTGCTATTTTTCTTATAAATATAATAAATATAATATAAGAAGTTGAGCGTACAAATATCAAAGAGTGTCAAAATATAAGTCTCACAAAGGTCTTATATTTAACAACAAAAAAGTAATATATAAAAATTTATGTGAAACTTTAACTTACAAATTTTAAAATTAGTTAAATGCCAATTAAATAATGGACATGAAATTTAAAAAATAAAAAGAAAAATATATCATCTATATAAAAGATTAATGTATGTAGTTTACCAAAAAATAAAAAATAAAAGATTAATGTATGTACTTAAAATTATGGATGATAAATAATTATTATCCCCGTGCATCGCACGGATCTATTAGCTAGTATTTTCCAATTTCCACACACATTGGGGTTACTAAAGGCTATTTTATATACTAAGGTAAGCAAGTAAAGTTTTCGTATATATAAAAAAATAATAATAATTTTAACCTCAGCCCTAAGAGACTAAAAGAAGTATATTTTTATAGAAAAATTAAATATTCAATGATCAAGTGATAATAGGCTAAGTTTTTCTAGATTTTTTACTATTTTTAATTTCTTATCCTCAACCCTAAGTATTAAAGCTAAGCAAACCATAAAAAAAAGTTATGCACCGATAGTAGTGACTAGCGTAAAGATTTATGAGTAAACTATAGTTTGGTTTGTGAGATTGCTCTATTTTTTTTTTTTTTTAATAGAGATTGCTTTTTGAACTTAAGTTTAGTCTTTTAGATTGTCAAACTAACGGTATACAAAATTTGAACTCAACATCCACGCTTAATATCATACGGCTCTATCAATTGAATTGGTACCTGGCCAAGATCTTTTTAATTTGGCTTAATTGCATTTTTGGTCTCTTAATTTTCTTAATTTTACGATTTTGGTCCCTCAACTTTCAATTTAGCGATTTTGATCCCCCAATTTACGATTTGTAGCGATTTTGGTCCCTCCGTCAATTCCACCGTTAACGGTGCTGACGTGGCTGCTGACACGTGTTCCTCTGGTAAATTAGATGACCAAAATCGTTACAAATCGTAAATTAGGAGACCAAAATCGCCAAATTAAAAGTTGGGGACCAAAATAGTTAAATTGATAAAATTTGGGGACCAAAAGTGCAATTAAACCTTTTCTTTAATAATCAATGACATTTCTAAAAGCTTTTAATAATCAATGACATTTCTAAAAGCTCATGTTATTATTGTGTATTAGATAAGAGAAAATTTATGATCTCACACGTTGTACACAACTTTATTTGCAAAAATATTGTGATTAGCTAAAAAAATTGTAATCTATTAATAAGAGTTTATATTAGTTGAAGTTCTACAAGTTTTTTCATGCCTTATAAATTGAAGGGAGTATATGTTAATTTTTTCTTATTAAAAATAATTTTATTTTTTTTTTCCTTATAGGATATTTTTCATTTTTCAATTTCTTTATGTACTTTAAGATGAGATATAATACTTTATGTCAGTTTTCAATTACTTTATGTCATTTTTCAATTTCAATTATAACATAACTGGTTATATTTTAACTTTTTCTATTTTTATTTTTTGTTTTTTTGGCTTAATTGCACTTTTAGTCCCACAATTTTGTCAATTTGGTGATTTTGGTCCGTCAACTTTTAATTTGGCAATTTTAGTCCCCCAATTTACGATTTGTAGCGATTTTGGTCCCCCAATTTACTAGATGGACACGTGTCAGCAGCCACGTCAGCATCGTTAACGGTGGAATTGACGGAGGGACCAAAATCGCTATAAATCGTAAATTGGGGGACCAAAAGTGTAATTAAGCCTTTTAATTTTTATCGGAATAATTTGAGGAGTATTACTTTGCAATTTTTTCTTTAGTTGGGCATCGCCTTCTTCTTTCGCAATATATATATATATATATATATATATATATATATATGTATATGTGTGTATGGAGTATCCGTGCTTTTCATATAAGCTAAGAATATAAACCAAGACAATTCAAATGTAGCCAAAATTATAAAATAAAAATGAGTTGTATCAGGGTGCAAGTTTTCTCTCTTTTTTTCACCAAGTATATTCTATGACAGATAATTGAAGATTAATTTTCTCCGAGACGTAAAGATCATCGAAGTGAATTTTGCTTTTATTAAAAAAGTTTTATTCATATTCACAATTGGAATTGAACTCTTGACATCATATTTAAGAAACCTCATTTATGAACCGTGCAAGACCTTGATAAGTTTTCTCCTTTTTACATGTAACTCACCTAATAATATTTCATAATATTCACATTAACTGCAACAAAGTTCACATGCATATTAACCATAAAAACTTGGCCAGCTTCAATTTATTATTTTCATTCAGGATTTGGATTTTATCCATTAAAAAAATACAGCATTGAGTTTAGCCAAGAAATCTCAATCGTTGGATGCAGCAATTCAAATGTAAAAGATAATAAAAAATTCGAGCTATCCGATATTAATTCAATGACCAAGACTTCCTGATCACATGGGCTGTATCACATACACTTATATAATCCAAACCTTTTATTCAACTTCATTCAGCTTGAATCAAATCTTCTGAATGAGGAGCTGCACACCATGTTCTGGCTCTACAAGAATTTTAAATGCAGGAGAATGTTTATAACAAGGAGAAAGAGAAAGGTTGAACTTGGAGATGATCAGTGCTAGGACAATCTTAAGTTCCATCATTCCAAGGTTCTTCCCAACACACAAGCGAGCACCCAACCCAAATGGTGCATATGATTGTGGAAACTTGCATGCTTTAGAGACACCATCCTTGAACCTTTCTGGCTTGAACTTATTAGCATCTGGTCCCCAAATTTCAGGATCTCTATGCAGTGTTGGGACCAAAGTCCATATGTTAACCCCTTTAGGAACATGGAGGTTTCCGATTTGAACATCCTCGTATGCCTCCCTTGCTACGAAGACTCCTGGCGGGTATAAACGCAGCACTTCTTGAATTACCATAGTCACCTGTAGACATCAATATGTAATTAGTAAGAAAATCAAGAGATGTTCCATTTATCATATATACTATCTTAGATTCTTAAAAATTACCTTAAGGACAAAATTAACTGCATAATAACTGATACCAGTTGAATATATTAGGCCAATATATTATAGTACTTAAAAATTATATATCAATTAAGCTCTGGTAGTATTTTTGCCTAAAATCAATTTTTAACACTTTGAAAAAAAAAATGTTACATATAAAAAAATCCTATTAGTAAGATAGACTCGGCTTACCGGAAACTACTTATGCCGAAAAGGTAACCACTATTGGCAATTGCATCCTTAAGAGTTCTAATCTTTTCGAAAATTTCCTTTCCCTTGGAATAAGAATGGCCAAAGCAAACCATTGAAATAACGTTAGCAGAGAAGCCCCTCAAATCTGCATCAACTGTAACTTCTGCTATGCCATTGCCACCTCCTTGTGCCTCAATACATTCCTCCCATTTTGTTAGCAAAGGCTGTGCTGACTTTACTATCAAGTCTACCATACCCTGCCACGAACTTCTCATTTCAGTAATAATGAAAGATCAATCATTCACATGCATCTAGCTGGAGCCTAGATTATCTAATAAATCTCAATGAATATCATAAGTACTAATGAGACAAGGGTCATCCATATAACAGGTGATTTTCTGTAACTGGTTTTTCATAGCAGAGTATTTTTTATGCTCTCATTTATTTAGTACTAGTAAATTTTATCTTAATATATATATAATTTAAAAAAAAAAATTAGAAAAGGGTGATATTGATGCCAAATTAATTAGTGGTATGTATTTGCACATATGTATAATGTATGTACCTTTACTTTGTCCATGAAAAACTCGGGTGCAAGAAGTTTCCTTTGGTGTGCCCAACTAAGTCCATTGGCTCTCACAATGCCATTGCCAAACAGCGGTCCAATTTTTTTGGAGTTATGAGAAGGTTTACCGAGATCCAAAGTATTACACTGGTTCGTTCACATACAGGTGGTGCTTCATCCCTGTGGAGTAAGTGTATAGTCTACCTGCAAAGTTGTGATTCCTATTTATTAATGGATAGATTTTTTTTTTTTTTTGGAACCTTGATGGATAGATTTATTTTGGCTTAAATTGGTGAAAAGTAGTACTTCCTCCGGCTTCAATTATAAGCAAAACTAACTAAATTTACGCTTATTAAGGATGTTAGTTGATCGTATTTAATTTTCTCAAATTTATAAAAGAATAGAGGTATTTTAGGAAAGTTGCAGTGAGAATGAAACAAAAATTAAATAAGATGACAATTTTTTAGAGATGTTTTAGAAAAAGTGACATTGAGAATGAAATAAAATTTGAGAAGGTGGATTAATTTTGCTTATATTTAAAACGAAAATAAGTATGTTTTTTGTTACTTATATTTCAAGCCGGAGGGAGTAATGCTTAATCATCATGTTATATACTCCCCCATCAATAGCATTTTTAAAAGATTATCCACCAAGATAATGAAATAATTCTATTTAGTAGTATTGAAAATATGTAAATATTTAATATATATTTTTTTTAAAATTAATATAGGTGTTTTTGAAAATAAATAATTAAATGTTATGAAAAAATTGAAAAAAATATTATAAATAGAAAAAAAAAATACTTACTCTGTTCTTATTTATTTATTTATCCTGTTTCAAACACACACATCTAAGAAATACAATCATTATTTAGATTTCTAATATATTAATTATGTTTTTTCTCATCATATCCTTTCTCTTTTCGTAATCATTATTTTTTCTCCACTGCTTATTCAAATCAATATCTAACATTTATTATACTATTAAAATTATAAAAAAAAATAAAAATAAAAAGAAAAATTTTTTCCACAAAAAACAGTTAAATAAGAACGAAAGTAGCAAATTCTAAAAAAGGTCTTCCGTATTAAGGAGAAAGTACTGTTTCAAAACTTTATTAGTATTCACCACTTTTGAGTTTCACACCCAAACTTATCCAAAAATTTAAAAATTTTCTTTTATCCAAAAATGAAAAGAAAAAAACCTTCCAAAACTATTCAAAAATAATTTTGGATGTGAAACTAAAAAAAGATAAGCGTTAATAGAATCACCTTAATATTTTATTATTTTAGCATATTTGTGATTTAAAAAGTAAAAAACATAAGATTAATAAAATTAATAAAATAATACTTATATTTTTTTTTTTGGAGAGGATAGATTCAAAAGTCTTTATATTATTACAGAGTTTGCAATATTCCAAATCTTATAACTTTACCAATTGATGCACTTCATGTTCCTTATATTATTAAGCCTTTTTTCAACTTTATCAGTGGCAGAAACTCCACTTCTTTGTATTTTCAATTCAAAACCCATAAATTAAAATCCCAAATAAACCCCAAACAATAACAATTAACCTCTCCCCTGTAGAAAAATTAGCAGTTTTTATTACTTGGGATTTACTGTAGTAAAGAAAAGTGAGAGAAAGGCATACCATATTGTTTTCTCCAGTGTTCAAAATATGGGAAGATGGTGGCAATGTGATCATCATGTGCCAAAAACTTATCAGAAGAATTATTGCAGCTGCTGGGAGCTTTGATGGTGTCACTAACCTTTGCTCGAATTCTCTGCATATCAGGTAGATTCCCTCTTAAGAAAAAAGGCGGAGGTCCACTTATACCTTGGTTTATTAGCTTCCTTCTAATCCTTTCGGACTCATACCACTTATTAACACACACATAAAGTATCCAGCTCAATATACCAAATAGAATAACTGAAGAAGCCATTTTCATTGCCACAAACAACTCCTCCATCGATCTCTTCAATTCCTATTCCGCTCTGGAATCTGTGTGCATGTGTTTTAAATGCTGCAGGGCACAAACATTATATATATAGTATAATAGAACTCTAGAAAAGCAAGCTAGATAAAATTGTTTTTTCTGATTTAATTTCAATGTTAATTACTCCCTCGGTCTCTTTTTTGGAATTTTTTTTATTCTTATTTACTCCCTCCGGTCTTATTTATAAGATTCTTTTGGGGTTTTTCACTTCCATCACCAAGTAAAGTGAATAAATTTGTTAGTGACATTGGAAATGTGAAAATTTGATATTATACTTTTTCAAAACTACCCCTATAATTATTATTGGAACTCTAAAAAGATTTAATATGAGTGTTTATGGAAAGAAGTAATTAATGCTATTGAAAATTGAAAAGAGGTCTTATAAATATGACCAAAATAAAAATCCCAACAGAGTCTTATAAATACGACATGAGGGAGTATATGTTTTAACCCGAAATATAACAGTGTAATAAATGTTATTTTTTTATATTTATTCTTATTCAATACTCCCTCTTGCTCGAATTATAAGCAATTACAACCATTTTTACGCTTATTAAGAAAGTTAGTTGTTTGTATTAACTTTTCTTAAATTTATAAAAAAAAAATAGAGGTATTTTAGGAAAGCAGTATTGAGAATGAAACAAAAATTAATTAAAATTACAATTTTTTAGAGTTGTTTTAGGAAAATGACATAGGAAATGAAACAAAATTTAATAAAGTTAGTTAATTTTGCTTATATTTTAAACTAAAAGAAGTATTTTTTTCCTTATAATTCGAGCTGGAGGGAGTAAGATATTAATTTACGTAAGTGATGGAAAAAGTAATGGAGAAAAAATAATAACTAAAAAAATGGTATGTTAAAAAAAATAATAATTAATTTATTGAAAATCAAAATAATCATTACATTCCTTAAAAAATCTATATTTGTTTTTAAAAGAATAGAATAATAAATAACAATGTGGAGAATATATTATATTCCCTCCTAAATATAGGACCCCTTTTGGAGATTTTACGTCCATTAAGAAAGTGGAATAATTTAGTTAATTGTATTGGAAATGTGAACGTTTGATATGTATTTTCAAAATTACCCCTATTAATATTAATGAGAATCTAAAAAGTTATAAATAAATAAGGGTGTTAGCGGAAAAAAGTAATTAGTGCTATTGAAAATTGATAAAGGGTATTGTTATGGATCGTATCTATTAGACTGGAATACCGGTGTGATGGCCCAATTATGTTAATACCGGCATACTGGTAAGAGGCCTTAGTGGCTCAATTGTGGTGATACTGACATATCGGTAAGAGGCCTTAGTGACCCAATCGTGTTGTTATCAGCATACCGGTAAGAGGCCTCAGAAGTCCAGTTACTTTGATATTGGCATACCGGCAAGAGGCCTCGGTGACCCAATTGCATTCATACCGGTGTACCGGTAATATTCCTCAACGATCTGATGTATACTCTTAGACAGTTATACAGACAAGACGCTATCATATAAGTTGCACATGTCAGGGAATCCAAAGAAATATGTTATCCCGTTGAGCATTGGATCATGCACATTATGATACCCGCCATTACGTTCTGCCATTTACAAAAACTTTACCTGCCTTATGATGGCTGCAATCAACAGTAATAAAGCGAATATGCCTATATAAGCTTGGTAAGACAAGAAGGTATGTATCTTAGTGGCTCGCACATACACAACAACACCCAAGTAAACGATCAGAGTGTGGGTATCTTGGTATTCAAGGTGCCCTCCTTACGTCTGACATCAACAGGTAGAATTGCTTGATACTTGGTCAGATAGTCCAAGTTTGACTAAATTGTCACTTTAGTCCCTCACTTTGTAAGAAGCTTTCATTTTAGTCCCTGACTTTTCAATAATTCCTTTTTAGTCCCTCACTTTGAAAAAAGTTACTCACGTTAGTCTCTGACAACGTTTTCCGTTTATAGACGTTAACGTCGCGATTAATTTATAATATCGTATTTCATTTTAGTCTCTAACTTAAAATTTTTAATTCACTTTAGTCTCTCATTATATCATGTTTCATTTTAGTCCCTAACTTAAAAATTTTAATTCACTTTTGTCCCTCACTATAATAACAATGATGTTTCTTTCGCTTTTCTCTTATAGTGTGACTACCATAAAAATATTGACTGTATGTTCTTCTTGCTATTCTGTAAACTAACTTTATAGCTTATATAAACATTGACTTCAAGCTTTGCATATGAAGGTATCAATAGTTTTGATTCAAAAATATTCTATTGAGTTCTGTGTTTAAGAGTCATTACCAAAATGTTGTAAACTTACCCAAATTGTTTAGCTTGATATTCAAACGTCATACCATATCTTGTGATAATGTAGATTCACTAGTTATCCTCAAAAATTCCTCCACGTGCCTAGGCAGATACGAAATCGTTCACCTAGTGCTTGTTTTGTTTATCAATACAAACAATATTTTAGTTTTTTTTTTCGGTTACAACAATGTTTTAGTTTTGAAATCAAACTATGTGCAAATTTCATAAGTGTAAAGTGGATATGGAATACATTGTTAAATCCAAGCCTATCAAACAAAGGCGGTGCTTTGTATTATGGAAGACCCTTCATATATCTTAACTTGTTGTCTGTAGGATTCCGGTTAGTTCACACATGGATAGATAACTAAAACACAAAGAACTTATAAAAAAACTAAAACATTAAAGAATTTAGAGGAAAAACATACTAGTTATATGAATAATGAAATAATGTACTATGAAGTACTCATTTGAAAGAAACTTTCCTATTGACACCTTCAGGTGCAAAGCTTGAAGTCAATGTTTATATAAACTATAAAGTTAGTTTACAGAATAGCAAGAAGAACATACAGTCAATATTTTTATGGTAGTCACATTACAAGAGAAAAGAGAAAAAAACATCATTGTTATTATAGTGAGGGACTAAAGTGAATTAAAATTTTTAAGTTAGGGACTAAAATGAAACACGATATAGTGAGGGACTAAAGTAAATTAAAAATTTTAAGTTTGGGACTAAAATGAAATACGATATTATAAATTAACGACGATGTTAACGTCTATAAACGGAAAACGTTGCCAGAGACTAATGTGAGTAACTTTTTTCAAAGCGAGGGACTAAAAAGGAATTATTGAAAAATCAGGACTAAAATGAAAGCTCCTTACGAAGTGAGAGACTAAAGTGACAGTTTAGTCTCCAATAATTCTACGACATAATAGGTCTTATAAATAGAGACAAAATAAAAGTGTCAAAATGGTCTTATATTTAGGGACGGAGGGAGTATTATTTTTCTAAAATTGTTGTATTTATCGATTGACACTCTTTATTTAATTTCACATTTGAGAGAATTCATTTCTTCTATTAAATATGCATTTATAAAAAAATCAATGACATTAAAGTCAAACTCACCATCTATCAAATACAAATAGATTTTTGATTAAAACCTTTCTATTATAATTATATTCAATAAAAAATACTTTTTTCCTCCCAAAAAGTTAGTAAAAAATATTAAAATAATTTGTCCTAAATTAAAGTTAAAATAATGAATAAAAAAATTGAAATTGCATAATATATTTTGTGGTTGGTTAATTAAGTAAACATACATTATATAGTTATTTTGGTAATTGGTTGATTTTGAGGATAATGCATTAAAAGTATGTTCCTTTAATTTTCAAAAATTTACTAACTTTTTGAAATGGAAGATGTATAACTTTTGGAGTAATTAATGTAATAAAAAATAATTTATTTGAAATAAATAATTTAAAATGGATTTCATAAATACTATAAGAAACATCTTTTAATAAAGGCTTATAAATTACAGTACTTTTCTTTCAAATAATTTAAGAAAAGTTATTTTATGAAAGTAATTTCAAGAGAAATTTTATATTCGAAGTTACACATGGCATAACATTCGTAGTGCATGTTTGGTTATGCGGTGAATTAGTCCAAAATCAATTCTGAAATGTCAACGCTACTAACAGTTACTTCTGTTCCAACGTGATTTTCGCGTTAGTATTGATTTTCTGGGCCAGAGCCAAACATGCCAGTAGAGGATGGGGAAATTATGAGGAAAGGAGTGCGGTGAAGAAAGAAGTCCAAGAAGTCCCATGAAGTGCGTGTTTCGCTATTGATAAAATTAAATTATGATAATTTTTTATAGTTTCTCTAGTTTTACTTTTAAGCAAAAATAGCTAACTTCACACTTATTAAGGAAGTTAATTGACTGTTTTTAATTTTTTCAAATTCATAAAAAACATACATTACTTTAGTAATTTTGCATTAAGAATGAAACAAAAATTAAATGATTCAACCACATTACGAGGATATTTTAGATTTTAGGAATGATTGTATTGGGAAATGAAAGTTAGTTAATTGTTGTATTTTTAAAAATAATTTCAGCATTACGTAAAGTTGTATTTTTAATTTTTCTCATCTTAAAAATCATTGTCTTTTTTAAGAATTTTTTTAAAAATCGAGAATAAGAACCAAATAATAAAAGTTAAAAAAAATCTTAAAAGCTCGAAATCAAGAAAACTTTTTTTTTTTTTAAAGATAAAACACATTGACTCACCACATATGGTAGCCACTGTCAGGCTCAACAGACCAATATCGAGGCCCGTTTTCCAATGAGACTCTCCCATTCTTCATGGGCTTAGACCCAAAACATAAAATAAGCCCAAGTTCCTCCATATAAAAACCTCCGATTCCAGATTTCCAGTCCACATTTTCATTCCAACGTGAACGGTGCAGAGAGAGCTGCTGCGATGGGGAGGAGTAAGCTTCTGCCCCTTTTCTCAAATTCTTCATTTTTCGTTCATCGTTATCTCTTCTATTGAAAAATCCTTATTATTATTATTATTATTATTATTATTACTATTTTTTAATTTGGATCTGAGAATCTTAATTGTTTTTAAGGTTTCATGCTTTTTTTGCATAATCTCTGAGATCAGATGTTGCAGTTTTTTTGCATAAACAAATTGATGTTATCTTAGCTTGTTTGTTTTGTTCCGCCGTCCATTTGATTTTTTTTTTATAATTTTTTTTTGCTGCTGGAAAATTTAGATACCGAAATGATTGCTGCTGGAAAATTTAGATACCGAAATGATTGCTGCAATGTTTGATTTGGTTTGGCTAATGATTGGATTTTGGATAGGTTATCCAATAGTGTTCTTTTTTATTTTATAAATTTTATGTTTTGATTTTTGTTGACGTAGTCGTTATTTCATCGATTGTGAGTTCAACTGATAATTATTCAGATCCCCTGGGAGGATTAGGAATTACATTATTTAAATGTTTGTGGCTTGGAAGAACTTTATTATTCTTCATTTCTTTATGTGAATTTAGGTTTTGTGATCATTGATGATGGTTTTGGGTAGATTTGTTCTATTTTTTCTGTGCCATATTGTTGGTGGTTTGGTGTTAATGATGAATGTTGTTTTTTATTCAGGACCTGCGAGGTGTTATCGTCAAATCAAGAACAAGCCTTATCCGAAGTCACGTTTCTGCCGTGGTGTTCCTGATCCTAAGATCAGAATATATGATGTCGGCATGAAGAAGAAAGGAGTTGATGAGTTTCCTTTCTGTGTCCATTTGGTCAGTTGGGAGAAGGAGAATGTTTCAAGTGAGGCTCTGGAAGCTGCCAGGATTGCTTGCAACAAGTATATGACGAAGTCTGCAGGGAAGGATGCATTCCACTTGAGAGTGAGGGTACATCCTTTCCATGTTCTTAGGATCAACAAGATGCTTTCATGTGCTGGAGCTGATAGGCTTCAGACTGGTATGAGAGGTGCTTTTGGAAAGCCACAGGGTACTTGTGCTAGAGTGGCCATTGGGCAGGTCCTTCTCTCTGTCCGCTGCAAGGACAACAACAGCCAGCATGCACAGGAGGCTCTGCGTCGTGCTAAGTTTAAGTTCCCTGGTCGTCAAAAGATCATTGTTAGCAGGAAGTGGTATGTGATTGTTCTAATGGCAACTATTTGGACATGAATACTTTTCCACAGTTGCTCACTTTGAATTATGAATAATGATACCATATGAATATTGTATAATTGCATCCTGTGATTGAATTGTTTTCTTTCATTTGTTTGTGGTTTAACTCGTGTTATTATTATTTATTTAAATACTTGCTCAGGGGATTCACCAAGTTTAGCCGTGCTGATTACATGAAGTACAAGTCCGAGAATAGGATTTTGCCTGATGGTGTTAATGCTAAGGTATTGTTTAATGTTTGGTTTTATTTTAATATACTATGTGCTGTAATTGAAATTGTGTCCTTCAATGTTAACTTGCTGAGACATTTATTTGTTTGCTAATTTGGATTTGTGTTTCTTTTTCGAATAGCCAGGAATGCATGGAGTATTTTCTTGAATGAATTTTCCTTGTGCACTCAATTGATTCTTTTCTCTTTTCTTTAGTTATTCTTTGTGTAGATAATTTTCCTTTTAACTTAAAATCTATTTCTTGTGGTTTTGCAGCTTCTTGGGTGCCATGGACCTTTGGCTAACCGCCAACCTGGAAGAGCTTTTATTGACAGTGCTACTCCTATTGCTTAGGCCGTCTTTCTTTGAATTTCTT
Organism: Crotalaria pallida; assembly: GCA_037953625.1. Lineage (NCBI taxonomy): Eukaryota > Viridiplantae > Streptophyta > Magnoliopsida > Fabales > Fabaceae > Crotalaria > Crotalaria pallida. The sequence continues at coordinate 149,210,119 of CM075651.1, read as the reverse complement.
ATTTTTCAGTGCATTTTATTAAACTAAGTTGAGTTAAATTTCTGTTTTATACTTGGGATAATGTTGTGTTTTCCTCCGTTGTCTATTGACCTTTTATGGTTTATAAAGTTGTCCTGTTTTGATTTTGGTTAACTTACTATTCGTAAGTGCTGGCATAGTTGACAGAAGATAAGCATTGACATATTGGTGAAATGTGATAATATTGAACCAATAATGATAAAGCAGACGTTAGGGTTTAAAACAAAGGGGAATTAATTTTGGCCATGAAAATCATATCGTTTTTTTTGTTCTTTGCATACATGTAAAACCATTTTTGAACATGAAGATTAATAGAACATAATCAAAACGAGATGATTTAAACGTAATGATACGAAAACCATTTACTTCAACTTGGTACTTAAGTTTTCTTTCTTATTTGTGCGAGTGATGATCGATGAATGTTTTGTTGGGTGAGGGTTTGTAAACTTAATTTTAGATCAATTCGATTTTACAAATTGATTTGGTTAAAAGTAAGTTTGAGATCAACTGTTTTTGCAAGAACATATTTAGATGAATAATAAGAGCATGTTTGGTTTACTCATAAAATATCAATTTTGATCTTAAAATTACGTTGGAGTAGAAGTAACTGTTATTAGTGTTGTGTTCCAAAATTGATTATGGGTTAACTTATCGCGTAATGAAACATATACTAAGTATATGATATAAATTAAGTATTTATTATTTTATTAAAAAGGTAAGATGTAAAGTTTAAAATATAAAAGAGATACTGTAGTTAAATAAATGCTAACGTGATTTACAAAGGCATGAGCAACGAACGTAATTTTTCTACGTTTGGAATAGAAAATTATTTTTAGAAAATAGAGTATATGACAAACGTTGGAATCACGTTGTCCCATCGGTGGGGATTTTTCCTCGCGGAGACGGAGAAGAAATTTTTCCCAAGATAATTTTGGGACGGAGAATAAGATTTGTTCTCCCGTCCCCGTGGAGATCCCGTCCCCAAACATTTACATATATGCCCTTATAAATTTATTTGTATATAAATTTAATATTAGGTGTTTTTGTAATTTCAAATCTATTATTATAATTTCAATAATAATTTCAAAAAATACACTAGATTGCTGAATTAAAAAGTTAGAATAGAAAATTAGAAATTCACAAAATAAAAACTCTATATATTACCCTCCTCCTCCTTCTCCTTCTTCTTCTTCTTCTTCTTCTTCTTCTATACTTTCTCCACTCCCTTCTTCTCTCTTCTACTGTTTTATAGACTACAGTTCTACGAATTTAAAGCAACAATGCGTCTAATGAAAACCTCGGCCACTTTGTTGAAAGCAAAAATCAACTACGAATTTTAAGTTTTTTTTTTTTATATTGAAATATTATTTCAGTTTGTAATTTTGCTTTAATCTCAGGTTTGAAGACACTTTTGGATTTCTTGAATGTTATGTGTACGTGGGTGACAAAGCTATCATTTGATACATTTGTTTAGTTTTATCATATTTTTAGATTGAATTTTTTGAATTTTAATGATTATTTTTTCTGCGGTATACAGGTTTAAAAATTCTATTAAGCAAGGTTAATTTTACATCGCTATGAAACTTTTTAAATATTTAGCATATGTTTAGGTTCCCCGTGAATATCCGTGGGAATCTGTGTGGTGGTGGGGAATGGGGATGGGGAACCATCTCTCGGGTTTGGGATGAGGATGAAATGGAATCCGAGAATGATGAATGACAAAGTACTCCCCGCCCTCTTGCCATCCCTACATACACCGAGTTGTGCGGCATTAAAGGGTGCATTTGCAAATGTTGACACTTTATACCAGTAAAGAATCATTGGATATCGTGGAACCAATCCCACAACATCTTAACTCGGTTTTCCCTTATTCAACGATAACATGTTTAGTTTTGGAGCTAGAAAATCAATTCTGACTTCAAAACCACGTCACAATCAAACATGCACTACTTGTCGCCACCCTTAACCCAAGCCAACCCTTCCCACTAAAACCCTCCCTTCTATTTCAAAATTCTTTTGTTCATTCTTATCGTGTCCTATATTATTTAGACTCTCAATTTTAAAATTCCATATATTAGGAGATTAATTGGAGTTTGGGCAAGGAGCTCTATGTAAGGCGGGATGACTCTTATGATATTTATTTTTCATTAACAAGACTCGGATTTGAGAATTGAGATCTTATTTTTAGAGGGAATGAAGCTTCTCTTTTTATCAATCATAGTTGGTTCTTTTGAATCCCCCTATTGTCAAACATGAGGGGTTGTTGAGTAACATCAGCACGTGGACTGGCACAGAAGTACATTGAATACCGTCTTTTTTGGAAATGGAAGGATTTAAGACACAGCATTGGCTGCCACTGCTCAAGATGTAGTCAACTTTCACTGCGTGCATTTAAGTGTGAAAAATGATTTCTGAAATCAAGCTGGCTTGTGTTTTTTCACATTATCATTTGAATAAAGAGACGCATGGACACAACAAACACATAGTCAAGGACTCAAATTTTGAGAGGAACCATTCTCATTTAAGCCTTTTTTTGTACTCTTCATATAACCTTGCATTGCAAGCAATATACGTGAGCTGAGAGAAATCCCGTTTAACATCACTCCTTGCATAATTGGGCACTTGTTTTTTTGGTCTTGTAGGAAACTGGCTTCAAGTTCATGTTTATATCTTTTAAGGCTAATGTCCCAAACTCAACTATTCAATGTTTGTTTTTTAATTTTTTTAGTTAAAATAAATAACAGTGGCAAATACTAATGGTGCTTTAAGATTTGATTAGAAATAGAATTAATATGTTATTGGTACAATCATCAAGTGTGTACATCAGTTGTCGCATAATGTTCAAGTTTAACCACATGTCTCGAGTTCACGGAAATGGAGCTACGTAAGTAGAACTTTGTGATTCATAATGGTCATGCCTTACTCAAACATTACTCTCTCCGTGGAAGATACCTATAGTCCAGGAAAAAAAACCAATAATTAATTAAAAGCTGTGATTTCCAATTTAAAAGCTCTTTTTTTTTTATTGGGTTTACATAGAGTTAAAACTTTAATTACATGTGTTACTAGATGAAACCAATATGAGGTTTTTGGTAGCTACAGCACTATATGGTCCCTCAACAGTAATCTCTCAAAGACATGCCATCAATTTCTCCTCGGTGTAACACCACTTCATTTCAAACGTTTAGACTATAAATCTTTCCTTTTTCCTAATATGGTGACCTGATTTCAACAGCAACAGGTGGACATTAATGTAAATGGTTACTTGTTAGTTAGACAGAAGACTTTGTTGGTTAACTTAACTCCCTCATTATTGCTGTCGTTGTTTTTAAGTAGGAAAATGGTGTTTGGTTCTTCCATCAAGAGTTAAACTTGCTCTTTGTCAGTATTGACAGGAGAAGAAATCAGATTCACTTTATTGGCAAACGATGGTGCCCCTTAGTGGTACTTGTACAGTTGTACCTATAAGTGATGTGACATAATATGGTATTAAGTTACATCATGTAATTTTATCTTTTCCACAATTTCACATGCACTCACCTGACTATTACTATTTTTTTTTTATTTAAATGCATTTTTTGTCCCTTAACTTTTATTGTTTATGTGTGAAGTTCGGTCACTGATTTTTTTAGATAGTTTTGATTTTCAATCTTTTTTTAGCATTATTAGTCCTTCCATCAATTTTTGTTTAGTATCGTTAGTGCTTCCATTTTTAGGGGGTATTATAGACTCTTCAAATTGGTCTGGAATGCACAGTGTGCTGTCACCGACTCCAACAATGCTAACCTCTTTATTTATTGCATAGTTTGATATCATAAGTTGCATGCTCAAAAAGTTAAGTCCTGTTGCACTTCATTTCATTTGATCCCCATTCAATGGAAAACGAGAGAGATTTTGTGCTTTTAGCACTTCTTTACCTGAATGATATCATCTGCTCGTTTTTGTGAATAGCTGTTTCACTCTATGATGTGTTGTTGGTGTGCTGAAACTGAATTTCATACAACTAAGGTAAGTTCTCTTAATTCCTAGAAGATTCAAATTTTAATACTAGCTTGCCTTCCCTAAATTGCATAATGAATGTGTAACTTTCTCCACTGTTAAAGCATGTATAAGACTGTCATAATATTCTTATATAATCAACATATACGTTTTTTTTTTTGTGTGTAATAATATGCTTGCTTTGAGTTGTTTTAGACTTCTAGAGAATCACTTGACCCTTCTGCATCACTTTTTATTATCCTTTGTTCTCTACATTTCTAAATCTGGTCCCAAAGACAAATAGTTTTCAGTACTATAACAAAACCTTTTTGGAGTCTGCACTGACCAGGTGAGGTGGTAAAAACTAGGAATGAACACTAATGATTTACTGTATCATTTCAAATTAGGACAGTGCAGCCAACTTTAAGCAAAGAATGCTTTATCTTTATAAAGCACCAAAGAGAATCAAACATTAGCTTTTTCTTTTTTGTGTTCTATTTTTCTTGGATATTTAATTATCCACCATGCTCTTTCCCCTTGTCCCTTCTTTGCATGTTTTTGAAACATACAAGAACTTATATTATGTGGAAATTTCTTTTCTTTTCTTTCCTTTTTTGTGGTATAATATGTGGGAATTTATTATTGTTTTTAAGTGTAGTGGGAATTTCTTTATTCTCGGTAAAAGTTTCACTTTAGTCCCCATTAACTAAAGTTCACAGGCAAGCCAAACTTTTCTCTTTTTCTTTTTGATTGAAAGAGTTGGAATGACACATCAAGTATTGAAATAATGTACTTGACTCAATGATGCATCTGAAAGAAGGGTGTCCCTTTACTATCTTCAAAATCTGCTTAATGGTAAGTATGTGTAACAGTCTTGATATATTTTTTTTTGGTTCTATGTAAAGAAGCTATAAGCAATAGGTAATACTTTCAGGCTTTCAGCATTAACAAAATATATTCTCAGGATAAAATTCAAGTATCAAGAGAAAGGAGTTGGTTCAAGTAATTTAATTTTATTTCTGCTCAATTTCTAAAATTAATCTGTGAATTAATGAAAACTACTACTATCTTATGTTTGAGTTCTGCATCATCACTTTCTAAATGGCACATCATTGTTTATAGACTAAATTCATGCTTTATTATTGACTTTGAACATGATCTTGTTCTACCTTATAGTATCTATAAGATCAGCTAATAATTTGCCATAATTTTCTAATGTCAAACCAGGAAAGGATGAAGAGCAGAGCAGATAAGGTCAGAACTTAGAACTATCACTTGCCTCCATTTCACACCAAACAAGCATCCATGAAGATCCACTTCTCTATTCCTCCACTTGTTCTTCTAAGCTTCTTTGGCTTAATTATAGCTGACTTGAACTCTGACAAACAAGCACTCCTTGAGTTTTCTTCTAAAGTTCCACATCCCCCTAGGTTAAACTGGAATGATACTACTCCAATTTGCACTTCATGGCATGGTGTGCTTTGCAACTCAAATGGAACAAGTGTCATTGGTATATATCTTCCTGGTGTAGGACTCAAAGGCTCCATTCCTGAGAACAGCATAGGAAAACTAAATTCCCTTAGAATCCTTAGCCTTCATTCCAATGGTCTTGAAGGAAATCTTCCTTCTGACATTCTCTCCATTCCTTCACTCCAATATGCACTCCTTCACCATAACAACTTCTCAGGTCTTATCCCTTCCTATGTCTCCCCTAAACTCATTGCATTTGATATTTCTTTTAACTCCTTCTCTGGCAGTATCCCACCTACATTTCAAAACCTGAGAAGACTCACTTGGTTTTATCTCCAAAACAATTCCATCTCTGGACCTATTCCAGAATTCAACCTTCCAAGGCTCAAATCTTTGAATTTGAGCTATAATCACTTGAATGGCTCAATTCCAAATTCCATTAATAAGTTCCCTAATACTTCTTTTGTTGGGAACTCTCTCTTATGTGGACCACCTCTCAATGAATGTCATGCAAATGCATCCAATCCTGCTCCATCTCCTTCTCCTGTTTATCAACCTCTCTCTCCAGATACTACACAAAATAAAAAACCTACTACTTCTAAGAAAAGTTTTGGCCTAGCTTCTATACTTGCTCTAGTAATTGGAGGCTGTGCCTTCTTCTCTTTTATAGCTTTAATTGTCTCTATATGCTGTCTGAAGAGGAAAAACAGCAAAAGCAATGGTATACTCAAAGGAAAGGCATCTTGTGCTGGAAAGAATGAGGTTTCAAAGAGTTTTGGGAGCGGCGTGCAAGCTGCCGAAAAGAACAAGTTGTTCTTCTTCGAAGGTTGCTCATATAGCTTTGACCTTGAAGATTTGTTAAAAGCTTCAGCTGAAGTTCTTGGAAAGGGGAGCTATGGAACAACATACAAGGCTTCTTTGGAGGAGGGAACAATAGTGGTAGTTAAAAGGATGAGGGAAGTTGTGGTTGGAAAGAAGGAGTTTGAGCAGCAAATGGAAGTTGTAGGGAGAATTGGAAGGCACCCTAATGTTATGCCTCTTAGAGCTTATTACTATTCCAAAGATGAGAAACTTATAGTTTACAACTACATGCCTGGAGGAAGCTTGTTTAACATGTTGCATGGTAAGTTTTGCATTGATCCATTGTTCCTCTTTGCTTCATTACTTTATGCACTAACCTCTTCATCATTAGATTTTATTAGCAATAAGAAATTTATGTAACTTACTGTCACATACTCACATGTATTTACTATATACTCAATTGTAATGAAGCTATATCTATGCCTTATCCTTATATATATATATATATATATATATATATATATATATATATATATATATATATATATGCTTCCAAAACAACAATAGGGAACAGGGGAGCAGGAAGGACTCCATTAAACTGGGATTCAAGAATGAAGATTGCAATCGGAGCTGCAAAAGGAATCACCTTCATTCACTCAGAGGGTGGTCCAAAGTTCACTCATGGCAACATAAAGTCATCCAATGTGCTCATAATAACCCAAGAAAATGATTGTTGCATCACTGATGTAGGACTAACTCCTCTAATGAACATTCCATCAACAACCATGTCAAGAGCCAACGGCTATTGCGCTCCGGAAGTGACCGAATCCAAGAAGTTCACTCATAAGTCAGATGTTTACAGCTTCGGGGTGATCCTTCTTGAAATGCTTACAGGAAAGACTCCACTTGGATATCCTGCTTATGATAATGACATGGTTGATCTTCCAAGGTACTACATATTGTAAACAGTATTTTTTTAAAATAACTAAATAAAAATATTTACTACATATGCATACATATATTTTTCATGTATTTGACCTCTCGTTTTGATGTTTTTTGGATCCGTCCCTGAAGGTGGGTAAGGTCCGTGGTTCGTGAGGAATGGACAGCTGAAGTTTTTGATGAGGAACTACTTAGAGGGCAATATAATGAAGAGGAGATGGTGCAGATGCTTCAGATTGCACTTGCATGTGTTGCAAAGGTGGCAGATAGTAGGCCTACAATGGAAGAAGCTGTAAGAACTATAGAGGAAATTAGACAGCCTGAGTTGAGGAACCGTACATCCTCTGAGTCTGAATCTATTGTATAAACAACATGGAAGTTTTTTGTGCAATTCAGAATTTTCATCTTCTCTGTGAAAATGTATGCGCAATGCACATTTAGGCTTTCCTTGTATTCTGTCTCCAAGCAATGAGCATGCTTCTTTTGTTAGAATACTAATGTTTCAATATGCAACTTTCATTTGGAAAATTATATTTTTGCATACTGCTGCATCATAAGTTTTATATTTTAAAAAAATAAAATAAGAGTGTTATTAGAACATGTATGTAAAATATGCATGGATAATATCATTATGGTTCTCATTATCAACCCTTCTATTTGAAATTTTTGCCTAATTTTTATTCAGTCAACAAAAATAATTCAAGTGTCACCATTTTACTATATATAGTATCTTGATTTTTGAGAATGACTATCTTTAAGTATGATTCGTCTTAACTCTTAAGAGATTAGGCTTTTTTATCTATGTTTTATTTGAAAAAGGACTAATTGGAGATTTTATAAGGAAAAGAAAAGAAGGGAAAATGAATGAGAAATGGATGACACATATGTAAGAATTGAACTCGTGCGTGCAACTTGATTAAACCTATTGAGCTGTATCTAAGGGAACAGTCTCCCAACCTAAATTTATAACATCAAAGAAGGGAAAAGAAAAAGGGAGGGCCTAATGAAATAAAAATAGTTAAGATTTTAAACATCAATAGACCTTGTTTTTACCATTCATTATTGGGAGGACATATGTCAATTTTGTTTGGCACTCATTTCTAATCTTGGATTCATTACTCATTAGTACAACTCACAAGACAATACCACCTCTGCAACTGCAAAATTTCAATTTGACCGGGAATGACTCAGATATTAAAATAAGTAATCTTCTCAATCCAATTCCTATTATCATGTTGTTATAATAGCAAGACATTTAAAAAAAATAAAATTAAAAGGAAATTAGTTTTAAAAAAAGATCTTTCCTTTCTGCCATTGACCATTTCCCATGATCCATGAATGACAAGGGAATTGCATTTCATTAAAAAAAAACACCATTTTCCTCAAGAAATTCTGGGTTTTATACTATTGACAAATTTGAGCTGGGAATTATGGTATTTTAAATCAACACTTCTCATTTCATCTTTTTTCACTTTCAAATTCTTTTAACTTGCCCCCTTTGTTTGTGGCAGGAAGGACCTTGTTAATTTGCATATTATTTTTTTCATTTCTTTAGTTCTTTATTTTATAATTTAGGTCAAGTTTAATATGAGATGCCATGCAAACTTTAATTGACCGTTATTTTGGATTGCATTTCATGTCCTTGACCTTTTTGTGCTATGAGTAATGTTAATATAGATTTAGGTTCACATTAAAAATACATGCATATTATGAAATTCAATGACAATGCTTCTGTGCTATAGGGGCATAACAATATTTTTATATCAAGAATGATAGACCTAATTTTCATGTTCTAGTTTAACATTTAAATCTATGTTTGCATGAAAAAAGAGATTTTTCTGTACTCGTCATTGTTTTATATGATGAAACAATACAACAGCACATTCTAGCATCAGGCTGCTGCAACTTCAATGCAGAAGAGCTTTCTTCTTTTTATAAGCATATTTCTAATGCCATACATTTATTAGGCTATAAAGTTTGTTGAAACTCATGATAACTATTCTATTGTTCAGAATTCAGATGATATAGTAGTTTCTTATTCCCTAAATGCAGTAATAGGAAAGGGAAAAAAAAAAGTATCAGCTGAGTGATCATTGAAGAATTCAAAATTGGAAGGCGGTTATTTTCACACCGGTATGTGAACACCTAAAACTTCAATTCAGTGATATGTACATGTTTAAAGCAGGTTTAATTTCTCTTGATATTCACTGTCTTATAGAGCTACTTGGCAGGTTTTGTCTCAGGAGCCTGCTATAAGTTAATCATCAAGGTCCCATTGTAAATGATCAATGGGCTGTTGTCTCTCATGTTCAAATTGTTGTTGTTGTTGTTGTAAAGTACGGTGTCGTTGTTGTTGTTGCTGTAAAGTACCAAGGTGCAGTTGCTGTAATTGTTGCTCTAAAGGACCGAGGTTCAGTTGTGCATGGTTAATGTGCTGTTTTTTCCCCAAGGCCAAACCCAAGGTAATTTTTCTCTTTGCTTTGTCTTTCAGATTTTAAACTTGTAAATAGTAAGGTCACTCTTTTCCTTTCGGTATCCATTTCTTGAATGCCTCTGTTGGTACCTGTACTAGATTTTCTAAATGAGTCTTTTTATCTGATATCTCCAATCATTCATGCTCATCTTAAAAGTAGATCCAACTTTGTGGAAAGTTATGGTCTACTCTCTTCTGAATGTTTTATGATTCTCCCTCATTGAAGATGCTTTGTTGTAATAAAATGTTACAGTCTTTTAAAGCATATATGTCAAACTTGCAGCCATAATAATCATCATTAGCATTTTTTTCAACTTCTTATTGCTATTTGAATGACTTCACTCTAGTCAAGTGTGGTTATGAGCCTACAAAGTACAACCTGTGAAGCTTCTAAAGTTGCTAACAGTCTGCCAACATAAGAATTAAACCAACAATGTTCTGCAGAAACATTTGGACAACGTATTTGATATATTGAGAATTTCGCTAGTATGCATTGTTTGCATTTCATTACTATCTGTAAATTCAAATCGTAGACAATCCTTGATAAGTTTGCAATTTTCATCTGAAAAAAAGATCTCTCCATTGTTTGTCTTCCCTCCTTTGATTTTTGTTGTTGTTAAGGTATATGTCCCAAAAAAATGTATATCCACATACAATTTGCATGTATATGGGGGCATATACTCACAAGTCACAGAATCAAATATGTTAACAACTTTAAAAGTTCAACCCTCAAGATAAAGTTTAATGCTAAATAATTGACTTATATCAGCTATGGTGTGATAAGTTAATTACCATCATGAGTTAAAATCTTTAGATATATCATATAGTTCTTATTTTCTTCGTATAAAAAACATAGTTTATTTCTGTCTACTGAACTCAAAATTGGATGATTGTTGCAGTTAACCACAAGTGATAGTGGTAAGGTTTATCCTGGGGTACAGTTTTTTCCTAGAAATGTGCACCGTATAACTTCAATGCAGAGTTGGGAAGCAAAGCTATCACAAGCCAACAAGGATGGCAAGACTGTAAGTTTTTAGTGCAATGCATAATTGATATGGAATGAAGGATCTTATTTGGTATTTCATTTTACATATTTACGGCTTTATTGATAGAACAAAAAGATATAATTAAGATTAAGATAAAGTACAAAGGAGCAGAAAGGAGTACAAGACATTCTCCTAATATGGTCAACTTCTAAATAATAATATATGCTTTTTGATCGCTAGTTTTATATATTGTAGATAATACTTTTACGCTTAACATTCTCTAACAAACTGATTTTTGGGTGGATCCATTCAACAGGTTGTTGCAAATTTTAGTGCATCTTGGTCTCATCCATGTAGAGATATAATGCCAACCTACTTTGAGCTAGCCAACAAATATTCATTCCTTGTGTTTCTTACGGTGGATGCTGATGAGCTTGCTGTAAGTAAAAAGGTTTCCTAATGCAGCACATAATGGTTATAAAATCATGAAAATTTTCCTATGATGTCTCTGATTTCCTTGTCTTCCAAGTTACATGCCCTTTATAGCTTCAAATGTAACTGACTTTTAGGAGGCAAATTCATTCACTTGTGTTTTACAAGATTAGAAAAGTTTTTTGTTATGGGCACATTTTATGGTTAGTAGGCTAGGCTTTAAGCTTACTATTTAACAATTTTTACAAAATTAACTTTATTCAGTATATTTTAGGCAAATAAGATTTATTTGTGTTGGTTGCATGTAGGAGTTATGTACTTCATGGAATATTAATGCAACCCCAACATTCTATTTTCTTAAAGATGGACGGCAATTAGACAAATTTGTTGGTGCCGACAAGTTAGAGCTTAAGAAGAAGGTGGCTGCTGTGGCTGATTCAGCAACCAAGGCTCACAACTGACTCATTGACTGCATCCTTATGTTAGCATACTCATGCAAAAATTAGATGTTACCTTTAAAGGCATTGAAAGTTGAAACAGTTCAAGCAGTTCTAATGTATGTAAGTGGTTTGTACGTTAGAGAGCCAACTACAAGAAGTTTTTCTTTTTTAATGCAGAGAAACTCGAGTAATTGCATGTCTGCAAACTTTATATGCTTATTTCTTCCAAATACAATTACTTCTTTGTAAACTGTAAAGTATTGGTTACTTTTGACTAAAATGTCTGGCAAAAGTTTAGAATATAAAAATGCATTGTCATGTATTTTGAGCAACGGATAACATTTGATGATTGATCACCTGATCTTAGCTGCTAGTATTCCTCTTTTTAACTTTACATGTATTAAAACTTCAATTGGTAAATAAATACAAAAAAGATTACTAAACACCAGTGGATTAATTGTAAACTCTTAATTAAATACATACAAAAGAGAAGGAAAATTAAATCAATGGCTAAGATTGAAGAAAAATAAAATGTCGAGATGATGCCACATTACTCTTGTTTTTTAGTAATTTAATATTAATGTTCAAATTTTTTTATTATGACAAACCTGCTACAACGGGTAACTTAGGGGGGTCCTTCCAAGAACCCAAGTGTTTACACTTTCAATGTAACTAAAAAAATCCATAAACACAGTTTGTTTTGTTTTTGTATTCTTTACAGAAAACAAAAATTGCTGCTGACTGAGTGGCCAATTATCCTTGGAAGAAAATTCCAGTATATCTTAAAAAAGTATTCTACTCCATGATGCCTTTTCCAACCACAGCAGATATATTTGTACCTACTCATTTGTTTTTGTAGTTTTCCTGCTATGTTGCTGTTGTTGTTGTTTGGAATCAATTGGCTGTTCTTTTTTCTGTTTTCATCTTTGATATCATAGTTACTCTTAGGGTATCAACGCTAGTGCGGAAGCGAAAAGATCAAATTAATTGGGAATTTAAAGAGAAGTTAAAATAAAATAGGCAAGATAGACACACAATATTTAATATGGAAAAACCTCTCCAATTTAGAGAGTAAAAAAAACCACGGGATAAAGAGCAATTACACTATGAAAAGGGAGAGTACAACAGATCCTCTTGTAATTATTCTTATAATTATGAGGATAAAAGAAAGAAAAATTTCTCTCACAAAATACTCTCTCTAATGGAACTAAATGAGCCTAAAAATCTCAATATTCTTAGAGGAACAAAAACTGAGAATATAAAATATAACAATTGTGTTTTATGAAGACACAGTACACAAGATATATTGTATGAGATGTATATATTTTGATGTGTGTGTTGATTTGTGTGTTAATCTATATGTGTATGTCTTCATGTCTCTGCCTCACGTTCTCCTTTTATAGGCAAAGTGAGTAAACTATGGCATGCCAAACATTCAAAGACGGTGCAACTATTTTGGAAAGAGTGTGAACACATGTAAACTAATTTTCCAAGTTGTATTGCCATTGTTGAATTTGCTTCCTCCAACTAGATTAGGACGCTGGATGGTGGATTGAATTTGGAGCCACCTCTAGCTGCAGTTAGTTGCAGCTTTTGACCAACAGTTACTTTTTCAAGAAAAATGAGAAGTGGTGTATTTTAATACAACAAGATCAGGAAACTGGACAAGACAACTCTCCTAGCTCAGTTACATCAATCTCATTGCATTTCCTTCCCTTTAAGTCCTTTTTAAGATTTAAATTTGTTTAATGTGCAGAGTGCAAACATGAGTAACAATGGAAAATAAAAAGTTAGCAAGGCATAGTCTTGTAGTTTACGTGGATTAGGCCACGAATACGGTCTGTTGTCAATTCAACAGTATCAACAAACAAAGCATATTTGGAAACTTCATGGATTTCATCTGTCTTTATGCATCCACAAGAATAGAATATCCTAAGGGAAGCCTAGGAATAGGATCCCTGGTCAAGAGGAATAAAAAAAGAAGGTAAATGCAGGCAGTATTGTTTAAGAAATAAGATAAAAACAAAGACAAAAATTATAAACATGCTACTTTTTTATGGTTTACACTCAAACAATTTTTTTACACCTAGTTAATGATATACAAATTCGTGGTTAATTACCTCTAGTAGATGATCTAGACTCTAGAGTTAACCATTAACCGTGAATGCACTGTCCAACACCTATTAACCATCTATCATACTTGAAATTTATACATTATTACCAATCATGTGAAAAAAAAAAATGATGTGAAAATAATGTGAGAAGGAGTGGAAAACAGAATCAGTGCCTTCATCAACTACCCTTTTTATAATCAGTTGGAAGCCAGCTTAGGATGGAAACTGATTGCAGCTTAGCGCTAAGCAATTTGTTTTCCCAAATATCAATGTGTTTTCTGTTGATGCAATCAATGTTCAATTAGAGTTAGTCTTGGTTAATCACATTCTATCATAGCGATTCAAATCCATATTTGAAATTTGATAGGTTCTAGAGACCATGTTTTAAGTACACCAAATTTTAAAATTGTTTTTATATCTGCAAACAATAATTTGAATGTCTACAAAATAATGTCATAATGTTGCCAAAACGTGGCTAGATATTTGAGAATTTGTATTTAAATAACTCGTTAGAAACTATGATAATTTTCCAGCTTTTACAAGGCAATGCCATTTGTCTAAATCACAAAAGACAAGTGAAGCTGTTCACAATGCAGCTCCTTATAAACTTATCATGTTCCTTCTCTTTTCCTTTGCTAACACTTCTCCATCAGATACTATCCTTAGTTCATCAGCACCATGGACAACAAGAGCCAAGGTGTTTTCTCAGCTCTAGACAATGCCAAGACTCAAGGCTATCATTACAAGGCCATTGTGATTGCTGGCATGGGATTCTTTACTGATGCATATGATCTATTCTGCATCACTGCGGTTGCAAAACTAATTGGTCGCTTGTACTACTTTGACCCGACTACTCATAGTCCAGGAAAGCTTCCAACCGATGTCAACAATGCCATAACCGGTGTTGCATTGTGTGGAACCCTTGCCGGGCAACTCTTCTTTGGCTGGCTTGGTGATATACTTGGCAGAAAAAAAGTTTATGGCATAACACTTGTAATCATGGTTGGTTGTGCCTTAGCATCAGGCCTTTCATTTGGTTCCACATCAAAAAGTGTGGTTGGTAGTTTATGCTTCTTCAGGTTCTGGTTGGGATTTGGCATCGGAGGTGACTACCCTCTATCGGCTGTCATAATGTCGGAATATGCCAATCAGAAAACTAGAGGTGGATTCATTGCTGCTGTCTTTGCAATGCAGGGAATTGGAATACTGGTTGCTGGATTTGTTGCTATGTTTGTTTCATATCTATTCTTATCATATTACCCGGCTCATGATTTTGCAACTGATCCTGTGCTATCTACTCAGCCAGAAGGGGATTTTATTTGGAGAATTGTGCTCATGTTAGGAGCGTTTCCTGCAGGGCTGACTTTTTACTGGAGAATGAAAATGCCTGAAACTGCTAGGTACACTGCCTTAGTGGAAGGAGACCATAAAAAAGCAGTTGAAGACATGACCAAAGTTCTTGATAAGGACATACCCTTACAAGAACCAAATTTCAGGGTTGCTGCCATGCCATCAAACCCTTCATATGGAATATTCTCTTCTGAGTTTATTGATAAGCATGGCCTTCACCTTCTAGGAACCACCAGCACATGGTTCTTGTTGGATATTGCCTTCTATAGCCTTCAACTCACACAGAAGGATATTTATCCTGCCAGTGGACTTGTCCACAAGGCTTCCAAAATGAATGCTATAGAGGAAGTGTTTCAACTATCAAGAGCAATGTTTCTGGTGGCCCTTATTGCCACTGTTCCTGGATATTGGTGCACAGTTTTCCTCATCGACAAGATTGGAAGGTTCAAAATCCAACTTGGTGGATTCCTTGTAATGTCTATTTGCATGTGGTTTCTTGGACACAATTATAGAGATTATAGAGGAGAGTCTGAATGTGGCTCAGACGCAAAAACTGAATATTGTAATGGACACCCTATCAAGTTTGTCTTCCTTTATGGACTAACCTTCTTCTTTGCCAACTTTGGACCCAATAGCACAACATTTATAGTTCCAGCAGAGTTGTTCCCTGCTAGGTTCCGTTCGACATGCCATGGTATATCCGCTGCAGCGGGGAAATCAGGAGCTATAATCGGTGCCTTTGTGGTGCAAAGCTATATCGATAATGCGGCAAACAAAACAAATCGAACCAAGAATGCAATTATGGCTCTTGCTGTTGTCAACTTACTTGGATTCATTTGCACTTTCTTGGTGCCAGAAACACGAGGCCGGTCACTTGAAGAAATATCAGGAGAGGATAAAGAACTCCACAATGTTACTATTGAAGACAAAGCAAATGAGCCAAAAAATGATGCAAATGAGAAAACAAATGATGCAAAAGAGGGAGCATAAAAAACTAGTGTTGATAAATCTCATGAAGACTTAATAGTTTAGTTCCTAAGCATCCAAAAAGAATAAGGCAGAAGCATCATATAGAGAATAAGGTGAAGAACCAGAAATAATTACGTTTGTTCAGGAGTCTCTCCAACAGGTGCTTCTCCCTTTTTACAATTACCAACACTGAAGGAGCCAAAAGGACAATGTATGAGTCTTTCATTAACTACTAGAATAAGTGCTTCTTGTTTAAGTATGTATATTTTAAGTTCTTTTTTAGTCTATAGCACAACTTGAAGAACTAAAACGAATAATGGTTGTTATTGTTGTAATCTCTAATATAAGTGCTTCTGTTTAATGCATATGTAATAAACTTAATTTTAAAAGTAGCTCTACTATAGAACAACCAAATCCTTACACTACATTATTCATTTCCTAATGTGTTGGTGCCTTCAATTTTTACCACTCTTTCTTTATTCTTGTTTCTTGATCTTCTAAGTTTTATTCTTTCAATATGTATGATTTTTGAATCCACCCCCCACCAAATCCTGCTATTGTTTGTTCTATCAGGAAAAAAGTGTTCTGCTCCATTCACCTTGTCTATCAAAAATTTTGTATAAAAGTTAAAAATTTTAGACAAGTGTCGCTTATTTAAGATATCAACCAGGTGTTGGAATCGATAAATTTTTTTTTCTAAATTGAACACTTTAAATGAAATATCTAACGAGTGTTAAATGAATATCAATATTGGATGTGCGTCAAATATAGGAACACATCTATAAGAAAAGATGTTGATGCTTATTAGATTAGCATGCAATAAGCCATAGAAGGAGGATATAATGGTTTAATTTCCAATGCTTTTTCGTTTTTTTTTTCTCAATAATCAATAACCGAATTATTTTACTTTTACTTTTACTAAATAAATCTTGGTTTAGATTAAAAAACACACTTCAAGTACCACATGACATAGGTTATACCCCTCAAAATAAAATAAAAATCACCAAACGTTATATCTTTATTTTTTTAAAAAAAAAGTGCCAAACGTTGTAATAGTTAACTGCCAATAACTAACGCTAAAGAATTTCACTTTCAAATTGTTTCCATTTCAATTTCAAACCACTATATATAGTATATAGACCCCTGAAGCCAATGGCCATTTCATTCATTCAACAAACTGCATGCATATTCATCTCTTCCAAAGGCTGCAATGGATCCAACTGAACAACAAATTGGAATCAAAGTTTACAATACAACCCCGCCAAAGCCGCCACCCCTACCACCACCACTACCACAGGATGGCATGCCGCCGGCGCCAGGCCAAAAGCGGCGTGCCATGATGGCGAAAGGTGTCCAAAAAACACTCTCAAAAACTTCACTTCTAGGAAACTTCCTTCCAACAGGGACACTCCTCACATTTGAGATGGTCCTTCCCTCCATCTCCAAGCATGGGGAGTGCTCTCATGTTCAAACCATCATGATCAATCTCCTATTAGCCCTTGGTGCACTCTCATGCTTCTTCTTTCACTTCACTGATAGCTTTCATGGCTCGGATGGGAATGTCTACTACGGGTTTGTGACCCCCAGAGGGTTGTCCGTGTTCAAACCAGGGCCCGCGGTCCAAGTTCCCAAGGAGGAGAGGTTCAAGGTTGGTTTCACTGACTTTGTCCATGCCATTATGTCAATGTTGGTGTTCGTGGCCATTGCCTTTTCGGATCACAGGGTTACTAGTTGCTTGTTTCCCGGGCGCGAGAAGGATATGGATCAGGTTAGGGACAGTTTCCCTTTGATGGTTGGAGTAGTTTGCAGCAGTTTGTTTCTTGTGTTTCCTACTTCGAGGAGCGACATGGGGTGCATGTCTGCCTAATACTGCGTGTCTACGTAGGTACAACCAATCAGAATAACATGATAAAGATAATCCTAAAATAATTCTAGTAAGGATTTGTTGTTGTTCTCTTTAATATTAGTACTTTAATAAGGTAATGTGTATATGTATGTTTGTTTAAGTTATTCTATTCTATTCATTCTTTTTTTATGGTTTGTCATGTTTGTGTTGATGAGAAAAAGATTGGATGAGTGGCTTTAACTTACATTTACTTCTTGGAATCACATACAGTAGTTTTATTTAATTAAGATGCATAATCATAAAAAGGGGAGAAGAGATGCAAATGCAGAAAGCAGAACAATAATATAACAGCAAATTAAATTAAATCAGCATTGTTAAGGAAGAGGAGAAGGACCTAACGAAAGAACTTGATCAATCTTCTTCATGCACCTTTGACTCGAAAAGCCATACAAGTGTAAAATCAATTTTCAAAATAAACTTTCCTTATTGTCCGGAATTACGGTGAGCATTTCTTTGTGAAATCTTTGTTGTCTCAACTTATTAACAATCAAACAAATACTCCCTCTGACCCTTTTGGGGTTTTTCACTCCCACCAAGGAGAGTAGATAAATTTGTTAGTGGCATTGGAAATGTGAAAATTTGATATATTTTTTCAAAACTGCCCCTATAATTATTATTGGAACTCTAAAAAGTGTTGACTTTATAGGGGTGTTAGTGAAAAGAAGTAATTAAATGCTATTGAAAATTGAAAAGAGGTCTTATAAATAGGACCAAAATAAAAACCCCAAAATGGTCTTATAATTAGGACCGGAGGGAGTAAATGATAAATATTTGATTCAATCTCAAAAATGGTTACCCTCTTTCTTCATGAACATCTTATATTTACATCCTAAACATCAGAAATAAAAAGTTATAGATTGACATGGAAGCAAAGATAGTTCTAGTTCATGTTGGAACAAAAGCCAAATTGTCTAGTTCTTTCACCCGTTTGCCTTTGGTGTTTCTGCACAAGTATTTTAGTTCACAATTTTGGCCTTTTTACAATTAGCAAAAGGACAATGTTTCTGTAACTACTAGAATAAGTGCTTTTTAGTTAAGTGGGTGTATTTAAGTTCTTTATTAGTCTAGAAGACTAGCACCACTTGAAGAACCAATAAGAATAATGGTTGTTGCTGCGTGCTTTTAATGTGCATGTAGTTTTATTCTTAACTTTCAAATGTGTTGGAAATAATTCGATATTGCATTAGAAAATAAAAACAAATAAAATACAATATAAATTTGTATGATGAAGGCATTTCCGGTTGTAGACTTTAGCTTCCAAAGACTCCTAGACTTCTATGGTTTCCTTGTAAAGATCGTTGATATTGTGATTATCCCTTCCATATCGTTTATAGTCTGAAGCGACGCGCTGTCCTTAAGATCTATTTGCGCACCACGATGATCCCCTAGGATTCAACCGGCTTTTCTATGTTTGTCTCCGATACAAATATAGGCTTTCAATACCATTATTTATAATGTAACCCAAGATAAAAATATATTATTAACTTCCCTTCTTATCTTCATAAACCATAGCACCTGTTATATATATAGCTCCAAATTAAAGACACATGCAGTCATGCAGAAATGATTTTGCCGTTGCTTTCCTTCAAAGGCATTAGCTAAATTATAATAACTCTATAACTACTACATAAATATAATAACTACTACAAATATCAGTTATATATACTCCAACGAAAACAAACCATATTTAGAAAGAATATTTAATATAATATTAATATTAACCACCACCCAAATTAATAATTAATAAATTCGATTTAAAATAAATATTTTTGAAATAATAAAATATTATTTTTACAACAAAATGTAGCTCTACCAGAAGAACCAAGCACTTAAACAGATCTTCTATATGTACTTCCATTTTGTAATTTTTTTGGTGGACAGTTCTTCCGTTTTATGCGTATGTGTTGGTATTATCGTCTATTGAACTTCGAGATAAAAAGATGTGAATCTCATTTGATTTTTTTTTTCTAACAACAATTTCCTAGAAGAGATGGAGGCAGGGGGAAAAAGAGTGCGCTGGTTGTTCATCTAAATCAACAGTAACTATTAGCTTCAGAATAAGAAGTGTATAAAATGGTTACCTTATTTCTTTCATTTCATTAACATTGAATTTGGTTTGTAACAAAATGAATACGTACCAGAGAGTGGTAACGTTGTACATAAAATAAAGTGTAAGATTTAAAATATTGCTTACACAGAATTCCTCATTAGACATAATTACATGATATTAGAATAGACTCACCAGAATACAATTTTCTGAGCCATCATGTAAATTATATAACATGGCTGTTCTGATTAGACCTTTACTCTGGATAGAAATCAGGCATTTCACTAGTAAAGGAGAACCTCTTGAAGGTCTTGTCATCTGTTTTGGGACTAGCAGCTGGAGAATCCAGCAAAGGCATGGAAGTCCACCTCTGTTCAAAGTTAGCAACACAGTGCTTCCCAGCAACTTCTGGGACAAAGCTTGGTCTAATTTCCCGCGCCTCGAGTTTCTTCCAGTTCACTGACTTAAACCACTTATGGTTTTTTATCTCCTCACCACCAAGGCGTTTACTATCATCTTTCTGCAACAACTGAAGAGGAAAACAGCATTATACACATGTTAACATATAGATAACAGCAGAGGAAGAAATGAATGAAACAATTGGTCCTATAAGGGAATACTCCAGTACCATTAAAGTAGTGGATTTTTCGGAATCATACAATAATAGAAGTTTTCCCACTAGATGTGAATTTTTCAGAACCATAGTAATATATAATAAGCAAAACATGTTCTGGAAGCTAGCGATCAAAAACTATGATGGAGTTGAAAAATCGCACCCCTTTTAACAATGAATGTGCCTCACTCGACAAAAATGCTGGGAGCTTGATTTTGTCTTTTATTATTTTCTGCTGGATCTTTTGTCTATTTCCACCAGCAAAAGGAAGCTGCAATTAGAGTGAACAATAAGATAGAGTCATGAGAAATTATGGAAGTTACAATAACTTATGCAAAGACCAACGGATTGAGTCATTGAGGTATTGCCAATGCATAATTAAGTACTTCCGGGAGGCTTAAGAGTCTGAAGGAACTATGTCAGTGACTCTCACCAAATCATAGTGGATGAATAAGATAACTCTCAATCTCTAGGGAATCCTTCCCAAATTTCATTAAAGAATACTGCTAGTTAGGCCTTTTTTTGCTTTTGCCACGGAGCTTGCTGAACTGTTTCCAACAACTTCTCGGATGAGAGAGAAGCCCAAGCAGACTACTTTCATTGCTTGTTAGCAACAAAATTGCCATTTTCTATTAGCATAGTATTGGTTTTTCTCTTTTTTTTTTTTCCTGATAATTATCACACAGCTGTTGCATATAAAACAGCATTCATGTTTAAAAGTAACAATATTCAAGCTGGACTCAATACGTTAGAAGACAAATGGTTAAACATGAAAAGTTATAAAGTAAAGTTACTCAGTACAAGAGAATAGCACAATTCTTGACTGGACAAATTTATGGATCATTCACCATACGCTTAGAAGAATTCAGTTGGAGGTTGATATCACCAGCCATCATTATTTTGCAAAGTAGTTAAAATGAATCAATTTTGGTAAACACATAAGTAAAATGCTAGTCTGAGTATAATGAAGTAGTAACTTTCAAATTATTTTCATCACAGAAGAAAACTGCCTATTGCCTTTAAGATAATCAAGTTAATCTATCAAGTTCAAAGAAATCTAAGCTACATCTTTAATAGTAAAAGCGAGATAGACATATGTCAACCAGGAAAGAAAAAATTTAAGCAACCACTATTTCATTGTAATTTGTAAAAGAAGATGCTAACCTTTCCTGTAAGCATTTCATAAAGTAAAATTCCCACGCTCCACCAATCAGCTGCCTTATCATGACCTTTCCCCATGACAATTTCAGGGGCCATGTACTCTAAAGTTCCACACATAGAATTTGACCTTGCGGTCTCACTGAATTGCTTTGCCAGGCCAAAATCCGTTAACACCACCTGATATCAAGCACAGGAATTATGCCATAATGCATCATGAAAGAAGTAAGGTACAACTTACAAACCACTTTTGAACTACATAGGCATGTGGCAATTACAGACACTCAGATGTTTATGAGATCTTACATGACCGTCTGCATCGAGAAGAATATTTTCAGGTTTAAGATCCCTGTGCATTATACCATTAGCATGAAGATGAGAAACAGCGCAAATAATCTCTGCAGTATAGAAGCGTGCCAATTCCTCCCTGACAGAAGTTGAATGTATAAGACAAATACTCCTATATATTAGCATTTTATAATACAGTCGCAAAATGCAGCTTACAATTCACCTGAATAGGCCTTGTTGATAGAGCTGAAAGAAAAGGTGACCGCCATTGACAAAATCAAGCACAAGGTACAACCTATATTTGGTCTGCAAGTTAAAAATAGGTTGTGGTTATGCAAATATGACAGTATTGTGCATTTTTCCAACCTATTACTTGGATAATATGAAACACATGATATGAAAATTAAGGCCATTTAGGGAAAAAAAAAATATTACTTGGAACGAGTATCTGAGCCGTACAATAAAAGGATGGTCCACCTTTGTCAGTATATCCCTTTCTGATTTTACATATTCAACATGATTTTTCTGCATAATCTTATCCTTGCGCATGACCTTCATCGCGTATATTTCTGAAGTACCCGACTTCCTTACCTGGTACACCATACCAAAAGAACCTTGCCCAACAACCTTCAAAACTTCAAAATCCCCAACTCCAATAGTCTGCTGATTCAGACAGTGATCATTAACTTGTAAATTAGTTTCCTTAACAGAACCTTCCTTCAGTTCATTCTGTGTTTCCTCAAAGATTTCTTCCTTCACAAGATCCAACTCATCACCTGTCTCATCATGTAAGGAGAGCTTGCTAAGTTCTGACGACCGAACAATAGAGGCCACAGGGGCAAGCAAAGAATGGGAGCGGACGTGTATGACGGCAGGATCACTTGAATCCGGTGAAGCTACTAAATTTCCAGGTTTCTCAGAACTCACTGCCATTGAGGATTCAACCGGAATTGGACCAAACACATCAGAAAACTCGATATCAGATGTTGGTCCATTTGGAAAAAGCGAGTGGTTCAAGAAAGGCTTCGGAGAAAAATTCAAAAATTAAGGAAGAAAACTGTGAGGAAACCATTGTTCTTCTGCAGAAAATTACTCTAAAGAATCTTTAGTAATAATATTATATAGGTGTGCCTTGCAAGCAAAGCAAGAAGACCACAAATGGAACAAGATAGAAATCCAAGAGTGGTCTTAACTCTTAATTGATTGGAAGTGAACCTCCAGAAAACTTGGTAACAAGCAAACCAAAATCCAGAAGAAATTGCTATTGCTTCCCGGTACACAGGAAACAGTGGATGCAGCAATGCTTCTCAAATTCATGAAGATCAGGTTGTGAATGCTGTGATTCAGGAACAATATAACAGTTACTACTTCCACTTTGCATTAAATAACTAAAAAGGGAAACATGTTCAATAGAGAAAACTTCCTTGCATTAACAGTTTCAAATCATACAAATTACAAGACAAGGTTAGCATGACAAATTTATTTATTTATTTTTTATATATATAGTTTGTGAGTTCATTACAAAATTATCATGTTATCAAAACAACTAAGGATAAAAGAAGCAATCAGACTGATGAGATAACTTTGGCATCAAAGTATATTCTTTCAATTAGAACTAAATCTCAAAATCATTAACAAAAAAAGTTGCAAAAAAAAAAAAAAAAGGAAAAGAAAAGAGAATGCAGGGTAGGCAGGGGGAATGACAGAGCAGAGTCGTTAAGAAAAGGAAAATGTTTTTTTAATTAAATTATTTTCACATAAAAAATTAGTGTAGTACTACTCCCTCCTTTCCTTAATAATATAAAAATCTTTATTTATAAAACATTCTTTTTTTTTTTTTGGTTTGCACCTGGTATCCGGCCCACTAGGCCGACTAATCCAATTCAAGGGACCCGAGATTAAGGTTTTATTCTTTTATTTTCAAATACATATATTTAATTATTTCTTTTCACAAAATATTTTTATTAAATTTTAATAATAATTATAAAAATATTTTTTAATAATTATATCAAATAATAGTTACAATTCTAATACGATTAACTGTTTTTTTAATAGACCAAAAATCTCACCATGTAATCTTATATCTAAAGTAGTTCTATTAATAAAAGCTTGTTTTTTGGCTACGGCATTAGTCCTTAGAGCAGTCACACCGGTTGTCCATATCTTATATCTAAAGTAGTTCTTTGAATAAAAACTTGTTTTTTTGACACCGACATTAATCCTTAGAGTAGCCACATCGGTTGTCCTTAAAATTTTTAGGAATCCTAAATAATTTGAGACACTGATGTGTAGCATATGTTCACCATCCCGATTTTGGGAGTGTCAAAAAAGAAAGAATTGAAGGAGAGAGAAACAAATAAAATATAATAGAAAAAGAGGAAGAAGGCAACAGTAAACAACAACAACAACAAACATATGAAGAGAAGCACGTACGTAAAAATAAATCCAGGGAGCATTTAAACCATTTGTAACAAAAGAAAAATATTTGAAAAGAAAAATTAAAAAAATAATATAATGGAATGCTATTTTGGGGATTAAAATGCTATTTCAATAAAGTTAGGATATAACTTGATCGACGCCTACAAAGTCAGGAATCAATCTGATCGATTATTCATTTAAATTTATTATGGTATTTATTTAGAGAAAAATAAATAAAATATTTTTACAAAAAGTAACCGTTATAGAATAATATAGAACATTTTAAATTATAGTTATAATTTTGGTTAGAAAAATATAGTTAGTTGATGGTGATTTTAATTTATTGTAAAATATTAAGAGTGTGGGGTAGTGTGTGGTTCCCAATTTCAAGGGCAAAGGTAAGTTCCTGAGTGTGAAAAAAAAATGTGTTTATCCTTCAAAATGTAAGAAAGTGAAAAAAATAATAAAATAACGTGTGAGATCTATTTAAGGAAAAAAATTTGGTTCATCGGTGAATGCTCTTGGCCGCGTCCAAGTCCAAGCTGTATCCAAGTAACATAATGGGATGACGTGTCCTCTTTTAACCGGATATGACACTTATACGGAGTGATCATGTAGTGGTTTGTTCAATGGAAAGTTGAAGCAAACCTCTCTCTAGCTGGATTTAGTTTAGTACGTCCCATCTTAAATACTCCCTCCGTCCCTACTCAGAGGGTACTCTTGGATAAAAAATTTGTCTTAAATATAAGATCGTTGTGGTCTAAGTTTTTGTGAGAAAAAATAAATAAAATTGCATTGGAATATGAAATGAAGCTTATGACTTGAAAATTGATTCACTCCATTAAATATATATGATGAATTATTTAGAAATTAAATTAATTATTGAAAAATGAAAAAAATTATTATGTTCTAATAATTGTTAGAGGGACCAACGGTGCTTGGTTCAGTTGATGTAACGCCCCAACTGATATTAGGCCCCAACTGAAATCCTGGAAATGGGACAAGGGTGCTAGTAGCCCCGGGTTCGACTCCCACTAAAAACATCTCGCTGGGAGAGCAAGTTCGCTCCTGATTAGTCTTAAGCGCTCTCTGGTATTAAGGGTGCTCTTGGGGATACCGGTGGTTCGTAGAGGGGTATTTTTGGAAGAACATATCAATTTTAATATAGAATTCAACAACATTGGTGAACGTAAAAGTGCCTAAGAGGACCTTAAAATTAGAGAGGGAATATAAGATTATTTTAGAAAAAATTATATAATTTTTTTTAATATTATTAGTAATATTGAAAATTATATAGTTATATATTTTTTAAATTAATTTTATATTATTATTGGAACTTTAAAAAATATTGATTAAATAAAAGTATTTATGAAAAGAAATAATTTAATGTCGTTGAAAATTAGAATAGGGTTTTATATAAGACCAAAATAAAATTGGCAAAAAAATCTTATATATAAAATCAAGTGAAGTATTTGGAAAAATGATAATAATTCCTTTTAGGACATTATTTAAAAAATTAAAAAATATATATTTTATTTTGAAAATAAAGAATTAAAATTTTCATTATAATTTTTTTATTACATTTCTCAACTAATACCTTTACCTTACTTGTTATCAAAATTATGGAGCATCTTCACCCATATTTTTAGGATATTTAATCAAATGAATTCATTCAATGTTTTGAGGTAACGTATTTTTTGTTTTCTTGTGAAAGTTTACTCACACATGAGAAACCTTTTTTTTCAAATAAAATGTTAAGGGAAGCAAAAATAGATAATTTTGTATATAAAAATATCATAAATATCTATTGATAAGTGATAGATTTATATTTCCAATATTCACTTCCTTCTTTTAAATTTCTTGATAAATATTTTTAGAATATTTGTTAACAAATTTATTTCAGTTATTAGTAGCATTACACTATAAAATTTAAAAATAAAATAAAAAAAAGAGCCAAACTAAGCATTTATGACAGAGGGTAAAGAAGTGCTAGTATAAAATATCAATTTTTCATTGAAAAGTGATAATTCATCATTATGAGAACGAGTAAATTTAGTTTATCAAAATATACATACTTTTTTTACCAAAAAAAAAAATATACATACTTTTATTTAACCTTTGTCCTCGACCTTAACATAATATTAAAATTAATACTTTTTTTATTATTTAATTTTTGGGTTTTTAAGAATGATGCACATATTATTATAAATTTTATATGTATTTTGTCTAAAATATTCATATTTAATTCTTGTTAAAATTGTAGTAGTATTTAATTTTTTTTTAGGAAATGTGTTTATTAATTAATCTATAATGATTTATGGATGAAAGATAAAATAAAAATAACATTAACGAAGAATAATTGAATGAAAAGTCCAAATTTAGAAAAAAAATACAATTATTCATTAAAATTATACAAAAATTAAAAAAAAATCAACAGTTAAAGAATAATGAGAGTAAATTATAAATAAAAAATGGAACGCGTTTGAAATAGCTAAGCTTCATCCTTCAATGAGATAAGTTATTAGTCGGCCTTGAACCATCATATTATTTGTGGTCCAAACTTCAGAACAATCATGATGTGTCAAGTAAGAAAATAAAATAAAATAAATTCTAAAAAAAAAAGTGAGTGAGTAATTATTTATATGAGTAATTAGTCATTTTGGTTCCTGAGAGTGTGACCACCCGTCATTTTAGTTCCCCAGAGATCATAAATACATGTTTAGTCCATGAGAGTGTCCCACATCCGTCATTTTAGTCCCTCGGTCAACTAAGGTTAAGTAACGAAGTTAATTTTTCCGTCATTCTTTTTGTTCCCTGAAACATGCATACATAATTCATTTTGGTCCTTTTTAAATTGACAATTAATTCAATTTAATCCCTGAAAAATGTATACATAATTCAATTTGGTTCTTTTTAAATTGTCAATTAATTCAATTTAGTCCCTAATTTTTTTATAAAACAAACAACTCAACATTATGTGGTATAACATTAAAACATGTATATATATATATATATAGTGTTTGAGCAGTACCTATTCACAAAAATAATCTTTTACTCATTTTCAAGGGATATTTAAGGCATCAAAATGAAGAAATGAAGACTAAATTTAGAGATATTTTGTACATAGTTATTTTTTAATTAGTTTTGTGAACATGTGATGACTCAAATATTACATACATACAGGTTTTAATGTTATATCCCATAATGTTTAGTTGTTTGTTTTCTACTCTCTCTGTTTTATTTTGTTTGGCCTTTTAGGCCTGAACACATATATTAAGAAAGTGTTAATAATTGTAAGTTTTATGTGTATATTGTCTAAATGTCCCTATTTAATCCTTATTGAAAAGTGTAGTACTATTTAATTTAATTAATGTATAGTGGTTTAGAGATGAGAGAGATGATAAAAGTGTAATTAATGATGAGTAAGAGAAATGATTGAAATAAGGGTTAAAATTGGAAAGAAAAATTTGCTTATGCATTGGAATTGTAAAAGGCCAAACAATATGAAATACACTAAGAGAAAAAGCCTAAAAGACAAAACAAAATCAAACTGATGGAATAAAAAAATGAGGGACTACATTGAATTAATTGACAATTTAAAAAGGACCAAATTGAATTATGTATACATTTTTCAGGGAATTAATTGTCAATTTAAAAAGGACCAAAATGAATTATGTATGCATTGTAGAATCAAGTCTCCAATGAGGTGGATTTATTTTGATGATGACAATATAATTAGATCATGGATTTAAAGGAAGAATTCAAGCTCATCAAGTCAAGAAGATCAAGTGCATCACTTAGCTAGTCATTCTCAATTTTACTTTAAATGTAATTTTATTTATTTTATTGAGAGTGGGTAGCTTAGGAAGTAATCTCATCCTTAGGATAAATAATTTTAAATGCATGAAAAAGGTTGGGGTTACATAAAATTATTCCTTGAGAAGAGAATTGAAATTAATCTTTGAAAAACTTAATTTTTATCATCTCTGGGCAAAAGACTCGAGTAGTCTGAAAATCACTCGAGTATAAAAACACTCGAGTAATCTTAAAGTTACTCGAGTATCAAAAGACTCGAGTAGTTTCCAAAAGACTCGAGTATTTCAGCCTCAATTCAGAGATTTGACCGTTAGTTCAATACATGGGCATTTCTATTGAAAGATGGGCAAAACACTCGAGTAGTGTCAAAAGTACTCGAGTATTTTGGTTCTGACAGCAAAATTTTAACCGTTGGAAAGGGACAAAAATGGAATGAAAGAGTTGATTTCACTCTCTCATTGTATTTCCCTTATATCAGAATTGAATGCCATGAACAACAAAAATAACAAGAACATTAAAGTCTATTGGGAAAGACATTCATTTTGCTAATTCTCTCTCTCTCAAGTGAAAATTCTCTAACTCAATCTAGTCATTCATCATTATTATTTGTTCAAAGAGTTAGAGATTGTGCTTGATTGTTGTGGAAATCATTTGTTGGATTTCTCCACATACACATACACTTCTTGTTCCAAAATCTTGGTTGGTAACCAAGTGTACCTAAGTGGCTCTTAGGTTCAATTCAAGTCTTGGGAGGTTCTCAAGCACAAAGACTAAGAAGTTCTTAGCTTGGTGGGGCTCTTGAAGGTTTCAAGGAGCTTAAGAAGAGGTTCTTCATTACCAAATCAAATTGGGGGTAGAAATTCAAGAGTTTGGTACACTCTTGGAAGGGTTAGGTTTGAGTGAGGTTATCTCAAACAATCCTTGTAATATTTCTTACAATTTGATTAGTAGAAACTCCTAAGTGGTTCTTAGGGGGACTGGACTAGCTCTCTAGGTGAGAGTGAACCAGGATAAATTGGTGGTGTTATCTCTTTTTATTGCTTTCTTTACTTTTATTGCCAAGTTTCACTCAAAAGGGGTTTTTAATTTTGAGTAGTGATTCCGCAGCAATTAAGTTGTTTCTAAGTTGTTATAGCTTTAATTAATTGTTTGCTACTCTTTTATTAATCTGCTCTGGACTGGATTAATTCATATTGATTAAAGTGCATATAATTCAGAAACTGTTTTTCTGCTGACTGCACGATTTACTCGAGTATTCTTAAGAAGACTCGAGTGTTCTTGTGATTTTACTCGAGTAGTCTTAAAAACACTAGAGTGTTCTTGCTCTGTTTCTGAAAAATCTGCGCGTGATCAATTATACTTAATTGCATTCGAAAATTAGTCACTGTTGCATTCAGATTACTATTCACCCCCCCCCCCCTCTAGTAATTGCTAAGCCCGCTTGTTGGTTTTTCAACATGCATGTTTCAGGGACCAAAATGAATGATCGAAAAATTAACTCCATTACTTAACCTCAGTTGACGGAGGGACTAAAATGACGGATGTGAGACACTCTCAGGGACTAAACGTGTATTTATGATCTCTGTGGGACTAAAATGACCGATGGTCACACTCTGAGGGACCAAAATGACTAATTACTCTTATTTATATTATGTATAAAATACTAATTGGTCTGAATCACGGATGACGTGGTGGTAAGGACCAACTAATAATTTCTCCTTCAATGGACCTCAAGCAAAGCAACCGAATACTACTACATTACAGCGTGGAAGTACTATACGTACGCAACAACGCAACATCGCAATTGTTTATTATTCCTTCATCTTTCTTTTTTTTTAAGTTTACATGGGAGGTTTGAGACTAGAACACATGACCTGGGGAGGGAGAAATCC
Source organism: Crotalaria pallida (assembly GCA_037953625.1). NCBI lineage: Eukaryota > Viridiplantae > Streptophyta > Magnoliopsida > Fabales > Fabaceae > Crotalaria > Crotalaria pallida. Next base: position 149,180,008 of record CM075651.1, on the reverse strand, counting down.
TAAGTGTCCCTGTAGCCATCAACTGAGTTGTCTTACTTGCGTGAATCAATTTCCACATTAATTTTTTTAAGGACTTTATTAACAAGTCAAGGATATTAAAAGTGAAAAAGGTTCAATAGTTCAAATTATTTATTTTTTCAAAAATTCAAAAAAAATTAATTGTTTTTATTATTTTTAATCATATTTAATCTTTTAATAAATAGCCTAAAAATATTCTTTATCAAATTTTTAATATTCCAAAATAACCTCAATCTTATTATTGCAAGTAAGAAATCATTTTTTATGTAACAAAATGATTACAAATTTCAATATGTTAATCTCAACTCATGAAATATAAAAAATTTCAATAAAAAAAGTCACCCCCGAAAGAATATGTATTCACCGTGCTCGAGTCGATGAATATAAGAGCTGGGAGAAAAAAAAAGTAAAACACGATAAAAACTTTATAAAACGTATTTCCTTGTATAAAACTATCTCTTATCCCGTGCAATGCACAAGTTGTTGATATTTTAAAATTTTTATATTAAATATTTTAAAGTAATGATTATTATCATTTTTTATTATAAAGTAAAGATTATTAGTAAACAACAATGAAAAATAATTATACAAAAAGTCAAGATTTCATATCAACCCTACACTTCAAAAAAATAATCTAAATTATCTCGTTGATAAATTTTTGAACTTACTCATATGAATCAAGATAACATTATTCTGGATATTCCTTATGTAACACCTAAGTTTATTTACCCTTTTATGCCCTTAAATAAAAAAAAATGAATTTAAAATTTTCTTTTTAAGTTATAAAAATCTCCTGTCAAACGGACGGAGTTTCGCTTGTTTTTAGAACTTTCCCAAAATTTCTGGTTTTTCCTGCGACCTGATAAACGATAACATTTTCAAATTTCAAAGCCAGCAGGGCTATATACATATATCACAACTAGTGCAGCATCGTGCACACATCAGAACATCAGAGTATAAAACATCAGAGTAAGCGGAACTATAAACAAGTTTTGGAAAACAGTTCTTTTCCCAAAATAAAACCCCTTCCCAAAAGGAGTCGTCCTGGGCCCCCAAAAAGCTATTTACATTATATACAACAAAAATGATTCACATCATATCATCGGGCCCAGGACATTCCCATGTCCTACATGGATATAAGTGACCTACTCTCCCTGTGAGGGAGAGTACTCCTGCTCGGCCTGATCAAGTGCAAACTCTTCCTCAGTACCTGTGGTGATAGTAAGGAGTGAGTATTATACATAAAATGGGGAGGCAGTTTTCAATTAAGACATAATGCAACACCAAGCCATACACATATAACAATTCAATCACCAAATGACAAAGCTCGACACATCACAGTTCATTATCAAAGTGTTCATTAGTTTCTTAAGTCAATTTCTTATCTCTTCATTCTTATACATTATTTTCATAAAGTCATCTATTCTCATTTCACAGTTTATATTCACATTTCTCATTCAGTGTGTCCCAGTCACGTCTTTACTGCGTTCGCACCCACAGCGCGATAACGTCTTACCACGTCTGTACAACACTCCCGGTTACAACCGGTTGCATCACTAGGAATTTAACGCTCCTGCCAGGCATTTGGTACACCCAAGGGTCTCTCGCTCAACCAGGACTTTTCTCACCCAAAAGGCTTCACCCTGTCAAGCTATGCTATCACAATTTCCATTTATCATTACACATTTCACTTATTTGAATTCATTCAATTTCCACATTCTCAACACATTTTATTTCATTTATTTTGGCAGTGAATTGAGTCTTGGTGCATTAATGCCTGACAGGGCATTTGGACCTAATGGAAATTTTAGCCTGGTGAGCACTTGGCCCTTAGGAATTTGGTACACCCGGCAGGGGCACCTAGTCTATCAATGCACCGATCCTCAATTCAACTGCACTTTCCCATTATTATTTACTTTATGCATTTTTGTCATTCTTTGCCTTGGATTCTAAATAACATCACTTCTCAAGCCATTTAACAACATAAGCATTATAATTATCAACATCACCGAATATCATCATGAAGCATATAATCATCCAAATATTTTCCCTATGTCATAAGTTCTATTTTAATCATTATTCTATAATATAACAACCTAAACTAACACATAACTCTTAGTACCCATTATATGCATATTGTAAACTAAACCCCAGAGTACGGTAATACTCACTATAACCCACTCCTTACCTCAAATTAGTAAGAAGTAAATAGAACCTTTATGCCTTAGATCAAAACCTTGGGAACTTGAATTTCCTAAGCTTAGCTTGCCACCTCAACAAAGATATGATGAAGTGATGATATACAATCCTATTTGAGAGAACACAAGATGATTGATCCTTGCCTTTGTCTTGGTTTTGATTTGAAGGCATGAAACAAAGCTCCTACATAAACAAGGGTTCATGAAAACCCTAAGAAAATTAAACACTACCCCTATGACCTAGAAAGAACTTGAAAGGGAATTATATCATGCCTAAGAACTTCAACTTACCCCAAATGATGATGAAGTTTGAAAACCAAGAAGGATAGGAGAGGGAGCAATTCGTGTGAATCAAGGGAGGAGAGAAATGAAGCTTCAACCCACTTCCATGGTGCAAGGCTTGATGGGGCTTGGTGATTTTGGGTTTGAGGTGCCCAAAAGTCAAGTGTTTATGAAGGAATGGTGATGGAAGTGATCTTGGAGTTGAGAGGATTTGATGAAGGTGATGAGTTGATGATGGTGTTGAAAGGTGGTGAAGTGAAGTGTTTTTGGTGTCTTATTTCTTGCCTTGAAGCTGAGAAAATCGTGTGGCTGGAAATCAAGACTTAGCCACCAAGCCAAAATTAGACACACCAGATCTGATCTGGTGTGCGTCAATCGCATGGGCGAGTCCTGGCACCAGCTGGTGCTGCTGGTGCGCGTTGCATGAAACTGGTGCGGTCAGGTGGGGGTTTTGGCGCGCCACACGCAAAACTGGTGCGGTTGGTGCGCATCTCCGCTCGCCTGGGCGAATTGGTGCCTCTCCTGGGCGGGTTTTTCACTGTCTGGTGCACGTATGAACAGTGCACCCGCCTGGGCGCATGATGGTGCGCCTGGGCGAGAAACAGAGTTTTCAATCTTCGATTCGTCGTAACTTTTTCGTTAACCGTCGGATCGGGTCCAAATTTTTAGACAAGCTTCTTCACCCCATAAACTTCATATCCAACGGTGGAATTTATTTTCTTAGCATCCTATAATAAATTTCTATTTTTCTCTTTTCGGTCGATTTCTAACATCTAAAACGCCGATTTAACTCCCGATTTCGCTTAGTTAATTTTGCTCGAAGCTATCATTGCCTTCTATACAACCCCTAGGACTTATATTTACTACTCACCTATCTACCAAAATTTGTTAAGTCATTATTCCAATTTTTTCTAGGTCTTTAATAATAATTCCATTTAAAATAAGGTTTAGGATGTTACACCTTAATTATTTGATGGATAAATTAACATTTATTGTATAATAATCAACTTTATCATGTTGAATCAAAATTAAATCAGAATTAAACATTTCAATCTTTTGTGTTTGATGGTATTGTGATGAGCATAATTAATGATAAACCAGAAAGTTATTTCATTATTGGACATAAATTCATTGAAAGATAATGACTATTTATTTTTTAAATATTATATTTGTTTATGTATAAATCATTATTAAATTAATGTATACCTTATTTAGTTTATCGATGAGTTAATATGTTTTTATATACCATTATTACATTTATCATGATATTATGATTAATTAGAGTGAAATCAAAATTAAACCTTTTTCATATTTTTTTTTATGATATTATGAGTATATTCAAGTATAAATTCAAGGATTTTTAGAGAGAGAAGCTCTCTCTACGAGTCTCTCCCCTCCTCCTTCATCTGCTCCTACTTGTTTTTATCTGCTGTTTCTCGGTAGGGGGAGGGAGATCTGTCCTTCCACTTCCTTTGGGAAAGGGTGTGAGTTTGTTTTCCCTCAATTTATCTGGATTTTGTTTTGTGTTTTTGTGCAAGTTGTTTTTGTTTTGTGTGTTTCCAGTTGAGGAATGCTTCTGGATAGTTTCTACTTTCCAGATGTGATGGTTATCCTCTTTGCTCCAATAATTGGAAGACTACTCGTCGAGACAGATCTCCCTTTGCCAACTGTTGATTTGGCTATCGTCCAACGACTCTCTCATTTTAGATATGAGATTCTTTGTCGCCGAACTGAGCTTAGTAAATTAAAGGCTATTGAATCTCCTGTTAGAGTCCGGTTTTGGCAGTTGTTGATGATCCATGTCCACATGAAAGAGTCTGTTGTTGCAGTATATTTTGCTGATGATCCATATGAGATTTCTTTAGTCCCTAAAAGTTTGGAGTGTTATGGTTTTGGTCCCTGGAAGTTTTTTTGACCTTGACTCATCCTTAATTGTTTTGAAAATTTGGTTTTAGTCCTTGTTGTTAGGAAAAATCCGTTAACTACTGACGTGGTTAACGAAACGTCACTTCAATTTTTGAAGCTCTTGGTGACATGATTCCGAGTGACTGGATCAGTACATAAGTGGTCACAGTGAAAATCAAAAAAGGAATTTTCTGACATCTCGTGAGTGATTAGTCATCGCGGGCGCATTGAGTTGCTTTGCTCAAATCACCACCATCACCCAACCCACTTCGTTAACCGAAACCGATCGATCTAGCCATGAGCAGGTTGAAGAGAGCTCTAACAGGCCTTGGAGGACCGAACCCACGTATGTGGCAAAATACGGGGATGACTTGTGGCTAGGGGTGAAAGGCCAACCAAGATCGGATATAGCTGGTTTTTCGCGAAATCTATTTCAGTAGAGCGCATGATGTTGATGGCTCGAGGTAGAGCACTCAATGGGCTAGGGTGGCCCCATTTCGCCTTACCAACTCCAGGGAAACTCCGAAGACAGGCCTAGATCGTTTGTACAGACAGACTTTTAGGGTGCTAAGATCCAAAGAAGGCTTGGAATGAATCCTTTTTTAAGGTTTTAACCAGCAAATTCGGGTCTTTTTTAAAAACTGATAATGAAACCAGAGATAGATCCAGAATTGATATTGCAAGGATACAAATCAAGACTTCAGCATAGGGATTCATCAATACGGTTCTGAGAATCATGATTAATGGTAAGATTTTTGGAATCAGGATCATGGAAGAAAGCCTGGTGCAAAGCAATCCGAAAAAATATCTTGAGGGTGGCGAATGTTGTTTAGATGACACAGATACAAGCTTTTGTGATTCATCATCAGATGACTCGCCGAAGAATTGCTATAAGGATATACAAGATGAATTTTCCACTGAGTGGGTTCCTGATTCGTTGGAAGATCAAGGGTCACCTAATGTAATTGGAAGAGGTCAAGAAGAAGAAGATGAACAGACAGAGAGGATATTACAGCTAATTAATGCAGTTAATCATGGAGGGGAAAGTTTTCACATTGAAAATATAAACAAAGGTGGTGAAGTGTGCAGTTTTAATTGCAGCAAGGAAAATAATGAACCTCCTAAGTTGGCTTCGGAACCTAATTCAAATGGAAAAGTTGTTTTGAATTATGGTTCCGGGTGTGAGAATGACAACAGCAAGTTTGGGCCCAATATCGAGAATGAGGGTGTTTTGGGAGCTGGCAAGTTTGGGCCTGATTATGTTTTAGGGGGTTATGATAATGCATGCAAGGGTGAGCCTAGTTTCGGTATTGGAGGCATTGAGAAGGACAGATTTTTGAGTTATGGGGGTGAAGCTGGTTTGTGCACCATTGGGCTTAATGGGCCTAATTACACTCATAACTCAGAAAACAATTTTCAATTCGGTGGACCTGCAGAAGCTAATGAGATTCAAAGCCCAACTCTTCCGCTGGATAGCAACATGAATGGGACGACGGATCTAGAAGCTGCTGGGGATGAGAGGACTTCGAATCTTCAACCAAATCAACAAATGGTACACTTTGAGAAGGAGTTGGTGGACAGAGAGGAGGGGGTTGAAGGGGTAAATTGTTCGATCAACAATAAGCTTGAAAGTGGAACGGCAGAAACAGAATCTTTTTCCGAAGATGAAACTCAGAGAGGAAGTCACGAGGATGAAGCTCAAAGCATGCTTTCTCGAAGATCTAAGAAGAAAAAGATGAAGCACAAGAAGAAGAAGCAGAATAAAGTAAGGAGGCAACATGATCTGATTGCTTGGAAAGAATTCTGGATTGACTTGGGAGGTAAAGGTGAGGGCCAATCATTCCATGAAGCTCGAGCCAAGAGTATTGACAGAATCGCTCAATGTTCTGAGGCTTTACAAGATGTTCCAGATATGTCAAATAACCAGATCACTCCAGTTGCGTCAGCTGTTTCTTGCAACTCAAATACAAGATCTATTTCTCTTATTTCACTTGATGAACGTCGTGCAGAAGCAGAAGACCTGTGGAAGATTGGAAAAGATTTGGGAGTATCTGGGAAAGGTAATGCTGATGAAATTTTAGAAAGAATGATAGATATGGAGGTCAGAGACACAACAGACAAGAGGAGAAGAAGAAGGGATACAAATAATGACAAATGAAGATAGTCTCCATCAACATCAGAGGTTTAGGAGGGAGTTTAAAGAAGAAGATGATAAGAAGTCTGGTAAGAAGCAATTCGATTGATTTTATCTGTATTCAAGAAACAAAGATGGAAAATTGTGATAGAATTGTATGTGATTTGTTGTGGGGGGGGGGGGAGATAATTATGATTTTGCTTATTTATCTGCTAACGGAAGATCTGGGGGGCTGTTATGCTTATGGAATTGCCAAACTTTGAATGCTTCGTCAATTTCTTTTGGAAACAACTTTATTTTGTTCCAAGGAGCTTTTGTTAGAGATTTGGAGCCATGCAAAATTATGAACGTTTATTGTCCAAATAATTTGAGCAGTAAGCGTTCTTTTTGGAACGAAGTTTTAGAAATAAAAAATAGATTGGGAGATGGGCTTTGGTGTATCACGGGTGACTTTAATTGTGTAAAAGGACGCGAGGAGAGAAAAGGAATTGTGCTTAGAGAAGAGAAGAAAGAATGGTTGGAGTTTAAACAATTCATAAACGATTTGGAGCTTATTGATTTACCGTTGTAGAATTGACAGGGTGTTGATCAGTAAGGTCTGGAATCAGAAGTGGAATGACATCAGACAAGTGGCTCCTCCAAGAGAGTTATCAGATCACTGCCCAATCCTACTTTCTTGTGATGCGAAGAATTGGGGCCCAAAGCCGTTCAGAACCAATAATTTATGGCTAGAGGATTACAAATTCGAACAATTTGTTAAAGAGGAATGGAACAAGTTCTCCATTCAAGGGTGGGGAGCTTTTATTTTAAAAGAAAAATTAAAGAAGCTGAAAATTTCTTTGAAAGAATGGAACAGATCTTTTTGCGGCGATTTGGAAAGTTTGTTACAGGATGCCTTGCTAAAACTAGATAGCTTGGATCGTTTAATGGAAAACAGGGACCTGACTTGTCAAGAAATAGAAGAAAGAAGGGTTGCTACTTCAGATGTTTGGAGGCTTTCAAAACAAAAAGAAAGCCTTCTTATCCAGAAATCAAGGTTAAGATTGCTTAAGGAGGGAGACGCAAATACAGGCTTTTTTCATGCCATAATTAACAGAAACAGAAGAAGACTTGCAATTCCAGGCATTGAATTTAATGGAGAGTGGATTGATGAACCCCAAGCAGTAAAGGAGCACGTCAAAGATTTTTTTCAGCAGAGATTTGGTGAATCACAGTGGGAGAGATCAGTCCTAGATGGTGTTGAATTCAAGCAACTTGAAGACCAGGACAGGGAAGCTTTGACAAAATATTTTGATGAAGAAGAAATAAAGATAGCAGTATGGGAATGTGACGGAGACAAAAGCCCTGGACCAGACGGTTTTAATTTTAAATTCATAAAGAAATTCTGGGAAGTGCTGAAGATTGACATTTGTCGAATGGTTTCAGATTTTCACTTGAATGGAAGGTGGCCTAGAGGTACTAATGCTTCCTTTATTGTTTTAATTCCTAAAAAGGATTTCCCGCTTAGTTTAAATGATTATAGGCCAATCTCCTTGGTTGGTTGTATGTACAAAATAATTTCAAAATTACTGGCAGCAAGATTGAAAAAGGTGATTGGGGGTGTAATATTAGAAGTTCAGTCAGCTTTTGTGGCGGGGAGATCTATTCTTGATGGGATAATAGTGATGAATGAAATTATACATCAGGCAAAAACAAAAAATAGACCTTGTATGATTTTCAAAGTAGATTTTGAAAAGGCGTATGATTCAGTCAATTTTGGCTTCCTTGATTACATGATAGAGAGGCTGGGCTTTTGTAAAAAGTGGAGAAAGTGGATCAGTGAATGTATCCGCAGCTCTTCTGTCTCAGTATTAGTAAATGGGAGTCCAACAAATGAATTTATCATGGAGAAAGGATTGAGGCAAGGTGATCCTTTGGCTCCTTTTTTGTTCCTCATGGTGGCAGAAGGTTTGAGTGGTTTGATGAGAAGTGTTGTTCAACACTACAAGAATTTTGCCATATAGCTACAGCAAAAATCCGTTGGTGAAACAAAAATTACTGTCGGTATATCACAAAAAACTTATACCAACGGACAACTGGTTCCGTCATCTTTAAGTCACAATACCTACGATTTTTCCCTGTCGCTGTAGGTTATAGCTACGAAGTTACAGTTTGTCAGCAAAAACATAGAACCTATACCATCGTTTATTTGTCCATAGCTATAGGTTTTAGTGACGAGTTACATTTCTTTGCACTTATGGTTTTTTTCCATCACTATAGGTTAATGTTACAGTGCTATAACCCGTCAGTGAAAGATTGAGCTTATACCTTTGGTTTTTTGTTCTATCACTATAGGTTTCAGCAATATTTTAGTGATCCATCATCCACTTCTCATGTGATTATGACCTCACGACGTATTTTTTTCAACGCTCATATTAATTACTAATAAATTATAGGTAAAAATTAAAAATTATTTTAAAACACGTTAAATAATATGCGATAAAATAAATAAATATATTTGTCAACCAAATATGAATCACATTAAAAATTAATATAAAGTCTTACAAGCAAATCAAAATACACAAGCGAAATGAACATGTCCATCAAAAGTAACTTATTAGCATATGATGACATGCACCTTTAAAGTCTTGAAATCATAAAAATTAGAACATGTCCACTTAATTGGATATAAAAAAAACTGAAAGAGTTGATTGCTGCCAAGTTGAAGCGCCGTGAAGAATTTATCTCGCTAATCCTCATCTGCAAAAAATAAAAAAATGACTTGAAAGATAATATAAATTACCAAGGAAAATAACTTGAGTGACAAATACATATTATCAAAGGGGATACCATATTCATCACCATTGATGTCTGAATTTGAAGAACCCATATTAGGGACACCACCAGCACCTTGACTCTGTTCATAACAAAGGAATAAAAATTAATGGGAAAATAAACATGAACATGAACATGTCCATAATCAACAATAGAAGTCACAACTCATTCAAACATAACATGAACATCGAAAAATAAAATTAATGGGAAAATCTGATAAACCTGTTTTGCGGCCTGTATCATGTTGTTAACGTCTTCTCCAGGAAATCGATTTTGAATAAATGTCATAAAATTTGTCATTATGCTTTCCATATGCTTAAGTCTATTGCGTAACTCTTCATTTTCAGACACAGAACCTTCACTCTTTTAGATTTTGGAATCTTTCCCACACATCGAACATGTCCACTCTTATTAGACCCTTTTACTTGGGAAAATATGTCATCCTTCCAATGCATATCATTTTGTGTGCCTGAACGAGATGTTGCAGCCTCATAGTTTTCTTTATTCAATTCTTCCTAAAATATTAAAGATATATTATTAATGAGAAGCTAATTCCATAAAATACTATAAACAATTCAAAAGGAAAACAAATCTTACAATCACTCTTGCAGCCTTTTCATTGACTATTGTCCCATCTTTACGAGTTCGTGTATCAATGTATATCTCTATACGGTCAGGCGAAACTCCTTTAGCCTTTTTTTTTCTAAAATCAAATGAATGTGTTATACATATTTTTTTAAAAGGATTTACTTAACGACTAATATTAATAGAAACAAACCTTTTCATCAATAAGTTTTGGAAGACTTTTTGTTCCCATGCAGTGAATATCTTCATACTTAGAAAGATTTTGCCTATTAATCTCACTTATTTTCTACATTGAACACAACAAATTATTAGTATCAAAAGAATGCCAATGTCAAATTATAAATTTGTTTAGTACTTGTCCTTCTGCAGAATACCAAAAATGAACCAAATCACGATATTGACTCGGGTTAACCCTATCATCCACTAATGTAGCAACAACTTCTTCTTCGGTTTTACTAGGATCATATGCCTTTGACTTTAAATCAGACTTCCATTGCCTCCACTTGTCATTCAATTGAGTTTTCAACATTTCTCTTGTTACATCATTAATTGGAGGAACAAACTCAAACTTGGCCTAAACAATGAGGGATGTTGTAATAAATAAAATAAAATATTTAAAATTGTTAAATTTTCTAATACAATAATAATTTAAAAATACAATCATGATACCTCTAATATTTGAAGCATCTCCTCTTTGTGCACCTTTGGCATTTCTTTCCATGATTTGTAGTTGATAGGAGCATATTGATGCCTTCTAACCAAACTACCAATGAAACGAGTAAGAGTTGTAGCTTCTTCACCAATGGGTCGACCATGTTTGTCCAAATCAACCATTACAAATTCACCTTCTTCCATATCCCATATATCTAAGATTCTAGTTGGTCCTCTATGCCTTTTAGGTTCTGGAACCATGATATATAAGAAAAGGCATAAAAATAAAATGCATTATGTATACATGAATATAGTTTTACAAGATAAAAATTGCTTATGATTTATACCTTTAGCAGCTTGTTCTTCTTCAGCTTGTTCTTCTTCAGCTTCTATATCCGAAGGAATAGAGGGATACTCACAAGATTCTTGTATGGCATCTTCTGTCTGGCTAGGAGCAGATTGAGATTCGACAACACTACATCCTTGGACATGAGTTGAGGCCGCTGTATGATTTGGAACAGGTTGCGTTCCTTCATTATCACTTACTTGGACATGTTGGTTTGAGTCTTTAGACATACGGTGTCCCATCTTCATTTTCTTTCTCCTTCCCATTGTAGCTCTAATACACCTTCAAAAGTTGATAACCACAGTGTGAGACCCTTAAAGGCATACAAAAATGAAGTAATGTGAAGCACTTTTCAGTATTTATGCAAATAAACTATTGTGAAGTAACAGAATTTTTAAACCTCGTCTACATTAAAAAAATATAGCATAAAGTATCAATTTTATGAGTTTTTCTAATGAGAAAGAACAGAATTTTATAAAGCAATCTCGTATTTAGAGGCATAATACAAATGTTCATTTATCCACTTAAGTATATATAATTTTTCTTGTTTTTTTTTTCAAATCATGGAGGTGCAGGCTGAGCAGCACCTCTGCTGCGCACCCCTTATACCTCACTTGTAAAGGGTGGTGAGGATGCATGTAGTGGTGGCTGGTGGAGTCATAACATGTTTGAATTAAAGACCATTGTGTATAGGTAATGAGTAAGAACTACTAGACCACCAAGGTTTTCGTATGAAGATTTAGGCCATAAGCATGAGATATAAGAAGGAAAAAAAAATTGATTCTTAAGTGTGTGTATGTGTGAATCGAGCTAGTTCATGAGTTAATGAGCCGAATCTATGAAAGCTCTAGCTTGGCTCATGTATTAAACATGCCAAAATTTCAGGCTCAAGCTCAAACTCATGAACCTAGCTGATTGAGTTGCTAGCAAACTGAGACTTGAGTAGCTCATTGTCAGCACTAGCAGAGAATTAGAATATGAGAAAGATAGTGCATAAGTAGTTAGCATACTGATTGAATAACAATTGCACATAATTTCTTTTATTATACAGAGTGCATATGAATTTGAATTCAGGACTCAGACATATAAAGGTGAATGTCAATGTCACAAGATCAATAATATGAAGATCTCATTCAATGAGAATTGAGAAGTTTAGCAATTATTGACACACATGTTGTGCTTTTTTTTATTAAATATCATTACAATTTACAAGCACTCAAACAATAACACTTGAGTTTAATTTGCTTATAGAAAAAGAAAAATAACACTCGAGTTTGTTCCATTTTTAACCCCATATCAAAGATGGGTTACCATAAGACCTAAACTAGATGTAATATAGATTGCATAAACTTTGTTCACGCTTACTTGTCTCTAACCCACAAGACAAGTAATCACCAACGATAAAAATAAGAGACCAATAACAAGCATCAGACAAATGAACTTCATACACTGATATACACAATAAGACAGATTCCAATTTTTAAAAGTTTTTAATGGGTAGCTTACTGTAGTGAGCACCACATTCACAATCAACTGGTTTAAGGGTCTCACAATGGTTATCAATTTTCCATGCAATTGCTGCCCCTGCACTTTGTATGCCTTTATACAACAGGACATCACAAATGCAACAAACCAGCAATGATAAAGGTGCTACTGTGGTTTCATTTACAAAACTGATTAAATGCTCCAGAAACTTTTGATTAATTTTGGGAAGTTAATCAAACTAAATGAATACCCAGCTTATTCAATTCAAAGAACTAAGCCTCATTTAGATATTCTATTTATTGTTCACTATGCAATTGAATATCTGTTAATCAACTATCCTTTCTTTTATTAGTTTTACTTGAAAAGATCGATAGACTTGGAGAATGAGTTTTGTGAAGATAGTTAAGTGTGAAAAACACTTGGCTTATATATTTCTTTACAATTGCAATGATCAACCGACCGCTATTGCATAAATCATAGCCACATCAGTGTACAAATGACATCCCAGTCAAAGTATTTGTTTTATTTTTGTATGTGTTACAGAGCAATAGAGAGAGAGAAAAAGAGATAGAAAACTAATGAGAAGACCAAACAATTGAGAGAGAAAAAACTGGAGAGGAAGCAGACCATTACCTTCTATATGTGCAACGACAGCCACAAGGATGTGCGATGTGCGCTGATGGCCTTCCCTGTGCAAGCGATTTTGAGCAGTAGGTGAGAAGAGAGAAAGTGAGAAAAGTAGAGGGTTTAAGGGAAAACAGAGAGTCAGGGCTTAATTTTGAGAATAGAAGAGGTAGGGAAAGGGAGAAACGCGGGAATGTGAAAAACTAGGATTCTTTTTTTTTTTTTTAAGTGTGAAACTAGGATTTGAAAAGGCAGAAGGAAAAAAAACAAAAATGATAGAGAGACCTACAAGCCTACAAATCTACACATAAGATTACGGCACTTGTTATTTTCAAATTAAAAAAAATTAAATAAAAGAACTTAAATGAAAAATGTCAATATCCTAATGTAGGCTTATGAGTAGATCTCCCTATGTAGGTCTCTCAATCATTGCTTAAAAAAAACATAGGTTTAATATATATATATATAATTGGTTTACACATTTGAAATTAGTTTTTATATTTTTTTACTCTGATTTTTCTTTTCTTTTTGTTTTGGGTCCATCGTTAATTATGGTTTAGGATAATGCAAACGTAATTTTAATTTTGATTTTGGTTCCCATATTCATAAATATTAATAGTATTGATAATCTAAAATGTGTTAAGTGAATAGGAGAATTTATGTAAAGAAGTAATTAATTGGCATATGGTCTTATAAATAGGGTCAAAAAAAGACTCATAAAAATCTTATATATAAGGACGAAAGGAGTATTTATAAAAAATATTGCAACTAATAAGATAATTAATATATATTAAAAAAAATATTGGTTATGTATAAATAGGGTTAAATACCAAAACAGTCTCTATAAATATTGACTCTTTTGACTCTTTTGGTTTTAGACTTACATACCAAAATGTTCCCGATAATGCGAACATTACATTTCCGGGTGTTTTTCATCGACAATTAATAGGGGGACCAAAACCAAAACATTTTTTAATGCAGGGACCAAAATCAAAAAGTAAATACAAGGACCAAAATCAAAACTTTTTTTTCGGGAACAATTTCAAATTGGTCAACATCTACAAAGATGGAAGTACCATTTTAATATTTAAGGTTAAAAAATATATCCTTGTATATAGTCCAAAGTAATTTTGAATCTATTTTGCATTTTTTTTAGTTTCATTGTGAAGCTATGATCAAAACGTATAGTGATAGAAATAAATTACTGTAGGTATATGACATTTATACCCAAGAATGTAAAAGTGTAATCAATTGGTATAGTAACAGTTCTCCTGCCTGTCGGTGTATAAAATCTATACCCACAGTTTTACACCAATCGCTATAGGGTACAAAGTATAACATGACTATACCCATGGATTTCAATTTGTCACTAATACATATAGTAACGAAATTCAAATCTGTCACTAAAACATATAGTAACGAATTTCAACTTCTGTAGATATATTTAATCTATACCCACGGTGGAGAGAATATCTGTAAGTATAACATGTCTATACCTACGGTTTTTAAATTTGTCACTAAAACTATCCGTTGGTATATGGCAAATTTTTTGTAGTGCAAAAAGGCATGTTTAGAGGATACAAAGTGGGCAGAGAAAATGTGACTGTCTCTCACCTACAATATGCAGATGACACACTGATTGTTGGAGAAATTAGTGATCAAAACGTGGTGGTGATGAAAAGTGTTCTGAGGTGCTTTGAATTATGCTCGGGGCTGAAAATTAATTTCTCTAAAAGCAGCATCATTGGAGTAAAATCTTCACCGCAGAATTCAGATTTGTGGGCTTACAAGCTTAACTGTAAGGTGAGAGTAGTACCTTTCAAATATCTAGGAATACCTCTGGGTGCTAATCATCGCAGAATCTCTACCTGGAATCCTGTTTTTGATGCTCTAAGGTGTAGACTTTCAACCTGGAAGAGGAAACACTTATCTCTCGGAGGCCGAATCACTCTTCTGAAATCGGTACTATACTCTCTACCTCTATATTTTTTCTCTTTCTTTAAAGCACCTAAATGTGTAATCAATAAATTAAATAAAATACAAAGGAGCTTCTTATGGGGGGAAAGGGTGAGAATAGGAAGGTGTGTTGGGTTAGTTGGGATAAGGTTTGTAAATCAAAAGATGAAGGAGGATTAGGAATAAAAAATCTGGAATTTTTCAAAGGGGAAGTATAAATGAAGTAGGGATAACATTTAAAAAGGGTTCTTCTTGGTGGAGAGATTTGGGGAGTTTGGGAAACGTTTGTACATGAGGGGTTTTGGGTTGAGTAGAAAAAGGAGTAAGGAGGAAATGGGGTGGATACTCTTTTCTGGAAAGATGTTTGGGTGGGAGAGGAAGCTCTAAATAGGAAGTATCACAGGCTGTATCAAATTGCGGTTGAAAAAGAGTCCTTTGTCCAATCAAATGGTTTTTGGGAGGACGGAGTGTGGAAGTGAAATATTAATTGGAGGAGAGAACTTTATTCCTGGGAACAGGGTGCTTTATCCTTTTTATACAAGGATTTGGAACAGGTATCTTTAAAGCCGGATGAAGAAGACAAATGGATTTGGAAACATGCGGAAAGCGGGGAGTATTCAGCAAGATCAGCATACTTTGCAATTCAAGGTAATCACATTTTTGATGAATCTCTTTTGGTTCAAGCATTAAGACTGATTTGGAACAACAATGTACCTCTAAAAGTGGCGGCTTTCGCTTGGAGAATTATGCATAATGGAGTCCCAACAAGAGAGAACCTTCGAAGGCATGGTATCATTCCTCAAAGTGAAGACATCAAGTGTGTGTTTTGCGGATCGTTTGATGAAAATGCAAATCACTTGTTTTTATCTTGTTCTATATCTTATAAAATTTGGCAGGAGTGCTATTCTTGGTTCAACCTCAACACCGTAATGTCGTCTCAGTTTTGCTCTGCTATTTTTTATCATGACGGGCTGCTGCACATCAAAGGAAAAAAGAAGAAGGATTGGATAAATTTGTGGCTAATAATAATTTGGGAAATTTGAAAAACTAGAAACAAGGTTATATTCCAAAATGATAGGTTCTGTTTTGATAGTTTGATAGAGAGAATTAGATTTCATTTTTGGTCAATTTTTAGACTCAATCATGCAGGTCTAGCTGGGATATCTTATGTGAATTGGGTTTCCAACCCTTGGGAATGTTTTATCACTGTGTAAACACCAAAGTGGAACTACTATCTTGCTGGGGTGTAGTTCTATGTTGATTGAATTGTTTGGATGTACGACACTTTTTTAGTGAACTTTCTGGTTCACTGTGTTGTTTAATAAAATTTTCCATTGCCTTTCAAAAAAAAAAACATACACGTGTGCAAGTATGGAATGTCATCGATAGGATGACGTGGATGATCCGGACCCGCAGGAGTAAAAGGGCCAAAGCCCAATCCACAAAAATGAGGCCCTTTTTCTCCTGCGGGTCCGAATCATCCACGTCATCCTATCGGTGACATGCAACATTTGCACTCGTGTATGCTGATTAGAGCTGTAAAAAATGGGCCGGCCCCAAAAAGCCCAAAAAATCATAGGGCTCGGGCTCCTTAAAATATGCTATTTATTCAACCAGGGCTATTTAGCCCGACCCGGTCGGGTTCGGGTCCCCGAAAAAAAAAGTAAAAAATTCACATTTTTTTTAAAACTTTACATGTTGTCTAATAAATGAAAATACCCATTAACAAGAGCTTCCAAATACAACATTGGTACATGCAAGACAACTTGTATGTACCATCCTAGCTCTGCGATCAACTTCACAGGTTACGGCCTTGTAGATGTTTCCTATCTCATTAAGTATGTTTACATTATGTAAAAGGTAGTATTACAAAACCGTTTGACAGATATTTGGGGTTGACTACATACATAGTCTGCACAATTTGTCTACTTACCCTTATTACTTGATCTGGTACTTCCACTTAAACTTGATTTTATTTATTTACTGAACTTGTCCCATACTCTGATGAAAAAAACACTTCTTATTTGTTAAAAAATTATGTGCAAAAAAATAAAGGAAGTTTATTTATTAATTTTTAAAAATATATATATATATATATAAAAATTTTTAAAGTGGTTTAATAGTAAAAAAAAAATTGATGATGCGGGCCGGCCCGCACCCGTCCCGAAGCCTGCTTAGGGCGGGTTTGGGTTTCATAATAGGGTACTCAAATTACAACCGGGCTTTTTGGTATGAGCCCGATTTGGCCCGAACCCGAGACGGGCCGGCCCGAACCCGGCCCCCAAGCCCGTTTTGACAGCACTAATGCTGATGTGGCGTTCCGTTAATCGCATCAACAATTAACGAATTTTTTCTAACGGCAGAAACTAAAACCAAATTTTCAAAACAATTAAGGATGAGTCAAGGTAAAAAAAAAAACTTTCAGGGACCAAAATCAAAACACTCTTAACTTTCAGAGACTAAAACCATAAATAAGCCTAACTATTATTAGTGTGATATTTTTTTTTTACTGTTTATGATATATTACTAAAATACACATTTCCCTTAAAAAAAGTATAAATCAAAATATTTCATATTTCAAGGGACGTGATAATTTAGCATTTGTTGAATATAATTATCACCATTAATATGAAAATCAGAATTAAATCAAAATTATATATGCTTATCTTTTTTATTTGATGGATATATTAGTATTTTTTTTTGTACAATTAGCATTTTTTTATATGATTATCCCAAGTTGATCATAAGGTTATATTCTAAAAATTCTTTATCCTAATTGTTTTAATAATTTTGATTTAATTTTTTTTTTTTGCAAAGATTATGTTTACTTGAGTTATCTTCTTTTGTTTCTTTGTGATTATCACATAATATTGTTTTTTAGTTTGATGATATATATGAGCAAATGAATGAGAATTGTTTTAATCTTTTTAAATAAAGATAAAAATTTAGAATCAATAATTTATTTATTAATTTATAATAATAATAAAAATAATTTATAACTATTATTGTCAGTGTTGTAGCTCACCGATTATACATATCACTAAGAGTAATATTCAAAAATATTTTCCAACGCCACTTTTACCGATGGATGGAATTTTCGATGGATTTTGATAATTACAGTCAGATTTTGACCGTCAGAAATAGAAAAGAATAGAAAAAAATTCTTGTAGTGTTTTCTACATACATTGATACATTTTATTTATTTATTTATTTAAGCCTCTACAAAAACAAATATACGATATCATAATAAAAGTTGTCTTTGACTCTGTGATAAAAGAAGCTCAAAATAATAAATAATATAAGTATTTCTTATATTTATTTGACTGATAAATTAATATTTTTTAAAAAATTATCTTTTTTTAATATGATTATCATATTTATTATTATTATTATTATTATTCATATTTAAATATTTTGATATTTTTCATCGTTTATCTTATCTCAAGTTAATTATAAGATTTGATCCTATAAAATATTTATCGTAATTGTTGTAAGGCAAATACTAACAAGTGCCCTCGGTGCACTTGTTAAGAAGCTAAATGCAGTAAATAACCATTGAAAAATGCATTTTTTTAGATTCTCGAGACACGAAGTAATATGCATTGATGATTGTTTTTCTAAATATAGGAACCTTAACAACTGTCTTTAGGGCACTTGTTAGCAAGACCCTTGTTGTAATCATCTTGCTTTTTTTTTTTTTTAATTTTTGAATTGTATGTAACTTTGTTTGTTTGGGTTGACGCGTTGTGCCAAATATTAAGGGTAGCTTGTGGGCTATGCTATATACTCTAAGCCCATCAAACTGTGCAGATTTATGATCTCTCCACCAATTCTTTTTCTTATTATGTTTTATCTGTATTGAATCTATCTCCTATTTGTAATTTGTGGATAAAATAAAAAAAAAATTATTCCCGGATATCCCAACCAAATAGTCCCTGAAAGTTGGAGGTGTTTTGATTTTAGTCCCTATAAGTTTTTTTGACCTTGACTAATCCTTAATTATTTTGAAAATTTGGTTTTAGTTCACGCTGTTAGGAAAAATCCGTTAACTGCTGACGTGGTTAACAAAATGTCACATCAACATACACGTGTGCAAATATTGCATACTATCGGTATGATGATGTGGATGTTATGGACCCGCAAGAGCAAAAGGGCCAAAGCCCAATTCACAAACACATTTGGGTTAGACTTTGGCCCTTTTGCTCCTACGGGCCCAGATCATCCAAGTTATCCTACTGGTGGCATGCGATACTTGCACACGTGTATGTCAATGTGGCGTTTCATTAGTCTCGTCAGCAGTTAACAAATTTTTTCTAATGGCAAGAACTAAAACCAAATTTTCAAAACAATTAAGGATAAGTCAAGGTCAAAAAAACTTCCAGGGACCAAAATCAAAACATTCTCAACTTTCAGGGACTAAAGACATAAATAAGTCAATTATGTTTTATGAACAATAATATTTAACAATATAACAATACTTCGCTTTTTTTCTTATATTTTAGATTATAATTATTCTAATGGAAGAATTTTTTCAACAATTGAAATAGAACTTTCTAAATGGTATTAAAATATATTTATTTTTTGGGTTTAAATATTTTTGTCCCAGAAATATTGAGTTGAGTTTTGACATTAGTTTTTTGTTGGAAGAATAAAAAAGTATGATTAATAATTAATTAGATTGATTTTTCTTTTTAATTAAACAAAGCACGTGGAAACTTGGATTTAGAATGAAATATATAAAAATATGAAATAAGTAATTCAAATTATTATTCATGAATTTGTGCAATATTGCAGAACAACTATCTATCTATTACAATAAATAAAATAAATAAAATTTATCATAAAAACATTAATAAGTTTTATCTCAACTCTTCTATCTAAATAAAATATTGCGGAACAATTCTTCAACTTTCTTGACTATGAGATGTCCTAATTTAATTTGGACAAATGTAGAAGCATGAGAATAAGAACAATAGCAATTGCAATTGCATGAACAAACATAAAAGGATGTTAACGCATACTTATCAATTATATGAGTAATGTAATACAATATATGAGTAAAACATGCGAAAACAACTCACTGAATTAATATTTGATCTTCCAAACATGGAAAGAACAAAAGATGAAAGATGTCACACACAAAAGGACATAAAAAATTGTAAAATAGTTGAAAACAACTTACCAAATTTTGATTTGATCTTGACCCCGAATGAGTCAAATCCGCTGAAAAGAACAAAAGTTAAAGATGTAAGTAACACTCAAAAGTACATAATTAATTCAATATAATTCAGAGTAATATATATAAAAAAGGATTTTACTCACTAATTTAAAACAAAGCATAGAAAAGAAGGCACTCTTTTTAACATGTATTAATTGGATAATAATGGATAAATACTAGTAATATGTTTTGAAAGGCTTAACTGCATTTTTGGTCATTTATCTTATTTTCAAGATTCACTTTGGTCATTTATAATTTTTTTAATAATTTTGGCCCTTCATTTTTTTTAAAAAAAAAGTTCAGTTTGATCCTTTCATCACAAAAAAAGATAGATTTTACTGGAAATATTTCGGAATATTCCATCTCATCCCTAAAATATTCTAGAATATTATGGTGAAATCTAACATTTTTTCAAGGAAAAGGCCAAAGTGAATTTTTTAAAAAAATATAAAAATAAAGGACCAAAATTACTCAAAAAAATAAGAAAGGGCCAAAGTAAATTTTAAAAATAAGATAAAGACAAAAAAGAATACGATTAAGCGGTTTTCAAAAAGCAATATCTAGCTAAAAAAAAGAGGTCGTTAACCTTAACCATATACATACATCCTACTCGTAATGTGTGTTTTTTCTTTTGATAAGAATCTACTCATAATGTGTTAATGACAGTACAATTGTATCGTATGTGTGTGCATGTGTTAAGGTAAAACTAAAACACTGAAATAAAAAGGAAAAAAGAAAACAGTACACTAATTCATAACTCGCTAGCTGCCATTGACTGTTGCTCAAAGAGAAGAATCTAATCAATCTATAGCAACAGACACCGTATATAGGAAATTACAACTAATAATAACAAAAATGCCACCTCAAATATATTATATTCCATTTATGTGGTTGAAACAACATGTTTTTCTTTTTTGCTGTGTCTTTATAATTTGTTTTTGTCATCACCATACACACACATATATATAGAAACAAGATAATACACCATTTAAGCTCCGGTTTTTCTTTGCTAATTACTAGGAGTTAAAGGAACGAAAGTAACACTTTCTTCTTTCTTTTTAATCATAGGGAGGAAACAATGGGGGATTTGCCAATGACATGTATCCAATTACCTGTGCGCGATCCTAATACATTCTGGCAAGTTGGTGATGTTTTAAAATCAGAGCTTTCACTTTTCGGCGTGCAACTTACCTGTGACGTCATTACAGGTCTCATGTTCTATTATCTCTTGAAACCCCTCCGTCAACCTCACATCATTACAATCATCCCTGTAAGTGTGTATAAGTTTACAGATTATTTTGTTTATAACAATATTTTTCAAAAGTAACTCAGTTTTACATTAGATTTTAGGGAGATTCTTCAATGCTCCCTTTGGAATTTTTTTATTCAATGTTACCCCTTGTCAATACCATTTATATAATAATATAATAACTAAGTGATTAAGATTGAAAGATAAGAAAATGTAAAATGACAAGTTTGCCACCTTCACCCAGTTCTTAGCCCCTCTTTTTCAGGCATTGGCCACCACCCTTTTTAGAGAAAGGTTGCATGTCTATTCCATATCTTTGGTTGTTTAAATTTAAGGCATAATTATATTTGGGTCCATGTAGTTTGATGCTATTTTGTGAGATATCCTTATCCTTTTCTTCAATGAATATAACCTTACACTTTGCTCTGAGGAGGTTTTTGTCCTTTATAAGATTTCTGGCTAGTTGGATTCTGAGATAGACCGCAGGAGTTATTACATGTTAGCCACGTGATACATGGTTGTCCACGTGGTACTGACTTAAATTTTTTTAAGTTAAAAAAATAATAAAAAATCCCGAAATTTTTTTCAAGCAATCGTTCACCAGCACACCGATCTGGATTATGACGAACACGGACACCACCCACGTGTCACGGCGGCGGCGGCGGCGCGGTGCTCCGGATTTGATGACAGCGGTGGTCTTCTTCGGATCTTGTGGATTTTCCGGCGGGGTTTGGGAGGTGGTGAGAACTTGACGTCGATGAATTCAGAAGTTACTGCGGTCACTGAGTTTTCTTCCATAGTTTCCCCGGAAAATTCAAGAGCAGTGTTTGGAGAGGAGAGAAAGAGAAAACGTTTTTTTTTTTTTTTTAAACTAAAAAAAAAAATAAGTCAGTGCCACGTGAACAACCATGTACCACATGGCTGGCATGTAGTAACTCCGGCGGCCCAACTCAGCACCCAACTGTCGAAAATTTGATTAAGGACAAAAACCTCGCCAAAGCAAAGTGTAAGGTTATATTTATTGAAAAAAAAAAAACAAGAATATCTTACAAAATATGGTTAAACTACAAAAACCACAAACATAATTAAGCCTAAAATTAATACACGTGGTAAAATTTTACTGTACTTTGACTCAAACGGATTCAGATTCACTGCAGTCACTAAGGTGAAGTCAGTGAATCTGAAGGCAACACGTCATTTATGATAACTAAAACACCCTAAGTTATTAAATAAAACTTCATTTTCCAATTATACAATATTTTTAGCTATATAACCTAAAAACTATAACTTAAAAGTTCGCAAGTAATTTGAACCTACGATATCATATAACCTAAAAAATATTACTCCCTCTGATTTTTAATATAAGCATCATTTTACCAAAAAATTTTGGTCATAAATCAAGCACCTCTTCTAAAATTTTACAAAATTAACCCTATTTAATATACTCTATTATGTTTGTGGGGAAAATAAACACCAATTAATGACTAGATGATTAAAAGAATAGATTGATAAATATACACTTAAAATTTACAATTCCAATACAAATAACTAATTTATCTATTTTTCTTAAAGGGAGTGAAATTGGTCAAATGATACTTATATTAGGGACCGGAGGAATTACTAGTAATAGAGTTTAATGAATATGTAAATATGCATTGATAACGTGTAAAGTCAACTACCATAAACACATAAATATAATAGATCATATATTGAAGATATAAAAAAAACTTTACATTGTTAATACGTCATCTATTTTTTCATAATAATATAATGTTGTCATGTGAACTTAGCTTAAGTTAATTCTAGCTAGTAATATTTTATAATTTTTTTAATAAAATAACAATATTTTATATAAAAGATAAATGATACATCGACAATGTAAAATTAATTCATTATCCATCGTCAATATGTATTATTTTTACATGTAGGCCGGTTTCATGGTAGCTACAATGTTCAAGGTTTCTAAGATTATGAAATTCTTATATCCTCCGCAAGGAATCATGAATATTGAAGTCCTCAGTAACTTTGGTCTCATCCTCTATTCATTCCTGGGTGGGTTGGAGATGAACTTAAACACAATTCTAAATGCACAAAAGAAGGCCTCAGTCATTGCAGTTGCAGGGATTATCATTCCCTTGGTTACTGGTCCTGCCTTGTATAGTTTACATATACAAACTTATATTGAAACACCCGTTTTCATGCTTGAAAAAAATAAAACCAAAGCTTGTATACTTTGGACATCGGTTCTCGCTGTCACAGGTTTTCCAATCTTAGCTCACACCCTTTCTGAGCTCAAGCTCCTTTATACTGGTTTGGGCAAAACAGCTTTAACAACAGCAATGATTAGTGATACCTATGCTTGGTTAATCTTCATAATTCTGACTCCATTCTCAATAAGTGAAGGTGAAAGTGCTGTGTTATCGGTTATAAGCACATTAGCATTCATTTTTTTGTGTGTCTTTGTGCTACATCCTATCATTAACTATTATATTGATCAAAGCAAAGATGAATGGGCTGATCAGCAAATGGTACTTGTTGTGATGGGAGTTGTGGCTTTTTCATGGATTACAGATTTTCTTGGCACGCACGGAGTTGTTGGGGCTTTTGTGTTTGGGATGATTTTACCTCATGGAAAATTTGCTGACTATGTTACTTCAATAACAGATGATATTGGTACCAGCATTCTAGCACCAGCATACTTTATTGGGACTGGATTGAGAGTTAAGTGGCTAGCAGTTTACCAGCAGCCAAATTGGAAATTAACTGTCCTCGTTATAGTGTTGTTATGTGTACCAAAGATTTTGAGCACTCTGTTTGCCACTTTCTTCTTTGGTATGCGCGGTCGTGATGGTTTTGCTCTTGGATTGCTTCTCAATACCAAAGGCGTTGTTGCATTCGTCTTGGTGAACAATGGATGGGATAGAAAGGTATGCTATCAATTTCTTATTTTTATTTTTATTGTGGTTAAAGTTTACCTTTAGGTTATGTTCATATCGATGATAGATAGACGAACAATGGAATGAAACAAAATAATGATGCTAGGAGATATTTTAGAATGATTTCATCAAAGATCTTAAACAATGTTACTTTTGATCTAAAAGTTTTTACTATAGTTTTTCTTCTTAATTCATATGTTTCGACCATTTACAAACTCAATACATAATTATATTTTATTTTTCAATTATACTTATATTCATAACTACCTCTTTTGCACCTCCAATATTTTCCTCTCTCTCTTCTATTCTTTCATCTCAATAATTATTGATTATAAAAACATATTTCAGTTAAATTATCCCAAATTTTTACATTATTTAATTATTTTCTTAGGTCAAAACTTTTGTATCAAATGGAATAACAATTTAATGTATAAGTTCTTGTTGATGTTTCTTGGACGACCACTTCTACATTTGGTTAGTTAAAGTGACAAATATATATATATATATATATATATATATATATATATATATATATGAGCATCTATTGGAGTAAAATATTATGGTACCACTGATGGAATAAGTTTTGTGGGGGGAAGGCTCTGGTGCATGGTTAATTAAACCATGCATGGTTTAATTTTTTTTTTTGTTTTTCAAATTTTTTTAATACAGATTTATTCAGAATATTTTTTAATACAAGTTTGTATATAGATTTATTAGAATCTGTAAATTTTGAATACAGTTTTACTCAATACAGTTTTTTAAGAACACAAAGTAAAAAAAAAAAAATCCAAATTATAAAAATCACTTCATATCCGTAAAAAAAAAACACATAGAATATTTTTTAATTGATTAAATTTTAAAAAAATAAATAAATAACCCAGAAATAAAGGTATGTTTAGATGCACCGGAGCCTCAGCGGTTTTGTGGATAAATCAATTAATGTTGTACCATGATGTTGCAGATTTTATCTAGAGCAACTTATGCGGTTCTTACGTTTGGTATTATTCTAATGACGGTAATAGTGCCTCCAACAATCAATGCAATCTACAGGCCAAGAAAGAGATTTGAGCAGAACAAGCTAAAGAGTATACAAAAGTTAAGAAGTGATGCAGAGCTCAGAATTGTAGCATGTGTCCACAATACTAGGAATGCCACAAGCCTTATCAGCGTCATTGAAACTTTTAGTCCCACCAGACTTACCCCTATGCATGTTTTTGGTGTGTACCTTGTAGAACTTACAGGACGTGATGGTGCTGCTGTTGTTGCTGCCCATTTAGAGAAGCCTAATGCCCAAGGAAGCAGAGGAGAACAAAATCTCACTAGAACACAAGCGGAGCTCGAAAGCATTACCAATACCTTTGAAGCATTAGGAGATGCATATGATGCTATTAGAGTTGATACCTTGAATGTTGTGTCATCCTATGCAACAATTCATGAAGACATATATAGCACAGCTAAAGAGAAACACACAAGCTTAATTCTACTTCCATTCCACAAACAATTAACTCCTGAAGGTAATCTCGAAACAACAAGTGTTATGTACAGAGATATAAACCAGAACATAATGCAAGGTGCACCTTGTTCTGTGGGAATCTTTGTTGACCGTGATATAAATTCATATACTTCAAAGCCAAACTACTTCCATATTGTTATGGTCTTTATTGGTGGACCTGATGACCGTGAAGCCTTAGCTGTTGCAAGAAGAATGGCATGTCGTGCAGGAACAAGATTATCAGTGGTAAGGATGGTTTTGTTTGATGAAGCAGCAGAAGTGGATAGTTTAAAACATAACGAAGCCGACATGATACTACATGTGGTGATGGATAATGAGATGCAAAGAGACTTGGATGAAGAGTATATAAGTTCATTTAGGCTCACTGAAGTGAACAACAATGATCTTATAACTTACTCAGAGGTTGAAGTCCACACTGCTGAAGATATTCCTGTAGTGCTGAATGAGGTAGAAAAAGGTGGATGTGATTTATACATTGTTGGGCAAGGGAATTGTAGGAACTTGATAGTGTTTACAACATTATCAAAATGGTGTGAGTGCTCAGAACTAGGAGTTATAGGGGATATTATGGCATCAGATAATTTTACTACGCATGCATCTTTGCTAGTTGTGCAACAATATGGGTATGGAGGAATGGTTTTTGATAAACAACAGTTCAACCATATGGATCCACTTGTTGTGAAGTCGGAATAAGAATAATAAGGATTATATATTAAAGGCTTATTTATCTTTTTGTTTTTTAAAAGTTCAAAAGGGTATTTTAGTTTTAGTTTCTAAAATTTATTTTAATCGGACTAATCTTTAATTTTTTAAATATAGTTATTTTGGCGTGAGGTGACATTAAATAGATGGTGTGACATAGATGATTTACGCGCACAGATGCAAGGGCCTTTATCATCACGTCATATCATTTATTTGGTGTCACCTTCAATCTCACATCATGTGATTGTTGATGTGGACGCTGTTTCGTTAATCAAAACTTGAACATTTTAAAATTTAAAAATAGTCCCATCAAAATAATTTTTAGGAAATAAAACTAAAATACACTAAATTTTAGAAAATCAAAGAAGTAAATAAGCCTATATTATATATATTATCGTAAACAATTAGACATGCAAAAGAGGAAAGGGTAGGGTCTTGGGTTGTACATGTCTGTAAATAAATAAAAATGTAAAAAAATAAATAAATAAATTGCTAGTTTGAAAATAAGTAGTATTATTTATCTGAAAATAAATCCAAATTTCACCCTTTATAGATTGTAAAGTTGTTCTTGCTCATCAACATTCATCCATATTCGAACGCTAATAATGTTGCAATTTTTCCAAAAAAGTAAAAAAAAAATAATAATAAAAAAAATCAAGTTGGTCGGTACCGAGACCAAAAGTCACCTTGCTAAATATGTGTTCTGCATATGTTCATTCATCACTTGCTCACTTGCTTATCTAGTTCAATCTTCATTCTTGGTGTCATTGCTAATTTATTAGTCTTACTCGTACCCATCTGCCACGTAACGAAATTATCTTTGTATATATACTCCCATAAAAGTTGCTTGGAGTTCTATCATAGTTAACTCTCCACAGTCCACTGCACTCCCATAAAATTTGCTTGCAATAATATATTGAATAATTTTAATTTTAAATAAATCATATTTCATTCATCCTCATATGAATTATTCTCTTAATTGTTTTGAGTATTTTTTTAAGGGTATTTCTATCTTATACATCACTTGTATAGGTTAATTAAACTTATAAACATAATGTTTTATTTGGAAATCATATACTTAATGGATCAAAGAATGTTGATTTATGTTAAAAAAAATGTTGATTTATATTTTCAAGTTTACTTTTTATATAGGCACTATATCGGTTTCTATTTAATTTATATTATTTGGTCTTATTTAAAAAAAAACACATTTTTTCACTCTTGAAATCCTCAAAAAGACTGATAAAAAAAACAAAAAATTATTTCTCCAAGATATGACAATTAATAAGGAATGAAGGTAGTAATTGTTTATCCTATGCATGGGTGCATAGGTTAATCAAACATTTTTTTAATTCTTCAAACTTTAGAGGTGCGTGAAAGTGCAATAATCTAAAAATTCGAATACTCCCCCTATCCTATTTGTAAAACCCTTTTGAAAAATTTACGTCCACCAATAATTGAGATTATCTTTATCTGTTCAATTTTTTTGGAAAGTCCATACTTTTTAATGAAAAAAAAAATAGATAATCAAAGTATTTAATAAGGACATTAATGAACAACAAAAAATATACTCATATATACTCAAATTATTTAATGATGAAAAAAAAATGATGCATAAAAAACCATAAAGTGACTTAAAGTAATTATTAGCAAGTACGCCTTCTTCTAATAGGTGCCATGTAATAGATAGTAAGATTTAATATTATTTTCATTTTTATATTTTAAATATGTGATTAAAATTAGCTAGGAATACCACGCTAGCAAAATACTTCCTATCTATAAATTTATTTCCCTCGCAAAAACCACAACTAATTTGTGATTGAAGTTAATCTGATTAAAAAATTACTTTAAAAAAATTAATAATTTTTAAAAAAATTCAAAATAAAGTCAAATAAATATTTAAGAAGTATTGAAAATGTATTAGGAAATATTGGAAAGTATTTTTTATAAATAATTAAAATTAAATAAAAAATATCTGATTACTTTTAAAACACGTATCAAGAATTATCATATGTGTATTGATATCATACACGAATACTGACAATTAGAATTTTTCATTTTTGACATATATGGCATATGGGCTTCATAGGCTATGAATACCTCACTATCAAAATACTCCCTAGCTATAAATTTATTTCCCTCGCAAAATCCACAACTAACGTGTGATTGAAGTTAATCTAACATAGCACTATGTGACATTGAGTGCAATAAAGTTGAGATTAATGGTGTGTGCATTGATCGTGTAACGTTTCTTATACTATCAGTCCATCATCCATCATTTATTTTTATTATTTTTATTTGAAAGTCAACGACTATAAATAATTGAATGATAAATTATGTAATGATGATGTAAAAAATTTTTAAATTATCGAGACACCATCTATTTTTTCAAAGTTAATACTATTCCAACACCTTAATTAACTAACTATAAGCCATGAAACTTATAATTACATACACACGGAAAGTTACCTTATAACTATAAGTATCCGTGTGCCCTGAAACTTATAAGAACATACACATGGATACTTATGAGCACTATGAACAAAACACATAATATAAAACATACAACAATCAATACTTTTTAAATATTTGTGCATCATCCTAAACACTTTATTTGGTATGAAGTATTTTGGGGAAGAAATTTTAAGGATAGTGAATAGGAAAAAAACAAGGATTTTTCCCAGTTTGATTGAGCGGAGAAAATAAGGCGAGGGGAAAAAATTGGTGAGACCTATAAAAAAATATTTCTCTCCTAATTAGGCGAGAGAATGAGAGAAATCAGAATGAGAGGCCTACAACAATCCAGATACAAGTAGAGCTGTCAAAATGGGCCGGGTCGATGCGGGCCGGGCCAAAAAACCCGGAAAAAGTGCGGGTTTGGGTTCCAGAAATGTGGTCATAAATTGAACCCGGGCTTATTAGCCCGGTCTAGAGCCGGGCCAAAAAACCCAAACAAGGGTCGGGCCAAAAAACCTGGGTAAAGTGCGGGTTTGGGCTACATGCTAGTGAACACAACTTGCACCCGGGCTATTTGGCCCAAAATCATTTGGCCTGCACCCAGGCCGGGCTGGGCCGAACCCGGGCGGGCCGGCCCGTTTTGACAGCTATAGATACAACTACCAATCACAACAACATTAGCAAAAATACAATAATACCTTATATACCTTATAGGGAAAACTAATACTCCATCTGTGTCCCTTAATATAAGTCATTTTTATCTAATTTACGTAGATTAAGAAAAGTAATTATTACTCTCAAATTTATCAAAAAAATATGTTGTCATTCCAAGTTTACCCCTATTTAAAACTTTAAAACTCTATTCATTTATCTTTCTATTGTAATTATTATCCTATCACCCCTATGCAATTATGAGGGGTATATTTGGAATAAACTCTTTAATACTACCTAGATATTCTAAAACGACTTATAAAAAGGGACACCAATTCTACCAAAATGGTACCTTATATTAAGGGACAGAGAGAGTATATAAATTCTCTTTGTTTTTTCTCTCTCTGCATATACCATAAAGATCTTTTTTTTTTAATATTAGTATCATTTTGTGTTGAAGTGTTTTGTTTTGGGAAAAAAATCAATATAAAGCAACAACTAATATAAATTCCTACCCAATTTTTTTTTACAGTAATGAAAATTTTTATTATGTAACAGAGAATTGAAGTTACGAAGAAACAAGGGTATATTTATTTTGATTATTTTTTATATACATATATGAGAGAAAGAAAACATATATTTATGTTTATTATATAAAATAAAGGTATATTTGTCTTTTAATAATTTTATTGTTTTATCTTTTCTCACCTTTCTCGCCTGTGGAACAAAAGGAGTAAAAACTTAATTTTTTTCTCTCTCACTCTTTTCATATTTTCTCTTATATCTAACAATCATATGATTTACTCATTTTCCCACCATAATTTTTAACATCTTTCCAACTTTTCTATTTTTATTTTCTTTCGTACAACCAAACAAAAAGTAAATGTCAAAAGTTAAGGAACGAATTGACTAATTAATAACAACTGTTACAATGATACCATGTATTAAGAGTCCAAAACTAGTAATCTCGATACTATGTATTAAGAGTCCAAAACTAGTAATCTCTCTTACCCTATTTATAAGTCACATTTTAAAAAAATTCATCTCACTTTCTATTTTTTAATGAAGCATTAATTGCTTTTTTGTTATTCGCTCTTTATTTATTAACTAAAACAATACATTTGTTATTAGCTCTTTTTGTTCTTTGATCTACCGTATTTTTAATCTACTAAATTTCTTGGGGGAAAAAAAATTATACTCAATCACAAGTCTGAGTACTGAGTAGTCTCCCTTGCGGGTGACCTTTTGGAATTTCTGCTGACACGAGGAAGTATAAAAAAAACTTATTGGAATATGACAGTGTAAAATAAAATTATAATCGGTATATTTAGAATAAAATTTTTAATACAATTTACATAAAAGGTAAAAAAGAAAATCTGAATAAAATAAAATACAAAACTTCCTGTCTCCCTGTTTTTAACCAATTAAACTTTATCAAATATTACAAAAATGTCATTAAAATGGAGAAGTTATTTTTTCAGTTTTCTAAAATTTGTATAATGAGTAGAAGACTTTGAAACAGGTTATGAGACAGCATACTTTTATCCTTGTACTAGTAAGAGACTAGGAGTTGTAAAAAGAGACGGAGGAGCAATTGATTGTAACGGATACAGCTTTAGGGTCTCATTAATATTGTTGTGGGTGAAACAGCCATTTAATGGACCTAAACCAAAGACCAACGTTGAACAAACTAAGTAGTACTTAGTCTAGTTTCAATTATAAGCAAAACTAATTAATTTTACGCTTATTAGAGAGGTTAGTTTATTGTATTTAATTTTCTCAAATTTATAAAAGAATAGAGGTATTTTAGGAAAGTTGAATTAGGAGTGAAACAAAAATTAAATAAGATAACAATTTTCTAGAGATGTTTTACGAAAATAGCATTGAGAATGAAATAAAATTTAAGAAAGTTGGTTAATTTTCCTTATATTTTAAACCAAGAGAGACATGTTTTTTGTTGCTTATATTTCAAACCAGAGAGAGTAACTAACTAAAGGATTAATTAAAGAAAAACGTTTTTTTAATGTATTTTTTTTTAAACTTGTATTCTTTCTGATCTTTATTATAAGTTCTTTTGATCAATTTTCACATTTATTAAGATTTTCTTTAACGTCCCATTAAGAAAGTTAATTAGTATTGTTAGTGTTATTGGAAATGTAAATATTTTATATACTTTTTTAAAAATACTCCTATAATTATTATCGAGAATATAAAAAGTGTTAAGTAATTAAAGATGTTTGCGGAAAAGAAATAGTTAATGTCATTAAAAATTGGAAATGAGACTTATATTAAAGAAAAAAAAAAGTTTTCAAAGGGTTTATAATAAGAACAAGAGGAAGTATCTTAACCACGTCAATCTTATATGTAAGATTTTTTTAGAAAAGAATGGTCTTATTTATATAAGTTCTCATTTTATTTTCTT
Source organism: Crotalaria pallida (assembly GCA_037953625.1). Taxonomy (NCBI): domain Eukaryota; kingdom Viridiplantae; phylum Streptophyta; class Magnoliopsida; order Fabales; family Fabaceae; genus Crotalaria; species Crotalaria pallida. The sequence goes on along the minus strand of CM075651.1, from coordinate 149,147,862 downwards.
ATAATATTTAATTACTTATATCCAAAAATACTCATATTAATTCAACACTCGTACTTTTTAGAATCCTAAAAACAATTACTATGAATAGTTTTGGAAATGTATATTAAATGTTTATATTTTCAATTTCACTAACAAAATTAATTTATTTTTTTTATGAGCGTAAATTTCCCCAAAAATTCTTACATATGAGACAAAAGAAAATATAAAACATGTTAAAAAATTTATAAAAATTAACTAGAATTAGTTGCATAAAAAAAATGTTTTGCTTACTATCCTCGTATAAAAATACTCATTTTTTAAATGTGTGGTTCAAGCACATGTGAAGTACACTTGAAAAGTTAATTTAAATAAAAAAAATAGTTTGTATAATACTTGAGATATTATATTTTAAATTTTTCTATAAACACTTAGTTGTCTAAAGTATACCTCGATATATTCGTTTCTTACTATAAGATATTTTTGTGAATTTTTATTTTATTTTATTTATAATATCTCATTTAAATTTTTAATGATATTAAATTATTTTTTTTCATAAATATCTTTCTTTACTCAACATTTTTTAGAGTTCCAATAAGAATATTGAGATAGTTTTGAAAAAAAAATTATCCGATGTTTACGTTTTCAATATCACAAATATTGTTAACTAAATTTCTTAATGGACGTATAAATTTAAAAAACAAATTATACTATTAAGGAACAAAGATTTAATGATGTATTTCATGATTAAAAATTTAATTTTCTAATACAACTTGTTCTAGAGGATAATACCTCGAGGATATAAGGTGCAATCCCTCGAAAGAAAATTTGGATAATTTTCGAAGGATTCGTCTGTATTGGCAATTAGGGCCAATGGGCGAGCATGGGCCGGGCCATTGCAGACTTTGCATTTTTGCGGGCGGGCATGGGCGGCCCTAATTGAGTTTAGGGCGAAAAATCCAGGCCCTGCCCACCCATATTTTTTTGCATGGCAGCTCAATTTTTTTCCTTTTTTTAAAGAAAAAGGCTGCCGAAAGATTGGTTGAGAAATGTGGAGTCGAGGACGGTACCTTTAAAAAAATTTTGTACTTAAAATCCAGCATTAACATCACTAGTTCGTTATTTAATTCATGATTCTTCTGAATACTCCCTCCGGCTCGAATTATAAGCAATTCTAACCACTTTTACACTTATTAAGGAGGTTAGTTGATTGTATTTAATTCCTCAAATTTATAAAAAATAGAGGTATTTTTGGAAATTAGTATTGGGAATGAAACAAAAATTAATTAAGATTACAATTCTCTAGAGATGTTTTAGGAAAGTGGTATTGGGAATGAAACAAAATTTAATAAAGTTAGTTAGTTTTGTTTATATTTTAAACCAAGAGTAATATGTTTTTTGTTGCTTATAATTCGAGCTGGAGGGAGTAGGTGTTTAGCAACAATTTTATTGTTGATTCTGGTACTACCTTACCTGGAGTGCCTATTTATTTCTCTTTTTGAGTGTAAACATTGTATACATTGTGGACTGATCATAATTGAGATTGTAATAATGATTTTGGCCAAGGGAATATATTTTTGGTTCGGAGGGATGTATTTTTGGCTTTTGGGCCACTTGGTCCAATTTCCTTTTTTTTTTATATAACAATGCTCACGGGCGGCCCTAAAATGCCCACAATTTTTGCGAGCGGCCCTGCCCAGCCCTAAAAATTTTATGAGCGAAAAAATCAAGCTCTGCCCGCAAATTTTGCGGGCGGGCTGGGCGAGCCCGTGGGCGGCGGCCCTAATTGCCAATACTGGTCCATCCCAAGCTTTTAGAGAGCAAAACACGACAAAACACATGATCACATATGTCTAAATCGCCTAAACCACTTGTCAATATTCAATATCTTTAAAATAGGAGAATCTTCATTCTCTCTTTTCCCGCTCAAGCCTTTCCCCTGCTCCTTTTGTCCGCCAAAAATGAGTTGCCTTTGTCCACCATTAGATCTTAAAATCATGGAAAGATCTCAACCGTTCGATACAAAATGTTGATGAAGCTTCTTATGAAAGCCTCATTTCTTATTCTCGATCCTTCTTCCTTTCTCCTTTCTCTTTCTCATTTTCATTCAATCTTCTCATTTCTCAGTCTCTTCTTCTTCCTCTCTACTTCTTCCTTTCCCCTTTCTCTTCCCCATTTTCATTCGATCTTCACCCTATCTCTTTCCATCTCTCTTTCTCGCTCTCTCTTTCTCTATTGGCTTTGTCATCCTCTCATCACCATGAGACAGAGAACGAATCAAGCTACTGCGAAAGAGGTGAGACTGCGAAAGAACGAATCACGCATCAAGGAGCCCACGCTGCCATGAATCGTACCTGCCGCCACCACCACGGTTTCCACCGTTTCAGCCTTCCTGCTCTGTTCACTTTGTGTTGACAAAGATCAAACCCATCAACTCCACTTTTGGATTTTCATATGTTTTATCAGCTCTTTTTGGGTGATCTTTGAAATCAAGTGAGTCATGATGTTTTTTTTACTGTTATGTTCTTTTTTAACTCCACTTTGTTCTTGATTTGTAACACCTAGATTATTTTACCCTTAATTACCCTTAATAGTAAAAATGGTGACCTAAAATTCCCCTTTTGATTCGTTTCTTTATAAAAATCTCCGGCTCAAACGGACAGAGTTTCCCCTGTTTTTCTTAACTTTCCCTAAAATTGTTTCACCTGCAACCTGTTCAAAATATTCATTCATTTCATTTTCAGATGCCAGCAGGGCAAAATATTAACAATATGCAGTAGCACCATTACATCAGGTTTATAAGAATATATACAAGTTTTGAAATACATCAGTTTTCACAAAAAGATCCAACTAATGTTGGTCACATTAACAAAACATTTCATTTCCCAAAAAGTAGAACCCCTGGACCAACATAGGGTCCCCTACTAACTTCACATTCCACGATGTGGAATGCGCCCCTGCTCGGCCGTGCCCTGTGCCAGCTCCTCCCCAGTATCTGCAAAATATAGCAAGAAGGGTATCATTACACAGAACTTAGGAATGTATATTCTAAATAGACATAGAGAGTAATCAAGCACTCTATTAAGCTTTGCTACCCTAACACTTATGTCACTAATCATCTCTTATTCTCATTGTTCTCCCTACTGTTTTCATTTACTCTTTATTACTCACTTCTTATTCAAGGGTCATGTTATTTTAATTTTTCCACTCCGCATAGGGAGGGTCTTGATACTGTAAATATAATTCTCGCTCCTACTTAGAGAGTAAGTGGAGGGTCCTGTTCTCACTTCACTTACGGAGCAAGTGAGGGGTCATGATAATATAAATTTCACTCCTTTATGGAGGGTCCTGATAATTTACATTCCACTCCTTTATGGAGGGTCCTGGTAATATATATATTTACTTCTCGCTTCACTTAGAGAGTAAGTGAAGGGTCATGTTCTCACTCCACTTAATGTGCAAATGGAGGGTCCTAATAATTTATATTCCACTCCTTTATGGAGGGTCATGAATTATATATACACTCCACTCCTTTATGGAGGGTCATGATATGATAATAATTATTCATTCATTATTTTCACTCAATCCACCTATTTTCTTTATTTTTCCCCTATGTGTAATCCATCACTAACCTACAATAATTCAAATCTACATGTAAGTTCTTTATTCTTATTTACCATTAGCTATTTCCTATAACAATACATGCTAAACTAAGATCAATTCTTCTAACCTAGGGTTTGCCTAGGGTTTTATTCTAGTCCAATCCCTAAACCTAGTTCTCACTATATACTAGCTAGACTATACCTCCTAAATAGAGGTAATACTTTCCTTCTTACCTCAAAACCATAAGATATATAGGAATTCCTTGCTCTAGGATGGAACCTAGGGTTTGAGATCACCCCACTTTTGAAGGATGGTTGTGAGAGGAAGTAGAAACTTTGTCCTTGTGCTGAGAGAGGTCCTATGTAGTGGTCTTCTTAGCTTGAGAATTGAAAAATTGATGGTGGCATGAAAGGATGATGCTCACGAATTTAAGGTAGAAGGAGAAGGAAGTTGGTGGTTATTTTCCTTGCTTAGTCTTGATTGAAGATGTTGAAGAGCTTGATGATGAGACTTGATTGTTAAAGGTTTAAGGGTTGATGATAAAGTTTTGGTCTTGGAACTTGAGAGAGAACTATGGAGATGAAGAGAGAAGAAGAAGAAGGAATGAAGAGATGAGAAGAATGATATGTGTTGATGTGGGTTTTTGTTTAAATTTTTGCCTCTTATCCACTTGCATGAGTAGAAAAAATCGTGTGGCTATGTGGCTTTGCTTAATGAGGAAGCTAAAACATGTGATCCACAATCGTTTATTTTTTTTCCAGATTTTTCATCAAGTAATCGATTACTAGCTTGAAGTAATCGATTACTCCACAAAAAGCACAAAGTAATCCATTACTTTGCCCAAGTAATCGATTACTTGGGAAAAGTAATCACATGTGTTTATTTGCAGAAATTGGTGGTTGCAACTTCATGATTTTTGAGAGTTACTCATTGATTGTGATATTCATAAAGTTTGGATACTTCAATCTCAGGAAATGGTTAGTTTCTATTTTCTTTATGCATTTTTCACAATATATGTATTTTCTGTAATATGTCTAGAACCTGCCATGATAATATCAATATATGTCTAGAACCCACTATGATAATGAGACAAGAATTTATTTTTGTCTGTAATGTATGTTTGGTGTAGAAACTATTGTTGTAGAAACTAAGCTTTCTGGTGCACTAATAAGTTATGCTGGTTGGTCGTTGCATGTATATCACTACTGTTGCTGCGTATATACCTTCACCATGAAGTGAGAAAGACTAAAGTGCAATAAAGTGAGAAAGACTGAAACTGAAAGCATTTTAATTACAACTATAACTACGACTGCTTTTTCATCTTATCTTTGCGTTTTAATTTGTTTGAGGGTGATTTTGATTTATGTTCATTTTCGGGGGAGACGGTGGGGGTGTTATAATATGACTCATCTATGAATGTAAAGTACCTTAAAATGTAATAATCGAATCTGCATGTTGGCTGTTGTTCATTTTAATTTTATATTACATCTTATATTTCTTTACTCAATTTTTTAATGCCAACAACTTATATGTGAAATTATGGATACTCTCGCAGCTGCATATGTTGATGCTACTGTGCAAACAGTCAGACTTGCAAGCAAAGCTTTTTCCATAGAGCAAATGCAAGTGACTTCAATTGTGTTGTTCTTTTGATACTTTATATTTAAATAGTAATGTCTACTCAATTTGAAGTTGTTAGGGAATCACTTTTGTATAAGAAATTAGAGTAGTTTTTCAGTGGTGATGCTGTTGCCATGTGAAGTGAGGTTGCAAATGTTAGCAATTCTAATTTCTAAACCCGATATGCTCAATTTAAAGGTTGTGAAATCTAACCTATTATTAACCGGTTACATGAAAAGAATAAGCTATCTGTATATTTTTTAGTGAACGTTTATTTATTCTTTGAGTATTGATTTGAAATAGTCATTCAAGATGCCTCTTCTAAGCACTTTATGTGTAATTAAGTAAACAAAATCTTATTTAAGGAAAAATACTTTAGCACCTCTTCCTCCTCTTTAATGAGTTATTCACTTCTTTGTTTTGATTATTATGCAAGAAGATTAGCAAGTTCTTGCTTGAGTATTTAGGTTGACCCATTCATGTGTATTAATTAAGATTATCAGCTTAAATGTGCTTAATTGCTATTGGAATATTCATTGAGTTCATGATCATGTACATAGACAGAATTAACAATCTATTAGTTCTATTGATTGGAGGAATTCCAATTGCTATGACAATTGTTTTTTACTATGACTATTGGTTCTCATAAATTGTCACAACATGGTGCAATTATAAAAAGAATGACAACTTGAGGAAATTGGTCTTTTGAAGTCTTTTTAGGAAATTACAAGCAAAACTATTTGTCTTTGTCTTTAGGTGATTAGATTTTTCTTTATGTAATCACTGCAGAGTATGATAGTCAATTTTAAGAGAACATGATTATTTTATTTTGTAAATGTAGCTAAAGTATTGTATGTAGTTTTAATTTGGATGACTTGGGCATATTAGTTTATACTCTATTGTATTTAGGTTTAATTACTCAATTTCTTTCCATTTAGAACACAAAATAATCTTAATCATGAACTATTACTCTATAAAGTAGATTAAAGTAAGTTGAGTAATGGTATGATTACCTACTGTATGTTGTTTCAGCATTGCATGAAACATAAATTTAACGTAAGTTTAACTTATATAGCTATTATTAGTAGAAAATTAGAAAAATTTTTTTTACTATTACTTAATAATATCGAATACTAATGGATAAATTTTAATTTATCAAGTACTGTAGTTTTTTTATCGATTAATAATTAGGGTATTATATGTCTCATGTACTAATTAGACGATGAACAAAGTTATTTTATACATTTAGTCTACTCTTTTTTCTATTTACTCATCTAATCTCTATTCCAATAATTAATCCTCTAAACTTTTTTAAACATTTATATATATATATATATATATATATATATATATATATATATATATAGTTGAATGATTTCTTTATAATATTCCCCTATAAACTTCACATATAAATAATATAATAATTCATGAACACAATTTTGACAATGACTTTAGTAATTATGCTACCATTGTCAAGTTTTCAATATACACTTAATTTTTTTTGCTCTTCAATTAAAAAACCCCAAAAAACACCGGCCCGTGCATCGCACGGGCATAGGTACTAGTATATGGATGCACGGGCATAGGTACTAGTATATGGAACAGAGCATTTCCCTAGCTAGACAAGTGGCGAGCATAGTCACGAGGGGTAATTAAGGAAGGGCAACACACCTGTCTAAATTTCTTATTATATTTAGGCGCGATATCACCAATTTTAGGTAGGTTACTTTCATTATACTAGTAGATCATACTCCCTCCATCCCTTATTGTAGGACATCATTTTAGTAAAATTGATGTCCTTTTTATAAGTCGTTTTAAAATATCTAGGTAGTATTAAAGAGTTTATTCCAAATACACCTCTCATAATTGTATAGAGGTGATAGGGTAATAATTACAATTGAAAGAAAAATGAATATAGTTGTAAAGTTTTAAATAGGGATAATTTTGAAATGACAATATATTTTTTGATAAATGTGAGAGTAATAATTACTTTTATTAATATGCGTGAATTAGGTAAAAGTGACTTATATTAAGAGACAGAGAGAGTACCATAGTTTTAGAACACACATAAATACTTGATTCTTGCATAAGATCTGAATATCTAGACTATCTTATTGGTTGATCGAAACCATTATTGATCTATATCTAGCAAGCTCGAGAGTTTTGTCTTAACACAAATGACATTTTTTTTAATGGCATTAATCACTTAGCTTCCATACAATCAAATTTTGCATAATTACACAATAATTTTTTAATAAACTAATGATTGTTTGACAAATAAGCTAATTTAATTCAATTAGACCTATTATGAGTAACTTAGAGCTGTCGTATCAGTGACATGAATTCATTAACTGACATATCAAGTAACCATTGATTCATAAAAAAATTGTTGTGCAACCATTAAAAAAAAATGATTGCCCACAAATGGCCCACTATTTTTGGACCAAAAATTCAGACCCGGGGCGGGCATGCGGGTGACCCCGAATGCATATTATTCGGATATTGATTTTACAATATCAATATCCCAAAAAAAAAAATCCTTGATATAATTAATCTCAAATAATCAATTAAATGATGTAAAAAAAGATTAGAAGCATAATTTAAAAAATAGACCTAAAATCTGTGCACTGCCCGCATAAAATTGCAGCGTGCGGGGCCGCAGGCGTGCATCCTAATTGCTAATACCAATGAGAATTGTATCATCTCAAGAGTAAATAAATAAATAAATAAATAAATAAAATAAAATAAAAGTGAGAAGAAAGGAAAAAGAAATGAGTGCAGTCATAACTAACTTGCTCCAAGAAAAGAGGAGAATATATAGCAACAGAAAGGGTTAATAGGATATTATAACTAATAACAACGAAAGAGCCACCTCACATACACCAGACCCATATGGTTGGAACGTGTTGTTTTCTCCTGTATTTTTCTTTTTTGTTTTTGTTTCTGATTTTGTTTTTGTCATCATACATATTCATACTAACAATATATAATTAAGGACCCAGGTCGTACTTTGTTAGTAGTTGAAAAGAACATAAATGTTGAGAAAGAGAGACAACCACAATACAAAAGAATAAAAATATTGAAATTGACATATATATCACAGGGAGGAAACAATGGATTTGCTCAAATTGAAACCTACATGTATTCAAGTACCTGTGCTTGATCCTAATAGATTCTGGCAAACTAGTAATGTTCTAAGATGGGAGCTCCCTATTCTTGCCGTGCAATTAACCTTCACTGTAATTGTGTCTCGCTTATTCTTCTGGGTTTACAAACCCCTCCACCAACCTCATCTCATTGCACACATATCTGTAAGTGAATAAATGCACAAAAAATTTTGTTTATAACACACAAGACTCATGTTAGTTCTATGTTTTTCATTAATTAGGCTTTATATGTGATAATATACTTCCCCCTTTCTATTTATTTATCTCATCTTGCAAGAAAATTGATCCTGTTTATGTGTCCGTACAAGTTTAAGATTATATTAATTGTTGTTTTTCTTTCTTTAAAAAAAAATCAGGAAAAGATAATTTTTTTATTAAACAAAATAACAGATGGTATGAGAAATATCCCTCTGCAGTACCAAAACAAACACAGAGACACAGCTCAAGTTTTTTGTGAATAAGAATAAAAGGCACCCCAAACCAAAAAAAAAAAAAAAACCCAAGATCCAATAAATTAATTGTTATTTTTTCTTTCTAAATTTACCATTTTTAAATGATCTTTATTTAAGTAAATAATAAAAATAAATAAATAACGATAGAGAAAAAAAGGTACTAGTATAATATAAAGGATTTTGCTGTTAATTGCTCTTTGGACAATGTATAAACAAATTAAAATAGAAAATTAACCGAGAAGATGATATATTTACTAATATTTAAGAATTAATTTCTTTAATTTTTCAAAATTAATTTTACACTCATAAATTCCTTATACACATTACCCATAAAGTAATGAATAGCAAAACTCTAATATAAAATATGATAAATTCAATACAAAATAACATACTGATTGCATTTTTTAATGTACATGTTTTCTCCTAACGACAAAATAATACGAATTGAGGGAATAACATAATATTTATTATTTAGTTTTTTTTTAATAAATAATTTTGAAGTAGAGTTTGAATGGAATGATTGGTTTAATTGCTTAACTACGGTAGCTTCACATTTAGAAATAAAATATTTAATAAGAAAGGTAGTTGACTTGTATTTTCAATTATTTTTAACCATATTTAAATTTTTTATCTTCAATCATGGGCTAAGGTTAAATAAACTTATTACTCCTTATATTCTCGAATATAAACACTAGATGGTCAAAATGTTTTGTTCTTTTTTATAATCACTTAATCTGATTTTCAATGATATTAAACATTTTTTTTAGCAAACATATTTGTTTACTCAACATTTACTAGAGTCCTAATGATAAACATAGGAGTAATTTTTCTAAAAAAAAAAATACTGTATCAAATATTATCAATTCCAATATCACTAATAATATTAATTAACTTTCTTAATAGGCTCATTAACTATTTATTAGAAATTTCAAAAGTAGTAGTATGTCCTTATGCTAATAAACAATTTGTACTAATCGGGTTTATTGAAATTATTATTAATCGTCATCATTATTAATATTGTGTTGTGTAGGCCGGCTTCCTACTAGGTTACTTTTACAATCAAAGGACTATTTTTAATTTCTTTTATCCTGCATCGGGGATCCTAAATATTGAAGTACTGAGTAACTTTGGTCTCATCTACTATGCATTCATGAGTGGGTTGGAGATGAACATAAACACCATCCTAAATGCACAAAAGAAGTCAGCAAGCATTGCAGTTGCAGGGATTCTCATTCCCTTGGTTACTGGACCACTCTTGTATGGTATTCATAGACAAGCTTTTGAAGGTTATCCACTATTTCCCCTTGAAGTAAATGCAACCACTACCTCTGTACTTTGGACCATGGTTCTAACAGATACTGGTTTTCCGGTCTTAGCTCACACCCTTTCAGAGCTCAAGCTCCTTTATACAGGTCTAGGCAAAACTGCTTTAACAGCGGCAATGATTAGTGATATCTATGTTTGGTTTCTCTTCATAATTTTTTTCCCATTTGCAATGAATCATGGTGAAAGGGCAGTGTACTCTGTGATGAGTACATTAGTATTCTTTGGTTTTTGTGTATTTGCGCTAAGACCTATCATTAATCACCATATTGACCGAAAGACTGAGCTAGATGATTGGGATGATCATGCTATACTCTATGTTGTGATGGGAGTTGTTGCTTGTTCGTGGATTACAGATTTTCTTGGCACTCACGCAATTGTTGGTGCCTTTGTGTATGGATTGATTTTACCTCATGGGAAATTTGCTGAAGTGATGACTTCGGTTTCGGATGATTTTGGTAGCGCCATGCTGGGAACACTATACTTTTGTGGCACTGGAATGCGACTTAATCTTCACACCATTGTAAGGCATCCACATGCCTTCCTAATACTAGTAGTTGTAGCCATGTTATGTCTCCCAAAGATTTTGAGCACTGTAATTGCCAGTTACTTCTTTGGTTTGCGCACCCGAGATGGTTTTGCACTTGGATTGCTTCTAAATACCAAAGGTTCGATAGCATTCGTCATGCTAAACAATGCATGGGATAGAAAGGTATTAATTTATAATTAGTATATATGTTTATATACATAAATGTATTAATTTATTATTTGCATTAGTTATGTATGTATGTATATATTCTTAGTTCACATGTTATTGCAGATCATCTCTGTAGGAACCTATTCCGTTCTTGCTTCGGGTGTTATTCTAATGACAGTAATAGTGCCTCCAGTAATCAATGCAATATACAAGCCAAGAAAGAGATTTGAGCAGAGCAAGCTAAAGACTATACAAAAGTTAAGAAGTGATGCAGAGCTCAGAGTTCTAGCATGTGTCCACAATGCTAGGAATGCCACAAGCATGGTCTCCGTCCTTGATAATTTTAAGCCCACTAGACTTTCCCCTTTGCATGTTTTTGCTGCGCACCTTGTTGAACTTACAGGACGTGCTGCTGCCCTTGTTGCTGCCCATGTACAGAGGCCTACTGACATGTCTGCAGGGGGGGACCAAAATCTGACTAGAACACAGGCAGAGCTCAAAAGCATTACCAATACCTTTGAATCATTTGGAGAGACATATGATGCGGTTAGAGTTGAGACCTTAAATATTGTGTCATCCTACACATCCATTCACGAAGATATATGCAACATGGCTAATGAGAAATGCACAAGCTTAATTCTCCTTCCATTCCACAAACATATAACATTGGAAGGTTCCCTTGAAATAACAAATGAAGTGAACAAAGAGATAAACCTGCATATAATGGAAGGTGCACCTTGTTCGGTGGGAATCTTTGTTGATCGTGAACAAGGGGGATTGTCAAAAATGAACTTCCGTATTACTATGATATTTGTTGGAGGACCAGATGACCGTGAAGCCTTAGCTGTTGCAGGAAGAATGGGCGGTCATCCGGGTGTAAGCTTAGCAGTGGTTAGGTTTCTTCTGTTTGGTGAAGCTGCAGAAGTAGATAGCTCAAATCATACTGAAGCACAAGGGATATTAAGTGCTGTGATTGATAATGAGGTGCAGAAAGAGATGGATGAAGAGTATGTAAGTTCATTCAGGCTCACTCAAGTGAACAATGATGATACTATATCTTACTCAGAGGTTGATATTCGTACTGCTGAAGATGTTCCAACAGTGCTGAATGAGGTAGAACAAGGTGGATGTGATTTATACATTGTTGGACAAGGGCTTAGTAGGAACTCCAAGGTGTTTTTAAACTTGTTGGAATGGTGTGATTGTGCAGAACTTGGAGTTATAGGTGATATTTTGGCTTCTAATAATTTTGCTTCGAGAGCATCTGTGCTAGTCGTGCAACAATATGGGTATGGAGGATTGAGTATTGAAAAGCCGCCCAACCGTAGTAAGCCGCCGGCCAATAATAATAATAATACTACTGCTAATAATAATGATAAATTTGAGTCACTTGTGGTGACATCGGAATAACAATAATGATAATTATAGGGATTATTTATTTGTTTGTAAAACAACTAACCTGCAAAAGAGCAAAGGGATGGGTTGTGTGTTAGTTTGCTTATCAAAATTCAACCAAGTTTCGTTCAAACTCTATTGACTAGAGAGAATGTTTTGTTTAATTTATTTCACATTGGAGGAACCAAGATATAGTTTTGAGTTTAACAAATAAGCCACTGTGCGTTTGTTCATTCATCACTAGGCCAATCTTACTTTGGTGTCATTACTATGTCACATAATAACTTTATCTTTGTATATACTACTTTTGTTATTATAGTATGTAACTATGTATTGATGACTAATTTTAATTTCTCCTGATTCATCTAATTACAAATCTTACTAGTAATTTGTAGATTGAAAGAGCAGTTTTGAATGTTTTTTTTAGTACTCTCGAGATAATGATGATGCCTTTTCTTTTTCATTTAATATTTGCTTTTTACTTTTGTATTAAGATGACGTATTAGGATGAGGATGATGTAGCAAAACTCTAATACTTGGTTCTTCTTCAAATTAAATCAAATCTTGAGTTCAATTATTTAAAACGTTGTATTTGATTATTTAAAGAGTTGATAATATGATGAGAAGAAAGTTTATGATTCTCCTCTTCACCTTGTTAACGGAAAGTAGAAATCGACAAAAGGGTGAGAATGTCGGATGTATAAGTGACGTCGACGGAAGTGTACTTAAACATTTGTTTAAAAGTGACTTCGAAGGAAGTGTACGTACAATCCGACACTGGGCAGATTTCGACGAAAAGGATGTGTGTCGATAACATAAGTGATGTCGAAGGAGGTGTACTTAAGTGGCATGACTTAAAAGTGACTTCGAAAGACGTGAACGTGTGTCGACAGAAAGAAGAGGCGGAAACAAGAGGCCTGCATCAAAGGAATATTGACGCAAGAAAAGAGGAGTCAGAAACGTCGTATCAGCATTGGGAACGGAAGAGTAATTATGGAGGCATTTAATGCCACTGGTGGCTATAAAATCCTCACTTTTCACCGAGAAAAGCCACGAGTTACAATGAGAAAACTCAAGGAATGCCTTCATGAATTCTGGAAAGAGGAAAAAAGATTCATATTCCACATAAACACGAGTCTACCAAAGGCTAAACATGTGGGATTAAGGTGTTCGGGTGAGGACAGGGAAACGAAGGGATGTCCACCCCGAATACCACCTTTATCCTCTTGAATAGCAAAAGGATAAACATGTGGGATTACATAGAACCCATTTCTGATGTGTCGGGTCACAGCAAAGAACTCCGAATTGGAGGAAGCAGTGAACCTGATAAATAAGCATTGGAAAGGTCTTTTAATCCCATAGGCCAAGGTTTGTATCTGGCTAGGATCGACTAAGGTCGCCTTTCCTATTAAAGAGTTAAAGGAAATAAGTCCTTTGACGACATTCTACTAGAAGTGTCGGGGGCATGTTTTTTGATTGAATGCTGGTGAAACAGCGTTTAGTTGAATTACATGTCACCAATATCAATCGAATGCGTCTAAGGCCGACAGCGGGTCGAAAGTCTATTTCGACAATAGGCCCGTCTGTCGAAAGGAGCTCGATGTCGGCTGACATCTCAGAACCAAGAGGCTGGAGCACAACAACGTCAATGCTTCGAGCAACAAAGAGACTTAAACAAGAGTCAAAGGTTGCAGTCGAAGAGAAGTGTCAGTCGAAGGGGTCTCAGCAAAGATGTCACCACGGGATTCGACAGAAGCATCCACTAAGCCCAAACCACGACGTGGGCAGTTGCATCGTGGGGGATAGCGTAGTGGGTAGTTATAGATCGTGGGTTTTGCAGTTATTGCAAAAACGTGCAAGTATGCTTTGTAAATAGTTTTGGATTCCTATACCTATAAATAGGAAGTCTTTAGGTTGTAATCGGGGTCGGTTGCTAGGTTGATACACATAGGCCAAAATCCTAAACGTCTCAACGGAGCAGACAAACGGAGAAACGCCATTGTAAAGAACCTCAACCTTCCACCCATTTAAATTTCAATGCAATCTTTACTTTTTCCTGCACCTTTCAATTACATGCAATTTACTTTATCGCAAACTTTACTCGCTTTCCTTTCAATTCCGCGTCGTTTATTTAACTGCACCGTTTAATTTTCACCGCATCGTGTTCTTGGTGTCGGTTTTACTCTTACTCGCATGTATTGTTACACTGTTCAAACTCAAATACCCAAAAATACCAAAAAGACGGTCAAGTTCCTTTTACAAGATTACCACATAACCTGTCGTTACCCACACCCCACGCATCACCGTCAGTTCGGCAGGCGTCGGACGAAAATCCCACGAACAAAATTGGCACGCCCGGTGGGACAGGTTCAGAGTAACTTGTGCTTGTTTGTATGCGTTTGAGAAGCGGCATAACTTTGCTATCTTCATCATCAATGGTCGTTACAAGTCAAGGTGGTCAACAGACCACCGTTATTTCAGAGATTATTATACCTAGCGTTTCGACAAATTCTCCTCAAATGACCGGTGGAAGCGGTTCCGCTGTGGAATCAATTGTCGTAACCACAATTCAATGGCCAAATAATGGCCCAAATGGGGGAAACCTCACCAGTGGGTTTACTTTTGGTATCAGTTCAAATAGTGGGGGACAAGTTCCTCCCTATGGTTTGCCACCTGATTTTGTTCCAGGATCGACGTTGACATGGCCTTTGAGTAGTTCAATAGGCAGTACCAATGCGACAACGGGGGCCACTAACATGGCTTTTATGCGTTCTGCTACAGACATGGCTGACACGAGTAACGGTTCAAGATACATGCCTATCAATCCCGTTACGCATATCCGGCAACAAATCGAAGAGGCTAATGTACAACTGGTCGATCAATTGACGGCTCAATTGGGTTCGGTTATCAACCCAGCGATGTTGGTGACAAATGAGACTTGTGGGAAAATTGCACAATACATGAAAAGGTTAAATCAAGTCTTAGGCGTCGACGACAATGAACATAGCGAGTCCGTCAATACTCCACCTGTTGATAGAAATTTACCGAGGCCAATTTTGGTACAAAGTTATCCTAGTGGCCAGGATGTGCGGCACACTGCTCAAGTGTCGTCACCACAGCAAGATGGTAGAATCCCGACTACATGGGATCATGTTCGTACTAACCCGATGTGTAGTGCAGGTAATCCGATGCCGGAAAATCAGAAAATGGTCTTTCACCCGGGTGTCGAAGCACCTTAGCATGTTCAAAATCCGGCGCAAGTTGCATTCATGCAAAGAGGAGAGGATCTTCAAGCAGCACTAGCAAGGCAAAATTTGGCTCGACATTTGCTCCGACAAGGAAGGGAGACACGAGTCGAGCCGGACGACGTAAACCGGATAGTCGAACAAGCGCTGAGTCGGATTGGGTTCAACGTTGGCATGACTAACCAGTCAAGTTTCAATTCACCCTTTCTGGAGTGGGTACAGTTGGCAGAAATCCCAAGAGGAACAAAGGTGCCGAAGTTGTCGAAATTTGCTGGCGAAGCGGGAGAATCTACTGTCGAACATATCACTCGTTACATCATCGAATTGGGTGATTTGGCCGCTGATGAGGCAATCAAAATGCGGCTATTTCCTAGTTCTTTGACAAGAAATGCTTTTTCTTGGTTCTCAACCTTGCGATCTAATTCTATCCATGCTTGGGCCCAGTTAGAAAGGGACTTAATTCAACAAGGAATTGCCAAAGGGAAATTGAAGTTCGTGGAGAAAGACATGAAGATCGATACTGATCCTTTTCAAAAGGAGGTCAACGAAGTCGAATCTCAAGGAGTGTTTTCCATTAGCACCCTTTCACTGGCCTATGACGCTGAAGTGTTTCCTGAGGTCGGAGAATCATTCCGACATTTCTGCAAAAGGAAGCAAGATGGAGACCTTCAGATTTGCCCGAGATGCCAGGTGGTCTATGATCGGAAGATTGCGGCACAGAAAGAGAGAGGGTCCAAAAGGGAAGACTTGAGAAAGAAGATAAGAGCCAGGGTTCAGGAACGGGAACACATCCGACGGGAAATGTCCCGAGAGGCTCGACGCCCTCTGTCCAGTCGAAGGATTTATGGAGGATGTCCTTCAAGGTCAGCTGCATACGATCGATTCATGCAAAAGAGGCAGCAATCAGGGTCGACATCTGGGTCGATCTACGAAGGTCTGACACGAACTCAGAAAAGGAGGCTCCAAAGAATACGAAAGGCAGAAGCTGAAGGAGTTAACATTGATGAGTTACCCACAAATGATCAAGGATGCCTAGTTGCAAGCATGAAGCCGAAAACGGCTAAAGGCCGACAAAGTGGCAGACAAAGGCAGAAGTGGGTGAAGAAGTCTGAAGGGTCAAACCAGATGAGTGAGTCTTACGAAGGGGATTCTGACGATAGCTTAGATATAATTGTCAATGATCAAGAGATGATAGAAGCTCAAAGTAAGAAAATCGGCAGCCTCTCAATCAACAATGTCGGTTGGCCTTTCGACATGCCAGGAGACCATGCACATGAAGAGGAAAATGAAAGTTATGATTCCGACGATTCGTATCTGAGTGACGAGGTGCCAGGACTTCCTGAATGCCTTTTCCTTTTGGATCGCCTCCATCTGGAGGTGGATATCGGACACATAGCTCAATTCGAACCACTGGAGGAGAGCAAAAGAGAACACTTAAGGCCTTTACATATTAAGGCCATTGTTGACGGGAAGCCTCTAAATCGAGTATTAGTAGACGGAGGGGCTGCCGTCAATGTCTTGCCATGGAACGTGTTCAAAAGGATGGGAAAAGTGGAGTCGGACCTAATTCCGACGAATGTGGTTGTGGTTGGTTTTACTGGGAAGATCGCTCAATCACATGGTGTGACGATGTTGAAAGTCGAGGTGGGATCAGTTGCAAGAGATACTTTATTCGTGGTAGTCCCATCTAAGGCTAGTTACGACCTCTTGTTAGGCAGGGATTGGATTCATGTTGTGGGGGCCGTTCCGTCAACGGCCCATCAGAAATTAGTCTTGTGGAATTATGAGAACAAGGTGGAGGTGATTCCTGCAGATGACAGTCCGTGTTATATGCAACAGATGCACGTAGATTTCAAAGTCTACAACCCAAGCATCAAGCCGATCCGACTTGATGCTGAAAACTTTCAGAAACCCGTAGTGGATAAATGCTTAATGGAAAACTATGGGATTTCAATTGTCGAAATGGACAAGGCCGTTGAGCAGCGGCCTTCGACCAGCACTGATGGTTGATCGACAGCTGGAAAGACTGTCGGCTTACGTGGCCGACAGAATGCAATGTACCACTCAGACAGGTACATTCCAGGATTGTATCGTAGATGACAGCCCTTTGGGATTCGAAAGAGGGTGGACAGATGAAGAATCTCGATTCATCAGTGAGGATCCCAGAGATGAGGTAAACTTGGGAACGGCTGAAAAGCCGAAACCAATTTACGTAAGTTCATTGTTAAAGGAGGAATTCCGACAGAAGCTCATTGATCTCATCAGAAGGAATCAAGATTGTTTTGCTTGGGAATACGAAGATATGCCAGGACTCGACAGAGAATTAGTCAAACACAGGCTGACTTTACGGCCTGACCACAAACCAGTCAAACAAGCAGTTCGACGGTTCGCACCTGATGTAATCCTCAAAATCAAAGATGAGATCGAAAGACTGTTGAAAGCAAAATTCATCAGAACGGCAAGGTATGTCGAGTGGATGGAAAATATAGTACCTGTGATAAAGAAGAATGGGAAAATGCGACTATGGTGTCGATTTCAGGGATCTAAATAGTGTCACACCAAAAGACGAATACCCAATGCCGATAGCTGATATGCTGGTGGATTCAGCGTCTTGTCATAAGGTAATGAGCTTACTAGATGCTTTTTCAGGCTACAATCAGATTTTTATCGCTGAAGGCGACGTGTCGAAGACTGCATTCAGATGTCCAGGTGCAATAGGAACTTTCGAATGGGTAATGATGCCGTTCGGACTCAAGAATGCAGGTGCAACGTATCAAAGAGCAATGAACCTGATTTTTCATGACATGATTGGCAAGTTCTTGGAGGTATACATCGACGACGTGGTGATCAAGTCGAATACTCATGAGGAGCATTTGGGAAGCTTGGAGAAGGCATTTACCAGAATGAGGAAGCATAATTTGAAGATGAATCCAATCAAATGCACCTTTGGAATCACTGCTGGCCAGTTTTTGGGATTCCTTGTCCACAGAAACGGCATTGAAGTCGACAAGAACAAAGCCAAAGCCATCATAGAAGCATCTCCTCCGACCAACAAGAAAGAGGTTCAGTCATTTCTCGGCAAGGTAAATTATTTGAGAAGATTCATATCAAACCTCTCGGGAAGAACCAGAGCCTTTGCACCTCTCGTAAGGTTAAAACGAGAAGAAGATTTTAAATGGGGACCGGAGCAACAAGCGGCGTTCGACGACTTGAAGATGTATTTGTCGACACCACTAGTGATGATGCCGCCTCAGCCAGGTTTTCCTTTAAAATTGTATATATCAGCCTCTGATTACACTATAGGGAGCATGTTAGCCCAAGAAAATGAAAATGGTGTAGAAAGAGTTGTATTTTATTTAAGTAGAGTGTTGAATGATGCCGAAACACGGTATAGTGCAATAGAAAAATTATGTTTAGCGCTCTACTTTTCTTGTACAAAACTTAAACATTATATGAAAAGTTTTCATGTTTTGGTTTTGTCGAAGTCTGACGTTATTAAATACATGCTATCCAAGCCAATTATACATGGTAGGGTCGGCAAGTGGACATTAGCGTTAACTGAATTTTCACTTCAATATGTACCATTGAAAGCCGTCAAAGGCCAAGTAGTAGCCAATTTCTTGGTAGATCACCCATGTGTAGACATGGCTATGTCTGTTAATTTTGTCGGCTTAAGGCCTTGGACGATGTATTATGATGGATCATCTCATAAAAAAGGGGCAGGAGTTGGAATACTACTCATATCCCCTGAAGGAATTCCCATGGAATTCATGTTCAACCTTAAATATCAATGTTCAAATAATGAGGCTGAGTACGAGACTATCTTAATTGGCCTTGAAATATTAATTTTGTTAAAGGCCAAAAACATGGCCATTAAGGGAGATTCTCAGTTAGTCATTAAGCAATTGGTTGACGAATATAAGTGTCTAAACCCAAAGTTGACTAAGTATCGCAATATGGCACGAAAAATGATGTGCCAATTTGACGATGTTTCAGTCGAACATATATACCGGTGTCATAATCAAAAGGCCAATCATTTGGCTCAAATTGCATCTAGATACCGTATATCGAAGAAGACTTTGGATAACGCAACACGAATTGAAGAGCTGCTATACCCCCTTCATGAGAGAGAAGTAATGGTAAACGCATTAGCATCCGATGATGATTGGAGGAAACCCATAGCTGACTACTTGGCGAATCCATCCCTCAATGTCGAACGAAAGTTAAAGCTGAAAGCCACCAAGTTCACGTTACTAGGAGGTGATTTGTATCACAAATCAGTTGATGGAAATTTGGAGGTATGTCTTGACAAGGATGATGCTTTCATAGCCTTGGCGGAAGTTCATGAAGGGATATGCGGGGCGCACCAAGCAGGAGAAAAGATGAAATGGATACTCAGAAGGCAAAGGGTTTTTTGGCCTACACTAATATCAGATTGCATGAATTTTGCAAAGTCGTGTGAAGAATGCCAAAAACATGGCTACATTCAGAATGTCCCAGCAGGAGAATTACATTCAATTATCAAGCCATGGCCTTTTAGAAGATGGGCATTAGACGTTATTGGAGAAATTGTCCCTCATTCATCAAAAGGCCATTCAAGGATATTGGTGGGTGTTGATTATTTTACCAAATGGGTAGAAGAAATACCTTTGGTGAAGGTCGAACAAGAGCAAGTGATTGATTTTATTGAAGACCATATCGTTTGTCGATTTGGAATTCCCGAGACCATAACTACAGATCAAGCATCTATTTTCTTGGGAAGAAAATTGAAGGGATATTTGGCATCAAGAAGAATCAAGTTACTAACTTCAACACCTTACTATGCACAAGCCAATGGACAAGCGGAAGCGGCTAACAAGTGGATTATTAACATCATCAAGAAACAAATTAAAAGTAAACCACGAAATTGGCACGAAGCATTGACACCGGCGTTGTGGGCTATCCGGAATTCTCCAAACGAAGCAACGGGTACGACTCCCTATATGTTAACATACGGCCACGAGGCCGTGTTACCAGTCGAAATCAACTTGGAATCGATACGATTTCAAAGGCAACATGAAATGCCTACAAATGACTATTGGAATTCCATGTTCGACGAATTGAATGAGGTGCACGACGAAAGACTGTTGGCGTTGGAAAATATTACGCGACAAAAGGAAAAAATTGCTAGATATTACGACGCCAAGGTTAAGTTTAAGTCGTTTTTACCGGATGAATTAGTATGGAAAGTGATCTTACCCATCGACAAGCGCTCAAATGAATACGGCAAGTGGTCACCAAAGTGGGAAGGACCATTTAAAGTATTAAAGGCTTATTCGGGCAACGCATACGAATTAGTCGAAGTCGAAACGAGGAAAAAGATTAAAGCAATTAACGACAAGTATTTGAAAAAGTATAAGCCGACAATGACGGAAATAAAAATGCATTAAATTGAAAATTGCAGAATCCATACGACAGAAGCAAAATACAAGAAGCAAATACAACAAAGGGAAAATAAAATTCATCTGAAAAGGTTGCCAAAGGAACGCCATTCCCTGGCGAAAGCATCTCTGCGTCGGAGTCCAGCCCTGTATTCTTGCAAATGAGTAGCCAAAGCATCTGTAATCTGCTGATAAGGCGCCACTAAGGCATCAACTTTGGCAGCCAGTTCTTGTCGGTTGACTTTGACGGATTCCATGTATTGGGTCAAGTCCAGTTGATCTTGTTCCCGACGAGCTAACTCTTCTTTCAGTTCTTGAATCCTAGCTCCATTCTCTTCTAATCGCCGGAGTGTATCATCAACCTTGGAAGAATAGTCGGCATCCTCTCGCTCTGAATCCATGTATTCGGCTTCCATCTTGCTTTGGTTTGCTTTGACATCTTCATAGGCTTTGATGTCATTCAGAATCTTTAGACTCTCAGTAGTCCAATTACCCACAAATCGCTGCAACCCGGTCAATTTGGATTCGACATCTTTCTGAATAGGGTGCTGCAAAAGCGAAGTGATGGAGGAAGACAAGAGCTCAAGAGTCGAAGAATCGTCCAATAATTGATCAAAAGGCCGACAACAGACGTTCTTCAAGGTCACCATCAACTGATCTGCGACCGGTTCGGCGTCTCTCAAGGGAAAATTCATGGCTGCCTCAACAGATCGTGCTTTAGCCATTAATTCTCGAAGTGCAACAAAAGCAGTGGAAGAGGAAGTTTGAACCGAAGGATCCATGGTGGTAGATGGAGGCGGACAAGAAGGAATCTCAGCGGTGGAATTGGATGCTTCAAGAATTGACAAGCTGCCGTCGAAATCTTCGAGTTGGACTGAATTGTTGGGGATCTAAGGAAAAAACAAAAAGAAGGTTGGTAAGGATCCTTTAATGCCGCATAAAGGGTGAATGAGTAAATTCGCAAATACCTCAAATGAAGGGCCACATGTAGTAGTGGTCTCAGGACCCACGACAGCAACAGGGGAATCTACAACATGAGTGTCAATGTCAAGAGGCTCAGTATCGGCAGCATCTTGATTGGAGCCTTGAACGACAACTTCAACTATAGCCGAAGAAGAAGTGTCATCAAGACACCGTTGCATGGAAGCCTCAATGGAGTGTAACCTGTCGGTCTGGTCAAAAGCAACGTCGACTTGAGGTTCATCCGAAGATAAATCATTAAGAATCACTTGTCGACGGGCAGGACGCCTTTGCAGTTGGATGCTGGTATCTTCGACCATATTTTCTTCAACAAATGGATTAAGAGTTAGAGTCGGAAGAAATTCACCAGCATGAGGGTCATGACGGGAAACGTCGACAAACAGATCGGCCGCATCACCATGTATTCTCCGAGTAGTGACGTGGGGAGACGGCTCTCTAATGACGATTTCTTTGACCTTGGGGCGTGGTTGTGATTGAGCTTTGGATGAAGGATTCGAAGAAGGACGGATAGGAGGGGCAGATGAAGCAGTAGACACTTGAAGCTTCTTTGAAAGAGGACGAACCAAAGAACTGTCAGTCCTTTCAGGATCAGCATGAGGTTTGTCCGACAGTTGTTCAGTTCGTCCCTTGTGTTGTCTCTTGGCTTCGACAAAATCATCGATGGCATTGGAATGGCGCCGTTTCTTGTGTTTCTTGGGCGATAAAGGGTCACCACCTTTCTTTTTTGACGCGTGGGCCTTAATTGCCGCATAATAGTCAATAAGATTCGGCTTGGCCACTGCAAAGAAAACGACGATGAGAAAGCCGAAAGGAAAAGAAGTTTAAAAGATAAAAAGGTTAAGTGTTCTTACCGGTTTTATCGGCTGCTACATCTGATGGAGTCCTTGCACTCATTCTGTCAACAATGGTATCATAGTCCACGTGGTATGTATTAAAGTACGATTCCCTCCAACGCACAAAATTTGGACTAGCCAAGAAACAGGGAGTGAAGCCGATAAGATTGAAACGGCTAAGAGAGACAAGGTTTTTCGACACAAACCTATTCAGTACCGACTTCCAAGAGGACTTATAGTCCATTAACTGCCCATGGTGGAATTCCTGCGACACTGACGCAAGCATGGGGGCAGGCAATCCTTGACAAAGGCCAAATTGCCTCGACACACAATTGGGGTAATGCAAAAACACTTCCTTTTCTTCATAGGCAGTAGAATCGGGCAAACCACCAAAGAGAATCCGTTGGATCAAGTAATGTCCCCAAAGGACATCATTCAATTGCCTCTCTTCAGCATTAGAACCCGGAAAAGGGAGACGAAACCATTTAGGCCTGACAGCTCTCTCAGCAAAAGGTGAAAACTCGATGTCCTCAGATGACATGGAAATGTTGGCAAAAATCTTCATAAAATGAAGAAAGGTGTTGGTACGAGACGGCAGCACAGGAACGTCATAATTCGCCGCCAAACAACCATAGTTGAACCGGAAACGGCAAACGATGTTATGAGTGGACACCATGTGATGTTTCAGAACAGCATTCGACCACAAATGCAAGAGCCAAGTAGGACCTCCGACATTAGTCACCAGTTGCTCGTTGAATCTAATGGTGTCAGAAACATGGCTTATTGTCGAATATAGTTTTGCCAGAAGAAGTTGGCTTAGAGCCACTTTTCTCTCTTCATACAGGATCGTGGCTAAGGGCACCAAAGATTTGTTAACTTGTCGAGATTTGGTGCAAAAGACGAAAGCACTAAGCCACACTGTTAGGAATTCGACATGCTCCTCGTTGCTAACTGTCGGGCTGTTTCTATAGGCATCTAGTCACGCTTCGACATAGTTGCTGGAGGCAAAAGACCCGCCACTAATGTGCACAACATCGTTAGGCTTGCTTTCTACGGTCAAGAGTTCTCCATCGGGATGAAGACTGGTTAAAGCAGCAACGTCGAAGAGCGTGAGAGTCATCATGCCGTAACGAAAATGGAAACAATTGGTTCGGCGACACCAAAAATAGCATGCAGCACCGAAAAGTCCATCGTCGTAACGAAGATTGGAAGTGGTTAGGATAAGAAGGTCTTCGAAACCAGCCCTTTTCCATGATTGACTCTTGTGAGGCCGAAGCCTATCAAACCACTCTGTAAACTTGGGGAACGGTTTCACATTCCGTAGAACCCTACGAGAATACTCTTTGTCGAAGTGACAAGTGTAAACAGGGTTAAGAGTGGCCAAGGGACGGATCTCAGCAAGATTGGAAATCGGAAAGTTGGCACTAATAACAGGGTCACGAGCCTCCGATGAAGTCATCAAGGGACCCAAGAAAGCGGGAGAAGGATTGACAGGTTCACCATCGGCAGGAATGAAAGAGGTCGTAGGAATAATCAAACTATGCTCATGATAGGGGACTTCCAAGTCAATTTCGGGATCGAGAACTCCTTGGATCGCCATTTTGAAAGAAGGGATTTTGGAAAGAAAAAAGGGGTTTCAAGTCAAAGGGTGCAGTGACAAGCAAGAAAAGATAAAAGGGGGATAACGATAAGCGATCAAGTTTAAATAAGAAGTGAAAAGACGTGTTAGACCAACGCAATGGTCCAATAAGAAACGTCAGTTCAAAAAGATAAACTCGCCGTTTCAGAATCCTAGTGCCGAAAGGACAGTTCGAAGAGATACAATTTTTGGCATCCTCCGAAAAGATGCGACGCATACCAAAACTTGGGGGGCCTCTGTTAACGGAAACTCGAAATCGACAAAAGGGTGAGAATGTCGGATGTATAAGTGACGTCGACGGAAGTGTACTTAAACATTTGTTTAAAAGTGACTTCGAAGGAAGTGTACGTACAATCCGACACTGGGCAGATTTCGACGAAAAGGATGTGAGTCGATAACATAAGTGATGTCGAAGGAGGTGTACTTAAGTGGCATGACTTAAAAGTGACTTCGAAGGACGTGAACGTGTGTCAACAGAAGGAAGAGGCGGAAACAAGAGGCCTGCGTCGAAGGAATATTGGTGCAAGAAAAGAGGAGTCAGAAACGTCGTATCAACATTGGGAACGGAAGAGTAATTATGGAGACATTTAATGCTACTGGTGGCTATAAAATCCTCACTTTCACCGAGAAAAGCCACGAGTTACAATGAGAAAACTCAAGGAATGCCTTCATGAATTCTGGAAAGAGGAAAAAAGATTCATATTCCACATAAACACGAGTCTACCAAAGGCTAAACATGTGGGATTAAGGTGTTCGGGTGAGGACAGGGAAACGAAGGGATGTCCACCCCGAATACCACCTTTATCCTCTTGAATAGCGAAAGGATAAACATGTGGGATTACATAGAACCCATTTCTGATGCGTCAGGTCACAGAAAAGAACTCCGAATTAGAGGAAGCAGTGAACCTGATAAATAAGCATTGGAAAGGTCTTTGTAATCCCATAGGCCAAGGTTTGTATCCTGCTAGGATCGACTAAGGCCGCCTTTCCTATTAAAGAGTTAAAGGAAATAAGTCCTTTGACGACGACATTCTACTAGAAGTGTCGGGGGCATGTTTTTTGATTGAATGCTGGTGAAACAGCGTTTAGTTGAATTACATGTCACCAATATCAATCGAATGCGTCTAAGGCCGACAGCGGGTCGAAAGTCTATTTCGACAATAGGCCCGTCTGTCGAAAGGAGCTCGATGTCGGCTGACATCTCAGAACCAAGAGGCTGGAGCACAACAACGTCAATGCTTCGAGCAACAAAGAGACTTAAACAAGAGTCAAAGGTTGCAGTCGAAGAGAAGTGCCAATCGAAGGGATCTCAGCAAAGATGTCACCACGGGATTCGACAGAAGCATTCACTAAGCCCAAACCACGACGTGGGCAGTTGCATCGTGGGGGATAGCGTAGTGGGTAGTTATAGATCGTGGGTTTTGCAGTTATTGCAAAAACGTGCAAGTATGCTTTGTAAGTAGTTTCGGATTCCTATACCTATAAATAGGAAGTCCTTAGGTTGTAATCGGGGTCGGTTTCTAGGTTGACACACATAGGCCAAAATCCTAAACGTCTCACCGGAGCAGACAAACGGAGAAACGCCATTGTAAAGAACCTCAACCTTCCACCCATTTAAATTTCAATGCAATCTTTACTTTTTCCTGCACCTTTCAATTACATGCAATTTACTTTATCGCAAACTTTACTCTCTTTCCTTTCAATTCCGCGTCGTTTATTTTACTGCACCGTTTAATTTTCACCGCATCGTGTTCTTGGTGTCGGTTTTACTCTTACTCGCATTTACTGTTACACTGTTCAAACTCAAATACCCAAAAATACCAAAAAGACGGTCAAGTTCCTTTTACAAGATTACCACATAACCTGTCGTTACCCACACTCCACGCATCACCGTCAGTTCGGCAGGCGTCGGACGAAAATCCCACGAACACACCTATAGCATTTTTCGAAAGGGAGATTATATCAATTGACCTCCCTAATCGATGAGGCTTTGCTTCTTCACTACCAATTAACAAAACAAAACAAAACCCAACCCATAGAGACCAAACATAATTGTGGCTATATATAAATAGTAGTACTAATTCAGTTGCTAAACCGCTTTGTGACGAATTTTGTTTTGGTTCCCGCTAGCAATTGTTTGAGACAAGATTTTTTTTTATTTGGACAAGAAAAGGAAATATAATCGAGCAAAAGCACAAAGCAACGACAATTAGCTAGGGCGAAGAAAAACTAACACTAGCACCTGCAGTTTCAACGATGACAGAGAAGGGATGCCGATGGCTTCACGATTTCAGATGGAGATGAGAACTGACAGAGAAACGACGAGCACAGAGCAGAGAGACCAAAGATGATGATGACGGCTTCACGATCGAGAACAGCGATGAGAACAGAGAGAGCATCAACGACAAAGATGGTTGAGAGTGAGCAGGCAACAAAAGTAGAAGCTGACTGCTAAGTGAGGAGTGGGGCGCGAATTTAAGCAACCGTTTTGTTTTGTTTTGTTTTTTTTTTCTAAGTTAGGGTATGTTCCACAAAACTAAGTTATAGCTTTTTAGCTTATATCTCGTAGCTGTGAGTTTGTAATTTGCCTTTTGTGAAGTCAGTTAGCTGTAGGTAGCAATGGCAATTAGGGCCATGGCCCATGTGCCTCGCCCCAATTTTTTGCAAGCAGGGCATAAGTTTTGCCAAAACAATTAAATCATGCCGCCTAGCCCGTTATTTTTCGCGGGCGGACGTGAGCGGCCCGCAGGCTTGATATATATATATTTTTTTAAAAAAACCACGTTAGTGTTACACACATTTGGCACACCGCCCGCCCACAATTTTTGTTGAAAATTTGTACTAAAACAAAGGAAGGAAATATGAATTAAATTTTTTTTATATAACACGAGCCGCCCGCGCGTCCGCCCTGCTCGAACTTAGGGCGGGCATGGCCTAATTTTTTGGTCCTAAATATTTTGGCGGTCGGGAATTTTGCAGACCAAGTGCGGGCGCGGGCCATGCCCGCCCGTTTTGTCAATGCTAGTTGTGAGTTTGTAACTGCGAGTTTATAGTTGTTTAGATGATTGTTTGGGATAATGTTGTTCGGCAAAACTAACTTTTGAAATAGCTAAAAGTTATTAAATGACTGAAAAAGACATGCACCATTATATTATTTTTATTTTAGTATTTTAATTTATTCATTTTTGTTCTCTATTAATTAAATAAATAGTTAATTAAGTAATTAAGTATAAAATTATTAAATTATAACTAATTAAATTCATTTTTTCTTTATTTATTAAATATGTTGTTAATAATTAATGATAACAAAATTATTAAATTATGATTAATATTTAAATAAATACACAATTAATTAAAAATTAAATTGTCACTAGGATAAGTAAATAATTTTGAAAATTTATTGAGGGTATAATTGGTATATGAATTATTGAAAACTAGTTTGGTCTCTTGAAAAAGCTACTTGAAGTAACTTTCTAAAAACTAGCTTTCAAAAGTTATAAGCTTCTACTTTTTTAAAAAGTATAAACTGTTTCCAATTTGTGTTCACCGAACAAAACTAGTAACGAAATAGTAACTTATTGATTGAATCTAAAAAAGAATATATATAAATCTTCGATGTTGTCATTTTGAAATGTCCGCTTCAACCGCAGTTTCACCTCCCAAAAAGTAAAGTTGTCCTGACGAACGTAGATGCGAGGAAATAGAGCAAAGATGCAATTAAATAATATGAGAGAAATAGAGCAGTTAATATTTCTTAAAAAATATAAAATAACTTATAAACCATACTGAAAAAATCGTCTAAAAAATACTAATATCCAGACTTAAAAGAGTAACATTGTAACAATCTAGTACTTAGCTTCTACTTCTACTTCTACTTCTACTTCTACTTGGAGCACGGAGCACACACCTCCTCAAGGCATTGATGCTACCATCTTTTTTACAACGAGGATGGCCTCAGCAATTCACTTATTTCTCATCCTATTAGTCAAATACTAAACATTTATCCGCTAAACATGTAATTTATCCGTCATGAATCTCTACAACATGTAATTTATTTTCTTATAAGCAATAAACTTTTTCTTATGCTTGACAGCTTGAGTGACACGTTTCTATCAAATATAATTATTGAAGCACTCTTTGTAACATCTTTGCGGATCATGTGCACCTTTTCGTGCCATGGGTATACCTTAACTCCTTGTAAAATTGAAAATTGATTTTTTTTTAATTCTATTAATTATATATCTTACATTTGAGTCATGATATTTAATGTTGCCAATCTAATTTTTTTAAGTGGTAATTCCAAATATTTCTCCGGTTATCCACTTAACTCATCCAAGAAGTCTATCAATGAAATATTTTTTTCTAATACGGTTAAGAAATTCAGGGAAAGGGTTACACCGGTAGATAACATTATGGAGAGACTAGTTTTTAGCCCGTGCATTGCACGGGTATGTACGTTTTGGTTTTTTTTTTTGATTTTTTGCAACTTTGATAATGTGAGATGATTTATTTTTTTCGCGGGTATAATAAATTATGAAAGTTTTTATGATATATCAAATATCAAATAACTAAATTAATCAATGTGATTTAATAAATTCAAATATCTTTTTATATTAAAAGTTCACATTTTCAATATAATCAACTAAATTAATAAATTTTCTTAATCGACGTGAAATCTTTCAAAGTAGTTATATATATATATAGGGACAGAGGGAGTATTTTGTTAATTACTTCTTTAGTTTCTATATATGTAAAACCCATTTTCTAATTGGAAATTAGATTAATTTAGTTAACGGATTGCAAATATAATTTTTTTTATTTGTATTTAAAAAAAGTAGGCTTATTAATTCTTACGTAATTGGAATTCAAAAAGTGATAAATAAATAAGAGTGTTTGTGAGAAAAAGTATATAATAATTATTGAAAATTGTTGTATAATCTTATTCAATTTGGCAAAATTAAATTAGCACAGTGGTAAAATTAAATTATCACAATTGGTGCGATGAGTATTTGTAATTGTAGTTATTATTTAATTATTTAATAAACTAAGGCCTTGGTTTAAGTTTTATGTTATAAATAATACGGGTAATATTCATAATCAATTCTAAAAGACACTGCGTTGCCCCTACTCGACACCATGAGTGTTCAAATCCAATTAAAAATTGTAAATCGGTCTAAAGAACCGAAAAAACCGTATTTATTGGATTTTTCTTGGTATGTTTTTCTAAAAACCGATCGGTTTGGTTTTGGTTTTCGGTTTGTGTTTGAAAACTGAACCGATCCAAACCGAACCAGTTCTTCTATGCAAGTGACACACAAAATGCAGCTCAATGCACAAAATGCAGGGTTTTCTTTTTGTGCCTTAAACTCTCATCCATTTCATAAAAGCAGATAGCAGCCTTCCTCTCTCTCCATGCTTCTCCAAGATTCGTTCTATCCTCTCTCTCTCAAAGCTTCTTCAAGCTTCGATCACCCCTCTCTTTCCAAGCTTCGATCGCCCCTCTATCTCTCGAAGCTTCGGTCCTCCGTCTCTCTCTTACAGCTTGAATCCTCGCTCTCTTTGAGCACCCAAACCCTCATCCCCACCGATTTCTCACTCAACAGTTTCGCTCTCCACCGTTGCTGGCTCGCTGCAATGGAGGTAAGTGTTACTATTTTCAAGTGTTCCTATTTTCGGTTTACACTTTGTGCTTCCATATCTTACATTGTTATTATTTTCTCAGTGTGTTGATATTAGCTTTGCAATGTGTTATTGGGCCCCTGCAAGATTGATATGGAGATGATTCGAAACCCTGTTTTTCTTCCCCAGTTGTGGATTTTTGCTGGAACGAATAGGAGGTAAGAAATTCTGCTCAACTTGGTCTAGGTTTATTAATTCTTATGGTTTAGCTTATGTGGTTCCTTGTTTGCTTTTATATTATTATTATTTTTAGTTTAGTTATTTTGCTCTTTGTGGATTTTGGGGCTTAAGGTTATTATAATAATAGTTTAATTTTGTTGTGTGAAAGGCGATAATGGATCTTGTGGTTGTGAAAAGCAATTGAGATAATATCTATTTTTGTGATTTAGATACCCAGTTGCATTGTTTTTTGCAATGGTTTGAGTTTGGTCTCAAGATGAAATGGAGAGGATAAAGCATACAAAGCCAATTTTGAAAGGTCTATCACTCTATTGTTGAGTTGTGGGAGACCATGATCATATATTGGCTTTTCTTTATTAAAATTTAACACTGCTGCTGGCTGGTTTCTCTATGCTCTGCGTCTTGAGTTTTATAGGAATCAAATATGCATGGATAGGAGAACATGTTATTGCCTCAGCCCTCAGCTTGCATGGTGTATATTTCAGATGCACCCAAACAACACTGGTGGAATTTTTTTTGAGCATTGAGTACTTAAACTTGGATGTTTCAGGCTCAAAATTCAATGGAAATTGGAAGGGTTGGATTTTATGGTATTGGAGTGGGCCAACTCAGTTGAACAGGAAAAAAAAGGGCCAAACATGCATTATAAATAGGGCTTTGTATTTTATGCTATTTCTTATGATAACTTGGTTGGTGCTTGTATTTCATTATGGGATGCTACAGTGGCATATATGACTCATACCTGATCTTGTCAAAGTTACGTTTACTTACATATGTTTGACTATATTCCATTTGCTTTCTATTTGCTGTTGTTGGCATGTGCAATATACAACAATTGGTGGCCTATGTTATCGAGTGAGTTAGAGTCTTATAAGCTTGAATACTTGTTTTTAAGTTTGAAATTTTAATTGTAAGAACATTCCACCTGCTGCTCTCATGTATGTTCTAGTGCCTATGGCTTGCTTATTCTTTGGAATTTTGTCTCTGTGATTCACTTGCACAAATGAGTTGTTATTTTTATTATATTTTTAAAGTGTAGTTATGTGGAATTTTGGAGATATATCAAGACTGAAGCTAATAACCATTTCATTTGCATTGTTCCAGGGTGCATTGATTGATGACGCAGTAGATCCTTCTCCTGAGAAGTGGTGGAAAACAACTGCAGAAGATTGAATGAAAGTGAGTGAATACATGAAAGTGAGTGAATGAAGATTGAATAATCAAGCACCCTGTGTTCTTGATAGATGATAGTTTATTATAACTTGTGAACAATTTTTTTGGGCAGCTGTTAACTTTAGTATGAAATAGTATTCTTATTTAATTTTGTTGTGTGAAAGGAGTTAATGGATCTTGTGGTTCCCAAAAGCAATTGAGTTACTATCTCTGTTTGTGATTTAGAAACTAAGTTGCATTGTTTCTTGCAATGGTTTGAGTTTGGTCTCAAAATTAGAAAGTAAGATTTTTAGCTTGTAGTGTTTTTTGTTACTTTTATTTGTTGTTGAGTATTTTTGTTATTCTTGTTATGATGTTGAGTATTGTTGTTTTTTTGTCTCTGTGATTCACTTGCACAAATGAGTTTTTATTTTTGTTATATTTTTCAAGTGTAGTTATGTGGAATTTTGGAGATATATCAAGACTGAAGCTAATAACCATTTCATTTGCATTGTTCCAGGGTGCATTAATTGATGACGCAGTAGATCCTTCTCTTGAGAAGTGGTGGAAAACAACTGCAGAAGAACAGTCACAAAGTAATATTGGTGTTTGGCCTGACGTCATCACAGCTATAAATCGCCTCAATTCCACTCTTCGACTTTATGGAGGAGTTGCATTTGAAAGGGTGATGCATGTGTTTCGCGTGCTGCATATTCCATTTAATGCACCCCCTGTATGAAGGGAAAAGATGATTTTATTTTCAAGTAAAGTTATTATATTAGAAGGGTGCACTTACTTTCTTTTATGTTTATTAAATAAGGGTGCACTAATTTTATATGTTTGGCTTTTAAAGATATATCTCATACTACTTAATTAAAAATACTAATTTTAGTTTAAGATTAAAGTTAATAGGACCCCTCTCATCTACAGTAGACTCTTTTCCATGTAAACCTCATTTCTGTATTTCTTCAATTGAATCATTGAATGTTCTACATATGCTTAGCTATAACATGTCCAGTTTTCACTATCCCTAATCCTTTTCCTTATCACTTACAATGCTTACATGACCATTGTGGATCACCTAGGTCAGCATATGAATATATTGCTGTTGAGAAACACATAATTACCGATATTTAGTTTAGTTACGCATATGATTGATGAATTACATGACTTTCAACACCGTATTATAGGCATACCTATATTAGCATTACCACACCGCTTCCTTTTCAGTATATCCTGTCTTTTATGCCTGGCACATTGGGATTCACATGGAATTTGCATCATAGATTGCACAACTGCATAAAATTATGATATAAATCAACAAAATAAGAAATACATATACTAAAATTAGTATATCTGTTTGTTTAAGTGAACAATAAATATTTTAGATAAGAAGTACCGCACCTTCAGTTTCTGTTCTCATTCTTTTGTTGCGTAAAATATGTAATCTTTTAAGCCTTACATATCTTTTATCTTGTTTTTTCTTATTAATGTCATTACATGAATTCATTCCATTTGAGGCACCCATTGCATATTCATATGCGTAATTAACTACTGAAATAGGTATTGAAACATTATCATTATGCACATAAAAAAAACATTATCATTATGCTTTATAATTATTATTGTACTACACTATAGAAGCACAGTAATTCTAATAATACTGATATCTGGCAATAACTCTTAACATAATTCATTTATGCATTAAGAAACATGAAGATTAACAAAAAACACATACTATCTTGATCGTGTTGCTTTCGTTTGCCCTTTAGCACTATTTTCCTTCTACTCCTTGCAGTTTTCTTCAATTGATTTTCTCTAAATTGGGATTCATGTTCAGATTATCCCGTGCTCGTATGTAGTTGAGTTCATTGCAGTTTTTTTTAATGAACTCTGGGGTTAAATCATTTAAATTGATTTGACCAAACGCTTGACGTTTTGTCGATTTAGGAGAAGTCAGTACACCAAATCCTGCAATAATTGTTGTAAAAATAATCAGTCTCTTGTGAAATAATAGTTGTAGATAAGATTAATATTAAAATAAAAATTATGGGAACCTGTTATATTAATAATTGTTGTGCAATCATTTATGCTGCTATACAATAAATGAGTAACATAATTCATGTATGCATTAAGAAACATGAAATTTGACAAAAAAAAAACACATACCATCTTCATTGTGTTGCTTTTGCTTGCCCTCTAGCACTATTTTCCTTCTACTCCTTGCAGTTTTCTTCAATTGATTTTCATACTCTAAATTGGGATTCATGTTCAGATTATCCATTGTTTGTATATAGCATTGCAGTTTTTTCTAATGAACTCTGGGGTTAAATCATTTAAATTGGTTTGACCAAATGGTTGACGTTTTCTTCATAAAACCTTTGTGGCGATTGTTTTGAAGACCTATTACCCATACTTTGATATCAGATTATCCTGTTCAGTTGTTTCTCTCTTTCTCCATTATTTCCATATAGAAGAAGCCTTTTTATGTCTATGCTCCCTTCCTATTAGTATAATCAATTACTGGTAGTATTTGATACAACTCAATTATTGGTAGTATTTTGATCCTCCATGGATTATGTATTAACTACTGTCATAAAGCAGTTCCAAGTTATTTGGAAAGACAATGCAGTTTGTGTTTGTTAGTGTTCAATTGATATGTATTAACTACTGTAATAGAGCAGTTCCAAATTATTTGGAAAGACAATGCAGTTTGTGTTAGTTAGTGTTCAATTGATATTTTCAGGCCTTGACTTTTTCACTTTTTATTTTCATTTTCATTTTTTTAAAAAATAAATTAACTAAATTAAAGCATGCCATGTGGCAGCATAGAATTTAAGTATTTGATAACTTTTAATGTGGAGGCTCCATTTTGAAATGGGAGATTGTGGAGCCTCCATTGAGACACCTTTTTATACTAAAGGGAAAGATTTGAAATAGTTGGTGAGGAGGGTGCCAAGGGATGAGGTGGTGGACGGTGGGTCGGATACAGTGGTAATGGTTTTGGCCTTTTGGGGATGGAAATGTGAGGATGGGTGAGGCAATGATGTAATGGAAGTGGTGCAATTAAATTGTCCATGGTGGTTAGGATCAGATCTCTGAAAGGAGAGGCTGGAATTCCCAGAAATGAAATGAAGAAGCAAGTTGAAATTGGGATCTCTTAAGTGGATTTGTGGTTTGAGAAATTAAGAGAAAAATGGTAACGGAAGGCTAACGGTGTTAAATGATGTGTTATTTTTTTTGCTTAAATATGTCAAGTCCATGAAGTTTGGGGTACTTTTGTCACATACTTCCTGCGTCGGATTAGGATTCCGATGTTACATGTCAGGCTATATGACAAACTCATAAGTAACTTTGGAGAGTCAGACATTGGAAAAAAAATAAGGGTATCTGACAAAAGTACTCCAAACTTCAAGAACTTGTAACATAATTAAGCCTAATTACTTGTCAAAATCTTATTGGTTGGGATTGGGATGGAGATAAGATTTCAAAACAGAGAATCTTTGTTCATGTAGGTACATAAATGCGTATAAACAAGAAAGATAATGTGGTGGTACCAACAAGATCATCCAACACATTTAATAGATAATTTGGTTTTTTAACTATGAAACTAAGGAATTCATCTTAAATTGTCATTTATGCATTAAAAGACTTTATCAAGGAAGGCAAAGTTCGGGTTAAAAAGGGATAGGTATTGGATGGTTAGTTATATTAAAATGAATTGTGTTGGCAAATGACAGTGCAATAATTCATAGCTAAAACAAACAAGGGAATAAGAAACCAGAAGAGAAGGTGGAGAAACAAGAAGGGAATAAGAAAACAATACAATAATTCATAACTAACAGTCTTAGCTCCTAGAGAAGAGGAGGACAAATAGCAACATAAACCGTTAATAGGATATTATAACTAAGGCCTAATACTAATGGAATTGCCACCTCACATACACTAGATCCATGTGGTTGTTCCATGTTGTTTTCTTCTGTTCTTTTAATTTGTTTTTTTTTTGAGAGGCTGTTCTTTTAATTTGTTATTATAGTCATCATACGCATATATACACACAAACAATATATTTGTTAGAACATGCATTTAAAGGAAGGAAAAGATTGAGAAGGAAAAACTTTAATTAACCACACGAGAATAATAAAATAGGGGGAGGAAACAATGGGGGATAACTCTGTATGTTTCTACGTGCCTACGATTAACCCTAAAAAATTTTGGCAAACCGGCGATGTTCTAAAAGAGGAGCTTCCTACTATCGCCTTCCAAATGGCTCTCACCACAATTTTATCTCGCATGTACTTCTGGATGTTCAAACCTCTCCATCAACCTCACCTCATTGCATATATCGCAGTAAGTGAATATATATATATATATATATATATATATATATAAATGTATAAATCATTATATATGTGTGCGTGTTTCCTTTGATACCCTTAAAAGATTATTGTATCTTTTGTGGTTAATCCAATAAGGTAGTAACATGTCCGCGTAAGACAGCGCAGTTGGTGGTTGCAGGGACATTTAGGGTTTTCCCCTCCCCAGATCATGGGTTATAGTTTCAGACCTCCCGTATAAACCAAAAAAATAAAAATAAAAATAATAATAATAATAAGGTAGTAACATGTGTGTGCTTGTATACCATATGGATGTTATATAACTAGGCACAATAATAAATTAATACTTTTGCTACTAAGCCCCTGTAACATTTTTGTAAAACCAACATTCCTAAAATTAAAAAGAGTTATAAAATTATTCTTCTTCATCTTCTTTCTCTGAGTGCATGTTTGGTTATGCGGTGAAAAATCACGTTACATTCCAAAATCACATTTAAGGTAAAACAACTTTCAGTAACTTCTTCTTTTCAAAATCAATTATATGAAAACACAACATGCATCCAAACATGCACTAAATCTAAACCCCATAACCACCAATACCACCAAACCCCCAAATTCTATAGCCACCACTATCACCAAACCCCATAACTACCAAAATCTCAAACTCTAAATCCCCAAACCACCACCAAGCCCCTAAATCTCAAATCTTAAATCCTCAAATCCATAAAACATTGTCAATATCTTAGTTCAAATGATCAATTTATCAATCATCAAAAAATATTTAAAAGAACACTTGCCCGGCTTTTTTATTGGAATATAGTCACGTTTGATTCAGATAGTGGTATAACACACATACTGAAAATAAATTCAATTGTCAGGGAGGTGGATAAGAAAATAAATTCTGAGCAATCGATCTGCTCCCAAATTTTGAACAAAATATACCTATATATTCACACTAAAAGATTAATTAAGAATACATATGAAATAAATTTGTGGTTTGAGATTCCGGGGTTTGGTGGTGGTCTAGGATTTGGAAGTGGTGATGGTTATGGGGTTGGGATTGATAATAATTATGGGGATTCAGGATTAGAAAAAGAAGATGAAGAAGAATAATAATTTTGGAATAAATCTAAAAAATGAGGTTTAATTGCAAAATTTGTAATTTGTGATTGTATGTATGTAGGTGATATAGTATTCATGTGATATGCAAGCGCACATGTAACTATTTTATTAAATTAATCATAAAAGGATACAACAATCCTTTTTTAGAGGGTACCGAAACAATACCCCATGTACACACACGTGTCTATATATATATATATATATATATATATATAAACACACACACGATACAATAATAGATATTATCATATTAACATATTTGTCATTCAGTTCTTTTACACATATTATATGTATGATTTTTTTTTAACTTATGCATCTATGGATATAGGATAAACAACAATCATAACATCATCTTTTATTCAATAAGTACATCATATTTCTTCGTAAAAACTTACTATTTTTTTTTTTTAAGTTGGCTTACTTACGCATGTGGTGCATTATTTTAGAAAAATTCAAAATGAATTATTACTACAATTTCTACTTATTGTTTGAGTTTATTATCTTCATTCTAATATATAATCTATGGTTATTGCAAATTTAAATGTGTAGGCTGGTTTCCTTTTAAAAATGGGTATGGTTCATGATACAGAACATATTATGGAAAAGCTT
This sequence comes from Crotalaria pallida, assembly GCA_037953625.1. Classification (NCBI taxonomy): domain Eukaryota; kingdom Viridiplantae; phylum Streptophyta; class Magnoliopsida; order Fabales; family Fabaceae; genus Crotalaria; species Crotalaria pallida. The sequence continues at coordinate 149,110,432 of CM075651.1, read as the reverse complement.
TATCCGGATATGGGGATATTAAATATTGATGTCCTGAGTAATTTTGGTCTCATATACTATTCATTCCTAAGTGGGTTGGAGATGAACATGAAGAGTGTTCTACATGCACAAAAGAAAGCTACAAGCGTTGCAATTGCAGGGATTATCTTTCCCTTGGTTATTGGACCTGCCCTTTATGCGCTTTTTAGAAAAACTTATACCGAAACAAAGGATTATTCGCTTGAAAAAGGTGAACTCAATGCTTGTATACTTTGGACAGCGATTCTCACGGTCACAGGTTTTCCAATCTTAGCTCACACCCTTTCAGAGCTCAAGCTCCTTTATACAGGTCTAGGGAAAATAGCTTTAACAGCAGCGATGATTAGTGACACCTATATTTGGTTTCTCTTCATAGTTTTGTTTCCATTTGCAATGAATCATGGTGACAAAGCAATTTACTCGGTGTTAAGTACACTGTTATTTTTTGTTTTTTGTTTCACTGTGGTGCACCCAGTGATTTGCTACTTTATTGATCGCAAGACAGAACAAGATTCATGGGATGAGAATAAACTTCTGTGTGTTGTGATGGGAGTTATTGCTTGTTCATTCATTACAGATTTTCTTGGGACGCATGCAATCGTAGGAGCTTTTTTGTATGGATTGATTTTGCCACATGGGAAATTTGCTGACTTGGTGACTTCGGTTTCAGATGATTTTGGTAGTGGTTTTTTGGCACCGCTATACTTTTGTGGCACTGGAATGAGAATTGATCCGAAATCCATTTTCTTGCAAGAAAATTGGTTCCCATCACTAATTGTTATAGTGTTGTTATCTGTCCCTAAGATTTTGGGCACAATATTTGCCTCTTTCTTCTTTGGTTTGCGAACTCAGGATGGTTTTGCTCTTGGATTGCTTCTCAATACCAAAGGCGCCATGGCACTCGTCATGCTGAACAATGGGTGGGATAGAAAGGTAGTATTCCTTTATTTATTCATTTATATATGGTTATTAAATTTCTCCTTTAGGTTATATATATTCATGTTTGTGGAAACGAATGAGTTTTGATTTTTCGAATTTTTGTTGGCGTGGGATTTACATGTTATTAACAGATACTAAAAACAATATTTTAAAAATTAGAATGATTAAAACAAAATATATATATATATATATATATAAGAATTAAAATAAAAACTTATTACATTCACATGAGACCAAAAACATATTTAAACCTAACTAAAAAAATTAGCTTCAATATCTCACTATTCTTCTTCCAAAATCCAATAATAACTATTATTAAATGAATTGTAAAAATATAATCTCAATTGACTTAGTTAAAGGATCATGTTAAGGAGTTTCACAAGCACATTGGTTAAGTAATAAGAAAAGTAAAAAAAAAATGAATTTAAAGTCATATATTGTTATTTTTTATAAACAAAAATATATTATTTAAATGCAAAAGGTTCTACTAAAGCTTCACAGTACATATGAACTCCACCTTTTATGCAGGGTTTGAACACGGATATATAATCATGTGCTTAAAGTAAGCCAAAACCAACCAAGAGTCATACAAGAGAGTTTACTTCACAAGAGAGTGAAGCAAAAGTTGCAAAGCTAAAACAACAAACAACCAAAAACACGAATACTACACACCAAAACATTAGTAAGATCTCTACCTCCTTAAAAACCGTGATAGGAAAAAACTCGGTGATAAAATCCTAAATAAGGGAAAAAGAGTATAGCAGAACCTAGATAGTAAGCAGAGGAATTGATGCAATATTTAGGACTCATGCACTAACTCGTAAAAAAGACTTTCCTACCAATTAGAACAGAGAACCAGTCCCAAGAATGAACTTTAATAAGATATAACAATGCAACATGATCACAGGACCCATTATCAAAAATGATAGAATTTCTATGCAGCCACAACTTACAAGGACCAAACAACCGCCATCCACATCATGATATCGGCATCCTTGTACTTAGCCTTATCATAGAAAGAACCAAAATCATTGAATAAGACTTGGACCTAGTCAAATTGAATGTAAGTTATTTCAAGCCAGCTAAGGACAACTTTCCAAATACCAAGGGAGAAGGAGCAATGGAGGAACAAGTGAGGGAATAATGATTCCTCATAGGCTATATAGAAGGCACGGAGTTGAGAAAGATTAATATCTCTCTTAACTAAGTTGTCTTTTGTTGGAATTCTATTTAGGGTCATTTGCCAAGTGAACGCTTTAACCTTTTTAGCCACCTTAGCTTTCCAAATGATAGGGAAGATATTAATTTCTTGCGGAGGAGGCACCTGCATACAATGATCAACCAACTAAAGATACGCCAATTTAACACTAAAGTTTAGACCTTTACATTTCCAAGTCCAGCTATCTAGTATAGATCGATTCAACTAGGCATCAACAAGAAGGATATGAATTTGATCAACATCAATATTCTCTTGTTGCCGTAAGACCCATCTCCAAGAAATACACCAACCCATATATCATTTACCTAGTTACCCATTTCCACAATCGTGACATTCTTAAGGGCAAGGACAACATGCAGAGAAGGGAATAAGTTTTTTAGACAAACACTCCCAAGCCAACAACCTCCCAAAAAAGGGTTTTGTCACCGCAACCAAGTTTCTTATGGATACAAGAGGAGAACCCATCATCATAATCGTTGATCTTCCCACTATAACATAGGTCCTTCCACCAAATAGAACTTTTCACAAAATTTTTTCCTTGATTAGAATGTAGACAACTGGCACCAAAGGGACCATACCTTGAATGAAGAACCTGACTCCAAAGCGAATTGTTCCCCTATAACAAATGCTACCTCCATTTATCCAAGAGGGAAAGATTAAATAGATTAATGTTCTTGACGCCTAATTCGTCCTCCTTTTTTGGTGTGCAAACCAGATCACAATTAACCTAAGCAATTTTTCTCTTGGTCTCATCGCCGCCCCATAAGAAATTCCTCTTAATAGAAACAATAGTCTTCCAAACTTTTGTAGGAATACAAAAAAATGATAGAAAATAAATAGGGATACTATTCAGGATAGAGTTGAAGAGAGTAATCCTACCACCAAGAGAGATTTTTGCCTTTCCAAGATGAGAGCCAAGACTTCAGAAAATCCATCACATGCTTCCAACAACTTTGCTTTCTAGGAGAGTCCCTAATTGGTAAGCCCATATACTTGAACGGAAAGGAGACTTCACAACAATTGAATGTAGAAGAAGCAGAGATCATAAAATCCTGGGGGAGATTAATACCAAAAACTCTGCTCTCAGGTAGGTCAATAGCCTCACAAATACCTCTACGTTTTGTCATCTCACAAACAGAATTGAAGTCACCCAACAGGCACCAAGGATCGGAGCAACATCATAGTTCAACTTCAACAATAAGTTCCATAATCATCGTTTACTCGCAAGAGAACAAGGGGAGTAAACGTTGACTATAATAAATGAGTAGGGATCCTTACACTCCTAACGAACCCCAACATAGCCGTACCCAGAAAAAAAAAGATAACATGTGGAATTTTTTGGCATTCCATAAATTTAGAATGCCACCAGCATGACCATTCGCCGCTAGGAAAGACTAGCCACAGTCCCCATTTCCCTACAACATATCACAAAGCCTTTTGTCAATATCCTGCATCTTAGTTTCCTGGATACCAATAAAGTAAATATTTCCCTACAACAAAAGCGTTTTAATATTTTTCTTCTTAACCCTCCTTCCAAGACCCCTACAATTAAAAGAGGCAACCTTCATTGATAAACAAAATTATTCAATAGCCTCACAAATACCTTTTTTCTAAGAAGACAAAATTTTCAACCATATTAACATGCAAGTGAGTGTAACAAACCCCCAAATTCTTACCAATATGGACTAAAGTATCAGCTTCCTTTCTATAGCTTGAAGTTTCAGAGCATACCTTTTTCCTTTGCAATTCAGTACTTGATCTAGATGCAACCAACCTCTTATCAAACTTGGTGTCTTCGTGGGCTTTTGCCGAAGAGGACATTGAGGAAGAGCTCATGGAAGAATGATGTTGTAATGCCAAGTGGGTCAAAACAACACTTGGTTTCAGTCCTAAAGGCAACAGTGGGGTCTCTCGCGTTTTTGTTTTACTATACTAGTCTCATTCGCTACCTTCTTCAAGGAGAAAGCCTCAAGCATGATTTGGTCTAGGCTCAACAAATTATAATCGTGCTTTTCAAGGCCCAAATTTTTTCGTCACGTGGATAGGTAAAACCGTTGGGTATAATGGGCAAGTGACAGTTCTAGAAGAGTTGGTGGAGCCACCCTCACGTGTGGAAATTAAATTCCTATGCAAATCCACAGAGTCTTTCCCGTAGTCAACATTCCCAGTTTTTTCTCCCCTATTTCTGGAAAACAATCGCTTTTCATTAGCAATTAAGCACTCGTCATCAATTAATTGCTTTTCCCACACATGATCATTAAAATTTGGTGGACCCCAAGGAGAATATTTGAATAATCACTATTTGAACCCTCTGAAGCATCACAGTCTTCCATCTTCTTGAATGCAATCGGTACATCGCATACTCCTAAGCCAGGGCATTTAATTTATTCGCACATAATCTCAAATCTTTCCCTATTAATGGTGACCGGGATCTTAGGTTCAACGAGAACGTTCTTCTCCATCCTAAGCATAACTCACGCATATTCCAAGCTTTTCATGGCTTTAGTTACAAAGTGCACAACAATAAAGTCCCCAAAACCAGCCGTGATGGACTTAAAAAAATCCAAGGTCCAAGCGTGATGTGGCAAACCCACCAATCACCCACACATCACGATATTTGGGTACCACATCTAGCGACCATGGCACTAAAGACTTGAACCATGAATCAAAGAAGGTCTTTGAGTCATTATACAAGGATTGAAATTCTTCGTCATAAGCAAAATACAGTAAGACCAAGTCGCCCCTATAGGCCTGAAGGTGACCGACTGAATCCCCTATTTCAACGCCATAAAAGAGAGCATATTAACATCCAGGGAAAGGTGGACAGTCCCAACCATGTACCTTCTAATAGTTTTCATGTTATCCTCATCAACTGATAAAGACAACTCTTGAACGTGAGAATTCCCTTTTTGGTCCCCACTAACAGCCATTGTCCTAGCCTTCCAAACCCTACGCATCCCTGGATTGGTTTTCAGGGCTTCATTCAACATTAGAGGATGTTGCGTATTGAGTGTAGGTTGACGTTGTGATGCCTTGTTAGCCACCGTGTGAGACCCTTTTCCATAGTGATGAAGTTTTGTCTGATTATACCTAGCCACATTCACTCTAATAAGCTTATAAACCCCAATCCATATGCTATCAAGTTCCTTCTCCAATCAAGGAAGTTAGTAAAGAAGAAATGCTGCACTCCCATGTTTCATTTTTGTTTCCTACCCCTGACCACCATCCAACCTTCCCCTTCCTCAACTGTCTTTCCTCCATTGAAGCTTTTTTTAGTATCACTCAAAATCTCACCACTCTCTCTCACTCATAATTGTTAATAGTGTTGTTGAATAGGGAGGTTGAAAAATTGGGTGGGGGCAGGGGGGTTTGTTGAGAAGGGGTAACGGAACTATTGTTGGGGTTTGGTGCTCCTTGGTGGTTGCAATAATTGAAGGGAGTTCTGTGGGGATGATGGGAAAGGTCGTTGGAGGCTGTAGTTGAAGATATGTTTGGGGTGTGTGTGTGTGTGTGTGTGTGTGTGTGTGTGTGTGTGTGTGTGTGTGTGTGTGTGTGGTGGTTTGGAGAGAGGGGATTGTTGTTAGGGGCTGTGGGTGACGGGGGAGCGTGATTAAACGAGAAGGGAAAGTGGGGCGGTGGGGTGCAAGGGGCGATAGTGTTGTTGGGGAAGGTGAGACGGCGCTACACTTATCAAAACATGCACTTTTTAAGTCACACTGTTATTAAACTTTTAATGTGTCATGCACACCATTTTTTAATTTAAAAATCCATCTTTGAATCCTTGACTACTACTCCAAAAGATACTAGTAATTAGCATTACCCTTCGCAGCAATTACAATAAACAGAAAAAACTATATAAACATAAAACATGTGTACGATAATTACATTATCAATGATATGAAATAACATATTATTATTATTGCAGACTATTTCTGAAGCAACCTATTCTGCTCTTGGTTTGGGTGTTCTTCTAATGACGATAATAGTGCCTCCAATAATAAATTTAATCTACAAACCAAGAAGGAGATTTGAACAGAACAAGCTAAAGACTATACAGAAGCTAAGAAGTGATGTAGAGCTCAGAATTCTAACATGTGTCCACAATGCTAGGAACGCCAATAGCATGATCAACATCCTTGCCACTTTTAATCCCACCAGAATTTCCCCTATGCATGTTTTCGGATTACACCTTGTTGAACTTACAGGACGTGCTGCTGCCCTTGTTGCTGCCCATATAGACATGCCTACTGGTGCCCAAGCAGGGGAACAAAATCTCACTCGAACACAGGCAGAGCTCATTAGCATCACCAATATCTTTGAAGCATTTGGAGATGCATATGATGCCGTTAGAGAGGAGACCTTAAACATTGTCTCATCCTATGAAACTATTCATGAAGATATACACAACATGGCTAATGAGAAACACACTAGCTTAATTCTCCTTCCATTCCATAAGCATATAACTGCAGAAGGTTCTCTTGAAACAACAAGTGAAGTGTACCAAGAGATAAACCAACACACAATGATAAGTGCACCTTGTTCTGTTGGTATCTTTGTTGACCGTGAAATTGGGTCAGTATCTAAAATAAACTTTCGTATTATTATGTTATTTGTTGGAGGACCAGATGATCGTGAAGCATTAGCCGTTGCAGCAAGAATGGCTGAACATCCTGGCATAAGATTAACGGTGGTTAGGATGCTATTACTTGAAGATCCTGTAGAAGTTGAAACATCAAGCCATGTAGAAACACAAGGGGTATTATATGATGTCATGGATAATGAGAAACAGAAAGAGTTGGATGAAGAGTATGTAAGTTCATTCAGGCTTACACAAGTGAACAATGATGATTTTATATCTTATGCAGAGTTTGATGTGCTAACAGATGATGATGTTATACCATTGTTGAATGAGGTAGAAAAAGGTGGATGTGATTTATACATAGTTGGAAAAGGGAATTGTAGGAGCTCAAAGATATTTTCAAACTTAGGGGAATGGTGTGATTGCCCAGAACTTGGAGTAATAGGGGATATTTTGGCTTCAGATAATTTTAATACAAAAGCATCTGTGCTAGTTGTGCAACAATATGGGTATGGAGGAAAGGTTCTCGAAAAGCAGAACAATAATATTAACAACACTATTACTGATGGATTTGAGTCAATTGCTATGAAGACAGTATAATAATAAGGATTTTCCCTCGGCACCCTCTAGAAATAAAGGATTGTTGTATCTTTTCTACGTGACCCAATAGGAAAGCGCCACGTGTCTTTTTAAGCCACGTGAGCTAGACAAATTTTTAATTTATAAATTTTGTGATTAGGTCCCTGAGTTATTCATGTAAAAATATTTTTTTACGCTTAATGTAATTTATCCAAAATACCCTCATTTTAATATTATTTTGGCTAAATTACTCATTTGGTAGTCCCTTACCTTATTTTTCAATTTCAAATTGGTTCCTTACGTTTTTTTGTTTCATCGCTGTCAATTTGGTCCCAGAATCACCATTCATCCTATGTGGACCAATATGTTATGGACACGTGTCACTTTCTCTCTCCAACAATATATATATGTGGACCAATATGATATTGACACGTAGGATGAACAGTGATTCGAGGACCAAATTGACAGCGAGAGGAAACATAAAGGACCAATATGAAACCAAAAAAAATGTAAAGGACCAATTTGAAATTGAAAAATAAGGTAAGAGACCAAATGAATAATTTAGCCTATTATTTTTCATTTACCCAAAATACCCTTAATAATTTATCACTTTCATTGCAACATTTTGTACCCTAGGATCAAATAACCTGAGTCCTTCAATTTAATAGGAGTAGTTTTCAATTGCAACATTCAGTACCCTCCCCCACCCCCTAAACATTCATTCATCTTCTATCATTTTCAAACCCATGTTCTGCTTCTTCATTTCAAAACTTAAACCCAATCCCTATCCCAATTCCACCACCACCACCACCACCACCACCACCATAGTTAGGTTCTCCTTTTTCCTATTTTAATACCCCATTCGAACCCCAATTCCTTGAAACTCTAGCCATTTACAGTTTTCCCCATTCGAACAAACCCTAATTTGTTGGAACCCTAATTCCGGTGTTCTCTACCGGAACCTAATTCTGTCGCCGCTGCCGTCAACGTCCTCTATTCGAGACGCTAATTCTGTTGTCACCTACTGTCCTCTGTATGAGGCCCTGTAAGTGACGCGTCTCACAGTGTCATTCTTGTCGAGGTTAATTCTAAGGGCTTTACTTCGATTTTGCTTGTTTTGTTTCTGTTTATGTTGTTCCAATTCCTCTGTTTGTTCCTGTTTATGTTGTTTTTTATTTTCTGTTTCTGAATCTCGCTTTTGATTTTGATGTTCTGTTTATGAAACCCAATCCTAGATTTGCATTTTTTATTTTGATTTTTCTGTTCTGTTTCTGTTCTTGTTTGATTTTGCCCTCATTGTCCTGATTTTCAAATTCCTAAGTATTTTCAAATAGTACTTATGTTTCTGTTCTTGTTTTTAAACCTATATATCTTTTCCACTTGTTGGTTTTAGACTAAGAACCTTCACAAACAAAGTTTCTGTTTTTGAACTAAGAACTTGCCATAGGGGCAAACTCATCTGAAATCTGGACACGCTCTGGTTGGTTTAGACTTAGAACTTGCAATATGGACAAACTCGTCACAATGACCCGTGACCTCTCATCATAATCAAATCATGTCAAAATAAGATTCTAGCCACACAACTTTCTATCAAATTATTGCAGTTTTAATTCAACTGCAAGAATATAATTATTGCTTTTAATTTTCTAGTTGGATTTGTAACCCATGTCTGATTTTTGCTTCTTATAAATCAAAAATCAAATAAATATAAGGGAAACAGGTATTATTGATTAAATTTAATTTTATTAATTGTTTGATAAAACAATGCCTTTATTTAAATCCGTCTCTGGTTTTGTTTTCTTTATGCCAATGATTTTGTTTCTACGTGCTTAGGTAACGATTAATATGCCTTGAGTATTGGTTCAGGGAACACTAATTTGACATTAGTTTTTTTCTATATTCTCCAATGGTCCATAGTATGATGCCATCCTTTTATGAAAGCATACTTCTCAGCGGGAAAGCTGACCTGGATCCAACAGTATTAGTGAAGGTATTTGCTTGTCCATGAAATAATTACCACCATATATATAGTCTATGAAATATTTCCCCAAATTCCGCATTTATTTCATGGATTCTTGTACATAATGGCTGCATGTAAACAATGGATAATAATTATTAACAAGTCAACGATAAATAGCCATGCAAATAAATTTAGTTCCATTTCCACACTTGGGTGTTGCCATGAATATCTCTAGTTCTAGGGCTAAGCTAAAGCTCAATCACTTACTGACATATTCTTTTTAAGACATAATTGAAGTTCCTCACTTTTGTTAAGTTTTTTATTTTCTTTTCTTATGTTCACAGAGCTATCCCTTTCTTATTTACTGTATTGGTTATGTTTTTAGTTGGTGTGATTTGTTCTAATCATGATGTCTTCTTTTTAAGTTTACATGGGTTTGTTGGAAATAAGTCTGGTAATTTAGGCCTTCTGGAGTTGATAGTGGAAGCAACCCCTATTTACTGGCGAAAAGAATGACACTTCAACAACAGAAGTCCTTGTTCAATTTCAATCCTTATCCATAATTGGCCAGGGAGAGATGTCGCAGCATCCCTAGCTCCAAAATCAGAAGTTAATACCTTGGAGTTTTCCCTAAGAGCTATGCGAACAAATTGAGAAGGAAGTTGTCGAGTCAATAACCATATTGGAAGAGAACTCTTGTACCATAAAGCGATATTTGCTACCATATTGTTAATTTAAATCAACATATACACTGTCTTGTCAAAATAAAAATAATGAGATCATCATGAATAATTCAAAACGAATAATACTTGTCCAAACTATCAAACCAAAAAATAAAAATAACAATGATAACTATTGTCAATCCATTATCAATTTACTAAGAATTGAATTCCAAATTTTCTTCATGACGAGGTGCTTATTCTTTTCCTTGAGCATGGTCCAGTTTGCTAGTGCATCTTTCACCACTTTTTTCGCAAAAGGTTGTGTGATTTTAAAACCAAGTTCAAAGCAATCATAATCCTATCTTTATCATCAACCTGCCATGTATAATAATATGTAAGTTTTTAAAATATTATGTACAATTATATTTATGATAAAACTTTGACGGAAGATATTTATGATAAGTATTCAAATCTCGGTTACAAGCTTATGTGAATATCACAATTATGTAAGTTAAATATTTGTTTATGGGAAATGATAAATATTATGAATCTAATTCGTAAAATTTTCACGAAGTGCGTATATATACAGAACACTATTATGCTTTACGCTATGCTTCTCCACCTTTTTGGTGAATGCTTTGATCCCATTGGTTCTCTTCAATTCGTGTTCAGTTCCTGTCGTGCTATATAGCACGAAACTTTGTTTAATTATTATTTTTTAACTAAATTAATACATGACCTCATGTTAAATATCCAATATATTTACAATTTTAGATCTATATTTCTCTTCATGATTGTCATGGCAACGGTCATTGGTATTTGATTGTCGTGTCTATCAACGGTAAGCAAATCGACTTGATGGATTCATTTAAGAAAAATGAGAATTATAGGAAGAACCAAATACACGGTGGTAATTTTTTTTTACTTCATCTTTATTTTAACATAAATTATCTTTAATTAGCATGATGTAATTAAGTAGTTAACAACCCGGATCGTAGGTTGATGCACCGAATGACATGTTGCCACAAGTGCTCCCAAAAATATGTGATTGGCCGCTAAAAGATGTATATGAGGTGCCTAATCACTACTATAAATTTCAGATTTAGAGACGAAACGAATTCCGTCTTTAACAGCATTAGAGACCGAATTAGAGACAGAACATAGTCCGTCCCTAATTTCGGCGTCGCAAAAAATTTTGAGTTGCAGCTATTGTTCTAGAACTCTAGAAGTATATATGAGGCTGCAACATGCCACTAAAGCAACTAATAATTTGCTATTGTTCTCCAATAATGAAGTAGAAGAATGAAAGTAAAATTCAATTGGTGAACCTGTATTAAGAAAAATTGGGTAGGTCTTCACAAGTGTCCTCAAGCCTATCACTATTTTGATTGAGTAGGATTGCTCACCTAAATCTTCGTTAAAGCTGCCAAGGAAGATGTACATTAAGCATTATTTTGATTGACCACTGATCAGTTAAAGCTAGAAATAAGAAAAAAATGATTTGATAAGCACCAAAGTTTTCTCATGGAACTGAATAAGCACCAAAGGATGAATGGAATGTAGAAATATTCCTACAAAGTCATTCATATATGTTTAGCTGGAAAAAAAAATCGTTGAAGTATGGCATGGAAACATCTCATTTAACTAATATGGTAAGTACAGGGAGGCATTTAATTACCTTAAGACCAAATCAACTTTAGGTATGATGAATGAATTGTTCAAAGAGTATAAAAGTGATCTGTGCGTGTGCGTGTGATTCTGATTGTTTTGCACAGCTAGTACATGTCATAGAATACCTTTCTATAAAATGCAACCACAATCATAATAATTAATTGATGATGAGTTAAGCAACTTGAAGAAAAGTTATTAATTCTAACAGCTAAGAACATTCAATTTGTACATAGTCACTATGACAGTTATCGTGAGGTATATATCCACGAGTTCACTGATTTAATCTTAACATAGTTTCACATCTTAACAACTCATACATGCTTTTTTCGACAGATAATCAAGTATTATAAAATTGGGTAAAAGCCTACCACAATAATAGAAGAAATTGGGTTTCTCCTAACAAAGGATTAAAGGGTTTACACTTTACAATGACTATCTTCAGATGATGCATATGCCCATGGGTGTGTACCAACAGCATCAACTTTCCGACCCCAAAGACCACAAAATCCTGTCTAAAAACCAGAAGAGAAAACAATATCAGATTTAGGGTCCCAACAGATTATTTTTAAGGCACTTATGAAACTGCTCGAGTTCATAGCAATTACATACCCTGATAGTTAGCTTCTTGTCAGGATGCCTCTCAGACTTAAGCTGGTAATAGTCCAGCCAATTATGGAGCTTGTCACTTTTTCTCACTAATCTAGCATATTTGTTTGCATTGTAGACAGCCTGAAAAATGAGTGCACAACAATATGAATACGGTTTAATGCAAATAAATATTTTGCTGAATTAAAATACATTAACATTGATATCTGTATAAATATTAGACTTTCATTCAAATTATTCCTTGATTAATGTATCTTCAATAAACTTCCCCAATCAAGAATATAGTAAAACTAAATTACCTGGTGTCCAATATAATGATTGGGGTGGTTTGTTTGAAAGAAGTTATCCACAGAATCAGAAACCGAGAACCCAGTAATATGAGGGACATTCCTGACAACTACCTGCAACAAATAAGTAAGTCCTAAAGATTTGAAAAGATGGTTCAAAGCTAATTGGAGGGGGGAATCAGCATTAACATGAGGAACAATCCAAGTTGAAAAGTAGTCTAATAGTTTAATAATGCAAAAGAGGAAGAATCTGAAAATTGATTCATTGCGAGGAAGTAAAGAGTCATAGCCAAATAAAATCAGCAGTATTCAGGAGGAACTAGGGAAGTATAGATTCAATTTTTGCTGTTCCGTATAGTTAACTCGCCTAAAAACCATGACCCACTGTTTAATTATTATATGAAAATTATCACAAAACATCATGGGTAGGGAACTTTGTAATAGATAGTATACATACTGCATTGAACTAGTAAAAATAAAATAGAACAACATTCAAAGCCAGTGGCGTATTCAACAAGTGACTCTCACATAAAGCCAATTTAGAAAGTCCAAGATAATGAATATAATCCACCAATGGCCATTGCATTCAGATATTGGATAATTATCAAAAAGTTACCTGCTGGTCCCATCGTTGCAACTCTTCAGTGTCATCATCCAAATGTATGACAGCTTCAACCTGCAATAAATCATTTAAAAATTACTCATAACCATAACTTTACAGAGGTTACCAAGTTTTGAAATAATAGATATACTAAAAACTAATCAACACAAAAGGAACTCAAAACCTATTTAACTGAAAAGATGTTGGCATAATTGAAACCATATCAGAAGGATAAAGCACAGTTCAAGAGCATTTTGCATTTTGACTAGCACAAAAAACTAATTAACAGAAAAGATATCAAAACCTTAAAAACCAAACCCAGAAATCACAATAAAAGCATTTTCACTAAAGAATCATCACTAACGTGTCTCTCTTTCAAAGGAATAGGGGTTATTAGTCATTGGTTCTGAAATTGGGGTTTTTAGGGTTTAGAATTAAGAAAGCAGAAAGGAATACATAGAAAGAAAACGTGGGGTTATTAGGGTTCGAAATTAAGAAATAAATTAAAGACATACTAAAGCTTTAGTACGAAGGTGACAAATTGAAGGTGAAGTGGTGAACCGAATCTTCAGTACGGAGACGGAGCCGGAACCAGAGCTTGAAGGAGGCGAAGGTGAACCGGCCGGAGGTTGAAGGAGGTGATTCACGACAGGGACGGGTTGCAGCAGAATGTGGTGCTGAATTTCAGAGACAATATCGAGTGAGAGAGGGGGAGAGGGGGAGAGAGAGAGAGAGAGTTTATTGATAGTGGAAAACGGAGAAAAGGACTGCGACGGAGAGAGAGAGCAGCTGGCATCCTCATAATGGTAGCGACGATCGGGTAGAGGTGATTACAGCGGGTCTCGATGCGATTTCTGCTGGTGGCACTGGCGAAAACCCCTCATGGAGAGGAAAGAAGACGTGGTGGTGGCTGATTTGCGATGGTGTGGGCGTCAAGGGCGGAGCAGCGGAGGCAGTGAGAAGGCGGGATGAAGAGTGAGAGAGAAAGCAATTGGTGTTGACGGTGGTGATAGTTTTGCGTTAGTGAGAGACTAAGAAAGGGGTGATGTTTCTAGAAAATTAGGGGTCAGATTTAGGTACGAAGTAAAAGGGCATATTTTGATTTTTTTTTTTAAATATTTTAATCTATTTGGCAACGACTAGGCGTTGCAGAAAAAGAGATGTTTTGCAACGACTAAAAAATGTCGTTGCAGAAAACAGATGTTTTGCAACGACTTATGTAAGTCGTTGCAAAACACCGGTCTCCTGCAACGACATTTTTAAGTCGTTGCAAAACATCTGTTTTTTGCAACGACATTTTTAGTCGTTGCAATAAAGGGTTTTTCTGGTAGTGAAAATTAGAGACGGAATTCAGTCTCTAATTAGAGACGGAAATATTCGTCTCTAACAATTAAAATTCCGTCTCTAATAATAAAATAAAACCCGTCTCTGGTATCGATGGAAATTTCCGTCTCTAATAATAAAAATGCGTCTCTAATTTCAAATTGCAAAATCCGTCTCTAATGGGCCAAATTTCGTCTCTAATTAGAGACTGAATTAGTATCCGTCTCTGGTTCCTGCGCCATATTCCGTCTCTAATCCACATAATTCTGTCCCTAATCCCTACAGCGAATTTCGTCTCTGATCCACAAATTTCCTTCTCTAATTCCAACATTGGTAACAATAATTAAAACTTGTAATTTTAAAATTTTATATAACAATAATTCAAAACAACATAATAAAACACATATTCATTAATAATGCAAATAAAGAAGTCAATACATAAGTATCTTACCATAATTCAAAATAAAATAATCCAAAAACATATTACATATTTAAATCATTTGTCTAGAAAATAAACTAACATCAGTTAACATTATCTTTACCAATGTCATCATCCTCCAATGATTTCAAGTTATTAAGTACCATCATCTTCTTTAACATTTGCTCTCACTTGTCCATCTTTTTCTTCATCATCTCTTGTTCTTCCTCCATCTTCTTCCTCATCAGATCTTGTTCTTCCTCCATCTTTTTTTCATCATTTCTTGTTCAATGTTCTTTTGTTGAAGCCCAGCACAAAGATCCTCAATTCTATATTTCAGTCATAGTCCTTGATTATTCTATACGCTAACTGCTTATACATTTAGATGCACAATTATCACACACAAGATCAGTCATAAAAATATTAGCATAAAGCATTTAGATGAAAATGGAAGAAGCCCTCACATGGAGTTCTATATATTGCTAATGAATAAGGCACAAAAAAGTACAGTTACTTTACCATAATATGGAAGAAATAACTTAGAAAAGGGAGAGAGAGATCTAAGCTCCAAGTACTTGAAAAAATACAACTTCTTTATAAGATAAGCGCTAAACAAGCCAACCTGAAAAACAGAAACAAGAGATATGGTGAATAAGAATGATTAAAATTGCAAAAATCTGGCAAAAGAAGTTGCAGAAGATCACATGCTTGCATAGTTTCATGTATCATTAATCACCATGCTCTCAGTATTAGTCATAAATAAATAAAGGCAAAAAAGTTGGGTTAATTGGTGAAAGAGCAAAATAAGAAGAAGAAACGCTACGCCTACAACATACACATACACATTACACACACACACGGAGCAGAGTCCAGAGAGAAGAGCAGCAGCATCTCATTACATAAACACACACTGCATAGCATCGTAGCACACCTTGATTAGTGTGATACTTCCTACCTGATTAGTGTTAATTTGACTTTTTTTTTGTTTCTTTGGCAAAAAGGGTAGCTCAGAATCATATAACAAAGCAGTATAAATGAGAAAGGGACAAAATATATTAAATGCTAGCTGTCAGCCTGTCATTCTAATTGCATTGGAGTGCTTTATTGGAGTGCTTTGCAACATTGCAATAACTATACTATTGCAATCACCAAACACATTATTGCTTATTCTTTGTGTGCTAGCTAAATTAACACAATTACAGAACATTGATATTTCTCTAAAAAAATTTGGGGTTTATAAATATTGTCATCACTTGTTTGTTCACACTAGCAAAGAAAAAAATGTCCCCGGCCTATATATTAAAGGAGTAGTTTTAATAATAGATATTTATCTATGCAGGCCTATTGGATATGCAAGTGGGATATTTATCTTTGAGATAAGCAAGTAATCACAATAATATATTAAGATAACAAGCTAAGCTGAAGTATAATTGATAGTTTTAACTTTAACTGTGCCTTAAAAATTAGAAATTGCAGTTTTTCACCACATATTACTATGCTTGTTTAACTTCATGATTTTGTTACATACATGATACTTGTTATGAAGTCTACTTTTGTCTCCACACAATCTCCTATTGGCCACGTTATTTCACCATCCCTTTCCCCTTATCTATCTACTACTCTTCCCCTATTTTAGTGACAACTCCAACTACAAACACATCATAATATAAAATATCCCATTGGTCCATAAGCGTTAAACCACATGCCCATGGCAACATACTAAAGAACGGACACAAGCAGAATCAGCCACAACTCATAAGACAATCATAATTTTTTTCACCACCCATTCTTACACCAAATGTGAGAAATTACAATCCAAGATAGAATATAGAAAGACGAATATTAGGCATATAAAATGCAAAGTGTAAACAGTTCCAACTTTGAAATAACCACTTCAAGTATCAAATTAAATGGAAACTCAAGCTTAAAAACTACGCAACACTAACACTCATGACCAGAAACTAGTAACCACTAACCAGTGCCATATTAAATTACATCAAACACTGCTCCATGAGTTGGTAAAGCAAATATAAAAAAAAAAATCATGGACAGTGAAAAATGTTGTTTCTATGATTCATAAGAAAACAATACTCAACACCCTCATTCAAAAATATCAACTAATTAATGGCAAATAATTCAAAATCAGCTCAAAGATTGAGTTTGGGTGAAACCAGGTTTTTTATTTTTTTTAAATGTTTATTTTTTATAAGCAAGCCATTATCACACTAAACAGCAACACAAAAGAAAAATCAACACAGAGAGAAATGATGGAAAATAAAAAGAATCAAACTCACTTTGAAGCTTCTTGTCCATGTACCTGTCAGTGTCGTGTCAGAAACCAAAGCAAAAGATAAATAAAAACGTTATAACATTACCTGTCAGAATTCAAGGTACTTAACTGTCCTGTAAACATGATCGGCAGTAGAGACACAGTCACCGGTGTACAAAGGTGCTCCAATAACAGCCCTTTTCTGCTTATTGACAGTTGTACTCTAATTTTTGGTACTAAAAATGGGTCAAATAATAACATTACCTAGCCTATACCTGTATAACCCTGCAAATTGGATAAGTTATAATATTAGTAATCTGATCATATTAGAAAGTATATTAGAATTTAGATATGCACAATATAAGTACTCTACCTGAATCATCATACTCTGTAGAAAATTATATTCAATTCAGTTCATATACTTCAAGGTTCAACTATTAGATTAAGGAGAAATTGTTCCAAATTTCTGAATTTTGCTATCTAGAAAATGTATAGCTTAAATAAACTTAAGAAAGCATTACGAGGCAAGAAAATGTCACACACAAAGATTATACTAAATATAGAGTGATATACGATTCTACTCAATAAAAAAAAATCAAAAAAGACAAAAGTAAAGGAATGCAATCAAAGTTAAATGGGACAAAGCCAATAAGATTCAATTCAATCGGCACAAATCTTCTCTAAATGCCAGAAATATAAAAGAAAATACCAATGACCAATAAACTGGAAAAAATGTAGATATTTAATGAACGAAAAGCCAATAAGAGGAGCTTCGTTAAGAACCACATGCATGCATAATAAATTGTTCTTTGGTAATAGATTAGATTAGGTCATAAAGTAAAGAGAAAGATTTGACGCAAACATTATGAAACTTGAGCAGCAGTTAAGAAGGATTTTAAGAAACTTATTGGCATAACAATTAAATCCTAATTCAAACATTAAAAAGCTACCCTGATAACCAATACACGTACCATGATTGCACACCCTTACCAAATACACCTAACATGATTGGTTTAAATAATACAGAACAATTGATTATGACATTTTTCTATACTATTTTTGTTAATCATAACATGCCATGAAGGAAGAGAATGAACCCAGCAATGTAGCATGGATGGAAGTAAATGTTCTAAGTTCATTCCATATCAATAAACGAGATCAGAATCAAATTTTGAAACCCTAAAAGTAAAAATGCAAGCAAAGAGCAAACCTAGCAGAGAGCAAATCCCAAAATAGAATAATTAGTGCCTCCTTCAACTGCAAAAAATGCAATATTAGGGATTCAGAACGAGTGAGAGAATAGTTAGTGTTCTGTGAAAATGAAAACAGAATTAGGGATTCGAAAATTAATCAAGGTAAGAATTAGGGTTCTACAAAAAGAATTGGGGATTCAAATGAGTGAGAGAAAGCACATAGCTGAACAATAATGAAAAGCTGAATGAACCTACCTTCAGATCGAGCGAACATGAATGGAACGAGTGAGAGTGAGGCTGAATGCGAGAGCGAGGCTGAAGGCGAGAGTGAAGAAAGTAGACACGTGCAGTTGGTACTGGAAGTAGGGGCGTAAGCGGGTGAATTTTTACCCACGAACCCGATTAACCCGATACCCAACCCATATTTGATGAGTAGGGTCGGTTCAATGGGTTGGATCGATTTTTTAAAAGGCAACCCAATCAAGTACAGGTTGGGTCATGGGTTTATTATTAAAAACCCAACCTAACCCGACCCAACCCGCATATTTAAATATATATATATATATATATATATATATATATTAATATAGCTTATGGTTAATTTATTAATGTTGAAGGAACTGTTTTTGATGCTCTTTGTTTATGGATAATTTGGTTCACAATAAAAAATAAATTTAATTATTGTTTATGTGATTTTTTCTTTAATATTTATTCAGATTTTTTATTTATTATATTTTATGAAAATTAGGATACAAACCCGATTACCCAACCCACATTTCTATGGGTTGGCTTGGGTTGGTTTTCACAGTCAAATAGAGCACAACCCAACCCAACCCAACTCAATTTACTTTGGTTGGGTTGTGTGCTAAATCTCCTCAAAACCCAACCCAACCCGTTGCACTCCTAACTATAAGCTTGCAACTTGTTGGTGGCTGTGTTTGTGAAAAGGGAAGAGGGAAAATGACAATGAGGTGAAAATGGAAGACGAAAAACAACCCTCCCTTTTTCTGGCACCAAAACGACTGCATTTTGGTTTTTTAGAGTTTTTTTTATTGTAAACATTAGAGACGGAATGTTTCCGTCTCTAACTTTTGATTTTTGTTTTTCTAAAAACCTTAGAGATGGAAACTTTTTCGTCTCTAACTTTAGACTTTTTATTTTTTTATCTTAGAGATGGTAATTTTTCGTCTTTAACTTTTAATTTTTTATATATAATTTTTTTAAAGCTTTTTGAGACGGATATGTTCCGTCTCTATTTTTATAGCTATGGCCCTCAACAAACTCTAGAGACGCTTTTAGAGACGGTTTCAGAGACGGAAATTTCAGAGACGAAAAAATCCGTCTCTATTTTTGCATTAATCCGCCTCTAAATTTTACAATTCAATTATTCAAATTTTTTTGAAAGAATCCATCCTAACTACACAATTTCGTCTCTATTCCAATAGACACGGAAGATTAAAATCCATCTCTAAATCGGAAATTTCTAGTAGTGAATTGTGGCGACTGGCGAATTGTGCATGGAGAAAGGTGCCAACATCAAAATGTTGAATTGGTGAATTTTTATTTTTTTCTTAATCAATAACCACTTAATCACTATTGATTAGTTTTATGCGGCCAAACATCTACGTTTATCTCCATACATTCAATTCAGCTGAATTATCACTATTGTTAGCCACCTGCATACCATAAATTCAATTAAATATATGAAACAAAACTCCACTACTTGGTGCATTTTACATTTAAAAAATACACACCAATTTATAATAACTTACTAAACAAAAAAATTATAACATAGACTTGTTCCATAACCATTATTCATATCAAAATTAAGCAAATCACACATACTAGTGTCATCACCGACATTAGGCACCCCACTAACATATTGCAATATTTATTCACAATCATTTAGACATCATAACTCATGCAATGAATTAAATAATAAATTCCTTATGAAAAGAGATTACTTTATTTGGAACTCGGACTTGAGGGAATTGCAGGTGTAAAGGAGCTATTT
This sequence comes from Crotalaria pallida, assembly GCA_037953625.1. Lineage (NCBI taxonomy): Eukaryota > Viridiplantae > Streptophyta > Magnoliopsida > Fabales > Fabaceae > Crotalaria > Crotalaria pallida. Next base: position 149,090,094 of record CM075651.1, on the reverse strand, counting down.
CATAAAAGGGATGAATCGACATTCCTTGCCATGATCAGCCATAAGGATATAAATTTTGTTGAGGGGGTAACACTGAGACACCTACAATAGGTCCCTTATTAGCTAAGCCGGTAGGACTAATAGATTTCATTTTCTAAACAAATCAAAATAATAGTAACATATCAATACAAGAATACATACATTAAGGAATTGAAAGCATAACATTGATCCAGTATAATGCAAGCAATTAACATGAACTCACACAGTCCTTAGTTAAAAAATGTCTCACGGTCTCAGGCTTCTTATCCTTTAATAGATTTTCACCATTAACTGACCTTTTCCTTTTCTGCTACAAAAATTAAATCAATATATTCAAAATAAAATAAATAGCATATAAAACTAATAATTAAATTCTCATAATCAAACCTACGTAACTTACAGAGTCCTTGACTCCAATTACTGTCTATGACGTCGGCTGATTGTCCTTTGACAAACTTTCACTACTAACCAACATAGCCCCTTGCTGAAACAATAATACATTAAACATCCAAATCAGACAAATAGTCGGTGCAACAAGTAAACCATTTTAACACATACACAAGAGCATAAAAAGTGATAAACGATTTCACATTACTTGGTTATCAAAGTCTGATTTTTGATGTGGAAGTGAAGTGGCATGGATGTTATTGTCATAAATTGGCATGCCTTCTACATCCTGCAGTAAAAAAGTAAAATAAATAGCATATAAAATTAATAATTAAATGCTCATAATCAGAACTACGTAACTTACAGAGTCCTTGACTCCTGGTTTTGTGGATGACGTCGACTCATTATTCTTTGATAGACTTTCATTACTAACCGACATAGTCCCTTGCTGAAACAATAATATATTAAACATTCAAATAAAACAAATAGTCAGTACAACAAGAAAATCATTTGTAACACATACATAAAAAATAACATAAAAAGTGATAAAAAAATTTCACATTACTTGGTTATCAGAGTATGATCTCTTATGTGGAAGTGAAGTGTCTTGGCTATTATTTTCATCAATTGACATGCCTTCCACATCCTGCAACAGTTCAATAATAATAAGTATAAAAATTCAATCATTGAAAAATTCAATTAATAAGTGAATTATCTTATATAGATATAGAAAATTACATTCTCCTATTCGCTGCTATCTCCAAGGGACTCTGAAGAAGATGGGTCATCATTAGGAGTAGGTTGATCTTCTACACGAGTTCTCTTCAGACATTTAGTTCTATTGTGTCCAACTGTATTACGAATTGAACATTTCTGACTCTTCCTATTGGAGGACTTCATTTTTGGAGCACCTTTTGACTTGATAACATCTGGATCACCGCATCATCTACAAAACCACCTTTTGGGGTATGTTGATCCCCTTGTCTCTATATTATTAAATTTTAGGATTGAAATCAAGTGTGAAACGACAGCCCATGAAAAACACGGTTTATGAACAGTAGCCCCTTTTACTGTAGGTCTACAGTAAAATGCAATTGTGTTGGTAGCATGAGGGAAATGAATTAAATATTGTTGAGTGGCCCCCACACCGGTTTTGAAATTAAGCTTCTTCAAGAAGCCTTTTGTGTTCTCATTATCGTTATGCTTCTGTTTCATTCTTCTTCTTCTTCTTCTTTCTTCATTCTTCCTTCTCTGCATCCTTCTTCTTCTTCTTCTTCTTCTTCTTCTTCTTTCTTCATTTTATTTAGTCTCTCTTTTTTTTTTCTTCTCTCTCTCCCTCTACTCCTCTTTCTCTTCATCTTCTTTCCCCCTTTCTGTTCAACTATTTTTCAATTTCTTTCATTAGGGTGCTCTCTCTTTTATCTCTCATCAATCTCTATGAAGAAGAACCAAGATTCTCCCTCCATCTCATGGTAAAAAACGTGATTGATATGGTGGTCTACTATGATAGAACAGATGTGGGTATTTTTAATTTCTTCATTTTCATCCTCAAATCCCTAACCCATTTTTTTCGGGTTTTTGTGCAAGTTTCTGTCCATCACTTCATCCTATCATGAAAATGGAGTGTAATGAATGCTAAGAAAAAAGTCAGAGGATTTGAGGGAATTGACATTGGAGAGAAGAGATTGGAGGTTGTCGACAACAAGGATGAAGTCTTAAGGGTGAGTTTTTCTAATATCTACTTATTAGAAAATATGTCTATGTTTAGGGATAAGTAGATTTTCATGATTGTCTTTTTTTATATTATTGTTTGAGAAAATAAATCTTTGTGAAGCTTTGATTATGATGACATTTTATTTTATTTTTTTAGATTTTTTACAAAATTTTACTTTTTTTGTGCAGGAGTTGTTGTTGATTTTCTTTGGAGAAGTTAATGATTTATAACCAAGGTAATTTTTAGTGTTTAACATCTCTAATTTTTAGTGTTTAAAAAAATTTTACTTTTTTTCTGCATTTTTTATGTTTGATTTTGATATGTTTATGTGAATTTGGTTGATATTTTTATGAGATAGTGGATAATTGTAAGATGCCCAAAAGGTGTTTGATGAAAGTTCATCTTGAAGCTTGCACTCCATAGATATGTTCAAATCCTATGAATTTTAGCGTGGATATTATACTAACATTCAACCTTGAGTTGGTTATGGACCTAAACAAATAAATTTGCTTATGTTTAATTGGTTATGTTCTGAGTGATTAGTTAGAAATAAGTATTATATTCTTCTTCTATTATTAGTTGATGCAATATTATTTTGAGGGGAACTACTAGGTTTGCCCTTTTATCTTTGATTGAATCATCCATCTCGAGTGCAAGTTACTGTTGTTATTCTTTAATTTTGAAAAGTAAGAGTGATAGATCTATATTCTTTAATTTTGTAGCATGTTTTATCTTTTAAATTGTAAGACTTTTAAATTTTCATCCTTTTAGGAGGTTTTGTCAAGCTACTTAGGTGTGTTGGTCATCCAAAGGACATACTCATAGAAAGGATCAAATTATATTAAATTTTGCTTATGATTATTTATTACTATTTTGCTTGCAAAGAAATTTTGTTTTATAAGCAAAACAATTTTATTAACAAACAAAAAAACAACAAAGAAGCCTAAAAGACTAAAATCATGCGCAAAATCAGTACTGCCCTCCATTAGCAGCCCATTAGCAGCATACCAGGTTAGCAGCAAACAATAAACCTTTCAGCCACAATATCAAAAATTTGATTAATTGTTTTGTAACTACTTTTGTGTAGGTATATTGTTTTATAAAAATTTTGTGATTCTAAAGTTGATTAAAATTTTGTGCACCTTTAACTTATTAGTTTGTTGATGTTCTGTTTCTATGCTTATTAATTTGGGTGTGCAATGTTATTTTGCCATGTTCACAGTTTGGATGCATGAGAATTTTCATCTGAAGTGATGTGAATCCTCTTCATTCTTATTAATTAAAAGCCACCTAAAAGCTATTCTTTAGTCATTATTATACATCCATTGTTACTAATTAGTGTTTCTCTTGCAAAAGTAATTTATGTGTTAGTGTTTACTAATTGGTACGAAATAGTGGATATAATATTTGGTACTCTTCTTTGCAGGTGATGCTTAATGGTAGCTGCTATTATTGGTGCTCAATGATGAAATGCCACTATATCAGTCACTTCTTTTGTCCGGGTTTAATAAAAATTAGAGGGTTATTATTGTTAATTTGTTGTCATGATCCTGATAATTAAGTTCTATTCGAAGTTGGAAGAAAAATTGCATGCATAGGAAGCAGAGATTAATCAAATGCAAGCTATATCACAGGTTAGTATATTATTTAAGTTAACTAATAATAGCTTCTGATTTTATATCTAAAACTTGAAAGCTCTAGAAGAATGAGAAGGGAAGGAGAAAAGTAGTACAAGTACCCGTTTCTTGAGAAACAACATCAATGATTGTACCTGTTTCTTGAGTTAGGAGTTATCATCAATGATTGTACCCGTTTCTTTCTGGACCTCACTCTCCTTCCTTCTGAGCTTGAGCCAACCTCAGAAGCTGGACCTCAATGAATACATATCCATTTTTTGATGGAGAACTAATCAAGGTGTTTATGTTGTTGAATCTATTGTCACTTAGTATGCAAATTTAAAGTTATTGGCTGATTATTGGGGTGTGGAAATACAAAATTCTAACATGATATAGTTCATTATTAGGGGCTAATTTCCTTACACATTAAAAATTGGATTTCAAGATTTTGCTCATGTAAATATCATAGTAGGAAATTCAAATAGCAGGTCCTCAAGTATAAAGCTTTGAAAATTTGAGAGAACTCAGATTTATTCTGATCCACAAGTTTGTGTTTTCTCAAGAAATTCACATAGCTGGTCCGCTGGTTTTCTACTTGCATGCATGCAAATTTGGTTAATTATATCAATTTCAGGAAAAAAAAGAAGAAACCTTAGTCACCTTTCCCGATATTTTATGGTTAGCAAATTGGTTTACGCTGCAGTTTAATAGAATACTCTTATGGCATTATCTCTATAGATAATGAGATGAAAGGTAGTTTTGATTTTACTGCAGTTGTTATTAACATGAAATTAAACCAACCTTAGGAGACATTCAATACTTGCAATGATTACCAATGGACACCTGCTGCAGGCTAAGATTTACCTGTGTTTTTATATGTCCCTATTGCTTATTAAAAAACATAGCAGACTTATAAAAGTGCAGGAACATACCCTTTCAAATGCCATCATGATTCAGATCAAATATGTGTTAAAAATTCTATTTTGGTCATGCTACCTTTACATCATTAGTCTAAGTGGAACTTATTTATTTATATGCTACCATTATGCAGGTTTTATTGAAAATTTTCAATTCAGAGGATACTCATTTATATGTCCATTTCAAGTATTTTTCCTTTTACTAAATTCTCTATCTGCTGGTCTAAAAGTTTTGCATTACAAAAATTGCTAGGAAAGGTTCAAGATGAAGTAAAAACTATTTACAAGATATGTGTTGTCCTGGGAGAGACCTTTCACTATTTATATTCATTTTACAAAAACTCTTGGACTGTTAATAACAACAAATAGGTGTATGGAAACCTACTGCAACAAAGGGATGAGTTGAAAGATGAGAAATTTGTCAAGCACATATAATATGACAAAAATATCAGCGGTACGAAGAAAAATTTATGATACCTTCAATGTTGTATAATGAAAAAAAGTAATGATATTTTTGCTATATTTTTCAACCTCTAAGCCTTACTCTCTTTGCAGATTATAAGACTTAATTTGCTGAGAGCTTCTACTCAAGGTATCATAGTCTTCTTTTTTAATTTCCATTTTAAATTTAATATATCTATTCAAGTTTTTAAATTGGTTTTGCATACTATATATTAGGTAAATATAATTGGTCTTTTACCTCTTTTGTATGTATAAATTTTGTAGGGTATACAAAGGAGTTTCAAGTCATTGCATCGATCATGGTGAATTTAAGTTTCTCGCTTCAAGCTTCATAGGTGAATTTTGAGTTTATAACATTAACTTCTATTTAAGTTTCTTCTTTGTTCTGTTCTTCTTATTTTTGCAAGTATAAAGCTTTTCAGGGATCATGAGCAGCCTTTGCTAATGGCCTTCAAGGCTCAGATCCATGATATCTCTTAAAACACGTTTTTTAAGACTTCTTCTCAACTTTTTTGTTGGTTTGAAGAATGCTCATAAGAGTATTTTGAAGACACTAAAACTATTGCACATCAGATGTTTGATTAAATATCTTCAATGATTTGAAACCCTTAATTATGTGATTATTTTAGTGATATGCTCATAAGAGCAAGGAATTGGTAGTGAAGGATGCTAATGAATTGAAGGTGGATGCATTTTAGAATATAAAAAAGACTAAGTTTCTGGTGGAAAGTCCTAAGGAGTAGTAGTAAGTCATGACATTTGGAAAATCATACACAATTTGGCTAATTGAAGGCAAATGAAATCTACTACTTTATTTAAAATGTTAGTAGATTCTTATATATTTCTTAATAGGGGAGGTTCTAAGAAACTTCAGGGAGTAACATCCTGCCATTTAGTCACTGTAGTTTATTCAGAATTAGTTAATGTTAATCATAAGTTCATATCAAATTTTGAAAATGAATTGCATTTTTATTCTTTCACTTGACATGTTCTTTGATATTTCAGCACATCATACGTACTAAACAAGAGTGACAACTTTGCTATTATACTATTTGTTTATGCGACCGGAGGCAATACTAATATCTTCTCTTAAACAATGTTAAGATATAAACCTCATATGCTTCTGATTTTCCACTATTGTTGCAGTTCAATGATAATAGTTGTTTGGAGCAGATAAAGATCCTGAAGCGGTATTTATGAACATATGCATATTTTCCTGACTTGATTTCTCTGTTTGTTGCTGTTGTAGTGCTATTGTTGTTGTGCTTGCTGCTATGCTATTGTTGCTACTGTTGTGCTGATGATTAAATCTGCATTTTGATTTAGTTATTTTAGTAAGCATTCTAAAGGTAAGTGAATAAATTTTTCTCATGTGGACAATATGCAATGGATTAATCTTTATAGATATGTTTGGTGTTTGAACTTGGGTAGTTTGAAGATAAAATTTATAGATAGTTCTCAGGTTTGTGGCTTTTATTATCTTTATGGTGTTTGTTGGTTGTTGTTGTTGTTGTTGTTGTTGTTGTTATTGTATTCAGTATTGACATTACAAATAGAAATTAAGACATTTCTAATCAAACTTTTAAATTTTGTTTGGTTAAAAAAAACTTTGTTCAATGAGTATGCACTGACGGTATAAAGTTTTTTACATCATCAGTCAATCATCCACCATGGAATTCGTTCCTTCTCAAGGTAATTCTCAAGGTAATTCCTTGATTACATTAAATACCTTTTTTCTTCAATATAAACTTAGGTCGAATCAACACTGGTAATGCAAAATCTTCAACCAAAAATCAAGTCCATTCAAGAAAGATATGCTGGCAACCAGGGGAGGGGTGTTAGTTTTTTTGGATCCAATTTGGTCTCACCTAAATATTATTTTTGTTTTACCTTGAGCATGGTTGTTACTAAACTATTCATTTTGTTGCCATTTTTTAAGGAAAAGAATACAACTTGAGACGTCCAAGCTATATAGCCAGGCCGGGGTTAACCCATTGGTAGGTACCTGTCACATGTGCTTTTTCAAGATTTTCTTTAAAACCTTGGCACATGTCACATGTGACATTGACATTAGCACCTGTCAATATATTTAAATTACTCTTAGTTTACTCTTAGCTATATATTAATCATAACAATTTATTTTTTCTTAGTTTGGCCGACATATTCTAATAATAATGATGACATATTTGTTGTATTTTCTTTACTGGTAGTTTTATAGAGCATTTGATTTTAGTTTGTTTGTGTTAATTTGCAACGACAATGCATGACATCTTTCCTTGATTTCCACATTGTTGCATTTCATATTGTTGTATTGCTCCTCCAATCATTTGTTTTTTTTTTATCATTTTTGCTCTCATTCTTAGATTCTTTAAAGGTGAATTTGAATAATTTTCTTTATCTATTTCAGTTTTTGGCGGAAAAAGAAAATCAAATCGAGACAAAAAAGTACATGTAAGAGGGGAGGAAAGACTTGCCAAGATGAAGAAGGTAAAATTTTAACTCATACTTTTGATTTGAATAGCTGTATTTGTGAAGTTACCTATTAAATTCTATACAATGTAACTCTGTTATTATGGTGAGCCCTATATGAAAGTTGGACTTGCCGAGTTGAAAAATGACATTGTGGTGCCCCATATTGCATTTACTTCCAAGGTAGGTAAATTATAACTACACATTATGCTAAATAATTTTTCGGTGTCAAATTAATCTTTTATGACCATTCAAATTTGGTCTTTTTGAGATCATGTGAAGCTTGGTGGTTTTAGGATATAAAGTGATCACCAAACCTACAGCTTTGACAAGGAAAGGAGACAAACTCTTCAAGACTGTTGGACACCATCTATCAAATGCCAAGAAAAATTACTTTTGACACCATCCAAAAGATGGAGTTAGAGTATATTATGTCACTCCCAAAAAGAAAAACTACTTTGCCACCATGCACATGCCTTCATTGCAGTCCCAGTAAGTAGTTATAAGAAAGAGTTATAAATTAAATATTTATCTAATGTACTTTAATTCCACTTTTATACTCCACATTCTTACAATTTAATGATTCATATAATAATAGAGGTTTGATTTCAAAACTGAAAAAACACTGACACAGTATTAATGCAAAAAGGGGATTTTGATTTGTTTATACTCTTTGAATACTCATTATCTCATTTACTTCTTTTCCTTATGTATCATATCACTCATTTGTTTCCTCACTGTCAATATAAAATGTCTTTTATATTCATTTGTTTTAATAAATATATAGTCCTTGCCAGCGAAGTTTGTCTCAGGAGCTTTCCCAACCATAGAAAATTGTCTATATGACAACAATGGACACAATGCAATGGTAAGCTGTAAAGCATTGCATATTTATATATATTTTTTCAAATATGCATATTTTGATAAATAGATAATTATATAAATCTTTTTTTTTTAAAACATTCAGGGTTATAAACTGTCGTCATACCAATTATAATATACTATTAGTGTATTCCTTCAATCATATTTTAATTATTATATAACTCACTTAACATTGATCATTCATATTGGCTTCAAACAGGAGGAATTGATAGCTTGGAGCATTATTTTGAAGAACTTCATTCTCCATAAATTGCAGTTCAATCATAACAACTTTTTGGTGTTTTGTTAACAAAAGAATTGTCTTAAAACTAATTACCTTTCAAAGCTATGTAATTGTTTACTGTTTTATGTTACTATTTCTCTACTTATGTAAAGACTGTCTGCTCTTGCTTAACATAACTATAATATAATGCATATTGATTAATGTTAATGATAAAATGTTTGCTAACTCGAGTAATTTTAACGTATTGATCTCTTCACAATAATACAACTTTTTACACATACGTGACAAGTTTCTAATGTTGAAATATTGTAGACAAAATAAGGGTAAACGTTATATATTCATATTTTTATATGATCTTCCAAATGTTATTTCAAATTAAAATTTTATAATTAAAATTTATTTATATATTACATCATATTATGTATTTATATAATTCGATACTAATTATTTAACAATTGAGCCGTGCATCGCACGGGTCTATTAGCTAGTTTCTCTAATCTTTGAGACAATTTCCATATTTCATAACCAAAACACAAAATAAACATCCTATCACTATCACTTCATCTTTGCAAGCAGCTGAAATATACAAACTCTTCGCATTTTTAACCCACCATTTTTGGAAATCAAAGACTTGGGAAATGAATGAATATGCTCATGCCTCACTTGGAAAAATCATACCTTTTATGTAACCCAATGAATTTACTGTATTGGTCAGGTGTCATTTATGCATATTCATCCTCGTTATCATCGCGAACATCTTTATGCTCTTCTTTATCAAGGTTAACATACGAGGTCTCACAATGGTTATCCATCTGTGTTACAAGGAGAATACATTAACACATCAATACTTATGCTTATATGTTTTAACCACATAGAGAGTAATACATAACACATGAATAGAGAAAAAATTATGCTAATCCTAAGTGAGTCTCAAGTAAGTGCTCGAGGGCATATGTAGTAGATTCTATTACTTATAATCTGATGTCATTCATTAATTAATGTATCTTTCATGATTCTTGCATCTGGATTTTCTCTATTCATTTGTAACTCAATTTTAATTTATATATATAATATTATATCTTATCATTTGTACTTCAATTTTAATATTCTTTTAGAAGTATATCTTATCATAATTATATATTATATAGGATGCATGACATTTAGTTATATAAGTAGAATAGAATGAGTGAGGAAAAAACTGATAAACACAACATCTATAACATAATGTATACATATATATATATATATATATACACACACACATGATGCCGCCCGGATTAAACTCTGGAGCAAACACCTTGTAGATAGAGAAAGTGAGTATCGAACCACAGGGAGGTGGCTATTCTTATTTATCCTTTACTAATTAGTTTTGTTAAGCATATGTACAAAAGCTTGGAATTTTGTTTGTTGAGAACATTGCAATATTATGAAAATGACTTGAAGATAAAAGTAAGCAATAAAACTATAAAATAACCGGTGGAGAAAGCTAGGATTGAACCTACCTATCGCACTCGTCAGTACCGCGGTGATATGTAAATTATCCACTTATATAGTTATTGATGCGATGCACTAAAATCATTTATAGCGATCCCTCGCATATAAAATACTAATTAAGGTAACCTCCCTAAATATCCATTCCTAGACTATTCAGCAAGACACCCAACTTTAATAACAAGCATCAAAAGCAAATGGCATTTTGCTATCTATTCCTAGCATAACAACACATCATGTAGTTCTACCCATTTCAGACCTAAAGCCATACTTTAAAGCCAAAGCTAAAAATCAAGATTATGTAACTATTGGTCAAATAATCACAAACATTAAGGATAGAGTAGAACTGCCAATAACTATATAAATGAATAAAGATACATTTACATCACCAAGTACTTTGAGTTTGATGGTGTTCAACCCCAAATGGAGAGATTAGCCACTCATCATGGCATCCATGATAATGAGAAATACAAGAGATGAAGATGAATAATGATGAAGAATAAGTGTTTTTCTCTTGTTTCTCTCTCTACAAACCGGAGCTTTTCTCTCCTCTATTCTCCCCCCAAAACAGATCTGAAAAACCTAATTAATAACTCAGAGTCGGGAATTTTCGCTTAAGCGAATTATTTTCGCTTAAGCGAAATGGCCATAGTGATGAACTCTGTCATTTTCGCTTAAGCGAAATGGTCAAGGTCAACTTTTCAACTTCACGCCAAAAATGCCCTCCAAGGGATCCGGAACCAAAACATGATCTTCTTTTCCAAAGTTTCCTTTACACCTTGCTCCAATGCTGCATTTTATGCACTTTTCACTGAAATGGGAGGAATTCGGAATTAGAAGCAAATAAAACCCAAATATACAATTATTTACAATGGAAGGTAACAAGCTCTAAAATTGGGGATTTCCACAAGATTTTCACACTAAAAAGTACAATAAGTGTCCAATTTACACAAGGATATTTACTAAAACTAGACTCTTATCAACACACATACACCAAGCTCACTTCATTCTTTTCAAACAAAAATGCAAAAATGCAAAATCTGGGATTGGGATTCAAACAAGAACAGAAACAGAACAGCAAAATCAAAAGGGGATTCAGAAACAAAAAGATAAAAAACATCATAAATATAAAATTAAAAACATCATAAACAAATACATCAAGTATTTTTGTTAACAAAAAACAAAAATAGGAAAATAAGAACGAACCTGTACAAATTAGAGTTCCAATAGACGTGTTTCGAACAAAGGAACCCAACCAATTTGCACTGGCGACGGCGGAAAGGGATTTGAATGAATTGAGGTTCGAATGGGGACGAAGTGGGAGTGGCTAGAGATACAACAAATTAGGGTTCGAGTTTCAAAGAATTAGGGTTCGAACGGGGAACAAATTAGGGGATAGTTGAAGTTTCAAGGTTACTAATTTATATTATTTGATTTTTCAGTGTAACAAATCTAACTAAAAATAATATAATTGATGTACATTCTGAATGTCAAGTTGTTATCTTTTGATAAATTGATAACTCTTCTGGAGGGTTTGAAGTTTGATTAAAGAAGATTGCATCTTCTCAAGGGGTCTAAGCTTTAATTTCATAATATTTTTCAAAAAAATATTTAAAAAAATAATATATATATATATATATATATATATGATCGATAGGATCTCTCACCTTCAATCTTTACATTTTTGTTCACCTTTAGATCTCTCTAATTCCGAAAATTCTCTTCTCCTATTATTTCTTATTTTATATTATTTGGTTTTTTGTTGTGTGTTTGCAGTAGAAGAGAATGTCGATTTAGTGCATTGGTAAGTTCATAGTCTGATTCTCCTATTATTTTTTTATTTTATATTATTTGATTTCAGAGTCACAAACCTAACTAAAAATAATATAATGGATGTATATTCTAAATTTTTGGTTGTTATCTTTTGATAAATTAATAACTCTTTTCGAGGGGTTGAAATTTTGATTGAAGAAGATTATTGCATATTCTTGAGGGGCCTAAGTTTTAATTTCATAAGACTGCATCTGCGACAGTGCCAATTCCTTTTATAATTAATTTTGTTTATTTTATTTATTGTAACATATCAAATAAATTTTGTTTATTGTAATAAATTTTGCTTATGTATAATAGGATTTGCTTATAGTTAATTTTGTTTATTGTAATAAATTTTGGTTGAATAATGGTTTTTTTTATAGATTTAAAGAAGATTATTTTCTATTATTATAAAGATGGAGAGGAATTGGCCACGGAGGGAGTCACTGAACTGAATAGAAGAATAGAAAAAGAAAAAGAATTTGTGTCAGAGAAGAAAGTGTTTCACCGAGAAAAAATAAAATTAATGATAAAATTTATCACAAAGAGTCAATAACAATAAGAAAAAAAGAGTAAAGATAAAAACAAAATGATTAGAACAATAAGAATAAAGATTTAGGATTCAATCTTATTTTTAACTTGAGATATGATAATTGATGAAAAAGATAAAAATATTTAATTATGATTAATAACAATAAATGCGATAATCATATTTAAAAAAATACTAATCGTAAAAAAAAATTACGTCATCATCGCATAAATACAAGAAATACTCCGTATCTCATAATATCATCAAACAAAAAAGATCAAAATGTTTAATTCTTATTTAATTTTGATTTATCATTATAAAGTTGATAATCATATGTAAAAATGACAATTTATCCATAAAATAAATAAGGAATATCTTAGATAAAAAGTGTAACATTTTTTATTCATATGAGGAAGTACAAAATTTATGAACAAGATCATTTAAATTAATTTTTTAAGTGTTGGGTTTGGTTAGAACTTCTAGCTTTTATATAATTATTTTTAATTGTTGTTTAATAATAATATTTACTTTATAATAAAAATATTAAAATATCACCAACCCGTGCATTGTACGGGTTAAGAGCTAGTTATTTATAAGTCATATTTAATCGTATTACATAGATTAAGAATTTGTAGTGTCCTGGAACACTATGTTCTTAACCCTCTAAGTGCTCAAGATTATGGAACCAGGAGCCCAAGAGAGGATTAAGTGTTAATATGTGACTTTTTGGTGTTTCTGCAGTTCCAGTTGGGAAAAGCAGGGTTTCCCCAGTCAACAGGTGTGTGCAGAGTGTCAACTTAAGGATGAGAGTACGTACCTGAAACCCTAGCTGTTATGAGCTATTTATAGGGTTTGGAGGAAGCTGATATGGGCAGTATGGGCCTGGTATCAGAGTTGAGCTGAGGCAGGATTCTGTGAGATAATATCGGAGGTTTATTCTCTTAGAATCAGGTTAGGATCAGCTCAAGATCTCATGTCTAGGCTGTCAGCGAGAATCTAGGAGAGATATGCGGAAGGGATAAGAAGTCTGAATGAGACTAAGTCTATCCTCAATCCGATGATAAGTCTCGGCCCTAGAGTCCCGAGCCAGATGGGTTGTGGACCCGAGTATAAGGCTCGGCCCCATCAAGTCCGAGCCTGATCCTTCAATAAGCTCGGTGCCCATGAGTCCGAGCGAGGGACACTTAAGCTTGCTAAGTCGAGGGAAGTACCTTTAGAGAATCCCCTTATATATGACTTAATCCTTATACGGTCGGCAGACCCTACAAGCCCCCCAGCTCGTAAGACTTTATAAAGTCTGTGACGAGGTAGCATGTGTTTAGGGTTGAACCTTCTGGATGTTAGTCAGACGCGTGGCAACTGTTCGAGGTGACGTTTTGGGTTCTCTAGGTACGGCGCGTTCTCTTGTAAGTTGTGCCAAATCATTGAAATTTTTGAAATTTGAAAAAGTACCTGTTAAAGGCGCCACGTCTCGCCCAGCGAGTGGTTGCATGGGTCGATGGGCTTTCGGCCCAAATATGTCATATGGAGGGAAACTGTACAGTTTCCTTCATTAGTTCAAAACTCAACCTCTCACTATCCTTATTCATTTCTTACTCCCGAATCTTCTCAGTGAATCCCATTATTCTCTCTCTTTAAATCTCCTTCCCACAATCTTTGCCTTCGAATCGGGAACCTTCTCTCATCACCCTCTCTAGCAACTGAAGGCAGGTAACTTCCTCTACTCTTCTTATTTCCGTTTCTGCGATTTCCTCCTTTTGTGCGATTTCTGATTTAGGGATTTTGGTTCTGGGTTTTGCAGGGAGTCTGGACTTTAGGGGATTTCTAGGTTCTGAGTGTTGTTTAGGATTTCTGGGTAACTTGGGATTTCTGGGTAAGTAGTTAGCTAATCATGAGAGGATGGAGAGGTTTGTGGAGAATTTATCGTGAACTTTGCAGGAGATTAGGAGAAGAACCCTCTAGTGATAGTGATTCGAGTGCTTCAAGTTTTTCTGGTTTTTCTGGGAATTCTGGGAATGAGGGAAATTTTGATATCGATGATTCTATACACCCTTCTACTACTCCCCCAACTAATCAGGGATCCACCGAGGTAAAACCGTTAGCTGTAGAATACCCATCGAATCCCGCAGATGAGAATAAGTGGTTGTTAGCTTACAGATTTGCCGAGCGTCGAGCCCAAGTTAGGCTTAGCCCCGATCCTGACACCAGGGGGAAAGAACCTTTGGAGAGTCCACCGGGGGTAGGGGGAAAAATTCCAGGGCTCGACCTTAAGTTAAAAATAAAAACTCCTGCTATAAAAAACCCTAACGCCGAGCCTTTTGCTTTTTCCCCAGATATGGTGGAACGCAGGTGTGTTACCAACCCTGAAGAATATCCTCTGCCAGCCTAATCATGCGCAGTACGATGCTGTTTTTGATCGGGAAGTACTGGGGACGAGACCTTCATTGTTGACAACAAATAGTCTTAATCATCTTCGGCCAATATTGACACCTCCGAGAGCCGATGGAAATACCTCAGAATTCGTATTAAGACCTTTGGGAATCGACGATCGGATTTGCTTCCAAGTGCCAGAAAATCGTCAATATTTTTATTTCTACGAAGAAATAACAACTAAAGTCGGTATCCGCTTGCCCTTTTCCACCTTCGAGGTTGAAGTCCTCACTCATCTAGGAATAGCCCCTAGCCAATTGCATCCAAGTGGGTGGGCTTTCGTCCGAGCCTTCCAACAATTCCGCGACGTTGAAAACTCGGTCGCGACAGTACGGTCCTTCTTTTGGTTATATGCTCCCCAAGTAAATAAGTTTGGTGATTCCAAGGGTCTTTGGGTGTCCCTAAAGGCTCGGAGGGGGCATGCCCTTTTCGCCAAGGTGACAGACTCTTGGAAATATTTCAAACCTCTCTTCTTCCAATACGAGTATACTGGGCCGAAGTATGTTGGTTCATGGAACGGGTTGAAGAAGGTGGAGTGATCAAGGTCGTGCCTCGGTTTCCATTGGGTTGGACGACTAACATTTATAACCGAGGATCCTCCTTGTACCAATTCGACTATAAGGCGGATTTGACAAAAGCCGAAAGGCGATTATGCGACCATGTTTGGGAATACCTTCAAGCAAATGGTCAAATTGATACCAAACGAATTATGCTGAAAGAGACACGAGACGAAGTGAAGGCGGAGCTGGGTACTACATTTTTTTTTATTTTTTTTATTTTTATTTTTTATTTTTTTTTGTGTTAATCCATTTTTCTTGCAGAAGCAATGGGGAAGAAAGCAACCAAGGCCAAGAAGAGTGAAGCTCGGGCAGCTAGAGTATCGCAGCTGGCTGCACTCAAAGAGACCGCATCCGGATCTCCAATCAAGAGTCAGTCTTCTGGACCGACCCATTCTGAAAGTCCGACCGTTATCCCCAATACCACCCCATCTGTAAGGGTTACGGGTGTTGAACAGGTGATCCAAAGGGACCGTGTTATCGACACGGTGAATATTGAAGTGGAAGCTCGTTCATCTCCTCAAAGCATTCCCGAGCGCCCCCTCAAGAGGACTCGGCTGGATAAAGGAAAAGGTCTCGCTGGAGATTGGTTCCATTTGAGCAAATCTAACAAAGGGATAGAAATTCCCGAGGGTAAGGAAGATGCCGCTGCCAAGACGGTGTGGGGTAAGAAGATGTCCGACTCATTCATTGCCACTGTCTTCCCTCCTGAAATGCCGAGGTAATTGAGGCTTGGACCCCTGGGACTTGGGAAAATAACTGTAAGTCGTTGGTGAGAAGCTTCTTACGGGGTGCGAGCATTTTCCATCACCTTGGTCATCGTGGTGATGACGCCTATGCCGGATTGGCCCCCGAGGAAAAGAAGAAAAGATATGAGGCGAACGAGCGGGAAGACTACTTGGAAATTCAGGTTCAAGGCCTGAATAAAAAGATTCAAGAACTGGCAGCTGAAAACGAGCGACTTCAAAAGGCTGCCCAAGATTCCGAGGGGGCCAAAGTTCGGGCTGAGAGAACACTTTAGGATGCCGAGGCACAAATAAAGAGGTCGGAAGAAATCCAGAAAAAGGCTGAGGAGGATGTTGCTGCTCTTCAGGTAGCTACAGAAAAAGCTCGTATGGCCGAGCAAGCTGCTGCAGTGGCTGAGGAGCGACATGAGTATGCTAAGGACGAGATACTCAGGCTCCGAGCTTCCTTGGAGAAGATGAGTGCGAAGGCTCTTAAGCATAAGAAAGCAGCTAAGGAGAATCTGTTCAATTGGGACCATGCAATTGAAGATTCTTTCTACAACACTGCCGAGCAACTCCGCGTTTTGAATCCTGGGCTCGTGACCAAGGGTGCTGACCCTAATTTTGCTGTGAAAAAAGGTCGAATTGTCGGCCCGAGTGGGGTTCCCATAGATCTGAACAACGTCGACCTTCCTGACCATTTGGCCGAGGATTTCGAGGGGGAAGGAGCCGAGGATGTTGAAGGTGAAGAAGAAGAAAACACATTCAATGCTGACAGCATTGTATTGTCCGATTTAGAATAGTTTGATTATTCTACTATCTTTTTGTAATTGCCCCAATAGATGGGTTTAAACTTGTATTACTGTTTCGTTTGGAATATTTTATAATATCCGTAATTATGTTATGCTTCTTTTTATGCTCTTTGTTAAGAATTCAAGTGTTAAGACCTCGGAACTCCAGCACTTTAGCCGAGGTGGGTTCCTCTATCCGCAATATAAAATGATTCGAAAAACTCATGATTTAATCGGGAATCTTATTAAAAGTACTTGACGAGTTATAAGCTCTTATTAGAGCTGTTTATAATCGTCCGCGTCATAAACGGTGGCTAATCGAGTATGAGGAAAAGTACATAATACAATGAATTCAATAACAAGTCTTTTTATTAACCAGAAGCAGAAAGTACAATGGGCTCGGAATTCCACCGAGCGTACACCATCATTAAAAAGAAATAAACAATACAATAAAAACAATTGACACTATAAAATTGAAATGAAAGAAAAATTCTAACTATAGTATGCTCTGAGCTTTGCCGCGTTCCAAGTGTTGTTGATGAGGGCTCCCGAGAGAGTTTCGAGCTTGTAGGCTCTTGTTCCAGTCTTAGAGGCTACTCGGTACGGTCCTTCCCAGCTTTGGGCCAGTTTTCCGTCCTTTGCATTTTTGAGACCAATATCAGCTCTTCTTAGGACAAGGTCGCCTAGCTCGAACTCTCTGGGCACAACCGTACGATTATATCCTTTCGCTTGCATCGTCTTGGCATGCTTCTCTCGTTCGGCGGCTAAATCCCTGACTTCCTCCGACAAAATTAGATCCTCACACAATATAGTGCTGTTGAGGGGATTCGGCTGTTGCATAACTTGGAATGAAGGGATGATTGTTTCAATGGGAATGACTGCGTCAGACCCATAAGTGAGCCGATAAGGTGTTTCTCCTGTTGAGGTTTGTATGGTTGTGCGATACGACCAAAGTACCTCATACAAGTTTTCCAGCCAATTCCCCTTCGCACCTTCGAGTCTTCTTTTGATTCCCTGAATGATGGATCGGTTAACGGATTCTACTTGCCCGTTAGTCTGGGGATGCTCGACAGAGGAAAAATAGTGCTTAATGCTCAGAGCGTTGACCAAATCCTTGAATGCCTTCGCCGCAAATTGGGTTCCATTGTCTGTTACTACCACTTGCGGAACTCCGAATCGAGCTACGACCTGTCTCTCGAAGAACTTCTGAACCTTTGCTGATGAAATGGTAGCAAGCGACTCAGCTTCAACCCACTTTGTGAAATAATCAATGACCACTATCACCCACTTGATCTGTCCTGGTGCGGTAGGGAACGGTCCGATTAAATCCATTCCTCACTGATAGAAGGGATATGGAGATGAAAGTGAATGGAGTTCCTCGGCGGGTTTCTGATATACATCACTGTGGAACTGACATTTCTCACATCTCTTCACATGGTGGATTGCATCTTGTTGAAGGGTCGGCCAGTAGTATCCTGCCCTTAGGATCTTTTTAGCCAGTGATTTCCCCCCAACATGATGACTTCCAACCCCCCCGTGAACTTCCTCCAGCGTTTGTTTTGCTTCGGCAGGGTCCAAACATCTAAGCATTGGGCCGCTAACCCCTCGGCGAAACATGACTCCACTTACAAGGGCAAACTGCGATGCTTTTCTGACGAGTTTCTTGGCCTCGACTAGGTCAGTTGGCACAATCCCTTGTTCCAAGTAACCTACAATTGGAGTGATCCAGCTCGGATCCACTGAAATGGAGAGGACAATGCTAGGTCCATGCACCATTTCTTGAATCAGAGTTTTGTTGTTTTTAGAATTTTTTGTTGATGCGAGTTTGGAAAGAATATCCGCTCGGCTATTACTTTCCCTCGGAATGTGGCAGATTTCGACCCTCATAAATTCGGAGGATAGGAACTTTACCTTTTCCAAGTATTTTTGAAGGATAGGTTCCTTAGCCTGAAACTCGCCCTTGACCTGTGAAACCACCAACTGAGAATCACTAAAAATTTTTACCTCTCGGGCCCCCACCTCTTTTGCCATCCTCAATCCTGCCAAAACGGCTTCATACTCCGCTTGATTGTTCGACGTTGAAAATCCGAACCTCAAAGAGTACTCGAGGGTGACTCCCTCGGAGTTCTCCAAAATTATTCCTGCCCCCGCTCCAAGTTTGTTACTTGATCCATCCACATAAATGTTCCAATCCGAGGTTGAGCTCGTCAATGGCTCAGTAAACTCGGTGAGGAAATCAGCCAAAGCCTGAGACTTCATCGCCTTTCTTGGTTAGAAAGTGATTTCAAACTCGGAAAGCTCAATTGCCCAGGTTACCATCCTTCCAGCCAAATCAGGTTTCTGCAATATTTGACGGATCGGCTGGGCCGTTCTGATCGTGATATGGTGGCTTTGGAAATACTGGCGCAGTCGTCTGACAGTAACAATCAAGCAGAAAGCTAATTTCTCCACTTTTTGATATCTCAACTCTGGTCCCTGGAGAGCTCGGCTAACAAAATAGATGGGCAACTCTTTACCAGATTCCTCCCGAACCAAAACCGAACTGATCACCGAGTCTCCCACTGATAAGTACAAGAAAAGAGTTTCACCATTGTTCGGACTAGACAAAATTGGAGGTGATGCCAAATAATGCTTAAGATCAGTAAAGGCCTTTTCGCATGCTTCATCCCATTCAAACGCCTTTTCCTTCTCCTTCCTCAACAGCTTGTACCAGGGAAGGGCCTTCCTAGCTGATTGAGATAGAAACCTTGAGAGAGCTGCAACCCGACCCGTCAGTTGCTGTACACCCTTGATATCCGACGGATTCTTCATCTCCAGAATAGCTCGACACTTTTCTGGATTTGCCTCGATTCCGCGCTCAGTAAGCATGAATCCGAGGAAGGACCCTGCTGGAACTCTGAATGTGCATTTTTCCGGGTTCAATCTCATATTAAATTGTCGGATCCTTCCTAAGATTTCCTTCAAATCTTTAGCATGATCTTCCTCCTTTAAGCTTTTTGCAATCATATCGTCTATATAAACCTCCATCCTCGGCCCAATCAGAGGACCAAACACCTTGTTCATCATCCGCTGGTAAGTTGCCCCAGCGTTTTTCAACCCGAACGGCATCACATTGTAACAATATGTGGCATTTTATGTGATAAACGAGGTCTTTACCTGATCCGGGGGGTACATTGGGATCTGATTGTACCCCGAGTAGGCATCCATAAAGGATAGCCTTTGATAACCTGCCGAGCTATCCACCAGTTTATCAATGCAAGGAAGTGGGTACTGGTCCTTGGGGCAAACCTTGTTCAAATCTGTGTAGTCCACGCACATCCTCCATTTCCCATTGGATTTCTTGACTAACACGGGATTGGCCAACCAGTCAGTGTACACTACCTCTCTGATAAATCCTGCTTCCAATAGCTCGGCTACTTTCTCATCCGTCGCCTGTGCCTTCTCGATTTCGACCCTTCTCTTTTTTTGACACACTGGCTTAGCGCCAGGATACATACTTAACTTGTGGCAGATGAAGTTAGGATCGATTCCCGGCATGTCTGCCGAAGTCCAGGCAAACAAGTCCTTATTTTCCATTAGTAATTCAGCAAACTCCTTTTCTAGTTCCTCAGATAGGCCAACTCCGATCTTGACGCACCGAGATGGCTCGGGGCCTAGGATTACCTTTTTGAAGTCCCCCTGAGGGGTCGGTCTAGTTTCATCCTCCTCTCTTACGTCGAGATCAGCCAAGTTGACACTTCCTTTGTTCAACGGTTCCTGCATAATTTTCTCATCATCCAGCTTTAGCTTCCCCAAACTGATGTTGTAGCACTTCCGAGACAATTCCTGTTCGGACCGTACTGTTACTACCTTGTCATCCGACCCCGGGAATTTCATGGCCAAGTGTACCGTCGAAACAACGGCGCCGAAGGACTGGAGTGTCGTTCGGCCAAAGATAGCATTGTACGCCGAGGGAGCCTGGACAACTAACCACTTCACCACTTCAGTCCAAGCAGAAGGTGGTTCTCCCATGGTCACTGGGAGGTGGATATGGCCTAAAGGAACAATTGAATGTCCCGTGAAGCCGATCAAGCTTCCCTCGAACGGGGTGAGATCGGACCTTTTCAACTTCAATTTTTCGAACAAATCCAAAAACATGATGTCCGCCGAACTGCCTTGATCGACGAGAATCCTTCTTACTTCGTAGTTGCCAATCCTTGCCGTGACGACCATTGGGTCATTGTGGTCCTGTAGGATGTCTTCAAAATCCTCATCGCTAAAACTGATGACCACACTTTTCTTTCTGGGTTTTTGTATCGGTCGGCTTGCCACCGAGAGAACTTGTCCCACATACTTCTTGCGGTCGCACTTCTTTTCCCCACCACCAGCAAATCCTCCAGCAATGGTGCCAATGAGGAAATCGTTGCCTTTCTCGGATTGCTGGATAGGGGCTCCGCCCGCTGGTGGTGAAGGGCTTTTATTCCTCTTCTGTTCAGTTCTGGGAGGCGAGGGGCTTTTCCTTCTGGAACGCTTGCGCAACGCTTCTCCAATATAGTGTTGAAGCTTACCATCCCTTACAATCTCTTCGATCAAATCCTTCAGTTGGATACATTGGTCGGTGGTATGCCCCCATCCGCCATGATGATCGCAATATTTCGTCCTATCCTTTTGGGCCGCCTTTCTCAAAGCTGGTGGCCGAGTGATGTTACGCATCTCTGTATGCATAGTCTCACGAAGGATTTGACTCCTCGGGACTGTTAACTGGGTATATTCATCATACTTGCCTTTGGGAGGCAGTTTTTCTCCTCTCTCTTGTTCTCTCTTATCCTTCCTTCCCTTATCTCGGAAACGATCATTCTGACGAGCCTCGATTTGGCGAGGACGTTGCTCATGTCGTCCTTCGGTACTCCTTGATGCAGTGCTAATCCTTCGGAACTCCTCTAGATTAACATATTTCCTGGACTTTTCTCTCAGTTCCGCCATGTTACTAGGTGGTTCCCCGATCAGACAATCCTTGAAATCTCCATCTTGCAGTCCTTGGGTAAGCAGAAGAACGGATACCCCCGACTGCAAACCAGATATGCCACTGGCCTCTTGCTGATACCGAGCCAGATAGTCGCGTAAAGACTCGCCAGGTCTTTGTGCAACTCCAGCTAATGAATGGTCTGATTTGGGCTGTGACATGCTGGCTGTATATCGATTCAGGAAAACTCTTCTGAGCTCAGCCCAAGAATTAATGGAGTTAGCTGGTAGGGAGTTGAACCATCTCAACGGCGCCGGGCCTAACGTCATTGAGAAAGCTCGGCATTTCATTTCATCCTCTCCTCCATAAAACATCATGGAAGACTCGTAAGATGCAATGTGATCCATCGGATCGGTCGTCCCATTGTACCGGGAGACATTCTGATGGCCCATATAAGTTTGTGGAGTCCGAAATGCCATAATTGCTGTTGTAAAGGGGTGTCCAGGATGGGGTTCTGTAACTGCCGGTTCAGGAGTCACATTCAAATTGAGGGGTGGTGGGGGGGGGAAGGTTAATTGGGTTGCCGAGAGCCGCGCGAGGGCCTTGCTTGACAAGTCTAGCCATGCTTTGCTGCTGTAGAGTAGCAATAGCCTGGTTTTGATTTTCAATCAATGAAGTTTGGGTTCTCAGTATTTCCATAATTGACTCCTCTCTCCTCCTGGCCGAAGAGGTTGTCATGTAGGATCTTCCTTGAGATTCGGAACGTTCGCCACCCTGAAGCGTTCCAAAGCGGCCTCTAGTAAAGTGTGGTACTCCCCTATCAGATCGATCGGCTCGTGATTTATCGCGAGCATGACGTTCGACTCGTCGCTCCTCCCCAGTTCGCGATCCGGCAGGGGCCCTCCTAGATTGATGTGGCCCAGAATCCGCTGTGTCACGCCATTCCGACACATGGCCATCAGACACGCGACGCGGCTGAGATCGTCGCTCGTGGCCTTCAACAACCGGAGGGACGGTGGCTAGCGCTTGGACCTCCGGAACAACTGGATCAGCAGGCTGGACAACTGGAGGATCCTGGGGATTTTCAACCTGGTTGCCCTCAGGGGGTCCTCCAGGGGCAAGTCTGTCCCTTACATTCCTTCCACCAACAGTCCTTGGTCCAGCGTTCTTAGGTGGCCTTCCCCTAAGGCGACGGCGGAGGTCTCCTTGGTTGTTGTCATTATCATTCGCCATTAGTGCGGTGAGTGGTGGGGATACTGATTATTCGTCCCCACAGACGGCGCCAATGTAGTGTCCTGGAACACTATGTTCTTAACCCTCTAAGTGCTCAAGATTATGGAACCAGGAGCCCAAGAGAGGATTAAGTGTTAATATGTGACTTTTTGGTGTTTCTGCAGTTCCAGTTGGGAAAAGCAGGGTTTCCCCAGTCAACAGGTGTGTGCAGAGTGTCAACTTAGGGATGAGAGTACGTACCTGAAACCCTAGCTGTTATGAGCTATTTATAGGGTTTGGAGGAAGCTGATATGGGCCGTATGGGCCTGGTATCAGAGTTGAGCTGAGGCAGGATTCTGTGAGATAATATCGGAGGTTTATTCTCTTAGAATCAGGTTAGGATCAGCTCAAGATCTCATGTCTAGGCTGTTAGCGAGAATCTAGGAGAGATATGCGGAAGGGATAAGAAGCCTGAATGAGACTAAGTCTATCCTCAATCCGATGATAAGTCTCGACCCTAGAGTCCCGAGCCAAATGGGTTGTGGACCCGAGTATAAGGCTCGGCCCCATCAAGTCCGAGCCTGGTCCTTCAATAAGCTCGGTGCCCATGAGTCCGAGCGAGGGACACTTAAGCTTGCTAAGCCGAGGGAAGTACCTTTAGAGAATCCCCTTATATATGACTTAATCCTTATACGGTCGGCAGACCCTACAGAATTATTTTAATATTATAATTTTACCCTCTTAACATGCATTAAAAATTTAACAAATGTACTCACTTCGTTCCATTTTGTTTGGTTTTTTAGTCTTTTTTTTTCGTTCCATATTTTTTGTTCTTTTACAATTCCAATGCATAAACATATATATTTTTCTTTCCAACTTTAACTCTTTATTCAATCATTTCTCTCACTCCTCATTAATTCTACTTTCATCATCTCTAAACCACTATACATTAATTAATAGACACACTTACTAATAAAAATTAAATACTACTACAATTTTCAATAAGGATTAAATAAAGACATTTTAGACAAAGTATACATAAAACTTACAATAATCAACACTTTCTTAATCTGTGTGCCAAGACCTAAAAGACCAAACAAAATGGAATGAAGGGAATATTGTTTTATATTAAGGAACAAAAGACAAATAAGATAAAAGAACAATAAACACCTCCTAAAAAATACAAAATAATTTATAATTAAATAAGACAAAAAAATTTCTGGAAAATGGATTATATAAAGAACTGAAAAGAGTAATAAACTACTTCTACTCGGAGCACCGAGCACACACCACCTGAAGGCAATGATGCTACCATCTTTTTTACAACGAGATGTCCTAAGCTTTCTCTCCAATTCACTTATTATAGCTCATCCTATTTTGCTTAGTGTGTATATTTATCCATCATGAATCTCTACTACCAGGGACGGACCCAGAAATTTTTGAATGCGAGGGCGACAAGTATAAATAAGTAACAGTAAGAATATAATGTATAATTTTATAAACAGAAACATTCATTATTGAGGAGGTACTCAATCCACATTATATAAGGTAAATTGTATACTATAATTTTATGATAAGAACTTGTATTACAATACTGAAATTTCAAAATAAAGGAACATGCTTACAAACTTTTATAATTGTTATTTACGATATTGTTTATTTGTGGCAAGAATACTACAACGTTTTTTTCACATTGATATTATTATTTTTTTCATCTCCAACTTTCCTCAACTTTAACCTATAGTTTTATGACGCAATTCATCATAGTCATCAGTCACCAATTTATAGGCTTCAAGACTGGGACTTTAAAAAAAATTAAAAACTCAAAGTCCATTAAACATTTATTTAAAATCTAGAAATATATATATATATATATATATATATATATATATATACTCCTTCGTACTAAATGTAAGATTCCTTTGGATTTTTTTGTCCTTACTGTAAGTTCCTTTCTAATTTTCAATGACATAAACATTCCTATGTACTAAATATTCTTTAGGCTTCTAATAATAATTATAAGAGTAATTTTAAAAAATATATGAAATATTTACATTTTCAACATCACTAATAATTCTAACTAATATTCTTAAAAGACCTATTTTTAATCAAAAGAAATATACATTTAATATGAGAGAAAGTTATATATATATATAATTGAAAAAAAAGTAAAAACTTAGTGAGGGCAATTGCCTTCACCAAGCAACATATAGGTCCGTCCCTGTCTACTACGTGTAATTTATTTTCTTATGAGCATTTTACCACTAAACATAATATTAGTTGTCTACATTATGGATGAGCAATAAAACTTTTCCTTATACTTGAATGATTCTTTTTTATCATATATAACAATTGAAACACTCCTGATAGCATACATATTATTTCCTTATTAGTTTGTATTTATTTTAATAAATATTCATGCATTTTATTCTAATTTAGCATGCATTTAATTCATATTTCACTTGGAAAGGTATCTTGTGCTTTTAATGTGTAGATTGCTTATTTTGAGGCTTGGAGCATTGAAAAATAAAGAAATAAATCAAAGAAGATATGCTAAGAGATATTGTGAGCAGAAATCTAGAAAAAGATAGAGATAGAGGCATGTGAGAGGAAGGAGATTGCTTATGGATTTATTTTGCTATTTGGGCCCAACACTTGGAGAAAGGAAAATCTATAAAAGGAGGAAGATAGAAACCTTGAAAAAGAACATTAGTCATAACATGTAGTATTAGAATTTTAGTAATAGTAGTAGGATTAGAATTAGAATTAGGATTATTTTCTCTATCATAGCCAGAAACAAATTAGAAAATAAGGATTCAAGGTTGCACAACTCTCTCCATGAAGAACTAGAAGGCGTTTGAAGACCGAAGAAATTCCTCATCTTTCATCTTTTGGTTATTTCTACCTTTTATTCTTATTTTTTGGTTTATATTATGTATATGATTGAGTAGTTTTCCGTTTCTAAGGATTTGGATTAGCCCATGGAGGCATTGACATGATGTTTTGATATTTTTATCTCTTATTAATATTTGTTTATTTTAGATTTAATTATGATGTTCTTAATGTTTATGATTGTGTCGGATCCCACTATTGCATGATCACAAATAGTAAGGGAAGTACCGAAAGGTAGAAAATACATAATTAAACTTAAGGTTTTAGATCACGAGATCTAATCCTTGAGAGGATTCAATGAATTATCAAAGATCTTAATGGATTTAATGTACCCTAATTACTACGAAAGTAGGAATTAGGCCTCATTGGATACGGTGCTAGGATTCTGAAAGGAACTAGTATTCTACATTAGGATAATTCACCTTCAAAATAAATCTAATTTAATAAGAGATATATCTTTAATTGATTCTCAATGTTGATATGTGGTGAAACTAATCCTTGGAAGATTTAATTCTTATCTTATCTCATATCTTTAGATTTATTTTATTTTATTTTATATCTCAATCCAATCTTTTATTTTATTTTTTCATATCTCTAATAGATTCGTTTAGCTAATCCATACTTGTAATTTGTTGGTATTTAACAACAAAATTCCCGTGGAGACGATATCTTTTTATATTACTACTTGACATAACCCGTGCATGGGTCATATGCACCTTTTCGGGCTATGCGCAGGGGAAATTATTGTATGGTCCAGGATCAATGGTCTTGGGCAGACCTTATAACTCTTTGTAAAATTGAAGATTGAAATTTTTTATTTCTATTATCTTATATTTGAATTATACGATATTTAATGTTGCCAATCTAATTTTTTTTAAATGTTAACTCCACATATTTCTCCAATTATCCACTTAACTCATTTAAGTGGTCTATCAGTAAAATATCTTCTTTTAATTCGGTCAAGAAGTTCAGACAAAGGATTACACTAGTAAAGGCCATGGTAGAGAGATTTATTTGGAAGGGTTAGTGAGGAGGTGCCAAGGGATGAGGTGGTGAATGGTGGGTAAGATTTCGGGACAAACATTCTCTGTTCAGTACATAAATAATTCATATTTAATTTGTATGTAAATAATAAGGCTTGGTTGCATTTTTGGGTTAATTTGGCGAATTTAGTTCCCTTACTTTTAATTTGGTTAATTTAATTCTTCAATTATCAATTTGTGGCGATTTCAGTCCTTCCGTGTTTAACAAAAGAACACGTGTAAGCACTTAGCAATTTTAATTTTCTAAACACAAAAGGACTGAAATCGTGATTTGTTAATAACATTTAAAGCAAGACTTAATAATCATGCTTCTCAGTTAGTACCTGACAACTTCTCAGCAAACCTGGCTCACATTCATCGATCTCCTTCTCCTTTGAATGGCTTAAATCTAGCTCACATTCCTCAATATTTTACAAATATGAATCGAATTCCAGTTTCTAATCAATCTAATGGTAATAGAGAATACCTTGCATGAGATTTTACCTTCACACTCACACTCACCTAATGTGTCTCAAGATATTCAAAATCAATCTGAGCTTCCTGCACAAGAATTTATTTCCACTCAAAGTCTTGAAAACCAATTTGCTCTATTTCGCGAGAAAATCAGTGTGCAATTCTCCTCCACCTGTCATTTCTCATCCTATGCAAACTAGAGCAAAATCTGGAATTTTAAAACCTAAATCTTGGTTGATTAGTCCTCCTTCTGTTCCAACTTCTGTCAAACAGGCTCTTCAAATTAAAGTCCTGAAAGGGTTAATGCTACGAAAGAAGAGTATGGTGCACTTCTTGCAAACAGAACTTGGATTCTGGTTCCTAGGCCATCTCACAGAAAACCAATTGGTTGTAAATGAGTTTTCAAAATAAAGGAAAATCCTGATTAGTGGCTAAAGGTTTTCATCAAAGACCTGGATTTGATTTTGATGAAACTTTTTTCCCTGTAATCAAGCCTGCTACAATCAAATTGGTTCTTACAATTACATTGTCAAAAGGCTGGTCTCTTAATTAGGCAAATTGAAGTGAACAATGCCTTTCTTAGTGGTTCCTTAACTAATGAAGTTTACATGGAACAATCCCGGTTTTGAGGTAGGAGGAGATTCTGTTGTCTGTACCCTGACCAAGGCTTTATATGGACTAGAAAAAGCACCAGGGGCTTGGTTTGAGAGACTTGCATCAGTATTAATTATTTTAACTATCAATCAAAGTAAGTGTGGTCCTTCTTTGTTTATCAAGTGTGCTTCCTCTCATACTGTTTATGTGCTTGTGTATGTTAAAGATATTATCATAACAGGAAGTTCTTCAGCAGAAATCAATGCTCTAATTGCAAAGTTAAATTCTAATTTTGCTTTAAAGGATTTAGGAAAGTTAAACTATTTTCTTGGTCTTGAAGTAACCTATCTTTCCGACCGTTCTCTTCATCTCTCGCAGCAAAAATATATCACTGATTTTCTTGCAAAAGTCACTATGGATAATGCTAAAAGTATTGCTACTCCTATGCAGTCCAGATTGAAGCTTTCAAAACATGGGTCCTCATACTTTGAAGATCCTTCCCTGTATACAGATATGTTGTTGGCGCCCTTCAATATGCTACAGTTACTAGACTCGAGATTTCTTATATCTTGGTGGGCAAGGAAGCAGCCCGTATAATTACTTTAGGAGCTTGTCAATTCCCTTCCCTGTAAACAAAGCTTGTCAATTCCTAAGTGAGCTTCAAATCCATTGGAAATGTGTGAAGCGAATTCTGAGATATCTAAAGAGATCTTCTTCTACTGGTTTGCTTCTTAGACCTGCCACCAAACTTTCACTTTATGGGTACTTTGATGCAAATTGGGTCAGTGATGTTGATGATAAACATTCTACCTCTGGTGCCTGCTTGTATCTAAGACCTAATCTTATATCTTGGTGGGCAAGAAAGCAGCCCGTAGTTGCTCGCAACAGCACTGAGGGTGAATATAGAACTATTACTCAAGCTGCCACTGAATTAATTGGGCTTCAGAGTCTTCTATCAGAACTTAAAGTGCCTCTTTCTCACACTCATGTTCTTCATTATGACAATCAAAGCACATTTTTGCTTTCTCACAATCCTGTTTTACACAATAGAACAAAGCACATGGAATTAGACATATTTTTTTGTAAGAGGAAGAGTTTTGTAAGAGAAAGAGTTTTGCAACAGCAACTCAAGGTAGTTCACATTCCTGCAACTGATCAAATTGCAGACATTCTGACTACAGCCTTGCCTGCTACCAGGTTCGAAGAACTCAAATCTCTCCTAACTATCAGACCTCTTCATTTGAAGCTTCAAATGCACAACTTAATCGATTAAGGAAGTGGTGCTTAACCGGTTATTAATAAAAAGGACTGTAGCAGCTAGTTTAGCAACACTCATGCTTTCAAAGCTTTATCTTCTTTCATTTTAGCCTGTTTTCTAGGGAAGGTGTTAGAATGAAATTTTAATTAGATATATTTCCTAGTTTAGTTGCTAGGGAAGGTGTTAGAATGAGTTAAAGCTTCTAGAAGCTGCTTTCCATCTCTTCTCTGCCAACTGTTGACAGTTGTCCTAAGAGTCATGTGGCATTTCTCTTTTAGATAGGCTTACTATAAATAGCTCTTGAGTGTAATGATTCATTAGTTAGTGCAATACAATTTCATTTTCTCAAATCATTCTCAACTTTTGTCTCTTTCAATTGCTACTTTTCTCTTGTTTTCTCTTTGTTTCTCTGATTCTTTCGGTAACAGAATCAACTCAAACTCTAACGGCAATTGACAGTTTAATACTTCCTCCGTTTCATATATAGTGTGTTTTAAAGTTATGCACGAGTTTTAAAAAATGGTTAAATGATGTAAGGATTTGTTGTATTTTGACTATAATGTCCCTATATAATCATTATGAGAGAGAAAGATATTGGAAGTGAAAAAGAGAGTGTAAGAACAAGACTTATGAAACATAGTATAAATGCTAAAACAACATTACATATGAAACGGAGGGAGTAATTCATAACTAAAACAAAAAAGGATAAGAAACCAAAAGAGGAGGTGGAGAAAAAAGAAGGGAATAAAAATAACAGTTCAATAATTCATAACTAACAGTCTAGCTCCTAGAGAAGAGGAGGATATATAGCAACAGAAACCGTTAATAGGATATTATAACTAATACTAACGGAATTGCCACCTCACATACACTAGATCCATGTGGTTGTTCCACGTTGTTTTCTCCTGTTCTTTTAATTTGTTATAGTCATCAACTCATCATACGCATATATACATACATACAATATATATATATATATATATATATATAATAAAAATTCAGGTGTTTCTTTGTTGGTACATACAGTTAAAGGAAGGAAAAGGTTGAGAAAGAGAAACTTTAATTAACCACAAGAGAATAATAAAACAGTGGATATATGGAGGAAGCAAATATGGATGATGAGCCTGTATGTTTCTTCGTGCCTACGATTGAACCTAATAGATTCTGGCAAACTGGTGATGTTCTTGAAGAGGAGGTTCCTAATATCGCCATACAATTGGCAGTCGTCACAATTTTCTCTCGATTGTACTTCTGGATGTTTCAACCTCTTCATCAACCTCGCCTCACTTCATATATCGCAGTAAGTGATGAATATATATATTGATTCGGATACAAAAATAAACATCAGCGTATTAACATATTTCTTATTCACTTCTTCTACACACATTATATGCATGGTTCTTTTTTTCTAACTTAAGCATCTATGGATATAGGATAACTATAAACAACGATCATAACATCATTTTTATTCGATAAGTACATCATATTTTTCTATACAAACTTGCTCTTTTTTTTTTTTTTTTAATTTGCCTTATCCTATGCATGTGGTGCATTATTTCAGAAAAATTCAAAATAAAATATTACTACAATTTCTACATATTGTTTGTGAGTTTATTTTCATCATTCTAATAAAAAATTTATGGTTATTGCAAATTTAAATGTGTAGGCTGGTTTCTTTATAAAGACGGTTTTAACGTATACAGAAGATAATTTTGTGCAAAAGCTTTATCCATATACTGGGATACTAAATTTTGATGTCCTGGGTAACTTTGGTCTCATATACTATTCATTCCTAAGTGGGTTGGAGATGAACATGAAGAGTGTTCTACATGCACAAAAGAAAGCTACAAGCATTGCAATTGCAGGGATTATCTTTCCCTTGGTTGCTGGACCTGCCCTTTATGTGCTTTTTAGAAAAACTTATGCCGAAACAAAGGACTATGTTCTTGAAAAACGTGAAGTCAATGCTTGTGTACTTTGGACAACGATTATCACAATCACAAGTTTTCCAGTCTTAGCTCACACCCTTTCAGAGCTCAAGCTCCTTTATACAGGTCTAGGAAAAACAGCTTTAACAACAGCGATGATTAGTGACACCTATGCTTGGTTTCTCTTCATAATTTTGTTTCCATTCGCAATGAATCACGGTGACAGAGCAATTTACTCGGTGTTAAGTACGCTGGTTTTTTTAGTTATTTGTTTCACTGTGGTGCACCCTGTGATTTGCTACTTTATTGATCACAAGACAGACCAAGATTCGTGGGATGAAAGTCAACTTCTGTGTGTTGTGATGGGAGTTGTTGTTTGTTCATTCATTACAGATTTTCTTGGAACGCACTCAATCGTAGGAGCTTTTGTGTATGGATTGATATTGCCTCATGGGAAATTTGCTGACTTGGTGACTTCAATTTCAGATGATTTTGGTAGTGGTTTTTTGGTACCGCTATACTTTTTTGGCACTGGAATGAGACTTGGTTTGAAGTCCATTTACTCTCAAGAAAATTGGGCACTGACACTAATTGTTATAGTGTTGTTATCCGTCCCAAAGATTTTGAGCACAATATTTACCTCTTTCTTTTTTGGTTTGCGGACTCAAGATGGTTTTGCTCTTGGATTGCTTCTCAATACCAAAGGTGCCATGGCACTCGTCATGATAAACAATGGGTGGGATAAAAAGGTAGTATTCCTTTATTTATTCATTTATATATGGTTATTAAATTTCTCCTTTAGGTTATTATATATATTCATGTAGTTGGAAATGAATGGATTTTGATCGTTCTATTATATTTTTTGAAATTTTGATTTTAATCCTATTGATAATGTGGCTAATACCAACATGTGACACGTGTTATGTCGATTGTTAATGTGACATTGACACATCATCGACAAGACTAAAAACAATATTTTGAAAAATAGAATAATCAAAACAAAAAAAAACTACATTATCAATAATATGATATAACATATTATTATTATTGCAGGTTTTTTCTGAAGCAACCTTTACTACTCTTTGTTTGGGTGTTCTTCTAATGACAATAATAATGCCTCCAATAATAAATTTAATCTACAAACCAAAAAGGAGATTTGAACAGAACAAGCTAAAGACTATACAGAAGCTAAGAAATGATGTAGAGCTCAGAATTCTAGCATGTGTCCACAATGCTAAGAACGCCAATAGCATGATCAACATCCTTTCCACTTTTAATCCCACCAGAATTTCCCCTATGCATGTTTTCGGATTACACCTTGTTGAACTTACAGGACGTGCTGCTGCCCTTGTTGCTGCCCATATAGACATGCCTACCGGTGTCCAAGCAGATGAACAAAATCTCACTCGAACACAGGCAGAGCTCATTAGCATCACCAATATCTTTGAAGCATTTAGAGATGCATATGATGCTGTTAGAGAGGAGACCTTAAACATTGTCTCATCCTATGAAACTATTCATGAAGATATACACCACATGGCTAATGAGAAACACACTAGCTTAATTCTCCTTCCATTCCATAAGCATATAACTATAGAAGGTTTCCTTGAAACAACAAGTGAAGTGTACCAAGAGATAAACCTGCACACAATGATAGAAGCACCTTGTTCTATTGGTATCTTTGTTGACCGTGAAATTGGGCCAGTATCTAAAATAAACTTTCGTATTATTGTATTATTTGTTGGAGGACCAGATGATCGTGAAGCCTTAGCTGTTGCAACAAGAATGGCAAAACGTCCAGGTGTAAAATTAACTGTGGTTAGGATGATATTACTTGAAGATCCAGTAGAATCTGAAACATCAAGCCATGTAGACACACAAGGGGTATTATATGACGTGATTGATAATGAGAAACAGAAAGAGTTGGATGAAGAGTATGTAAGTTCATTCAGGCTCACACAATTGAACAATGATGATTTTATATCATATGCAGAGTTTGATGTGCTAACAGATAATGATGTCATACCATTGCTTAATGAAATAGAAAAAGGTGGATGTGATTTATACATAGTTGGAAAAGGGAATTGTAGGAGCTCAAAGATATTTTCAAATTTAGGGGAATGGTGTGATTGTGCAGAACTTGGAGTAATAGGGGATATTTTGGCTTCAGATAGTTTTAATACAAAAGCATCTGTGCTAGTAATGCAACAATATGGGTATGGTGGAAAGGTTCTTGAAAAGCAGAACAATAATAATACCAACACTATTTCTGATGGATTTGAGTCAATTGTTATGAATACAGTATAATAATAAATTAATAAAGAAAGAATAAGGAGGACTATTTATTTAGTATCGGGTTATGTGTGTTTGCATATAAACACTATTCACTAGAGAATGTTGCTATTTATTTGTTGATTTTTGTTTTGTTTTGAGGGAAGTTCTAACACGCGCATTAGTTTGCATGCGCAGTGGGAGGTTATTGGGTTTTGCGGATGGAAGTACTATGGTGCACTACGTGTGTAGTTAGTGTGAAATCTTGGCCATTTTAAATTGAGTGATGGGTCTAGAAAGGGTATTGGTTACCCATAGTACTTGTAAGAGGCGGTCTGTTGGCTTTTTTAATTTTTTATTCGCATATTTTGCAATTTACTCCCTTCTTAATTTCTTAAATATGTGTCACCTTTATTTAATTCACGCAGATTAAAAATATAATTATTACTCAAATTTATCAAAAAATATGTTGTCATTCCAAAGTTACCCCTATTTAAAACTTTACAACTCTATTCATTTCTTTCTCTATTGTAATTATTATCATATCACCCCTATGTAATTATGAAGGGTGTATTTGGAATAAAATCTTTAATATTACCTAGATATTCTAAAACGACTTATAAAAATGGACACCAATTCTACCAAAATGGTGCCCTATATTGGTTTAAGGGTGCAGATGCAAATGCACAAATTTAAATGACTCTGAAATTTTTTAAACCGTTAATTTTTTCTTACAAACTTGTTAACCCTAAACCCTAAATCGTAAACGTAGAATAATTTCATTGTACTTAATCCGAATTGAAATATAAGGGGAAAATATATTTATTTTGGTTTAAAATATATGATAAATTAATCAACTTTCTTAAATTTTATTTCATTTGCAATGGTACTTTCATAAAACACTACTAAAAATATGTGATCTTGATTAATTGTTTTTCATTCCCAATGCATATTTCGTAAAATATCTCTACTCATCTATAAGTTTATTTTATAAAATGTATAATGAAATGAATTAAAGTCGTTAATAAGTGTTAAATTGGTTTTTTTTTTCGTATAATCTACGAAAATGATAGCCTGTAGTAGTAAGGATCAAAGGGAGTGATTTTTATAAGTGATATTCATCTGGTCCTTTATGTTAGTCTCATCTAAGTAAATTTTTTTCTCTTTAGTGTAAGTGTACTTTATAATTTTCAATAGGAGTGTTTATTTGTTGTCGAGAATTATGGAGTAGTATCGATTAAGTCTTACTTAAAGGACCACATAATTGGTAAGCATAACAGAAACATAATTGTGTTAATTTAATGAGAAGGGCCACATTTTTTGGGCGTTAAAACCTGATGGAAAACATCTGCAATTGTAGACATGTTATAATGAAGTAATCGTAATTTTTTTTAGTGTTAAAAGAAATACAATGATAAATTGACATAAATATTTTAAAAATAGTAGAAGTCCTCTAATTAAAAAATAGTTAATATTTATTGAAATTTATTAAAGACAAAATATAGGTAAGTATTTATTTTTAGGGGTCAATATAAAGTGAAATATATGTAAATATAAAGTGAAATATGAAGTAATTAAAGTAATCAAAAATTTTTGTGAGAAATAAGTAAATTGTTATTGAATGGAGTAATGGTGAAGAGAAAATATTAATATAATTTGGAAAATAAAAAAGTAGTGGTCATGGGAAAAAAAGTTTAAACATAAAAATGCTTAAAAAATAAATAATAGTTGTTATTTTGGGTGATGTAAAATATTTTTGAAAATATTACGAATATTATTATTAGTGATATGATAAAAGGAATGTATTAAAGAAATTAGTAATTTTATTATCATTGCCTCGTCAGCAATCCTTGTGTAAGTTAGGAGGGATTATTTAGGGCCATTGATTAACTCTGATGAATATGTGAGATTGTTTCAGTGTATGACCCAGCCATGCCAGTGATCCTGGTGAGTTGGAAGTTAGAAAGCAAAACCATTGATAAGAAACAATCTGACGACTGAAATTAATTGCTGACCATCTTGGCCCGTACTTGGTTGTGTTAGTGTGCCCTCAACATATTTATTTTTAAAACCTAACCCTAACCCTAACCCTAAACCCTCATATATTTCTTTTGTCATGGTCGCGAAGTACATGGTATTTATTTCACATATATCAGGGTCATGAAGTACATGTTATTTTCATCGGGCAGAAGTATGTATTTAAAAAAACTACCTCAATTATGTGAAGTATGTACAAAAAAAAAATAAACACATAAAGACGTAGCGTTGGGCCTTGAAGTATTTGGTTTTTGGTTACATACAAGGGTCTTGCCTTGATGAGGTAGTTGTTGCGTGTTTACATACGACAAGAGCCTGAAGTACATGTTATTTTATTGCACTAACTTGAGGGCGATGAAGTACGTGTTATTTTATTGGGCAAACCATAAAGAGCTGAAAAAAACCACATAAAGAAGTACTTCAGGACCTTGAAGTAATCCTTTATTTTTTCTAGTACTTCTTGGACGTGAAGTAAATAAAATGTATTTGGCATACTTCAGGAGCCTAAAGTACGTCCTATTTTCAATGGTCAGAGGTGTCTATGTAAAAAAAACGTACTTAAACTGTTTGAAGTATGTGGCAAAAAATCAACAGATAAACACGTACTTGTGTTCCTTGAAGTACATTGTTTTTTGTTTGCATACAAGGGCTTGCGTTGAGGTACTTGTTCCTTGTTTACATACCACAAGACCCTGAAGCACGTGGTAGTTTATTGCACAAAGTTCAGGGCGTTGAAGTACTTGTTATTTTATTGGCCACACCATGAATAGCTGAAAAAAAAACCACATTAAGACGTACTTGAGGGCGTTGAAGTAATCATTTCTTTTTTATAATACTTCTTGGAGGTAAAGTAAATGAAATGTATTTGACATACTTTAGGAATCGAAAGTATGTCTTATTTTCATGGTTGAGACGTATGTATGAGAAAAACGTACTTCAACTCTTTGAAGTATGTGCCTAAAGTTAAACACATGAAGATGTTCTTTTGTGCCTTGAAGTACGTTGGAGTAATTTAGATAAATAGGAGCGGAGGGAGTAATAAATAAGAAAAAAACACCAAAACAGAAAAACTTAATTATATAATTATTTATTGTGTTTTATTTATCTAAATTACCTCTATAAATAGGAGTGGAGGGAGTAATAAATAGAACACGAAAACAGGAAAAACGTAATTTAGATAGATATATTTTCAGTGCAAGATTTGTCAATATAAAACACAATAAATTCCTATCAATAATAGGATTATTTACTAACTAAATGTCATTGATTGCTATCTAGTTTAAGTATAAAGGATGCCCAACGCTTCTGAATGGTATCAATAGCTTCTTTTGGTAGCGGACTTGGCGGATTGTGCAAAAATGCCTGAAATATAATAAAATGAAAAATCATTAATATAAATTAAACAAATAATATATATAATATATCTCATTACTTCGTTCCATATATACTCAATATACATAGTCATATTCAATTACCTCATTCCATCTATCCTTAATTTTTGTAGTGACAATGGTAAGCATATGTATCATGACATAATATCCACATTCCTTGCTCCCAGTTTGAATTGCACACCACATACATTTAATACAATTATCAATGTACATGACAATTATCAAAGTTTGAGGAAATGGTAGAATATAGAGAACATCAATTGGCAGAAAAAAGAAAGGTTGGATGTGAGTTGCAAAGCTCAAGCTGAGTTTCGAAAGTTGCATATGAGAATTGATATGCTTGAGAAGGAGAGAATTAGTATGAAGCAAGAGATTATGCATGAATTAGGAGATAAGGAACAACATTTAAGGTTGTTGAAGGGCATACACACTCAACTCATACTCAACTCATGCTAATAAATACATGATTGCCCCAGTGCCCCACTCTTAAGAAATCTGCTTCCAAGAGCAATAAAACATGTAAAGTCACCTTTAAGGTAATAAATACATGATTGTGCCCTCTCTTTTTTGTTCTTAAATACAGTATGAATAATGTTAAACATAATTAATCTAAAAAAATAAAATAGGTTACATCTAAACATAATTAAAATTAAATACAGTATTGAACAATGACTTCTCATGCATCATTATGAGCATGGAAAAAGTAAAATAGGCTAATCACTACCTCTTCGAATCAAGGGAGATAAATAAGGTGACAAGCCCTTCGATTCAGTCAAATGAAATATCTAGCATGTTGTGAACCATAAGCTGATGGCAACTGTAGTGAAGCCAACAACCATGGAGCAAGAAAATTAATAATCCTTTTCTATTAAAAAAAATATAACATGTAGAGAAAACTTGACTGTAGTCATGTTTCTGTATACATACTTGTTTGGATGGCGCAATAGAACTTTAGAGGTGAGCACTGGGGAGTGAGCCGTCGTGAGTGAGGGTTCCAACTTTAAAAAAAAGTGACTCTACAAACTGATTATATGGGAAGCTGATAAATATAGTCTCTCAAAGAACTAAATTTAGCTTATTGTGATAAATAACAAATTCATTGTGATAAAAAATAAAGGACTTTAATCATGTACCAGATAAATAATGACACTAACTATCCATTAACTAAGTAACCATAAATTTGAAGGGAATAACTAAGCATCACCCAAAAGCTACAAATCCACATCGCTAAACAAAAAGGCAAAGGAAAGTGATAACACC
This sequence comes from Crotalaria pallida, assembly GCA_037953625.1. Taxonomy (NCBI): domain Eukaryota; kingdom Viridiplantae; phylum Streptophyta; class Magnoliopsida; order Fabales; family Fabaceae; genus Crotalaria; species Crotalaria pallida. Next base: position 149,051,790 of record CM075651.1, on the reverse strand, counting down.
TTCTGAGCCAAGTTTCCTGAGATATCAATGCAGTATACCTATTCCCTGTGCAACATTTGCCTTGATTTAAGCATCATCATCATCAATTCATCATCCTACCAATCAACGGGTCAAACCAATAGGTGAGCCAGTGAAGCCTTTAGGATGAACCGCATAAAAATGAAGGCAAAAAGCAAAATTATAATCTACACTACATGATTTCAAAAAAAAAAAGATCAAAGAATTTTTGAAAAAAGTCAATTCACACAAAACAAATGCAGATAACACAAATACTTGCACAAGCTTGTAATCTACATATAACATGCCTGAGTGTGCCTGTGATGATCTTGTCCATTGAAAATGTAATATGAATAATAATTTATAAATAAAAAGTATAACATGCGTTACCATTGTTGAGCAGAGTTTTTTTATTGGGTGCTCATGGTTATGGACACATGTTTAGGATCTTCAGGAAAGCAATTTATGGAAAAACTAGATACATCACCTCCCATAAAGATTACATTTTTAATAAGTTAAAAAAAACCCTGAATATGTGTTCATGGTTAGTTGGTTACTAAAAAACCTCTTTTAAGTATTTTGTGTGCAAGATTATGATATCAGGAAAGCAAGTTGTCATGGAAAGCCTGAATATATCACCTCCAGGAAAATTTGTAAATAATTAATAAATAGAAAGCCTTGAGTCACAGAAAAAGGTTGCAAACAAGAGAATTAATAAAACATTTAGTATGGAACAGAAAAAGCCCCAAGTCACATAAAAAAACAGATATGACTCCAATAATAAGGGAGCATCAGCTGTTTGATCCGATAATGGCCATTTGTATAAGCTTAAAAAAAGTGACTCTACAAAGTACAAAACTGATTATATGAGAAGCTGATAAATATACTCTACCAAAGAACTAATTAAATTTTAGCTTATTTCTTCATCTTCCGCTAACAATGTAAAATGCAATAACTAGTAAATCTTAAACATCGCATAATAACCATTATGAATTTAAAAAAAAATGATAAATCGAAATCTACACTACATAATTTCAAAGAATAGATCAAATAATAGTTAATAATTAAACAAATTAAAGAGAAAAAGAAACTCACACTTGGTGGGATTGTCGGGTTCTCTGGACTACTTCACAGATCAATGAGAGAGTGAGAAAGCTAAAAACCCTAAAACGGTTACTGAGTGTGCGGCTGCGGCTTCTTCTTCTGCGATTGAGGTCGAAGCGAAATTGAGGTTGAAGCGAACTGCGGTGGAGAAGACGTCAAAGCGAAGCGAACTGCGGCAGAGAGGATGAACGAACCGGAGAAGACGAACGAAGCGAAGAAGAACTGCGGTGGCAGAGAGGAGACGAACCGGAGAGGCGGCGGCTGTGAAACGAAGAAGAAGAAGAAGAACGGAGGGAAGACGACGGTGGAGGGAAGAAGAACGGAGGAAAACGAGAGTCGCACTGAGTTTGGGGAAGGGAGAGAAGAAGAACGCTGGGTTTGGGGAACAGATCTAAATTCAATTTTCGTGTGGATGCTGAAATGAAGAGGGACCTCTTTGCAATTTCTATGTACCGGTTGTGCAGGTATAATGAGGTAAAAAATTTTTTTACCGTGTCCAAGTTTTACTTTTTACTGCAGCACTAACAAATTAAAACTCATTAATGAGCATTGTAGAATCTCCCTTGTTTTGAGTTGGAGGAACCTAAGACATAGTTTGATGACTTCAATATGTTATTGTGTGTTTATGTTCATTCTTCATTATTTGCTCACTTCTTCTCTAAGTCAATCTTTGGTGTCATTACTATATCATTTCTCACATAATAACATTGTTTTTGTATATACTTTTTTGTTATAATATTAAATATTTTAAATTCTCCTAATTCATCGGACAAATCCTAGTAATTTTTTAATAGAAAAATGTTGGTAGATGTATTAACATCCGTTTTATTATTATTTATATCCAGTTTTTATAATATTTTATACTTATCAATATTACACTTATATTACTACTTACACTCATATATATAATACTCACACCCATAATCCTAAAAATTTATTACCTCCGCCTTTATATATAAGGCCTTTTTGGCATATTTCACGCCCATTAAGAAAGTTGGTTAATTTAGTCAATGGTATTGAAAATATGAACATTTGATAAGTATTCTCAAAACTACCCTTATTAATAGTATTGAGAATTTAAAAAGTGTTAAATAAATATAATAAAAGTGTTTGTGGAAAAAAAAAAGTAATTAATTGTCATTGAAAATTGATATAAGATCTTATAAATAGGGATAAAATAAAAGTCTTAAAGGGGGTCTTATATATAGGGACGGAAGCAGTAATATTTAGTCAATTATCACTACTCACATTCATCACCATAACCTCTCATCCTCAATCCACATGATCATCTTCAACCTCTCATCTTTCTTGCCCAATATGTGAAAATTAAAAAGTGAGATATTTTGGTTCCACCGAAAAAGAGTGAAACCAAAGAGTGTAGAATGAAATATTATGTTCTGTTTTATTGTGTTCGTGCAACAAGTCACTGCAATGGTGTTCCCCCTCACTTCGGCATAAAATTAATCTTTTTTTAAGAGTTTGAGGTGAAGCGTTTTACAAAGACTCCTGTTAGATTTTTATGTAAAGCTCTCCGTTTTAAATCTTGTTTATTAGTTGGTTGTGTTATGGACCAGTTCCACGAACCAATAAGAACCCGTACCACAGACCAATAAGTGTAGGTATCACAAACCAACAAGCATCAATCCAATATACCAGGAATCCGGCATCAATAGCTAATCAATACGTGACCGTTGTAATGGTTAGTTATTATTGGTGCTCATGATGGCATTCATCATGGAGCTGTTACACTTGCCGCCTTAATGCCTCATCATTGCCCATCAAGCCCATTCATGAAAGGTATTAATGTCTCATATCCTTCACCCTATAAATAAGGTAGTGGCCAATGTATGAACTGAACTTTCCCAATTCTCTCATATCACACGGCACACACATCATCCCAAGTATCTCGACTCGGTGGCGGAGTTCTTTAACTAAGAACCTATTATCATCGTCGTACATCAACAAAACCGGCTTGCCGGCACATGTGAGATAACACTCCGCAACATTGGCGAACATTGTGGGAGCGACAAACTAATTCCCACCACCACATCATTGTGACTATGGAGTCTATCATCAACACAAACAATTGACTACATCTATGTTTAGCCAAATTTGTCTCAATCCCATAATATCTATTAAGTGAGGATATCTATAATTATTAATAAAGCCAGAGGCTTTTTTGGTGTTCACTTCCTCCCTTTAATTTTGTAACTACCAATTACATTTAATCCATCACGTCTGAATTAATTTTTTCAAATAAAAAATTATTTAAAATGTGTTGAAAGTAGGAGATTTAGAAAACCGTATTTGTAAAACCATATTTAACAAAGCGCAACAATAAGTGTGTTTCCTCATTCTCAATTCTCCATGCTTCCTTCTCTCACTTTTTAAATTTTCTGCAACATTCATGTAAAGTGAAAAAGATTTTCACCCACTCATTGAAGACAAATTAGATCGATCTAAGCACTTTGGTGATTTTACTTGGTATTGACCGTACGTTGTGCATCTTCTTCTTCTTAATTGCAATCCCTTCTCTTATTTTCTTCCTACTCTCATGTATAAACATTTTTTATTGCTTTATGTTGTAATTTGTTTATTTCTTCGAAAATTTGCTTTACATCCTACAATATTCATTGTTTGTACACTTTTAATTTGAGTTTCAAGAATTCTTTTTATTTTAATTTAATTTGTAGGTTTTTTTTCCAATAGAATTTGATTTAAAACTCAATATAATCATTGTTTGTGTGATTTTAGTTTGGGTTTCATCAATGGAGGTATTACAATATTTGACGGCACACCAGTCCTTAGTCTATATATATATATATATATATATATATATATATATATATATATATATATATATGACACCACACGTTCATAAGCCAATTTTAGTTTGCACTTTTGTTTTCTTATTTGTAACCTAATTATTTTGAAAGCTAACAGAATAGCAATTGGGAAACTGGAAAAAACAAAAAAACAAAAAAAAGTGAGGTAACCTACCACGGTTTTGAAACCAACCAGGAGCTTTTTTTTTTCAAAATTTATAAAACCTCTTATCTCTTATTTTTATTTTATTTCTTTAACACTTCTCTTTTTTTTCTATTTTTTAATAAGACCTACCGTATATGACTCATGAGTCGATACAGTAAAAAATGCCATCGTTTGAGTATGTTTCTGTATTAACCAAGTTGGTGAGATAAAAATGGTTAATAAAATGCCTCTGCCATCAAAATGGCATGCCATATGAAATGAGTTCATACCTATCAATATCGATGTCTTTTTTGAAGTTGATGGTGGTGGATTCAACAAACAGAAATGGGGTTTTAATGAGAATTTTTTTTAATTATTATGGCTATTTAAAATGTTGTACTCTACGGTTTGTTGTGTACTCGCCCTCCATCTTTTGTAATTGTGTAGCAGTTACTAACAAAAGAATAACTATACAAAAACACGAATTGCTACATAATATATCATGTCTTTTACCATGTTAACGGTTATAACTGTATATATCATTCACACGGAATGAAAACCGCTCAAACTCAAATGTAAATTTCTTTGAGGAAAAAGAAAACCAACAAACCAAGATTAATCACAACTGCATGAATGACTACTTAACAAATCATTATTCTTCACAACTTATTACAAGGGTGTTTTGATTTTTGTTTTTCTCTCCCTCTTCTCATGTCTCATTACTTCTTCTGTATAAGGATTGTCTTACAAGGTGCATTACCAATATCAATATTTTTAATCTATAACATTAAGTTTCCTGTTTTATATTTTTATGCTTTCCTCAATGATTGTTGTTATCACCCAATTTTTTTTATGGGGTTGTTTCAAAGTGAAATTACATTCAAAGTAGAAAAAATGTTAATAATTATAACTACACATACAAATATATTCGTTAGGACAAACCCCGAGCGTGTGGTTCAGTGGTAGGGATTGATCCACGCTTAAGCAAGGTCAGGTGTTTGAATCCTGCCTTGTGCATGCTGCAGCGTTAAATCTTGGGGCCAGTTGTCCCACCCATTAGAGGTGCCTACAAGCCAGCGAGGAGATTAGTCACTGCGGTCGGCGGTGGACACTCCGATCATGGACCAAAAAAAAAATATATTCGTTAGGACAAAAATACGAAAATAGGAAAGCATGGACCAAAAAAAAAATATATTCGTTAGGACAAAAATACGAAAATAGGAAAGCGGGTAAACAAGCATGGCGACACTCTATAGTAAACAATAATCCCCTAATTTATATCACATGTGTGATGCCGCCCTGATTAAACTCCGAGGCAAACACCTTGTAGATAGAGAAAGTGAGTATCGAACCACAGGGAGGATGGCTATTCCTATTTATCCTTTACTAATTAGCCTTGTTAAGCATATGTACAAAATATTGAGTTTGTGTTTGTTGGGTGAATGTGTACATTTGTGAAAGCAATAAAATAACTAAAAGTGAAAATGACAATAAAACTGAGAATAAACCGGTAGAGAAGCTGAGATTGAACCTTCCCTATCGCACTCGTAGGTATTTTGGTGACCTGTATAACTATTCATCTATATTGTCATTGATGCAATGCACAAAAGTCATTTAAACCAATTCCTTGAGAATAAAATACTAAGGTAAATATCAATTCCTTGAATATTTAGAAGAACACCCAGCTCTAGGATCAAGCATTCATAAGCAATTGATACCCTGTCATCTATTCCTAAAGTAACAACATATCAAGTAACTTTACCCATTTCAGAATCAAAACAATACTTTCCAGTCAGAGTTGAGAATCAAAATTATGCAACTATTGATCAAATAATCACATACATTAAGCATAGAGTAAAGCTACCAACAACTACATAGATGAATAGAAAATACAATTACATCACCAAATCCATGAGTTTGATGGTGGATTCAATCCCAAATGAGGAGATTAGCCACCCATGCTATACATAATCATGAAAGAACACATGAGATCCTTGTGAAAATGATGGGAAGAAGTGTTTTCCTCACTGTTTCTCTCTCTTAAAGTCATGGGTCACAACCTCTCTCTCTATACCTCTTCTCCCCCCTTTTTACATATCATAAAACCTAATTTATGAAGTGCAGATGACACATTTTCGCTCGAGCGAAAATCATTCGCTCAAGCGAAAATGCTTCAGTAAGTTAGAGGTTTGGGCTTCAGTGTCTCGCTCAAGCGAGAAAGGCTCGCTCGAGCGAGTGTCCTGCATCTGAAAGCTGCTCGTTTTCTTCCAATTTTGCCCTCCAGCTTCATCAGAATCCACGGTGTTGCCCTTTTCTGACATTTTACTCTTTTGCCCTTCTCCACTTCCTAAATCTTATCAAATTTCCTGAAATGGATAAAAATTTGGGATTAAAACACATCAACTCACACAAACTATAATATTTACACATGAGGACAATATATTCACAAATTGGAGAGTTTCAATAATATTTTCACACAATAAGCACAATAAATGCCAAAATTCCCATGCATCAACACTAAAAATTGGCACTTATCAACTTCCCCCAACCTAGAATCTTGCTTGTCCTCAAGCAAAGGTAAAACAAATCAAAATCAAAATTAAACATCTAACTTAGAAAAAGAAATCAAGTCAACAACTCAATGTACAGATATACCCTCAGAGGAAACAAACATGATAACATTAGAACAATGCACCAAAGTGACCTGAAAGAGCTTCATGCACCTATAAATATCATAGATAGAGAGTTCACATCCAAAATTTGTTAAAAGCAAAAATTATAACAAAGATGCAAGATTGTCCACACTGGCAAACAAAACTCATGGCAACTCAGAATAAGATTGAGCAAGTAGAAATCCTGGTTCTTCTCAAGGGTGTCACTCTCTCACTTAACACTCTAAGAGATTTCAAGTCATCTCTCATTGATTCACAACTCTCTCAAGTGAATAGGTTGAAAGTGTATCCCTCAATTTTTCACAATTGAATCATGCAACTATGAGTTTGATTTTCATATACTCCTTCATTCAAAAATGAACATGCACAAAAATCAAAGGGTCTTTATTCAAGGTTGTAACTTGGATAGGGTTAATTGGTGGGATAATTTGGGAAAAGAGAGCTACACCCTTAAGGAATATTTGAGCATTGAAAGCATCTATGACACTTCACTTTTCCCAATCACTTTGTTTTGACAAAACCCAATACCAATGACAACTCACTAGTACCCAACATGTTGTGTAGGTACCAAAATACCACTCAATTCTTTGTCACAATCTTTATTTCCTCCCTTCTTTCATTTTTTTTGAAGGGGAATATAAAGGTGACAAAATGAAGCCATCTTTTGCAAGTAAGTACAATTCCCACAATTCCCAAATTTGTTTCCCCCCAACCTGTGCCAAGCTCAACTTCAAATGTTCATTGCTCATCTATTCCCTAAGGTTCAAGGTGCAACATTGATTCCTTCATTAAAGGCTTTTGGCTTTTGCGAAGGTGATTTGACAAAACGGGATAATTCTTTGTTAGGCTCAAAGGGGTTAAACAAGGGAATAATTAGGAAGGGTAGGCTATTTGGCTTAAGTGGTTAACAAAAAATTTGCCCTTATCATTTTTATGCACATGAACATTATGAAAAGCAGGAAAGATTCAAGCAAATCCCCGCACATGAATTCAATGGTGAGCACTCAAAAAGATAAATCTTTGAAGGCCCAACGCATCACAAGGTATGAACCAAAATTTCAAGCAAGTCAACCTAAACATCATTGCCAAGTGTAAATATTCACAAGTGTGGTCTAATTAGCATCGAAATTATAAAATTTACGAAGAACAAACAAAGATAATGAACCACCAAAAAGGATTACTTACTAAACACAAGAAAGACAATCATGACACAAGGTGCATAATAAAAATGGTACCAAAATTGAATCACAAGTGAGAGCAAAATCCACACATTAAAATTGCTAACTAAATTTCAAGGAAAATATTTTTGTTGGCCGACACTATATACATCTCCCTACAAAGGCCAAAAACTCAGGAAGGCACTAAAGCCAACACACAAAATCAAAACACAATAAGCTAAGTAATAATCAAAATCAAAACACACTAAACTAAGAAATAAAACTAAAGCAATATCACTAAAAACTAAACAAAACCAATTATTTATAGTAACTAAAAAAATAGCTAAGTTTATGCAAAAGAAATTAAAATATAAAGTCACACTCCATAAAATCCTCATCATCCATCACTATCCTCCAAATCCACATCACCATCATCAATCATCACCATCCACCATGTCATCATCGCCAGCGCCATCATCATCATTGTCATCCTGACCATCCTCATCAGCTTCTTCATCATCCACCCCCCCTGCGAAATCAGGCCTGTCCTCAGGCCATGCTAAGTAAGCAGCAAAATCCTCCGGGGTGCGGTAAGGTTGCGGATGATGTTGCCACGCCAAGTATTGACTCTTTTGCATCTCAATTTGCACTCTATTAATAGAGTCCATTTTGAGATGCAAAGAATCCATCCTCTGAAAAAACTGGGGGGGGGGGGGTACGCTCTGGTAAAAGTCCGGCTGTGGTGGCGGCTGGTGGTCAAATGGTTGGTCGTCAGGCGGAATGTAGTAAAATGGTGGTGGAGGGTGTGGTTCCTGTGGTGGTGCAGCGGCAGGCTCAGTCTCCTTAGGTGTGAAATGGAACTGGATGTAGCTCTTGGAGATCTTCAGCAGCTTCTTGTCAGCCTGAACTTGGACACCAGCTTCACGGCATAAGCCAGTGATAAGAGAAGGAAAGCTCAAATGCTTCCGTGTCGCTGGTTTCCTCGGGTTGATATCCTCCTTCACATGATTGGCAATGATGTCCAAGATGACCTGAGCAATGTCCAGTGCGTCACCTATCAGAATGCTGTAAAGAAGGTGGCACTTCGGAACATTCAAGTCCGAAGTGTGACTATTGGGCCAAATATTTGTGAGCATAAGACCGGCCTGAAAGTTTGCCCGAAAGTTCATATCCTTCCTCTTGATGAGCCAAGGTTCCCCGTTGGGTTTGGTTGTCCAACCCTTATCGGGACGACAAATCGCACGCGCTACTCGGTCGGCGGGGAATCCTGCCTGCTGCAACCTCTGACCATAATCATCAAGGTGAGCACAATCGAAAGGCTCGCCCAGGTATCTGTTGATAGTTTGCATGCTGAATGATACCCGCTGGCCGCAGACCTTTGTTTTTCGCGCTTCGCTGTCCTCATCTTGCAATGGCCAAGCGTTCGCATAAAATTCCAGCACCAACTGTTCATCAAAGCTGGGAGCAGGACTGGCCACCCTCCCCCATGATCTTCTATCAATCTCTGTCGATAACTCCGGATACTCCCCTTGTTTTAGCTCCAATACCCTCTCCCTAAGCATGCTCCAGGTGCTAATGAGGTTGAAAATATCTCTGGCTGTGTCATTTTTCAGCACTGGTGCATGAGGTGCAGGTGGTGGTGGAGCCACAGGCTGAGAACTAGAACCAGGTTCAAGTCGGCCCCGTTTTGCAGTTTCCTTTCCACCTCGGGTTCTCAATTTAGGTGCCATCTGCAAAGAAAACAAATAATTCACTTATTAATTTGAACCATTAAACAACTTATGACCAGATATAATGCATTTTAAACCAAAAGTTTAGAAGGGTATTTCATCGAACACTTGGTGTGCATATCTTTTTTCTTTGATATTCAACAATAAAACACCCACATAATGCCTTAAAATCAATTTAGTTCATGCACAAAACATAACCTCATTGAATCCAAGTACATTAAAAAGAATCAATTCTAATGGGCATTTTATCGAACACCTTGCATGCACTATGAAACCCCAACTAAACTTTAGCATAATTTGTTCATGAATGCACCCACAACAATGTAATATACCAAGAGTAATCACAAGCCATGGAGGTTCTGCAATAATCAACAATTGAAAGCATGAAATTCTGCCCTAGTGCATGAAACAAGAGAAAGAACCAAAATGGAGAGAGAGCAATTCAGATTTTAGCATGAGAGTGAGAGATTGAGAGTTACCTTTGAAGCTTGAGGGGAGGTATGAGTGATTTGTGAGGAAGGAATGAGATTTCGAGTGAGTGTGTGAGAAGAGAACGAGAAAGCCGTATGAAGAATAAGAGAGGAAAGAGGGGATCGATCTATTTTAAAAACTGGGTCTGAGAAGACTCGCTTGAGCGAGAGATTAATTTCAATCAGACCTGAGTTACGGGTGCAGTTTCGCTGGAGCGAGTACTTACTCGCTAAAGCGAATTCGGGATTCAAAATCCTGGATTTTCTGGACCATTTTCGCTCGCTCGAACTTTATTCGCTGGAGCGATAGTGAGGTCTCGCTGGAGCGAATCATGAATTCAAAATCCCCAACTTCCTGAGATGTTTTCGCTGGAGCGAGTGTTTACTCGCTTGAGAGAAAACTTTTTTTTTCTTTTTTTTTTCCACAGCTCTAACTAACTGCACAACTCAGAACCACTAAAAAAAATAGAAATGCAGATAAGCAGAAAATAAATCAAAGTAATAAGTGAAAACATCCAGTCTGGGTTGCCTCCCAACAGCGCTTGTTTAACGTCATTAGCTCGACGCCTGCTCAATGTTATGCCTCTGTCAAGTGAACAATGGTGGTGACATTGTCAATGTCACCTCCCAAGTAATGCTTCAACCTTTTCCCATTAACAGTGAATTGCCTGCCTGTGCCTGGATCTGCTATCTCAATAGCTTCATAGGGCTTTAATTCTCTAACAACAAATGGACCAGACCATTTTGATTTCAACTTTCCAGGGAATAACTTCAACCTGGAATTGAACAATAACACAGATTGGCCTTGTTGGAATTCTCTTTTAATGATCTTCCTGTCATGGTAGGCCTTGGCCTTGGCTTTGTATACTTTTGAAGACTCATAGGCATTGTTGCGCATTTCCTCCAACTCATGCAACTGCAATTTTCTCTTTACACACGCAGCTGCATCATCCGTGTTAAAGAACTTCAAAGCCCAAAATGCTCTATGTTCCAGCTCCACAGGCAGATGACATGCCTTGCCATAGACAAGCTGGAAAGGGGATAAACCTGTTGGTGATTTGTATGCAGTCATGTAGGCCCAAAGTGCATCATCTAACTTTTGAGACCAATCCTTCCTTGAGAGTGAGACAGTATTCTCAAGGATTCTTTTGATTTCCCTATTTGAGACTTCCGCTTGACCATTGGTTTGTGGATGATAGGGTGTTGTAACCTTGTGTCTGACACCATAGTGCTGCAAAGTCTTCTTGAGCTGATTGTTGCAAAAATGTGATCCTCCATCACTGATAAGGACTCTAGGAGTGCCAAATCTACAAAATATGTTCTTCTTGAGGAACCGGATCACAGTTTTGGCATCGGCCTTTTGTGCGGCCATAGCTTCAACCAATTTTGAGACATAATCCACCGCCACTAAGATATACTCGTTTGAAAATGAACTTGGTAGTGGACCAACAAAATCAATTCCCCAACAATCAAAAACTTCAATTTCTAGAATGCTATTTAGGGGCATTCCATTCCTTTTTGATATTCCTCCGGCTCTTTGGCAATTGTTGCATTGTTGCACATGAAGGTGAGCATCCTTGAAAAGTGATGGCCAATAAAAGCCGGATTGAAGGACTTTGGCAGCAGTCCTTTCTCCATTGAAATGTCCACCATAAGGAGAATTGTGACAATGCCACAAGATGCTCTTAGCTTCATCTGATGTTACACATCTTATCAATAAGCCATCAACTCCTATTTTGAAGAGGTGAGGGTCATCCCAAACATAATGATTTGCATCTCTAAAGAATTTCTTCCTTTGATGCCAATTTAAATCATCAGGAATGACACCTGCAGCTTTGAAGTTTGCCATGTCAGCAAACCATGGCCTCTCCTGTACCAGTAACAGCCTTTCATCAGGGAATTGCTCTTGAATTTCTTTCTCTTTTACTGTGACTTCCCTGTTAATCAATCTTGAAAGGTGGTCAGCAACAAAATTTTCGCTGCTCTTCTTGTCTTTGATGGTTAAATCGAATTCTTGCAATAACAATCCCCAACGAATGAGTCCGGGTTTAGAATCTGGTTTAGCCAACAAATACTTAATGGCAGCGTGATCAGTATAAACAATGACCTTAGAACCAATCAAGTAAGATCTAAATTTTTCCAAGGCATACACAATTGCTAGCAACTCTTTTTCAGTAGTTGCATATTTGATTTGTGCTTCATTCAAAACCCTGCTAGCATAGTGTATTGCATAGAAAACTTTAGACTTACGCTGTCCTAGCACGGCCCCGACTGCATAGTCACTAGCATCACACATGAGTTCAAATTCAAGATGCCAGTCGGGTGCAACAATCACAGGAGCTAAAATTAGCTTTTGTTTCAAAAGATTAAATGCATGTAAACAATCAGAATCAAAATGAAATACCACATCTTTACCAAGCAAATTACTAAGGGGTTTGGCAATCTTTGAGAAGTCTTTGATGAACCGCCTATAGAAACCTGCATGGCCAAGGAAACTCCTGATTCCCTTGACATAGGTTGGTGGAGGCAGCTTCTCAATGACTTCCACTTTTGCTTTGTCAAATTCAATCCCCTTAGATGAAATTCTGTGGCCAAGCACAATTCCTTCTATCACCATAAAGTGGCATTTTTCCCAATTTAAGACCAAATTTGTATCCACACACCGCTTCAGTATGGTGTCCAAATTCTCTAAGCAATGATCAAATGATTGTCCAAAGACGGAGAAGTCATCCATGAACACCTCAATGCACTGCTCCACAAGATCTACAAAGATGGCAAGCATACACCTCTGAAAAGTAGCCGGTGCATTACACAATCCAAAAGGCATCTTCCTATAAGCGAACACACCAAAAGAACATGTGAAAGCCGTCTTTTCCTGGTCATCTGGATCTACAACAATCTGATTGTATCCTGAGTAACCATCCAAAAAGCAATAGTAAGCCTGTCCAGCCAGTCTCTCCAACATTTGATCCATGAAGGGCAATGGGAAGTGATCCTTTCTGGTAGCCTGGTTGAGCTTCCGGTAGTCTATACACATCCGCCAACCTGTGACTGTCCTAGTGGGAATCAATTCATTCTTTTCATTCCTGATCACAGTCATCCCACCTTTCTTTGGTACCACCTGGACTGGGCTTACCCAAGCACTGTCAGATATCGGATAAATCATTCCTGCTTCCAAAAGCTTCATGACCTCTTTCTTGACCACCTCTTTCATAGTTGGATTCAGTCTTCACTGAGGTTGGGCTACAGGCTTGAAATCCTGCTCCATATGAATCTTGTGCATGCAATAGGATGGACTAATACCCTTGAGATCGGATAAAGTCCAGCCAATAGCACCCTCATTTGCTTTTAGAACTGAAATCAGTTTTGCTTCTTCAAGAGTGGACAAGGAACTACTAATAACAACAGGTTTGCTGCCTTCATCAAAAAGGAATACATATTTCAAGTGTGAAGGTAAAGCTTTCAATTCCAATTTCTGATCTTCGGTTTTGAGATCCTGTGGTAGCTTTTTCAAGTTGAGCTTCTTGTGACAAAAGCTCTTTTGAAGCATCTAAATCCTTGAGGCATTCATCAATTTTCTTCTCTTCCTCGTCATTTAGATCATCACAAGCATCAATTAAAGCTTTCTCTAACGGAGTTGCTTTGAACAATTGTTTCCTTGCCGAAAGAGAAACTTCATCAATAACATCCATGCGGTAACATTGTTGCTTATCTTTTGGATGGTTCATTGCTTCAAACACATCAAAGTTGATCTCATCATTTTGGACCCTCATCTTCAGCTTGCCCTCATCAACATCAATAATGACCTTAGCTGTTTTCATGAATGACCTTCCAAGAATGAGTGGTACTTCCGCATCTTCCTCAATATCCATGACAACAAAGTCCACGGGAAATACAAATTTATCAACTTTTACCAACACATCTTCAGCAACACCATAGGGGAATTTCAAAGACCTGTCAGCCAACTGCAATGTCATTCTTGTAGGACGAACCTCCAAGCTACCAATCCTCTTGAGCATAGCTAAAGGCATCAAATTAATACTTGCCCCAAGATCAAGCAATGCCTTACCCACTGGCAAGGTACTGATGGTCACAGGAATAGTGAAACTACCAGGATCTGTGGATTTCTGAGGCATAGACTTCTGGATAAGGGCACTACATCCTGCTTCAAGTTCCACTGTTTCCTCTGGAAATCTTCTCTTTTTGGTGAGGAGCTCTTTCATAAATTTTGCATAAGTAGGCATTTGCTCCATCGCCTCCATGAAAGGAATGTTAATCTGCAGTCTTTTGAAGATATCCATGAATCTTGCATATTGCCTCTCTGTATCTCTCTTTGAAGGATTTTTGGGGTAAGGGACATTTTTCAATTGAGGAACACTATCCCCCTCCTTCTTCCTCTCATGGTCATTCTTTTTGTTCTCCCTTTGTTTTTCAATCTCTTTTTCTTTCTCGCTCTCTTGCTCTTTCTGTTGTTCATTCTCTCTTTGTTTTTCCCTCTCAACACTCTCATCATGCAAAAAATCTCCTATCCCTTTGCCAATTTCTTTACCACTCCTGGTGGTGATAGACTTGCAATGCTCCTTTGGGTTGGTTTGAGTATTGGCTGAAAATTGGGCTTGATTCTGATTTTGCTCCGCCAGTTGCTTTACCAATTGTCCCATCTGAGTCTCCAAATCCCTTATTGAAGCATCAGTGTTCTTCTGATTTGCCATTGAAGCTTGCATGAATTTCTCAAAAGTTTCCTCTAACTTGGATGTTTTATCTTGAGCAGGAGGATAACTTTGTTGAAATGAAGGTTGTTGTTGAAACTGTTGGTAAGGTATTTGTTGCAGAAATTGTTGCTGATGATATTGAGGTTGATAAGGAAATTGCTGCTGAAATGGTTGCTGGAAATGAGATTGTTGTTGGAAGTGAGGTTGTTGTTGAAAAGGAGGTTGTCTGCTAGAAGATCCCTCTTGCTTCAACCCATAATTCTGATTCTGATTAGATCTTCATCCCTGCTGAAAATTACCACTTGGTGCATTATTGGAAGGGTCGCCTTGTCGACCTTGATTGTTTACAAATTGAACATCTTCCAATTGAAAAGTACCAGGTTGAGAACAATCACCAGTAGGATGATCACCTCCACAGAATTCACATTTAGGTACTTGTGGTGCAAGATTGGAATTAACTGCATTCAACTGCTGAGGAAGCTTTGTGATCTGTGTTGTGAGAGCTTCAATCTGTTTAGTTAGGAGCTTGTTCTATGCCAGAATTGCATCAGAAGTAGCA
Organism: Crotalaria pallida; assembly: GCA_037953625.1. Taxonomy (NCBI): domain Eukaryota; kingdom Viridiplantae; phylum Streptophyta; class Magnoliopsida; order Fabales; family Fabaceae; genus Crotalaria; species Crotalaria pallida. The sequence continues at coordinate 149,036,419 of CM075651.1, read as the reverse complement.
AGTTCCATAATACCTTTCTTTTGAGCTGCTCTCCTATTGTGATGAGCTTGCCGATCTGTAACAGACAGAGAATCAATAATCAAAGTGGCCCTGTCAGCATCCACAGACATGATTGTTCCCCCAGCTGCCGCATCAACTATCATTTTAGAATCAGGCCTCAGACCATTGCAAAATATGTTCAGTTGATCAACATCCTCAAAACCATGGTTCGGGCACTTTCTGAGCAAAGACTTGAACCTTTCCCATGCTTCATAGAATGACTCCTCTGAACCTTGTCTTAATGAAGAAATATCTGCCTTGGCACTGGGTAAACCTGGTTGGTGGAAAGAATCGGATCAAGAACTTTTCCTCAACATCTTCCCAGCTTGCCAAACTGTGATTCGGATGAGAAGTTAGCCACTCCTTTGCTTCCCTAATTAATGAAAAGGGAAACAATTTCAGATAAGCCGCTTCTTCACTACAACAGAATAGCTAAAAGATCCCGGTTCCGCATGCCTATTGATCCCGGTTCCGAACTGGGATTGTATCCCCTGGTATAACAAGTCTGATTCTTATGATCCCAGTTGTTTTAGAAAACACGGAACCGGGATCAATAAAAAACAAGGAACCGGGATCAATAAAAAACAAGGAACCGGGATCAATAGCATATATGATCACTGTTGAGTTTTTTAAAATGAACCGGGATCTTTAGTATATATGATCACTGTTGAGTTTTTAAATCAACCGGGATCTTTAGTATATATGATCACTGTTGAGATTTTTAAAATGAACCGTGATCTTTAGTGTGTATATATATATATATATATATATATTTAATTTATAATATTTGCTATTTAGTATATATATATATTTTAATTTATAATATTTTCTATATCCATATATTTAAATAAATTGTCAACATTTTTTTTTAACAAATAAATGCCATAATTATATACATTAGAAACGTGAATGTCAATACACATTTAAGATAGATAACTCCCAAATCAAAACAAATGACTCCATACATACAAAAGGCTAAACAAGCTCGATCATATAGATGCTATATATTCACATTCAAAAATATATATAGTGCCCTAAATTCAAAACTAAGCTAAGGTAACTCGTCAAGAACATATGTTGTCCATTCATCCTTGACTTCATTCAGCAACTAACACTAAAATCTTAAAATTTACACCATCAAAACTCCTACCAACACACTAACCACATCAACAACAACGGCGGTAATCTTGAATCATTTGCATTATCCTTAGTACCTACGGGGAAACACTGATTCACCACTGCTTTATACTCTCCTTCATCGTTCTCATTTTTCAACCCATTCAGCTTTTCATCGTCATCTTTTATGACTTCTTGAAATGAAAAAATTGTGAAGCCAAATAACAAAACGTAACCAGTATAAAAGTGCTATAAAATATTTAACATGTCATCCATAGAATTTACATACAACTATCAACTTATACTACTAACAATGGTAGAACATAATATAGAAATGGAACCTCCCAGTTAATCTTACACTATATTTGATTGAAATGAAGTTAAAAAAAAGTAAGGATCTTGACAAACCTTCCTTGTTAATGAAAGAAGAAAGCAACCAGTTAATGCCTCTTGGTCCAATAACAAAACCAACAAGATTTGCCACCTGTCCAGCAAAGTATCGTGGTCAAAAGGCATCAGGCTCAATATCCTAACATGGTACTCAAATTATAAATTGACTATAATTTGGCTTCATAAATTGACTATAATTTGGCTATAATTTGGCTTCATCAGCAAAGTATCGTAGTCAAAAGGCATCAGGCTCAAAATCCTAACATGGTACTGATCAAATTATAAATTGACTATAATTTGGCTTCATAAAATAACGTAATAATTCTCTCTAACTTTTAATTAAAGAAATAAAAAACTTTCTAAAGCTAGGATGTCTACAACTTCCTTTTACACGGATAATTCAGACAGAACGCCTTAGCAAGTCATGCAAATTAAGCTCGTTGATCTTGGCAGCAAGTATGAAGTCATTCTCTGTCAGCCCACCTACATGAACATAGATCACTTTGAAGAATGCTCATATATGGATATATAAACAAATGAAGAAGGAAGTATTAAGTTAATTTGGGAAGAAGTTAAACACAGTTGGAAAGCACCATGATACTGGTCCAAGCTTGACCGGTAAAGTAAATCACTGATAGTCATCAAATACTCCAACTGTCAGTGATTAGCCGTCTACATATAGGAGTATGGTTAACCTATATCAGTAAAATGCAATGTACTACTCTTACAAATGCAAATTAATTGAACAAGTATCTAGACCGAAAAATTTGTTAATATGCACGTACATTTTAGGAATGACACCTGCAGCTTTGCTGAACTATTCAATGAACATCACTCAAGCTCTATAACTTAAGACTAGAAAAGTTTAAATAAAAAGACATATGACATATTCAAATTTATGTTACCATATAACTTCTCACTTTCTAAGTTCTAACTTTTTATTTCTTATTCAAATTCTAAAAAAATTATAAGAAAATTTTTATTCCAAGCAACTTAGAAGTATAAGATATACTTCCAAAAAGAAAATATCCAATGACAAGAACACAACAAAGAACAAGCCAAACGACACCAGCACCCCAAGGAACTAAATCAAAAAACAATCTATTAAAGCCCAAACTACTATTGCTTTGAACCAGAAGGTAACCCTGCACCCCACAGCATACTAAAGCTGCAAAAAACCAAAATAACAGGAGAAACCCACAGTTCTTTAAATGATGCAAACAAGGAAACCGAGACAGCAAAAGGCAATGGACCAGAAACCATGACAGCCGAATGAAATGCAGATGAAATTCAAATTAAAATTACTCTATGGTTTATGTGAAAGATTCATGTGAGCAAGTAAACCAAGGCAGTCCCGCTTCATAAAACATTTGACAATATTAGTGATTATATCTTAACTAAGGCAGTCTAATATAATAATAATAATGAGGTATATTGTAATGTATGATAGTGAAAGAGTTTATCATTAAATGGGAACTTGATGCAGCAAAACTCAAACCAGAATAAAGAGTGATGAAACCACCCATCAACAATCATAAACCAGTAAAACTCACACCAGCAACACTACTATACAACAACACTCATAAACCAGAAACACTCATTAACCAGTAACACTGAGCAATAGACATAGACAAAATCAAACCCAACCTGCATATTAACCATAAATCAACCCTATAATTGAACCCCAAATTAATTAAAACCAGAATGGAAAAAACCCCAAATTCAACATAACCATAAATCAATGACATATTTTCCATATTGCAACACTAGAAAATGATCAAGAAGATCAGGAGCTTTCTGCTATTTCTTTCCACCACATTGTTGCTTCAATTTTGTTAAAATACTTCTCTCATGGTCATCATTGGCACTCTTATCAAAAAGAAGCCTTCATGCAAGCTTCTTCCTAAAGGCAGCAAATAAAAAAACCTACATTGGTATTCTTTTCAAAGCATCATATACACAAACAAAAAATACCATAACACCCCCTGCTCTCCCCATCATTTCTACATAAATTAATCTCTGCTTTGAACTCTTTCAATATACTAATTACCAACACACATTCAATAAATTTACATCTTCTAATAAATTTCAACTTTTCAAAACATTGAATGCTAATCAGAATAAAGGCCTGCCGAGCCAATCTTGTATATTTTCAATTCAAAAGCTTGGATAAGAATGATTAGAACAATTTGATTATAAAGAAACAAAAAATCTAATTCTTATAATCAACCAAGAAATAATAGCTATCGATTATCATGAAATAGTTGCCAATGTACATCGTCACCAGAAATTGGTAAAAATATGAATATAAAAGCATAAGAGAAGCAATATCAAACCCTCTCTTTGGCCAAGATATTAAACATAATAATCATCACTCAAAACTTCCTCCTCTTTTATTTTACCTATAGAATTCAGCAAACAAATCTTTGTCACTAATATAAGCAAGTAGCTTGACCACCTGCAAATTTACAAAACAAAGCCCAAACTTAAGAGTCAAAACACATTTATCAGGTCAATATAAGTATATGGAACATCAAGAAAGATGTAGACCTTTTCCAGGGTTTCTTCGATTGCTTCATCAACATATCTAGTTTCGTAAGGTGACATGTTAGCACCCCACATCCCCTTCTGTAAACTCTTCCACTCATCCTTTCCACACTGACACCATCCAAGTGAATTATTCCTGCAAGTGACAATCTCGTAAAACTTCCAGAAGTTGGAATGAATTTACTTACCTGTGGAAACAAACTTGAATTCTGTTATGCAACCTCTCCGGGATGGCAGCAGAGGGAGCCAAAGTAACGTGGAACGAGCTCGCGTAGCTCCCGAGTTTCAATTTGGAAATACCGGAGATGCGAACACGCTTGCATCCTATGATGTCTTTAACACCACCACCTTCAGAGGATAGTTTATCACTTTAACACCTTCTTCCCTGTAACCCTCGCAGCAGCACAGTAATTGGGGACACCACCAGAAGAAGGATTAGGGTTTTGATTCATCAAATTAGGGTTCATTTTCTGATTTCCAACCTTCCCAGCATACACCTTAGACACAGGTTGAGGTTGCGGTATGTTGAAACCTGTTGGAATTCTAATCCTAAACCCACCACTGCCACGATCACTATTACCACCAACACCACCGTGACTACCACCAAAACCGTTCCTATACAATTTGTTCAAGCTTCTGGTGGTGGATCCATACGCGTGGCCGTGGCCGTTTTTGATCTCTTGGTAGAGATCTCGATCTTCGTCATCATCGTCGTTGTCACGGTCAACGGTGCCGTCGTGGCTGTCGGAGTCGTTCTTGTCGGGTTTGGGAGGGTCAGGACCCTTTTCCATGGAATCCATGAGCTTGAAGTGGACCCAGGAGGAGTTGAATCTGGATACAGGGAGGGAGCGAGCGCGTTGACGGCACTGGACAAGGATCTTGGAAGGGGAGGCGTTGGGATAGCGGGCGAAGACGGCGTCGGCGACCTCTTGCCAGTGGGTGGCCTTGAGATTGCCGCGGCCGAGGGAGTACCACTTGTCGCGGTAGGAGTCGATGAGGGCAAGGGTCTCATCGGGGGACCAGTAGGGAGGAGGGAGGCGGCGGGAGGAGGAGGGTGGTGGTTGGACGGCGAAGGCAAGGGGGAGGGCGGAGGGTGGATCTAGAGGAGGAGGGGTAGGGGTGGAGTGAACAAGGGAAGATGGGGAAGCCATGGAGGAGAGGGAGAAAGAAGTGTTGAAGGGGAGACATCCAGAACCGGGTTTTTATTGATCCCGGTTCCGTGTTTTTATTATTCATCCCAGTTGAAGTAAAACAACGGGATAAATAAGGTTTGTATGATTTTAAATTTTAAAAAAATAAAAAATTATATATGTTATAACATTGATCCTGGTTCCGTGTTTTTTATAACCGGGATCAATAAATTAATGGTATTTTTTAACTATCATTTGTCTATTAATCCCAGTTCCGGAACAGAACCGGGATTAATATCTGGCTACTTTTTTGCAATTCTGTAGTAGTGCTTGTTCCTCTTCAGAAAAGCCCATTGTTCCACATAGCTCATAAAAGGTTGATAAATGATTGTAAGGGTCTTCGTGATCTAAGCCAGCAAATGGTTTCCCACTTATCAAGTTAAGATAATGCCCTTTGATTTCAACACCCCTATATGCCTGTGGTATGACAATGCTTGAAAAGTGTCTTGGTTCTTGTCCTTGATGCATATTATAATCACCAAGTGTTCTCCTCACAGGAGGATTTACACCTCTTCCATCATTATCTCTTCCTGCCATATCTTTAGGGTCACCAGTTGAGAATGTTTCAAATTGACTATCTAAAGAGCTTGTACTTCCTTGTTGAGACCTTCATCTTTCTTCTCTTGTTTTTCTTCTATTTTCCCTAGCTGTCTTTTCAATCTCTTGGTCAAATTCCAAATTTTCAATATCCACCTTACCTCGCAATAACATAAATTGAAAAGCACTTGGACACAGATCAAAACAAGGTGAGTATAAAAATAACTAACAATTATTCACAAAAATAATGATAATGTTACAATTGCTTAAAAAGCTAATGTTCAATAATAAATAAAATTAGCACTGCCTCCCCGGCAACGGCTCCAAAATACTTGATGCCGCCCGGATTAAACTCCGAGGCAAACACCTTGTAGATAGAGAAAGTGAGTATCGAACCACAGGGAGGATGGCTATTCCTATTTATCCTTTACTAATTAGCCTTGTTAAGCATATGTACAAAATATTGAGTTTGTGTTTGTTGGGTGAATGTGTACATTTGTGAAAGCAATAAAATAACTAAAAGTGAAAATGACAATAAAACTGAGAATAAACCGGTAGAGAAGCTGGGATTGAACCTTCCCTATCGCACTCGTAGGTATTTTGGTGACCTGTATAACTATTCATTTATATTGTCATTGATGCAATGCACAAAAGTCATTTAAACCAATTCCTTGAGAATAAAATACTAAGTTCATTCTTCATAAATATCAATTCCTTGAATATTTAGAAAAACACCCAGCTCTAAGATCAAGCATTCATAAGCAATTGATACCCTGTCATCTATTCCTAGAGTAACAACATATCAAGTAACTTTACCCATTTCAGAATCAAAACAATACTTTCCAGTCAGAGTTAATAATCAAAATTATGCAACTATTGATCAAATAATCACATACATTAAGCATAGAGTAAAGCTACCAACAACTACATAGATGAATAGAAAATACAATTACATCACCAAATCCATGAGTTTGATGGTGGATTCAATCCCAAATGAGGAGATTAGCCACCCATGCTACAAATAATCATGAAAGAACACATGAGATCCTTGTGAAAATGATGGGAAGAAGTGTTTTCCTCACTGTTTCTCTCTCTAAAAGTCGTGGGTCACAGCCTCTCTCTCTATACCTCTTCTCCCCCCTTTTTACATATCAGAAAACCTAATTTATGAAGTGCAGACGACACATTTTCGCTCGAGCGAAAATCACTCGCTCAAGCGAAAATGCTTCAGTAAGTCAGAGGTTTGGGCTTCAGTGTCTCGCTCAAGCGAGAAAGGCTCGCTCGAGCGAGTGTCCTGCATCTGAAAGCTGCTCGTTTTCTTCCAATTTTGCCCTCCAGCTTCATCAGAATCCACGGTGTTTCCCTTTTCTGACATTTTACTCTTTTGCCCTTCTCCACTTCCTAAATCTTATCAAATTTCCTGAAATGGATAAAAATTTGGGATTAAAACACATCAACTCACACAAACTATAATATTTACACATGAGGACAATATATTCACAAATTGGAGAGTTTCAATAATATTTTCACACAATAAGCACAATAAATGCCAAAGTTCCCATGCATCAACACTAAAAATTGGCACTTATCAATGTGATTGAAGGAATGTGGGGCAGAACATGACTCAAATCATCACGAGAGACACAAAGAAACGTGTTATCTTCCTTGACCAACACAAAAACACCATGAAGATTCTAGTTCTCTACGAACCCTTCTTCAATCCAATAACGCAGCAAAGCAACAAAAAGAAAAATAACGAAAAAAAGAGGAAAAAAAACACAGCCACGATCGAATCCAGAAGCACTCAATCCCATTCACGGCGAACCGCCACCACGACCGTTGTGACAACTCCTGTCAGCATTCATTTCGTTGTCGTTGTCCTTCCTGATGAACTGGACCCGTGTCTGCATTCTGTCCACACGCTCCATCGTCGTGACATGGAGGATGATAACTAGGGAAGATCGAAGTGAGGAGAAGGATCAGATCGGTAACGGAGAGAGGCTCGCTCACTAGATCGGTGATTGATCTGAAGTGCTAGACCGGTGATGAAGGAGCATTCGTTCTCTAGACCGGAGATGGATCCACACACCACTACAAACTCGAGTTATCGGACCGGTAGGCCGTCGTACCTTCTGCCACCAGTTCAGTGTTGTCGTCCTCCTATGCCTCATATTAGCATGTTTGGTTTACATTCCGGAAATCAATTCTGACCCCAAAATCACGTTGGAGCAGAAGCAATTGTTAGTAGCGTTGGCATTCCATAATTGATTCTTGACTAACTCACCGCAGAACCAAACATGCACTATATCATGAACAAGAGTCGTTGCTCCTAGGTCACAAAAAGGAAAAAAAATGAAAGGTGGAATATGGGCCTCAATTTTAGAGACCCATTAACTCAACCGTGGCTATTGCTCACAAGAAAAAGAAAAAAATGCCAATTATTATCAATGCTTCATCACTCAATAGGGAAGAAAATTTCTATTATTATTCTTATTATCTTATGAATACATATGCATTATTCATATATCATTATATCATGGCATAACATTTAATTTGTTCATAAATCAATATATTTGAGAACGTGGGAAGGGGGCTTGAGACTAGTAGTCTTGGGTTCAATTCCCAGGACACTCCGCTGGGAGAGGCACGGGACGCGACCTCGTGCAGGATTAGTCTCAAGAGTTTCCTAGTATTAAGGATGCTCTTGAAGATACCTGTGGTACTGGCCAAAGAATACATACCCAAAAAAATCAATATATTTGATTGGGGTTACATATGCGCATGGAAAAAGTAACATAACATTTTCTATTTCCGCATGCATTACTCATATATAATTAATGGCAAATTATCTTTTATGCTTTTGTTAATTAATGTATCATTACACATCCTTTATTATTTTTGTCCCAATTTTATATAATTATTTGTTGTACAACTGCCAATAATTATCATTATTGTTATTTAAATTGTCAAGTTAGTGACAATCACTAATACCTATTTTTGTACATAATGAAAGGTACAAATACGATGACTCAATTTACTCAGGACCAGTCTAAAAATGACTCCGAAATTTTCGTCAATGGACAATAAGTTTTTCAAGAGGATAATAAAAAATATCTCGCATCACGATTATTTTAGGCCATGAGGTTTCCTGAATGTACCACCCCTTAATTCGACTAGCCATCGATTTAGTAGCGGTTAGAGAGATACATGATTTTTTACGATCACTATCTCGAGATTATTCTACGCGGACATAACTTTGATATTTTCTTCAATATTCCACATGTTTCCAAAGATGAGGAACACGTTGCTATATTCCCTTATCTGGACTCATTTGTTGATGGCGAGGAACCTTGTGTCGAGTTTCCCTATTTGCTTTTGGGTTTAGAATGAGAAGAATTTCATGTAGAATTCCCCTTCCTGGACTTTTGCCAAGTGTGAGGAACCCTCAATTGGGCTTCCCCCTTAGGTCTTGCATTTGGCAAGTAGGAATCTTCATGCTAGATTTCTTTCTTCGAACTCACTAGACGACTCGAGAAACCTTGCACCGAGTTCCCCCTTCAAACTCTGGTTTTGGATAGGGAGAATATTGTATTGTTTTCCCTCCTTTCAAATCAGTTGTAAGATTTGTAGAATAATCTCTTAGGGGTTAACGATCCGTTTCATAGTGACGAAACAACGCTCATGTTTGTCTTTCTTATACATACCTCAGCGCTCCTCCTTATGTCACAACACCAAGTTGGGGGACTACTGTTATGGATCAGTTCCACGGACCAATAAGAACCGGTACCACGGACCAATAAGTGCCGGTATCACATACCAACAAGCATCAATCCGGTATACCAGTAATTCGGCATCAATAGCTAATCAGTGTGTAACCGTTGTAACGGTTAGTTATTATTGGTGCTCATGATGGCATTCATAGAGACGTTACACTTGCCGCCTTAACACATGCCTCATCATTGCCCATCAAGACCATTCATGAAAGGTATCAATGTCTCATATCCTTCACCCTATAAATAATATAGTGGCCAAAAGGTATGAATCGAACTCTCCCAACTCTCTAATTTCACACGGCACACACATCACCCCAAATATTTCGACTTGGTGACGGAGTTCTCTAACCGAGAACTCGTTATCATCGTCGTACATCAACAAAACTGGCTTGCCGGCACATGTGGGATAACACCCCACAACAAGTTGTTTTAAGAAATAATGTTATCGATGAGTGATGCATTGTCCTACAGGGAATAGTCAGATAGGTATCTTGAATTCTCAATTGATTCATGAAGTTATTTTTAAAAAAATAAAATCATATTTTAAATAGACTCTAATTAATTATCATGGTGTTGGATGAGAAAAAATGAGAAGTTGTTTACCAAAAAAAATAGAAAAAATGAGAAGTTGAAGATGATTATATGGGTTAAGGATGAGAGGTTGATGATGATGAGTGTAAGTAATGATAATTGGCTAAATATCAAGTTTTTAGGATTGAGTGTAAATAATATGATTGATGTGTGAGTATTAGATATATGGGTGTAAGTAGTAGCATAAGGGTAATATTGATATATAAGTGCAAAAAATTATAAAACCCGAGTGTGAGTAGTAATAAAGCGGGTATTAATAACATTTCCCAAAAATGTTTTGTCTATTTTTGAAAGGTTTTGTTAACAAGTGTCTTACGAATGAGAGATTATTGCATGGTCCAATATCAATGATTCCGATCCGATTCCATCCAGATCATTGATTTGAAAGATTTTTATGCAGGATTCTTTTAGAATATTCCAAATCAAGATCCAGATAGAATTAGGACCATTAGTCCTGGACCATGTGATAATTTTTCTGTAAAGACCCTTGTTAAGTTTATTGGAAATAAAGACATAATCATAAGCTCACCATATTTCACTTCTGAGAAATTTCAAAAAACAATTTTCAACAATATTTAACTACATTTAAATACTTAATTGCACTTGTTAATATTTCTATTTTTTTTAATATTCTTAAGTTATTGGTGCCTTATCTTTTTCATTTAATACTTGCTTTATTTTGTATTAAGATAACGTATTAGGATGATGTAGCAAATCACAAGGCTCTTCAAACTTCATGTTTGATGACTTAAAATTTATAGTTCATTATTTAAACAGTTGATAATTTAAGAAGAAAGCATCAAATAAGACTCAACACAGTTGTTAGATGACTGGATTTTGGATTCTTTAAGCATGATGTCAGATGTTTAATTCATGTTGTGGACATAGAAAAGACTTTGTTGATAGAGGTAAAATTTGATGATCTCTACGCCTCGAAAAATATTAGTTTTCGGCTATCGATCGGAGGATATCCTTGATGCCCAAAAAAAAAAATTGAAGAGAAAAGCTTGTGATTTTTCTCTACTGCTCATCGGAGAATGGGAATATATCACAATTCACATCCGTTATTGAGGTTTCACGACAATAAAGAAAATAAAAAAATAACTCACAACTAGCTACGAAACAAATTTTGTGTCTATAAATATTAATTAATTTAATTTGAATGCCTAAATTACGTATCAAACATTGAGAATTAAATATAAAGTAAATGAAATATTGGTTTCAAGAGTATTGATAATAAAATATAAATTAAATTATACCTTAACAATTTTTTTATATTCGATACCAGAAACATATATATCTAATAATTCATTCATGTTTATATAGATAATGTTATGCTACCAACGAGATCCATCACATTTGACAGATAATTGAGAGTCTGAGACCTTTAATATAAAGATAGGGGATTAGTCTTTGATTTTCATTTTCATTTCTCAAGTTGTATGTGTATTGTAGTCCACAGTTCACTTTAATAACCTCTATGTGGATAAATATTCATGCGTTGATTGCAAAATAAAGTGTGTTGGCACATGACAATTGTACCGTGTAAAGATAAAACAAGAGTTTTACTTTTTTTAACCCCTTTGTTTACTCACTAGCTCCCATTTTTTTCCGCCTTATAGAAGGCGGAAGTACATTTTTCCGCCTTATACAAGGCGGTAGTGTAAAATTATCATATTTTTTCGCATTATACAAAGCGGACGAGCAAAATTATCATTTTTCCGCCTAGAAAGAGTCGGAAAAAACTGATAATTTACACTACCGCCTTGTATAAGGCGGAAAAATGTACTACCGTCTTGTATAAGGCGGAAAAAATGGGGGCCGGTGAGTAAACAACGGGATTCAAAAAGTAAAACTCTAAAACAAAATGGAAACAGTGGAGAAAGTGGAGGGAAAAAAAATGAAAGAGAAAACAATAGAGTAAATCATAGCTCACATTCGTTGCTCCTGGAGAATAGGAGAATATATAGCAAGAGAAACCGTTAGCAACATAAACCGTTAATAGGATACTATAACTAATAATAATAGAAATGCCACCTCACATATACATTAGAACCACATGGTTGGAACATGTTAACTATTTTCTCCTGCACATACTTTGCTTTTGTCGTCATTCATTCCTATATGCATAAACGTACATACAAATAATTTATGCAATTAAAGAAAGCTAAGCTTGGGTCCTTCTTTAATTTGTTAGTAGTTATTAATGCACGAAAAGGTTGAGAAGGAGAAATAACCACAACATACACAAGAGAATAAAACTATTGTATGTGGAAGTGATAGGGAGGATTGACGATGAGTTATGAGATTGATAAATGTTACCAGCACAATGTGCTTAATCCAGGAGGCTTTTGGCAAACCGATAATGTTATAAGATTGGAGCTCCCTACTCTCGCCTTGCAACTAATTTTTGTTGTAGTTTTGTCTCGTGTGTACTTCTGGGTCTTCAAACCCTTCCATCAGTCTCCCGTCATTGCATACATCTCAGTAAGTGAATAAATATACGAATCATTTTGTTTAGTCAAAAACTAATGATTTCGTACTTCAAGTTATTTTCGGAATTCAGTTTCATACCAAAAAAAAATTTCTTTTCAATTTGATCCTAAAAGTTTTTTTGGTTTTAATTTGATCATGAAATCTTTTTTTTATTTCAATTAGGTCCTAAAATCTTTTTTTAATGGTACGATTTATAAAAATTGAGAAATACATTTTGTAAATTTTTTCATTATGAAGTTTAAACTCAATAATTCCAAGTTTATTATGAATTTTGGTTGTAAATTGATAGACTTACGAGGAAAAAAAACCACTAAAACCAAAATTAAAAAAGTCTCTTAGGACCAAATTAAAAAAATAAAAAAAAAACTTTTAAGATAAAGCAAAATCCTAAAATAACCGAAGGACAAAACCATTAGTTTTCGCTACAAAAAAGTGTTTTAGCAATTCAAAAATTGTCGCAAATATGAAATTTTGTCACTAAAATTGGCATTGCAAACCAGTTTTTTATTCCGTAAGGGGTCGCTAAATTTGGGAGCTATTACCGAAATGCTATGCAATAGCGACGCTTTGTTCTGTCACTAGTTCAGTCGCTTAAAGAATCTGTTTTACTGATATTTCCCCCAGCACATTCGTTACTATTTTTTTTTTTTTCCGAACCATAGAATTTCCGGCTGCCGATATCCAAAATATAATTAGCAACATTACAATAAAACAAAATCACTAAATAATCCAAAATCAAATAAGCACAGCAATTTGCAAGATTACAAAACTCATTATTAACCCGGTTTACAATAAACTTTATATGTATTGGGAATTTCTACAACTTCGGTTCTCGATTTTATATATAATACCGCCTTCATTTAAGTTCATGTCCATGGACCAAATCTATTCTCTCATACTTTATGATAGGAATGCCAATTATACCGGATTCACGGGTACCCGTTGGTAATACCCGCAACGGATCAAATCTAGATATGCAAATTTGGGCCCGTTGAGCGATAAGAACGAATTTTTTAAGGCCTGTTATTAAAATGGGACGGGTCCAAGTGAGGGTAACCCAAACCCTTGGGTACTTGGATCCACTAGTTAAATTACAAATATTTTTTTTATATATATATATATTATAATATGAGGTGTATTTTTCACTTTTGTTCAGTTTTTTGTCATTTTGTTTAGTGTTGCTCACTTTTATCGTTTTGTTCAGTATCCCTCTTCCATCATGTACATTACATTTGTCGCCGCTCAAGATTCGTAGGAGACCCGCAAACCCGTTAGGTATCTCAAGATCCACGGATACCTACGATTGGTACCCGCATGGATCTAGAACTAGGCTGGGTCCAAATTTACATTAACGGGACGGGTTCGGATAATGCAGTACCTTGACCCATCCAGACCCATTATTATCCCTACTTTGTGATACTCGTGTGTCAAAGTGTAGGGTTGGGTCAAAGAAAACAAATTTAATTAAAAATTTATGATATTATAATTTTTTTTGTCAGTTTTCACACTTGGGCAGATGAAGTTTCACAAAATGCAAGAGATGTGATTTTTTTCCCCTATTTATCTGTGTAATTTAAAAGTTAAACCACGTTAATTACTATTTTAAATTTTTATCCTGAATTAATACTCTCTTTGTTTATGCAAGTAATTAAAACAAAGCTAATAACTATAGAAATATGAATGATATATAAGAAAACAACATGATAACTCCGATGCAAATTAATATCCTTATCACATTTCTTAACATGCATGTTTTCTCTTGTAATTTTTTTTTTTTATAATCAACATATTAGCCCCATATTTTCTTGTAACTAGCTAGACAAATAAATAGGATAGAAAATAAATTTTTTTGGCCCTTCTAGCATGTGGGTAACGAGAAATCCAAGATAATCCTCTGTTTCCAAATTCTTTATTTCCTTATCTCCAACCAATTAACAGTTGAAAGTTATTTTTCAGTTTTTTAAAATTTATATGATGAGAAGATGCTTTGAAACATATTTGGAAACAGGTAATCCTTGTCCAAAATACAGGTGGATAAGCAACAAAGAAGATACATTATAGTGTCCACACCACGTTCAAAAAAATGGTTTGGTAAAGTAACCCTGTTTCAGGGATAAAATTACTAATGATTTTAAAGTTCAGGACCAATTACAATTCTTTTAGTTACATGCTTGAAAATTACCAAGTAGATCAAACGTCCAATATATTATTTAATTTAATCAACTACCACAATAGAATGTCATCTGAACTTGAGTTTATATATACCAACATTATTTTATATATAGAAAATAAATGCTTACAATATAAGGATATATTATTATCTCATTATTATTTATATATCATCACTAACAATATAATTTGTGGTTATTATTGCAAATTCAAATGTGTAGGCTGGTTTCCTACTACGTACCGTGTTCAAGTATGATAAGAAATATAATGTTCAGGATACCTTAATTCCTACGCATGGGTTGATAAATATTCAAGTCCTGAGTAATTTTGGTCTCATATACTATGCATTCCTAAGTGGGTTGGAGATGAACTTAAGTATTATCCTATATGCACAAAAGAAGGCGGTAACGATTGCAGTTGCTGGGATTATCTTTCCCTTTGTTATTGGACCAGTCTTGTATGCTCTATTCAGAAAATTTCATGTCGAATCTTCTCTGGGATATCCGCTTGAAACCGGTGAAATGACTGCTTGTTTACTTTGGACCATGGTTCTCACAGTTACAGGTTTTCCGGTCTTAGTTCACACTCTTTCAAAGCTCAAGCTCCTTTACACAGCTCTAGGGAAAACAGCTTTAACAGCAGCAATGATTAGTGACACCTATGCTTGGTTTCTCTTCATAATTTTGTTTCCATTTGCAATGAATTTTGGTAAAAAGGCAATGTACTCGGTGTTAAGTACACTGTTATTTTTTCTTGTGTGTGTCTTTGTGGTGCATCCCATCATTAGCTACTATATTGATCGCAAGACAGAGCAAGATTCATGGGATGATCGTGAAATTCTTTGTGTTGTGATGGGAGTTGTTGCTTGTTCGTGGATTACAGATTTTCTTGGCACGCACGCAATTGTGGGGGCCTTTGTGTATGGATTGATTTTGCCTCATGGGAAATTTGCTGACTTGGTGACTTCAATTTCAGATGATTTTGGTAGCAGTATTCTAGCACCACTATACTTTTGTGGCACTGGAATGAGAATTAATATGGACTCCATTATCTCGCAACCAAAGTGGCACTTAACACTAATTGTTATAGCCTCGTTATGTATCCCAAAGATTTTGAGCACATTATTTGCCACTTTCGTCTTTGGCTTGCACACTCGAGATGGATTTGCACTTGGGTTGCTTCTGAATACCAAAGGCATCATCGCACTCGTCATGCTAAATAATGCGTACGATAGAAAGGTACTATTAATTTATTATTAGTTTATGGTTATTAAAGTTCACCTTTAGGTTATGTTCCTGTTGATGAAAACTAATGGAATGGAGTGAAATGAAAAAGAAGAATGATATGGGGAAATATTTTAGAATGGTTTCTTTCAATGGCTCTATATTATTCTTCTCCCAAATTGCCATATGAGATGAAACCAACTTATTATTCACTACACTTCATTTCATTTATAAAATATTCAACCAGTATAGTGTATGATAAGGAAAATGTTTGCTTGACATCTGTGTTTGACATCAGAGAAGGACATCTGTCTTTTTGGGTAAAAAGTGGTGGTTCATGTAAGAAAGAGCAACTGCAGAACCCACCAATTTTTACCTGAAAATGAAAATGCAGGTGTCACGTATAGATGTCAAATACCGATGTTTATGTGAGTTGTAACTTTATTCCTTTCTAATTACTATGTCTAAACATAGTTTAAGTTCGTCAGTCAAATTAAAGGATAAATATAATCTCCATGCATATTGTAAAATGTTACTGCAGGTTTTTTCTACGGCAACTTTTTCTGTTCTTACTTCGGGTGTTGTTCTAATGACGGCAATAGTGGCTCCGATAATCAATGTAATCTACAAACCAAGAAAAAGATTTGAACAAAACAAGCTAAAGACTATACAGAAGCTAAGAGATGATGCAGAGCTCCGAATTCTGGCATGTCTCCACAATGCTAGGAACGCCAATAGCATGATCAACATCCTAAGCACTTTTGGTCCCTCTAGACTTTCCCCCATGCATGTTTATGGTGTGTACCTTGTTGAACTTACAGGACGTTCTGCTGCCCTTGTTGCTGCCCATATAAAGATGCCTAGAGGCCCAGTAGCAGGAGAACAAAATCTCACTAAAACACAGGCAGAGCTCAGAAGCATTACCAATATCTTTGAATCATTCGGAGATGCATATGGTGCTGTTAGAGCTGAGACCTTAAATATTGTGTCATCCTATGCAACTATTCACAAAGATATATGCAACATGGCTAATGAGAAACACACAAGCTTAATTCTCCTTCCGTTCCACAAACAGTTCACTTCCGAAGGTGCCCTTGAAACAACAAGTCAAGTGTACCAAAAGATAAACCAACAAATAATGCAAGGTGCATCTTGTTCCGTGGGAATCTTTGTTGACCGTGAAATTGGGCATTTCTCTAAAATGAACTTTCATATTATTATGATCTTTGTTGGAGGACCTGATGATCGCGAAGCTTTAGCTGTTGCAAAGAGAATGGCTAGTAATCCTGGTGTAAGATTATCCGTGGTTAGGATGCTTTTATTTGAAGAACCTGGAGAAGATACTTTAAGCCAAGCAAAAGGACAAAGCATATTATCTGCTGTAATGGATAATGAGGTGCAGAAAAAGTTGGATGAAGAGTATGTAAGTTCTTTTAGGCTCACTCAAGTGAATAATGATGACTCTATATCTTACTCGGAGGTTGATGTCCTTTCCGCTGAAGATGTTCCAGCGGTGCTCAATGTGGTGGAAAAAAGTGGATGTGATTTATACATAGTTGGACAAGGGAACCGTAGGAACTCCAAGGTTTTTTTAGACTTGCTGGAATGGTGTGATTGCTTAGAACTTGGAGTTATAGGGGATATCTTGGCTTCTAATAATTTTTTAACACAAGCATCTGTGCTAGTTGTGCAACAATATGGTTATGGAGGATTGGTTGTTGAAAAACAACAGCTCAACCATATGGCCAATAATTCTAATGATGGAGTTGATCACTACTTGTGAATAAGAATAGGGATTATTGGTAAAAAGAAAAGGGTAGTGTTTGCTTATCAACATCCAACCAAGACATAGTTTGACCTCAACAAATATGTCTTTGTGCATCTGATCGTTCGTCAGTGGCTCACTAAGGGTGAGCATGGAACGGGTTAGGACGGGTTGGGCTTGTCCTTTACCCGTCCCTAAATGTTGCTCGAGTCAATTTTTGAACCTGAACCTTTTTTTAATTTGAGCGGGACAAAGTAAGGACGGGTCCAAATTAGAACGGGTTCGAATAATGACGGGTCCGGATTGACCAGAGCCAAGGATGATTACAATAAAAAAATAAATTTAAAAAATGTTCCTCTCATTTTTTTTAATCGTTACGTCTAAAGTTTGTAAAAAGAAAAATGAGCATGAGTGAAGTTCAAGATATGTTCCTCTAAGATCAAAGTTTTTAATATTTGTTTGTCTAACCTCAAAAAAGAATTCTTTTGTGATATACCCGATTACAAAGATGCAACAAAAAATTAAAGCGTACATAATTAATTAAATAGGATTTTGAGGATAAATTACTATAACGGTTCATTTTTTTATAATGTTTGTAACAATAACGCAGTCAGTCGTATGAAAAGCTTAAGTCATAATAGAAATAGTTGAAAAAACTAATTTGAGTAATTATAACGTATGAAAAGCTTAAGTCATAATAGAAATAGTTGAAAAACCACATTCAATCTCTACTTAGTAAAAAGTAGCACTAAAAATTAGCGGAGAAAAGAATTCATAAATTTATATTCATTCATTGTTATGGGCATTAGTCATCCAAGAAATGGTCATATTAGAGTAACACTCTCTACTTGACATTATAGAGAGTCAGTAGCCCGAATGTTAAACTCTAT
Source organism: Crotalaria pallida (assembly GCA_037953625.1). Taxonomy (NCBI): domain Eukaryota; kingdom Viridiplantae; phylum Streptophyta; class Magnoliopsida; order Fabales; family Fabaceae; genus Crotalaria; species Crotalaria pallida. The sequence goes on along the minus strand of CM075651.1, from coordinate 149,017,693 downwards.
CTAGGAACAAAAACTTTTGACCAAGACCAACCATAAAGAAAGCAATTATAGACGGAAGAAGGGACGGGTCGGGTAACCCTGCAGCAAACCCGAACTTTTCCTGCTTCTAGACGGATCTGTCCCTTTTTTAATCGGTTATGTCCTCTTTTGGTATGTTGGACGGATCTAACCCGACCCAAACCTGTCAAGTAGAATCGGACTCGTGGGTTGGTCCGGGTCTTGCTCACCTCTATGATTCACTTGCTTTTCTAGGTCAATATTTGGTGTCATTACTTGGCCTTTTGTCCATAATACCATTATCTTTGAATATACAATTTTTGATAAATTACTATTCTCATAATTCATCTTCTTACAAATCCTACTAATTTCTGGATAGGAAATGTTTATTTTGAACTTTTTTTTTTATATTCTCAAGATAATGGTGCCTTCTCTTTTTCATTTAATGTTCATCCTCATCTTCATGATATAAATCATCATCTTCATAGTATAAATTTAAGAGTAGATTTCAGAGAAAGTGTTGCCATGTGACATCTTTATGTCAATCTTAGGTTTAGAAATTTTCAAATTCTCTTTTAATTTAGTAATTAAGTGGCGAGTTGTAGTTAAATCATGATCATTATTTCCTAACTACACCTTCCATTTATATTTATCTGTGTCATTTGAAGGAAAAAAAAAATTGATCCTTTTTATCTGTGTAGTTTAAAATTTCAAGAGTGCAATAATTTTATTTTTTATGTTAGCCCTTATTCAATATTTTCTTGATTGACGTAAATAGTAGAAAAAAAAATAACCATAGAAAAACAAATGACAATCCAGGAAAAAATTCATTTAAAATCATTACATTTTTCAAAGAATTTCTTTTTGAGTATTGACACAAATAAATAAAATTCGAGGGAGTATGTTTTTGTATTTAAATTAGGGGTGTTAGAGTAACTTGCTGTTGCACACGGCTGATTACAAATATTTAAAAATGAGATAAATAGCCTATGATTGGATTGGATGGTAAAAAGATGCAGGTGTTAAGTGATGGATATGTAAGTATATGTATATAGCAGTGTTTGTAACAGTAAAGGAAGGAGAACAGGTAGCAGAAACACACGTGTCTTGTTGTACTAGTTGATGATTCTTGAACAATAGAGCAAGTGATCTTGTTTACTAGTTGTTTTAAATTCAGCACATGGAAACAGATATTGAAAAGAAATCAACCCATCATTTAGCTACTTCAACCAACAAAGAAACAGAAAATCTTAATATCATTAGTGTAAATTGAACTTTTACATTAGAAGAATCTTATCCAAAATTTTAAAAAGCAAGTGAACTTTGAAAACGGAACTTGATATAGATGGAAATTGGATTACACAAAGAAATCATAAAGCTGTAACTACAGTCTATTGGATGAAAGAGGGAAAAACAAGATGGAAACCATTTTATTTTTAAACATGTAAAGATTGTAATAATAAATCCTGAATGACAAGTTTTAATATTTAATTGGTTCCAGCAGCTTGTTTTCTATTCTCTTCATATTCCATCCAACTTATCAATACTTCATATTTCCCAACAAAATTTAATTAAAAAACCTCAAGCATGTTATGATTTAAACCAGCTCTGTTCTCATTACAAGTAAGATTCATTCACCTATTGTTAGTTATCCCTTATCCCATGGGGTTGGTTACACAACGTGATGTCAATTTAGTTTCACTAGACTAACTTAAAAACATGAACTTATTGTCATAAACATAAACACGAAACAAAGAACTATATGGGTGCATAACCCCTAGCTAGGTAGCAGGTACATCTTGCTCAAACAGAATTGCAAATCACCACTACCCATGGCAACAAAACTAAGTCTTATGAATACGCTAGTCTGAAACTGAATAACACAACAAGGTTCATTAACCATTTTGGTGGTAGATAATGTCAAATTAAATGATACCTGTGATTTTCCAGAATATAAAGAACTGCCACCTGAACAAAGAATGAAAAACAAAAATAAAAATTGCTATCATCATTATAAATAAATCAAATTAAAGTGTGTCTCAGCATCATAATAATAATAAGGCTTATTATACATTTTAATCTCTGAACATAGGTATTCTATTGGAATTAGTCCTTAAACTTTTTTTCCGATGTTTTGGGTCCCTGAACTTTGTTTAATTTTTGGAAATGGTCCTTTCGTCACTTAAATAATGATATAGCCGACGATATGTCACGTCGCTTTCACAATATTGACGAGTGACATGTTATGTAGAGCCACAAGATACGACATGATTTTTTTATTAAAAAAAATAATTCCTTTTAAAATTTATTTAAAGATTTGATTTTCTTTTAAAAAAATACAATTTTTAATAAATTTGAATTTTTTTAATTTAAAAAAATTACGTGGCATAATCTGGCACATTATCTATCGATTTGGCGAAGGTGATGTAGCATATCCTCGGTCTTATCACTACTTAAGTGATGAAAAGACCATTTCCAAAATTTGAGCAAAGTTTAGGACTCAAAGCATCAAAAAAAAGTTTAAGGATCAATTCCAAAAAAACACCTAGGTTCAGGGACTAAAAAATTAAATAAATCTAATAATAATAAACCCCCTCCCCCCTCCCCAAAAAAAAAAAGGCTTTTTTAAGCGATAGGTCCCTAAATTTAGGGGATATTTTGAATTTAGTCCTTAATCTTTTTTTTGTTGGATCTGGTCCCTAAACTTTAACGTCGTTTGAAACTAGTCCTTCCGTTAACCCAAAGTTAATTTTGTTAGTGTCTTCCAATAAGATGTTGCCACGTGTCCCAACTTGCATTTTTTATTTTTTTTTGGCTTTTTTGACTTTGAGGTCCCTAAACTTATGGGGATAATTGAATTTAGTCCCTATCCTTTTTTTGTTTTGTTGGATCAGGTCCCTAAACTTTGGACCATTTTGGATTAAGTCCTTCTGTTATTTTTAATTTAACACCGTTACCCTGGGGAAATTTTTATGCTATGTGGACCAATAAATTAATGCCACATGGAATTTTTCTTTTAAAATTGAAAAATTATAAAAAATAAATAAAATTAAAAAAAATGATTTTTTTTCAATAACGATGGGAATACAACGCGTCTGCAACGAGATGCATCGTAACGATTTGAGAAGCTTTCGCCACCGTCCTCAAGGTCGCGCCTCGATCTGAGTTTTGTGTTTGCTTCGGTTTACAGCGAAAATCACTGTCACAGTCACGAGTTCGCTTGATGGTGTGTGGTGGTGCTAGTTATAGCCAAAGCCCCTGGAACCTAGTTGCGGCGGCAACCCCGAAGATTCTCTTCGTTCTTCATCCTTCGTTTGGTCATCTTCTCTGCAAATCTAATGCGACACCGAAGGAGACCAGTCGCACTTCCTTCACCGAGCAGCAGCCTCGCAACTTCGAACCCTCAACAACCTCAGCGTCCTCTGCTTTCCAGCATCCGCCCTCTTCTCCGCTTCCTCTGCCTTCTTCTTAGCGGCCCGTCATATACAGAGTCTAGAGGGAGGAAGAAAGGCAACAAGTATCTTTGGTTGACACAGAAAAATCTCTTTTTTATTACTTTAGAGTTTAATAATGAAGGTTTGGTAGGTGTCTAACTCAGTTTTTATCACTTGACACTGTGTGTGTTCTTTTTTTTTTTTTTTTTAGATCTTCATATTCTGAAAAACAATGTCACCCCCTAAGCAAGGTGAAGAAATCATGATGTCAAGACTTAACGAGACAATCGAGCACGACGAGGAACGAGAGGAAGATAGGGAAGGTGGTTCACATTCTGGCCTGAAAAATTTTCTGTGGCATGGTGGGTCTGTTTATGATGTTTGGTTCAGTTGTGCTTCAAATCAGGTAATAATAAGCTAAAAGGAACAGATATGATGCAGGTGGATGGATTAACAAATGCTTGAGTTTTAGGAATAAACTCATGTTGATCGAACAGATATAAGGAGGAAGCAAGAGTTTGTTTTTTTTCAATTTTATTTATTTTTTGTAACTTTTCAATTTTAAAAGAAAAATTTCATGTGACATTAATTTATTGGTCCACGTGGCATAAAAATTTCCCCAGGGTAACTATGTTAAATTAAAACTAACATAAGGACTTAATCCAAAATGGTCCGGAGCTTAGGGACCTGATCCAACGCAAAAAAAAAGATAGGGACTAAATTCAATTACTCCCCTAAGTTTAGGGACCTCAAAGTCAAAAAAGCCAAAAAAAAAATTTGCAAGTTGGGACACGTGGCAACATCTTATTGGAAGACACTGACGGAGTTAACTTTGGGTTAACAGAAGGACTAGTTCCAAACAACGTTAAAGTTTAGGGACCAGAAACAAAAAAAAATTAAGGACTAAATCCAAAACACCCCCTAAATTTATAGACCTATCAACTTAAAAAAGCCAAAAAAACAAAACAAAACAAAAAAAACACCAACAACTTAAAACAGAGGCTCGAAATCAAAAACAAGTTGGAAACATGATACTTATAAACCCAACTCGAATATAAGAAAAAGTTTTTGCATAAATTGAAGGACAAACTCAAAGACAGTACGGTTATGGGGAGTGATGTGATTAGAGGTGAGGTGGTAGTTAGGGATTTGGAAGTGATTCGAATTTGAAAGGATGGAGTGAGGTCGAGGCAAGGGAGAGAAGGGTCGGATGATGGATGGCGGTAGCAACGGCACCGTCTCTAACATTTTTCTTTAATAATACTGTAATATATTTGTTGTGTCATTAGAGACGGAATTATTCAGAGACAGACTTTTTCGTTTTTAATTTTGACTCAATAATTTATTTTCACTCTTTGATTATTTATTTAATTTTTGGTCTCTAAACTCCGTAGATAAATCTAAATTTTTTTTTCCCCAAGAGTATATTCCAACCAAGGTTAATCTGAAATTTTTAGTAATATGAAATAGTCGTATTGCTCCATTTCTATAGCAATGGCATAATAAGCCATCACTCGAGATGGTGATAATAGCCAAGTATAGCAATGGATTCCAATGAATCATGCATTTTGAATAATACTACTGTAGTATATATACTATATATAAAAAGATGTTATATTATTGCAGAACTTTTGGAACCAATTCTTTCTAATTCATATCATGAAGAAGAATGCTGCTTAAATAAGTTCAAGAAAATTGTTTAATTTCATGCTCTTTTAAAAATTAGTGTTTTGAATTTTGATATTATGCATGTGTTGGTGCATTGACCCAAAACATTAGAAAAGGTTTTCAGAAAGATATGTTTGCTTTGATAATCCGGTCATCCCCAAGCTCCATCATGAATCACACCGTGGATTTTAATTATAGGAAAATGCTAACAAGTGTTTTAACAATATTGTTTAAGCAAATAAAAGATGTATCTTTACCTTGAAAAATAATGCATTTAATGTTGGAAATAATGGCATTCACTCTATAAACCTTGGTCCCACGTTGTTAAATTTGTGAAAAACTTAACCCTTTATATTCCATTTTTCTCTACACATTTTCAAATAGATTATTGGGTTTTGGTAGTTGATTGTTAGGCCCAATACGCATGCGCGGTCGGGTGTTCGGACCCTCTTTTTGGAAGGCCACTGGCCAAACATTTTTTTAATTACTCGCGTTTTTAATTTTGGTTGTTGCAATATTTATGGGTCTTTTATTGCAACAGTTTAAGATAGGTCATAATGTCTTTATTGCAACAGTTTAAGATAGGTCATGATGTCGATTTATTGGCCATTAATTTTTGGTAGTTGGCATCTTCATTTTGATTCTATAAGAGTATAAGTTGATGCTTCTTCTTTCTGATTTCACACAGAAATTCGAACCCCCATTTTTCTCTTCCTTTTTCCTTGATTCTTCCTTGTAAGCGACCTAACTTTGTGAGAATCCAAGTTCTTTGCCTCGAGTGTACGAGTTAGAGAACTGTCGTGCTAACCTTGAGAGCAAGAACCGGTTGATATAGTTGCACCTCGGCTATCCGGAAATCTTGTTTTTAAGGTAGTGGCTTTTACCACGACACAACCATCATCAAATTATTTTTCCAACATTTAATATATTGAAAAGTGTTCAACTTAAGTTTCCAATGTTGACTTACTTGTTTTAGAATGCTTAAACAATATCCTTAAAACACTTGTTAGCATAATAATAGTATATTGTATTACCTCCGTCCCTATATATAAGACCATTTTGGGAGATTTCACATTAAGAAAGTTGGTTAATTTAGTTAATGGTATTGAAAATGAGAACATTTCATATGTTTTTTCAAAATTACCCTTATTAATATTATTGAAAGTCTAAAAAGTATTAAATAAATAAGGATATTTGTGGAAAGAAGTAATTAGTGGTCATTTAAAATCAGTATATGGTCTTATATATAGGAACAAAATAAAAGTGTCAAAATGGTCTTATAATTAGGGACGGATGGAGTAAAATTTAAGAAAATTAGTTAGTTTTGCTTATATTTTAAACCAAAATAAATATTTTTTTCTTGTATTTCAAGCCAGAGGGAGTATATAATCAATGTTTTAATAAATGTAATTTTGGTTATTTTTTTATAGTACTAATAAAAATCGGAAGAAGAAGGACCAAATAGAGTCTACTATCCGTGCTATGAAGAGCTCGTTTGGTTTGGCAGTGGAAGAGCCACTACTGGAAAAAAGACCTTTAAAATCGGTCGTTTTGGACTTTTAAAATCGGTCGTTGAGGCGATGTGGAAAACGACGATTTTAAAAGATTTTCTAACTCCGTCACGGTGACCGATTTTAATTGCTGGGTTTTTTTAAAAAAAAATAAATTATGCTTAGGAATATAACCAAATTACAACAACAATGCAAGAACACAACATGAAGTCCAGGACAGTATACAACAATATGAAAAGGCAAAAAAAATTATTCAAAAAATAAACCCAAATCTGAATTAGAACAACATCACAACATGAAGGACAGTATACAACAAAAAATAATATTACAATATGAAAAAAAAAAGGTAAAAAAATTATAAAAATAATCTGAAATAACAGTACAACATGAAAAAAAAGGCAAAAAAAATTATAAAAAAAAAGATCTAAAACGGTGGTGGTGAGAGGGTGGCCAGATCTAGATCTGCGAGAGAGAGAGAGAGAGAGAGGGGTGAGCGTCATCATCGACGTCTTCATCAGCAACGGTCGTGGCGTCTGCCGTGAGAGAGCACAGAGAGACGCAAACCACGAGAGAGGGAGGCCGCGGTGGTGGACCTGAGAAGGTTGGCGACACGGTGGTTGTCTGTAGAAGAAGGAGAAGTCTTCAGTGCGCTCTCTTTCTTTCTCTCTCTCAATCGTGGCGGTGGAAGGAGAAGAACCGGCGGCGGTGGTGGAAGGAAGAAGACGAAGGTGAGCAAAGACCAATGAGCGGCGGTGAAGAACAACAAGTGATGAGCAATGGCAAGTGAAGTGAAATGAGCGGCGGTGTAGAGGTGAAGATGGAAGTGGGAAGAGGGAAGTGAAGAGGTGAGCAATAGCAAGAAGAGGGAAGTGGAGGTGTGAGCAACAGAGAGAAGAGGCGAAGTAGGAGAAGAGAAATAATGAGTGAAACTGTTTGAGAGAAAAAAATTTATGAGTGTGAGCCTTTCGTTTCCCGGTATTGGGATAAAGTTCGGACTTACGAAATCGGTCATTATAGTGACCGATTTCGAAATTTTTTTAAAATTAAACAAAAAAAAACTTTTCAGACTTACGAAATTGTTCGTCTTTGACCGATTTCAAATCCTTTTACGATATCGGCCGTTATAGTGACCGATTTCGAAAATATTTTAAAATTTTAAAAAAAAAACTTTTCAGACTTACGAAATCGTTCGTCTTTGACCGATTTCAAATCCGTTTACGAAATCGGTCTTTATAGTGACCGATTTCGAAAATATTTTAAAATTAAAAAAAAAACTTTTCAAACTTACGAAATCGTTCGTCTTTGATCGATTTCGAATCCACTTACGAAATCGGTCGTTATAGTGACCGATTTCGAAAATTTTAAAAATTAAAAAAAAAAACTTTTCAGACTTACGAAATCGTTCGTGTTTGACCGATTTCGAATCCACTTACGAAATCGGTCAACCTACTGACCGATTTTAAAAGTTAAATTTTATTTACAAAATTGCCACTGCGTTTTTTTAACTCGGTTTTTCAACGACCGATTTCAAATCCCTTTTTTCTAGTAGTGAGCCAAACGCGATTGTATAAAGTGGAAACGTGAAACCTCTTCGTTTGGTAAATGTGCTTGGTCTCTAAACGTGCATTCTGCTCCCTCTTAAACGCGTTTTTCTTGGAGCAGCAGAGTGGAAGCTTTCACGTTGGCTATCTATCCTCATTACTCTCTTTAACGATAACAACTTCTATCTACCCTCGTTACTCCCTCGTAAGTTTCTCTCTATTTCATCAATCGTTTCTCATGGTTCTGTTTTTGCTTTTTTCTCTCAAACACAGAAGCCCTGGTTTTCTTTCTCTCAACCTAGTTGATTTGTTATTTCATTTTTAAATTGTGTCAATCACTTTCTAATCATCTATTTGTTTCTATATCAGTTGTTGTTGCTCTTTCTCTCTACATGTTGCTTAGGCTGATCTTTACTTCACTTCGTTGTAAGTAGTCATGCCCAATTTATTCAGTGTTTATGGTTTGTTTTGCCTTATAGATGTTTGATGATATTCCAATATGAAGTGTTTGCTGAAATACACCATTATAGATTTTTTTTTTCCTCATCTTTTGACTATATTTCTGTTAGAGTACTTTATTTTTTTATTTGCATTAGTTGCCTTTTTAGCATGATGAAGGTTGTGTCACACAATCATGGTAAAGTTAAACAATCATATAAACACACAATCATTAATTGTTTGCTCTGCCTGCTCATATCACTTGTTAAATGTGCATTATGCTTGCTTCTAAATTTTTTCATCATGGCTGAACTTTGAAGTTTGTTAATTTAACAAGAACATAAATCTTGAATAGCCAGTTCATAAAGACACTTATTGTTAGCGTTATGCTTGCTCTGTTGCTCATGAATTGATGGTAAAGTAACACCAAAACAACCCCATGAATTATAAGTTGTGTTAAATACCTTGTTTGGAATATAGAAAACTGAAAGTTGTGTTATATGAACATATTTATAAATTATTTGATTTGCCAATGATGCCAAAAAAAATAAACAAAGATAATAAACAAAAAATTAATACCCATTTTGGTAATTTTCTTCTTAAAAAGCAATTTTGATCAAAAGTATCAAAACAACATTTTTCAATAAAATCATTTCATTAATTCAGATATCCAAACATAAATCACTTTATTTCAAACTCACTTTTACTAAAATCAATTCTACAAAATCACCAAATTTATAAACGCTCATCCAAACACACACTAAGCATATCATATCTTTGCGTTTAGGCATTGTTCCATTGATCATCTTTGTTACTTTTTCTTTAGCATTGTTCCATTGATCATCTTTGTTACTTTTTCTTTACTAATAGCCATCATAGCGGATGTTCTTTGTATGCCCCGCCAGAGCAAAAAAAAATTCTATGGTTATGATATATAGTAGCATTTCTCTTGCTTATTTTCATGACCATTCTAAATGCGATAAGGAAGAAACAAAGCGGGTGTTGATTTGTATTGGTACCATTAAGCATAATTTTTATTGGTTTAGAATATTTTGTTGGTTATTGATAAATCAGAAATAATCATTCAAAGGTTGAAAAGTTCTTCATTTGGAGAAACAATGCTTGGATGGTAGAAAGCCAGGTGTCAAATAACAGAAGGTCATAGGCCCGGTCAGAGATATAGCCCTTATTTTCTTCCACTCTTTTGTTGTGTTGTGTGGTTTGCCTTTATCTATAGCTCCAATTTACTCTCCCCTCCCTGATTATAAGATATTTTTGGAAGATTTCACGTCAATTAAAAAAATTGATTAATTTAATTAATTGTATTAGAAATGTGAATTTTTTATATGTATTTTTAAAATTATCCTTATTAATATTATTGGAAATCTAAAATGTGTTAAATAAATAGATTTATAGAAAAAAGTACTCCCTCCGTTTCACAATGTTTGACCTTTTAGGTCTGGGCACACAGATTAAGAAAGTGTTAATTATTGTAAGTATTATGTATAGTTTGTCTAAAATGCCCCTATTTAATCCTTATTGAAAATTGTAATAGTATTTAATTTTTTTTAGTAAGTGTGTCCATTAATTAATGTATAGTGGTTTAAAGATGAGAGATATGATAAAAGTAGAATTAATAAGGAGTAAGAGAAATGATTGAATGAAAGGTTAATATTGGAAAAAAAAATATGTTTGTGTATTGAAAATGTAAAAGGTCAAACATTGTGAAACAAGAAAAAAAAGACTAAAAGGCCAAACATTCTGAAACGGAGGGAGTAATTATTGATCATTGAAAATTGGTATTGTTGTGGGGTGTTATCCCACATGTACCGGCAAGCCGGTTTGTTGATGTACGACGATGATAACGGGTTCTCGGTTAAAGAACTCCGTCATCGAGTCGGGATATTTTGGGGGTGGTGCGTGTGCCGTGTGTAAACAACGGAATATCAGTTTTTTTCGTACCTTGGTCACTATCTTATTTATAGGGAGGAGTATGAGACTATGTAATGATGAGCCATGATGGGCATTAAGGCCGAAGAGTAACGGCTCCATGAATGCCATCATTAGCAACATAATGACGAACTGTTATGTCGGTTAAGTATTGATTGACTATTGATGCCGAATTGCCGGTATGCCGAATTGATGCTTATTGGTCTGTGATACTGGTCCATAACAAGTATGGAATCTTATAAATGAGGACAAAATAAAAGTGTCAAAATGATCTTCTAATTAGGGACGGAAAGAAAATTTATTTTGGCAGTTTCTATGTTCAATTTTATCCCTGTTGTCATTATATCAGTAAGTATTTTAATATCAGTGGTTAGATATTTACTACTCCCTTCGGTCCTTATTATAAATATTTACTACTCCCTTCGGTCCTTATTATAAGGCATACTTAACCGAATTACACATACTAAGGAAAGTGGTTGGTTTTATGAATTCTATGAGAATATATTGTAACATTACAATTTTACCCCCTTAACTTTTCTTGGAAAATTCGCACTCATCAATGAACAACAAAAAACATATAGATAGTCAAAGCATTTAATAAGGGCAAAAAAGAGAAAAATTAATAAATGATGCATAGAAAAGATAAAGTGACTTATAATTAGGACAAGAAAACTTTCTAGAATGTGACCTATATATAGGACCGGAGGCCCTCCGGTCCTTATTATATGGCATACTTAACCGAATTACACATACCAAGGAAATTGGTTGGTTTTATGAATTCTACGAGAATATATTGTAACATTACAATTTTACCCCCCTTAACTTTTCTTGGAAAATTGGCACTCATTAATGAACAACAAAAAACACATAGATAGTCAAAGCATTTAATAAGGGCAAAAAAGAGAAAAATCAATAAATGATGCATAGAAAATATAAAGTGACTTATAATTAGAACAAAAAAATATCATTTATTGATTTTTCTATGCATCCTCCGTTCTTGATTATAAGCAAAAATAACTAATTTCACAATTATTAAGAAAAGTTACTTGAATGTATTTAATTTTCTCAAATTCATAATACATTGGGAATGAAATAAGAATTAAATGATTCAATCACTTTGTAGATATATTTTAGGAATGATTATATTGGGAATAGAAAGTTAGTTATTTTGCTTATATTTAAAACCATTAGTGAGATGTTTTTTTTTTTTGCTTATAATTAAGATTTGAGGGTGTATTTCCTCTTGCTCGAATTATAAGCAACAAAAAACATATTTATCTTGGTTTAAAATATAAACAAAATTAACTAACTTTATTAAATTTTGTTTCATTCCCAATACCAATTTCCTAAAATATCTCTAGAAAATTGTGATCTTATTTAATTTTTGTTTCATTCTCAATACTACTTTCCTAAAGTACCTTTACTTTTTATAAATTTAATAAAATTAAATACAATCAACTAATATCCTTAATCCCTTAAAAAAAAAAACTAATCTCCTTATAGTTAGATTTACTTATAATTCGAGCAGGAGGGAGTAGTTCCGTTCGGAAAATGGCAGTACTCCTCTGATCATTACTCTGTTATACGATGGTTAATTACTCCCTCTCTCCGTTCTTATTTATACTATGTCACATTATTTTAAATAAAACACACATTTTAAGAAATTTAACCATTAATTACATTTTTAATACATTGATTATACTCCCTTCGGTTCGAATTATAAGCAATTCTAACTACTTTTACGCTTATTAAGGAGGTTAGTTGATTGTATTTAATTTTCTCAAATTTATAAAAAATAGAGGTATTTTTGGAAAGTAGTATTGGGAATGAAACAAAAATTAATTAAGATTACAATTTTCTAGAGATGTTTTTGGAAAGTGGCATTGAGAATGAAACAAAATTTAATAAAGTTAGTTAGTTTTGCTTATATTTTAAACCAAGAGTAGTATGTTTTTTGTTGCTTATAATTCGAGCCGGAAGGAGTATTTTTTTTCCTCTATACTACCATTTTTCTTTTTATAATCATTAATTTTTCTCCATTACTTACATAAACTAAAAAAATGAAAATTAATACTCTTTCATTGAGTTTGGTCTTTTTTGCTTTTTTTTTCTTGTGTCACAATGTTTGGCCTTTTACATTTTCAATACATAAACATATTTTTTTTCCAATTTTAACCTTATTCAATCATTTCATTAACTCCTCATTAATTATACTCTTATCATCTCTCTCATCTCTAAACCATTATACATTAATTAATGGACACACTTACTAATAAAATTAAATAGGACTACAATTTTCAATAAAGATTAAATAAAGGCATTTTGGACAAACCATACATAATACTTCTTCTGTCCCTAATTATAAGGCCCTCTTATCACTTTTATTTTATCCCTATTTATAAGACCCTTTACCAATTTTCAATGAGCATTAATTTTTTTTTTCCACAAGCACCTCTATTTATTTAACACCTTTTAGATTCCCAATAATATTAATAGGGGTAATTTTGAAATTACATATCAAAAGTTCACATTTCCAATACAATTAACTAAATTATTCCACTTTCTTAATGGACGTGAAATCTCCCAAGAAGGCCTTACAATAATCAACATTTTCTTAATCTGTGTGCTCATGTCTAAAAGGCTAAACTCAATTAAACGGATGGAGTATTTATTACACTCTCGAAATCCTTAAAAGGACATATAAAAAAGAAACAAAATATCTCAGAAAAAAAATAATAAGAAACGGAGGGAGTACTATAATACTACAATCCTACTACAATACTCCTTTCGTCCCTAATTATAAGACCCCTTTCGAAGTTTTTAAGTCCATTAAAAAAATTGATTAATTTAGTTATTTGTATTGAAAATGTAAACTTTTGATGCATATTTTCATAATTACTCTTATTAATATTATTGGAAATCTAAAAAGTGTTAAATAAATAAGGGTATTTGTGGAAAAAAGTAATTAATGATCATTGAAAATTGGTATGAGATCTTATAAATAGGGACAAAATAAAAGTGTCAAAATGGTCTTATAATTAGGGACGAAGTGAGTACTTATAATAGAATTTTATGCATTTCTACGGCTGAGAATAAATGTCTCAAATTGAATACTCCTTTTGTCCTTGTATATAAGACATTCTGGATAGATTTCATGTTCATTAATAAAGTTAATTAATTTAATTAATTGTATTGAAAATGCGAATATTTGATAGAGTGTATTTTCAAAACTACCCCTATTAATAGTATTGAAAATTTAAAAAGCGTTAAGTAAATATAGTCTTATAAATATGGACAGTCTCAAAGCGTCTTATATATCGGGACAGAGGTAGTATTATCTTAGTTTTTATTTACTCATTTGTTCTATTATACTCCCTCCGTCCTATCAGGATGGTTAAAAAATTCAAAAGTCAAAAAATTAAGGAGACATGCATTAAATGATTTGTCTAACACATCAACCAATTATCAAACAACTAATTTAAACTTGCCATTAATTATTTTAACTATAGTTTGGGAAAAAAATTTAGTCATTTTTTACCATCCTTGTGAGACAGAAGGAGTAATAAAGTATACATTTTTAATGAAATATTATAATTATTGTTTAGATTTTTAATACATTAATTTGGTTTTTTCAAATATAATTTTTTCCTCAATCATTATTTTTTCTTCACTACTTATGTAAATCAAGGCATATTGAATAAAGATAAACATGAAAAATAATATTTATTACATTTTTGAAAACCCTAAAAAGAACAGATAAAAATAAACATTTTTTTTAAAAAAAGACAATAATAAAAAATAGAGAGTAAGTTTTATGAGGAATGATAACATAAATGAGAAAGGATTGAGAGACCTACACAGAGAGGCATATATGCAAACCCACGCACAAGATTTTCATATGTGTTACTTTTTAAATTAAAAAAATAACATAACATAAATAATAGAGATTAATGGGTATGCACTGACAGTGTAAAGTTTTTTACACCATCAGTCTATCATCCACCATTCATTTGTATTATTTTAATCTAAAAGTTAACTACCATAAATGGATGAATGGTGAATGGTGCACTGATGGTGTAAAAAACATTTACACGGTGCATTCTCCATTTTCTCTAAATAATAAGTGTCACAATTTTACGTGTAGATCTCTCTAATAAATAGATCTTTTAATCATTTCTTAACATTAAAATGTTTAAAAGTATTACTGCATATTTTAATATTTCAAGAAAATATAGCCATACATAGATGCTTGCTCACGTCCCTAAAAGTTAAAATTAAGAAATTCCTTAATTATACAAATATTACAAAGATTAAGGAGGACAATTACATTTTTCAAAACCTTTAAAATGTATTTTAACATTGTAATTTTAACTTTTTGATTTGTATTAAAAAATTTATAAATATATTATTTCACATTAATTAACAAAAGATTAAATAAGAGTGAAAAATACTCTGTCTGTTTCATATATAGTGTTTAAAGAGTTTTTTCATCTTGTTTCATATGTATTGTTCTTTTACAAACTCAATGCATAATTAATACTGCTTCTCTCCCTATATACAACACCCTTTTATATAGATTCACGTTCATTAAGAAAGTCGACTAATTTGGTTATTGTGATTGAAAATAGTTTTTGGTTTGCACACTGGTATCCGGCCCACTGGGCCGACTAATTCAGTTCGAGGGGGGTCCCGGGGTTGTGATTGAAAATATGAACATTTAATATTTTTTTTTTCAAAGTAACCCTTATAAATATTACTATTAGAAATCTAAAAGCTAAGTATTGAGTAAATATGAGCGCTTGTGAAAAAAGTACTCCTTCGTCCCACAAGGATGGTAAAAAATGACTAAATTTTTTGTCTGAAACTATAGTTAAAATAATTAATGAAAAATTTAGAAATTGTAAACTTTGAATTGTGATTAGTTGATTTGTGCAAAATGCATTATATTAGTTGTCTGATAATTAGTTGATGTAGTAGACAAACCATTAAATGCATATCTCTTTAATTTTTTGACTTTTGGATTTTTAACCATCCTTGTGGGACGGATGAAGTAATTAATTGTCATTGAAAATTGCTATAAAGTTTTTGTAAATAGAGTCAAAATAAAATTATCAAAAAAGTCTTATATTTATGGGCAGAGGGAGTACAGTTTTTTCCAACTATAATTTTTTTTTCTTTACTCTTTTTATTACAATCTCTTTTACACTATGCTCTGTATTTCTCTTTCCTCAATAATGATGACATAGAGATATTATAGTCAAAATACCAAAAATTGTTACATTATTTAACCATTCCCTAACATTTGTGCATAATCTTGAAACACATTATATATGAAACATAGGGAATAATAAACGCATTATAGGAAATACAAAATGACTTATAAATGGAAACATAAATTTTATCTAGAAAACAGCTTATAAATAAGAATAGACAAAGTCCGCGTAAGACAGCTCAGTTGGTGGCTGCAGGGACACTTAGGATTTCCCCCTCCCCCAGGTCATGGGTTCTAGTCCTAGACCTCCCATGTAAAAAAAAAATAAGAATAGACAAAATACTTCCATCCTTATTATTAATCACTTTTAACTAAATTACAAAACAATAAAATTAATTAAGTTTGGTTAACTTTATTAATTTCTTCTAAAAAAACAATTTTATCTTCATTGAGTTCATTCAATAATATTTAAACCGACAAGCTTTAAATTTTATTCTTTTATCAAGGGATTATTGACTCTTCTTACTTGTTTCTTTCCTATCAATGGTATAAAAAGTATTGATAATTAAAGCTTTTAACAGGGACAATTAAAAGAGAAAAAAATAAATGTTACTCCAGGACCTTTTTGGACGTCTATTAGGAAAGTTTAATAATTTAGTTAAATGCATTAGAAATGTGAACTTTTGATATGTATTTTCAAAATTATCCTTATTAATATTATTGAGAATCTAAAAGGTGGTAAATAAATAAGAGTGTTTGTGGAAAAAAGTAATTAACGATCATTGAAAATTGGTAAAACGTCTTATAAATAGGGACAAAATAAGTGTCAAAATAATCTTATATTTAGGGACGAAGGAGTACATGTTAATCCTTTTAGTCTTTATTATACTCCCTTCGGTCTCAATTATAAGCAACTAAAAACATCTCATTAGTGGTCTCAAATATAAGTAAAATTTAACTACTTTTTCTATTTCCAATACAATCATTCCTAAAATATCTCAATAAAATGACTGTATCATTTAATTTTTGTTTCATTTCTGATACATGTTTCCTAAAGTAGTCTATTTTTTTTATCATTTCCAAAAAATTAAATACACTCAACTAACTTCCTTAATAAGTGTGAAATTAGTTTTTTTGACTTATAATTGAAACTGGAGGAAGTATGGCTTAAATTTTTTTTTTTTTACAGAAATCGAAGAAGTTAAATACTCCATATGTATTCCCTTTGTTTTAAATAATCAATGTTTAAGATTATAACACGTGAATTAAAAAGTATATTTAATATGTTTTTTAATAAATAAATGTTTGTTTTATCATTTTTGTCTTTTATTTTTCTATTGTAATTGATCATTTTTCTCAACTTATTATCTCTTTTATTAATTTAGATGAATATGAAGTTGTAAAAATACTCTACTCAATTAATGCAGGCCCGGTCCTGACATGTTATAGTCCCGGGGCAAAAATTTTTTCGGGGCCCTTAAACTGTAAAAAACTTGTAAATAAATAAAATTTTAACAATAAAATCTTTCTTAATATAGGAACTTTTTCAAAATATTGTTAATACTTATAACTCTATAAATTTGCAAAAATACAATCAACCATAAATAAATCACATAGGCTTCAACCGCTTCAACAATCCTATTAGTAGAGAAGTTTGAGAATAAAAAGGTATTTCAAAACTATAATTAGTAAAAAAAATTTGGACAAAAAGTTAAAGGGAGGTGAAATAAAATATTATGCAATAACATAATTATATATCTTAATAATATCAATACTTAATGTTCGAAATCTACTTTATAACTCTAAGTTCTAATTTTGGCAAACATTGTTCCACAATGCAATCTTATATATATTGCCATTTAAACTGATTCCAAAATTATATATTTTAATGTTGATTAATTAGTAAAAAATAAACAACATTTCTCTAATAGTTGTATACTTTCATTCTATTATGGATAAAAATAACAATAAATTCAACAAAGCTTGAAATTTAGAAATAAATACTTCCTTTAGTTTTTTTTTTATAAATTGTTTTTAGATGAATTTTTTGTTCTATTTATAAGTTACTTTGTATTTTTTACAAGACACTTATTGGTTTTGTTTAATCATATTTGTTTTTTATTCATTAATGTGAAATAATATATTTGTGAAATTTTTAATATAAAATAAGATATAAAATTGTAATGTTATAGTATTTTTTAAAATTTAAGAAATATAACTATTTGCATTGATCTTGATAATATAGTTAAGTATGACTCATAATAAAAAGGAAAGAAAAAAAATTAAAAAGTGCATTTAATTTGAACAAAATAAAAATGAGAACACATATAAATAAGTAAAAAAAGAAAATATGTCAATAGTGAGACTCGAGCTCTAGTTACTATGAAAAGCAAAAATGACCAACTGTGCTAGCTAGTACCGATATCAACATTTTTAACGTTTTATGTATATATATATATGTAAATAAATTTTTTTTGGGCCCCTAAAAATCATGGGCCTTGCGCCGATTTTGTAAAATGATAATTGTCGTTTAAGAATTTATTTTACAAAAGTGATAATTATTTAGGAACCGGGGGAATATTGTTAGTGCGTGACATTATAAATTATGTATATATAATTATTATTGATACTTTAAAAATGCTATATAATTTTTTTTTGTCCGTATTCCTTGCGGAACTACCGGTATCTCCAAAAACACCCTTAATATCAGGGAGCCCTTGAGATTAATCCGAAGCGAGCTGCGTGGCTGGCTCTCCCAGCGGGATATTTTTAGTGGGAATCGAACACGAGGCTACTAGCACCCGTGTCTTATTTCCAAGAATTTTTTTAGGGCTTTACATCAACTGAACCAAACCCCGTTGATAAATGCTATATAAATAAGTACTATATTTGTGAAAAAAAATAATTAATTTAATTAAAATTTGTAAGTTGATTTATACTCCTAAGGATTTGAGGAAATACAGTACAAAGTAGTAGTTCAAGTTTAGTTAAATTATCTTTAGTAAGTACAAACACGACAAGTAATTCATTCTATTTCTACCCTTTTGACCTGTCATCACCAAATTCATCATTTCCCATAAAATAAAGGGAAAAAAACCCGGGTCATTTACCCCATCAAAATTATCAAATTATTACTACTAGCATTCTTTTTTCTAAGCTAGTTAATCCAAATTTTAAATATTACTCGACCGATTTTATTTATAAGATCATTTTAATATTTTTATTTTGATTCTATTTATAAGATCTCTTTTTCAATTTTCAATAACATTTAATTACTTCTTTTCACTAACACTTTTATAAAGTCAACACTTTTTAGAGTTTCAATAATAATTATAGGAGTAGTTTTGAAGAAGTATATCAAACTTTCACATTTCCAATGTCACTAATAAATTTATCCACTCATCTTGGTGGGAGTGAAAAACCCAAAAAAATCTTTTAAATAGAGTCGGAGTGAGTAAAAAAACACGTAATGGATGATGCTACAGTATTTTTTAAAGGAAATTACAAAAGGTAAAAATACAAAATACTATTCGTAGTAGCGAAGGGTGATATGATCAAATATTTAAATCAAGTTTGAATTGGAGGAGCGCCGACTTTTCGAAGACCCACTGTAGCGGTCTCGTTGTCCTTTTTCACTTTCACTTTAAAATGAAATGAAAGACAACACGGTACACATACAGCTAGTATTCCCTCTTTTTATATGCAACTTTGTATTAGCATTTGTACCATACTAAAATAAGTTTTCTTCTTTTATAAATTTAATATATAGTTAATGATATTTTTTCAAACACATCCTTATTTATTATACTCTCTTTTTCACTTTTAATAACCTTTCTCTCTTTTCAATAATGATTACATAGGCCATTATAGTCAAAATACAACAAATCCTTACATCATTTAACCATTTCTTAAAACTCGTACACAACCTTGAAATACATAACATATGAAACGAAGTGAGTAATATTTTGGGGAGGAGAAATTGAAGGGAGCGAAAACAATAAGGAGAAAACAAACTTTTTTGCTTATTTGGTACTCCTTCTAGTCCTATTTATAAGACTCTCTTGGGGTTTTTATTTTGGTCCTATTTATAAGACCCCTTTTCAATTTTCAACAGCATTTAATTATTTTTTCACTAACACCCCTATAAAGTGAACACTTTTTAGAGTTCCAATAATAATTATAGAGGTAGTTTTGAAAAAGTATATCAAATTTTCACATTTCTAATGCCACTAACAAATTTATCCACTCTCATTGGTGGGACTGAAAAACCCCAAAAGAGTCTTATAAATAGGACCGGAGGAAGAATATGAGAGAAAATGAGGGGTGAGAGAAAATGAGTTGGCTCCCACCAGAAAAAATTTTCTCTCCCCTATAGAAAAGAGAAGAGGAGGAAAATGAGTTTTGACATATAAAATTACCTATCTATCCTTCATTTATTTACTTTATTTGATTGTTTTTTAAAAAAGAAAGTTTTTTTCTTTATAAAAAATTGATTTTTTTTAATATTTTCGACTCAGAATTTTTAACATGTAACAAAAAATTGAAATAAAAAAAAATTCGGCTATGTTAAATATACATACATGTGAAAAAGAAAAAAAATATTTATTTTTATTTTGTAAAATAAGGGTTTAGTTGTCTTTTGACAAATTTGTTGTTTTTCTTTCCCATCTTTTCTCTCCAACCAAACGAAAGGAAAGAAAACTCAACTTTTCTCTCTTCCCCATTCCTTCACATTTTCTCTCATACCAAACATCCACAAAATCTACCCATTTTCTCATCATATTCTTTCTCTTTCCAGTTTCTCTCTTCCCTGTTTCTCTATTCTCATATTCTTTCGTACAACCAAACAAAGAGTATTTAGGAACATTTGTGAATACTCCATCCGGCTCGAATTATAAGCAACAAAAAACATACTTCTCTTAGTTTAAAATATAAGCAAAATTAACTAACATTATTAAATTTTGTTTCATTCTCAATGTCACTTTCCTAAAACATCTCTAGAAAATTGTTATCTTATTTAATTTTTGTTTCATTCCCAATACTACTTTCCTAAAATACCTCTATTTTTTATAAATTTAAAAATATTAAATACAATCAACTAACCTCCTTAATAAGCGTAAAATTAATTAAAATTGCTTATAATTCGAGTCGGAGGGAGTAAGCCATAAGAAGGGCTCCCTCCGTTCTATTTTTTTTCTTCGATAATAGAGTAGTATAACTTTCAGTGAAATCAATGATATATTAATTATAAATTTTATACAATTCTATTCTTAATTATAATGGATCAATAACAAAGAAGAAATTAATTATATAAAGATAGTAGTAAATAATAACACAAAAATAAAATAAATTTAACTTAAATAAATATTTTAATTACATTTCTTAATTTATATAAGAATTTCTTAAATTCAGCTCTTAAGAAAAAGTAAACACCCCAAAATGAATGTATTTTATGAGGAATGATAATTTAAAAGTATTATATTTTTACCTTTTCAAGAAAATGTAACTATTTTTGCTTATCCTTAGTCCTAAAAGCTGAAATTAAGAGAATCCATTATTTATATATTACAATCTTAAAATACTTATATTCAACTCTAAAAGGATAAAAAATTATGAATAAATACTTTTTATATTCTTGATAAATAAAATAACTAGTATTAATTATTAATTTTATAATTTTTTTTTTGGTTTGCACCCTGGTATCCGGCCCACTGGGCCGACTAATCCAGTTCGAGGGGGGTCCCGGGGTTAATTTTATAATTTTAATAATTTTTTATTAATTTTATAATTTTAATAACCTTAACAAACACTCCTATTTCATATTTAAGCCCTTTAAATAAAATAGTATATTTAAGGATAAAATCACTCTTAAACAATGCCACTTGAATCTAACGGTGTAGGTATTTTTTCTTATCTTATTAACAAGTGTTTTAGAATATTTGTTAAAAGTAAAATAATTGAAAAAATATATATATGTATATTTTTTTCACCTCTCGATAAAAAAAAAAACTCTATTTTTCATCATTTTTCACTATGTTTAATTTATTAACAAGTTCTATGAGAGTAATTAACAATTTTCTTAAAGATCTTGATAATAATTGCTTTATTTTTTACTCCCTTTATCTTTAAATATAAGCATTAGATAATGAGTTTCTCTTGTTTCTAAATATAAACATTTATCTTAATTTCGAATGATATTATTTATTTCTTTTTCACAAATACCCTTATTTAGTCAATACTTTTTAAACTCTTAATGATATCTAAAGTACTCGTATACCAAATATTGTCATTTTCAAAACCACTAACAATATTAACTAATTTTTTAAATTAGCATATTTAGAGTAATACTAATTTTTCACCTTAAATGTGGTTGAAAAATGTGTTTTATGATATTCTCAAGATATGAAGTATACTCCCTCCATCCCTATTTATAGACCCCTCTTGGAGATTTCACGTCTATTAAGAAAATTATTTAATTTAGTTAATTGTATTAGAAATGTGAATTTTTGATATGTATTTTCAATATTACCCCTATTAATATTATTAAGAATCTAAAAGGTGTTAAATAAATAAATGTGTTAGTGAAAAAAAGTAATTAATGATAATTGAAAATTGGTATAAAGTCTCATAAATAGAGACATAATAAAAGTGTAAAAAGGATTTTATATTTAAAGAGACGGAGGTAGTAGTAAATTTATGATTAATTTTTTTTTGTAATCTTAATAATTTTAGGACACTTGTTAGTTTTTTTTTTTTTTTTAAAAATAATTTTGATAGCAGGTTTTGTTTTGTTTTACTGTACTTTGATGTTAGAGTTGACTGAACTCAAATAATAATCATTCCCTTCCAAACACGACATCATATTAAAGAACAAGAACGTATCTCATCTTCTCTCCTCCTGTTTTATTTTTTTACTCACCATTTTCCATTCTATCCCTTCATTTATTTGCCTCTGCACACCAACCTTTATTTCTTTCCTTTTCCTCTCTTCATTCCCATTCTCATCAACTACATACATCTGCACTCCTCAAATTATTAAGCAGCTCCTATTGTTTGATCTGCATCATGCAAACTAAGGTCGTTGATTCTTCTATCTGCTACTACTACCTAATGTTATTTTTTCACTTTATTAAGTTTTTTTTTCTCCTTTTCTTTTGTACAAAAAAAAGTTTGTTTTTTTAAAAAAATTTCACTGAATGGATTGCTTAGCTGTTATGTTCAGTTGAATTTGACTGCTAACTCAGCTTATTTTGTGAGATCATTGAAAATATTTTTGTTGTCCCAGTTTCTGAAATTTAACTTGTTTTTCTGTTATTTTACTCTGTCACTTTACCAAAAAAAGAAAAAAAAAAGTCAAATTTTCTTAAATCATGACTATGTTCCTCTGACTAGAATATAAGAGTAATGAAATTTTGTTTTCGAGAGTTTAAATAGGGGAGATCTCTCTCCTTTTGTAGTGGATAAAATAAATTCCAAGAATTTTTATGAAGGGTGTTCTTTTTTAAGAGCATTTCCTATCCTGGAAAACATTTGTTTAGGCTATCAGTGATGTCTAGTTTATAGTTTATACTAAAATGGTGTTGGTAGAGTTAGCTGATTCAAGCCCATCATAACATTAAATCACTTTGCAAAAATTTACCAAATATATGAAAGAAGGGTCAAGGAATTTACTATCTATGGTTATGTTGATAGTGCTGTTTAGTTTCCACAATTCCACTCCTTGAATATCATGCTTTTTCCTTAATTGTTAAGAGAATCTAATGTAAACTTCAATTTTATCCGATGCAGACAGCCAAAGTTTGGAACAGTTTTACTTCTTTTCGAGCTTGAATGTTGTGAGTGAGTTTGGTATTTCACTTTGAGATCTACTGTCCAAAAATTTGTTGCTATTCATTACAAATTCGAAGTAAGATGTCCGGTGAATCGGCTCCCAAACCTCGACTAGTATTATGTCCCAGATGCCGGCAACTTCTTCCGGAGCCTCCAGATGTTGATGTGTACCAGTGTGGTGGATGTGGCACCACTCTTCAAGGTTAAAAATTTCATTATTGTTTGTTATTTTATTTTATAAGTTTTAGTTTCCTAGGAAACATGTTGCAGGAAAAAATTTCAGCTTAAAAGTTTATGTTTATTTGACCTTTTTTGAGCTCTTGCATAATGTACTTGGGTTGAGCATACCCTTGAAAATCATTTCCTCTTGAATTTATCCAAACCAAATTATATTTTCTGGTATAGTTTATATTCCTTGCTTCATTGATAAATGTCTTGTTAAAATAAATTATTCCCCATTCTATGAAACAAATATTTCGGTTCCAATCTATTGACCGCCTTTTGTTTTTGTATTGATTAATTTTTATGAAATCTTACTTTTCAAATGAGGATACTGATTCTACAAATATGCATCTATAGCTCTGAATTTGTGACTGAAATCATTGTATTGCTCTCCATACAGCTAAGAAACGAAAGAATCGGGCTGTGAACTCAGAACCTAGTACACAACAAACTGATGCAACTACTAGAAACTCATTGGACCTTGTTTCTGATAATAAACAACACAGCAATGGGGAGCAGTTAGTTATTCCTCAGGAGAATGGTTCGAGGGAAAGAGCAACTAGTTCTTCTTCAGGCAATGGAGAGAATCTGGTTATTCCTCAGAAAAATAGTTTGAGGGAAAAAGCAATGAGTTCTTCAGGCAATGGGGAGAATCTAGTTATTCCTCAGGAGAATAGTTTGAGAGAAAAAGCAACCAGTTCTTCATCTGGCGAATGCTCTTTGGAGGGAAATGGTGGAAGGGGGCAAATTGTAAATGGTGAATGCCATGGAGAGCCGCTAGCTATTTCTCAGGAGACTGGTTTGAGGGAAAAAGCAAATAGTTCCTCCTCTGGAGAATGTTCTGTGGATGGAAATAGTGGAAGTGGTCAAACTGAAAATGGTGAATGCAATGGAGGCCAGCTTCGATGGTTTAATTTGTCAGGCGAAGATCTGGAAAGTGAGACAGATATCTATAAATTATTGCTTATCAGAAGGCAAAGAGTGCCTGACAATGGCTGTTCAAATGAGCCGACTCGCGGTGAGATTGAGGCCTCTTCAGAATTGAAGGCAGATCATTCAGTAGAAAATGCAAATAATTCAAACTTGCGACTTGAAGGAGAAGAGGTAAGTGATGGAAAGATGCCATTGGAAGGAGCAGAAGAGGAGTCTATTTGTGCACCGGATATAAACAATACCAATAATGAGAAATCAGCTCTAGTAGGGGTAAAGCCTGAAGTGAACATTACCAGAGATGATTTAGAAGGAGAAGAAGAGTTGAAAAGTGGAAACTTGTTACCAGAAGGAGCAGCAGAACAAGAATTAATTTCTGAATTGGATGGAGAAGAAGTCAATAATGACAAGTCAGCTATGGTAGGTGCAAGCTCAGTGGACGTTAATGGAAGCAATAAAGCAGCAGAAGAAATAAACAACGGAACTTTGTTATTACAGGGAGAAGAAAAGGAGTTGAATGCACGCTCCTCAGATAGAGAAGATATAAAAAATGACGAATTAGCTCTAGAAGGTGCAAATTCTGATGTGGACATTCTAGGAAGTGCTTCTACTGCCAGAAGGTCAAGTTCCGACGACTTTATATCTCAAAAGGGAAGCATTGCACATGTTTCTCCTCGTGAAGTTGAGGAGGGTAAATATGGTAACCGTGTATCTTCTCCTAATGAATATCAGAAGCAAGCTCAGAAAAAGATTCATCATAGTTTTGACAGTGTAACATCTGTGGATACATGTGATACCTCAACATTAATTAATCTGAGTTCGGAGCTTAGGGGTACTCTTGAAGAATTGCCTAAATCCCCAACCACTAGAAGCTCACGTGCTTATGAAGGCAGTATCTCTTCTAATGATTGGGTGGATGAGAGGTATCCTAGTCAACAGTTAGATTCTTTTGAGAACAGTTACACTGTTGCTAATGGTGTTTCTGAAGGAAGGTCCAGAAAGGGAAAAGGCCTTGCTAATAGCATGTTATATGGAGATCTTGATACCCAACACCAATCATATGTTGTCAATGGGAAACATCATCTCCTGAAAGACAATCTAGGGATCCAAAACGAAGTTCCACTTCCAGAGACTACAAGACACGGTCATCCACATTGGATGAGAACAAGGAGAGAAGAGTTTCCATCCAAAATACCGTTCCATCGAAGTGGTTTTCAATCTGGCTATGAAAGTGGCAGCCCATCAAATCAAACTCATGATGATCCCTACTCCAGCTCAAGCTTTCTTTCACCAGACTTCTATGAGGACCCTGATCAGGAGAAGATGAAACTTTTGAGAATGGTTTATAAATTGCAGGATCAACTCAACAGAACTAGATATGCAAACGCGGAAACAAATGGAAGATTGTCCACGGACATCTCCTACAAGGGAAATCATGTTTCTACATACCATGGGCATGATCTTCATGAAGGAAGATTTTATCATGGTCATGATTTCCCTAGATGTGATCATGGAATCAACCGGCATCAAAGGCATAACTTTTCACAACCTTATGTTTCTGAGGTAGCAAGCAGCGCACACAATGTTGATTATTCTTGTGTCCATTGCTGTCCCCAAGAGCGGCAATGCTCAGCAGAATTGCCTCCACGTGTTCTTTTCCAGCATGAGGAGATATGCAAGTCCCATCCGGGTTGCAATTGTTACTCTTATCCTTCAAGTCCCCAATGTTTCGTGCCCTCTAAAGTCCTATATGGCCATGAAACAAAATCTGGTGATCAGAGGCATAGGGTTCTTGAGGTGAAGAACTATTTGAGGGAGAAACAAAAGGTGACTAAGCGACATTACAGGCCGGTAGCTGGTGGAGCCCCTTTTGTCACTTGTCATAAGTGTTTAAACCTGCTGCAGCTGCCTGCAGATTTTCTCATTTTCAAAAGAGTGTTTCATCGATTACAATGTGGTTCATGTTCAGAGGTACTCAAATTTTCTCTGCAGAACAGAAGTCACATAGTTTCTTATGCACCAAATGCTATAGTTCCCTCATCATGTGACCTTGATGACCAAAAGGAGGCAATCAATAGCAGCAATCTACATTCTGCAGACCCCATTTCATATTCTGATGATTATGGCCATTCTGTTAGTAAAAGCTACTCTTCAGAAGGTGATCATGTTGCTATGACACCATTTCATTCCTTGCATGACAGTGAAAATGGTAATCCTAGTGTGTGTCATGGTCCCAGTTCAAGCGAGCCTCCGATTGAAACAGATGAACTGGCTGTGGACTCCTCCAATATTACATCAGAAATGGCGGCACCGTCACCACCAAAAAGTTCAGCACTTCATAAACTGATGGGTTATTCTTCACCAATTCAAGTGATCAGAGGGATTCAGTCCTTCGGTGAGGGTAGAGAGGCCATACTCAATGGAGAAAATGATCCTAATCATAATAATTCTCAACAGGGTTAAATTATCATGCATTATTAGCTCAGATGAGTGTTTGGTGAATCCGAAGTGAAGCTGAGAAGTTCAAGAATGGGAGAGGTCCTTATAAGAAATTGAGTCGTGTTAAAGCATCCACACAACAACTTACTTTGTCTTAGTTTTCTTTTTGGTGTCTTGAACAAGGGCAATAAGATTTACTCATTGCTCTACAGTGTGTATTAGAAGCAGATTAGCTCAATTATTCATTTTTTATGTACACTAGTCCTGCAACAGGTGCAGAGAATATTTGTAAAAAATATGATTTTGGAATATATACAAGTAATTGTGTGCATTTTAAACTTTGATATTCTTTTTAAAAAAAAGTTATTATGAAAAAAAAGGTTGTAAAGAGAACAGAAATGATTTTACTGAGTGAAAAAAAAAAAAAAAAGAAGATTGGCCAAAGCTAATATTATTCTTAGCACTCTACTATGCCAGAATTCTTCCGATAGAAGGCACCGACTGGAGTCACGTTATTTGTCAACAAGATAGGGAATGACAAAAAGAGTGCAAAATGAAGAGTGGTGTTAAGTGGCAAGTACAAAACAAAATCGCAGATGCTTGTTAAGACAACTTTATTATTATTAAATGAACTTTTGCTATACAAGGAATTCCAACTTGCAACTCAAGTTTGTGTCGTCCAAAATCACATATCAAAGTTATTTTGGAATATATCCCTTTGCTTAATACATACACATATAGCTTTTGAACTAAATTTTGGTAATCTGGATTTAGAACAAATGGCTCATTAAAAACTGTCTCTATACCTGCTTCTCCTATTGGAGGAAATGTAAATTCTCTGATCCTGAAGCATGTTCAAATTGGGAGCCAACAACCGCGTGTAACGGTCAAAATACAAGAGCTGCTTCAGTAGCAGAGCAAACTCTCGAGGAAACTTTAACCCATATGATTCGCTTACCCGTACCTGTGGAGCACATAAAAAACATAAGCAGTACATACACTGCATAAAAAGATGTTGGGGACATTCAAACTTATTTTTTTGAAAATGGGGACATTCAAACTTGCAGATTAATAAATCGCGTGAAATTAATTTGCCAAAGCAGATGTTGTTAAGTAGCAGCATATTAATGAATATTCAAATAGCAGTAATTAACAATGAGACTCTGGACCTTTTAAGTTGACCTACAAGTGATTAGAGTCCAGTTAGTTCATACCACATCAAGAAAAAGTGCATTCATCTGCCTCTCATCAACAA
Source organism: Crotalaria pallida (assembly GCA_037953625.1). NCBI lineage: Eukaryota > Viridiplantae > Streptophyta > Magnoliopsida > Fabales > Fabaceae > Crotalaria > Crotalaria pallida. The sequence goes on along the minus strand of CM075651.1, from coordinate 148,989,266 downwards.
CTACATTAGCAGAGACAGCAGCTGCATTTGTAGCTGTCCCACTTCTAGCAGCTACAACTATTTCAGTGTCCAAATCCTGCACTTGCAAAAAAGTTGGAGGAAATGTAAAGTGCAAGTAACAACACTAAACTGAGATTGGGACAAAGTTAATAAGTAAGTCACATTGCTTGCCTTAATTGATGAGAATACTTTTCCCAAATCCATAGCAAAGGCCTTAGCATTAACATCCTTGTTTGTAGCACCCATTTGAATTAAGGAAGATGCCATTGAGTCATAATCTTCAATGGCAATTGATCCCAAGAAAACTTCCATAGCAGCCCATGTTTTGGGGGATATACGCCCAACAATTCCTGTAGATTGAAACTTATTACAGGTAAAATTTCGTTCGTTCATTCATTCATACATACATACATACATACACAAATATATATATATGCCTGTACACACAACAGCATACAGGAATGATTTGATTGTTTCAAAGACTAATGACATGGTTGGTTCGTAAATTAACAAAATCAAACAACGATGATCAGAATTTGTAAGATGAATCCTCATAATAAGCATAGAAAAAATATAGTGATTGTAATAATCAGAAGTTTCTTTTCCTCAAGAAGGAGACTCTAGCAACAAAAAGTTGCATACATCAATTTTCTATTAGCTGGGATAGAATGGAAACTCTTGAATTATACGAGATGATAGGTATAGCAGTGAGGACATATGTTTCTATCTATAACTATATGCATCGGAATAGGAAGTAAATGTGCTTCAAGTTGGAATAATCCCTGGAAAGCATTTCAAATAATTTACCCACATATGTTAACTCCATGTTTTTTCTTTTTTTGCATCATTTTTTTCTATGGTGTCTATTTTTCATATGAGCTCTTCAGTAAATAGAGCACTTTGATGAGTAGAATGATCATATGCACCACCACTATTTTAAGGAGAACATAAGCTAGCAAAATTGAAACACAGACGCCTACTAATAAGTTGCTAGTGATGAAACCTGAACATTCAATTGTATACAGTATTTTGACACATTTAAAATGTTAGCAGATGGCAAATGAACTACTAAAAGTTGAGCTTAAGTAAAACCATCTGTAAACCAAGCATAAGGAACATAAAGCCATACCAAAATCAAGAAATCCAATACGGCCATCCCGTAGAAGCCAAAGATTTCCTGCATGTACATCTGCATGAAAAGATTCACATGCAAGCAAACTTCCAAACCTGCATCAACATTTTGTACCACGTTAAGACATGAGAGAGTTAATTACACAAGTTTTGAGATAATTAATAGGGAAGGCACAAGAAAGTTAATTCCAAGTATAATTTTGGAGGTATACCACACATTGAGAGCAGTTATAAGGCTGGTTTCTGGATTAGAAACAAATGAACTTATGGAGTCTAGGTCAGTAAGAGGAACTCCATACAGTCTCTCCATAGTTAAAACTTGCCGTGTACTACAGTATTGATATACTTTTGGAGCCGTTGCGTTCCCTGTGAGTCCTGTGGCCTCTAAATATCTCCTGAAAGCCTCGATATTTGCAGCTTCCTTGTAAAAATCAACTTCTTCAAGCATAGAGTCCCGTATATCTTTGACAATACCAACCTACTGAAAGGAGGTTCACATTACAAGCAAGTTCTGGCCACTAGCATTTACAATGACAAAAACAGTGATAACTAAGGGATATGAATAGCAGAAGTGTTAAGTTTCCTTTTCTATAAGAAACTAGAAAGAACAATGAATTTAGTAAAAGGGTCAACAACAAAGGATGACCAAAAAACTAGGCAACATAGCTAAGAGTTTTACTTCAGCGTTCGTGAACAGATGTTTAACAAATAACATGATTTTCATAATGCAGAAAATAGCACCCATATTTGTTTATACCAGTGATGTTCGGCTTATGTCAGGATTCAAGAACTCGAATATCCGAGCAACAACATAAACAAAATTAAGATCTGCCACTAAGATGTCTTCTATCCCTGGTTTTAAGACCTTTATAACCACATCCTCCCGCGAGCCTTTTAGCCTTGCACCATGAACCTAGATATAATATATACCAACTGCGTTAAGCCGTTAACAGCCTCAACTTAATCTGAATAAAAAGCTTTTGAAAATACAGTTATATACCTGTGCTATAGAGGCAGAAGCAAGGGGTTTCGGGTCAACATATTCATAAACACTTTCTATTGGTCTTCCTAGTTCCTTACGCAATATGGATTGAATCTCCTCAAAAGGAATTGGAGGAGCTCTATCAAAACAATTCTGGAATTCTTGAACATACTCGGGTGGAAACAGTGTCGGTGCTGATGCTATGAACTGCCAAACAGAAACCAAATAAAACCATCAGTATAAAGGTGCCTGCCAAAAAGAAGATCAATCTATCAAAATAGAAAAGAACTTTGGTATTGGTGAAATGATCATATTAAGTGGTTATAAAATATCTATACAATCTGCATGAACACTTTCTAAGTCGCCTTACACTGCAAAAACAGCATCATCAATTTTTACTATACCAAATAACATTACCAAACACAAATGAGAGGAGGGAGTGGGTGAATCCAATCATACCTGACCTAGTTTGATGTAGGTTGCCCCCAAACGTTCAAACAACCTCCTCAAATAAAAGGGGGAAAGTAATCCCAGCTGCATTTCAGTTGGTAACCCAGCAGATGAATTTGATGGCTGCAAATGATGGAAACAGAAGAGATATTAGTTCTGTCCAAATTTATGAAATGTGAATAAAGACAAAAAACCATTCTCGAGAAATAGATGGATATTAACTAATGCTAGCTCTACCAAATGTGCTTGACCACGCAAATACATGGTAATAGTTTTAAGTTCGCATACATGTTTCCTACAATAGTGAAACACTCCCCTTAATTACAATTGTGGACAAGGGTGATATAAAAAGACAACTTGTCTAAAATTCACACTAGTTCAGCAATGGCCATAGGCTAATTTAAAAAGAGAAACTATACTTAAGATAGAGATATACATTTATCTGTGTCAAGTACAAACTTAAAAACAAGGTAAAAAAATGTTGAACATTATTATGGCTACAAAATATATTAATATGGTGGTGGTTATTTTGTACCTTAGAAACATCAATTAACCACTCTTGACCGACACCGATGAAGGCTTGAAGACCTTGAGCGAGCCTAAGGACACCCCTTGGACCCGTATTTATGGATGTCCGGACTATGTCTTCCACCAACTTTGGCAGGTTTTCAATGCTCTCTGAAGAGGAGGAGGTTACAACACACAATTCAACACATAACCAGTTGAAGCAAATCCCAAAAGTAAATCCTAATTTGTTAAAAATGATCCTTCCTCCAGTCTTAGATATAAGCCCTTTTGAAGAATTTCAAGGGGAATTAAGGAGGTTAGTTAACATTGTTATGGTTTAAACATGTTTATAATGAGTTTTGATTTCAGTCCTTATACTTTTTTCCTTTGGTTCTTCTATTTTTCGAAATTTTGTTTTTAGTACATGTTGTCATATTGATTGTTAACATGATCATCTATGATATCGACACATCATAGAAACTACTTCCTTCTGTCTCTAATATAAGAAAAACAAAACATATTTGTCTTGGTCTCAAATATATTCATAGAAAATCGTGATTTCATTCAATTTTTGTTTCGTTCCCAATACAATTTTCTTAAAGTAGCTGTAATTTTTATGAATTTGATAAAATTAAATACATTCAACTTACTTTCTTAACAGGTGTGATTTCGATTACTTTTTCGTATAACAGATACCGAAAGGAATACATTTTTAAGCCTATTGTTAACTAATTTCCTTAATTTCTGTGAAATTCCTCAAAATGGGGTTATATTTAGGAGCAAAGGGAAAATTAACAAATTGAAATAGGGGGAATATGTATAAATAAATAAATATTGAGAAAAAGGGCAGGATGGGAATAGAGTAAATAAGAGGAGAAGGAAGGAAAGAAAGAACCTTGTAAACGACGGCGGGAGGAGGAGGAGAGGTCCTGAGCTTGTTGTTGAGCATAGCGAGCGAAGAGAGTGAAGCCCTTTGACTTTGACTTTGACTTTGACTTTGAGTGAACATTGAGCTGCTGCTGCTGCTGCTGCTTGGTGAAGGAATGAAGAGAGTGATGATGATGATGATGGAGAAAGGGTTGTAATTGTAAAGTACGACCACCTCTCAACCCTGTAACTGCCATTGTTGAGAACTTCAAGTAGAAGACGACGAAAATTAGCTACGCATTACACACTGTTTTGGTGCTGCTTAGTTAATTGATTTTTTTGGTGGTGATTAATCAACCACGTGGCCACTCCCCTTTCTCTCCTACACTCCTACTTGATGGTTGCTCTCACACTCTCATCTCATGCACTTCCCTCAAATTTCAAAACAACAACTAAATATCTCAAAATGCAACGATATCTTTTTTATCCCCTTTTCTTTTTTTTTTTATTTTACACCAACCCGTATCGGATCTGGTTTACCCAGAATCCGACTCATCCGGTTCGACTAAACTGAGATCGCACTAAGCGGTTCTCCAGTGGGGATTGCTCCATACCCAAGACTCGAACTCGAGACCAGCTGGTTAAGGGACCAAGTGAACTACCACTTGACTAACCCCGCGTTGGTTTTTTTATCCCCTTTTCTATGGTCAAATTTTACTATCTCATGCTTATATTCTACCACTCTCAACAATTTATTTCATATTTATTAAGCATTTAATTTTTTGAAATTTATAAAAAAAAATATAAAAGTTACGTTGAGAATGAAACAGAAATTGAATGAGATAACCACCTTATAAAAATAATTGTATTAAGAGTAAAAAAATAGTTAATTTTTTCTTGTATTTGAGACCAAATTAAAGGTGAGAGGGAGTAAGATTTTTTTTAGAATTTGATTAGTAAGTTAGAGATTAATGGGTATGCATTGTCGGTGTAAAGTTTTTTACACCATCAGATCATCATCTATCATTCATTTGGATTACTTCAATTTAAAAGTCAACAATTATAAACAGATGAATGATGGATGATGCACTCATGGTGTAAAAAACTCTACACTGTCTGTACATTACCCATTTTCTCAATAAGTTAAAGGCAAATGTTAACTAAGGGCACTTGATAAACAACTAAAAGGAGATAAAAAACATTGGAAAATGCATTTTTTCAGATTCTCGAGAGAAGAATAAATGTTAACTTGTGATTATTTTTCCTATTAAAATAACTTTAACAAGTGCCATTAGGGCACTTGTTAGCAAGTTAAAATATGACAAAAAAAATCTTTAGAAAACTAAGTTCACAATATTCAAAATATTAAATATTTATTTTTCTAATGTAAAACTATTCTATTTAATCTTTTATCTCAAAGAAAATCCTTTTTTTCAATCATATTTATAGGTTCTCATGATCATATCCCAATTTGTAATGATATTTAATATTTTTTTTAAATACCTTAAAAGTTTATATTAAGAAAATCCTTAATAATTTATAAAAGTAAAATTGAGAAAGTATATCAAATATTTACATTTCCAATATGAATAATAAAATAGTAATATTTTTTATATAAAAATTAATTTATCTCAAAGAGTCTTATATTAACATAGCAAGGAAAGGGTAATTAATATGCATGAATGCCCCTCTAAAAAAATATTGTTCTTATGTATTGACTTTTAACCTTATATCAACAACCTTGCATCAATGGACAAACTTCTTCTTGAATGATTTAAAAAAAAGTTAATCAAAATAACTGTTCTTAAAAAGTTGATAAAAAGTCAAACTTAGATTTCTAATTTAATGGCTTAACTATTTTTTTAATCTTTGTAAATATAGTTACTTTTGATTTCAGTCTTAATTTTTTTTATTTATATTTTTCAAAATTTTGGTTTTAATTTTCTATCGACAACGCGTTTAATACTAACATGTGACACGTGTCATATTAATTACTAAAAAAGTCATTTATGATATTGACATATCTCAATAGAGACTAAAAATGTATTTTCATCTCTTTGCATTGCCTCCTTCTCTCCCGGCTCCAAATAAGAAAGAGGGAAACATAAAAATTCAAAGGCTTATTTAACATTTTAGTCCCTGAACTTAGGTGCTCTTTTGAAATTGATTCTTAAACTTTTTTTTCAATACTTTGGGTCACTGAACTTAAGTGATGATATAGCCGACGACATGTCACGTCACTTTCACACTATCGACGAGTGACATGTTATGTAAGGCCACTGGATACTACATGATTTTCTTTTATTAAAAAAATATTTTCTTAAAAATTTATTAAAAGATTTGATTTTCTTTAAGAAATACAATTTTTAATTATTTTTTAATAAATTTGAATTTTTTATTTAGAAAATTCACGTGGCATCATCTGGCATGTTACTTATCAATGTGGCGAATGTGACATGGCATATCCTCGGTTATATCATCATTTAAATGATGAAAGGACCATTTCCAAAATTTGAGCAAATTTTAAGGACTCAAAGCATAAAAAAAAGTTTAAGGACCAATTCCAAAAGAGTACTTAACTTCAAGGATTAAAAAAGTTAAATAATCCAAATTCAAATATTGTAAGTTTAAAAGGGCTGAGGGAAGAAAAGGGAGCAAGAGAGAATGAAATGGAGAGCGAACCACCAATGACAGTAGTGACAAGAATGAGACTACGGAGGTAAGATAAGCGAGTGATCCTGAAAAATAAGCAAGAGAACGAATGAGAGGGTGATTAAAACTAGAGCTGTCAATTCGGGTCGGGCCATTTCGGGCCAACACTATTTCGGGCCGGGCCGAGCCGGGCCTAATTTATCTCGGGCCAACATTTTCAGTAGCCCAGTCCAGCCCACAATAAAATACGGGCCAAACGGGTAGCCCACGAGCCATTAATTTTTTTTTATATAAAAAAGTTGCGTATTTCAATTTATAAAGGTGCCCTATATTTGAACTGAATGGGTACCTCATCTTGTCTTTGCTACTCTCTTTAATCGCTATCATATTCAAGTTTGGCCAGATTTGAAGCTTTTTTTTTCTTCCTTAAGACAAGCAATAATTTCATTAATAAAAGAAACAAGAGAACTGAGTAAGAGACATACTCAAGCCCAATAGATCCAAAGTTTAGTTATACACCAAATACAAATGACAGATATGAAATAGTGCGAACAAAATAGCAATAGGGAAGAAAACATATCAGACATATACAACCACCCCATACTAACACTTCGAAAAGCTTGTCATCTATAAAATAACACTTAGTTATGCTTTTATTAAAAAAAATTACACATTTTTAAAATATCGGGCCAGCCCATCCCATTTCGGGCTGGCCCATGTCGGGTTAATTAATTATCGGGCCGGGCTGGGCTGACCCAGAAAATGGTCGGGCCAAGATTTTACTTAGTCCAACCCATTTATTTTCAGGCTAAATGGGCCAGCCCATCGGGCCTGGCCCATTTTTGACAGCTCTAATTAAAACATACGGTTAACCCTAACTCATTCTCTTTGATCTATTCGATTATTTCTTACTCCTTTCAGAAAAGCTAAACTCGAATCTCAAAACCCTCTGTGATTAAGAACGACGGTGCGAGGAAAAGTGAGCGTTGATCATGACAAAAAGGTATATTCTATCACGTGCTTGTCTCTGTTTTGTGTTATCGATCTTTACTTCACATGGTTTTCATATTCGATCACGCATTTCATGAACGACTTTTCAAACGTCTGATTAATGAAATGGTTTATGAGATCCATCTAGAATTTTTATTATAAGATCCTCGTCGAATTTTGATGTTTATTGCTTACACAAATTAGGGTTTTTTTATTTGTTAGATTCTATTTTATTTGTCTTTATGCAACAATTATCATTTGTCTTTTTCTTCTATACCCATCCTAAGATCTTTAGAACAATGAGAACTTTAAGACACTAAGTTACCCTTTCATAAATAACCCTCTTCAACTATACATATTTGCTTACAATATTGTGCATTTTCAACCTTTCTCAAAACCTAATTCATGGCTTCAATCACCAACTATGAAACCAGGATCTCTAATGAAATAGGTCCATAATAACAAGGTAAAGCGGTCAAATTATTAAAATCCCAGTCCAATCATGACCGTGGATTACCGATGACTAATGAGTTGTTTCATCATGACCGTTGATTTGGATATTGTGGCTGAAACATTAGCATGATCCTAAACTCGGGACAAACAAAAACACTGTCTATACGGAGTATATAAAATCTTCAAAGTTCAAAACCAACACCGCTTTCTATTTTCCCACACTCGCAATCTCGCGCGTGATTCTCAGTCTCCCAATTCTGTTCTCTTGACTCAGTAATTCTTCCTCTTTCTCATTCAGGTTCCAGTTTCTAATTCACTTCCTTTTATTCCATGCACAAATTCACGTGCAACACTCATTTTTCGTCTCTCAGTTTTCTTCCCTTTATTATTATTACTTAATTAATTAATTATTTTTAGCTTAGCAATTTGGAAATTTGATTATATAGCAATGGTGGTTTTGTTCCCATTGTTTTTTCTGTGCTACCCTTTTATTCACTAATGTTAAATTTCACTTAAAGCTTTGTTTTTTCCCAACCTTTTGTTGTGTAATTGCATTTACAAGCTTTTGAAATTTGAATGTTTCTGCTTTCATTCAGTACTTTTTGATTTTGTCTCAAATTATTGTCTAGTTTCTACTACTTCACCTGTCATCATTATTATTATTGTTATTATTTCATTGGAAATATTTAAGAAAATATGGAATGTGGAGTGAATAGAATGATTATCTGAATTGCTTGAGTTATCTACCACACTCAGCATGCTATGGCTTTTATATATAGTACTTGTTAATCAATACAACTGATGATCATAAGACGATAATCAAGGTACATGAATGATATTTTATGTACACGAATCAACTAATACGCGAACTTGAATATATGCATTTGATTATACAAGAACCAGGCAGGTAGGCAGGCATCGACTACTCCTATTTTCAATAAAAAATCAATTAAAGTATTTATTATTTCCAACAATTTTTTTTCTTGTTTAGAATTATTTCCAACAATTACTATTATCAGTTTTGCTTTTTCTCTGGTTTTGTGCTTATACTTTTGAAAATCCTAATCTGAATGCAAAATTATACTAAACAACGAGTTTCTAGAGGCTTCATGTTAGTTTCAGCTTCAATCATGTAAATTATAAATGATAAATAATTGTAGTATTTAATATATTTGGTTTTGCTTCTTTCTTAATTGTATTTTGCCAGTGGTGGGTGGCAAGTGATGGGTAGAAGGAAAAGTAAACCACATCGATCAGGTGGTATTATACTAAAAACAAATGCTGCTCCTGATACTGAATTGGATAAACAGAATGCTGTAGGAACTAGTGAAGAAGCAAAGGATGATTTTGTTGACATTGGTAAGTCTTATTTCGTAGAAGTTGACTGCTCCGGTTGGTTGTCAAGTGAACACCTTGATATTTCTGAGGTTGTTTTAAGGGATTTGAATTTTAGAGAAGGACTTTCTGGTTTTGAACTTTCTGAGGATTTTTGTCAGGATTCGCAGTACTTGTTAAGATTTAAGGTGTGTAATGCCAATAGCGTTCTTGGTCGTATTAAATTAGGTCTTTGGCCTGTGTTACCCTATACTGATATTCATCTAGAGTTTGTGAAAAGAGTAACAGTGGACAATGTAGAAACATGTAAAGTGTTGTTGTCTGGGATTTTTGATGGATCTGATGAAGGTGTTTCTGGACTTATTCACTTGGCAAGTTTGAAATTTGTTACGTTGAGGCCAATTCTTGGGATCAGGCTTACTGAGGATACTCTTTCCATTAGGGTAAGGGTTGAGCTACTGAAGAGTGCCTTTGATGCATGCGAGTCACTTCTTGACTGTTCTAGGCAACTATGGAAAAAAAGTATGATGAATCTCATATCTTGGCTACGGCCAGAAATAATGACTTCGGAAGTTAGGTATGGTTTTGGTCGCTGCATGAAAATGGAAGTTGATCCACAGACACAGATTGGCGATGACACATGCTACACCAGGAAACATGCGAGGTTTGATCCTGCAGGTTTCTATGAAGCCATTAAGCCTTCAAAGTAAGTTAAACATTCTCTTCGGCTTCTTGATCTCTAATCTAAGGGTAGCAACAATTATTATATCGTTCAATCGTTCATATAATAACATACTACTAATTATCTGGCAAAGAATCTGCTGCCAATTTTTTAGTTTAGCTTTTAGCTTATCATTGTATATCATTAGTACAGAACAGAGCCAAGGCTCGAAGATGACATACCTGAGTTGCTTCCTAAGCTGAGGCCATATCAACGGCGTGCAGTTTTTTGGATGGTAGAACGGGAGAAAGGACTGGAAGAAAGTCAGGATGAAAGAAAAAGAATTCAATTTCATTCTCCGTTATGCGTGCCCATGGATTTTCTGGAGACATGTTCTAAAATGTTTTTCAATCCATTCAGGTACGTTTTATTGACCACTTCTTAAAATAAATATATGTGCTTTCCTATTTATTGCATGATTAATGTTCTGGCGGTTTCACATTCACTCTCACCCCCAACTCTGTTATGATTTTGTTCTTACTTCCCCTATGCTATTTTGAGTTACAATCTTCAGTGGAAATATTTCATTGCGCCCAGAGACTTCTTCACCTTATGTATTTGGAGGCATTCTTGCTGGTATGTCCCAATCTGTATTGCATGTCATTTATTTTCTCATATAATCATGTGGATCTTTTATACATTTTAGTTTCTAAAGATTTTATACATTTGAATAGGCTAAAAAAAAGTGTTTTATAATACATAAAATGTCTTCTCCTCTTTTGGGCCCTCTTGGCATATTCTTGAATAGACTGCTCCTTTCAATCAAATTTATGACCTGATGAATGAAGGATCAAGTGTATAACATGATGAATGATGAATAACCCATGCAATCATGAGGGTTCAAGATCATGAGTCTTCTGATAGAATCCTGATGCCTAAGCTGTTTTAATCCTTTCAATGAATGTTCATATCTATTACAGCTATAAACCATTTTTGGCCTCCCATCATAGGTCATTAGTCATTACATTATTGGACTGGAACTAATTTACTGATCTCTAATTTTCAGTGTAGGTTATTACTTACTATCCCTATTTTACTGCATGTGCATGTGTGTGCACACACGCACACATATATATGCTTACCTGATTGAGTACTAAGTGAAAACTGGAACTTCATGATTATGCCTAATTGTCAGTAATCATTCTCTTATGTTTGATTATGAGCTTTCAAAATTTTTATTAACTCAATGATAGAAAGAATTCAAAGGAATACCGAGTGTGTAACTTTAATGCATGTGTGTTCTGAAATCTGTTCAATAATAGTTCGAATTTAATTTTTTTTATTGATGTTATTGATAAACTGTGTGGATGTTGTTTTTATGTGATCTTCCATTTTTCGTTACATATGAAAGTTCTTTTCACTTTGAATAAATTATATACAGATGAGATGGGCTTGGGAAAAACTGTTGAATTGCTTGCTTGCATCTTTGCTCACCGTAGATCAGCATCTGGAAATGACATACTAATTGATTCCGCTACCCAAGTTAACGAGGATCAAGAAATCACTTTAAAAAGACTCAAAAGAGAGCGTGTGGAGTGCATATGTGGAGCTGTGACCGATAGTCTCGAATATCTAGGACTATGGGTTCAGTGTGACATTTGTGATGCTTGGCAACATGCAGATTGTGTTGGCTATTCACCTATAGGGAAACCACTGAAATCTAAAGAAGGATGCGGGAACAAGACATATAAAATCACCATAGATGAGAGGGATGGGGAATACGTATGTCAGATGTGCTCTGAACTAATTCAAGCTACTCAATCTCCTATTGCCTCTGGTGCCACTCTTATTGTCTGCCCAGCTTCAATTTTACCCCAGTGGCATGATGAAATTATACGGTATAGTTTTTTTCTAAATCAAAAATATGCATCTTCGTGTTTACTTGGAGTGCAGTGAGTCGCTTTTCTTTCCTATCTTTTTTTTTGAGGGATCGTCTTCTAGCAGGATCCCTGATCATCTTACTCTGTAATAATGCTTAGTAAAATCCTACTTTTGGTTTTATCAAGCATGGAATAACATGCTTCCAACCATTTGTGATTGTTGTGGTCATCATGGACTAGAGTGTAGGACTAAAATCCCATTTGGACTCAAGTAGTGCTCTCGGATTGTTAAAGGAGCATAGGTTAGAAATTCCAGATGCATCAGCCTATTTTGGAAGGCTGAGGCTGTTGTTTGGACTGGTGATACTTATTAGGATTAACACAAATGATTCATTTTAGGTGTCTAAATAGAACTTGTAAGGACTTTCCCCTAACATTTATTGAAGCTCAAGTTGCATGTTGGAAGCTACTATTGTTTTGAGTCTATGATGCATGTTATATTGGTATATTGCATGTAATCTTTCGGTCAAATAATACAGAGAAAAAGTTGGACCTCAATGATTTTATATGAATTGTGACCATGGAGTGTAATTTCTTTTCTAATGATTTAATTTAGTTGTACTGTAATTGTCTCATTAACTATTAGTTGTTCCTGTAGTCATACGCGTCCGGGCTCCTTGAAAACTTGTGTTTACGAAGGCGTACGAGAGACATCTTTCTCCTGTACATCTCTGGTGGATATCAGTGAACTTATCAATGCTGATATTGTAATAACTACATATGACGTGCTTAAAGAGGATTTGTCCCATGATTCTGATCGACACAAGGGTGATCGACATCTTTTGAGATTTCAGAAAAGGTTTGCTCTAAAGATTGTCATATTTTCCTCTTTGTTATCAATATATGCAGGATATTCTTCCTATCTATTTGCAAATGACAACATGACTTTATCCTGGTTACACCATACTTCTCAATCTAAAGGTTATGATTTTGTGTCTCTGATGAGTTAATATTTCTTTATGATTTTTTTACAGAAAAAAGCCTTTACAATAAACCCTGCATATGGTTGATTAGTGTTTATGTATTGGAAAAAGCTTAGATGCCTATACATCCTATGTTCCCAAGTATTTTATTAGCCTTTTTTTGTCCTTGCAGGTACCCAGTTATCCCAACTCTTCTTACCAGAATATACTGGTGGAGGGTTTGTTTGGATGAGGCTCAAATGGTGGAAAGTAATGCCGCTGCTGCCACTGAAATGGCTCTGAGACTCCATTCAAAGCATCGCTGGTGCATTTCAGGGACCCCAATTCAGCGGAAGCTTGATGATTTATATGGCCTTCTTAGATTCCTTAAAGCTAGTCCTTTCGATGGATACAGGTGGTGGACTGAAGTTATTCGAGACCCGTATGAGGTATTTTCTCTCTACAATTTAATGCTTGACTTAATTGTTGCTAATTCACTTTCCTTATTTCTCATTTTTTCTTCTGTAAATAAAAAGGAGTATTGTAAGATGATTTCTAGTCATATTTTCTAATGGCAACCTAACAGTCAATGACAATATGATAGTCTTAGCTGCGAGAACTAATATGGTAGTCTAGTCATTTTGTATTTCTTGCACATCATCTTAGTTTAAATTAGTTTAATTGGTCACATCCTGGATTTATTTACTTATTTCGAAAGACTTCAAAGAGGTGCCGTACATGTCATGTATTCTTATTTATTGCTCCTTACTTCTGCAGAAGGGAGATGCAGGAGCTATGGAATTTACACATCGAGTTTTCAAACAAATCATGTGGCGTTCTTCTAAAGAACATGTTGCAGATGAATTGGACCTTCCCTCTCAGGAAGAGTGCCTCTCTTGGCTTACACTCTCACCAGTAGAAGAGAACTTTTACCAGAGGCAACATGAAAGTTGTGTTAGAGATGCCCATGAAGTTATCGAAAGTTTGAGAAATGATATTCTTAATAGAAGAGTCCAAGGTTCTTTATCTTTGAATGGACCCTCTGATCCTTTAATCACCCACACAGAGGCATCGAAGCTACTGAATGCTCTGCTGAAGCTTCGCCAGGCTTGTTGTCATCCCCAAGTCGGAAGTTCTGGTTTGCGTTCCCTGCAGCAGACTCCCATGACCATGGAGGAAATATTAATGGTTTGTTACTTGTAACGATCTTTGATAAGTTGTTGCATACAGTGTGCATAGGTTTTTCAATTGACATGGATATTAATATGTAGGTTCTTATAAGTAAGACTAAGGTAGAAGGTGAGGAGGCTCTCAGAATGTTTGTTGTTGCTCTGAATGGGCTTGCAGCAATAAATACAATACAAAAAGAATTTTCACAAGCTGCATCACTGTACAAAGAAGCTCTGACTTTGGCTGAAGAGCATGCTGAAGATTTTCGCATGGATCCTCTGTTAAATATCCATGTTCTTCATAATCTCGCTGAAATACTTCCACAAGTTGATAATGTTGCTCAAAAATTGCCCTACAAAGGAAAGAAGTTATCTGGAACTTCTGCAGTTAAGGCAACCAAAGAGCATTTTATTGTAAAGGTTGATCATTCTCCTTTGAAAAGGCAAAAAATAAGTGACTGCGAAGACACAAATTTCACATTGACTTCTGCAGAACCATCAGATGTTAAGTCTAACCTATCGGAAAATGACTTAAAGGAGTGTCAGGAATTTGATAATTTATCTGTCAGTTTTGTCGAATCTCTTATAGCAGAATGTGAAGATTTAAAGCAGAAATACTTAACTGTGTTCAAATCAAAGTTATCTGCAGCTCAGCAGGAGTTTCAAAATTCTTACACACAGGTAAATGTATTAACTGAGAAAGGAGATACCCTAAAGTTGGAAAGAATTGACCTCTCTGTCATGGTAGCTTATTTATAAGATGAAAGAGAGAAATACATGCTTGTCCTACTTTATCATATAATCAAATGATACTCTGAAATACTCACAGATAATACACACATATCTAACAATATTCTTAGTTGCTCTTAAGGAAAATTTGGTTATGATTGTACTAAACTTCGAGGTTTGTTGATGAGTCTAGTCTAGTATTTGTGGGATACAGCTTGTTTGTTGTTGCTGTAGTTTCCTTGCCTTCCCCCTCTCTCCCTTCTTTCTGTTTTCTGTACATGACATTTGTACTTTTTGAAGGTTTGCACATATAGAGGCAGCAGAAAAGATCATGATAAGTTTTGGTGGTTGGAAGCACTACATCATGCTGAGCAGAACAAGGAGTTTTCAACTGAGTTGATAAGAAAGATCGAAGAAGCCATCTCAGGAACTTCAAACAATTCAAAGTCATCAAAGATAGATGCTCGGTTAGTGATGCTTTAATTTTGTGAGACATCGGTCAAGCAGTGCAATTTTTTTATAATCCATATCCTTAACATTTTATGTTATAACAAATATGTAGTATAACCATAAACAAGTGGCTGGACAATGTATTACGGTTATATCTGACATCAATAACACAAAGATCTTGTTATGACTTATGACCTTTGTTTTAGACTTTTAGTTTCTTCTTATTATGGCTATTTTAGACCTTTTTATTATTAATGCATTACACTTGTTAGTATAAATATAAGACCAGGTTTAGCTTGGTCATTATACTGCTAGATCATGGAGGATGTATTGGACATGATTATTGGATCCCATACTTGCCAGTTGAAACTGAACCAAAACTAGGATGATACCAAGATACCTTGTTGTGCTGGTTGGTCCTTTGGGGCTCTAGTGCCTCTAGGCAGTACAGCTATAGTTTGACTCTGACCCTTCAATGCATATTTGTAAGAATCCATTTGAATAGAGGCAATCAAATATCTGTCAAGCTGCCTAACACTTCTCAACCATGTGAGGTTGCTTGATTAAAGGAATGCATTTTGTTAAATAAACTAAGGGTGAAATAAACTAAATTTAATATATGGTGCTTTGTAGTTGCAAAGTTGGTGTTCTATCATTATTTATCTATCTTATTACTACTGGTCGTTTACAATTGTATGGTGTCAAGGACCAACTTTATAGCTTAAACTGTTAGATAAAAGCTCATCATGGTTTTATATTTTTAACACCCCCTCATGCAAGAGTCCTTTGACCTTGAAGCAAGGATGCACAGGCTCATTCTGTCTTGCGCAGGAATTTAATTTAATGATGACTAGAGGGGGTAGCAAGTATCAAACTCCTGGCCTCTTGGTCAGAGAGGCTAAGATATCATGTCAAGGACCAACTTTTCCAATAGTTTAAGCTATTAGGTGAAAGCTATGAATTGTTTTATATGTCTAACATAAGGTATTCAGGAGGGATCTGCTTTCCGGAAATAAAATTTCAAAATTATATCATAATAGATTTTGATAAATGTTATTAGTAAATTGATGATGACATGTGCTGTAACTGATGTGTATTACTTCTAATCCAGTCTCCGGAGCATAGGCTCTCTAAAATATCAGATTCAGACAGGTTTGGATCAGTTAGAGGCCTCTAGGAAAGTGCTACTAGATCGACTATTAGAAATCGATCAGACAATGGAGAAACCAAAAGAAGATGATATTGAACGCGTGGGTAAATGTCAAAATTGTCAACCTAGTTGTGATGGTCCCCCGTGCATTCTGTGCGAAATAGATGAATTGTTTCAGGTTTGCTACTGAGTTTATCTATAAACTGGATTTCTACTACATCTTACTATGGTACTCATGGTTTATTTTTATACTCAGGATTACGTAGCAAGACTCTTTGTTCTTAAGAATGAACGGGGACGGATAATTTCATCTGCTGAGGAGGCAATAGATCTTCAGAAGAAAAAATTTGCATTGAATCATTTCCTCTCAAAGCTATCATCACAATCTAATCACAGTTCAACAGCTTCTGATATTGGTAATGAAGAATCCAAAAAAAGGAATGCTGGACAAAGAGTTGTGGTTAGTTACTTCATTTGATTTACTTTTGCTTTGGGTCATAGGCAGATGCTTATTGAATATTGATTGTAACTCCTCTTTTATTTTAGTCAAAATTCTCATTGGTTAATGAAACAGTCCAGAATTGGGACAAAACCAAAAAATTTACAACAACAACAACTAAGCCTTTGTCCCACTAGGTGGGGTAGGCTACATGGATCAAACGACGCCATAAAGGCCTATCATAAATCATGTCTTTTGATAAGGCATTGATTGCCAAATCCTTCTCAATTGTTTCGCCTATAGTTTTTCTAGGTCTTCCTCTTCCTCTAGCCCTTGTAGTACCCTCCATTTGGTCTACCCTCCTAACTGGGGCTTCCACCGGTCTCCTCCACACATGCCCAAACCACCTAAGACGAGATTCAACCATTTTTTCAACAATAGGAGCAACCCCAACTTTTTCTCGAATATACTCATTTCTAATCCGAACAAAATAAATCAAAAAATTTAAAAAAACCAAAAAAAAAAAAATTTAAAACCAACAAAACCAAAAAATTTAAAAAAAAAAAAATCCTGAAATAAATTAACTGATTCAACTACAGGCTCCATTGCCCAGTAAAATTATCAGTAATTGTGATTGTGAATTGAAGTGTTGCATGAAATTTCATCATTGCCTATTGTCTAGTTCTTTGAAGTGAAGACATTTAAGTTTGGCCATAAATGGCGATAAACTCACGTGGTACTTGAAATAGTGAGTCTATGTTTACTAATTTTTCATATTGATTATGTTGAACTACTTAGGTTTCGAGATCAGCATCTGAGTTGGAGATTATTCTTGGAGTTATAAAGAGCTATTGCAAGGCTCGGCTTGGAAGGGACATTGTCTCAGAAGCCACCAAACATTTACATGTTTTTGAGGTATAGATGGTGAAATTTTTTCTATGCTTATCTACTACTGTTGAATAACCAGATATGATTATTCAACAGTAGGAGGAATAAATCAAAAGTAATTTTTGTTTTCCACATTTTCCTCCCCTCATCCCAAATAACAAATAAATTAAATAAAAGAAGAAAGGTTGATTGTGTTCAGTAGCAAAAAACATACGGACAGTTTTCTGTTGGAATCTTTTTTTGAAAAACTGAGGTTATCTATACTAAATTACTAACACTGTGGAATGGATTCACTAAATTTTGGTCCTTTTTTTTTTACTTCGTTAGGGAATGCGTAAGGAGTTTGGCCATGCTAGGTCTTTGGCATTAGCTCAAGCTCAATATCTGCGTGCCCATGATGAAATAAAGATGGCAATTTCCCGTTTACACTTGAGGGCAAATGAGGATGATAAATCTCTTGATGCTTTTGGTGAAAATGAATTATTTGCGGCTAGCACGACCTTTTCTCATGAAAAGTTTATGTCGAAAACCTTGTTGTCACAGATAAAAGGAAAACTCCGCTACTTAAAGGTATAGAGTTATATATTGAAATTAGTCTACTCTTTATATGCTTAAATTTTAAATTTTTACTGAACTCCCTTGCCATGATTCCATAGTATGTATGATATTTTCTTTTCTTACTTTGGACATTTGACCTAAGCTGAACTAATTTCCAGGGTTTGGTACAAGCTAAGCAAAAACCATTGGAAAATCCAGATAGTTCTTCATCCACTCCAGAGACAACTGCAATGTCAAACTCTTCAGAAGAGAAGGGCGCACTCGTATCTAATGCCGATGAGGAAACATGCCCGATTTGCCAAGAAAAGCTAGGAAACCAAAAAATGGTATTTCAATGTGGGCATGTTGTGTGCTGTAAATGTAAGTCTTTGTGACCAATTTATATCATTATTCCTTGGTTCCAAATTACTGGGACTTGCACAATGCTTCATCCAGTGTTACCAGACATATATAGTTGCTGCTGTATAACCTAGAAAATCCCTTATTTTCCATTTATTCTGCTGTGTCTATATATATGTACATATGAGGAATTAGCATTTGGTCATGTCTTACCCTTATCCATCTGTGTTCAACAGACATATGGTTAAGCATTTTTTAACTTCAAAATAAATCTTATCTATGAAAAATAAATATGCATCTAATTTCTTACAGGTTTATTTGCTATGACTGAGAAAAGGCTACAAGATAGCAACTCTCATAATTGGGTCATGTGCCCAACTTGTCGACAACCTACTGATTTTGGAAACATCGCCTATGCTGTTGATGAACAGAATGAATCTTCCAATTCTTCAATGCTGCATACAATTGACAGCCGTGGAAAATATGAAGCATCCATTACTGTTAAAGGCTCCTATGGAACTAAGGTGTTTTTCTATGTAACAGTTTAAATTCAAATGATACCCGAGTTGGATAAGCATTCTTCTTTTTTGTGCATTTACATATGCCACTATTTCCGGTATCTAATTCTTGCATTCCTCATCTTTTTCTCGATTGGTGTGTTTTGAAGATTGAAGCGGTTACCAGAAGAATCTTGTGGGTAAAAGCTACCGATCATAAAGCAAAAGTTCTTGTATTTTCAAGTTGGAATGATGTACTTGATGTATTGGAACATGCCTTTGCTGCCAATGACATCACCTTCATCCGGATGAAAGGAGGCAGGTAAGATAATCTGTATCATTAGCCTATTTATGAAGCTACATTTTAGTTAGACAATCAACCACTTTCAAAATATCAACTTCATTATGCTCATAATCCTGTTATCTTGGTTTGAATATGTGAGTTTCAGAAAAGCGCATGCTGCCATCAGTCAATTTAGAAATGGATCCAAGAGTTCAACATCAAAACCCATTCAGGTGTTATTGCTTTTAATCCAACATGGAGCCAATGGCCTCAATCTTTTAGAAGCACAACATGTGGTCCTTGTAGAGCCATTACTCAATCCTGCTGCGGAAGCACAAGCAATCAGCCGTGTACATCGTATTGGACAAAAAAATAAAACCCTCATTCATCGTTTTATTGTAAGTTCCCTACCATGATGTAGTAATTTATAAAGTGAGCATTGTTTTGTTTATCTGTCTCTCAATCTTTTGTTGTTGCTTGTGTTAGGTAAAAGACACGGTTGAAGATAGCATATATAAATTGAACAGAAGCAGAAGCAGTCATTCATTCATTAGTGGCAACACAAAAAATCAAGATCAGCCTGTTTTGACCCTCAAGGATTTTGAATCTTTACTAGCTAGAGCCCCATTAACTATGCCAGAAAGTGATGAAAATCCTAATCCAAATACAAATCTAAGGCACTTGCCACCATCAATGGCAGCAGCTATTGCTGCTGAGAGGAGAATCAATGAGCAAAGGACATGATTTTGCATTTGTCTTCCTTACATTTCAAAGATGCTACTGAAAATAAGTTCAATAATTTAGTGGCAGTGTCAAAGACTCAAGAGTCAAGAGGCAAGAGCTGTTGTGCAAAGCAATAAACTTCCACCTAGTTCATCTTGCCTAATTTTTATTTTTTTTTAAATTATAGAAATTAATTTATTCATGTAAATACCATTAGGTATGTGAGACTTTTTCTTTTTAATTTTGAGAATATATGAGTAATATATTAACTAGTTTTCAAACAAGTTTATTACAAAGTGTTGAATATTGTTCTTTTTGTAATAAGGATGTGAATTTCTTTCTTTTTTTTTTTACATGAACAGGCTCGTAACCTTGCAAGCACGCATCATAGATTTCTACACTCCTTTATAAATACATATGGAAATAAACAATATTAAAAAATTTAACATGACCAAAGCTATAGTTCAAGTTGAATATTCTCCACTGCGAAAGCTATTATTTGTTTGGATGCCAAAAAGATTCAATATAGCTGATATATCACTAAGTTCTTTGATAATATGGATCAAGGGTTGATTATTGGTTATGTATGAAAAGGGTTGTTCATCGGCTTTGATTAATTATTATGAAGATCTTTATATATTATATATAGAATAATTTTTAACTCAAAATAAATAAGCAAAACCGCCCTTTTAAACTTCCTAGCTTTTCTACCCACTTCAACCAATTATTCATCATTCAAATTTGGTTGAAGCACAAGTAGAAGCTACTTACAGTTGCTTCATATTCAACATAATTTTGAGACCCAACGTGATTTTCTACAACAAAACCAAACAAGCAGCACTTTGGAAATGTATTTCTCTCTGCTTCCAAAAAAAAAAAGGCTCGTCTATTTGTTCAATTAAAAATGTTTTTTTCCTCTATTGTTAAAGTACACGATTTTTTTTCCCAAGATATCCACCCACCCGAG
This sequence comes from Crotalaria pallida, assembly GCA_037953625.1. NCBI lineage: Eukaryota > Viridiplantae > Streptophyta > Magnoliopsida > Fabales > Fabaceae > Crotalaria > Crotalaria pallida. The sequence goes on along the minus strand of CM075651.1, from coordinate 148,968,204 downwards.
CATGTTAAGGGACATGGATCGAACCCTTGATCACTTGATTAAGTAACAACAGCCCCAATTACTAATTATACTAGCCTCCACCAATAATAATTTTTTTATTTAGTCTCTACATATGCAATTTTTTTTAGAAAAAAGCTTTTAAAAAACTTTGTGATAGCTAGATGACCTTGAAACATTTGATGTAGTTAATTTTTTTTATTTATTTGACAATTGCGAACTGCTATTATTAATAACAAAATTAAACTTTAGTTAATTTAATTATTTTTTTTCCTTTTTGACAATAATTTAATAATCTATAAAATTGTTTTCGATGTGCAGCTCTTATTTTAATAATATTTAGAGTTTAACTACATGATGAAAGGAGAAGACAATCATGTAAAGACATATTTGTAAATGTTAGTAAGTCATATAACAATTACATACCAACAAGGCCCAATATAGTTGGTAGATTATTGAGTTTCAAGTATAATATCAGGAATTTGATCCCTGTTATGGGTATGGAAAAAAATTTGTTGGTAGAGCCAAAACCCACTTCGATGATCTCTACGTCTCGGAAGGAATTAGTCTTCGGCTATCGGCTGAAGGATACCTTTGATGCACAAAAAAAAAGTATAAAGATAACATAGCTTTTTTATTCCCGCTAAAGCTTTTTAAAGTCAAAATTAGAAGATTCAGAAAGGAAAAGGTTGGATCAACAATTCATTTAGTGGTTCATTGGTTGGCATCGATTTTAAGCCGTTCGAAGTGATATAGTAGCATGATCTAATAAGTTAATGGAACCGATCAAAAATTCGATTCGCCGATTTTCCTATCGAACCGACTTGTTCGATCTGGTTTTAATAACACTACACATAAGGAAAAAATTTGTAATTTAACCTTCATTTTTTTAGCTCACTCATTTTAATTTTTTTTTTTTAATTTCATCTTTTGTTAAAACCTCATTTTTTAAAAAATTGGTACTAAAAATCAGTATATGTCTAACATTTTAAATTTCCTAAATAAACGTATGTTTATTAAAAATAAAATTCTAATTAGTTTAACCCAATATTTTGTGGATTTGTTTAACTTACAAATTTCAAGTATGAAATACTTTTTTCTCAAATTACAATCATCAAATCCATTCAAACAAGAAATATTAAAAGTATTCAATACAGACAATAGATACATAATTTGTGAGTTAACGAGATTTTGGATTAAGGATCTAAATAGCCAAATAGGTGAAGATACTTGTTTGTCCAAACATTCCAACACGAGCACTATGCACTTATTGCCCACTGACACGTGTGGAAGACATTCTCCGAAAATCTCGAATGCTCTGTCACTATACTAGAATGAGTGAATGACAATGGTGCTGACACGTGGACTAATGAGGTCACCCTCACTAATGCTCCCAACCTCGTATATATCCAAATTTTCGACACACTTCAGCACAAGAATTTTATTTTCGTCATAACTTCAACGTAAGAATCTATATCTACATATTCCATCCAAAGCTCCTAAAATAAGCACCTTCAATCCAAACATGAAATGCTCTTCCTATGTTGCTGATCACACCCTCAAATTTTCATCTTCTCTTCCTCTCATTCCATGTAAAAGCTATGTCCCTAGTAATGTGAAAGACTTGAGCTTCAAGGCAAGTTTTACAAGGCCAAAACATGCTTCTTGTTATGTGAAGCAACAAAAGCATAATAAAGGGTTTGTGGTGGGATGTGCAAGTTGGGACTTGGTGGCAGAGTTGGAGAGAGAGCTTGAAGCTGAAATGAAGAACCCACAAGAAGGTGAGGAAAAGGGTGGGATTGGAATAGCAAGATTTAGACACAAATGTGGAGAAAGGAAAGGGGTTGTGGCGTTGTTGGAGTGCTTGGAAAGGGAAGCAATAATGGGTGAAGATGTGGGGAAAGAGGCTAAAGATTACAACCGAAGGGCTCGATTATTTGATACAAGCTCTAGAGTTTTCCAAGCTCTTAAGGAACACAACAATGATGCTGCTTCTCCATAATCCAATGAAGTAACTTGGATTTGATTTTTAACTCAATAATTGTATTAGAAAATAAACATTGAACAATTGTATCATAGAATGTGAATGTTGTTCAATATTGCCTGCCAAAAATGCTTTTTTTTTCTCCTTACAATCAACTCTCTAGAACATACATGATAAATACATGGCTGCTAATTATGATCTAATTTTTAGCCAAGATTAAAATTTAATTATTCTCTGTCCTTGTTATAGATCATACTTAACTAAATTAGCATATTTCTTGAACCTTTAAAAAAAATATTTTAACCTGCATTGAAAATTTTGTAAATGTATAATTTCATATTAATAAACAAAAACAATTAAGAAAAAAATAATAAACATCTTCGAAAAAATATATAATAACTTATAAATATGATTGAAAAATTCTTTTAAAAAACGACTTGGAAGTAGTATTTCAATAATCGATTACATGTATAATCAAGTTTGAAAAAATTAGTTTTATTTATGGGGAAATAATATTTCCCCAAATACACAATAGTTTGAACTTTGTAATGACAAAAATTGGTTATAATACTCATGGAATGTCAAAAACCGGTGAGCTCTGTCCAGAGACTAGTCAGTAGTCACCAAATGGTTCCTATGTCAACAAATCGTGCTTAACAATTAAAGGTACATCTATAGTTTGCACACCAAACACATTCAAAAGGGGGAGCAACCAAACATTTGTTGAAAACAAACATGAAAGATGTTCTCTAATCTTTCTTGTCTGACCAGTTAAACAGAATGTGAAAGCTGGTTTGTTTTCCTGCTACCATTTTCCCGTTTAGATGCTGGTCGGCGACCCTTGTCTGGACCTCCGATGATTCCCCATCTCTCAAACTGTCTTTGACGAGCTCGAGCCCTCTCTTTCTCTTCATCCGATTTCTGCGAAAAACAGTGAGGGCAAGATACTCCATATTCGTATTCTGGGGCTTCCGTGTCAGCATCACTCACAGGTTGCTTGCAACCATAGCAGAGCTTGAAGTTTCCCGGCACCAAACCATGCTCGACGGAAACTCGCTTGTCAAACACAAAGCACTCTCCCTCCCAGAGGCTCTCTGTCTCTGGAACTTCCTCAAGATATTTCAGAATTCCACCTTCCAGGTGATAAACCTGGGATATCATTAAACAGAAGTATGACAAAATCAAATTGTACACTAAAAAAATGGGATTTGTAAGACTTTTATTCATGGCAGCAGAAATATTACTCTTAACTTGTTCATCAAATATCAACAGAGTCTGTGTATGTTAAGAAGGTAGATATTTTTATAATAGCATATTAGGAAGAAAAAAAACCGGGTGGTTTAACGGAAGACGTCTAGCGTGGATATATGGGAGGCACTTACCCCTGTTTTTAGCAATTCTTTAGGTGTTTCAAAGTACAAATGGAAAGTGGTAACAGCAGAGACATAAAAGGGGGGTCAAGATTATTTAAAATGGTTTCAGAATTTTTTTTTTAAAAAAGAATGTATTGTTTTGTTAGAAAACGGATTTTATGGACATAATTCTAAGACCTGCCAAATTGCTTCCATCCCAACATTCTGTGGAACAGCACGAGCTTAATACATGAAAATGATATGAAACGATAATTTAACAGTATTATCAGAACATTTGACATGACTTCAAAGATAAATGAAACTACCGTTATTCCTTTTAAGTATTTAGCATCAAGGTCCAAACCAAACACCCCCATTGAGATGCCGTTAAAAGAAACATTATCCATATTTTCTTTGGCGAAAAGAAAAAAGGTCGTGGGATTTTATCAAAGAATTTTATTTCTGCAAAACTAAATAAAATATAAGGGGAGAATTACCTCTTTGAAACCTTTGCTGAGAAGTAGACTCGAAGCTTTCTCACATCGAATACCTCCGGTGCAATACATTGCAACACGTGGCATATGTTCTTTTGGATTCTCCATCTCCTTTTCAGCACTTTGGACTGAATTGTTTACCTCGTCTTTTGAACGCTCATCATCTGTTCCGGTACGCTGGAAATGCTCCTCCACCCATGATGGGAATTCACGGAATGATGGAGTGCAAGGATCAACTGCTCCTTTAAACTTTCCTATTCTGGTTTCATATTTGTTCCGCACATCAATCACCACCTGCACATGAAGATGTTATTAGCAATGAAAATTTGCATTTCTGTTTATCAAAGCAGCATGTACACTCGTCTCATTCAATGGAAGACAAAGTGATTGGAATGTAAGCAGCTTTTAATATTCAGAGTCCTCAAGAATCCAAACAAATTGACAAACATGTTTCATAATACTAAGATAGAGCCTCAAGCTGGAGAACAAGGATAATAGGAAGTTAGCTACTCACTGTGTCTGGATCACTAATCAAAGCATTCCAATCTTTTGGGCCAACATATTTTCCAACCTTTTCGATAGGTGACACTTCAGGCATTCCAAGAGTAACAATCTGCCAATACGAAATAAAAATAACCATAAGAACCAAAACAAGTTGGTAAAATGCCCCAAAAGTTCAACCTAGTTTTTTTTGTATATGTATCTGTATTTAAATTAACGAAGCAGTTCATTCTTTTGGCAATGAAAACACTACCTCTTTCTTCAACTTGACCCTCACATGATCCCATCGGAAGGGAGCATCTTCCCCCGCAGCAAGAGGAGAACTAGCACTATGGCCATGATGGATGGCTTCCTCCTCAGGACTGACAGGCGATTCTACTAGTCTTAGACCCTTCAAACGACTGTCACTTTCTATAAATGCAATTACTTTCTCAACTGACTCCAAAGTGCCACATATGCTGCCATTGATTCCTTCAGGCGCGAGAATAATACCACCTGAAACACGCTGAGCAGCATCAGATTGGTGAGACAGGAGATTTACCAGAGTGTTTAAGTCATAGGCAGATCAAATTAGTAGTTCTCAATCTATTCTTTAGCCTATAGTCTAAACACCTCACCTACGATGAAAAGTAAATATTTCAGCTCACAATGTAAAATGTAAAGTGTAAACAACCATAAGCTAGGAAGCACGGATCCAACAAGGAACACATATACTACGGTCGACAAGGACAAGGAGACAGAGACAGAGACACAGCAAAATTTAAAAAAATACAAGACACGACGCTGCTTAAAAATGCAAGATATAAAAATTAAGGCTTGAATTTTAATTTTTTTTGTCCTGAATGTTGACCGGGGTTTTGGTTTTAGTTCTACAAGGTTCTTTTAACCGTTCTTGTCCTTAATGTTTACAAACTTCGGTTTTAGTCTCCATTGATAATGACGTGAGTAGCAACACACATGACACATGTCCTACCAATTGCTGATGTGATCAATCGAGGTACTCCCTCCGGTCCATATTATAAGCACCCTTTTTGTGAGAGAGAAAGGGTGCTTGTAATATGGACCGGAGGGAGTATTACACATTATCACATGTCACATGAAAGCAACTAAAACAAAATTTTCAAATATTTGAAGACCAAAACCAAAAGTCAGACAAATTTGAGGGGCCAAAAATATAATTTAAGACTAAAATTAATACTCCTACAAGATTAAAATCAGAGAAAATAGGCTATGCAAATGTGGAAAGATGCACCATCCACCATTCGTAGGTTTATGATCATTGATTTCTAAATAAAAAATAGAGTATAGTACCAACTTAGTCTCTGTTGTTTTCTCATTGCACAAACTTAATCCCTCAAAATTTATAAATACATGTTTACTCCTTCAAGATTTTTGAACATACCAATTTAGTCCTCAAGATTTTCGGATGTATCGATTTGGTCTTAAAAATACGAGGGACCAAGTTGGTACGTAAGTAAGAAAATCTTGAGTGACTAAATTGTTACATCCGAAAATCTCAATGGACTAAATTCGTATTTTTAAATTTTCAGGGACTAAGTGGATACAACAATAAAACATCTATGTAGTGCATAAAAATTAAAGTCTTAAAATAAAAGCATAAATCATTAAGGAGAAACAATGGCTTGATAGTTATTGAGAAAGTAAAGAGTGAGTGAGTACCAGCTGTTGACAAAGCTCCTTCAAGGGCTTTCGGAAACGGGCATGGTCAGCGAAATCCGCGAACTTGTAGAATGAAACCACCACAAGAGTGTTATGATGCCCATCACCGGATTCGGGTTCCGGGTATTCGGATTCGGGTCTACCCGGGATGGGAATGGGAACAGAGTTGGTGGAGCCAGAAAAGCGCTTGAAAAGCGTCATGCTTTGAGTTTGAGTTAGAGAGAGAGGGAGATTACGGAATGAGGAATTATTGTGAGGGTTACGAGAAGAGGAAGGTGTGGCGGAAGATGACGGTGACGGTGGTGACGGAGACAACAGCAGCCTCGTACCCAGGGATAGAAATGGAAGAGAAGGTGTAGGCCTGCTTCGAAGCATCAAGGACGTGTTTGGTTGGATATGGTTACATCCCATTTTTCACTTCTTTTTTTTTTGTATTGAACCAACTTCATTACCAAGACAAACAAACAAGCCTTTTCAACCCCGAAAAAATGGCTGGGGTTTTGCGGGCCAGGCCCATCTTGGTTTAATGTTGAGAAAAAAAAAAAAGAATTTTAGTCCAAACCCTCACTTTAGTCCCAAACCCCATTTTAATAGCAAAAAGTCAAAAATGTCCTTCCTTAATCTTCCATTCTCCCACTCCAAACCCCAAAACCCTAAAATTCCTACCAAAAAAAAAAGAACACAGAAAACCCTATTCTCTCTCTTCACCTCAACCACTGCCACTTCTCTCTCCTCTTTCCCGTCTCTCCCTCTTCTCTCTTCAGCTCAACCACCACCACTTCTCTCTCCTCTTTCCCGTCTCTCCCTCTTCTCTCTCTTCGGCTCCACCACCGCCCAACCCCACTGGCGACGATGTCACCACTCCAACGCGTTCCTCCAGCACTCGAAACTGTGAACTTGCTAGTCATCACCGTTGGCCAAGAGTCTACCCGTTGTTGATGCCGCTTCTCCGTCAAGGATGAATCTGTTTGTGACCTTTTGGTGGCTATGTTGGGTGCGCGACGGTTGGCTGGGATGGGGGCGCACGACGGTTGGGCATAGGTTCGAGGGTCTGACACGGGTTGGAAGTGGATCAGGGTGGGTTGGGTGCTAGTGGCGTGGATCTAGGTGGATGGGAGCCGACGCCGACCGTGGGCATTGGTGGTGCTAGGGCCGGCGGTTGGCCGGAGAAGTAAACAGAGAGGGTAGAGTACTGGAGAAGGTAGAGAGTTGTTAGGTTTTAGGAGAAAGAGTAAATTTTTTCTGGGGTTTGGGGTTTGGAGTGGGTAGGGATGGGCAAAATACTCATGCCCGCGGGTACCCGCAACGGGTACCAACACTATTCCCTTGCGGGTGGGGATGGGTATTGTGATACCCGCCCCGCGGGTACCCGCATATATAAAATAAGATTTTATTAATAAATATTATATATATTAATAATTTTTTATTACTTTGAGAGTATATAAATTTTATTTTATTTATATTTCATATTGAATTTTAATGATAAAATTATAATGATAAACATTTATCATATGTATTAATTTTTTATCTTATAATTATTTTTATGTATAATGATTATTACAAAATATATAATTATATAATAAAAGTTTAAAACTCGTGGGTACTCGCGGGTGCCCGTTACCCACACTAATACTCGTGAATACCCGCGGTATGGGCATAGGTATGCACTACCCGCACCCGTGGGTACCCATGCCCATCCCTATGAATGGGAGAGTGGAAGATGAGGAAAGGGCATTTTTGACTTTTCGCGATTAAAATGGCGTTTAGGACTAAATGAGGGGTTTGGGAACTAAAATTAAAAAGAAAAATTAATTTTGGCCCCGTAACTGAATTTGTGGCCTCCATATTTTGTAAAACAGATCAAAATATTCTTATTCTCATAGTTAAATAGTTTTCGACTTTGAAGTGTAAAAAAAAAATACACTTCCGACATGCCCCTATCATCAGCAAACCATCTCACAATTCTGACCCTGTTTACGACCTTAGGCTTTGTTTGGTTGCACGAGAGAAAATGGGAAGAGAGAAAATGAGAAGAGAGAAATAGGGAAGAGAGATTACAGTGAGAAAATGGGTAGATTTTGTGGTTGTTTGGTATGAGAGAAAATGTGAAGAAAAATAAGAGAAAATGTTTGATATAAGACAAAATAGTTAATATAAAAAAATAAAAAAAATACAGTCCTTCACTTCCTTGTAGTAGCAGCTTGCTTGTGAACATCACTTTTGTCTTTTAGTGCATTTCTTCATTTTCTTTCCATTCTCTTGCCACATGAGGGGAGAAAAAAATTTGGTGTGGGTCTCACCCTCTTTTCTCTTCTCCCCCCATTTTCCTCCCACAGCCAAACAAGAGAAAACATTATTTTCTCTCCATTCTCTCCTCCCCCAATTTCTCTTTCCCCAAAATCTCTCATACCAAACAAGTTGTTAAAGTCATGAAAAAGGTTACGGCCAATGTTATTAAACTCGGACCGGACCGAGCGGTCGGACCAGTCGGACCGTCGACCGGTGACATTCCCGGTTTTTTATTTGCTCTTAGCCGTTTTAAAAATGGGACCGGAAAAAACCGCGGGACAAAATGGTCAGACCGGGTTGTGTTAAAACCTACAATCGGTGGGTGAAACAACTAGGACATACTAGGAGAACACCTAGAAGGGGGGTTGAATAGGTGTAAAAGAAACCTTGAAAGATTTTCGCAAGAAACAAATCAAAACAATCAAAACAAATGATTTTCACAAAAATTCTTTAGCCTTAATCGATTAATGACATGAAATAATCGATTAATGCCTCTGTTAATGGATTAATCACTTTTCAATCAAATACAAAAATCAATCAATTAACATGTATAACCAGAGATTCAGCGGAAACAATTAACACCTATATTCTTATTGATTACCTAGGTTATGAAAATGATTTTCCCAAAATCAATTTTGCACAATTAAGATTCAATTCAATCAATTATGAAAAATCACTTTTTCTAGGTTTTCAACCAAGAATACAATAAAAGACTTGAATTGTAAAGAGTGGAGAGTTTAGAGATACGACACAGTGATTTATCCTGGTTCACTTTCATCCACTTGAAAGCTACTCCAGTCCCCTCTTCAACCAAGAGAGATTCTTCACTATGAGGAATTAGAGTTTCTCAAATTACAAGTAAATGCCTCACAAGACTCCCTTCTTGCTAGCCTACAAGAGATACCACACCCTTGCCTTGTAACCCTATTGATATCTAATCTAACCTCTTCTCTTTTGCTTGCCGATTCCCCACAACAAGTCTTCCAATGCTTTGAGATTCTTCAAAGACTTCCACTTGCTTGTTAACACAACAAGGCTTCCAAGTGCTTGATGAAATGTCACACCAAGGCTTCCAATATAACTTTGCTTGATTCACAACCAAGACTTCCTTTGTTGTAGATATCTTGCCTCTTGCAAAGATTACAACTCAAATGAAAACAAAAATAACAATCCTATGAATCTCTTTCAAAAGCTATGAAAATATCAACATGAGAGATTCAAAGTTCTTGATCAAAGAATGTAAAAGTTAAAGCTTTGATCTTGAGAAAGTGAGAGAGAATAGAGTGGCTTTGATTCTTTGTAAAATTGATATAAAAATGATAGGTAATTGTAATAATGATTCACAAAGGTTAGAAAAAGGTTTATATAGAATACCCAAAAGTTGGAATGATTAGAAATACTTTTGAGAAGTGAAAAACCACTTTAAAAACCAGTAACAGCTCGTGTTACTCGAGTAGCCAAGTCCTTACTCGAGTAACAAGTGTAATCAGTGTTCACTACTCGAGTAATCTATGTTACTACTCGAGTATTTACGCAAGGCTACAAAATTCTACTCGAGTAATCAGAGCCTTAATCGAGTATTTGTGCAAGACTGCAAAATTCTACTCGAGTAAACAAGTGGCTAATCGAGTAGTCAGTTCAAAAAACACTTAAAAACTTGTTTTCTCAAAATCTAAACCTTTTCTTTCAAACCTTTAAGCCACCTATTGCTTTTAAGCAAAGTGAATACTTAAAATATGATAAAATCATGACTACGAAAGAGATTCACTACCCTCTATATAACTCTACCCAAACTCATAAACGAAGAGACTTGTGAGGCCAAAGATAAAACAATAAAACATAAACTACCAAACTAAATGTTCATGAGTTGGCTCTCTCTTCATCACTTGATATTTGTTGTTACTTGTTGAGCTTGAACTTGATCAACACGATTGAAGCTTGTTCAAAACCTTTTGACATTTATCAAAACATTCTTCATGGATCTTACAGGTTGAACCATATTAAACCGGGAAACCCGATCCTGGTTCAACCATAATGGTATATAAAAAAAAAACTGAAAACCTAAAAGCCAAAGAGGAAAAACGCAAAACCTAAAGACTCCTTCTCACAGAGAAGTTAGCCAAAGAACAAAGAAGAAAGAGGAGACAGAGAGGAGCGAAAGTGCAAAAGCAAAACCGCAAGCCACCGTCATCTCACCGTGCATTGTCGTTCATCTCACCGCAAGCCACTGTCGCCTCACCGCAAGCTACCTCCCATCACCCACTTTCTTCAAACCAGTGATGTTTGTTTCCTTTGTAGCGTTTCATTTTAAGTTGTTTATTACCCATTGTTCATCATATAGTTTTAATTGATAGTATTAAAGAAAAAAAGAAGACGAGATTGAGGGAAAAAATGATAGGAAGCTTTTTATTTTATTATGGCTAATAGTAAGGAAGGAGTAGATTGGCAGAGATACTGATAGTTACTCACAGTTATTTATTTGGGCCCTAATATTTCAGTCATATTGGCAATTAGGCCCATATAGTAATGTATTTTTTTATTTTTTTAATATATATAATATTACCGGTCCAACCTTCCGGCTTAAACGGTTAATACGGTTCAACCCTATACGGAACTTTTTTCGGGTTGATGACCGGCTCGGTTCTAACAATATTGGTTACGGCCATTAAAAAAAATATTTACATTGGCATGATTTTACTCATAATTGTAAAAAATGATTGTGAGTAAAATCACAATCCGAAAATCAGATGACATGAAATAATGGTGGGGTGACCAAAGTTTTTCTCAAAAAGAATGAGTGATAGTATTCAACCACATAATTAAAATCGAAATCCATTTTAAATGTGAAAATTTCAAAAAGTTTCAAATCTCATGATTTCTTTTTTTACTTGGAGATGTCAGAATTTCTTTTCCAATACATACTGTTTAAAAATAAACGTCTCAAACAAATGTATTTTTTTTACTAACTCTCGTCGAAAATAATTTATCTACTGATTTCGTTAAAAAAAAATTTAAAAAAAACACAGAACATAGAGCCATTTATATTCTGAAGTTGGTGCTTCTTCCATATTCCTTTTGCTGCTTCCACTAGTAAGAGAGAGGTTGCAGGTGAGAGCCTCAGAGGGTATTGTCATGTTGTTTTGCTTTCTTTCTAATGTGAGCTGAATGTGCTCCATTCTCATAAATTTATCCTTTGACTTTTTTAAGGGAAATGTTTATTTTATTCATATATCAGAATCCATACAAAAAATTTCACACTAATAATAATTAAAGGGAAAGCAAAATACACGCAACAACATACTTTTCCATATGGACATGGATCATCAGCAACTGCCAAAATCGGACTCTAACAAGATATTCAATAGCCTTTAATTCCAAGATAACAACCTCATTGATGTTGGGTCTAAACTCAGTTCGGCGACAAAGAATCTCATATCTAATGTAACATCACAAACTTGATTTATAATGTAATTTATGTTGTGATGGTCCTAGGGTAGAAGAAAAGAGGACATAAGTTAGAAACTTAGCCAATTGAGCATGCAACCTTAGGTTTAAAACATAGGAACTTAGGAAATTAGAATAACAAGATTGGTAGTTTAAAACATAAATTTCACCGTTGGATGTGAAGTAGGATAGGTGAGGAGGCTTGCTTTAAAATTTGAGGAAGATCCAACGGGTAACGAAGAAGTTATGACCTTTCAAAGTCGGGGTACTGCAAAACTATGCAGCTTAATCGATTAAGCTGCAGCTTAATCGATTAAGGTCAGAATGGGGGAAACAGCTTAATCGATTAATAATCAATTAAGAGCTGTAGCTGCAGAAAAAAAAATAAAGGCACCCACTTCCTTGTTTCTTGCCAAATTCGAATCTCCTCTCTCCTAGGGCACTAATTCACTCATTCTAATTAATCAATCCTCAAGAGAATCACATCAACTCCATCATCCAAGTCCTTCCTTGTTGCTCCAAGTAAGTGATTGTTGTTTGTGTTCTTCTCTTTCTCCCCCTAGAATTCGAATTTCTCTCTCCCCCTTCCTCCCATGAAGCTTTAATCATCAACCTAGAGAAACCTTGATGGGGTCACGAATTTCCCTCAAGATTCTTAGGCAAAGCTTAATATTTTGTCTCTTTATTTTATTGATTTTAGGTTCCTCCCTCTCCTTTGAGTTGTGGCTATTACTCAAGTGTGCTCCAAGCACAAATTCTCTCTCTATCTCTAAGAACTTGAGGTAAGGAGGTTTGTGTTACCATATTCTAGGGGGTAGATTGTATTGTGTATATAATGGATTGCTAAGAGGTTATGTGTTAGTCAAAGAATAGAAACCCTAGGATTGATAACATGGTATAAAAGTATTTAAAGGTATTATGTGGTGATTAAATGTGATTATTGGTATTATGTGGTGATTAAATGTGATTATTTGTAATATGTGATGATTAAAGGTGATTATTGATACTTGGTTGATGTGGTTTGATGTTTTGCTAAATTATGTTGGACTTGGAATTATAATGTGATTATGAGTAAGATAATTGAAATGAAGATGATTGTATTGTTGGTAGTGCCCTGTGAAATTGGAATTTAAACGTATAATGAGTTTATAAAATTGAGAAATTAATGAAAGAGAGATTTTCAACGAAAATGAAATGAGTGAAGCGGGTTGTTAAAAGTTTAAAGGAAAAAGAGTGTGTGATCCAGATCTTGTATGACGTTGTCCTTAGGAGACTGTACGCATAGATCGCGTAAGACGCACATTGTGCGCAGCTGTAAGACGTTGTCCTTAGGAGACTGTACGCAGTTATGGACACACACACGCCATATATTAATAAAGGTATAATTTGGATTGTGCAAATCCAGATCTTGTAAGACGTTGTCCTTAGGAGACTGTACGCATAGATCGCGTAAGACGCACATGATGCGCAGATGTAAGACGTTGTCTTAAGGAGACTGTACGCAATGATGGGCGCACCTTCTGATTTTGGGAATCCAGGTCTTGTAAGACGTTGTCCTTAGGAGACTGTACGCATAGACCGCGTAAGACACACATTGTGTGCAGCTGTAAGACGTTGTCCTTAGGAGACTGTACACAGTGATGGATCCCCGTGATAAATTCTAAGAAGCTATGTAAAATATTCAAAGAGTATGAAAAGAGAATTGTGTTATTGTATAGGAGATTGATGAAGATGTAAGTTTGTGTATCTTGGGAAAAGTATGTAATTATGGAATCAAAATGTGGGAGAACTATTTTAATACGGAAAAGAAATAATTGAATTGTTTGGAAATGCTTATTGGTTTATATGCACTACATGACTAGATGTGTTTGGCTTGGTGGTTCAGTATAGCATGATAGAAACTGTTTCCCTATTTTATTGTGCAATACTCACCTCCTTACCATTTTTCAGGTACTGAGTTGGAGTATACACCTGGATCGGCCGAGCAGGATTATTCTCCCTCACAGGGAGAGTAGGGTTGGGATTTAGATACATTTATTTTGACCTAAGCCTCCGAATTATTTGATGTATATGGGCTATATAGGCTTTTTTGTGTGAGGCTTAGGATAGTTTCATTTAAGGCAGGGTTTATGATTTATTTTGAGCATAGTTGTGGTTATGGCCTTTTGATTTACATACTTTACATTTTTGCTGGCACTCTGACAAATTGATACTGATGTCTTACTCTTGAGCCATGGGGCAACTATGTGCTGCATATATACTTATATTTGAGCCGTGTTGGCTGGCTACTGATGATATTATATAAATGTGTTTATCAGGTTGAAGATTTAGAAAAGTTCGAAAAACAAACGAAACTCCGTCCGTTTGACGGTTGATTTTCATGAATTAAAAAGGAATTTTTAAGTCCGTATTTTAATATAAGGGAAATTAAGGGTATAAATCCTAGGTGTTACATCTAAAACGAGTGAGCCGTTGGACGGACGGTAGTCAAATCAACAATTGGCAAAGGGAGATCTGTCTCGACGAGTAGCCTTCCAATTATTGGAACAAAAAGGATAACCATCAGATCTGGAGAGTAAAAAACTATTCAGAGGCATCCCTCCACCGAAAACACACAAAACAAAAACAACTTGCACAAATACAAAACAAAACATAGATAAATTGAAGAAAAACAAACACACACCCTTTCCCAAAGGAAGAAGAGGGACAAATCTCTCTCTCCCTTACCAAAAAACAACAGATAAAACAAGAGGAGGGACTCGCAGAGAGAAGTGGATTAACTCCATTGAATGAGTCTTCCATGTCTTAATTTTAACACAGCTCCCTCTGCAGAAGCTCTGTACTGTTTGTCCCATTTGAACTCTCATCCTCCTTTGTCTTTTTAAGCCTCTCTTCCTCTGCTTCCCATAAAACTTCTGAAATACATTTTGTAAAGTTTCTATAGGTTTTGGTATCTCTCCCTTTGTAAAATAATGGAGCTGTTATGGACCGGATTTTGGAAAATACTTCATTAAACCGGTTTATCGGCTATAAAGGCCCCTTTAAGGGACTTGGACGTCATAAAACCGGTTTACCGGATTTGGGGGTCTTATAAGGGCCCATGCTCCTATTGAATCAGTTTCTCAACATAAAAGGCTCTTTAGTAGCCCAGTAACCCTTGAAACCGGATTACCGGTATAAGAGGCCCATTAGTGGCCCAAATCCTCTATTCCTCCAAACTGGTGGAGAAGAAGACTTCTCGTTGACTGACATAGGATTCCTTACCTCGCGAAACCGGTATGACGGTTATTCAGAAGACAAATCCATTAAGCCTGAATACCTTGGATTCCAATATCATGATGAGAAACGTTAGCAGTAATTCGGCCGCCCCATTGATGAGGAAGGAAACCCAACGGTGAGGAAATCTGCTTATATAAACAAACAGAAGATAACCAGGTATGTATCCTTCAATCTCACACAAACACACACACCACCCCCCAAACTAAGAACGACAATAGAGCTGGTATCCTGGAAATCAGGGTGCCTATCTGCAGTCTGAAAGCAAACCGTAGAATACTGGACACTTGACCGCTCAGCTCAAGTACCAGGCGTTCTACAACAGAACATTGGCGACCACAGTGGGAGCGGAAAACTTATTCCCACACTTTTGTGAAAGAGATGGATAACCGGTCACAGGGAGAACGTGTTGAACCCAGCCACCACAGTGCGCTGGAATTAAGAAAAAACCCGAGCGGAGAACAAACACCTTCTCGTCAGAAGGACCTCAGGAAACGATTAAGCGAAGGAAGAAGACGGGCAAGAGCGTTCGAGACAAGAGGAACCTTCTCATCATGAACAGGAGAAATCGCGACAGAGGCCCCCCACCAGAGGAGGAAGCCCTTCGCATTCCCGACATGAGAGTAAGGGGTCATCTGGCGGGTGCTCGCAGAGGAAAGCAAGCGTGGAGACAGAGCTGGCTCGTTTGAGTAAGCGGTTAGATGAGCAGGACAAGTTGCTGAAAGAGTTGAGGAAAGGAACATCCCAATCAGGCGTTGGCAAAGGAAATGAGGTGGAGCTGGTTGAAGAACCTGAAGAAAAAGACCACCCGTTTTCTGAAAGCATAATGGCTTTCCCCATGCCTGAAAATCTCAAAGCTCCAGCCAATGTAGATCCATATTTTGGGAACTCAGATCCACAGGAACATATTGACAGTTTTCTGGTGGTAATGTCCTGTCAGGGGGCTAAAGATGCGTATAAGTGTCGCATTTTTCCCTTGACCCTAAAGAAAGCGGCGTTACGATGGTATTCAAAGCTGGAACCCAACTCTATCAAATGTTGGAAGGATTTGGCAGCAAAGTTTCTGGGTCATTTCACCACCAGTAAGGCACAACCGAAATATGAACATCACCTGTCTCAGATTAAGCAAGGAAAAGACGAATCACTAAGGGACTTCCTCACTCGATTCAATTCAGAATATTTGTCTACCAGTGACATTGAAACCTCTGTGGCACTTCACTTGCTGATGAGGGCTTTGAAACCTAGTGAATTTGCTGATCATTTGGTAATGCACAAGATTAGAACCATGGATGAAGTCATGAAAAGGGCAGAGAAGTACATCAATCTTGAGGAATATCAGAGGGCCCAGGATAATTACGTCCCTGGAGGATTTGGTAAGGAGAAGGAGGCTGGGAGAGGAGATTCAGGATAAAAAATCCTTGGAATGCAGCTAGACTTCGAATCTACTACAATTGAAAACCCCCTTCTGAGTGGATTGACAAGAGAAAACAGTTTTTAGGATATTTCAATTCCAATAAGGCCTTTTGAGCCACTGTTGTCTTTAGTCAGTGTGAATGCTTTCTCGGTTATAAAGATTTGATGCTATAATAAACAAGAATTTCAGTTGGCATTTGTTGAGTTCTTTTTATCGCCATTAAACCGAACTAACGGTTTAGAAGTGCAATATAAAACATAGTTTACATAAACCGATTAAACGGTTTAACGTCGTTTAACTCCACAAAACCGGTTTAACGGTTTAGTAGTGTAGTTCGGACATTTAATACAATGACAAACCGGTTTAACGGTTTGGACTTGTGAGGAAACATCAGTCTAAACTCACAAAATCAACGCTCAAAAGTCCAACTTCGAGGGGATTTTCCAATCCTATGGAAATTAATAAGACCAACTTAAGTACACCACCTATTTGGCTAGCCACCTTGTAGGGAGTGAAATGGGTAAGAGGATGTCCTAAAAATCAATAAGAGACACCACCCATGTACTGATGGTAAGACTACTGTTAGACTTCTTTCGGAGTCTAATAAGGTTAAAAGGAATTTCCTTCGCTGGCTAGAAGAGAAATTACCAAATGTCTACCAAGTATGGGCACAAATTGAATACCAGACTTGAGCACGTTTAAATAAAGGCAATACTTTTTCATTCATAAAGAAGAGAAGAAAGTTCATTTTTGAGAAATAATGCTTGTATAAATCCAGAAAATTTGAATGACATGTACGTGGAGAAACCGGTATACCGGAAATACTGTAAATTATCCAAATAAGGACACGTTTACCGGTTTAGCGGCAAGGTTCTTCAAGAACCCAAGTCCTTTCCCGTTTACCGGTATACCAGCTTTATGAGGCTTCAAAGAAAGTCGAAACCAATGTAAACCAGTTTGTCCCTTTAATGCACAAGTATTGCAAAGCCCTATTTGAGGCCAATTAAATCGGTGTCAGATATTAAAACGATAGAAAATCGACTTACCAAAACATCAAGAGAGCGTAAAGATACCGCGTTAAACCGGTTAACCGGTTAACCGGAGTATCGGAGCATCTGTCTTAAATCCTTCAGTAATGCGAAAAGAGAAGAGGTTCATCAGGACCCAGCCTTTTTTGACGAACTTAAACCGGCAAGGAGGTATATTTAGAGGAATTACCGGTGTGATGATATGAGGCTCGAACGCTTCACAAAACTGGTTAAGCTTCTAATTGAGCTACTTCTCATGAAAACAATAAAACCAAGGTTCATAATTATAAACCATGGTCTGGGGGGCAACTGTTATGGACCGGATTTAGGAAAATACTTCATTAAACCGGTTTATTGGCTATAAAGGCCCCTTTAAGGGACTTGGACGTCATAAAACCGGTTTACCGAATTTGGGGGTCTTATAAGGGCCCATGCTCCTATTGAATCAGTTTCTCAACATAAAAGGCTCTTTAGTAGGCCAGTAACCCTTGAAACCGGATTACCAGTATAAGAGGCCCATTAGTGGCCCAAATCCTCTATTCCTCCAAACTGGTGGAGAAGAAGACTTCTCGTTGACTGACATAGGATTCCTTACCTCGCGAAACCGGTATGACGGTTATTCAGAAGACAAAGCCATTAAGCCTGAATACCTTGGATTCCAATATCATGATGAGCAACGTTAGCAGTAATTCGGCCGCCCCATTGATGAGGAAGGAAACCCAACGGTGAGGAAATCTGCTTATATAAACAAACAGAAGATAACCAGGTATGTATCCTTCAATCTCACACAAACACACACACCACCCCCCAAACTAAGAACGACAATAGAGCTGGTATCCTGGAAATCAGGGTGCCTATCTGCAGTCTGAAAGCAAACCGTAGAATACTGGACACTTGACCGCTCAGCTCAAGTACCAGGCGTTCTACAACAGAATAGGAGCATTGACATATTTTTATTAGGTAAATGAGGTTTGAAAGAGTTTAGGAGAGAAAGAGAAAAAGAGGAAGTGGATAAAGGATAATTTTGGAAATATTTTAAAATTTGGGATTCAAATCTATAAAAACAGGTTCAAATTCCACCCCTCAAAAGAACTTACCCACTTGACCTTGAGTAAGGTTATCAATAATAACTGCTTTTTACGGTATGACTTTACTACTTATGACTCTTTTAATAATCGTAAATTAATTCCATATTCGAATTGGACAGAAACAAATTAAAAAATGATAAATACTCCCTCTGGTTTTATTTATAAGACTCTTTTGGAGTTTTTATTTTGGTCCTATTTATAAGACCCCATTACAATTTTCAATAGCATTTAATTATTTCAATCCACAAACACCCCTATTATGTCAACACTTTTTAGAGTTTCAATAATAATTATAGGGGTAGTTTTGAAAAGGTATATCAAATTTTCACATTTCCAATGTCACTAACAAACTTAACCACTTTTCTTGGTGGGTGTGAAAAACCCCAAAAGAATCTTATAAATAGGACTGGAGGGAGTAGTTGTTTTGCATCAAAGTTTCGGGCTGATATTACAACATTCATCTTTTCGAAGACTCAAAAATCGCTGCAGTGAATTTTGATTTTATTGATAAAGTCTTTTCGTACCTATGACATAAATTAATTTTTTTTGGGTGAAATATATAAATTAAATTTTTGATATCATACTTAATAAAATCAGTTATCTATTAATTGAATTAAACCTTATTGATAAATACGATCGTTGTGTAATTAAACGTGATATATATATGGGAAAAAAATTGCGAGTAAAGAAAAAAAACACTTTCATATAATATTTTCACAAAAGGGTTTTTAATGTGTGTTCTATAATAGTATTAAACATAATTTGAAAAATAAATCTACATAAAAAAAAATAATATCTGTAATAATTGGAAGGTGATAATTTTAATTTTCACATGCAAACTTACTTATTACATTGATAATTTTTAACGTGTATTTTTTTGACATTTATCTTAGGGTATACTATATAACTCCCCCCGTCTTTAAATATAAGACATTTTTGCAATTTTATTTTCGTCATATTTATAAGATATTTTACCAAATTTTAATGATAATTAATTACTTCTTTTCGCAAACAGCCATATTTACTGAACATTTTTTTAAATTATAATAATACTTATAAAAATAGTTTTGAAAAAACATATCAAATGTTCACATTTTTAATGTTAATAATCAAATTAACCAATTTTTTTAATAAACATAAGTTCTATAAAAAAAAGTCTTATATTTAAAGATGGAAAGAATACAAACTCATACTCCCTTCATCTCAAAATGTTTGTAAATTTTTTTAAAATTCAACAAAAATAAGAGAACATGTTAATGCATTGTCCTCAAATCAATCAATTACCAAAGCAATTATTTAATGCATGTTTCTTTAATTAACCAATCATAGAATATATAATGCAATTTCAATTTTTTTTATTCACTATTTTAACTTTAGTTTGGGACAAAAAAAATCTATGTTTTTTACTACTAACTTTATAAGACGGAGGAAGTATATGATAAACAAGTATGCAACGAAAATTAACACAATTATAAAATTTATTTATATTAATTACATTAATTCTCAATACAAATTAATCCTATATAAATAACATGTGCACTAAAACATACTCCTTTCGATCTTATTTATAAGATTCTTTTGATATTTTTATTTTGATCCTATTTATATGATAATTTTCAATTTTCAATAATATTTAATTACTTCTTTCTATAAAAACCCCATAAAGTCAACACTTTTTAGAATTTCAATAATAATTATATGGATAATTATAGAGATAATTTTGATTTTTACATTTCCAATGTCACTAACAAATTTATCCATTTTTTTAGTAAAAAATCACAAAAACGTCTTGTAAACGGAACAGGAATGAGTAACTTAGAAAAACCCATTTACAAGTAACATTTAGTCTAGTACACTGATAGAAAAACATTTTCACAAAAAGAGTTAACACAGTAGCTGGAAGTCTGGAAAACTCTTATCAGCAGCAACAATAAATTGTTGTAAAAAACTACTCCTATAAAAATAAAGTACGATATCACGTCACCAATTGCATCACAATTAGACGTCATCATTTGCAATTGGTAAGGCAACCGGCAAAGACAAGATAAAGTTATTGGTCCGACGGAAAAGTCAAAAATTTATTAAATTGAGATTGGTCAAGTGATAGCATTTGGTTCCTTAACTAATTGGTTTTGAGTTAGAGCATTGAGTATAGAGCAAACTCCGCTGGGAGACCCCTACCGCTTAATGCGATCTCAGTTAGGTCAGATCAGATGAATCAGATTTTGAATAAACCAGATCCGAGTACCGATTGGTATAGAAAAAAAGTCAAAAATTTGATAAAACAATATTGAAGCTTTATTTAAATTCTTATCTTCGGACCTAAGAACAAAATTCAAAAAAATTATTTTAAAGCAAATATATTTAAATACGTATTTTAAAAAAAATTTACGTGTACCAAAAATATCTTTCAATTAATAATCGAAGATATTAATTTTCTTCGAGATGTAGAGATTACTTAAATGGATTTTTTCTTTATCAACAAAACATTTTTCACATATACGACAGGAACAAACTCTTGACATCATATTAAAAATTCCAATCATCTACTAAAATTTTCTTATTTTAATTTTTATTGTTATATGTAAGAATTCAAAGATGAATATATCCCGTTAAAAAATTAAATGTAAAGTCATTTGTATTTAATAGAAGTTTTTTTTTTTTGAATTTTTTTACGTAATTTTAAAAATTGAGGTTAAAAAAATCCTTAAATAAAAACAAGGTTATTCTAATTTATGCACTACAGACAAACCTCAAAAGGTAAGCTTTTATGTACCCAATGACACTTAACACATCAGAGATTGATGTTTTAACTTTTTAATGGATGCTCAATTTTTTATAATTGTTCATGATTTTAAAAACCCTTAAAATTATTTCTACGAACACACTAATATTCATGATATTTATCTCGTAGGATAAAGGGCAATTCTGGAGAAAATTTCATAAATGAGGTGAATAAAGCTTATTTTCAATTCGCAAAGTTTTCTAAATAAACTACTACTCCTATTAAAACAAACTTAAAAGAACGTATAAAATTGAAAAATCATATTTTTTTTTCCAAAATTTATTATTTTTCTCTCATAATTTTATATGGCCTTGCTTAACCTCTTGTTAAAAAGTAAGTTCATCCATTCTTGAAATTATAATTTTTTTAATATAACAATCCTATTTTAAGATATTTATCATCGCTCCTACAAAAAATATTTTTTGTAACTTTTTCTAAGCAACTTTTAATTTATACAGTACAAAATTTTTTACTTTTATAGGATTTGTTTAAACTACGAAAACTTACAACAAAAGATTCAAAAGTGGTAAATGCATGATCATTGGAAACATAAGTTCATTATTTAGTCTCTTATTTCGAGATTAAGATTTTGTTTTAAATATAGGAGTAGTATTATACACTCCCTCCGTTCCTTATCATGTGTCGTTTTTTGGAGAGATTTTTTGTTTCTTTTTATCTGTCGTATTGAGGATTTCAAGAGTATAATAAATGCTGCTTTCCATGTTTACCCCTATTTAATATGTCTTGATTTATGTAAGTAGTGGAGAAAAATTAATGATTATAGAGAGAGAAAAGGTATAGTGGGAAAAAACATAATTAATGTATTGGAAATATAAGTAATGATTAGATTTCTTAAAGGGTGTGTTTTGTTTGAAATATGACAGATAAATAGGAACGGAGGTAGTACTTCATATGGTTCTAAATATAATGTTTCATCGGTTCCTTAACTTTTGACATTTTAGACTTTAATTTTTTCTCATTTCATTTTTTTTCTTTTATAATTCCAATGCATAAAACTTACACCCTTCGATTTATGATATAAGCAAAATTAACTACATTATACTTATTAAGAAGATTGGTTAATTATATTTAATTTTCTCAAATTTATAAAATTATAAGATAGAGTTATTTAAGAAAGTAGTATAGAAAACTAAACAAAAATTAAATGATATAACAATTTTTTAGGTATATTTTAAGAAAGTAACACTGAGAATGAAACAAAATTTAAGAAGATTAGTTACTTTTACTTATATTTTAAACCAAATGAAATGTGTTTTTTATTGCTTATATTTCAAGCGGTGGGTTTATTGTTTTTCTTTCCAACTTTAATCATTCATTCAATTATTTCTCTTACTTTTCATTAATTCTACTTTTATCATATCCAAACCAACATTATACATTAATTAATAAACACACTTTCTAATAAAAATTTAATATCACTACAACTTCTGATAATGATTAAATATGAACATTTTAGACATAACACATATAAAGTTTACAATAATCAATACTTTCTTAATATGTGTGGCCAAATCTAAAAGGCCAAAAGTTAAAGAACAAAATAAGTACGAGTAACATTTTGAATTTTTTTTATTACGAGTATGTTATTGTAAATTACCCTCTCTAGCTCGAATTATAAGCAAAACCAACTAATTTTATACTTATTAAGAAGGTTAGTTGATTTTATTTAATTTCCTCAAATTTATAAAAGAATAGAGGTATTTTAGGAAAGTTGCATTGGGAATGAAACAAAAATTAAATAAGATAACAATTTTCTATGGATGTTTTTGGAAAGTGACATTGAGAATGAAATAAAATTTAAGAAAGTTGATTAGTTTTGCTTATATTTTAAGGGATTGCTTTACCTCAGCCCTTAGGGCTGAGGATAAGAGGTGAAAAAGTAGAAAAAATGTATTGGAAAGCTAACCCACTAACTTTTAAAGTCTTAAACATTTATTTTTCAATGCAAAGATACTTTTTATAGCTTCTTATCCTCAGCCCTAAAGGCCGAGGTTAAGAAAATCCATATTTTAAATCAGAAGAGGTATGTTTTTTGTTGCTTATATTTCAAAGTTAGAGGGAGTACGTTCTCATTCCAATTTCAAGAACATTATTTAATTATTATTTTTTTCATAAACTCTTTTATTTATTTAACATTTTTTAAAATCTCGATAATAATTACAAAGATAATTTTAAAAATATATAAAATATTATCAATTTCAATATTGCTAACCGTATTAATTAATACTATTACTGTAACTTTTTTTTAACTCACTGTGAGAAGATTTACATGAGATACTTGTATCAAGGAATGAGGAAGTAAATGTTTTCATATTTGATAACGCAACTAACAATTTTTTTCCTTCTCTCTTATGAACAATTTTATTGGTTCCCAAATCACATCATGAATGGTCCTTTCCCAACCATTTCCATTGATTTGTTTAGCTCTTTAATTCCATGCTTTCAATTCTCAAAACCTAGCCGACCCATCTTTTCTATTCTTCTCTCTCTCTCTCTCTTTTCTTTCTCTCTCTCCTCCTTCAAAGACCAAACCAAATTTCCAAGAAAAACCACACATACAATAACAATAAGATCCTTGAGCCACCCCAAGTTTCTAGAAGGAAAAGAAAAAAAGATGAGTATTATCATCTTATCTGAGACAGAGAGTATCTCTCTCAGTCTCAGGTGTAATAAGAGAGTGATGATGATAAGAGAGCTTATTCAGGGTCAAGAAGCTGCTACACAGCTCAAGCCTCTTCTTCAGAACCCCATTAGGGTTGATGGGTCTCTCTCAAGAGTTGATGAACTTGTGACCAATGTGCTCAGATCTTTCACCCAAGCTCTTTCTCTCTTGTCTTCTTTTTCTTATGATGGCGAAACCCTTGGTGGTGATGAGGTGGCTCATCGAGATCTCCCGAGTTCCGGTGAAAATGGGTTGCCGGTGGTGGCTCCCGGCAACTATGTTCCAAGGTCCGATCAAGATTCAAGTGAGAGAAGGAAGAGATCCTTGGTAGAAAGAAGGAACATTGGGAGAGGTTGCTACAAAAGAAGGTAATTCTTACTTTCTTTTATATTCTTTATTTATATATATATATATATATATATATATATATATATATATATATATATATATATATATATATACTGCCGTCCCTAATTATTATAAGGTCTTTTTGGGAGATTTCAAAGTGGAATAATTTAGTTAATTATATTGAAAATGTGAATTTTTGATATGTATTTTTAAAATTATCCCTTTTAATATTATTGGGAATCTAAAAAGTGTTAAATAATTAGGGGTGTTCGCGGAAAAAAATAATTAATGCTCATTGAAAATTGGTAAAGGACCTTATAATTAGGAACAAAATAAAAGTGTTAAGAGGATCCTATAATTAGCGACGGAAGAGGTATAATCAGTATTTGTTTCATTTCCTCAGTCGACAAAGCTTGTTTTTTCGGAGATTTGTGTTCAGTGGTTGATTTTAGTGAATCGGGATCTGTACGGACGTACGGACTAGAAGAAAACGTTTTTTTTGTTGAAACTACAAAAACATTTTGTGTATATAAAAATAATTTTTAATCTGAGTTTAATTAAGCGATCATTGTTGTTAAAGCCAACCAAATTTAGCTACCTTTGAGTAGCTTATTGAAATAAATCCATTAACTATTAAATATCACCTGACATATAGTACTCCGGATTTAAAATATAAGAAAAAACTACTCGTAATTTCATATTTATTAAGGAGATTAGTTAATTATATTTAATTTTTTCAAATTTATATTAAAAAAATGAGGTATTTTGACAAAGTAGTATTGAGAATGAAACAAAAATTAGATACAATATTAATTTTCAAGAGCTGTTTTAGGAAAATAATATTTAGAATGAAATAAAATTTAAGAAGATTAATTTTTTTTATATTTTAAACTAAAATTATTTTCTTTTCTTAATGGACGTGAAATTCTCTAAAGAGGGTTTATATTTAGGGACAGATACAGTATTATATAATTCACCGAGAGATGCCTCTGGTGCAACTTTCCTAAGGATGTAATTTTTCCTTTTTTTGTTTTTGTTGTTTTATTGTTCACCTGCATAAAAAATAAATAATATATATATATTATATTATACTCTCTCCAATTCAAATTATAAGCAATTATAACAACTTTTACGCTTATTAAGGATGTTAGTGATTGTATTTAATTTTTTCAAATTTATAAAAAATAGAGTTATTTTGGGAAAATAGTATTGGGAATGAAACAAAAATTAATTAATACTCCTTCCGGTCCTATATATAGGGCATACTTAACCGTATTCCCCGTACCAAGGAAAGTAGTTAGTTTTGTGAATTTTATGAGAATATATTGTAACATTACAATTTTACCCTTCCACTTTCTTGGAAAGTTCACATTCAGCAAAAAAACATAGTTAGTCAAAACATTTAATAAGGGCAAAAAAAGAAAAAACAATTAATGATGCATAGGAAATATAAAGTGATTTATATATAGGACCAAAGATTTCTTCTAGAAGGTGGCCTATATATAGGACCAGAGGGAGTATTACAATTTTCTAGAGATGTTTTAGGAAAGTGACATTGAGAATGAAACAAAATTTAATAAAGTTAGTTAATTTTGCTTATATTTTAAACCAAGAGAAATATATTTTTTGTTCCTTATAATTCGAGCAGCAGGGAGTATTATATTATATGATTCAATGCTGTTGCGGGTGGTGGTGTTCATCGGCCACCTTTACTAATTGGCAATTGTTTCACTTTACATTTTCATTATCAGATCCTAATTAAGTGATTTTCACAGGGTTCTGATACAAGTAAACTCCTTTTTATTACTCCCTCTAATCTTATATATAGGTCACATTTTAGAAGAAATCTTTGGTCCTATATATAGGGCATTTTATATTTCCTATACATCATTAATTGTTTTTTCTTTTTTTTTCCCTTATTAATTGTTTTCACTAACTATGTTTTTTTGTTATTCATTAATGAATGTGAGCTTTCCAAGTAAAGTGTAGAGGGTAAAATTGTAATGTTACAATATATTCTCATAAAATTCACAAAACTAACCACTTTCCTTGATCCGGGGAATATGGTTAAGTATGCCCTATATATAGGATCGGAAGGAGTATTAGTAAACGCTTGCTATCAAATATTTTTTTGCGGATTTTGAAGGTCACAGTACCATACACATTGATTATGAAATTAATATCAATAAAAAAAAATCATTAGTAAAGACAGCTTTTCGAATTTTCTATATACTGTACATATAGTGTAAATGTGTTGACGAACCTGTTTTCCATTGCTCATTTCTTATTTGAAATGCATTCTCTGCGGTTACAAAATTGATTGTATGTATAAGATCCCGACCCTTGAAAATCTTTTTATTTTACAATTAAATTTTTTAAAAAAATGATAGATGAATTTTTAATGGTGAGATTGATGACTGCACTAATGACGGTATCAAAGGTGAAGTCAAGAATCCAAGTCCTCCATCAATGCTTATTTTCATGGGGTGCTGAAATTCTTGAGAATATTACTAGTATTTGAGAATGCCAGATACTCCTTCCATCAATATTTATAAATTACTTTATAGTTGTAATATTTAGATAACATTAAATAATTTATAGTATCAAATATACTTTTAATGATTTCATATTATTTTTTATGGAAAATTCTATTTACACACAAGTTTTATTATTAGCAGCCAGTTACTCCCTCCGTTTCACATTAAGTGTCTTTTTGGATTTTTGCACATAGATTAAGAAAATGTTGATTATGATGATTATTGTAAGTTTTATGTGTATTATGTCAAAAATACCTCTATTTAATATTTTTATTTTGTCAATGCATCATTACTAGTATTACAAATTTCAAAATTAAAACAACATTAAATGTAAGGGTAAATAAGGAAAAACAGTATTAAATGTTGCCTAGATTTGGTAGAAGACACTTATTTTGAAACAAAATTTTGATGTTAAAAAGACACTTAAAGTGAAACGGAGAGAGTATTTTACAAACTTTGTATCAAACTTAGAAACCACCTTTACATTCAACATCTTCGACCTCATCACATTCAAAACCTAATTTTCCTTTCTTCCTCACTCAAGTGACCTTTCTTTCTCGATCTCTACATCAAACTGAATCATGATTTATTCATGTTGAGACTTTTTTTAAATATGATAAATGTTTTTTCTAATCTTAAAAAATGTCAAATATATATTTGTAACATGTTCCATCTCACATGGTCATGTACAAAGTCTTTAAGGCTTAAGAGTTGAGAGTTCCGAGTTCAATCCTGGACGACACCATTTGGTGGATTTAAATCCCTTTCCCCCATCTATGTAAAAAAAAATAAAATCAAAATACTTTACCAATATATATATATATATATATATATATATAACCATGTCTCATGAGCAAAGGACTTATATTTTTTAAAATTATATCATTCCTGTTTTCACATGTTCCGTGTTTATAAAGTCCTCACCCAAAAGAAAATGATTAACAGTTCAGTTGTTATATTGATGCAAGCGCTACTTCATATATGTGTTAAATGTTAATGGTTATATGCATGATTATTGTCCTTCAAACCACAGTTGATTGTCTGTCAGCAAAATAGGCATATTTTTATTTTGGTTTCTTGCCTCTAGTCTATTAGGAACAAATGAATAATTGTACTTCTACAGTTCTACTTATATTTTCCATCCTATGTTTATTTTAAACGAGTACTTTTAATAATTAAATATTTTCTCCTATCTTTAGTATAAAATTCTTTGGAGAAGTTTACGATTATCAATAAAGGGGTTAAGTTTTTAATTAATATATTTTTTTGTCCGTATTCCTTGCGGAACCACCGGTATCCCCAAGAGCATCCTTAATACCAGGGAACCCTTGAAACTAATCCGGAGCAAGCTGCGTGGCTGGCTCTCCCAGCGAGATGTTTTTAGTGGAAATCGAATCCGGGGCTACTAGCACCCGTGTCCCATTCCCAAGATTTCAGTTGGGATAAGACCCCAACTGAACCAAGCGTCGTTGGTAGTTTTTAATTGATATTGATAATGTGAATATTTGATATTATGCTTTTTGAAAAATATCCAATTAATTATTATTATTGAAATTAATTCTAAAAAATATTGAATAAAAATAAAATATTTATAAAAAGAAATAATTTATTTTTATTAATAATTGATATAAAATCTTCTATAATACCAAAATAAATTTATAAAAGAGATCTTAAACAAAAGATTCAAGGGAGTATAAACTTTTTTTATGGTGCAAATATTTTTCGTTTATGTCATTTTATGTGACCGTTGCTACTTGGGGTAGGAGTACATGAAAGGATGATTGGATGTTTAGGATATCCTAAATTCCTAAATTGTGGCTATTGTTGCGCAGGAAGACGGCACAGACATGGACCACAGTCTCCCACACTACCGATGATACTCATGCATGGAGAAAGTACGGACAAAAGGGAATTCTGAATTCTAAATTTCCTAGGTAATCGAAATTTTTTCTTTTAACTTCTTTACTCTTGTACTATAGTTCGAAATATTAAAAAAAAAATCTCTTAATTTAAAATATAAAAAATTTAACTAATTTTTAAAAATTTTGTTTCATTTTCGATATTCTTTTTTTTTTTAAAAAGATTTCTAAAATATTTTAAAAAAATATTGAGATCAATATGTATATATATATTTATATTATTTTTTTCTTATATAAGAGGCTAGAGAAAAAGTATATTTTCAAACTCTTTCTTTTCTGTCTCAAAGAAATTGTGTTGGTAGATAGGGTGATTTGTATTTAGAAATTTTGAAAATGACTTTAATAAGCGGAAGTGAATGCTTCCTTTCTTAGTGGCTTTTCTCATACCAAAAATAAAAATTGAACTCAAAACAGCTGCAGTAAATTGGAGGCATTCCGAAGACAGAATGAATGAATAAATAAATAAATAAAATTTTATTTATCCAATAATGTTCCATTATGTGTAATTAGAATGATTTTTAATGGGATGAATTATGATTGCTAGTGACCCTTATGAGCATCGTTACTTGTACATACTATTATGAATTAAAAGAGTTTAACATTTCATTTTAGAAAAGTCAATTTATAAAATGTTATGAAAGCCTTTATGACTAAATCATGTAAAACTTGATCCTTGTTGTTAGTTGTTACTATCATTTTTCGAATTTTTTTTTTGAATTTATGTGCATTATTGCGCATTGTCTATAGTCTATACTTTCAAGTTGAAAGAAAAAAGAAAGAGGCACTTTATTAGAGATATGAAATCAATATTTTTATGCATTCAAAATTCACACAACAATAACTCCAAATGTTTTTTCTTGTAAAATTAGAAAATTAGTGAGAATTCTTTGGATTTGAAAGAAGGGTTAAAAAAAAACATCGCTGACTTTATAAATGACAATTATTTATTTATTTGATCAAAAGAGTCCTTCGAATATTTTGCTCTTGTATGTATTTATGGAACCAATTTCAACAACGTAACACTCCTCGCTCATGATCAATAATATAATGTGCGTGCAGGGGTTATTTTAGGTGCACTAAAAAGTATGATGAAGGTTGCATGGCAACCAAACAGGTGCAGAGGACACAAGAGAATCCTGATATGTTCGAAATTACATACATTGGCATTCACACATGCAAAGCCACCCTCCTCACGGATACAACAAACACTAATAGGGAAGAATCATATTTAGCGAATAATAAAGAAACCAATCACCTTATTAAACAGGAATATTATCTCAAAGAAGAGAGTCCGAGTGATGATGCTAATAAAGTAGAAGATCATCACAAGTTTTATGATCCTATCCAGTGGTCAGATTGGGAGGATATTGAACAATCCAAGCCTAACATTATTAATATGCCCTTAAAGTTGGCATCATCTGATAATGCAGATATTGTGCATTATTCATATACAGGCTCTCAAAGTTTGGACATTGATTTTTTTGGTGGATTCCGCTCATTTTAGTGCTAATTTTTTGGTTGGAAGTTCAACATCTCCCGCTCAATTCCTAAGGCCGTGATAATTTATAGTTATATAAATGTTTTGCAATTTTATTTAGATAACATGCACCGGTGCATGCCTTTTTTTTGGGTTTTTTTATTTATTTTTTTAAAATTTAATTAATTAAAAAATATTCTATACTTTTTCTTTTTTACCGATATGAAGTGATTTTTATAATTTGGATTTTTTTTTATTCTGTGTTTTTAAAAAATTATACTGAGTAAAACTGTATTCAAAATTTACATATTCTAATAAATCTATATACGAACTTGTGTTAAAAAATATTCTAAATAAATCTGTATTAAAAAAAATAAAAATCAAAAATAAAATTTTCACATGCATCGGTGCATGTTATTTATTAACATGTTATCTATTAACATGCACCGGAGCCTTCCCCTTTTATTTAATGTTGATTTTTTTTTTAAAAAAAAATGTTATTCTCTTTGTTTCATATGTTGGATTGAGCAATTTCATCTTCAGTATTTCCTTTAAATTATGAATCACGTGGCTGAGCTAGCATTTATGGCAGAAGATGTTAGAGGTGTGATGTGTATATATATATACTATAATTTAAGTTACTATTATTATTTTTAGTTTCAAGATGAGTTGCTCCACAATTTTTCTATTTAGTCTTTAAAATGAATCTATTGATATTGAAAATAGAAGATGGGTTGAGCAAGTTTTTGCGGAAAAATTAAACGTATGGCAATTTAAGAATGTTAATAAATACATTATTTTTAAAAACTAAATTTATTTAGTGGAATTTTTAAAATGTATCACAATTAAGGTCACTTGTTTCACAATTTGTTGTATCACTAATTGTTTCAAACATTTGTGATCTGGTTAAAATAAAATAAATTTAATTCACAATCAATAAATCATGATTTTTTTAGCAAATCACGAGCTAAGTGTTTGAAGTATTCTTATAGGTTATGCAGTAAATTTCGACATTTTTTGGTCGATCCTCACAAATTTTTCATCACTGATTTGAAAATTATCTACAAAACCCTTTTATAATTTTTCTGGAATCATAACATTAAAAAAAAAAAATAGGTTTGAAAGTACAAAACTGATAGAAAATAACTTATAAAATCAATTTAAAAACAGAGAATTACATAAAAGATCTACTTGAGATAAGAAATATAACTTACAAGCTTATTTAAAATTGAAAAAAAAATTATAAAATGAATTTAAAAATGAAAAATAACTTATAGAACGTATCTTGTAATTTTACCTTTCTTTTTTTTTTTTTAAATTAAATATTCTCTAAAGTAGTTGTCAGCCACAGACCCTAGAACAATAATAGATTGATTTTAGATGGATAGACGTGCTGATAACAAAGATCCAAGAAGCCAAAATAATGTGGGGGAGAAGATCCAAGTCCAAGATAAACAAAGAAGAGTAGTTTTGCCTAAAAGCGTTAGAAGTACATTGATTAATGAATATATAGCAGATGTATTTGTATTAAAAAATGAAATTTATTGTTTTTCCGGATATAATGAGTGTAACATATTCCAAAATGAAATGATAATTATTTTTAATTTATCAACCAATGTCTTTATAATATTTGTATCTTTTTCAATAATAAATTATGAGTAGTTGAAAAAAACAAAGAAATAAATTATGAGTAAATTATTGGTGGGTCACATCTTAAGAAGCATAGTTAGGTGCAGTTGCAATTGAAGATGACATTGATAAGGAAAGGAAGAAAATGAAAGTATAAGGAATACATTTTCACATATCTATTACTCCTATTATTTACAAACATTTTTATACAATTCATAACCATCAATGAAGATTTCATTATTCTTCATAATTATGCACTCGAAACTTTTTTTTTCTTTTTTTTTTTAAATTGAGTTAGAGGTATCCATCAATTTCATCATCATTTATTAAAAAAAAAATGTTTATTCTGTCATATTACATGAGGGGGAAAAGTTTGCTTCTAAAAAAAATGAGGGAAAAAATTGCCAATAATACATATTACTGTATAAACATACAGACGAAGCCTATCATCAATTAGCCAGTTGTTACAAAGTAAATATCTTTTATCTCACAATTTGTGTCACTCATCTTTATTGATTAAGAAAATATTAAGTTAACATAAGTTGAAAATAAGTGACACACATTATGGGACAAAAGATGTGTTATCTTTGTTGCATCATTCTATATCTATAAAAAAAATCTTGGAAAATAAACTCAAGTTAAAACTAATTACTAAACTTGTTCTTCAGCTTTGTTCTCACTTGATTCCTATTTATCTTCTTTTGAAGAAGGGAAGAACGGTTCCATACTGTTATTGCTACTACCAGAGTTAAACATAGCATCAGCCAAATCTGCGACCAGATAATCAGCATCATATTTTGAAGCAGAGGGACCAGAACTACTACTGCCACCGGCACCGGCACCGCCGCCGCCACCGAGGGTGTTGAGGTTGGCCGATGACAGCCACCCAGGAAGTGAAGTAGTTGATGATGCAGGCAAGTGATGAGGGGAAAAGGTGTTACTACTTTGAGTTATTGGAAATGATGATGGTGCAGTTGAGGACATGTGGCAGGTATGTTCACCCCTCAATTTTACTTCAAACATGTTAGGATTGTGATCAAGTCTTTGTACTTGTTTCTTTGCTGGACAACCATATAGTTTCTGGTGAGTGCATCTGTAATAACTCCTGAAAAATGAATTAAGAAACATTTTCTTAAATAAGGAAAAGATAGATGTATAATAATCATTGATCAAGTACTAGAAATTTATTATTAATTAATCAAAGAGTTTTAATTGAATGTGAATATAATGTTGTATTTGATCTTTTTATTATTCTTTATACTAGTTGATATTGTTAATTTATAATTGAGGCTACTTACTTTTCTTCTCTTATCAATTTGCTAATAATCATCAAGTGGCTTGTCACAGTAGTACGGATTAATTTTATAATGTGTATAAATATATAGTGTGTAAGAGACATATGCATGCTCATAACTAGTCAACTACTTATGGTGTGTGTGTGAATGAGTCAAATTCTGGGACACTTGTGCCATTGAATTTTCAGACTTGACCAAGAAATCTCATAAGAAAGGTATTCTCGAAGGGTCTTGTTGATGGTGCAGATGGAAGACAAAAGACAAAGGTCTTCTACCATGCATGCTTTGAACATTTCTGATGATCTTATTTTATCAAAAAAAAAAAAAAAAAAGAAATTATTATGAATTTTCAGCTGAACTTTTCTTTTCAGTAATAGACTACACCGTATTAATTACTATATATGCTTTTAACCATTCAAGGGTACGATAATGCATATATGGGTCAATTTTAGGTGTTTCAATTCATGATAGCGAGCTAGCTAGTTGACCAATTGAGTTGATTACACACAAATAAAAAGTTGCACATAGAATAAAAACTGAGTTCTTCTAATGCGTATCTTATATGACATGTTAAAATATTTATATTTAAATAAATTTGTATTGAAAATTGATATAATTAATGCATATGAATTTTATAAATGTTTTAATTTTAAATACATATTTATCAAATATAAATTTTTTTAACATATATCATAGAACACACATTATAAAAATTCATAAAAAAATAAAATTTTTATTGAAAAAAAAAAAGAATAATCAATTAAGTGAAGATACCTTGGGTACTTGGAGCCAAGTATCTCTTTCTGGCCATATTTTCTCCAAGTGAAGCCATCATCTGGTGGTATCTCTGTGTTTCCAACCAGTGGTGCTGGAACCATCATTGTTTCTTTCACCGACTCATTCTTCCTACTGCTAATTAAATCATTAGGTCAATGTATAATCAAGTAGTTGCATAAAATGATTCAACTTATCATTGTGTAAAATGATGCAATTTAACGATAATCAATGGCATTGTCAAAATTATATAAACTGATAAATTAAAGCTTATCATAGAGAAATTAATAGGAAATATCTGCTATGTGAATTGTTGCCTAATTACTAAGAAAGACCTTGGAGAATTATTCTATATA
This sequence comes from Crotalaria pallida, assembly GCA_037953625.1. Taxonomy (NCBI): domain Eukaryota; kingdom Viridiplantae; phylum Streptophyta; class Magnoliopsida; order Fabales; family Fabaceae; genus Crotalaria; species Crotalaria pallida. Next base: position 148,933,854 of record CM075651.1, on the reverse strand, counting down.
GTCTACTTTTGAGTCTGTCGTCTTTCGGTTACATACGTACCAATAATTAATCGTGCAGGGAAAATTCTACACTACATCATATAGCTGCCAAAATCCGAAAAAGCATTGCACTTTTGTTTTCTTCTTTCTTTCAATTATTGTAGGGAAATGAAGGGTTTTGTTTTGTTTTTTTTTTTTTTTTTAACTATGACAAAAAATAGGACAAACTCTTGTGCAAATAACAGGACAAAAAACAGGACAAATTTTTGTATAATATTAATTATTTGTATAATAAACTACATGCCCACTGAGCAACGCAACTGCATGTAAAAAACCCTTGGGCCTTTTGGTGGTAAAAATAATACTAGCTAGTGATATAGTACGTAGCTAGGTTCTTAGCTTATTTTGTCCATGCTTGTTCCAATCATGGCCACCAATTGAGCCCTTGTAAGAGTTACCATTATTATCTAGTATTCTAGTTTCAGTCATATACATACAATTGAATAATTGTGTTAAATAACTCCATCTAAAAGTAGGAGGGACGTCCAAGTTATTAGGAATGGTTCTTTGGCTATATATATGTTCAACCAATATGGAACTTTAGAAGTATGAAACTTGAAGGATTGAACACCTCAAAATCGTAATTAATAGGCTTCCGTACAATCAATGTGATCAGAAATTGAGAATTATCTAGTTTATCTCTAATAATCTACCTTAGCAGAGTGTTATCCATCAATAAGTTAGTATATACATATCATCATTTTGTTTTACTTATATATTTAAGGAACATGAGACTTTATGTTACTTACTTAACAGTTAACAAGTTAATAATTTATGTGTACATTGTGAGGTTGTGATAATAAGCTCATTCAAGCTCCATTATAAGAGACCCAATTGCACATCCAATCTTATTGGACCCTTAATGCATTTTTCAAGATTTCTAAATTCCTATAAACTTGGGGCGTAAAACAAGATAAGTTAGTTTCTTCTACATTAGTTTGCATAAACTAGTTATTAATAAGTGGTCATTGGCTAGTACGTAGTTTTCACATAACATAATTTATCATCATGATGCATCATCAATTAAATCACAATCTTATAATTTTATATAAGTAATTTGGTTACCTTTTTTTTGGTCGTGGAGACGATGATGCTTTATTAATTCCATGCACATTTCCTTCAGACTTTGATCTCACAGAACGATCCACATCTCCCTCACCAATCTTCAAGGTGCCACTACTATTATTGTAGTACCTTAACTGCTGAATATCAGCATTAAAAGGTAATTGCTGCATTTGAAACAAGTGATCCTCATAACGTGACAGAGTCGAAGTTGTTGTTGCATATTGCTGCATAGCATCATGAGTAGCACTCATCATCAGCATTGGAACATGTGAAGATGTTGTTATTGATTGATGGTCTTGTTGTTGTGATGATACCATCATCATTAATAGCTTCTCTTTGGCACCATTGAATGCCTTCATTACTTCATCAATGGACAAGCATAGCATATGAGGAGGTTGTAATTGTTGGTTAGCCATGTTTGTAGGTAGTTCTGATTCAAGGATTCTTGTTAATTCAAAAGCGTGTTTAATAGAATTCATGAACTCTTCCATGGTCCTTGATGATGAGTCTTCTACTTGATTTGTTTTGCTAGTCATCATAAATTTGAGCATGCAATGTATGTACACTATTGTGTTAAGATATGTATAAAAAAGGGTTATCAAGAAGAAGTTTCTTGGTAAGGTTCTAGTTAATTAATTAATTGTTTGGTATTTTCTTTTATAGGGAGAGGGAAGAATAAGAAAGCACGTATGTAGCAAAGTGAACTTTGGTGGAAATGAAGACTTGGTCTTTGGTCTATACAATTTGGAATTTCAATTTTAATTATTTTTGTTGGGTCTGGACTCTGGAGGAGACCCTTACGCCCCATTGAAACCGTTTCTTTCTTTGGACCCCCTGATTAAGATGATGAATTTTTCAACTAACCCGAGTATGAATTTTTCTTCTTCGAGTGCAATGCTTTGCAAATGGGGTTATGCATACATAAACGTATAATAAGTGGTTAAACTTAAGTTCTGGGAAATGATCCTTTATTATTACTAGCACTTTAACTTCCCTCGGTGCAGATAGACAGAGAATAATTGGAAACAAGATACGGTCAAGATTTCTTTGGTCTTTATTATGACATGCATACCAAAAGTGAAAGGAACGTGAATCATGAATAATAGATTACTAAGAGGAGAGATTTAGTCTACAAACCCTACACTTTAGGCTCATTGTTAATTCTCAAACTCTGTTTTTTCTGATGTGTTCTATCGGAATATTTTCCGATATCCCCGAGTCGGAAAAATGCATTTTCCGACTTTAAAACCCCATTTTTAATAAACGAGCATTCGGAAAAATGCATTTTTTCGACTTGGGAGTATCAGAAAATATTCCGATAGAACTCCATCGAAAAAAAATGGGGTTTGGGGTCTAAAGAGTGGGATTTGTAGACTACTGCTCTTAAGAAAAATGCTTGTTATTAAGAAATGAATTTCGTAATGCAAACGTTGCTTTCTTTTACCTAAATTAAACCTATCTTACAAATGTAACTGCAACTTTCATTTGGATTAATAGCATTTCTTTTGCTTCTTAGTTTTAATTTAAAATTATGTTAATAGGGCACTCTTTAAAGAATATAAATAGAATAATTTATTATTGAAAAACTAAGTTCAACATTTCTCGATATAAAAAATATATAATTTTCCTATGTAAAATTATTTCCTTTATCTTTTTAAACAATGCCTTAAAAACACTTATTTACATAATTGTTTTTAAATGTTGATAAGTGACATTTATATTATGAACAAGAAGGTTACCGTCGCTACTAGTGGATTTAAAATTTTACGAGTTAAGAGAAATCTAAACAGCCATATTAATTAGAAAGTAAACACCATATTAATTTTCTTCTTTAAAAGTAAACAACATATTAATTTTATTAATTAAAAAACGCACTAACTATATTTCTTAATTCGAACTCAATATCCTAAAAGGACATTTAAAATGAAAATGAGAAAGTATATATTTTCTATCTCATGTCTTAAAATATAGATTTTTTAAGAATTCATGTTTATAAAAAAATTGATTAATTTTGTTAGTAATATTAGAAATGTGAATATTTGATATACTTTTTCAAAACTACATTTATAATTATTATTGAAACTTATACTCCCCCTGGTTCTATTTATAGGGCATACTTAACCATATCACATGGACCAAGGAGAGTAGTTAGGTTTCTTGAAACTTTAAAAAAAATACTTCAACATTAATCTTACCCTCTTAACTTGCATTGAAAATTTCACATTGTATTACTTCACATTAATGTGCAAAGGACAAATAAGAGAAAATAGAAATAAATGTCTCCTAGAAAATACAAAGTGACTTATAATTAGGACCAAAAAATCCTTCTATAATGTGACTTATAAATAGGATCGAAGAGAGTAATTATTATTAAAACTTAAAAAAGTATGTTAAGTGAACAATGATTTTTGTGAAAAAAAACTAATTACAGTATTCACTTTGTCCCAAAAAGTCAATGAAACTTTAGAAAAGTCAAAAAAATACAAGAAAAGAAGCCTTTAATATACTATTTTTTTTTTGTATATACCAATCGGTAGTTTACTTATATCTGACTCACTCAGTCCGGCCTCAACTGAGTTCGCACTAAGCAGTAGGGGTCTCTCAGCGAGGCTTGCTCCATATCCAAGGCTCAAACTTAAGACCAGTTGGTTAAAAGCCCAAGTGAGTTACCTCTTAACCAACTCCATGTTGATAAGCCTTTAGTATTTTGTCTATCATACCATATCAATCAATTACTATATAAGACCAATCATTTAATGTATCCTTAATTAATTATCCAATAATAGATTATATAATATCATCACTTTAATTTTTTTTATTTACTATTATAATTTTGATTTGGAACAATACACTTTGTAAAATTTTACTAAGTTTTTGGAGTGATGGGACTAAAGGATATTGAAAATTTAAATGATATCTTGTTAGAAAAGGCAGTCTGACTAACGGGAGTTGCTTCAAGTGGTGCGATTCTGCTAATTTGAGAACTTGGGAATCGGGCTTGAGACTAAGAAGTCTCAGGTTCGAATCCCGGTTAACACATCCTATTGAGAGAGGCATAGGAACACGACCTCGTGCATGATTAGTCTCAAGGATTCTTTAGTATCAAAGATGCTTTTAAGGACACATGTGATATTAGTCGAAGAGTATAAAAAAAAAAAAAAAAAACAGCTTGGTGCACAAGATTCCTACCCAGTGGGGATATTAGATATACACACTTTTAGCTCCTCAAGGGTAGACCTCTTATTATTAGGCAACCACCTTGCCATTATACCAAGGGGCATCCTTTAAAGAAAGTCTTATAAGTAGGTTAAAATAAAATCTTCATAAAAATCTTATAAATTGGTGTTATAAGTTTCGCATAGTTTAAAAAAAAAAAAAACATAGTTAAAAAATCACTACCTCCGTCTCCAATTATAAGGTCCTCTTAACACTTTTATTTTGTCCTTATTTATAAGGTCCTTTACCAATTTTCAATGAGCATTAATTATTTTTTTTCCACAAACACCCCTATTTATTTAACACTTTTTAGATTCCCAATAATATTAATATGGGTAATTTTGAAAATACATATCAAAAGTTCACATTTCCAATACAATTAACTAAATTATTTCACTTTCTTAATGGACGTAAAATCTCCCAAAGGGGCCTTATAATTAGGGACAAAGAGGACCTTATAATTAGGGACAGAGGTAATATTAAATTGTTAAAAAAAATTGCCAAGAAAATTTCAAGACCGAGAGAGTGAAGGAGATGTTGAAATATGGCTGTCTATTATGTTCCTCCCAAATCCAGCACATTAATAATCATTTTCAATGCTTACCATTCATTTTTAACATTTATTACCATCCAATAGATATACTACTAGTAATACAGATGTATTGGTATGTGATACAAACTTACACATTTTTATTTTAACGGCACCCAATTTTTCAGGGTTAAATACCAAAACACTTCAATTCCCAATTTCCCATGCCTAAAAGACTAATAATAGTCTTAGATTCATATACCAAGGAAAGTGGTTGGTTTTATGAATTCTATGAGAATATATTGTAACATAACAATTTTACCCCCTTAACTTTTCTTGGAAAATTCGCACTCATTAATGAACAACAAAAAACACATAGATAGTCAAAACATTTAATAAGGACAAAAAAGAGAAAAATCAATAAATGATGCATAGAAAATATAAAGTGACTTATAATTAGGACCAAGAAAACTTTCTAGAATGTGACCTATATATAGGACTGGAGGGAGTAATAAATTTGTATACTCACTCCGTCCTTAAATATAAAGGTCTATTGACACTTTTATTTTATCCTATTTATAAAGCCTCATAACAATTTTCAATGATCAGTAATTACTTTTTTCCACAAACACCCATATTTATTTTTCACTTTTTAGATTCTCAATGATATTAATAGGGGTAATTTTGAAATTACATATCAAAAGTTCACATTTCCAATACAATTAACTAAATTATTCCACTTTCTTAATGAACGTGAAATCCCCCAAAGAGACTTTATATTTAGGGACGGAGGGAGTAGTAAATTTATTTTTTTTTACCAGATATTACCTAAGTACATTCGGATCCGACACAGGTCGCATGTCTGGTTATAGCAGGTGAGTCTCACAATATGAGTTTTTTGCATTCACAAGGAATCAAACTCGAGACTGCTTAAGCGAGACCAAGTAGCTTATCATTTATCCCAACCCATGTTGGTAGTAAATTTTTTTTTAAGGATCGTATGTTACTCCCTCTATCCCTTAATATAAGTCACTTTTACCTAATTCATGCATATTAAAAAAAGTAATTATTACTCTCAAATTTATCAAAAAAAATATGTTGTGATTCCAAAGTTACCCATATTTAAAACTTTACTACTTTATTAATTTCTCTCTATTGTAATTATTATCCTATCACTCCTATGTAATTACGAGGGGTGTATTTGGAATAAATTCTTTAATACTACCTAAATATTCTAAAATGACTTATAAAAAGAAACATCAATCCTACCAAAATGATGCACTAAAAGGGACTCATGATTAAAATTTATAGTTTTAGACCTAGGCACTTTGACATTTTAGAGTCGGAATTAAAATAAAATAGTACTATTTAATATTCACAGAGTAATAAATAAATGAGCGTTTTTCGTCATCAATCAAATCTTTAGGTTAAGAGCAATGATCAAAAGACCTATATTGAGAGACTTACTCATAAATTTATACTCTCTTCGGCTCGAATTATAAGCAATTCTAACCACTTTTACGCTTATTAAGGAGGTTAGTTGATTGTATTTAATTTTCTCAAATTTATAAAAAATAGAGGTATTTTTGGAAAGTAGTATTGGGAATAAAACAAAAATTAATTAAGATTACAATTTTCTAGAGATGTTTTAGGAAAGTGGTATTGAGAATGAAAGAAAATTTAATAAAGTTAGTTAGTTTTTCTAATATTTTAAACCAAGAGTAGTATGTTTTTTGTTGCTTATAATTCGAGCAGAGAAAATAAGTACATAGTATTTTGGATCCCGCCCCTCTACAGTTCAGGCGGGAACTGTAGTGTAATGTTGCTTTCAACTAGGCCGTCGGATCAACCAAACGGCCCAGATTTTGACACGTGTCCTATTATTTAAAAAAAAAAACCATCTAAAACCCCATTTTGTTTCAGACTTTCAGTTTCATTCATTTCCCCACTTCTTTCATTCTCCATTAACCCCGCACCGCACAGACCCGCGCCGCGCCGCGCCGCACCCCACCGACCCGCGCCCCGCGCCGCGCCGCGCCGACCCGCGCTGCACCGGCGGCCTTCAACAGCCACCGAAGCACCATCGTTCTTTGTTCTCTCTGATCCGCCTCTGTTCTCTCTCCGGTCTCCCTCCGCCTTCTTCCTTCGCTCTTCCTCCGCCACCTCTGTTACGTTCTCCCTCCTTTCTCCACCATATCTGATTGTACCTCTCCCTCAATTTCTATGTTGTTTGAATCTATTAAATTTAGTTCTCTATTTTGTTTGATTCGATTAAATTTTGTAGTTCTCTATTAGTACCTTTCCTCTCTATTTTGTTCTCCTATTTTGTTTGTAATGTTGTATATCTGTTGTATATGCTAATAGAAAAAAAAAATAATGCATGGGTATGTTTGAGCACAAAGGGCTGCATTGTTCTTCTGTCGTGTATAAACATAAATAGGGGCAAACAAATATGCCTTGGGTATGAGTAATTATTCTTTAAGATAGAGTTTGATACATGTTATATGTCTGCTGTCCTGATTCTGTTATGCCTTGAATTTTTTTTGCTTGATTGAAATTTGATTCTGCTTGGACTGCAATGTTTAGTTAATTGAAATTGCCTTGAACTTTTTTTGCTTGATTGAAATTTGATTATGCTTGGACTGCATTGTTTAGTTAATTGAAATTGCCTTGACCTTTTTTACTTGTGTTGGTTTATGCAGCTTCCAGGCCCAGGTTCAGCAAAACTGTATCAACAAGTTATTTTTGGCTTGTGTAGACATACTTCCTCAAGAGTTGTTAAAAGAAGTGCATTCCATATGCCAAGATGAATGTGTTTCCAAGGTTACTGAAGCTAGCATGGATGTAATGTATAAGGGTTTTGATGGGTTCATGGTTGTAAAGGGGGTATATTGGGTTAATTATCCAATCTGTTGTAAACGTTTCATAAAGAGATGACAGTTTTCTTCATATCATGTATTTTACTACTTCTCAATTGATTAATAATCAATAAAATTCAAATTTATTTAAACTGTTGTGTCATATTAATCTATTGTTTTTCTTTTAATTCTGTGAAATGCGATATGTGATGGAAGGCACAAAACCAAACCATACTTTCATTGACCTGCTGATATGCGCACTGCATAAACATCAATTTGTAAGTGCTAAAACTTGAGAAGAACCTGATACACATACCTTTAGCAAAAAAACTTCTCTTCTAAATCAATTTGTAAGTGCTAAAACCAATTAACTATTACTATCCAGCTTAAGCACAAATCTAGCTATCATTAACTTGCTGATATGAAATAGCATTAACTTCTTTTTTATAAGAAAAAGAAATTCATTAAAAACAGGGCAGATTAAAAGCAATACTCTAAACCCACAGGAACCATAATTCACAAACAGCATATGCTATCCCAATTTTACAAAGTAAACCATAAGCAATCTAGCAGACCATAGGCTGATTTGTTTCTCCACAACCATATATTCCAAATAAGTATAAGCCAAATTGCAGACCAGATATGTTGAGCTTTTTTATCATTCAACAAATACAAATGATGATCAAAATGCAATTCAGCTTGATTATAAACATCAAGTTCATCAAAAAATTACATGACTAAAAGCAATATATGACTTGCTATAATATATGATGTTGGCTAGTTTATCAAAAAATTACACCACCAAAAGTAAGATATGACTTGCTATAATCAAGTTCACCAAAAAGTAAGACACTAAATCCTAATAATATCAACATCAAGTTCACCAAAAAGTAAGACACTAAGTCCCAATAATATCAACATCAAGTCCACCCAAAAATGGTAATATTGTGCACCATGAGCTTCATAACTTAGATTGCAGACCAATGATCGAAGGGTATGCCTTCTAGTGTTGGAGTGTTTGAGTCATCAAGGGGTGCCTACAAATAACACAAAGTGGTCAAGGATGATGCAAGTAAAAAAAGGGTAATCCCTTTTTATTTTTATAAGCATAATAAATATAAAAAGAAGAATAATCTTTTTTAATTACCATAAAAAATTCAGTGTAACTAAACCGAGGAGGTTTATAAGTTGAAGGTGCCGAACAAGAAACTCCAGTAGGTTGTTGATGACCTGTTGATCCTTTATCCTAAAATGATAATGCAAAATTCAATGAATGATAATGGAAAATTCCTAAAATGATTTGGAAAATTCAATAAAATGATCCCTTATATATCTCAGACGCTTGACGATGTTGTTGTCTTCCAGTTTTAACTCTTTTTTTTGTTGATCCCTTCTCAATAAAAGATTTCAGCCGAGTAAAATTTCTCTTGGTGCCAAGTCGATGCTTAAATCCTTTCGGTTGCACTACATCATTACACACAGATGTTGGGTTATCACTGGTATTACCATTGGTGTTTTTATCTTGCAAGCGAAGTTCCATTACTTGCTTGCTCAGGGCATCTACACCATTGTCTACAACCTTGTGGTATTTTTCAGAAGTCGACACCTCAGCTGCCAATCTAATGAATTTAGAGACAAGTTGCCTAAATGTTCGTGTGCTTGATAGTTTCATATCTCCTACAACTTCCTTTCCCCTCACATCATGCACAATTCCATTGCGGGCTTCTCTTGTCCACCTTTTTATGATATACGTTTCGGGGATGACCTTAATATCATTTGCTTCAAACACTTTCAATGCATGCGAACAAAGTATGCCAAATGTCTCAAACTTTTTGCAACTACAAGATATGGAGTTTGAAGCACGATCGAATGACACTTTCCAAGATCTTTCATGGTTGACCATAGTAATGACATATTCACACAAAGAGTCAGACTCATTTTTTTCTGTTATGCATAACGCTAAGAAAAGCTTAAACTCAATTTGGAACAAGTCAAATATAGTGTGTGTATACACCTTGGCCATTTGTATTAGTATCGGTGATGTGTCAAACCTCAACATTGCAAGCTTATGCCGAGCCTCAGCTTATGCCGAGCCTCATACTCACAAGTTAACTCGTTGTTTCTCTTCTCCTCAACAACTCGTTCAAAGTGTTTGAAGAATTGAACGATATCCACATTTGGATTCATACAAGATTTGAAATTTGAATTCAAATTTTCACTAAGTTGTGTACTTCGCATCCCAAGTGTGTATGCTTCCTTCATGTAACATGAAGCCCATTTTTCTTTTATCTTTTGACATGATTCGATCCACTTGCTTTCACCAACATTATATTTTTCCTTCAAATCATCCCAAGCACTCTTAAATTCAGTTTTAGTGTCAATGTCATACATACATTTCTTGAAATCTCTTAACAAATAACTTCCTTCCTTCATAAGGCTTCCAAGGTGTCTAACTCCATTCTGCAGCAAGTGCCATGTACATAATCCATGTCGAGTCTCCGGCATCACTTCAACAAGTGCATTGGCCATCGCCGGGTCTTGATCAATAAAGATGGTCAGAGGCCTTTTCTGGTTGTGTGCTTGTAAGAATTTCTGAAACAACCATTTAAACGATTTGATTGTTTCGTCATACAACAATGCTGCACCAAAAACAAGACAACCCCTATAATGGTTGAAACCAGAAAATAGAGCACGATTGGTACAATATGTAGTATCCAACGACACAACATCACCACAATACCCATAATCCAATACCATTTTTGCATCTACCCAGAATACATTTGTGATTTGTTCATCAATATCCATCTGATATACATGGAAGAAAGATGGGTTCTCCAACAACTGCTGGTCAAAATATTGTGAAAGACATCCAGCTTCACCATATGCCATACTTCTTTGTCTTCTTACAGTGAGGTAATTCTTCGCATCCTTGCGTATAAATCCAACATTAGAACTATGCCCTGCTTGTGTGCTCATCAATTGAAATGTTGATTTCTAGCTTAATCCAGAGTCAGCAACCATATCAATCTAATGTGCTTGGACTTCAGTTATCTTTCTGTGTGATGCAAGCATGTGTGTTGTCTCTGGAAGTTGTAGTGGATGATTATGTTCCTCTACAAATTCATGAATAACAAACTTGTCATCCTTTAATATAAGTGAAATCATGCTTTGCAGTCTGTTCTAGTCTCAGCTCTATGCTTAGTAACGAAAACATCCCTTTTGTCTTTCCTTCGTACCCCTTCCTTGCTACAAACAAACCTGCATGAGGAAATAACACCGTCTTTCTTTCTCCTGTTTGTATACTGTAGTCTAACTCCAAAACCAGTATGTGCACCATATGCAAGCCAAAATTGGGAAGCTGCCTCAATGGTGTCGAATCTCATACCAATCTTCGGCTTCCAATCAACATTTGGAGATGTCATATTATAATCCCTGCATAGCAATAAAGGATTTTAAAAGCCAAAAAAAGCATAATGATTCGGCTTATTTGCATATAAGTCTTACCAAATTACATAGTTATCAATTCCAATAAAGCTAGGTAATTAATCACCAATGCAACAGTGATGGAGTCTAACCATATAACTATGAGGATAAAGCATACACATTAAACATGGAAGAATCTAAGAAGATAAAGCATAAAAGCGTATGTTGTAAATAACCCTTTATCATATTAATGTGTCCCACAGTCTTACTAAGCTCTAAACATGGAAGACTAACCATATAACTATATTTGTAGGCTATAGCTCCAAAGTTCAAGTAACCAATTTTTACTCATCCATGATGTTGTTTAATAATGAAAAATCAGCATAATAATAAGCAGAGGGCAAAGATTAATGAATCATCAAAGAATAATGGTAAGTCTGAAAGCACACAATAAGCAATAAAAGCATATATTTTACCTTGATAATAAGTAAACGAAAATGCAACAGATATTGATCAATGGAGGTAGGAGGAGCAAGGTAACACGGGTCACTAATGAACAGGGGTAGGAGGAGCGAACGGCCGCCGACGACAGAGGCTCACGGAGGTGCAACAAGAACAACCATCGGAGGTGGGGTTTGGGTCGTATGTTATTGTTGAAGAAGCCAATGGAAATAACGTATAAAAGGTTCTAAAGGTAACAAGGGTTTTAGATGGTTTTTTTTTAAAAAAATAGTAGGACACGTGTCAAAATCTGGACCTTTGGATTGATCCAACGACCCAGTTGAAAGCAACAACTAGTATCTTAACCCGTGCCATGTACGGGAAGGAGTAACTTGGCAAAGTGATTATTATATTAGATAAATTTAATATATATATATATATATATCACAAATTTTGAAATAAAGATTATTGTGTAGATATGAAAATTGATATATTAAATAAAAAAAGAGAGAATAAAATAACAATACAATAAAATTCTTAAATATCATGATCAAAAAATCATTTAAGTACTGATTTCGAACAGCAAGCAAAAAATATTATGTTAATTTAAATCAAATTATGTAGCAAAGAAAACATTGGTGGAGTAACCATGGTGTTATTGTTTTCCCATCTATTGCATAATTTCAAGATGATAGCCAAGAGAGCCTCGAAGAAAGAATACGCATAGGGAAGGACGTGAGAAAAAAGTGAAAAAATATGTTAGTATAAAACTTATGAACAATAACATTACCTGATATGGTACATAGTTCCTAATAGATAATAGTAATTCTTTTTGTATGCAAAGTCTCTATTTAACCTGAAATTGATCAATGTAATTTAGCTAATTAGTCAATTAATTTTATTTGCTCGATAAGAATAAAAAAATAGACATACCTTAGCAAATATTTCTTTGTACACAACATTTAGAGTAGAGTTGGTTGGCTTTCCTTCGTCATCTAAAATGAGTATTTTTAGCCCTCTTTTGTTTCGAACTCTTGACAAAGCTACATATAGCTGCCCATGAGTAAATACGGGTTTAGGAAGATACAAACCAACATGTGATAGAGATTGTCCTTGACTTTTATTAATAGTCATAGCAAAGCATAGGACTAATGGAAATTGTCTTCTCTCAAATTTTAAAGGCAAACTAGAATCAGTGGGAATCAATGACATTCTAGGAATAAGAACCTTAGTACCGCTACTTCTTCCAGTTACAACAGTTGCACCAATGACATTTTTTCCTAGATAAGTGACGATTAATCTTGTCCCATTGCAAATCCCATTAGCCTGATCTATATTCCTCAAAAGCATGACAGGAACACCTACCTTTAAAACCAACTTATGATTCGACAGTCCTGAAATTTTGATATCATTAAGGAATTCAGTTGTGAACCACTCTACATGTATGTCGTCGTCCATGTCAGAAATGCAAGGAGTATCACTGCTTAAGTATTCTTTTTCCTCTCCCGGAATCAAAGACAAGATTAAATCATTAATCTGTTCAACATTGTCTAATCTTGGTGCTAAAATTGTCCTTTCCTCAAAAAATTTGTAGTTTTTAATATTTTGAAGCAAATCCGGATAAGCAAATTGAACCAATTTTATTAGACTGTCATCTGCATCCATAATAAGCAGCTCATCTGGAAGATTAACAACAGCATGATCATCTTCAATAAGCCCTATGTTGCCATCTCCAATTGATAAAATCCAATTTCCAAACTCTTTAATCTCCTCGATAGAAGTGTTTTCTGTACTTGTTAATAACCTCATGTTTGTTGTCAAATTCAAAACCTTGCAATGTTTCCACAAATCAGAAGAGTTAATCGCAGCAGATACAATATCATGTCTTCTTCCATTTGGCACAACGGGCAATATTTGCCTAAAGTCACCACCTAAAACAACCACTTTTCCTCCAAAAGGCTTATTTTTGTTGTCGATAGATTGTAAGCTCATTATATCTCTTAAAGTGCGGTCCAAAGCCTCAAAGCAAAATCTATTCACCATGGGAGCTTCATCCCAAATTATCAAACTTGTGTGAGTCAACAATTCTGCTTTGAAACTACCCTGCTGTATATTGCAAGTGGAAGATTCATTAGCTGTAAGTGGAATAGAAAACCTGGAATGGGCAGTCCTACCTCCAGGAAGCAACAAAGATGCAATTCCACTTGAAGCTACATTTAACACAATATTTCCTTGCAATCTAACAGCATAAGGCAGTGAGTTCCAAATAAAAGTTTTTCCGGTGCCTCCATATCCATAGACAAAAAAGGGGAAAAAAAGAAATAGAAAAATAAGTAAGGCCTACACGACAAACCTGAATTTTTATCATGAGTTGCACTTGCCCTCCTTTTGCTTCGCATTTGATTTATCCGGTGACGTCTTGCTTCTTGTTGCATCTCTGAAACATTTGGACAGTAACATTCTTTTTTATAGTAGTAATCTCAATCCATAAACAAATAGAGGTCTAAATTACTATTGTTAGACTTCCTCGCTGCATTAATTTGCCACTTCTATTATTCTATGGATTTACCTTTAATTTTATTTCAGTTTTACCTTTACCTATGACACATGAGCCTTTTCATAAATTCTGCTGACCTTAAAAAAAAATTGTCTCACTTACCTTTTCTAGACAAAGGACTTCCAGTTGTCAATGTAACAGGGGTAAAAGCAGATAATGCACTTTCATCATTGGTTGCAGCAGCCTTCCTTTTGTTTCGAATTTGATTCATCCGGTGACGTCTCGCTTCTTGTTGCATTTGTGAAACATTTTTACAGTGGAAATCTTTCATTGCACGAAACAAATTATTAATTTAGTATCATGCAATTATATCAGATAGGAAAACAAATACATAGCTCTTAAGTTCCATGCACAACTTTAAAAATACCCAATTGGCTCTTTTTTCTGTATCTGAATGAAAAAAGTGATCTTTTTCTTGGGGTTGTTTGGTTTGTTGTTTAGGTTCTGTGTGATTTTTATGATCTTTTGATTGTGATTTTGTTAATACTCTGGTGAAGTCTAATCAGCTAAGAGACTTGAGAGCTTGCTTGTTTGACTTCTAGCTTTTTAGTTATGATTGATTGGTTGAGTTTTTACATTTTACTATAAGCATTTTGATGAAAAAATGATGAAGTAACCAATGAGCGTGATAGTTTGTAAGGGCTGCCAAATGAGTTGAATACGTATGAATGATCCTAATTGTTTCAGCCTTTGATGGTTTTGATGAGTAGCTAAGAAAACACCTGTTTAATTTGGTATCTTTTCTTACTATGAATCCTTCTAGTTGTTTTAGATCTAGATGTCTATGAATCTGTCTGAGTGCAATTGTGTATAGCCAATAACTTGGCACACTTTCCATTAGATATTTGTTTTGTATGGGAAAGAAGGGACGTACAAAAAGAATAAAAAGAATAACTTGGCACACTTTCCATTAGATTTTTTTGAACTATATATCTGATGACTTTGAAATAATAAATATTCATGTACATAGAATAGTATATAAAGAAATAACGTACCATAGGATATACCAGCCAAATTCGTTGTACTTGTGTTTGCAATATGCATGGGAGTTGAGTACGAAGGTTGTCCTACAATGATTAGAATGATTAGTCATTCCTAAAAATATGCTACTTCCCTATTCTAAATGAAAAGTTGCATTTTCATTGCTTAAAGGAATAAATAAAAAGAACAAACCTGCATTTTGATCACCTATCTGAGATGCTGCTCTTTTTCTACGCATTTGATTCAACCTATATTGTCTTGCATCATGTGCTTTCATGACCTCATCTGCACATGCATCTTCAATTTTCATTTTTAAGATTTAAGGTACGTAGAGTGGTACTAAATATAAGAAGAACAGTAAGAGCAACTAAAAAAACATGGATAGAACCTAAGTATGAAATGCCAACTTTTTTTAAATCTAAGAAGAACAGTAAGAGCAACTAAAAAGACATGGCTAGAATCTAAGTATTAAATGGCAACTTTTTTAATGCACAGATTACTAAAAGAAACAAAAAGGCACTCATTTGGGAAATTGGGAAAGATTCTCCCATGTATTGTATAAATAAATATCACCCCACATAGATTGGAGTAGTTATTAAATTCCTTGCTATCTACAATTACTAATGTGTGCATATTAAAAGCAAAATTTTCTTGTAAATTGACATACAATATTTAATAAATTAAAAAAAAAAACTCCTATTTATTTAACACTTTTTAACACTTTTTTGTTCACCAAGGATTAACAAAAACTAATAGATTTAAGGAGGTTGTTTAAAAAATGCACTTTTGATAATCATTGGACATAATTGTTTCTCTTATTCCCTTAAATAATTCCTGACATCAAGTAGGCAATGGTGGAGCTTGAAGGTACGTTCATAATAATGTTACTTAGTTTGACTTAAAGACTACATGAAAATAGCAAAGTGAGCTACCCTTTGTCAAATTAGAAAATGGAATGAAATTATAATAAGTTTTTTTTCTTTTCCACGGGTTCATAATGTGCTTCAAAAGGTTATAGTTCTTTTATTTCTTTCACTGATAGCCATTCCGATCAATATATCTGGATCCTAATTGTCATTTGTTACTTAGAAATATGAAGAAGTTCTCCTCCAATAAGAAGTAGTCAAAACCCATAATCTACAGAAAACTCAAACTTAAGTTGGGAAAGTACATAGGACCTGTCTAGAATATGACATGCATCCATCTCCCCTCAGTGGCATAAAGATGCCAGAGACCCTTGTGAGGAATTTAATTGACCTTAAGGTTGAAAACTTGATTCACTGGGAGGGTTCCTTCAACAGCAAATTACATATACAAATTCAGAATCATCTTCCCAAAATGCACTATATATTCATTTATTTCAATCAATTAAATTTTAAACTTATCATCATCCTAACCAACAGCAAAGCCTCAAAGGAAAAAAATCCAAAACCAAATAATCTTGTCACCAAAATATCCTGATATTGTTCCTCATTAAACATAACCAACTACATCATAAATTATCATCATCCTAACAAACAGTAAAGCTTCAAAAGAAAAAAATCCAAAACCAAATATAATGATCTCCCTTAGTCCACATGAAAGGAAAATAACTTTAAACAACGTAAACAGTAAAAGTAAACAACTCCAAATCTCAGCAAGGTTTTCAATTGTTTCTATTTGTTTTGAGCTTAAGACTTTATAGCTACCTCATTGACCTTCACAGAACCTTCATACATTCCAGATCCAGCATTTTTTTTCATTCACAGAATCGTCATTGACATTCACTAAACTTTCACTTGTTCCAGATTCTATAGTATTTTTTTCTTCAGAAGCAACTTCTTTTTCGTCTGCAGGTACCTTCTTTTTCTTCATGGTAATTGGAACACAGGCTTCAACATAATTATCATTGGATCTTTTGGAAGCATTTCCTTTAGAAAAATCAGCTCCTAAACCATTACCAACGAAATCACTATTTGTTAAAGTATCACCATTATCACCAAGAGAGAAATCATTCAGCAAATTCTGCAACCAAATGAAAAAATAAAATAAGTCATAATTTGCAACTACATTGTTATAAAATTAAAAAGAAACAGTGGTCTTGAATATGATATAAACCTTTCCATCAACACCCTTATTGACAGCAGTATCAGAAGAGGGCTTGACATCACTAAGTGATCCAACAGGATTATCAAACTCTTGATCAATAAGCCATGAAATATTCTTAATTACATTTACAAATGTAGATGGCATTGAAGTTAAAAAAAAAAGTTTTGACATACAGAAGACACCGGATACTCAGCGAGAAACTTGACAATAATATCTTGATCATCAACAATTTTCTTCACAATAAAAGAAGACTGAAAAGCAGGATTGCTTGATGGCTTAATCTCCACTTTGAACAAAAAACTTTTATCAATGAGTTGTATTAACTCCTCCGGGATGATTGAAATATCACCAGACCGAAAAAAAAAAATACTAATGTGGTTAAAGTAGCGAAGTTAGAAAGAACAACAATTGCTCATACCAAAAATCAAGGTCGAACATAGAAACAAACCTTCTGAATTGCTTCAACCATTATTGCACATGATTTTTTCAACAGTAAAGAAGCTTCTCGATCAAATATGACAAATGAAGCACTATCAGAGTGATTAACAACTCTAATCCTTATACGATACCTGTTACTCCAAACCATATTAGTAGCAATAAGTACACCTATTGACAATGTGTTGCTAAATATCGCAATATGAGCAATATACCTTGGAATAACACTTTTCACATGATGATTGCAGGATTCACAAAAATATATAAACTCATCGGCCATAGCTTCAGACCGAGGCTCAACCAAACAGCTTTATTGCATTTGCATGCCTTGTACCACCAGTTAGAACCACCCAATATATGTGGAACAGTACCATATACTACGCAATAACAATCCTATATTAAGAGGTAAAAATAAGTTAGGAAAATATGTCATACATTGGAAAAAAATAATCTCAAAGAATTACCTCTTTGCAATCTTTCATTTGTTCAATGGTCTTTCTTTCAGTAAATATAAGAAAGTCATCGCTAACACTAACTTCCTTAGTACAGCTTATTTGACTCATTGGCTGAGAAAGAATGTCAGATTGGCAGCAACCCTATCATTCAAAATCCATTCAAGATAAATAAAGTCATGTTGCACAAATTCTTATGGAAGCACAAGTAAAAATTAAAATGACAGACACCACCATCACCTAGTTCGATACTCTTCGGCCTCGGGCAATTGACAATTCCAGAAGATTCGCGTAGCATTCAGAGAGTTTTGCAACACCAATTTACCTTCAATGCAAAATATCAGGTAGAAATAGCATAAATAGAACAAATGACACATTTAGTGTAAATAGGAAATAAGGCATAATACACTCACGGTTAAAGGTCTTGATTCGTGCAAATTGAATCACTATGACAGTGCTAACGATGTTTCCAGAATACTTGTTTAGGAAATAGTTCAGCTCCTCGACATACTTGCCGAACAAAGCACATTCCATTTTTGTCCTATGTAACAGAACATTTTAAAAAAATAAACCAAACAAACAAAAGGTGACTAATAATCGATTCTAAACCAAGTAAGCAGTACAATTACAAAACAAAATAAAAAATACAGAACAAAATAGCAGCATTAAAAGTACAATAACATATAATTAAAAATGCATACCCTTCTAGATCTATTTCAATAACATTCATCTTTGTGGGATTCCCAACGATTAAAATCTCTTTCTCCAACCCATATCCAGTCAGCAAACCTATGACATCTATCAATCAACCAATGTGTCAAATTTACATGGGAGTTTACCCAATCTGTTGCTTCAAATCTCACACAGATAAGAAAATTTTAAAACTTACCAACCAAATAAGGACTCATGTCGCCCAGCTTCACTATATCAGCAGCAGAAACAAATGAAAATGAATTCCTAGGAATATTAGAATGAGACACTGGCTTCACTTCAGTGTCGAGCTCGAAATTGATATGGTATGGATGTCTAGTAGTGAGGAAGTTCCCACAGCTCTTTCTAACTCCAAAAAAGAAGATCAGATACACATTTCCTTCTTTTAAGAGACGCTCGAATTTGTAAATAAGTGTTTTTCTTATACTGGCATGAATCTTATCACCCTATAAACATAAATTAAGACCTTATATATGCCAGATTTATAAATCTCAGATTTAGAATATGGAAAAATATCAAAGGGCAAAAAAAAAAAGGCATTATTTTGCACTTACAGATTCATCCAGCAAAACCATTTCAAGAGAATAAGGTCTTGGATTCTTAAACCTAAATGCTGGGTACATACGAATGACCCTGGCACACAAAGTCCAGGACTCCTTAGAGGCATCAACTTCAGAGACCTTGTCCACCTTTTCCAAAACACCCGTAGCAGCCATTGATGCAAAGAGGGGTGGAAAAAAATGGTAACAGTGAGAAGAAATTGAATGCTGAAAGAAAGAAGAAACAAATCAAAACCTACTAATAAGAAAGAACAATTTGAAAACCTGCTAATAATCAAATCAAATTCTAAGAACATTAAGTTCAGATATGCCGCAATTAAAAGTTCAAACATGAGTTTCCATATTTACTACAAAATAACAATAAACAAAAGTAATAATTGGTTTTTGTTGGCCTGAGCAAAGTCGAGTAGGATAGGATTGCTGAGCACCAATTAAGAACTAACCAGATTAATGTTACAAAAATATTGTGAGAATCGAATTGGAGATTTACTCTATAATTAACTCAAATAAGCCACCCAAGTCGATTTTTCCTTTTCCTTCCAATAAAAAGCGAATCAAATTGATAGAAAATTGGTCAATCGATCTCAAAAATAAATTAAAAAAAATACTGAATATTCGATTTTATGGAAATTCAAGCATTGTTTCCTACTGTATGTGAAATAGATGGCTGAAGTTGAATCACATTCGAATAATGCTTGAATGGAACTTAAGATGTTCTGTTCACACTCATAAATCTAACCTCGGTAAATTGTGAAAGATTAAAGTATTTTGTTGTAAGCATGTGTGCTAGAGCATCTTTAATACTCTTGTCCTAAATGCAACTCTAATTTGAATTTGAAAACCTTTTTTTTCTTATCCCTGATGATCGTTATTATTCCAACAAAAAAAAAAGATATAAGCTCTAATTAACATGGAAAAAGAGAGAGAGAAAGAGGAAGAGATTGAATGAGAAGAATATAGTGTTCACCTCTTCACCGCAAATCTCAGATCTATGCCACCCTTGATCTTGCCCAAATTGTGACAAAAACCAACCCCACCCAGCTCTTTTTATACCAATTGAAAAGTGGAGATGAATCCAAAGGCCCCATCCGACACTCATTCAATATCTTCAGTGAAAGCAAAGGGAACGTTGGAAAAAAAATCTCGGAAAAAGAAGAAGAATCATTGAATGGAACGACAATCTAAACTTCTCCTCGTTTGAAAATAAAGCCAATAAAACCTGGTGCTGATCGATTGATCTTCCCACAACATTCTGAAGGCTAATTAAGTTGAGCAATAAAAAGAGAATTGTAGCTTTCATGTGGGGGTTTTTATTTTGCCACCCCAGTGTCTATGCATGCCACCCCAATTCTTAAAATAATACTCATTATGCCCTTTTAAAAAAACAAGAATTTTACACGGGTCGTAGGGGGTACTTACGACCTGCAGGTCGTAGCACCCCCTTACGACCCTTTAAAAACTAAGTTTTGACACGGGTCGTAAGCAGGTGCTACGACCTCAGGTCGTAACACCCTATTACGACCTGTCTTAAAACATGGTTTTTTAAACGGCCGTCAGCAGATGTTACGACCTGCAGGTCGTCAGCAAGTGTTACGACTTGCAGGTCGTCAGCAGGTCGTAACACCTGCTGACGACCTGCAAGTCGTAACGCTTGCTGACGACCTGCAGGTCGTAACACCTGCTGACGGCCGTTTAAAAAACCATGTTTTAAGACAGGTCGTAATAGGGTGTTACGACCTGAGGTCGTAGCACCTGCCTACGACCCGTGTCAAAACTTAGTTTTTTTAAGGGTCGTAAGGGGGTGCTACGACCTGCAGGTCGTAAGTACCCCTACGACCCGTGTAAAATTCTTGTTTTTTAAAAGGGCATAATGGATATTATTTTAAGAATTGGGGTGACATCCATAAACACTGAGGTGGCAAAATAAAAACCCTCATGTGGAGCCTAAAAGCTCATAAAATACATGATAAGAAAAAAAGCCCATAAAAGCCTCGAGCCAAAAAATGTGGATTAATGCATTCCACTTACTGTGAAGCCTAGATAAGTGGAATACTCCACTTTAAGCCAAATTAAATAATCCCGTGCAAGTATGCAACTAACCTTGAAAAATGATAACAACTTTTGTATGCGAACTCACCTTGATAAACTTAATTACCAAAAGTAGAAATAAATTCAAAAAATTTCAAATATAATGTACATATATCTTGCCACTTGGCAACCTAAAAATATCACTTGGCAAAACTTTCCAAAATTTTTCCTTCAAATTTAACATATTAAGATGCTCTACAGTTCCCGCCTGAACTGTAGAGGAGCCGGATCCTAGTATTTTGACATTTGTTATTTTTGAAATTAAAAAATAAAATAAAAGAACTTAAATAACATGTAATCTTAAAACGTAGGTTTGTGTATAGGTGTTGCCTATAAATTATTTTTCGTACGTTATTCACTGCAAATTCTATTCTTTCTTCTTTTCACTGTCTCGACACTTTTCCACATTCATTCTTCACATTTAACGCACACAGAACAAAATGACGGTGACCATTGACGGTGGTGGTGGTGGTGACGGCGGCGTCAGCTTCCTCTTCCGGTTCCGGTTCCGTCTTCCACTACCTGATCTGCATTCAAATTTGATCACCATCTCCTTCGTGATCCTTTACCTCACGTGTTCAACCTCATTCACCCACGTCACTGCTTCGATCCATGACTATCAAAACGAAACCTTTATCCACCGTTCCAACTCTTTCTTCTTCCATGGTGGTAGTGAAGGTCTCTACGCTTCTCGGGTACCTTCTTTCAATGACACCGAAAACTCCCTCAATGGCAAATCCTTCATTAGGTCAATTTTATTTATTATTTTCATTTTTTCTTTTTTTTGTTCCTTGTTTCTCACCCACCCTTTTTAATGGAAAAAAAAATCGTTTTTTTAAGATGCCCATTTTACTCTTTTTTGGTAAATGTGAGTTTATGATGGAATGATTGCATGAAATGACATTGATTATTTTGATTTGTTTCTTATATGAAAGTTGTAGCAGAATTATTGTTTCCTAGTAATCATTGACACTGGTATGGGATATGGAGTTACGGACATGATTCAAATACCCTCATAAGTAAAACAAAATAAAAATTCATAAAATAATGGAAAGACATAGATGAAAAGTATCTAGGGAGTAGTATTGAAGTGTATGATGTAATATGTATTCAATATCGGCATGAAAATGTTGATAATATTCGTTGCATCACATAGTTCGTCACACAGTTCCGTGTCATGGATTCTGATTGGTCAGTTGATTTAAATATCTAGAGAGACTATGAGTGATGATGTTTCTTGACGAGTCAGGATCCGGGACAGAGGGGTGTGGCACACTTGGCGGGAGTAGATGTTATGGCACGTTAACCATTTTGTAGTGTCACTGTCGCCTCTCTTCAGTTTATCGAATTCAACATTCATGGTTTCCAAATAGACATTTTTTAATCTAATATAATGTGTTGAATACTTGAATCAGGTTTGAGTCTATCACCTTCCGAAGAACAAAAGAATCTGCTAAAAACAAGAATATGATGCAGAAAAACACAGGGTTGGTGGAAGCTATAATAGTTAAGGTGAGAGATAGGGATAACATTGGGGGTGCTTATCTGAACTCTGATGTGATATGTTGCACCCCTGAACTTTCCCGCAATTTCTCTTGCAAGGGAGGAGAGGTTATCATCCGTGGAAAACCTGATGACCCGAGTGGGCCTAAACGTATACAGACATTCTTTCAAGGAATGAATGAAGAGACCACGATGGTTCTTCAAACTGTTGACATAAACAGTACTGGAATGTATTACCTCTATTTTATGTTTTGTGATCCTGAACTGAAGGACACTACTATTTCTGGAAGAACCGTTTGGAGAAATCCCGATGGTTATTTACCAGGGAAAATGATGCCATTAATGACGTTTTATGGCTTGATGTCTTTGGCGTACCTTTTTCTTGGTCTTTTCTGGTTTCTCAGGTTTGTACAATATTGGAAAGATATAATACACTTGCATTACCACATTACTGCTGTTATTTTCCTTGGGATGTGTGAAATGGCCCTATGGTATTTCGAGTATTCAAATTTCAATTCAACTGGAAGCAGGCCAATGGCCATCACGCTATGGGCTGTTACCTTCACTGCTGTCAAGAAGACAGTCTCACGGCTACTTATTCTGGTTGTTTCTATGGGTTATGGTGTTGTGCGCCCAACACTTGGTGGCATAACATCAAGAG
Source organism: Crotalaria pallida (assembly GCA_037953625.1). Lineage (NCBI taxonomy): Eukaryota > Viridiplantae > Streptophyta > Magnoliopsida > Fabales > Fabaceae > Crotalaria > Crotalaria pallida. Next base: position 148,910,247 of record CM075651.1, on the reverse strand, counting down.
TATATCTTCTCGGTGGGGCTTATTTTGTGGCCTCAGAAGCACTTGAGCTTGTGGAACATCTCGGTAATATTAATGACTTCTCTGGAAAAGCAAGGCTTTTTCTGGTGCTGCCTGTTGCTCTGTTGGATGCAACCTTTATTCTTTGGATATTTTCATCATTATCCAAAACCCTGGAGAAGCTTCAGGTATTAAGCCTTGTTTGCAATAATCCCCCATTTGTTAGAATAGGCACATGTTGAACATATTTTTGCTGTTCACATTTGTTTGTTGAAGCGCCTACAATAGCATTTTGATGGGTTAACAAAGTTTTTTCTTTAATTATCTATGGGATAGCCTTATGTGTGTTTTAGAGAGTATTATGATCCTAGGAAGAATTAAAAATGGATAACTGGAGAATGCACATAGCTTCAAGATGTGATCATTGCTTTCCTTTACTGTCAGTGATACTTGTACATTTTCACTCTTAGTTCAAAATAATTTACATTTCTTTTGTTTGTTTTTCTACTGCAAATGATCATGTCTATTTGCCTATTCTAATGCACAGATCAGAAAAAGTATGGCAAAACTCGAGTTGTACAGGAAATTTACAAATTCCCTTGCCGTGACAGTGCTGCTTTCAGTTCTATGGATTGGCTATGAGGTAGTCTTTTGTTTCTTTACCACATTCTTCCATATTTTCACCTTTGCTTTTTGGTGCTCAATAAGCTAATAAAATTGCTTGCTACCAAATGAAATTGTCAGGCAAGCCTACTTTCCTTCTAATTATTAAAATAAAATGGTTTTGAAGAAAAATTTAACAAGTTAGTTTGATATCTTAACTTGTCACACAATTTTGAGAAGAGTTCCTGAATAACCAGGAGCAAGATACTGTTCATAATCTTGTTTCTATATTACAGTGATAACTAAGAGACTCAGGCTCTGATTTATTTTGTTTCAGTTGTATTTCAATGCATCTGACCCTTTAAGTGAACTGTGGCGAAGAGCTTGGATCATCCCTGCTTTCTGGATTCTGCTTGCTTACGTTATCCTGCTAGTGATCTGCATTCTCTGGGGCCCTTCTCAAAATCCAACCAGGTACAGTCTAGCTTTACTATTTCCCACAGGCAGCTATGAAAATGGAAGAAAGAATAGAATGCCCACATATGAGGGAAGTAATTGTAAACTTAGATATAGCATGAAACTATGAAAGTTTTCGCATGAAACGAAATGAACTAGTAAAAATTTTCTGGTAAGCTCAGAAGTCCTGAGTCCCTGGGTATGACATCCTTGACCTTAAAGTAGTCAATTCTATTTTTCATTGTATATGTATTGCACTATTGCTGCATTTCTAAATGTTTAAGCCTTTCAGATAAATGTTAGTGCAAGTTATGATGGTTCTCAAAAGTACCTTGTAGATTTATTTCCCAAATCGAAGCCATGCTATGCTACTGCCATCTTATTGAATTTTGAACTTATGAATAGTAGCCAATAAGTTGTGGTTTCAAATTTCAATGATGTGTGCGAGTGAAAATAATTGTAATATTTAATTTCCATGTTCTTGTCTGAAAGTGAAGTAGTTTATATTTTAGAGAAAGACTGCAGTTCTTTGTTAAAGTTCAGAAACATTATTGGTTAAATAATGGGATCAATATAAGCTACATTCTTTAGGTCTTATTGGAAAGGTATAAGGTATATCAGATATGTACCACTTGGTGAACGTTCTAGCTTAAAACTCATCTCAAACCAGAATCAATTGAAGTATATATAAGGATTTTCAATTATCATGGGTGAAATCTTTGCTTACAAGTTACAAGGTAGACAATAACTTCTGAAGAGATAAGATGGTTGAAGGCTGATTTCGAAGATGTTCAAAAATATTGTGCTTGAGTTTTAAACTGATGCTAGCATGCTAATTTCATAATGGACGTGTCTTTCAATTATTTTGTGATTTTTTTTTCCATATCAATGTATTTGTATCGTGTCGTATCTGTATCCGCACTCCTAGCTTGAAGTTCATTTCACTTGGGATTGTGCAGATATGCATACTCAGAGGAGACAGGGGATGACTTTGATGAGGAAGCTGTGAAATTGGCTGGGAGTGGAATCAAGGTATCAGGGGATATGTCAATCATACTAGAAAGAAAAGATAGAAAGGCATCAGTTGGTACAGATCATCATGTGTTTGGTGGGCTTGGAGAAGATAAAGAGGAGGACAAGAGGGAGTAGTAATGGTCCTAGCTTCTGTATTCCTCACTATTTATGTCAGAATTCTTAGAAGTTTCACCTATTCTTTGCTATGCCTCTTTTGTATTTACTTGAGAGGGCATAGAAGAAGAAGGGTATGTAAGTGTCTCCATGGAGAAGTAACAACAGAGGAAAAGAGGAAGGGCATCACATGTTAAGATCATTCAGTCAATGGCCATCCAACATCTAACAGTTTTCCACGACCGAAGCTCAGTGACTAGCTACCAAAAAAACTAACTGGTTTGGCCAAGTTCTTAGTAAGAACTAAGAAGGGAAAAGCCTTTGCCTTGTAGTTATCTCATAAAATGGTACAAGTAACTTAGACCCTAGTTTTGCTTACATTGTTTTAAGCTCTATTGGGCACTGTCAAGGAAATAGAAGCAAGGGGGAAAAATGTTATCATGACATTTTTTTTTATTATCAAGTCTTTATGGAGAATAATATGTACCTGCAGTTAGTGAATGGCATCTTATTAAAGAACCAAATTATCCATCCACCATCACCAACCTCTCCCGAAAAAGAGAGCAAAGAACAAGGATAAATATTTTTTGTTTTATTTTATTCAAGTTACCAAATTAATGAGAAACTTCTTTTTGTTTATTTTTTTGGTCATTATTTGTTCAATTTATTTTATTTTGTGATGTGTCATAATCTGGTTACTACTTTTTGTCCTGTCTATGAATATTATTATTCAATGATGTCTATCCACAGGAGTTTAAAGAGGACCATGGATTTGGCCACTTGAGTAACGAGGGAACAATATACTGTACCATAAAATTCCAAAGGAAAGAAACCTCTCCGTTTCTATTTTTTTGTTCTCTTGAAAAGGAATATCTAGCCACTCAGCAATAAAAATTAAAATTAAAACAGAAAAAGACAAGGGTTATGCTAGACCTGCTTAGATTTTCCTTTGAAGAGCTAAATCTAAAAGAAGCATAAAACATATACAGACAAAATTTGGGACAACATTGGGTTCATGTGAACATCAAGGTTTTCGAGGTAGAGTTAAAAAATGTATGTAAAAATGGATTGTTGTCCCAAATATTATCAAAAATCTCTCATTGCTCTATAATGACAACCAATTCTTACATTGCTACTTGAGTAGATGAGCATTATTTAGCATACAAGTAAGGGTGTGTTTGGTTCAATTGAAAAAAAAAAAGATTATAATTATAATCATTAATAATTAATTATAATCTGAATCTGTTTATGTTTGGGTATATTTCCTGAAAATCAATTTTATGTTTATAATATTTGGCTATTTAAAGAGTGTAATTGCCTTTTGCATAAAATAATCATATTTAGAAATAATTAAACAATCCTCAAATGGAGATGTTGGAAAACTGCTTATTTTTTAGAAGAAAAGCAGTTTTTTCAATTTTGAGCTTGAAAGCTAAACCAGATGAAAAAGTTTTTTATTAGAAAAAAATACCTTAAATTTGCAATGATAATCTATACCAAACATCCTCTATCATAAATCTGGACATATGCAGAGTATAATGATGTGTGTATATATCATACTTTTTACATGAAATGATTGAAAAAAAAAAAAAAAGAGTGAGAGATAGTTAATAAAAGTGTTGAACCCAATTAAAAAAATTTAAATAATTGTTATTTGGCAGCTGGCCTTGTTTACCCTTGTTAAAGGCAGTGACTTGTGATGGTATGATTGAATCATGGAAAAGGAGGAGACAAAGAGAAAAAGAGTAAAATGATAGTGTATGAAGAAACAAAATACAAGAGTTGATCATTTTCTGTGCTTTATAAATCGGAAGAATTTGGTAACTGGCAAGTCTTCAGCATTTTAGAATATTTAACCTTTCCAAACCAAAAAAAAAAAAAAAAAAATCTATATAGAGTGGAGTGCTCGGTAGATACAAAAAGGAAAAAAATGAGACATCTTTTCAAACGTTCACAGGCTCCATGTATAGTCTCATAGTGTCATAGTGAAGAATATACAGTATATTGACGTGACATTATGTATTGTCTAGAATCTACACATTTCTCAAATTCTAATAACTTTGTGGTGTAACCTTGATTATGCAAAATTGTTCTCACCAAGCCTTCATATAACAAGAGCCATGGTGAAAAGAATTGAGTACATGAATGTCTTATAAGCAACAGTCAAAAAGCAGCTGGTAGATAACAATGAATTGCTTGATGGAGCCTTTGAGGTATCATACTTCTTCAACCTACGATGAGAAATAATCCTGAATCAAATTTGTAATAATATAAGACCAACACAGTCTTTCTGAAAGGAGGGCTGGAATAACCTGAGGGAGGCTCATCAACTCAAAAACAGCTTTCTTAGGGGTAAGTTCGTTGTCAATAATACGAGCAACCGCTGTCAACACTGGCATCTTTACTTTATATTTCTGCGCCAAAGCAATCACAGCTCCGGCTGTCGATACACCTTCTGCTACCTGCACAATGTAAGGGTGAATATTTCATTAAACTCGCCACTCGCAATAATTCTAGGTGTGATCAGGCAGGCCCGGAAATTATTGAAACCTGATTCATGGAATTAAGTATGTCCTCAAGCTTCTCGCCGGATCCAAGACGCACACCAACTGTCCTGTTTCTTGAAAGGTTCACAAAGCATGTAAGCATTATGTCTCCAGTTCCTGACAGACCAGTTATAGTAGTTGGCTTCGCACCCATCTGCAAAAGATAAAAGGAGGAAAGAGAAATAAGATGAGCAGAATGCACATCAGTTCTTCGCTGGGAAAAAAAAACTAAAATATACTTTATAGGCCAAATGGAGTTGCGGACAGAAAGTAAATATCATGTTATACAATATTCTGTATATGTATACAATACCACGAACAAAACTAAGAACTCTGGCTATTTAAATGTCTATAAACAGAGAGCATCGGAACTCTATTCTTGACCTAGGGGCTAGGGGTAGTCAATACAGTGCAACTGAAAATGTCAAGGTTTTCCCATCTACAGTCCAAGCTCTATTCAACTTATAAGATCTATCAAGACATAATTGTATCTTTCGGTAGTCAAATTGCAGAGAACCTCTTAACAGAAAACCTATTTAGTCTGTTCCATTATTATTATTTATTACTACTTGAAAAGAAAAGAAAGGAACGGTGAAAGTTTCTACTATTTGCCAAGGGTTTTAAGAATTTTTATTTATTTTTTTTTTAGAAAGATCAATTACCTTTGTTGCCAGCCACCGTATCTCTGAACAGCCTTGTGCGACAAGAGCAGCCATTGAGTTATTACCAAGATTCATCCCATCCACTATCCCAGCTGCTATTGCAAGCACGTTCTTGAGCGCACCTGCTATTTCAACTCCTGTGACATCACTGGAGTTATCAGAGATTACAAGCTGAACATTTGCACGCAAAGATGTGAATATAGTTTTTGACATAAAATGTACAAAACAGAAACATTCCACGGGAACATTTATTAGGGGAGGCGGTGTAAAGCAAGCAAAAAAAAGATACTTGTTCAGAAGGCAGAAAAGAACTCATTACAGAAATGAGTCATTTGCATAACAAATTCTATTTCATTTATGAATCTTCTGAAGGTCATGTACCTTGATGTGCTGATTCTCAAATGACTTGAAGCTAGTAGCTGCTGAACTCTATTTGCCAATTTTTTGTCTTTCGATGCCACCACCATTGCTGGCATTTGAAAATGCAAACAGGAAGACAAAATTGATCGGCTTTCAAACCATCATATACTTGAAGGAACAAAATCCACACGTGTAATTAGCAATGCCAATGTCAGTTGGTCACCTGTGGGTAGTTTATTCATCAATTCCATAGCAAAAGAAGGCCCTGATAGTGCAACAAAAGGCTGGCGAGGATTGTGTAGTGCTTGAGGAATAATTTGAGCCATCATTCTCAGTGAATTTAGCTCTAGCCCTTTGCTAAGAGATATGAATGGCAAACCAGGATCAACATAATCAGCTACGCTCTCTAGAAAAGACGAGCTGAACTGCAATAGCATAAACAGAGATTCAGACGGTCACATCTTTTAAGAATGTCAAACACTGAGATTCATCACATGTATTTCCTTTACTGAAGCAACAATTACTATTACTACAACCACGGCAACTCAAAGAAGAAGAGAAAAAAGAACAAGTTTGAATGACCTGAACAGGCACTGCATGGAGGCAGTAATCCGCACCAAGAAAAGCAGATTTGGCATCAGTTGTTGCCACTAAATTTTCTGGCAGCCTGTGATCTGGGAAGTACTTACTGCAAAACACAAACACCGAAACAATCATCAAAAAGACATGGCCGATGGAATTAGATGATCGCAACTTAACCGTCGATAATGAGGACAGAGAATCAGGGTGGTTAGTGGTTACCAATTGCAGTGCCTCTCATTGATAGAGAAGCAAACTTGAGGATCCCGAACAAGCATCTGGACTTCTAGTTGAGCCTTTCTATTCGCAACATGAACAGCCATTGCCGTCCCAAATGAACCCCCTCCAAGCACCACCACCTTTGAATTTTTTTTTTTTTTTTAAAATCACAATGCCAGACATGAGACAACACACCTTATCTAGATTCAAAATATGGTATGAAAGCACAAAATGGAAAGAAAGAACTTCATTGGTACAAGACCAATCCTACTCAAAAGAAGTGATTATTTTGATAAAGAAGATAACTATTACACATGTAAATTTGTTGGGTTGGGCTTTTACAACATTGAAATTCAGATTTTTTTTTTTTTTTTTTTGCAGACTCTAAAAAAAATCATTTACTATTAGTATATCACATTTTATAAGGCAACAAACAGTTCCAAGATTATCAGAATAGCTTCTTTCAATGAGCTTATCAAAGAAGCTCGTGAAATTCTTTTTATACTCACTTATTTCAATATTCTTACCTTGAAAACATATGAAAAAAAAGCTCTTTTTAGCTTATTTCAACAAAAAAAGAATGGTCTTTTTTAGTGGAATAAAAGGTTAATTAAGTAATTTACTCAAATAAGCATTAGCAGCTAAAGAAACCAAGAAACATGGAAACAATGGCATACCCAATTCAAAGAAAGTAATGAAAAAATAAAATGGAAGCAAAAGATGGAACCTTGTTGGTGCGTTCAAGAACATCAGAATTAGCCTTAGAGCGCCAAGACCTGGACCACCGAACCAGCTTCTCCCACGCCAGCTTAACGACCCTGCGACGTTCACGGGTGGGGACAAGAACGGGTTTTGGATCCGGGTCGGGTTGTAGAGGTGGGGAAGGAGAAACATTTGAAGCAGTAGGAGAAGGAGGGTTGGAGTTGGAGTTGGTGGGGTGGCAGCGAAGTGAGAGAAAGGTTGGTTTTTTAGAAGGGAAAGTGTGGAACTTTGAAATCGAACAAGAAGAGGGAGAGTGAGAGGGAGAGTTTGAAGGGAAGAATGGGGTCATTGACAATGGTGGTGCTTCGAACACTGCCGCCATTGCTGAAACTTAGAAGCTGACTCGCTCGCTGTTAGAAATGGGGAAAATATTAGGCTCACCTGCTATTTATAAGATTTATTTTCAATTTTCAATAATAATTATAGGTGTAATTTTGAAAAAATATATCAAATTTTCATATTTTCAATGTCATTAACAAATTTATTTATTTTCTTTGATGAAAGTAAAAAACTCCAAAAAAATTTTATAAATAAGACCGGAGGGAGTAGATATGAGGCAATTGTTGTTAAGAGGAATAGGATAATTATGAGAGATAATAACTTTGTTTAATAAGTATTTAATGTGATCGTCATTTTTGAAAACTCAAACTCGAAACTCATAAATTTGTTATTAAAAAAAATTGTTATTTTAAGAAAAAACAAAAATTAAACTAATTTTGTTATACTCCCTTCGATCCTATTTATAAGATTCTTTTGGGGTTTTTTACTCCACCAAGGAGAGTGGATAAATTTTTTAATGGCATTGAAAATGTGAAAATTTAATATACTTTTTCAAAACTATCACTATAATTATTATTGGAACTCTAAAAAGTGTTGACTTTGTAGGGGTGTTAGTGGAAAGAAGTAATTAAATGCTATTGAAAATTGAAAAAGGGTCTTATAAATAAGACCAAAATAAAAATCCAAAAATATCTTATAAATAGAGCCAGAAGGAATAATGTTTAGGGTTTTGCTTTGGTGCCACTTAAGTTTCAAAAGGCACCTATGCCATTTTTAACTGTATCAATCACGGTATGACACCTATGACAATTTAATACAATCAACCCCAAGTCATTGTATGAGGTGTCTAACTACGTATCATTAACTAAGGATTTTTTTGCAAATTTTTTAAAACTTTAACTCAACTTTAAAAATCCTAAATCCTAAATTGATTAAAAAAGGAAAAAAAAATCAGTGTAAATATCTTGAATCCTAATATGAACTCAATCATGTTGTTTGAATGAGAATGAATATACGTGAGCTTTCAACTTTCTGGATTTTTGTTTTTTGTTTTTTTTCTTCTGCATTTTTGGAACCATAGGAGTGTTTGCTGTTAGTTTGTTTCAAGGTTTGGTCCTATATATAGGACATATTCTAGAAGCAATCTTTGGTCCTATATATAAGACATTTTGTATTTTCTATGCATCATTTATTGCTTTTTATCTTTTTTGCCCTTATTAAATGCATGTGTTTTTTGTTGTTCATTAATGAGTGTGAATTTTTTAAAAAAAATTGAGAGGGTAAAATTGTAATGTTACAATATATTCTCATAGAATTCATAAAACTAACTACTTTTCTTGGTCCGAGGAATATGGTTAAGTATGTCCTATATATAGGACCGGAGGGAGTAACATTTTTCACACATTTCACAGGAAAAAACATCCTACCAAACATTGTAAGTTTGAAGATATATATATATATATATATATATATATATATATATATATATATATATATGCAGATGAAAGTCATGATTGTGGATATATACGAAAATTAATGGAGCAACTTATCTGCCATATTATTCTATGGTCATTATTACCAAGATCCTAAAGTAATTCAATGTTCCTCTTAAAGGAGAAACATTCACAGATATAAGATGAATCTTGGAAAATTGCTAAGAATACGCTCAATGACTGACATGAGAAACTTCAAAGATGGAGATGAAAAGATACATGTCAAACCACCTGGAAGTTAGACAATATATATCACCGTAAAATTGAAAATAGCTGTGAATGTGAATATATAAGAGAGATTGAAAAAAAAAAAAAAAAAAAGGGAAATGAGAGTTGAACATTAGAATTGAAAGATATTTTTTATGTAATAAAAAAAAGATATTTTTTATCATATAATAAAAAATTCATAAATATCCGAATATATGTGATGGAATAATAACATAATTATGAATGTTAGTATAAAATTTCCCTAAAATTAAAGTATTTTTTTAATATTTCTATTATGTAATTAAAATTGGAATAGTAGCATAATAATCTACTAAAAAATTAATAATTGAGTGATAAGTCATTTAATTTTATTTGATCATTAGAAATTGACGTGACTTTGACATAATTTTATTAAATAACATGTCATCCAGACATTAGTTAGTGAGTTTATAAGTGACTTGTTTTGCTACCTGTCCAATTTTATTTTTTTTACACTAGTTGGTATCCGGATCTGATTTACTCAGAAGCCGACTCATCCAGTCCGATCCGGACTGAGCTCGCACTAAGTGGTAGAGGTCTCCTAGCGGGGGCTGCTCCATACCCAAGGCTCGAACTCGAGACCAATTGGTTATAAGACCAAGTGAGCTACCACTTGACCAACCCTACATTGGTACTACCAGCCCAATTTTAACAGTACGAAAGTATTGCTTAACATTTCTTTTAATAAAAAGTTTACGGTGAGGAAGAGGAGAAACTATATAAAAAAAAGTCTTGTTAACGAGTGTCTTAAGGACACTTGTTAAGATTTCTAAATTTGGAAAATTAATGAGCACATTATTCATTGTCTCGAAAATTTTAAAAAAATATTTTTCAATGATCGTTTACTTTATTTAGCATCTTAACAAGTGCTGTACCTAAAAAATTGTTACCAAAACCGCGGTTATTTGTCTTGCTCCCTTTGACCTCTCCTGATTCCTATTTGCCAAATGCCAATATGGTAAACCAACATAAAATTATGGCTGTAACAGTTGCTCCTTTAATTCTTCTTCGTCTACATTCTATATTTCCATATCTCCTCCATGCTTTCACCGTTATAAATGAAAAATGTTAAAAGCACATGACCCATTTTTTATTGAGTGCCCCACCAGCCATTAATTTATTATAAGAAATGTAAGGGCCTCGGATCTTCGAAATTTGATCTAATCAGAGTTTAGACTTTAGATTAATCAAGCCATGCCAGCAAGGCTATCTTTTTAAATCATTCGAATAACAAATATTTCTCTTCTCAATCTCTTTTTATGCTTTGTGGTAATAATAATCCCCACACGACCACACCAGATACCTACTCCTTTGTCCAATTAACGGATCTCTAGCTCTATTCATGTCATCATGCTGACTTTTAATCTTGTGCTGATCTGACATGAGTTGCTTAATTTGTGGTAGATGCTTCTTTTAATTTCATTTTCAAAAAATAATGATAAATAACCTACAAATAAATCTACACTATAAGAATGTGATATGTGTTACTTGTTAATCAATTAATAGTAAGCAAGTGATATGTATCACTTTTTATGTAGTGTATGTTGATTTGTAGGTTAATTTTATAAGTCTTTCAATATTTTTTTTTTCAAAATTCCTATATCTATAACTAGATTTGTTAGATCTATCATGAATTCATGACACAAGCAAGGAATTGAATAATTTTATTACTTGCTACTTCTTACAAATAATAATTTTTTATATATAATGTAGTTAGTTAATTTAGTTAATAATATTATAAATATATAAATATTTGATGTGTTTTTTTAAATTTATTCTTATAATTATTATTAAAATTCTAAAAAGTGTTGTGTAAATATAAAGTGTTTTTAAAAAAATAATGAATTACTATTGAAAATTGATAGAGGATCTTATATACGAGGAGAGATATGTTTACACCAAGTTAAATTATACCATCTCTTATATCGTTCATAACTCTTACACCAAATCAAATTTAATTGAATCAATTGTTGAATAAAAAATTCTTATCTTGTAGATCTTTTATATAAAATTTACAAAAATCTAAAATCATTTGGTGCTTCATTTATATACATCAAAACTAACAATATATATATATATATATATATATTTATATTAAAAATATATGAAAATTGAATTATTTGAATATATATTTAATGAAATTTAAATTTATTCAAATTTGACACAAAAGATCTATAGATAATATATAATTATTTATCAACAAATGACTCAATAAAATTCATATTGTATAAAAAATTATGAACGAGTTAGTGAAATTCACATAATCAATAATATGTTTTTTATTTTAATGTGTTTTATGACATATTTTAAAAAATCCTTTAGGTGGTCTTGGTTTTTTTTTCAATGTTGTTATAACCGAGCCGGATATCAAAACAAAAAAAGTTTCGTATAAAATTAACCGTATTAACCGCAAAACGGGAAAGATGAACCGGTATTACGCCTATCTAATTGCCATTATGTCTGAGATATTAGGCCCAAAGAAATAACTGTCTTAGAAATTTAACAATCAACCGTAGGTAGCCCCACCCCTCCCAAGTCCCATCAACGTGTCCGCTTCAATGCTCTTCCTCTGCAAAATGCAGTAGGCATGATCCTCACGTTATCCGAAGCCGCAGCAAAATGTACCTGCAGAAGTACTCCTAGTAGCATTGTTAAATATTCCCTCCGGTCCTATTTATAAGACCCTTTTGAGTTTTTATTTTGGTCATATTTATAAGATTCATTTTCAATTTTTAATACCATTTAATTACTTCTTTCCATTAACATTCCTATAAAGTCAACACTTTGTAGAATTCCAATAATAATTATAGAGATAATTTTGAAAAAGTATATCAAATTTTCACATTTCCAATGACACTAACCAATTTATCCACTCTCCTTGGTGGAAGTGAAAAACCCCAAAAGAGTCTTATAAATAGGACCGGAGGGAGTACTAGTAGTACTTCTTTTTGGCACCGTGTTAAATAATGTTTCCAAACTTATTAAAAAAAATTAATTATGTGCATTTATTTTTTTTTAAATTCATAAAAAATATAACTACTTAAAAAAGTTGTGTTAGGAATAAAAAAAAAATAAATAAAATCAATACTTTATAAAAGTATTTTAAAAATGATTATGTTGAAAATAAAAAATTTATTAAATTTTTCAAACCAAAATAAACATGCATGTCTTATTATTATTATTTTTTTAAAAATATTTAGAGACCGGGAGTATACTTTTAACGAATGAAAGTTGACCAGGCAGCTTATTTGAGTGTGTCTGTCGGCTACTCTAATCTTGGTAGCAAACACAGCACATTAAGGAGAATATCCCATCTAATCAAAATAAGAGATATTCGTGAAAAAAAAGAAGATATTTCTTCTATTTTTATTATACCGTAAGGAAAAATAATCAAAATTATATTTATTAAAAAATTAGTTAAGTATACTTAATTTTCTCAAATTCATTAAAAAGAATATAACTACATTTACAAAATTGCATTTGAAATAAAAAAAATTAAATAAAATGTCTATTTTTGTGAATATTATATTTTAGGAATAATTGTATTAGGAATATAACATTAATTACCCTTTTTTTTATATTTGAAATCAAGACTAATATGCCTTGTTTTATTTATATTAAAGATCTTTTGATTAGTTTGTCCATTATTTTCCTTTAGTTTGCACACCTAATTTAATTTCTTCACTTGCGTGCTTTTAACAAGTTCTCCTTAAACTCTATCACAACATTACTCGTAACCGTAAACACTCATTAACAGAATATGATAGATGATAGTCAATTAAAAAATCTTTAAATTATTTTGAAGAGATTAATGAGTTTGCATTGACGGTGTAATGTTTTTTATATTATTAGTGTATCATCTACTATTTATTTATATTCAAAAACACACGATGATAGATGATGCACTAATGGTATAAAAAACCTTTACACTATCGATGCACGATCTATTTTCTCTTTTTTAAAATATAAAAACTTCATTTAAAATTTTTAGATTTTGAAATCTTTACATGTCGTCGAATATTGAGTATAAACTTTTATATGAAAAGTCGGCTATATTGATAGACTTTTTTATTATATATATATACATACATGCGGAAACTACACGCACGTAAATAGTAGTACACCGAAAGCAAAAGGCGAAGGTGCAGGCAGCTCATAAAAATCTTCTAATCAGGGAAACGTTTTCTAATCAAGGAGTACATTATTACTTATTAGCCCTTAAAGAATAAAGATCTTACTAAAAGCTAGCCGACCCTGCCCAACCTGACCCCCCATTCTCTATCACAGTTATGTGATACCTACCGGCTACCTCCTTAATTATTAATTCTTAACTTATGCTTTATATTTTTATATATATATAAAATAATAATAATAATAATAATTTTTGCCTTTTTACAATTTGAAGGTATAACTATATTTTTGTTTTTTGTTTTTAATTTTTTATTCGATTAATTTTTACTGCTCAATAATTTTACTTTTATCATTTTTATCTTTAAATTATCATACATTAATTAATAAGTACAATAGTACATTATCTAAAAAAATCAAGTGCTACAACAATTTTTAATAAAGATTAAACGAGGTATTTTAAACAAAATACATATGTAATTTACACTAATTAACACATTCTTAATATACTTGCAATATAAAAAACTAAAAGTTAAAAAATGAAGGGAATAATTATTTTATATCGAAAATGCTAAACTCATTTTTGTAATAAGAAGTTTAGAAAAGGAATTTTGATTTGGTACACTTGCCAGAATCCCAACAAGTTTTTGGCATAATTACCTATCAAAATTAATCTCCTATCAAATCTAGAAAAGATATGATTAAATCCACCAATACTGACGACGTGCGGTTGAGCGTGATGTCCTGCGCTTGGGCGCACGTTTGTTTTTGCTCTTTTGACCCTATTTCCTGGTCTTGTGCACCCACACTTGGGCGTGCATAGCATCTTAACCATCAAACCTGTCTTCTCAGTTCCAACTTCAAGGTTTTATTACTTGCTTATTTTTTCCTTTTTCCAATTTCAACAAATTAAGCTCCAAAACCTGAAATTAAGAACCAAAAAGGCACAAAATCCACAAAGATCTTGTTCCTCGTCATTAGTAGATAAAATCAATCTTCTCTTAACAACTACTTGAGAAACAAACCAAAATCACTAAGAAAGAGGGTAAATTATCACTCAAAAACATCATATTTTTGGCTCCAATCAATTTTACATTAAAAAATGTCAAATTTCTTAGATAAGTGACTAATATACCGACTTAGTTTTCAAAAATACAGTTTCTTTTATTTTTTTTATTTTTATGGGATAGAGTGAAGATTTAAATCCACCAAATTGTCACATTCAGAATCGATTCCGGGACTTTTGACCCCAAACTTTAATATTTACATGACCATGTGGACTACACCGCTACACCCACCTGTCTAGCTACACTTTCATTTATTTAACTCCTAGGTTAACAATCTAACATACACTTTAATTACAATTAAAAGTAAATTTTCTTTTAATTAAAACTATCTATATAAAAAAATTAAAGCAAAACCCCTTTTCATCCAATTCTCTTGTCGTCTTTTTACTCAGATGTCAAGGCCAAGTAGAAATGGTGCGGCATTCTGATGCACTGCATTGCAGGTCCCCACAGCACTCACACCATATAATAATCGCGAATATTCCTTTTGATAAATGCGACGTGATAAGCATACCTACTTTTTAAATTCCTCACGTTTAAAAAAATTGTAATAAAAGATTTTTTTTCCACGCACTACTCTTTCACCCACATTTGTTATTCATTACCTCAAACAAGTCGGAAGATTATTTCCGCTTGAAACAAGGTGAAAACAAAATAAAACAATTTTCGCTTTATGCAAGTCGTATTATCTTTCGCCTTTTCAAAGTCGTAAATAAAATAGAGTATTCCGCCTTTCATCAGGTAGAAACATTAAAAATTTGTTATAATACCAAAATTGTCCATCCGTTTATTCACGTACAAAAGGGAGGTGGAGGGTTCACGGAGGGGCATTTCTGGGATTTCAACATTTTAATTGTTCCGCTCCTTAAAAAGCGGAAGTATTTCTGCTTTTAAATAGTCGGTAATTCTTCCGCCTTATTCAAATCGGTAATAAATTAAAATAGTTTCCGCCTTTTGAAAATTGGAAATCATCTTTCGCCTCCATAAAGTCGGTAAATGGGGGCCAAATTGTTTTATTTTGTTTCCGCCTTGTTTCAAGTGGAAAAAATCGTCCGACTTGTTTCAGTCGATGAGAGCCAAAGAGTAATTGCTAGGGGTAAAAAGAAAAGGTTGTAATGAAATTGAATATAAAGATTATAAAAATAAGAGAAAATAAGTTGTGTAATGATAGTGTTAAGCTTCGATATATTATCTATATTCGAGAGTTTATAATTATTGATTTTTAAATAAAAATAATTTTAATTAATTATAAATAATATACTGAGGGTGTAAATTAAATTCTAAAAATAATAGTTGTTACTGGATAATAAAAATTAAATAAGAGTAAAATGATTCTAGTATATATTTAAATGTACGTGCTAGCAGAAAACTAAATACATTCACATATCGCATTAAACTAAAATACATATATGGACTTGTGAGACTTGACTTCTACCAAATGGAAGACCTCATCATAATTCTTTCTTCCCTAGTTTGTTTTCAAACTTTTTATTTTTTCCGACAGACTTCTCTTTTAAATTCACTCACAAGTATTTTAGAAAGATATATTGGGTATGGGTACGATACCGAATACGAAGTATAATGTTTTCCAAATAATTAAGGTACAATGTCAATATATTCAAATTTTATAAATAAATACATATAAACATATAGATTAATGGTGTACGGTGTAAAGTTTTTTACACTGTCGATTCATCATCCATCATTCATTTGTATTACTTTTAACTAAAAGTCAACAACCATAATAAACATGTGGATGGTGCATGATGTACTCATAGTACAAAAAAATTTACAATGTCAATACAACAACTATTTTCTCATAAACATAATACATACGAGTGGATACTTTTGATATTTATATATGAGACAAGTATCTTTAGATAAAAGATTGAAACTTAAAATGAGTTGGGATGTGAGGACAAAATTAAAGATTGATTGTTATTCCATCAGTTCCTAAATAATTGTCAATGTACTAAAATGAATTTGTTCTTAAATAATTGTTACTTTGAAAATCTAGTGCAACTTTAATTATTATTTTTACAACTCTACCCTCAACTAATTAACAAGAAAGATAATAGGTCGAGAAAAATAACCGATTGCTATAAAGTGATAAAAGGCAAAAATGTTAAAACAAACATTAATTTACTAAAATAAGACACATTAAATATACTCTTTAATTCATGCGCTAAAACTTCAAACGCCAATTATTTAGAAATGAAAAGAGTAGAAGTTGAATTTAAAATCATAATGTATATATAAGAAAAATTCAAAATCTTATAAGTCATATATTTACACTCAAGCAAAGTATATCTAAACTTACAAAAAGCGGTTCCCACTTTATTACTCCATCGGGTCTTATTTATAGGGCATATTTAACCATATCACACAGACCAAGGAGGTAGTTAGGTTTCTTGAAACTTTAAAAAAATACTTCAACATTACAATCTTACCATCTTAACTTGTATTGGGAATTTCACAATGTATTACTTCACATTAATGGATAAAGGGCAAATAAGAGAAAATAACAATAAATGTCTCCTAGAAAATACAAAGTGACTTATAAATAGGACCAAAAAATCCTTCTAGAATGTGACTTATAAATAGGACCGGAGAGAGTATCATTAATAAATTAAGTAAATAGATTATTTTGACTCAAAATATAATTTTCACTATAGGTTTTAACAAATGTCTTTTAAGTTACCTTAATAAAAATAAACATAAAAAATTCTTATTTATTCTTCTCTCGAAAATATCAAAAGTTACATTTTCTAAGAGTCTTTTACCACTTTTAACTCTTTAACAAGTGTTCTTAAGATGGTTTGTTAGCATTTTCCATATTCCTTAATTACAGGGCGCTTCTAACCAATTCACACATATTAAGAAATCTATTATTTTCAAAGTTATCAAAATATATCAAACTTCCAAAATTACCCTATATAAAATTAAATACAATTTTGATAAATATATATAATTATTATTATGAGAAAGTAAAAAGGTTTCTTGGAATGTGTAATATAAAGTTGAATTATTAAGGGTGTACGTGATATAGGTATTTAATACTGCCTATATATTGTAAAATGACTTATGTTTATGAACAAATAAATTTTAAAAAAATGATTTATAAATAGAAACGGAGAGAAGCTCTTCAATTAATAAAAGGGAAATGTTTCCTTTATACTATTATTAATATTAATGTTAATACTTTTATCCAAAATTTATAACAGTCTTATCTAAAATTTATATTCATTTATGTAACATAAATGACAATAAGAGCATGAAGTTTTCTACCGAACCTTTGGATACATGTTAAAATTACTTAACATGGAAAATATTTATGACAAAATTTAAAATACTACTCCCTCCGTCCCTAATTATAAGGTCGTCTTAATACTTTTATTTTGTCCTTATTTATAAGATCTTTTACCAATTTTCAATGAGCATTAATTATTTTTTCACAAACACCCCTATTTATTTAATACTTTTTAGATTCCTAATAATATTAATAGGGGTAATTTTGAAAATACATATCAAAAGTTCACATTTCCAATACAATTAACTAAATTATTCCACTTTCTTAATGGACGTAAAATCTCCCGAGAACCATATAATTAGAGACGGAAGTAGTACATTATATTACAAAATATTAAACATATATATTCTAGAACATATATCAGAAAAACGCAGAAAGAAAATTAAACATATAGTAAAAGCCAAAAATAAAAAATTAATAAACATATGATAAGGTGAAAGTGATAGGTGCAATTATGTGACAAGGTACTAGACATAAAGTAGCTCCAAAAATAGCAATCGGGGAAATACTGTACAATAAAGTTGGAGGACACCCTTAGATGACTTTTTTTTTTCTAGTTTTTTTTTTCTACTATTTATAAGACCCATTTTCAATTTTTAATAGTATTTAATTACCTTTTTTCTCAAAGACCGTTATAAAGTCAACACTTCTTAGAGTTTCAATAATAATTAGAAAGATAGTTTTGAAAAAGTATATCAAATTTTCACATTACCAAACCACTAACAAATTTACCCACTTTCTTTGATGGAAGTGAAAAACTCCAAAACGATCTTATAACTATAACATGGAGTAAAATATATCATATTAACATTAATCTAAATCATGAATAATATAATGATTTAAAACAAACTGTTAACCAACTGGGGTTGGTCAAGTGGTAGGGTCTCGAGTTCGAGCTTTGGGAATGAAGCAATCCCAGCTGTGAGACCCCTACCGCTTAATGCGAGCTTAGTTGAGTCAGATTCTGGGTAAACCAGATCCGGGTACCGGTTGGCGTAAAAAAAAATTAAAACAAACTTGATAATTTCTTCTTGGACAACCCTACAGAAAGAATCAAACTCGTCACTGCAAAGTCCACCAACTTTGCTTCACCTACACTCTTATACAGTTATACCATCAAACCACCACCACCACCCTGTTTCTCTCTTCCCTTTCCCACCTTTTTTCCCTCCTTATACTCCCTAACCATAACCGTTTCACCCAAAATCTTCAGAGACAAACAAACAAAACAAACAAAGAAACCACAACGAAGGCACGCCTGCTGCCTATGCCGAACCCCGACTCTGCTCACCGTAACCACCCCCGGTCCAAGTCTCGACCATCCACCTCCGCATCCACACCTCTACCGGCTCGACCGGTTCGCAATCGCGTCCCGCTTCGTCAGCTGCTACGGGTTGCGTCGGTAGCCTGTGGAATCCAATTCGGGTGGGCCCTTCAACTCTCCCTCCTCACCCCTTACGTTCAGCAGCTCGGGATCCCTCATCAATGGGCCAGCATCATCTGGCTCTGTGGGCCCATCTCCGGTTTATTCGTTCAGCCTTTGGTTGGCCATATGAGCGACAAGTGTACTAGCAGGTTCGGTCGCCGGAGACCGTTTATTTTGGTCGGCGCGGTTTCGATCGTCGTTGCGGTTATTATTATCGGTTATGCTGCCGATATCGGATGGTTGTTTGGGGATACCGAGAGCTATCGGCCCGTTGCGATAACGGTTTTCGTGATCGGGTTTTGGATTCTTGATGTTGCTAATAACGTTACTCAAGGTCCTTGTAGAGCTTTGCTCAGCGATCTTACTAGTAAGCGCCGATGATTCTTCGTGTTTTTCGCTGTTTGTTTGTTGAATTTGGAAAATTGGAATTGAATGAGTAAATAATCGGATTGGTCCGGAGTTCGAAAGAGTCTCACCTTATGGCAATTTTGTCATTGACTTTGTTCACCGACGGACACGCTAGGCCCTAGCGTTAGGCACGTTGGTCAGGGACGATCGAACGTACCTAACAAAGTTAGGGACGAAATTGCTATTAGGTGAAAGTCAAGGATTGGATCGATAGACACTTGTAAAGTCAGACCAATCTGAATATTTTTTAGTCATAATTAAACTTTTCATTATTTTTATGGTTAACCGTTTTTCTTTTCTCTTTATGAAAATTGGCAAATTGTATTTGCAGCGTGTTTCGGTTGCTAGCACCCATTTGCACATCCCACAGGTGCAACAGATTCAGGGATGCAAATATAATTTGCTATGAAAAATTTGATTTGTTGTGGTTGTAATTTTATATAATTACATTGATGCAATTAATATGGTTTAAGGAAGATTAGGCTACATGAGTTGACTTGGATGGCTGTTGATGCATCTTAATTTTATAGAATGGTTTTACATGTTTGACTTGTAGTTAAACCGTTTACTGAACTATGACTACTACTACTATAGTCAATGTGAGCATTTAGTGTTTGACAAGAATTTACCAAACTTGCTTTGGTGAAAGTTTTGCTAATTAGGAGAAATTAATGCATGATTTCGGTATAGATGAGCAATTTCACAGTTTTTTGTTTGATAATAAGAATGTGATGCTTGAATCATGTCACATGGGAACTGACCCACGTTGGTGAGACCAGGGGTACATGTTACCCTCAACTTTGGAATTTTGCTACTCCTTATGATATTCATTTTGTCATTTCCACTTCTTTGTACTTATTGTGGCTCTGCCCCCACTACCTAAACATTTAAGTTTGCATATTGTCATTGCTCCCACTTCCCTAGCTAAAATTTGTTTGTGGATAAGGCTGACACCAAGTTGATAGTTTGAGTCAAACCTAGCAAAGAAGCTCCTTTGGGACAAATTTGAAGCCTTGAGTAGGGGCCAGAAAACATTGAAGGGGGCAAATGCATTTTAAATATATATGTAGCAAATATTTTTGTAAAAAATATTATATATATAATTAATTTTGCATAACATATTCAGGAGATGGGTAACTTCGTAACTATTTTATGAAATTCGTGTCGCAACGTTGAGTTCCCTTGTTGTATGTCAGGCAGGGTTATTCATTACTGTTATTATTGGAAAGAGGGGCCAAGGGAGTGGTAACTAAGGTTCAAATCTCTGTTCCATGGAGGAACTTAACCCATTATCCTATTGAATAATTTTTTATGTTAATATTGTTTGAAGGGCTAACTTAAAGTTTTGTATATAGTACTATATAGGGCCATACATAGGACATCTTCTTGGCTGGGATGGGGTATTTAACTCAACATGTTAAGAGAAAGGATTAATGTCGTATGAAATAGGTCTGATACAGACAGTAATTCTCATGCCACACATGCTGCATTGATTTATCAAGTCTGTATCAGGTGCAATAGAATGGGTTGTCAGTTGGCTTGATAAATTCTGCATAAATAAAGGAAAGAAGAATCCAGCATCAAATATTGGAGGATGTGAGGAAACACATTGATTGTACCAGGTTTTGGGCAGAAAATTTTCTAATCTCCCTTGTCTTTTAAATGGTAGGATGGGATAAAAGCATGAGGTATTGCTATTTTTTATTCCGAAAAACTGGATAAAACGATCCCATTTAAAAGGTGGGATAGAACCAGTTAGTTTCTGCATCCAATGTTACCAGAGATCCTCTGTCCAGAATCCAGATGATCTTCTGCTTGATATTGAATATTGAATAAATATCTCAATTAAATTAAACCTAAAGGACACAGTAATTATCTTTTATTTTCGTTGCTTAAAGTGCTTTCCCAAGGTAACCTAGATGTCTGAATAAATTTTGAGATATTAATCTGCCTTTGTATGCCTCAATAATTAGATCTCTTACATTAGACATATAGCATGCTCATTTGAAAGAGAAAGAAACCATGTGTGCTCTGTGTGAACCCCCTCAATCCCCTCCACCCGAAAAATAAAAGGCGCTCTAAGAATGATGTTTTTATGTCTGTCGTAATTCTTATGAATATGAAAGTGATGAATTTACTAGACATTGACTCCCCTCTTCATTCTTTTCTGTATCCTTTTCTTCTTTGGAATGTTAGGCAATGATCCTCGAAGGACACGTGTTGCAAATGCATATTTCTCCTTGTGTATGGCTATTGGTAACATTCTTGGCTATGCAACTGGATCATACAGTGGCTGGTACAAGGTTTTTACTTTCACACTTTCCCCTGCATGTACTATTAGTTGTGCAAATCTCAAGTCTGCTTTCTTTCTCGACGTTGCTTTCATTGCTGTCACTACATATGTAAGCATCATGGCAGCTCATGAAGTGCCTCTAAATTCGGGTGGGGCAGCCCATGCTGAAGAAGGGGCAGGGGAGGCAGGTGAAGCTTTCATGTGGGAGCTATTCGGGACAGTCAAATATTTTTCAACCCCTGTATGGATAATACTATCTGTTACTGCTCTAACATGGCTTGGGTGGTTCCCATTTACTCTCTTTGATACTGATTGGATGGGTCGAGAAATTTTTGGCGGTGATCCAAATGAAGGAGGCCTTAATTATGATACTGGGGTCAGATATGGAGCACTTGGCTTATTGCTTAATTCAGTTGTTCTTGGACTAACATCATTGTTCATGGAGAGGCTATGCAGGAAGCGGGGGGCTGGTTTTGTTTGGGGAATCTCAAATATCGTAATGGCTGCATCTTTTCTTGCAATACTTGTAGTAACCTATGTGGCAAATAGCATTGGCTATGTAGGCAAAGATCTACCACCGGCTGGCATTGTGGTAGCTGCATTAATAATTTTTACCATTCTTGGATTTCCAATGGCTGTAAGTTGCTCTAATCTACTACTAAAAGCATATTTCCTTTCCTGTCAATATTGAAGGAAGCCTTTATGTCTTTTATGTCCATTAAGACAAAGACTCAAATCTTTTTGTTCTTGCATTCTTTTTGACTTTTGGGATATTAGTGGCTCATAGATGAGAATTTGTATTAATTTACTTGCTCTTGGCTGCATTATCTACTTAGATCAACTGACCTATCTTATATAACCTTTTTTGTCTTGGCACAATCCTTGTGACACCTTTCAGTTTGGGTAAAATGATGAGTTGGAAATGCATATTTGTAAATGGTCCCATAAGTAGCAATGAGTTGAATTTGAATAAACTCCTTGATCAATGTAATCTGACTTATTGGAGTATCTATTGCAGATAACTTACAGTGTTCCGTATGCTTTGATTTCCACTCATATTGAGTCATTGGGACTTGGCCAAGGTGGGATTCTATTCTTGCCCTTGTTTATTCTTTGTTGGAGATGTGACTGTAGAACTATTTATATTCGTTGTTGGTTATTTCAGGATTATCTATGGGTGTCCTAAATCTAGCAATAGTGATCCCGCAGGTATTTCTTCCTTTGAATTCCTTTTATTTATAATTGAAGTTTAATTACCTTTATTTTCTACCCACCTAGTTGGTAGCATAATCTTACTAGATGTTCATTTGAACTTGGTCAACTTCTATAATTCTAATATCTTATCTTGAATTGAATGTAATGAGTGGTCTGGGTCTTGAGGCGAGTATGTGCAGCTTACTTGTATCCTCTCTCTCTCTCTCTCTCTCTCTCTATCAGAACTTAAGCAAAGTAAACAGACATACCATTACCAAATTTGTGAAACAAAACTTTATCTGATAAAACAACATCAAGTACAACCAGTGTCAAAAGTAAGGCAGTAATTAGCTTCTTTTTATGGGAAGCAGCTCTATCTAAAGCAGTTAGTGTGAGCAATAATTAGTTTATGCATAAATAAATTGTCATAAACATATCAATTCTAAGATCTTAAACTTCATGCTTTTCACACAATTTGTAAAAGGGAGCATATCGTTCTCCATGGGTTTGAATGAAGAAACAACCTTTGTAAGATGAATAAAACATTGTCGAATGTTGATTTTTCCCTTTCAGGTTTGAGTGTCATGTATGCACTGTGTCTGATAAACACAACTTGATTGAAGTTTTATAGACACCCAACTTGATCAAAAGGATTTCAACATCAAATCAATTCCTTTTTGTTAAGCACCCAAACAAAATTTTATTTATAAACCAAATCAGTTTCCAAAATTTATTATTGCGAATATACTCTATGTATTTCATAGCTAATAACGGCTTGGGTAATATATATTAAAACTTTGTAAAAATGAGTCTTCTTTATGAATAGTATTTGTGTATTTGGAGCTACTAACTTGTATATTTATCATTTCTTAAACAGATATTGGTGTCCCTAGGAAGTGGGCCATGGGATCAGCTATTTGGTGGAGGAAACTCCCCAGCCTTTGCTGTGGCGGCTGTTGCAGCCCTTATCAGTGGACTCATAGCTCTCTTGGCTATTCCCCGATCCGGTGGTCACAAGCCCCGAAACCATGTATGAGGTATCATGTTCTTTATGCTTTTGGCACTTACATTTCTTTTGAAGAGGGATGATGAAAATGAAGAGATAGCGATAATTTATAGATAGTTTTTTTTTCTTTTCATGTATTTGATTGTACCCTTTTCTTATTGAGCCTCTCTCCTCTAGATTCCAGACTCCCAATCGTTTTCTGATGAGTAAATGATTGTCTGGCTCTGCTTTAACCTTATTGATCATTATCAAAGCCATTGACCTGATTTTTAAGTGCTATTATTTTCTGAATCATAAAAGCTTTGTAAACCGTTTTTCCTGTGTGTAATCCTGATGAGTGAGTGGTCTGTTTCAAACAGTGAGAATGGTTGGCTACATAAACCACGAGGGACATCTACAGGCAGTAGGAAAGGGTGAATCCTCTGATGTCTAAGGAACAAATGTAAAAACATGCAATTCATATGGCATTACATTGCCTAACATCCTGGATTTTCAAATGTAATCATAATAGACATCGCCAAGTAATGATTGACATTATGCGCACAGGAGACATTTGTCATTGTAAATCAGTCCCATTTATGTAAGATGTTGTTTCTTTTAAGGCTAAATGCTGTGGGAAAGTTGTTGGGGCATCTTCTTCTTCTATAGGTTCTAAAGTTAATCTTGGGCAACATCCTTTCCTACCAAGATGAGTTGCTGCTTTTTGGGAATTTTTCCACATGAAAAATTTAATTATTTTGAGGCAATGCTGATTGTGCATTAGTGCTTCATTAATGGTGTATTGTTACCGAATAAATTTTTGTTATTTGTTTGTATTATTGAAATGAATGTGTTTAGTGGCCAACAATGAAATTGTAAATTATGCTGATGGGCTTCAAGACCTGGTTTAAATATTCTTTTTTTGGTATACCATTTTTCTTCACACAAAATGCTTGAATGACAGGTTTGATTCATAATGATCATTTAGTATTTACATTTAATTTCTATACCTTCTTATTTGGTGCCTTAAAGAGTTGTGACCTGTGAGATGATCATTTTCCATGTTATTTACACATACCTTTAGTCCTTAACACATGCTACCTCACATTGTTTTGGTTAATTAACTATGATATTTATTTAACCATTTATTGAAGTAACAATGTATTCGTGTCAAAAGTCATGATTAAGTCAATGTAGTTTATGGAAAATTATTTGATAAATAGGTTTGGTAGTTGATTGATCAAAGTAAGTTGAGGATGTGTGAAAGTGAGAAACATTATTTAGTCATGTTAGCATACAAAAATTTTGCTGAAAATTTTATCTCATTTGATTTGGTTGACGAAAGATGCTTCGTCTGGTCCATAAAAATGTTAGCATAAAAAATGATTACCTAAGTCGCCTTGTGATGGAATTCAATAATTGTTTGTGTCCAAGTGAATCCATTAAAACTAAAACAAAGGAAGAGATTTGATAGTAGAGTTGTCCCAGTACTACATAAGCATCCATCTTTTCTGTGAGGGTGAACAGTAGAGGGATTTGACTCATTTAAGTATGGAATCTATCAGAGCGTCAAGAAAAGCATTTGTTAATGTCAAAATTAAACTATAGCCCTCATTTTTTTTCCCGAAACTATGCATAGAAAAAAAATCTGATATCAACTGAGAGTCTGAGACAACTTGTCTATAAAATAAACTGTCTTTTTGATTTGATAACAGTTCATTTGTATGAAATAAATAGTCACGTGATCCTGGACGGCCAGACTTTTGTATTTTTCAATTCAATCCAATCCCTTATGTTGGAGGGATCTCTAGAACTTTGTCACTGCCCTTACCTGATCAGGATGCCAAATCATAATGAGTTTCCATGTATGAACTTCGAATGACACTTGTTTTTGTTTATCTAGTTAGTAATATTGGTATTACTTAATTTATCAATTTCTAAGCATTGATTCCATTGCATGGTTCTTGTCTTTCTTTTCTTTTTGTTTTAGTTATGAACACAACTGCACAAAAGGATTCTGACATGGAATATCATGGGTTTCAGAGAAGTTTAAATATGTCGTATTATTACATACAGTATATACACAATGAAACAAAATGCAATTGATTGGCAAAGTTGTTCAGACAGTAAGACACACAGAAAAGGATAAGAGTTTATGAGCTGTATGAATGTGTGTTTGGATTGAGAAGAGGTGATTCTGTGCTATTGTTCCCTCACAGTCACAGACAATGCCAATGCTCTCATATATAGAGACAGGGTCATCACCTTTGTGATACAACTTAAATGGTTGAAATTGGAGCACGTATATGTCTCCCATCTCCCGTCTGTCTCTTCCATATATGGCCATCCAACCTCATTTCCCAGTAACACAACTGGTGGTCCCAACCACATGACACTAACGCCTAGATGTATAGTAGTACTATAAATTGAAGATAACCTTTTATTTTTTAATTTTTTTTTGTGAACAAAAGCAGATAACCTTAGTGAAAGGGAAATGTAGCAAAAAGTGTTAAATAATGTAATATACTATCATTATCATCTTAGCTAAATCAGTTGTTCTTACAATTTTTTATTTAATTATATATATATATATAATTAATAAAGTATTAAATTAAAAAAAATAGGATAAACTACTCATTTGGTCATTTACCTTACTTTTTTCATATCAAATTGGTCCCTTACATTTTTTGTATCATATTGATCCCTCACGTTTCTTTTCACTATCAATTTGATTCATGAGTCACCGTTGATCCTAAGTTGACCAATATGAAAAGTACGCATGTTATTTCTCTCTTTAATGATGCAAATGTAGACGAATATGATATTAACACATAAAATGAACAATGATTTAGGGACCAGTTTGATAACGGAAAGAAACATGAGAGACTAATATGAAAAAAAAAAATGAGAGACCAATTTGATATTAAAAAATTAAGGTAAGAAACTTTAGTCAAAAAAATAAATACATCAAATATATATTAGGAATATAAAAACATTCGAATATTTAAAATGATTATCTCCTCACAGAAACTTGAGAAAGGGTTGTCCCAAGATGATAAGAAACTTTGACTCCTTATGATTGATGAGGACGTGACTTCAAATTCTAGTGAAATAGTTCTTGGAGAAAGACTAGTACTGTATAGTACTCTTGAGCACATGCAGTTGAACAGTGATTAATTAATTTCAGGCTATTTAAGTTTTTGGTCCCCGAAAATTGAACGTGTTTTAATTTTAATTTCTATCTTTTTATTTAACCGATCTTAATCTTTAAAAGTTAAAAAAAAATCGATTTTGATCTCTGCCGTTAGATTTCTACCATTAACACTGACATGACAAACAGAATATTTAAAAAAATAGTAAAATAAAAAATAAATAAATTTAAAAATATTAAAAAAAAAAAAAAACCAAAACCACCCGCTTCCCCTCTCTCTCCCCGTGAACCCCCACCACCACCACCCCACTCCTCCCATCTTTCCCCTCATGTTCCACTTTTTCCAGCAGTTCAGTCAAAAAAATAAATACATCAAATATATATTAGGAATATAAAACAATCGAATATTTAAAATGATGGCTTATTTAAGTTTTTGGTCCCTGAAAGTTGACCGAGTTTTGGTTTTAGTCTTTATCTTTTTATTTGACCGGTCTTAATCCTTAAAAGTTTAATTTTTTTTTTGTTTTGGTCCCTACCGTTAGGGATCACCGTTAATTGATGACGTGGCTAACGAAGTGTCACGTTAGCATGTCAGGTGTCGTTTTGTTTAAAGTAAAAAGTCCCTGAAAGTTGACAAAATTTTGGTTTTAGTCCCTATCTTTTCATTTGACTGGTCAAGGTCCTTAAAAGTTTTAATTTTTTATTTTGGTCTCTGTCATTAGTAAAATACTATTAATTGCTGACATGACTAAGTGAATCAACATGCCATGGGTCTGCATATTAATGAGTTGTTTCTAGGTTGATAGATGACATGTAAGAACAATAGGCATGTAAGAATAGTATAGAATAAGACATGAATTCTATTATGTATTTGGTTTATTATATAAACGGAAAGGCCGAAAGACTAAAAATTATAATATTTTAGTTTATTTGAAGTCCCACATCGAAATATTTATGCAAGAATTGAATGTTATATACTCCAATGATGACTATGAGATTGTTTAAGTTATTAGACTCATGTAAGTGTGACGAGTTTTGCTTGCCTTGCTAGGTTATCCATGTCATATTGTGCAGATACATGGCATGCTATGTAGCAATCCGTTAACCGTGTCAACAATTAATGGTATTTTATCAACAACGGCAGGGACTAAAACAAAATTCTTTTAAACTTTAATAAGGACTTTGACCAGTCAAAAAAAAGATAGGGACTAAAACCAAAATTCGGTCAACTTTCAGGGACCTTTTACTTTAAATAAAAAGACACATGGCATGCTGACGTGGCACTCCGTTAGCCACGTCATCAATTAACGGTGGATCCCTAACGGCAGAGACCAAAACAAAAAAAAATTAAACTTTTAAAGATCAAGATCGGTCAAATAAAAAGATAGGGACTAAAACCAAAACTCGGTCAACTTTCGGGGACTAAATACTTAAATAAGCCTAAAATGATTATCTCCTGACAGAAACTTGAGAAAGGGTTGTCCCAAGAGGATAAGAAACTTTGACTCCTTATGATCGATGAGGACGTGACTTCAAATTCTAGTGAAATAGTTCTTGGAGAAAGACTAGTACTGTATAGTACTCTCGTGCACATGCAGTTGAACAGTGATTAAATAATTTTAGGCTGTTTAAATTTTATTCTCCGAAACTTTACCGTGTTTTGGTTTTAGTCTCTATCTTTTTATTTGACAGGTTCCAATCCTTAAAAGTTAAAAAAAATTAATTTTAATCCCTGCCGTTAGATTTCTACCATTAACACTGACGTGACAAACAGAATATTTTAAAAAATAATAAATAAATAAATAAATTTAAAAATATTTAAAAAAAAACCAAAACCACCTCGCTTCCTCTCTAGTTTCTCCCCGTGAACCCCCACCACCACCACCCCCCCATTCCTCCTTTTTTTCCCTCATGTTCCACTTTCTCCATCACCTACACAATTCATCAAACACCTTACACACTCTTTCTTCCTTCCTCTCTAATTCACTTGCTCACAAGAATCTTGCCTCCAAATCGCGAAACGTCGTCGTCGAAGCCGAAAAGACTAATAATGTCATTGAGAAAAGGAGAACGGAGACACCTTCCTCTGTTTCCAAACTCAACAGTCAAATCCTAGTTCGATGTGCATCAATTCAACGACAGAGGTTCCAGAACTGTTCAAGTGAAGCTAATGTTAGAGTGTGCAGTTGTTTCAGTCTCACGAAGCCACGAGCGAGACATATGCTCTGGTTTTAAGAGGGAAAACTCCTCCGCTACCGCCACCACCGCCTATTCGAAGCGGCGGTGCTCCGATTCTGGATACTTCGCAACGCGCGCCGATAGATCTGGTAACGGTTCTTGGAATCGGTGGAAACATGACAGGTGCGAAGATTGAAATGCGTTTGGAACATGAGGGGGAAGAGGGGAGGTGTGGAGGTGGTGGTGGGGGTTTCACGGGGAGAGATTGAGGAAGAGGGGTGGTTTTGCTTTTCTTTTGTTTATAAATTTAAGTTAATTTATTTTTATTATTTTTTTAAATATTTCGTTTGCCATGTTAGTGTTAATGTTAGAAATCTAACGGTAGGAACCAAAACCAAATTTTTGAACTTTTAAGGAATGAGACCGGTCAAATAAAAATATAGGGACTAAAATCAAAACACGATCAACTTTCGGGGATCAAAAACTTAAATAAGTCTTAATTTTATGTGAAGGGGCCACACTTGATATATCACAATCAATGTCCCCCTTTCGTCTACTTGAGAACGAAGCTTATGATTGCACGCATGTAGTTAATAATAATAATAATAATAATAATAATAATAATAATAATAATAATAATATTATTATTATTAATAATAATAATAATAATAATAATAATAATAATAATAATAATAATAGAGTGAAGACCCACTTTAGTTCCTGTCGATTTTGCATAGTACCAATTTAGTCCCTGACAATTCATAATACCACATTTAGTGCCTCAAAAAAAAAAAATTCATACCAATTTGGTCCCTCAACTTTTTTTCGTATCAATTTAGTCCCTCAAGATTTTCATATGTACCAATTTGATCCTTAAAATTGAGGGACCAAGTTGGTATGAAAAAAAATCTTGAGGGACGAAATTGGTATGGAAAAAAGGTTAGGGACAAAATTGGTATGAAATTTTTTTTTGAGGGACTAAATGTGGTATTATGAATTGTCAGGGACCAAATTGGTATTGTGAAAAATCGATAGGGACCAAAATGGGTCTTCACTCATAATAATAATAATAATAATAATAATAATAATAGTCTTGTTAACAAATGCTCCAAGGACATTTATCAAGGTTACTACAATAATAAATGCACATCATTTAATCTCTTGAAAATCCAAAAAAAAAATGTAAGTTTTAATAGACTTTTACTATAGTTGGATTATTAACAAGTGCAAAGGGGCATTTGCCTAATAATAATAATAAAAAAAAACTAGTAATACACATATTACTTTGATATCACAATCTATCGTCATTCATTTACTTCATTTTTGCTTCAACTTAAACGAAGAAGAATAATAGAAAGAGGATTATAGCGAGCAAGAGGCATATATATATATCGAAGTGCGGGGCCTGAGATTGGATATTTAAAAACATGCTATCTCTAGAATGAGAGGCAAAGTAGTAGTAAAGGGAATGTCTCTAGGCTTTAGGTGTTTCATATGGCTGTGTGTTCGATGGGAATGGGGTTTTATTATTAGAACATGGCCGAGTTGGGAAAGAATAATGGAACATGCATGACTGTCTGCATTTTGCCCTCCTACAAATTTTGCAATCAGTAGCTACTGATGTGGAAAACAAAACCAAATCACATGTTGCATCTCAAGCTAAGTAATCATTTTTTGGATAAGGCTCCGATTTTTTAGTTCGCTGTCTTATCATGCTACTTAAGAAGTTCAGTCAAAAAAAAAAAAAAAAATGTTACTTAAAAGAAGTTTATGCTTAGCTTGTAGTTAGTAATAATAATAATAATAATAACACTAATAAATAATGCTCTATTAAACCCAAAAAAAATAAAATAATGCTCTATGATGATAATGATTTTTCATAGTGTGCCCTACACATATGTTTAGGGATTCCTAAAAAGTTAGTTTTTCCAAGAAAATGACAAACTTTCATCTCCTTTATAACTGTTATTTAAATAAGTACACATAAATTAAGAAATAAATTTAATAGTATGTTTTTTGAAATATATTTAATATGTTTTTTTTTTTAAATCAATGTTCGTTTTTATCTATTTTACTCTTTATCTTTATATAGTAATTAGTTATTTTCTTTTCACTTATTAACTTTCCTATTAATTAGATGTAAATAAAATTGTAAAAAATAGTAATTGATATTGTATTTGATTTCTAGAGTCACAGTTATATAAGAACATAACTTTTTTCTTAAAATGCCAAATATTTAGGAACAGGGTTAATATTTCTTATTTTAATAGGAGTAGGTGATATAATTATATTTTTTATGAATTGTTTTTAATTTTTTCAAAAAATCATTGAACATATATAATAGGAAAAGGCAAAAACCAAATGCTTTATTTTTAAATTCTCTTTTTTTTAGGGTGAAATTTTAAATTCAATATGGACATTACTTCCAGAAGATTTCATTAGGAATTAAATAAAGGTTTATTTATGTATTTAGTCCTTGAAAGTTGGAAGTGTTTTGATTTTGGTCCCTAGAAGTTTTTTTGACCTTGACTCATCCTTAATTATTTTGAAAATTTGGTTTTGATCCTTGTTATTAAGAAAAATCCTTTAACTACTTACGTGACTAACAAAACGTCACATCAACATACACGTGTGCAAGTATGAAATGTCATGGTAGGATGATGTGGATGATCCGGACTCGCAGGAGCAAAAGGGTCATAGCCCAATCCACAAACACATTTTGGTTGGGCCTTAGCTCTTTTGCTTCTGCGGGTTTGAATCATTTACGTCATCCTATCGATGACATGCAATACTTGCACACGTGTATGCTGATGTGACGTTTTGTTAACTACATTAGCAATTAACTAATTTTTCCTGACGGCAGGGACTAAAACCAAATTTTCAAAATAATTAAGGATGAGTCAAAGTCAAAAATATTTTCAGGGACTAAAACCATAAATAAGCCTAAAATAAAAGTCCAACCTGTCATGAGAGTGCCTCTTGCACTCATTTTATGTGTTACTAAAGGGAGGTATATCATTATCAAAAAAAAAGGGGGGGAGGTATATCGTACAAATACTGTTTATAGGTTTTTTCAACAGCGAATCATGAAAAAGACAAGTGATAAAAAGATTGGTTTCGAGGTAAGCAAATTCATGGTTGAAAATTATTGAGTTTTGTTTGGGTGATTTTTATGGTTGATTCCTGTATTGTGTTACGGCCTTTGTTTTGGTAGGAGTTTTGTATTGATTCATTTCCTGTTATGGTTCAATTCTTAATTGGATGAGAGTTTGGTATGTTTACTTGATTGGTGCATTAGGAACAATGGTAATTTTTTTTTAAGTCCCAAGTCGTTTTTCTCGTAATATATATGACATGATTTAAATACCCGTTGAGTTACTCCTTTAATTGTCAATTGGTTTCGAGATGAAACCTAGTATCAGAGCCCAACTTCTTTCCGGTTGTTATGAGCCAAAAGTTGCCCTTTGTTATGGGTCCGGCATGCTTCGTTGGAGGGGGCGTGTTGGAAGCCTCACATCGGCTGCCTCATAATATATGACATGTTAAAATAACTGATTTTTTGTAATAGAGGGAATCAAAACCAAAATGTTTGAAAAATTAAGGACTAGTCCCGATCAAAATAACTTATAGGACTAAAACCAAAACACGTTGAACTTTTAGAGACCAAAACCATAAATAAGCCTAAAAAAAATATCACTTCCACATAAAATTTCATTACTATGTTCTATGTATTAGAAATCTATGTTGGTTAAAGAATGACAAAATGAGCAAATTTGTAATGAAAAATAACTTTTGATAAATTAAATAAACATTTTTAATTTAAGTTTGCATTCCCTTTAAAAAAAAATATAAACTTACATTTTTTTTAAATCTTTAATCAGTAATAGTACCTTTTCTATTGGAGCACTTGCTATAATAATAATAATAATAATAATAATAATAAGAAGTCTCAGGTCCGATTCTCGATTAACACAACCCGTTGGGAGAAACATATGAATGCGACCTCATACAGAATTAATCTCAAAGATTCCATGATACTAAAAATACTCTTGAGAACACTATGGTACTGGCTAAAAAGTACCGAAAATAATAATAATAATAATAATATAACTAAAATGATTTCTCATATGCAAGGAATTGACTTTTCTACCACTTCCGCTAGTCATTATCAATTCCAGGATAAAATTCTTTATTTTCCGACCCAAAACATGGTGTTTGAAAAGATTATCCACTTCCGTTAATAAGCTTGCTAGTGGAAACCATTGTCATTGTTTAAAAGTCATAAATAATTAACTCTCCTATATAGATTATGGCATAATTCTTTGATGCTGCATTCTCAAATAATATTTATCCTTTTTTTTTAAATTTTTATTCATGAATATCTTTTAATATTATTGTTTCAAATCTCAAATTTTTATCTACTTCAATTACTGTAGTCCGATATCATAAATCTTATCTCATTGTTGTTGTTATATCCATGTTTATTGATGAATGATGATGGTCATTTCATCAATATGGTGATATTTTTTATCTTAATAATCTTCCTAAGAATGATAACAGATGTTATCTTCCACTTACCTTAAAAACAATATTATAATCTATCATTGTTTCAATTTTTAATCTTAATCATCAAACTTTTTCATTATTAAATCAATAATATTATAAAAACTAAAAAAGAGAGTATTGAAACTGGACTGAAAAATAACATCAAACCATCACCCATAAATGATCACTACTCATGTGGTAAGTTTTTATGAATTCAACTTCGTCCTCTTTTGATCAATATCCGAATATCTTCATTTATTTTAATATAATAATTTGAAATTATTTTATTAGCTTGATTGATGTAAAGTAAGGATATATATACATGCTTTGCCACAAGATGTTTTTTTTTCTCAACAAAATATCGGTTCTAATGTTTTTTCTCATTTATTTTAGAAAGAAAAAAAAGTGTATTATGTGACATACAATGTCAAAATATCGGTGTACAAACCTCCTCCATAATTGTATAAATAAAATCAAATATTTTATTCGAATATTTAGGAATTGACATTTAAGTTAACAATTTTCATTTTGAGTAAAGTATAAAACCCCACAAAGAAAGAAAAAGTAAGCCCCTTATTATTTTACTCAAAATAAAAGTTATTAATTAGTCTAAATATCAACTCTTAGATGTTAAAATACCATACTCCCTCCGTCCCTAATTATAATGTATTTTTGGGCATTTTTATGTCTACCAATGTTGTTGAATTCTATATTAAAATTGATATGTTCTTCCAAAAATACCCCTCTACCAATTATTAGAACTTACTGTAATATAATTTTTTTCATTTTTCAATAATTAATTTAATTCCTAGATACTGTATCATCTATATTTAATGCAGTGAATCAATTTCTAAATCATTTACAACTTTTCATTAAACAAGTTTCATTTCATATTCCAATACAATTTTATTTATTTCTTCTCACAAAAACTTAGACCACAATAATTAGATATAAAAGTAATTTTGGAAAAAAAAAATAAGAAAGTCTTATATTTATGACCAAATTTTTTTTCAAAAGGATATTGTAATTAGGGAGGAAGAGAGTATTTGAAATAAAATGGAGTGGGAAAGTGAATATGATCGCTTATCCCAACATCATAAGCATTTCTTTCCTTCAAGTTTAATCTTTCCTTTCCGGTTTTCTTTTCTTTATTTTTATTTTTTAACAAATTTTAGCATTTCCTTCAATTTGAGACACGTTCCAAGTTCCAACAGGGGCCCGAGCATTTCATTTCATGCATAAAAACCCATTCCCTCCCCTCTCATCCTCTCCCCTCAAACCAAGCACTCACTGAAACTCTTATATTATCCTACCTTACATATTTACATTACATTACATATATAATCTCTACTTCAACTTTTAATTTCTTTACATCCTGATTCATATTTGCAGCTAGAATTTTATAGCTAGCTAGTCATGTGTATTCCCAAACTATCTTCATCATCCCCATTTCTATGTCTCACAAAAACTCACCCCAAAGTACTTCAAGATGAACTTCACCGATGGCCTACTCCTACTGAGGTAATGCAACAAAAGCACAAAACACAATCAATTAAATGTTTAATTAATTAAATAATTCAACAAAACACAACAACCAAAGTAACTATATACTATATATTTACTAGTTAGTTACAAACTATCTATAGTGACATCATGAAAACAAAATATAAGTTTATAATTAACATACCTTCTTATAGATATATTATTATTAAATAATTGTGTCTTATCTTCTTGTTTTTTTTTTAATGCATTTAGGCCTTAGAAGAAATCAAAGCCATAGGGAAGATATCAGGTCCAACAGCCATCACTGGTTTACTTCTATATTCAAGAGCTATGATCTCAATGATTTTCCTTGGCTATCTTGGTGAGATGGAACTAGCAGGAGGCTCTCTTTCCATTGGTTTTGCAAACATCACTGGCTACTCTGTGATCTCTGGCTTAGCCATGGGGATGGAACCTATTTGTGGACAAGCTTATGGAGCAAAACAATGGAAGCTACTTGGCTTAACACTTCAAAGAACTATACTCTTACTCTTATCTACTTCCATCCCTATCTCCTTCATGTGGCTTAACATGAAGACAATCCTCTTGTGGCTTGGTCAAGACCAAGAAATATCTTCTATGGCACAAACTTTCATTTTTTTCTCTATACCAGACCTTTTCTTACTCTCACTTCTTCACCCTCTTAGAATTTATTTAAGGACTCAAGGCATCACATTGCCTTTAACATATTGTTCAGCCTTATCTGTTTTGTTACATGTCCCTCTCAATTTCCTTCTAGTGGTTCATCTAAAGATGGGTATTGGTGGAGTAGCTATAGCAATGGTTTTGACTAACCTCAACCTTATTCTCTTCCTATGCTCTTTTGTGTACTTTTTTGGTGTATACAAGGATTCATGGGTTTCACCAAGCATGGATTGCATCAAAGGGTGGTCCTCATTGCTTGCACTTGCTATTCCAACTTGTGTTTCAGTTTGCC
Source organism: Crotalaria pallida (assembly GCA_037953625.1). Lineage (NCBI taxonomy): Eukaryota > Viridiplantae > Streptophyta > Magnoliopsida > Fabales > Fabaceae > Crotalaria > Crotalaria pallida. Next base: position 148,873,753 of record CM075651.1, on the reverse strand, counting down.
TTGAGTGGTGGTGGTATGAGTTCATGATAATGCTATGTGGCCTTCTAGTGAATCCAAAAGCTACCATTGCCTCAATGGGAATCCTTATCCAAACCACTTCATTAGTCTATGTGTTCCCATCATCACTTAGCCTTGGTGTGTCCACAAGAGTTGGGAATGAGTTAGGTGCAAATAGACCTGGCAAAGCAAGAATTTCAATGATAGTGTCACTCTTTTGTGCAATTGCATTAGGCCTTGGTGCTATGCTTTTTACCACCTTGATGAGGCACCAATGGGGAAGATTATTCACCAATGACCATGACATTCTAGAACTCACTTCCTTTGTGTTACCTATTGTTGGGCTTTGTGAGATTGGGAATTGTCCACAAACCACAGGTTGTGGAGTTTTGAGGGGAAGTGCAAGACCTATCATTGGAGCAAACATTAATTTGGGTTCATTTTATTTGGTAGGTATGCCAGTGGCTATTCTTCTTGGGTTTGTGGCCAAAATGGGGTTTGCAGGGCTCTGGCTTGGGTTGCTTGCAGCTCAAGCCTCATGTGCAGGGCTCATGTTGTTTGTTCTCTCCAGAACAGACTGGAATGTGCAAATTGAAAGAGCCAAAGAGATCACAAAAACTTCAACTATAAGTACTACTGCTACCACTTGTGCTGCTGCTAATTCTACATTACTTGCATTCACAAAGTCAGAGGCTAACAAGAACAAGAATGATCATGCTTGTCTTGAGGAGATAGTTATTGTTGATGATGAGCTTGCTAAGACATCTTCACTTGAAGAAGATCCACTTATCATTTCCACTTGCAAAGAGACTGTAAATTAGTTTTTTCTTTGCTCTCATATTTGTTACCTTCATTTACTGGATTGTAATGTAGAGTAAACACCCCCTCCTTTTTTTTCACCTTGATTATCTCTCTCTTTCTAAGGTTGAGAACAGAGTGCTCCTTTAATTCTTCTAAATAGAAAGAGGGAGGAGATAGGGGAATTTTAAAACCAAGGGTATAACAGTTACATGTTATGTACCTAGTTCTTTATTCCATGTATCGTGTATCAGGTTTATCTTTAAGAAGGTCTTGTAATAATAATAATTAAAAAAATGAACCATGACCTTAATTATGCATCACTTGATAACTATGAACTGAAGAGTATAATTATCCATATACACATGTCACTATACATAGACACATTTTCCATTATTTAATCATTGAAGTTTTATTTCATTTTATATATGCCTGTTGCTTGCCCTTCTATTACCTCTCATGTTGTGTGATGTATTTCTTGCATAGCCACAATTAGAAGCTTTTTTTCTCTTTGGTTAAAAAGAAAGAATTCAACTTAACTATATATGATGATGTTCCCTTCCGCAAAAAGGCATAAAAGCTTTGCAGCCTAAAATTGGAAGTTAACCTCCCAAGCTTCCCCATCTTTCTTACATACTTATTTTCTTTTATAATAATAAAGCAAAAGAAATGATATTGTATGTGAATATTTACTAAAAATGAAACATGTTCTTATAATTGTAATTTTTTGCTATTCATGGCACAACCACAATATATATATAGTGGACAACAAGCAAGGGTCTGACAATGGCAATGAAAATGGATATAAAGACATGGACACAATAGTGTCTGTACGGTCAGTAAAGAAAGGAAAAAGGGTTGAAAACAATCAGACACAGACAAATTCACACACACACACACACAAGCACATACAGAGGGAGATGCACAGAAAAGGAAGTAAAGAATGATGAGAATAATTGGTACTAGTAGAGAAGTATCTATTGAGAAACAGTATTAGGGGGGGCCTGTCTTGAACTTCACAAATTATTACCTGTCTACTTCTCAGATGGCAACAAAATTGAAGCAGTGCCTTCATTACCACTTGCCCTCTCCACCTCATACGTACTACGACCCTTATGTACCATCAAACACCATCTCAGACAAGTATTTTGAACAAAAAAATTCAAAATTTTTGCCATATATTGGAGCTTATATATATATATATTTCTTGCAAATATCTCTAATTTTTCTGTGTACATTTTTCTACAACATGATATGGATATAGACTTATGGTACAGGGGCCATGTTATTTGCAGCTTAGACCTTAGAGTGGTACACTGACTTACCACTGACTCAAGGCCAAGTTTTTGTCATTTTCTCCTTCTTTTTGAAACCGCACTTCTCAACGCACCTTATCTTCTATGTTTCAACTTGTATGAATAATATCTTCTGCATTTGTGGCAAAGAGTAGTCTTTATAATTGGGTGGTATGCCAACATCAACATTTCCTAGATTTCAAAGTGGTTATCACACATTTTTTGTTTCCATCACGAATTGTGTGGATGTACATTGCTCAATCCATTTAATTTATATGTTTCTTATTTTATCCATTCCTTCTTGATGTAGGATTTAACTTGCTTACACCTGATTTTAATTGCATTGCCTCTTTTCTATAAGAGAATCGAATATCATATCGATTTTAACCAAAAAAACCTTTAGAACATTATAGTCTTCTTTATGAGTCCATCCACTTGTATATTTTTCACTTTGTTTCATTTTCGATGTGGGACTTCTCTCACTTGATTCCTAACAATTATCACATTTTTTAAGGGGGAGTCCTCAACATGAGATTAAGCACTTCTTGAGTTGAAACATTTCAAGTATTCCAACGATATTATTTTTAGAATTATATAAATCGGACCTAACTCAATTCGAAAAATTAACTAATAAGGTAAAAGATGTCTAAGCCTTATAAACATCGATTTGACCATATTCACATCTAACGTGAGATTATCTTAACAAACCCTGCCCCCTTACACCCTATAGATAAGACATATGAAGGATGAAAATTGCGGGACTAAACATTTACAAGTTGCCCAACATATGAAGGTTTAGGCTTTGGTATTAACATAAAATTATACAAACTCAACCTAACTCAACCTCCAAAAATTGGGTTATAGGATAAGAAATGACTAAGCCTTGTAAGCACCCACACTGTTTTTCCTTGCTAGAAAGTGAGATTGCATATATAGAGTAATATAATACTTTTTCCAGTTTTATATGTAAGTCCATTTGACTAAAAAATTTAATTTTGAAGAAAATTAGTTAGTATTATTAGTGCTATTGAAAATGTAAACATTTGGTATATTTTTTCAAAACTACTTATATAAGTAATTATTATTAGGACTCTAAAATGTGTTTAGTAAAAAATGGTGTTTGGGAAAAAAAAGTAATTAAAGCCAAAAAAAAATTGAAAATGAGATTTATATTAAGAACAAAAAAAGTCTTTGAACATGCTTACATGTAAGATCGGAGGGAGTAACAAATAAAAATGACAAAATGGGTGGCGCAATCAAAGGGTTTTTGCATTGTCACTACATTATCCATTATTCAAGTATTATTGATTATTGAATCTTAATTAAAAATAAAATACATGAAAAATGAATAATAAACCGATGTCAATGTACATTCATTAAACTAATAAAAATATAAGTAACTTTTGTTCATCAATGCGGGTGAGGCAAGTTTGTCATCATGATCAAACTAATCCCAAGTGTAGTCGAGTTAACCATTTTACTAGTGCTCTTTTCATGAATTGAACCGCGATTCTTCCTTGAAATCATAGTGCAACTTTAACATCACGCTAGTAACCTTGACGGATGACAGAATGTGTGTATCAAAATATATACAAATGTCGTAACACCATCAAACGACCATATATGATTCATCTTCATCAATGACACCTACCTCTGTTAAGCAAGCAGAGCAGCAGACTTGCTTGAATGTTTCAATATTACTTGAATTTGCTTCGCTCTCATCAAATCGTTCGCCCCCTCTACCCCTTTTTCTCGATCTTGAATTATTTTGCGTCAAAACTTGGTCCTTTTCAATCTTGCAGTTTATAACAAAACACTGCTCTGTACTGGGTCAAATATTTTTCATGCCTGCAAGAAATTCACAAAGTTCAGTCACTTAACATATAGACTCACAAGTCACAACCAATAATTTAATTATACCAAGAATAACTAACTTGAACAAAATCTGCATATATTTTGTTTGAATAACTGGGTTTTTCAGGTCGACTAGAACACATAATACAGCAAAAACAAAACAGCAAAAAACTCTTTATATCAAATATATGGTATTACGACATTTTAGTCGTAGCACCCATTCACGACTTTCAATTTTGGATTAGTCGTAAAAGGGTATTACGACCTTCTGGTCGTAATACCCCCTTACGACCCGTATAAAAACTTGTTTTTTTTAAAGGGACATAATAGGTATTATTTTAATAATTGGGGTGGCATCCATAGACATTAGGATGACAAAATAAAAACTCCATTTGTATTAGAAAAAGGGCTAAAAGGACGACACCTGTGGCCGCCCCATATAGCATGGTATATAACCAAATGACTTCAAGAAGAAACCGTAAAGAAAGAGAATCACTTAGTGTGCCTTTGGTTAAGCGGTGTTGGAGGCAAACGCGCATTTGTGGGAAGCTATCCCTCACATGCTTCTGCGTTTATGGTAGTCCACCCTTTTTCCAAACACCTTATTAGTCAATTTTGCTAATGTGTTCTCAATGAGTGTATGACCCTTTTCCTCTCTTAATGTCTTCTTGTGCAGCAAACCACTTTTTAGATGAAGAAATTATTAAGTGGTCCAGGATTAAAGGTATTAGTACATTATTATTATCTATTATTTATTTAATGTATTTTTTAAAAATAAATTTTAAATGGTTAATTGAGATAGATCCTAAACCATTTATTCATGATCAACTAATAATTTCACCTTTCGATAAAGTGGTGAGTGGCATAAAATTTTGTGGCTTTGGTCTTCTAAGTTATTTCGTTTTTCAATTTTGTCCTTTAATTTTTCTTTTTTCAATTTCGTCCAAAAACTTCTCTTTTTCATAACTCTCTCAATTCTCAACCAAAATTCAGAATGAAAAGATCTACAAAACACATTCATCATTTTTTAAAGAAATTTACCATGGAAAAATGGATTTTAGGATCCATTTGAAGCAAAAAACTACTTTTAGGATGCAATTGAAAGAAAAAAAAGTTAATACACAAAACTGAAAAACGAAAAATAATTTAGAGGACCAAAATATGAATTTTGCCAAATCTTTATAATTTTGGGTACAAAAGTTAGCAAAACAATTAATATCATACAACTAAAGTATTTTAGTAGAAAATCCTCTTGTGATGTACTACCTCCGTCCCTAATTATAAGGCCATCTTGGGAGATTTTACATCCATTAAGAAAGTGGAATAATTTAGTTAATTGTATTGGAAATGTGAACTTTTGATATGTATTTTCAAAATTACCCCTATTAATATTATTGGGAATCTAAAAAGTGTTAAATAAATAGGGGTGTTTGTAGAAAAAATAATTAATGCTCATTGAAAATTGGTAAATGACCTTATAAATAGGGACAAAATAAAAGTGTCAAGAGGAAAATTGGTAAATGACCTTATAAATATGGACAAAATAAAAATATCAAGAGGACCTTATAATTAGGGATGGAGGGAGGGAGTATGTATGCAGGAAAAAACTACAAGCAAGAATTAAAGATTTTCGGTAGGTGAGAACAACGTTACAACTTTTCTAAATAAAACCTGAAAACAATGACACTCTTTTACTCCTCGGAGTAGTATACTGTATATTGGGTTGAAGATATTATAAGAAAACACTTCTAAGAATTTCAGGTACGTTAGAATGTGAGATGCGGAGAGTGGCTGTGACTGGGAGATGCATTTCCGGCCATGCAAGCCTCGCAATAAATGCTATCGTACTTGCCAACCAATGCCCTTCCTCTTCATTGAATCACAGTCACAAAGGTCATACTGTCTTGAATTTGGATTAGGGGATATCTTCGAAGCGATTAAGATGGATAATTAATTATTGTTTCAGTCTAACCTTCCTTTTTAGTACTCCTTCCGTTTCACTTTAAGTGTCCTTTTGGACTTTTGCACATAGATTAAGAAAGTGTTGATTATGATGATTATTGTAAGTTTTATGTGTATTTTATCAAAAATACCCCTATTTAATATTTTTATTTTGTCAATGCATCATTACTAGTATTACAAATTTCAAAACTAAAACAACATTAAATGTAAGGGTAAATAAGGAAAAAAAGTATTAAATATTGCCTAGATTTGGTAGAAAGACACTTATTTTGAAACAAAATTTTGATGTTAAAAAGACACTTAAAGTGAAACGGGGGAGTATTTATAAGATACACTTAAATCGAAGTGAGTCAAAATGGTTTTTTTTTTTTTTTTAATTTATGTTGAGGAGTTGGTTGTGCTTCATATCTACCTTCATTTGTGTTCTTCATCATCAACATCGTAATATTTTCAGCACCACAAGATAGTGCATGATGCTCTATTAGATTTGCTTCAACAAGCTAAGAGCCTAAGACTAAGACCAGAATGAAAACCGTGTAATTCAATGTATATCTATGCAGTAGAGGATCTTTCAAAAAAAAAAAAAAAAGGAAGTTTGGCCTTTCAAAAATGAGAACCCGTAGACCCAACACTGTTATTCGAATTTGCTTATAAAAAGGAAATGCCAATATATATAGACTAAAAATTAACTAAGAATAAACAATGTGGACTAACCATTACTCCAACAATAGATGCTAACGCAACTTTACTAATATTGCATATGAATTAATGAGATCACAAGAACAATTTATTTGAATTATTTTTTTGGAGAATGAAAATTAAAAGGCTATAATTTTTAGAAAAATGACCATTATATCTTAGAGTTATTTGCCCATAAAAAATGTACTACACCTAGTTGTTTCACTTGTAACATTTAAATATTCTTAAACGAATAACGAACTGAGTACATGCATCACTCAAATTTTATTAGGATAAATCTTTATTAATTTATTTATCATCAAATATTAATTTGTTAGTGATTATTTGAAATATTTCCAACATCCTTTTCCTCCGTGGGCAAAGCTAGTCATTCTAGGGTGTCAAAACTCGAAAGTCACAACCTCGTGACGTATATTAATGATGTTTTATTTGTGAATATTGTAATTTCTCTTTTTCCTATTTTGTCAAAAACTTTACTTATAAAAAAAAAAATAGTGTTAATCATTTTTCTCAATGCCCCAAGAAACTTTCTCCCGTTTTATTGTTTCCAGAAATCTCCCTGTTTCTTTTTAATTGCTTATGAGATTGCATATATGCCATAGTAACAAATAAAAAGGAAGTAATATAAGTTGTAGTTTTAATTTATTCGTTACAACTACAACAATAGGGATCTTGAAATTACATGACTTTCACGTTATAGAGATGATAAGAGAATATAATTACTGACCTCTATCCATTGCTATACTTGAGAGAGTTCTCCAACGTTCTTTGACCAAAAGCCAGGAAACAAGGTTTCTATTCCTTTGCCGTCTCTACTATTCTTTCTGTGTCGTTATGTGATGGTAAAAGAGAGAATACGTTATAGCCAGGAACATGACCTGTTTCTCATAAATAGGTAAAACCCTTATCTTTTATCCATTGGCTTCCATCAAGCTAATGAGCCTTAGAAACAATCCCCTTATTATCTAAATATGATTTAGCCCATTAAGATTTAATTAATTATTTACTAAACACAATTCAATATATGTCACATGCATACATGAGACATACTAAGATATAAAATCTTACATTCTCCCACTTGGCTCATGTGACAAAATTCAACATTATGGTTTAATAAACAAAATAATTAAACAAACAATTAATGCGCATTTATATAGCTAAATCATTCTATAATTAGATACTCGATTAATCATAGTTAAAGATAGGAACTAATTCAGGTCATAGCGGTTGTTCGACATAATTCCTTCCATGTACCACAAAATAGTTTTTTCCTTAACACGATCTATAATTGGGAAATACATAACTGATCCATAATGTCTTTTTTCAAGACATTACCTGTTTACATTACTCTAATACATTAATACATGTCGTTCTAGAGAACAGGTAATCAGAAACATATCAAACATATCATAAATGAGCTCAGAGTGTCAATTACATCATACATAAGGATGTCAACATCAAATTTAATTTTACTTAATAATAGTAATGCCTATACTTTCAACATGTTCAATAAATGTTTAGGCGATAACCCTTCTTTCAAGGAATTAGCAATCATAAGATTGGTGCTAACATGCTCTATTGACAATCTTTGTTTCTGATCTCATTCTTTAGAGACAAAGTACTTCATTCACATACTTTTAGCACCTTTATAGTACTTGTCATTGCTGCAAAACACCACAATACGTTTTCAGCGGCTAAGCAACATTGTCGACAGTTCTAAGCCCCGAAATAAAATTTTGCAGTCAATTAGTTTGAATTGTAACCTCAAAACTTGTTACAAATTTAACATTTTGATCACCTCAATGTGATCATTCATTACAGAAGTAAGCATGTATTTATTCGTTCCATGCTAATACCTCAAGACTTTATGAGTATAGTTAATACTTCCTTAACGTAAATTTTATTCATTCTAAATCATTCTAGTACTTTAATGATATATGCTTTCTAAGATAAGCCTAACAATTAATGTGACATATTCTAGAATATTCATTTTCTAATCATATGGCTCGACTCACCTATATCTTTCATTCAAAGTTACTAGAAAAACTTCTTAGTCTAGTGTAAAAGACCAAGATAATAAGTTGCAAGCAAGATATAATAACATACAGAATCAACATAATAAACTCACTCCCACTGACCTTCAGATACTTACACAAGTTAATTGTGTTTCCTTAAATCTAAAAGAAACAATAATATCATTGACTTTCTTTTTGATACTATTGGTGGGATGTATGTTAAAATTTGAATATTAATTTCCTCAAATTTTCACATTATGTGTTCATTCTTTTCAATTGAAAACCACATTAGTGGGTCATCCACATAAACATACTCCTCTAAAATTCATAAAGGTTGTTTTCACATTCTTCTAATGTAGTTCCAAATCATTACGGACTACATATGCCATGATGATAATATTGAATAAATTCTTTCAGGGTCAAAATTCCTCATTAATGGTCAATGCCAACTTTGCGAGGGAAATCATTGACAACAAATTTGGCCTTGTAACGTTCAAGTTTGTCACGAGAGTTATATTTTGTCCAAAAGACTCACTTACCCCCCAACTCTCGTGTAACCTTTAGGTAATTCTACAAGGTCTCACAATTAAAATATTTATCAATATTATCACAACTTACGGCTTGTAAAACAACACGTCGTTATCATTAACGACTAAGTCAAATTTATATTCTTGTAGATAAACCACTTAAAACATTCGAAATAGCAATTTCTTTTTTTTTAATACTATTTCTCATGGTTCTTCTACAATAAAACCATTGTGAATAGTGAATTCATTTCGTACTTTATTGTTATACGATTCAACAATAAAAGAAACTATTGTTGAGGTAGAAGAACAAATTACAAATTACAGGAACTTGTACCCTAACTCTGTTAATTTCCACGTTATGTGGAACTATACTCCCACTAATTTCACAATTCTCAGTAAACCTGTCATTCACAATTTCAATGGTTCTTATGCTATGGTTAGAACAATAAGGTCTATACTTTTTGATTTATATGGATAATCAGTGAAATACTCACTGATGTTTTATATCCAATTTCTTTTCTGGCGGATTGCAATCCTTGTTTCTGCCGACAACCTTAAACATGCAGGTGCCTTAAATTGGGTATCCTATAAACACAGTTCAAAATTGTCTTTGACACTGTCTTACTAGGAACCCTGTTCAATAGACAAATGGCAGTTTCAAGACATACATTCACAAATGCGGGTAAAGACTAAATATCATACTTCTAACCATATTCATTACTGTTCTGTTGTGCCCTATCTACACCATTTCGCTGCAGTGTAATTGGCATACACACAAATTACTCAATTCTTGAGGAGTTTAACGAACAATCACAGATGTTACCCATTTTAATTAATTCTTTCATGTTAGTCATCATCTCTATCATAATTGATAACATTCATCTATATGTACTTAACTTTCTACTATATTCAAGTAAATTTTCAAGACATAACTATAACATGAATAATTATCAATAAAGATGATCACATACCTTTTCCTTTCTAAAAAGAAAGTTAACATAAGAGGTCCACAAGTTTTTAAGAACACATTTTCAAGAAGCTGGATCCTTCTTGTGGCTCCTTTCTTTGTGTTTTTGGTTTTTCTTTCCTTTAATACAATCTGCACAAATAATTAGGCCAATAAAATCCAAATCTGGAAAGATTTTGTTCCTTATAAAGCTTTCCATTCTTTCCTTGGATTTATGACCCAAACACTTATGCCACAAATTAGCAAAAAATCATTTAAAATTCAATTTATATAACTATCACTAATATACAAATACAAATGTGATAATTATACTTAAATAAATTGAAACATCCATAACCAAACATAAAAGAGTATCTAGCAACATCAATCCTAGATAATAAACCAAACTCCTAGAAAAACTAGGTACCTAAAAGGTCTCCAATGAGTCTAGGTGATGCCCAATATCAAGGATTAAACATTAAATTCTGACAAGTTCTACTAGAATCTTCACTTTATTCCCACAAACACGTACTTTACATGTGGGTTTATGGTATGGATTAAACAAAATTCATTATGTTAAAAACATGTTTTGATTAATCTAGGATCAATCCACCAAATTTTATGTGGATCTTTGATTAAGTTTGACTCAAACATACATAAGCTTTAAAATTATCTTTTATAGAATCAAGATTTTCATTTTATGCACTTCTTCTGAATTCAACATTTTTTTGCACAAAAATGACATTTATGATAATGAGGTTCTTTCATATGAATTTTCACATATGCCTCATTAATTCTAAGTGATCCTTTGCCCTTATCATGTTTCTTCACACATTTATTTCCAGCTCCTTAATGTCCTTAAAAGTTGGATAAAGAGATTTCTTATATTCTTAAGTATTGTTTCCTTTTAAACTAAGATATTGTGCAATTTACTGCACAACCCATTATCTTTCATGGCGTTATAGCTTATTCAAAAACAAGTAACACTCAATCGGTAATGAGCAAGCGTAAACTATACTAAGAAGTTCTCATCCACAACTATTCCTAAGGACTTAAACTTATATCTTGCTGCAATAATTTTCCTTTTAATTATACATTCATAAATAGTACACAAATCACCAAGCTTTATGGGGTTAGGGTACTCATTAATGTCCCAGAAAGAGACTCACAAAATATATTGGGTACTCTCACAAATTTCACTTAATTTTTATTTATTTATTTATTTTTTTAATTACTTTCAATTTTGGAGAGAATTATCTTAACATTATCAGCAACACTTATCCTCATGAACATAACATAAGTATTTGTCAAATCTTTCTAAAAATTACACAGATTTTATAATAAACTTTATCTTTATTATTGCTAACACTATTAATAGCAACAAACTTTTCTTTAACTGATAAGAAAGACTTGCAAACTCTAGTCAGAAAGTTGAACAAATAACACTGACACATACAAGTCATGAGAATGCAGAAAATTAAGAACATGTACTACATAAATGTTTTGAGACATAAGGTACATATTACTTAAACAATTAATGTGCACTAACGTTCTCCTTTGGGTTGCACATTAGCACACGACATTCAAACATAATGATGCTAATAAAATTAATAATCAATAATTGGCAATGATATATGCACCAATTTGTATTATCTATTGTCTTTGGATGTATAAATAAACCAATAGCACAAACATATTGCCTACAATCATGTCCATTAATTATAAGAACAACTAATCAAACCTTTGGGCGATCCATAAATGTCTTATAACAATGAACTACAATATACCCATAGAACATCAAACCATTATGTCATTCATATAGCATCAAATCTATGAGTAATTGAAAAAACATCATATGATTTGAAATTAATTTACTTACTGATTAGACCACTTTGGTGATTAACAAAATCAACATACAATTAACTTCAAATCAAATTCATTATTATAATAAAATTAGCCAATCGGAATTAATATCTTTATGATTTGACAACTTTAATGATGATCAAATCATCATACATTAATATCAAATCAAATCAATAATGGATAATGCAACGTGCAAGAATTAAATATTTATTATCTTTGGAAATAAATAAAACAGTGATGCACATGCATTACCTTCAATCATGTTTATTAATCATAAGAATAACTAATCAACCTTTGGGTGATCCATAAATGTCTTATAACAATAAACTCAATGACTCATAGAACAACAAATCATCATGTTGTACGTTTATAGCATCATCTATGAGTAATTGAAATTAACTATTATATGATTTAGAATTAATTTAACTTTTCAGGTTTGACCACTTTGGTGATTAACTAACCTATCATACATTAATTCAAATCAATCTGTGATATAATTTAATAATAAACTATTAAATTATCAATACATAATATCCAGAAAAAATAAATTATTATATATATATATATATACTCAATAACGTGATCAGAGTAATACTAACTCGATAATTCCTCAGAGGCCACGGCTTCAGGCAATATAGCCACGAACATATTGAATAAGAAACCAAATAGAAACATTAATTTAATAAACTTAGAAATGCATTGAGCCGTGACAGTGGAGATGTAAATGGAAACATTGCCGCACAGAATTCAATACGAAACCAGATGCATACTTTTGGTTTTCAATTCGTGATTTCATATTACTGTTGGCACCCATATTAATTGGATAAATAAATATTTCTAACAGGTATGAAAATAACACTTTCGCGGAAACCAAAATATCCCTAAATACAATAATTAGGGTTCATACCATATTGCAAAAATTTAATTGGAAAATCATGAATTTCTCAACCTATTGCTCTGATACCACATATAAGTTGTAGTTTTAATTTATTCGTTACAACTACAACAATAGAGATCTTGAAATTACATGACTTTCACGTTATAGAGATGATAAGAGAATATAATTACTGACCTCTATTCATTGCTATACTTGAGAGAGTTCTCTAACGTTCTTTGACCAAAAGCCAGGAAACAAGGTTTCTATTCCTTTGTCGTCTCTACTATTCTTTCTGTGTCGTTATGTGATGGTAAAAGAGAGAATACGTTATAGCCAGGAACAGGACCTGTTTCTCATAAATAGGTAAAACCCCTATCTCTTATCCATTGGCTTCCATCAAGCTAATGGGCCTTAGAAACAATCCCCTTATTATCTAAATATGATTTAGCCCATTAAAATTTAATTAATTATTTACTAAACACAATTCAATATATGTCACATGCATACATGAGACATACTAAGATATAAAATCTTACAAGTAACTTTCGCATGCATGCTCATCAATGTGTCTCCAGGCAAGGATGATGCCGTCTTGACCGGAAGAACATCTAAAATTAATGTATTATACGAGACGAGCATGTTTGATAGAGCTACAATTATATGGAGTATATATATTTTTTTAAATAAGCTTTTTTATAATTTAAGTTAGTTTTGATAATTATAGTAAAATTAGTCATAGTTATTTATTTGAATCAATGGTTAAAGGTGCAATTAACATAAAAACTAACTTTTTTTTTTTATAATTCTTTAGTTAAGATTAAAATTTTGGTTATGTTAAGTTCTTGTTTTTTCAAAAATTTCTCATTTTATCTTTTTTAAATCATTTTAATTAATTGCTAATGTCTTTCTAAAAATATTTACTCAAGATTTGTTTAAGTTAACAATGTGAGTTGGTGGAGATTATTCATGTATTATTCATTTTAATTATATTTTGTTTCTTTCTGGATCGGGTGTATTCCTTATGCTCCTAATTTTTTTTAAAATTAAATTGATCTTATAAAAAAAAAACTATAATGTTCACGAAGTTTGGTACTTATTTTTGTGGGCCGGACTGACAACGTGAAAGAACCCTACCACCCTGCTGTGCTCTTGGCCAGAAGAAAATATTGTCCATTATTGTCAGAGAAGAATAGAGTAGAGCGCAAATAGAGAGAATTAATTTTTTTAGAAAAATTGCCATATTTAATTCAAATTAATGGAATTATAATTGTTTGGCTGTGTTGACGAAAAGCTAAAATTATGACTAACATTGTTAATAATTTTTAACTTCACAGACCAATTTACAGTAATGAAAAAAATTATGAAGGGACCAAGTTTAAAAATGGTAATCAAGATGAGACCAAAAAAAATTATGAAGGGACCAAGTTTAAAAATGGTAATGAAGATGAGACAAAAAAAATAATTTTATCTAAATGAGAATGATCCTCAATTTATGTTTATATTGGAATTTGATGTGGTTAACTATATCCACTTGGAACAATAAGGTTCAGCACAGTTGGCAGATAGCTGAGTTCCTTAATTATGATGTGTCAGGGGTTCGATCTCTGTCGTGGGCATGAAAAAAGACTTTGTTGATAGAGGCGAAACCCACTTAGATGATCTCTACGCCTCGGAGGGAATTAGTCTTCGACTACCGACCGAAGAATACCCTTGGTGCACAAAAAAAAAACCTATGTCCACTTCGATTATTGTGCTCACTAGAATTAATATTTATTGTTATTATTTAAGGTTAATTATATGTTTCTAAATTTTACTATTTTATTTTGTTTTTGTATGTTATATATTCATCTTCATTGATTAAATTTTTTATGTCAACTAAGGTTAAGGGTATCCCTATCTCATAGAGAACGAAATGATTTTTTTTAGGTGTGTGATTGTTTTTCCTTAAAAAATGTATTAAGATTTAATTTATATATTATTATAAAATATATTCATTCATTATAAAAAATTCTGGATCCTTCCCCATTAATAGGGATGTTCCACCTGCTATGGGGCACATTTGGCTTGCTATTTTTTTTTGCCTTTTTTTTATTAATCAAAAATATTATTAATGAGTGTCAAGAGTAGCCGAACTAAAAAACATCAAAGTAATCAATGTGGTTGACTCAAGTGATGTAATCATGCTAACTTGAGAACTTGGGAATGGGTTGAGACTAAGAAGTCTCAGGTTTGATTCCCGGTTAACACATTGCACTAAGAGAAACATAGGAACGCGACCTCGTGCAAGATTAGTCTCAAGAGTTCCTTGATATTAAAGATGTTCTTGAAAACACCTTTGATAGAACATCTTTAATATTGGTCAAAGAATGCATACCAAATAAAAAAAATCAAAGTTACTTAATAAATATCTTTATATAATTTGGCTTGCTGATAACAAGAACCTATTCAACAAAGAGGCTCTTAGCTTACACAAATTGCTAGTCTCAATCCAAATACACTCTTAGCTACGCTATTGACAAAGGCTAGATTGAAAAACTTTGATTACTCTTTTTTAATTATTGTTGGTGGGCTCATAATCCAGTCATGTATATGATGAACTAAAATGTACGTACAATATATGTTCCTTCTTATTGGGGTATTTGTCCGTGGTCTTACTAACAATCGCTTTAAAAACATTTATTAAAATTACGAAAAAAATTTAATCATAAATTCGTCGTATTTCAGTTCTTGAAAATTTAAAAAAGTATACTTTTCAATATCATTTAACTACATTTAAATACTTAATTAATGTCTTAAAAACACTTGTTAACATTTTTCTTTTATCCTTTATATATATATATATGTTCCATCTCACATGTTAAAAAGTGTTTTCTTAGCGACAATACAACCGTACTCCCTCTGTTCTTTATTATTTGTCGATTTTTGGAGAGATTTTTTGTTTTTTTTTATTTGTTGTATTGAGGATTTCAAGAGTGTAATAAATGCTATTTTCCATGTTTGCCCTTATTTAATATGTCTTTGTTTATGGAAGTACTGGAGAAAAATTAATGATTATAGAGAAAGAAATGGTACAATGGGAAAAAACATAATTAATGTATTGGAAATCTGAGTAATAATTAGAGTTTTTTTAAAGAGTGTGTTTTGTTTGAAATATGACAAATAAATAAGAACGGAAAGTGTGATACTTTTGCTCATGTACAGGCACTATTATTCACTATTCAATTTTGAAAAGATGATGCGAATCGTGTGGTATTGTGTATTTGGTGAATGGTGAAGCATATGCAGTCAGTGACACGACAGAAGCAGTGCCCACTCTTCTGCGGGTGCGTTGCTGCTGGACCATTTTAATCAATCCTCCTCTCCTGCATCCACTTAAGGACTGACTGACACATAGAAAATGTAACTTTTAAGGGGAAATTGCATTGCATTGGTACCGTTTATAGGGAACACAACTTGTATTTTCTTTTGTCTCGTCATTAAGCATAGGAGCGTGTGTGCTTTCAGTCCCGCTTAATTAGAGTTAAGGATTATTAGCTCATTCTTTTTTTTGAGATGTATTAGCTCATTCTTTGTTCTAGGGTTTGAGTTTGGTGAAATTAAATCGTCATAAACTGATAACTTAACGATTAAATTTGTTAAATTAATAAAATTGGGGAATCAAAAATATCATTAAATGTTTTTTTTTTTAACTATAAGCTAACAAATTGATTAGCTAGCATTGCATAAGTTAAAAAAATTGAAGGACCTAAATTACCTAAAAATAATACTCCTACAAGAATGAACTTTGCTCATTATTAAAAAGTGATGGATTAAAATTATATCTAAGCATTTTGTATGAAAAATATATCTAAATGTTTTGTTTTTTCGACGAAAGACTCCTAAGTGACATTACAAAAAGGTGGTGAAAAATAAAAAAGATAATTATAAAAAGGTGACATGTAAACGGAGATTTTAATCCTAGAGACCATGATAACTAACTTTTAGGGATACTTTAAAAAAATCTAAGGGATAAGAAAGCGTATTTTATCTGTAAAGAAAAATGTATTTTGTGACTTAAACTACTAGAGATTAAGTTTCATAAAATAATTTGATATGATCCTTCTTTTTTATTACTATAGGCTAGTACTAATAAATTAAATAAGGACGGCGATAATTCTTCTACTTATTAATCTTCTTCTTTTTCTATCCTTTGCTTTAATTTTCTTTTCCCTCCATATCATCAACTCAAAATGAGAAGTGTTCATTCATCCATTTTTCAATTTTGCACATGCATGTCTAGAAGTATTCACTAATTATTTTCTACTAGAAGAATAACAAACGACGACAACGAGTTGGTTTGTCTTGTCTTGGCCCACTTCTTTTTCAGTCACTTAATTAATTATGATTTCTCTTTGTAAGACAATATCTTGAAGCACAGAGTCAACATTCAAAGCCGTGCAACTGCTAGAAATCGATCATGAAAATGAAAATAGGATGAGCCCCCCCACTTAGCCACCACCTTATTAGAGGGTGGACTGAAGAGGGATCAAAGAAAGAGGGACATGTTATAATTTGTTGTTGATGAATAATATACATTCATTGATTTCACACTAATTATTTGAGCTATATAAGTTGTCACATTTTATTCCCACAAAGCAAATGTTGACTCACTGTACTCAAGAATATGATAATATAATTCCATCATTTTACTATCACTTTCTTCTTCGTCTTTTTTTAAATATAGAAGAAAAGAAAGTTATTAATATATAGAGCCTAGCTTTGTCTTTAAGAGATAGCTTCGATGATTGAAAGTAATAGATTCCATTCAGATTCATTATTAATGGACTTGGATAAAAAACAAGACAAAAAACTTTAGTTATTCTTTTTCTAATTAGATTCAAAATATTTATTTATGTATGCAGCTATGAAACAAACTCTATTCTATTATTTGGGGTATAACTTGAACTCTTTATAAATAAAATTTCTTTGCTTATAAAAAAATAAATAAAATGGAAACATCTGGATGTAAACCTTCACGGTGCACAATTTTTCTCCCTTTTCTCATCAAAAATTTATTTGCCGATAAAAAAAATAGAGCATAACTTTAGCATTAAAGCAAATATTCTCTTCACCTTCTTTGAAAGATTATTGAAGATAGCATATCCTATTATGTAAACCAAGGCTAATAACATTCAAATGTTCGATCAAGTCATGTAAAAAAGGATGTGATCAAGTTGATGTGAAATTATAGGTTCTGTTGACCGAAAAGGATTGGCAACTATCATACGCATGTATTTCGAGAACACATGGATATTAGGAATTGAAAATCTAATATATTCAGGTGTTACTACCATGCAATCAAAAATTGAATGGTTGCTATGCAACCCATTGTTAAACCAATAAAATCTTGCCACCTAAGATATGTATGTCACATCATTACTTAAATTAGTCAAAATTCAATTTTACAATTTAGGTCAACATAAAAATTAAATTAAGTTGTGCTCATTAGAACCACCAGCAGCATACTTTGATTTTTTTAATAAATTTTTTTTAAAATTAAAACTTATAATTTATCTATAGGTACAAAGGACTAAAATTTTAATTTACTATTTAAGTTGGACCAAATTGCAAAAAATTAAATTTGCCTACTTCAAATAATGACATGGCACAGGTAAATTAAATGACAACTTTCTATTGGTTTAAGAAAAGGTTGCATGACAACACTCCAATTTTGGATTGCATATTAGAAATCTCCTACATTTAATACATTGATAAGTAATAGATATAATTTTCATTGCATATTTAATTTATTTATTTATAATTATTTTATTAATCTAGAATTTGAGGTTACCCAAACCTTAATATTAACATGGAGATACTAAGTACTAAAACAAATTAAACATGGTTTTTGCAAGTATCTTTGTTTTAATTGAAGTGAAAGTAAAGCAAAAAGAAGATGCCAAATTAGGGTTAATTAGTGCCACTGCCTCCCCCACGACTAGTAGTGGTGGGATTTGAAACTTTGAAGTTTTCTTACTCTGTGTCTTATAAATGGCATTTGACCTATTTCCATTTGTTGTTGTGTTTGACTGTTAGAGTTGGATATTTTTGGATGGCCACTTTTTCAAGTATGAACACGAACTATATTCACTATAGATTCACATTGAACGACCAATTAACACTTAGTGGAAGAAAG
This sequence comes from Crotalaria pallida, assembly GCA_037953625.1. Classification (NCBI taxonomy): domain Eukaryota; kingdom Viridiplantae; phylum Streptophyta; class Magnoliopsida; order Fabales; family Fabaceae; genus Crotalaria; species Crotalaria pallida. The sequence continues at coordinate 148,854,745 of CM075651.1, read as the reverse complement.
AAAAGGCGAGGAAAAAGAAACTTAAGAAGCTTATTAAACACCAATCAATGCAATGCAAAGATACTTAAACCAATTCATGCAAAACAAAACAAAACTAAACAGGAGATAGATATAGAGATAACAACTAGGCCAACGTAGCATTCTCTTTTGTAAGTGGGGTACGTTTGCAAAGACCAGACCAATTTAGAAACAAATTTCATGAGGAATTCACTTCAAGTTTCAGCTAGATATTTGGATGATGACGAGGCATTGGGGTTTGACACAGTCAAAGTGATAATGCTTATATGTTCAAAAACGCTAACGATAACAGTGACATTCTTATATATGGTGACACACATAGTTGACAAGAAATTTTTCGATACTCCCTTTTTTAAGAAATATTCATGCTCTTTTGATATGGTTAGATAGTTTTAGGTAACATAGAGAATTATTAGGAAGACTTATGTTTAAGATATAAAATGGTCCCCCAAATTTGAAGAGGATATAAAAAAAAATTTAAAAAAAAAAGAAAAAAAAAACAACCCTTGTTATGGACATTGCACCCTGTTGAAATTATTTTATAAAAGAAAGTAATTTTTTTAAAAAATTTACTAAAATACATGAAACTTAGGAGAGCATGATTAAACATGACACTGCCGACATGATTAGCTTTCAATTCGTGTCCTGTTCTGTTCCCTTTGAACACCATCACCACCATGCACGCCTAGCAGCAATTCGTGATACGGAAGCACAACCATTGCCATGCCATCACCACCCTACCATTGGTGCTGCAACAAAATCACAATTCAAGTTTGAAGGGTAAGAACCAAATAGCGAAGATTTATCCAATCAAGAGTTTGATAACATGATAATAACAAACATTGATAAATTTCAGCTAATAAATAAATGGAAAACAGAAAGAGATGTCCTTAATTTTGTGGCTTTCACGTAATGCATTTTGACCAGCTGGACTGAATTAAGTGGTGCATGCATAATGCATTTTTTTAAATTTCGGCAATAAATATTAGGGAATCATAGGATACAAGTGCATCATCTATATATTGTCCTATTATGTAGTTAATTCACTAAAAGAATTAATAATTTAAATGTTGAATTATATTTTACCACAAATAAGAATGAGTGACACATGGTGTATGTGATCGGAAATACAAAATGAAATAATAGATATTATTTCTATGACTCATTATGATCAATGAAAATTGCATTTGTTATGAAGAAATTCAAAAGGGAAACATATATTATTCCAAAATGTGTCTAACTCATTATTACGATTAATTGGAAAAATAATAGTTTAAATCATTTAAATAAAATTTTTTATAAATAAATATTTTTCCTATCATTCTCAACGAATGTTACATAGAATAACACTTGTTTAGAAGATGTTCTCTAATTTCAAAATGTGATAATGATCTCCCATATTTGTAATATGAGAAAGATAATAGACGACAGGAAAGATTAAATTAAAGAGTAGTTTAATTAATTCCTCGAGTTATTTGGATTAAAATAATATGGCATAATTGTAGGGTGCTATTAACTGGTATTTTGAGGTTAAAGAATCAAATAAAGAACATTCATCAATGGATTGAGCTTATATTATCGTCAATTACCATTATTTATTTTTTTTATTATCTTTATCTAATAAGTAACAGCTATAACGCATCAATATGTGAAAAAGAATTTATCCTATCAATACATTGCCTATTTTCACTGAAAAATTACTGGTGTTTCAAGAATATTGGTCTATGATAAACAATACAAGGTAAAACATATATTTTCGTCGTCTAAATTATTCAAATTATTTATGTTTTTCAATTGTGTCTTATTTAATTTATGCACTAACTATTGTAGGACAAAAAAACTTAAAAAACATAACTGAAAAACATAAATAATTTGAAGGATCGAGGTATGAATTTTGCCAAAATGAAAACACTATATATTGAAAATCATGTTAACAGTTCTTGAATGCATTATCATGTGATAAGTACTTTTGTTTTCAATCATATCTTTTCCAAGATTGATTTTGTAAGTTAATATATCATTATTTAAGGTTTTAGTCTTTATACTTAGGTGCTATTTTGGAATTGGTCTTTAAATTTACTTTTATTATTTTGATATTTTAGGCTCTTGAACTTTACTTAAACATTTGAAAATTGTTTCTTTGGTTACTTAAGTAATGATATAATCAACGATATGCAACATCACTTTCGTAACATTATAGGTGATGTATTATGTGATATCACGTGGTACCACAAAGTTTTTTTTATTAAAAAAAGAAATTCTTTTAATAATAATTAAAAGGTTCGATTTTTTTAAATCTTATTTTTAAATATTTTTTATAATTTTAACATTATAATTTAAAAAATTCACGTGACATCACGTAGCACGTTATATATCGACATAATGAATGTGACACGTCATATTGTCGGTCATATCATCACTTAAATGACAAAAAGACCATTTTCAAATGTTTGAGCAAATTTGAAGGACCTAAAAAAAAAGTTCAAGATCAATTCCAAAAGAACATCTAAGTCCAAGGGTGTAACCTACATAGTCATGTACCAAGTTTTAAGGATTCAGAGTTGAAGGTTCCAGGTTCGATCATGAACGACATTATTTGGTGGATTTAATTTCTCCTCACCTATCCTAAAAAAAAAAACATAAATAAGCCTATCAATCTTTATTGACTAATCATTTTCATCGTAAAAAAGTAATTATTTATTGTTCTTAGTAGTAGCAGCATTTGTCTTGATTATTCGCATTTAGTAAGAAATGTTTAACGGCCCATTTTTATTTTGTACATCAAAGGCTAAGATACACTTGGTTTTGTTTTGGTGTTCACAAACACCGATATTTTTTACTTGTTTTTTTTTTATGAACAACAAACAAAATAAGAATTTCATTAAAGAAAAGGACACTCAAGCATCATCGTACACAACAAAGGCCCCACCTTCTATGAAGGGTTTGCCTAAGAGTATCCAATCATATGCTCAAAAATGTCCAAACACCAAACTTTCAGAAGTTAACTTCACAAACATGTGAAGAGAATCATACAATTCAAACTCCTTGGAACTTCCTACCAAAACATCCAAAAAAAACCTGACTGCTAGCACCAAAACCCCACACTAGGAACTCTACCTCCTTAAAAACCTTGCAAGAAAAAAAACCCAAAGGGTAAAAATTCAATAAAGGGAAAAAGAGCATAGCAATTCCAAGCAAGGAACACCAACCCCACCACAGCTACATTGGATAAGAGCACAGGAAGTACTCAACACCAAAACAGAAGCAGAAAAAACAACAAAAATTAATAGGCTAAAATAGGACACATGCGCCAGTTGGAATAAGATATATCCGTCTCCCGTAGAACATTTATCCAATGCCAAGACTTTATCTTAATTTCTTCAACCAAGTCAACTATATTAACTTCCTCCCCGTGAAATACTTTTCTGTTCCGCATAAGCCATAATTACGATACTGTTGCAAACCAAATCACCGCTGCCTTTGATTTTTCTTTCTTTCCCTTCCAATTTTCCAAAAACCGCAGAAATGATTCACTAACACAGGCACCTGCAGGAACTTGTAATTGTACTTGTAACCATACGAGAATTTCATTCCACATTTTTACCTGTTATAAGACAGTACAGTAGGTACCCCATTATTTATTGTTACATCTTTTAAAAATTTTAAAAACTTTATTTTTTAATTATTTTTTTACTTACATCATAAATTTAGAAAGTAATGATTTTTTTATTGATTTTTTTATTCAAAATTTCAAACACACCATAATTTAGTTAAATTCGAATTTATGATTTTTTTTTAAAATAAATATAAAAAAAACTATACCATAGATAATTAAAAAAAATATAATATAAGAAAGGTGATTTTTCAATTGGAACAAATTAACATAATATAACAATTTATTATAGACAAAAATATCCTTATGTGTTTTGTATAAATATGTTAATTATAAAAATTTATGATTTTTTTTTTAAAAATAAATAATTATAAAAAAAACATATAGTATGGATAATTAAAAAATATAATATGAGAAATGTGATTTTTCAGTTGGAACAAATTAACATAGTACTCCCTTTGTCCCATTATTTTGCTAAAAAAAATGTGCTGTAGTTTTTTTTGTCCCAAATCAAAGTAAAAATAATTAATGAAAAATCTTAAAAATTGTATATTATATTAAAAATCTTAAATATAATTAATGAAAAATCTTAAAGATTGTAAAAATAATATGGAAATTTTATTTTGAAAATAAAATCATGCATCATATGAAAAAATATATTCTCTTATTTTTGTTGACTACTTTGACTTTTACGAAGATAATGGGACGGAAGGAGTATAACATATTATTGTAGTAAAAAATACCCTTATGTGTTTTGTAGAAATATGTTAGTTATAAAAATTTATGATATTTTAAAAATAAATAATTATAAAAAAACTTTTAGCATAGATAATTAAAAAATATAATATGAGAAATGTGATTTTTCATATGGAACAAATTAACATAGCATAACAGGTTATTGTAGACAAAAATACCCTTATGTGTTTTGTAGAAATATGGTAATTATGAAAATTTATGATTTTTTAAAAATAAATAATTATAAAAAAACTTATTGCATAGATAATTAAAAAATATGATACAAGAAAGGTAATTTTCAATTGGAACAAATTAACTTAGCATAACAAATTATTGTAGACAAAAATAGCCTTAAGTGTTTTGTAGAAATATATTTACTCATTAATAACACTAACCATGGATATTGATACTCAAATATTAAAGTTAATAAAGCAAACTATAATGCATTGAAAATGATATGTAATAGATTAACGACCGCATCTAACAAATCATGATTTCGGGATGTTGAGACTTAGCATAAGTTTACATTAGGGGTCATGGTCTACTAGATTAACATATCATGTGAATGATACATGAATGTCATTTAAGTGTGTGTTTGATATAGCTGAAAAAATTAAATTATGATTATTTTTATCTATGATTATAATCCGGTAACTTTATAATATGTAAAAATTATAATATGTTTATGTTTGAGTCTCATACTTGGAAAATGAATTTAAGTTGATCTATTTTGTTTGTATAGTGTAAAAAAGATTATTTTTATTGAGTAAATTACAAAAAAGGTATGGACTCAGTCATTGTTGTTGGAGTGATAAGGTAGCGCAAAGAATAATCTTACCAAAAATGATCTACAGTGTCTATGAAGGAGATGTTGAATTTTGATTATTTTTTCAAGAATATAATCTAAAATTATATTTTGCTAAAATTATTTTTTAATGTAGATTTAATAATAATCTAATACACTAAAAATGAAAAAATAAATTATACGGCAAAATAACCTTGATATAAGTAAATTATTTAATTTATACCCTCAAAATTCATTATAATCCTAGTTATTTAATTTACATTTAATGCTTCAGAGATACTTAAATAAAAATAATTAATTGATTTACATGCTCATAAATTAATATGTCAAAAATAATTTAGTGAAATTAGAATTTATGATTTTTTTAAATAAATAACTTTAAATAACTTATAACGTAGATGATAATTAAAAAAAATAATATGTAGATATTTTTATTTATTCCATATTAATAAAAAATCTAATACAAACAATATACAAGTTCATTAATGAGGTTTATATTTCTAAATTCATTAAGCCCATATATGTTACTTATACAATAAGTTGCAGGTGGATCCAATCATTCAATTAATACATGGTGCATTCAAACCCCAAAAATATTTGGTGTTTTTTAGCCAAAACCCAGTTCTATTGTTCTGGGCTAACAGAAAAAAGTGCAGAACAGCAAGGCCTGTTTCCAACAGAGCCTCGAAGCTTGGTAGTTGGTTCTTTGGGTAAACTAAAGGATGTGGTTTTTGGAACCCAAATTAGTGTTATAGATCTCTCGTATGTTATTTCTTTTTTATGAGTAGTTGTTCTCGAACCCCTTTTTTAACCCCCAAACCTCTTTTTTTTTATGCAGTCTATAATGCATAAAAAGTGCTGGCTTGCACTGATGCATGCTTTGACTGCTACTTGCTATAGCCAATACATCCGGTTTTATCTTATTTGCATAAAAGTCCTTTATTAATTAAATTTTTCTAAAATACATAAAAAGTATTAAGACAATTTTTCCCTCATCCTCAACCTCCCTATCATCGATCTGGTTCCATCTCCGGCGAGTCCCCCACATGTATCCCCGACAAAGTCTCTGTCATCACTGCCTTCAGCCACTCCCGAAATCCCTCCATCTCTGTCACCCGCGGCGTCTTCTTATGCACCGGTTCCATCTCAGGCAAGTCCCCTGCATGCATCCCCTGCAAAGTCTAAATCAACCTCCATATCTTTCAATAGGGGTCGGATCTGAACATCATCTTAACTAATTAAATAAACATGATAACATCAAGCAACATTATAGCATCAACAACTCAACAAATCTGAGGTGTCTCAAGTGTTGATGCAAAAATCCAACAGTTACTACGGTGATGGTGGCTCTCTAACAAACCCAAAATGAAATGAATCAGATACGTCACCTGTGAACGGAGCAATCCGACATCAATCTGCCAGATTTGAATTGTATGGTGAATGGAAGGAAGAGCACACCGCATCAACAAGAACTGAAACTAGAGGAAGTTAGAACCGTGGGGTAGGGATTAACGAGTTTAAGAGTTGTTGGTGACAGAGGTGTGGAGGTTGTCGACGAAGTTGCCGGCGAATCTTTTTCATCCATGGACATTAGACGGAGAAAGGTTTTGTTTTTCCTTCATCTTCGTTTTCTTCTTTAGTTGATGGTGTTGTGGAGTTGCATACGGTGGGTGAGGGTGGCAGTGGCGGAGGTGGCAGGTGGAGGTTGTTGTAGAGGGTGGGGTCTTTCGTTGATGGTGTTTTTGAGTTGCATACGATGGTGGAGGTTGGGGAGGGTGGCGATGGAGGTGGGTAAGGGTGGCGATGGAGGTGGAAGGCGAAGGCTATTGCAGAGGGTGGGATAGGTGGGAGGTTAGGGACAAGCTAAGGACCATTTTGCAAATTTTCAAGACTTTTTTGCAAACAAGCCAACAGTTGCAATAACTAATCTACACCATTGATGCCACATCATCCATTATTTATGGTCCAAATCTCACATGCATTGAATGCAAACCAACAATTTTTATGCATTTCTTTTTTTTTTTTTATGCATGTAGTTCTGTTAGAATTTTTTCAACATCCTTGACTCGAAAAAATGTATTTTTGGATTTTGAAAATTTATTTTCTAATGGGAGTTAATCGTTTTGTTTTTTGAACAAACAAAAACCAAAACAACATCGTTTTGGTTAACTTAATAGCCATGTAACAACACTATTAAATATTAATGTATGATGATGGTATTTTGATTTAGGGATTAACATGATAAACGTTGTGCAATCTCAAAGACTTAAAAGCTATTTCCTTTATTACAAAAATCAAAATAATCAATAAATATAATATTAAAGATCAAAATGACAATTAACTTATTACTAAATATAGCATGTACACAACAACATATTAAGAATCCAATGGTAAAGATCATTTGATGTAAGGAAACATACTCAGAACTGGACTCTCATGATGTTTAACTCTTACTTCGGATGTTTTTTTTAAAAATGATTTAATTGCAGTTTTATCCCAAATTTATTTAATTTGGCAAATTTAATCTTCTATTTTTATTATTATTATTATTATTATTTTTTGAATTATTAGGTCTCACAATTCTTAACTTTTAGAAAAATACCTCTTTCCGTTCAAATTCACACTAACAATATCGATGTAGTTAACGAGCAAATATTTTTCACACTCACAGAGCCCTCGTTAGAAATATTCTTATTAAATTTAATTAAAAAATTGAGGGGAAAAAAAAAGTCGAGAGCAGAGAGAAAGGAAGATTGTAGAGTTTGGTAATGGGGATTGGGGATTGAGCAGCACAGGAATTATAGAGGGAAGTAAGGGGGTGCATGTAGAGAAATTGAGATCTGAAGATGAAGAATCTAGGAAGCTAAGCAACACAACATAAGCACACTTTATGGGGTTTTGATTTTTTGCAAAAACAGGAAAAGACATGCAAAGGCAAAAAAGTAGAGGAAGACAAATACATGGGATGGGAGCTAGCTTCAAATTGCAAAAACAAACATCAACGAAGCGTTTTGCCATGCTCTCTAAGGAGTGGCTCTTTAGTTTAGAATTATGATAAAAACCTCTCATATTGTTGAGTTGAGTCAAATCTGTGTGGGTGGGATAAATGTGTCTTGAAGTAATGTTGTGTATGTGTTGCTGGATTGTGACTTATACAGAAAAAAAATTATGAATATATACATTTTATACTAAAATTCATACTAATTCTACCTAATATTCCTTGTCAACTTTACTTTTCAAGTGTTAACTAATACTACATAATTAGTTTATTTTGTATACATTTTATATATAAAAAAAATATTACAAATGTATCATTTGTAGACACCGATCAGTTTAGTCCCTGAGATTTTCGAAAATTCAAATTGGTCCATAAGATAGGAACACGTCAGTCATATTAGTCCCTAACGTTAATACGGAATGATCAAAACGACGTCGTTTTTAACAAAAAAAATAAACAAAAACCATTGAATATCGGTCAAATTAGTCCATGAGATTGTTGAAATCGGTCAAATTAGTCCCTGATTTTATGAACAATTAACGTCAGGGACGACTAATATGACTGATGTGTTCCTATCTCGACGACTAATTTGGAATTTCGATAATCTCAGGGATTAATTTGACTGATGCCCACAAATTCAGGAACCAATCTGACATATTACTCAAATTTAATTTTATTAAATTTTATAATTATTTATTTGATTTTTGTTGATTTAATAAATATTTAACTAATACAAATAAAAATTCAAGGTGCTTATTGCTAAAAATTAGTTTAGCTGATACAGGCCCACTATTTAGGCCCATCAACCAATACTAAACAAAAAAATTCGAGGTCTATAGCAAAAAAAAGTCATTCACATAACCATTACCAGGTTATCATTTTTAATTATTAATCTTCTTTTACCCACATCCAATGTTTCATCTGTCGAGAGCACAAATATATATACTCTTAAGAGTATAGCAAAACTTCACATACAAATGAGACTATAAAAAGGGTTTCAAATTCTCATTCTCAAGAACAATAATTCGAAAAACGAATCAAGCCATTCTCATTACACTCCAAGCGCCTCTTCATCAACCCTTTATCCTTATAAAACAACTTTCTACTTTCACCACATTTCCCACAAGGTATTCGAATTATATTTTTAAACTTTGTTTATTTTATTTTAATTTTTTAATTAAATTCAATAAGAAAAATTCCAACGAGACAATGTGCGTATGATACATGTCTGCTTGTTAGCCATGTCAGCACCATCAAAGTAGATTTGGATGAAACGACGTAATTGGTCAAAAATTAACAATTAGGGACTTCATTCAAAAAAAAAAAAGAAGAAAGACTAAATTTGCTAAATGAAATAAATTAGGTAGAGGACAAAAATGCAACTAAACCTTTAAAAATATATTGAAATGATTAAAAAAAAACAACTTCCTAAATTGGAAGGAAGAAAAAGTAAAGAAAAACAAACCGAAATCAAGTCCCTCTTGAGGAGTGATTAGGAGGCATATGCCTTGAGGGTCCTATATTTCATAACCTCTCTATATAAAATTGCCCTATTAGGAGGCATGATATCATTCAATTTTTGTTCATGCCTCCATTTGTTAACATCTTCTATAGCTAAATTAAACTTCTTATCATCGATTTGTTGTGTCCTCGTCATGTTTATTTGAGCAATATTATTCTTCATTGGAAGTTCCAATACGTCTTCCGCGAACCGCACCTTCTTCTTTTTTTGATGTTTCTTATAGCCTTGTAAACAAAAACAAACTAATTAACAAAATTTACACGAGTATATGAAGTACTAAAAAAATTGATATATTTTCTTAACAAATATTTTCTCTGTGTGCGCGCGCGTGTAAAGGTAACATGCATCATTATTCAAGATACTCATTAATGATTGGATTATATTTACACAATTTACACGTTACTTATATTTTCTCTCTGTGTGCTTGTGTAAAGGTAACATATGTCATTCAAGATACTCATTGATGATTGGACTATAAGTAACGTGTTACTTCATATCATCAAGTGGATCGATTTATAAGCTATTTTATAAGTAAGATATATCACTTTTCATAAAATAATCTAAATGAAATGAATGAAAATCATCACTACCTAATTGTTTTTGGTCATGGGGATATAAAATGCCTCGAGTTTCAAACTCAAATTTCTTCATGAAGTTATTGAGCAGATGCTTATGGACTTGATGAACCAAAAAGACCATGCTTCCGGATACAGCAAAGACAGTCACCATCCCAAATCTAATTGAATTCTCCATATCTATCCTTCTTTCTAAATGTTAATGGACAATCAAATTAAACTTCGGTTTGGATCATATATATCTTATATTGGGCATTTATGTATCATGGTCCTATAAAAAGAACATGGAATCAAATATTGAGTGGAATGACATAGAGGAAGAATCATTTTCTAGATGTATGATGGTGATGATGATGAAGAATGAGGAAGGGAGGGTAGTGGTGGTGGTGGTGGTTTTGTATGGGAGGTGGAAAGAATAGGGTATAAGGAATGGATGGTTTTCCCAAGGAAAGAGTCGGTTTTGGCTACCCATTATAGTTAGCCATGAAAAGCCAACAAGACATTGACTGCTAGTTCAATTCCAATTTTGTTTATTAATGCACTATGTTTGGAATGAATGATTTTGGGATGATATATAGATTTTGAAAGAAAAAAAAAGAGAATAAAAAGAAAGAAGAGAATCACCCTTCTGGAAGGTAAAAAAATAGAGAGAGGAGAAAAAATGGTAGGACCATTCCAAAAATATCTTCTCCAACTTTGGAAGAAAAAAAAAATTAGATGGATGACTATTTTTATCTATATGCCCAAATTACCCATAAGCAATATAATATGGTTATATTAAGTCCTGCCTTTGTTAATAATGGAAAGATAATAGCAAGACTGTATGCACGTAAACAATGAAAAAAGAGGAGGTTATTTTTTTTAAATAATTTAGGAGACTTTTTGTTGCTTCAACTCATATACATCCTACTCCCTCCGGTCCATATTATAAGCACTCTTTTTATGAGAGAGAAATTATGCTTATAATATAGATCGAAGGGAGTATTATTTTTTTATGTGATCAAGTATATTTTAGAATAAGAAAGGTAAAACCATATTGAAAAAGTAAATACGTATATTTCCTTTTATTGATATAAAGATATATTTGTCTTTTAGTATACTTGTTAATTTCTCGGTTTCTATTTTTTTATTTAACCAAATAAAAAGAGAGAAAACTCAAGACTTCTCTCTTTTTTACTTATCTCATTTTTCTCCGGTACGAATCAATTAAAAAATTTACCTATTTTTTCATCATTTTTTTCTTCAATTTCTTTCTCTCCTATTTCTCTATTTCCATTTTTTCCTGCAACTAACAAAGGTTAAGATTCATGGAATGACAACTAGATTTTTTTTTAAAAGGTTTAATTTTTTTTCTCTTTTGAATCATTGAATCTAACTAGATTTGTAAATTTGTCTTTCATTCAGATCCTTGGATGGTAGTTGGGATAGAATCTAGATCGAATTTATACTAGATGGCCTTCTCTAATTTTATATGGTGCAAATTTTGCACTCATGTGGACGACTTTATTATATGGCATGTAACTATAGAAATCCTAAACAGGAAGGTAAGAAAATCAATTTAAGAAATTTAATTTACATGACCAATTGAAGATTATATTATGTTTAAGAAATTCAATTATATCTATTAATGGCAAATTATATTTATTTTTGTGCTATATGGGGAGAAACCTATAACCTCAAGAGACCTTCCAATTGAAAATTACATTATGTTTAAAAAAAAATCATTTTTTTACTAACTACGAATTGCCTTTAATTACTCTTACATTAGATGGGGATGGAGAAACCTTTAACCTCAAGAGACCATGCAGCATAGCATAACCTATTGTTTTGGGCGCTACTGTTATGATAAGATTAAAATACATCAACCCCTTGGAGATTTATATTATCATTAAACTTATTTTGTGAAGTTGATGATTGAATAACTTTCATAAATAAAAAATGCCTGTTAGGTCAGTGTGATTTCCCCTTGACAATATTGCTTTCCAAAAGAAACGTAAGGACTTCCAATTTCGAATGACGAAATAAGCAAAAAAGTGCTAAATCTTAATTCACAATCTATACGTGTCAAAGGTAGGATATATATATATATATATATATATATATATATATATATATATATATATACAAGGGTCCTTGCAGCCTCTCAGTTCCTTTTAATTTCTGCAAACCTGGGACTTTACCTTTTATTTATTCAGGCATCCTGTTGGAGCTGACCCAAGGAAGTCATCCACATGGGAAGGTGTGGTGGAGACATTTAAAAGACGGCTCTCCAAGTGGAAAAGCAAACTTATTTCCTTTGGTGGGAAATTGGTTCTTCTAAATTCTGTTATGTCCAGTATTCCTGTTTACCTGCTCTCTCTTTACAAAGCTCTGATCTTCGTCTTAAACACTTTTATGAAAATTTAAAGAAGGTTCTTACGGGGTACTGTGGATCAACGTAGAGGGGTGGTTTGGGTTAGGTGGAGTGAGGTGTGCAAATCGAAGAGTGAAGGGGGGTTGGGGGTTAGAGATCTTAGGATGTTCAATTTGGCTCTGTTAGGAAAATGGAGATGGAGGTTAGTCCGGGAAAGGGAGGCTTGGTGGGTCAAGATCTTAGAGGCTAAATACGGAGAATATGATCCCTTCAACCCTGCTCTAGGTTCACATGTGATTAGAGGATCGAGATGGTGGGTAGACTTAGCCAAGTCAGGACTTGTGGATAACCCAAGAGGGGACTGGTTTGTCAATGGGCTGGCGAAGCGGGTGGGGGATGGGTCTAAATCTAGGTTTTGGTTAGACAAGTGGGTGAGTGATAAGCCCCTGAAGGAATATTCCCTAGATTATTTTCGGTATCTACCTTGAAATCTGGTTGCATTTCTCAATTCGGCTATTGGAATGACAGAGTTTGGATATAGAATTTTCCTTGGCGCAGGAACTTATTTCAGTGGGAAGAAAACCTTGTGGCTGATCTCAACGGTACAGTGGGCAGTGTTCAAATTATTCGTGAACGTGAAGACCGGTGGATCTGGAACCCTGCTGCAAATGGTGACTTCTCAGTTAAATCGGCATACCTCTTCCTGCTTGGTATTGGAGCACGCAACACAGGAGCTTGGTTCAACAAAATATGGTGTAAATGTGTCCCCAGCAAGGTCACAGCTTTTGGGTGGAAGGTGCTTAAAGATAGAATTCCCACCAAGGATGCTCTCAATAGGAGGACAATTCTCCCAAATGGTTCTAACACCTCTTGTCCTTTATGTATGCTTGAGGTTGAATCTACTAATCACTTATTTTTTAACTGTAATTTCTCTTACTCTATCTGGCTAGGTTGTTATAACTGGTTGGGTGTTAGTGTCGTCCTCCCTAATAATGGTATTGATCATTTTTTGAATCATACCTCCATTTTTAAACATAAAAAAAAGTGGTAAAATTTGGAGGATGATTTGGTTCGCGACAATATGGTCAATATGGTTATTAAGGAATGATGTCACATTCTCCGCATCACCTATTGATTTTGCCAACACATTATATTTGATTCAGATTAGATCTTGGCGGTGATTTTCGGCACATTTTAGCATGCCCAATGTTGGGTTTGCCCAATGGTGCTGTAATCCTATAGCTTGTATCATGGATGTTCATTAGGCTTTTTGTTCCCTGCAGTGATCCTACGCTGCTTCTTTTGTTGTAATTGGGTTGTGCACCCCTTGTGCCGTCTTTAATTTAATGTTTGCTTATAAAAAATATATATACATATATACACAAGGAAGATTTAAACCAAATTGGATTGTCTGCTGTACAAATGGTAAACTAGTTTTAACACCCATAAAAAAATAAAATAAAAAAATTCATACCGAGTGTTGAGTTTATGCACAATTAAATTCTTCCAACACATCTTCTCTGCCCGGATGAAACATGATCACGAAAGAGAAGGTGAACAAATGATGGTATCGAGTAACATTACTATTATCACTATGAAACATTCATCACCAACAAGGAGACCGTATGCCGTATGGTGGCCATTATAGTTTTTCTTTTCTTTAAGTAAAAATGTATAATAATCTAAAAAATTATAATTTTGAGTAGCTATCACTACTGGAAAAAAGGGGTTTTAGATGTACTATTCAGCTAGGCTTTGCAACTTTGGGCTTTGGAAATTAGAAATTACAGAACAAAAAAGGCTTTGTTGCCCAAAATGATATAGTATTTGCTTTTGCTGCTCAAAATGATATATATATTCTTTTACTTTTTATTTTTTTTTATATAAAGGCAATAGTGTGACATTTATAAATTCTGGAAATTCTATCCCTGCTTACAAATAATTCAATTGGTTAAGTTGTGAGAATCACTTAAATATTTGAATTCAAGCCCTCACAATTTATTTTGCTGAATTTCCTTTTTTTTTTCTTTCCTCACCCTTTCTCTACCTTTGCAAAGGCTTCTCATAAACCTCTTATTAAAAAATATAAATTATTATTTAATTTCAGATTAAAAATTTAAACAAAGATTAACCATAAACTTCAACAAGGGTTAAATGTTGTCACCGTTTCACAAATTGAATAAATTAAATTTCTGAAATGTAATTTTCAGATTGAGTTTGAATAAATTAATTTCTGAAAGTATTTTTTGGATAATTGATTGGGGCAAGAGGTGGAATGTCAATTTTTTTTTCCGTCTAGGTGCAATCAACATATGCAATAAGAGATTAATCATTTTCAAGGCACAATGATCATATAAACGTGATTTTTTTCTTTTTTGTGGTTTATGATCATTAAACTATGTTTTATATGTATCAACAAAACATTTTTTATTATAAAAAATTGATGAGATTATTAATCCCTTGAGATTTTACTTAAGAAAATATGCATAATCTATCAACCTTTTTCTTATGTAATTCTATATGTGTGTGCAACTTCATTGCTCTCTACTTGTATTTGGAGTATGATTTTTTTTTTAAATAATTGTTGGTAGTTGGTAAAAACAATATCACTCATTGTTACACTAAATATGAATAATGTGTTAATTGATTAAAAAAATCATAAAGGATGAATTGTGCACTAACCGAGTAAACAAATTTGTAAAATGGTTGATGCAACCCAGTTCCTCATAAGTCATAATAGAACCTGTTTACTTGGGTATGTTCAAATTCGTCTTTGTGTTTGGCAAATATAAACTTTCTACATTTACAAGATACTATTGAATTTGAGACTTTGCTTATTTATTCAAATGAGATCGAGTCGCTTACTATTCGTCTTAACTCATTTCAATGGCTTAGACTTTTTTAAAAGCTTATATAACCTAGTTAGGCCGACCTATATATTTTTATTTACATATTTATATATATATATATATATATATATGTATATATTAAAATTTGTTGATCAATTTAAATGTAAGTTTGTTGGCCTATTAGCCTATTTAAGAGCATAATAGGATGACAAACTTTAACATATGCTTATATCATGAAGTTTATAATTTTTGTTACCTATTAGATGTACTCTATCATATTTTTTAAAAATTAATTCGAAGTAAACTTGTTAGGCTGTTAACCTATTTAAAAGATTCATTGTATAGTATCCATTTAATAAACTAATAGGCCTTAAAATGGCCAGGCTTAAGGAGAAAAAATCTATAATAAATAAATAGACAAAATTTAAACTTAAAAAATAAACTCGTGAATAAAATAATATGTCAGATTTATTTATCGACAAGCCTACTTCGCCCTAAACAATTTTCACCAATACTTACGAAATGAAGAGTGAACCTCTAAGGCCTCTGCAATAATCTTTGATCGAAAAACTAATGTCCCCTCAATATATGAAGAATACCCATCTCTAGCTCATTTAATCAAAGAAAAAAAAAACAGCAATGTTAATCTCTACCTCATCAATCTCTGTGGGAGCATAGCAGATCAACAAAAGGAAAAGACCACACAACATGCATTTGATTGCATGAGTGAGT
This sequence comes from Crotalaria pallida, assembly GCA_037953625.1. Taxonomy (NCBI): domain Eukaryota; kingdom Viridiplantae; phylum Streptophyta; class Magnoliopsida; order Fabales; family Fabaceae; genus Crotalaria; species Crotalaria pallida. The sequence goes on along the minus strand of CM075651.1, from coordinate 148,838,545 downwards.
GAGTGGGGTCCATAAAAGGATCAGAGATAGAGAGATACTAGCTAGTACTGCTTAAAGATTCGGAAGGAGGAGTGTGGATAAAACGAGTTCTCCATCAACCAATCAAATCTCAAAGAAATCACACCCTTCTTTCAAAAATCCATCCAAAGTCCAAACCCTTCCTTTCTTTCCCTTCCGCCACATCTCTTCCATCGTTTCCACATAATTAAAAAAGTTGTGAAACCAAATTTTAGATGGTTACAAAACCATCTCTTAGTGGATCAATGTTTGTTTGATAAATCAGTTAATCTGAGTTGACAAAGCAGTAACTTAGAACTTCATTAGCTGACATGTCGAACAATCATTGATTCATTTAAAGGATTGTTATCCAAAATTTAATTGCATCGTAGAAATATTCATTAAAAAAATCAAACTCTCCCTCGCACAAAAAAAAAATAATAAATAAAAAAAAAGCCAGAGAGTGTGTCCACTTTTCCTTTCATTTTTTTCCCACCAACTAAACTACCGACCCTCCTCCCTCTGCAATCCCACTTAGTCATTGACCCAAATCTAGGATTGCGACCATGGCCGTGTCAACAAGTTTCTCGGGTGCAAAGTTGGAAGCTCTGTTGCTCAAGAAATGTGGGTCCTCTTCTTCATCGCGTTCCAATGCTACCCATTTATCTGTTTTTGGAAAAAACAGAAGGACTCTGTCTCTGGTTCAGAGAGGGGGAATCAGGTGTGACGCTTCTGGTTCTGCTTCTGATGTGTTGGTTGATCAGATTAATACTAATAATAATGGCACCACTCTATCTGCTCTTGAGCAACTTAAGACTTCTGCAGCTGAGAGTAACTCCTTTTTCTTATCTCATTTTTCAATCATATGTAGTTCTTACCATGATTGCATTGAATTTTGTTCTTTTTGCTCTTTTTCTTAATATTATTATACTTTGATTCATTATGAGGAGTTAAATAGGATGATAATTCACATTCAAGTGGTTGGATTTTTAAGGACTTGTAGTTAACTATTACAATACATCTTAATGATTGTTATTTTGAACCTTAAATTTTTAGTTTTTGGTTTATTTTATAGATGTAGTCATGTAGATGGAGGATATTGTGATTGAAAAATGGAACATTTTGGTAGTGAAATCTAAGAGAATTGAAATCATGTTCCGTCCACGTGCCAAATGCTACCTTCGAATGAAATCAATATATCTTTGATTTGAGATGTAAGAGGTGTTGAGTTAGTACTCTTAATTGTTGATTCACACTCCTCGTTAGCCACCACTCGTAATTTATAAAAATAAAAGAAAATTAAAAAAGCAAAAATTTTTATATGTGGATGGAGAGTGTGAATAAGCGTTTGGAGGGTTAATAAATAGCCTCAGTCCAGAAGTAATAATAGTTAAGAATGACAAGGGTTATGATCCATATGCCTTTCATTGTCTAACGTGTACTGATTTTTTATCTAAAACTTGCAAGCTTTAAATGATTTATGCAATTAACTTACCTTTAAATGATTTATACAATTAACTTTAACAGGGTATACAAAGGAAAGGAGCAGCATTGTGGTTATTGGGCTCAGTATACATACTACACCCGTGGAAATGCGTGAAAAACTTGCCATTCCAGAAGCAGAATGGCCTAGAGCCATTGGAGAGCTTTGTGGTCTGAATCATATTGAAGAAGCAGCTGTTTTGAGCACCTGCAACCGAATGGAGATATATGTTGTTGCTCTGTCGCAGCACCGTGGTGTTAAAGAAGTCACGGAATGGATGTCGAAAGTAAGTCCAGACTCAAGTTTAGTGCGCGTTTGGATTTGTTTAATTTATAACCAAAAATCAATTTTTTTTTTCAAAAACTCCGTAAAATTTTGGTAAGCTATCTCAAACACACACTTCTCATATGTTTTTTTTAAGTGCATTAAAAGATATTGGAAATTCCTGTTCTTGTTTGCAGACAAGTGGAATTCCTGTTTCAGAGCTATGTGAGCATCGGTTTTTGCTTTACAACAATGATGCCACACAGCATCTTTTTGAAGTATCAGCAGGTCTTGACTCTCTTGTATTGGGAGAAGGACAAATCCTTGCCCAGGTTAAGCAAGTTGTGAAAGTTGGACAAGGAGTTAATGGCTTCGGGAGGAACATTAGTGGGCTATTCAAGCATGCGATTACTGTCGGGAAGAGGGTTAGAACTGAGACTAACATTGCTGCCGGGGCAGTTTCTGTCAGTTCAGCTGCTGTTGAATTGGCCTTGATGAAGCTACCTGAAACCTCACATGGTAATGCCAGGATGTTAGTTATTGGAGCTGGCAAGATGGGAAAACTTGTGATCAAACATTTGGTTGCAAAAGGCTGTACAAAGATGGTGGTTGTCAATAGAACTGAGGAGAGAGTTGCTGCAATCCGTGAAGAACTAAAGGATATTGAAATAATCTACAAACCCCTTTCTGAAATGCTCAACTGTGTTGGTGAAGCCGATGTAGTTTTCACTAGTACAGCGTCGGAGAACCCATTATTCTTGAAAGATCATGTTAAGAACCTTCCTCCTGCGAGTCAAGGTGCTGGTGGCCATCGCCTTTTCATTGATATCTCAGTTCCGCGGAATGTAGGTTCGTGTGTCTCGGACCTCGAGTCCGTGCGAGTTTACAATGTCGATGACCTTAAAGAGGTTGTAGCTGCTAATAAAGAGGATAGGCTAAGGAAAGCAATGGAAGCACAGGCAATCATCAGCGAAGAATCAAAACAATTCGAAGCTTGGAGGGACTCGTTGGAAACTGTTCCTACCATTAAGAAACTGAGAGCTTATGCTGAAAGAGTCAGGGTTGCTGAACTTGAGAAATGCTTAGGTAAGATGGGCGACGATATCCCAAAGAAGACACGCAGAGCTGTTGATGATCTTAGCCGCGGTATTGTGAACAAGATGCTTCATGGTCCAATGCAGCACTTGAGGTGTGATGGGAGTGACAGCAGGACTCTGAGTGAGACCCTCGAAAACATGCATGCTTTGAATAGAATGTTCAGCCTCGAGACTGAAATATCTGTTTTGGAGCAGAAGATTCGAGCCAAGGTGGAACAAAACCACAGTGAGACTTGATACAAACTTCATTGATATTACACTCATTCATTTCCTCACCCTATTAAGATCAAGAATCATGTAATCTTTTGTTGCATGGTTGAAACATTGGAAGTCTCCCAAGGGAGCTTCATTTGATTGTTATGTTTTATTGTCTTTACCCAACTCTCATTTGGGTTTGTATAATACAAAATAGAGCAGTTATTGCAAACTTCGTATTTATCAAATATCCTGTGCCTAACTTGTGAACCTTGTATGGCGAGCGTGAATTGTATATTTTATTGAGTTTTTATACTAAGGCATGATTGCTCTTGGATATCTTTCTTTATGCTAGTTCATTCACAATTCTGGTTTGTCAAATTTTAAAAGAATGGAGATTAACGATTCCAAACATTATTATTGCTGTGCTCTGAGTATAGTACAAGGAAAACATTGGTCCTGTGCTTTGAACCTGCTGTTATTGGATGAACTAGCAATACAGTAAGAAATCGTAGCAGCTATAGAAAAAGATGCACGTGCACATGCACAAACAGAAAATTAAGTCTCAAACTCTCGAGCACCAAGCTATCAGGATTACTTGCTGAACAAATAACCCGATTTGCACCTAGTCAAGGAGGAGTTTGTTAGATGAATGTTTATCAAAATATTTAAGATTTGTTATTATATTTATAAGAGAAAATAAATAATGTACCGACAGTGTAAAGTTTTTTATACAATCAGTGCATCATCCACCATTCATCATTTTATGGTCGTTGACTTTTAGATTAAAGTAATACAAATGAACGGTGGATGATGGACCGATGGTGTAAAAAACCATCAGTGTATACCCATTCATCTCTATTTATAATAGATTTCAAGAATTCACGAATTCAAGAATTCAAGAATTTGATTGAGATTCTTAGACATGTCTTATGTATGTGATGATAAATTTGAAATTTTTTGCTTTTATTTTTTTTCCCCCACTTGTTTTAGTTTTTGTTTGTGTGGTTTACCGTAGTGCCACGTGGCATCCATGAGTGATGCTAACTAGGACTGAAAAATAATTAAATAAAAACATTATTAAAAATGTTTGTCCCTATGTCCCATTGAGTTGGTATAGTACTTTTTTATTTTTCCAATTCGAAATTAAAAGTTTAATTCAACTTCTTGAAATCGAATAAATATCTATCCACCAGATGAAATGCCTGACCATGTGATTGCAACTGCAGCAAGATCAAAATTTTCAACAAGAGAAATAGGTGTAAGAGAAGAAGAAAAAACTATACATGCATTTAAGAAAGGTTTAAGTCTTGGATTACGAATTAGTGATGTTGGAAATATTTGGATTCCTATGCATCCACTCATCCAAGAAATTCAACCAAATTACATTAAAAGGTCTTATCTCATACCTCTAAGTTCTAACCGTTTATATTTGTGTCATGCATTCCATTAAAAAGATTTTTAACTCTGACACACCTATCTATCTTTAAATATTTGACTTGATTTATTTAATGATCAAACATACATACAGTATCATTCAGTAAATTAATGTCATTCCATTTCAAGAAGGTCATGGTTGAATTGAACCTGTCAATTTCAAATTGGAGAAATGAAAAAGACTTATACCAGCTCGATTGGACGAAGGGCTAACATTGCAACAAAGAAAATACAGAAAAATTAAGGGATGGAAAATGCATTTTAATATTTTTAATTTTTTTTATTGGGTTCTTCTCATGTATGATTTTAAGTACATGCTAAAAAACCTATATTTGATAGGTCTGTATTGAAAATGGAAATATTTACAAAATTCATATATAAGCATTAATTACATTAATTTTTTATTTTCGAGATAGACTTAATCAATATAAGTTTCTTAACATGTATCTATTGTGTAACACAAATTAAAAAACCTTTTATTATTTTTCTACCATATCAACATCATACAAATCACATGATGCTTAGCTAAGCAGTATCAATAAATTCTGTTAGTTAACTTACCATAGATAAAATGTTGGCGTAATCTAAATCACTTAAAAAAGGCAATTGACAAATTTAAGACAATTTGAAAATGTTAAGCGTGATGTTAGAGGTTTATTTCATGCCGTGTGTATGAAAAATATTTTAGAAGCAAAACCCATAATACATTTTGAAGGGAATTACCATTTAGTAATCAACTAAAGGATACTTTTGGTCTAAAAAACAAAAAATACTTTTGGTGTAAAAAAAAGCTTAATTATGTCTCAGGTCCCTGAAGTTTGGGGTACTTTTGTCAGATACCCTTATTCTTTTTTTTTTCAATGTCCGACTTCCCGAAGTTACTTCTGGGTTTGTTATATGTCTCTACTACCAATTCTGATCAACTTTGCTGATATGTAACATCGGAATCCTGATTAGACGCAGGAGGTTAAGCACCTGGTGCCCCATGGGCGAAGATACTTTTTTAAAAAAATTTAAAAAACTAAAAAAACTTAATGTTTTTATATTTTTAGTTAAATAAAAATAGAAAAAAAAAGAATTGAATAGAGAGGTCGTCTTCGCCCCCGTGACATCACGCGACACTAGATTATCAACTTCCTGCGTCGGACTAGGATTCTGATGTTACATGTCATCGAAATTGACCAGAATTGGTAGTAGAGGTATATGACAAATCCAGAAGTAACTTCGGGGACTCAGACATTGAAAAAAAGTATAAAGGTATCTGGCAAAAGTACCATAAACTTCAAGGACATGTGACATAATTAAGCCTAAAAAAAATTATGAACACATTCGATTCATTATTAATCTCTAAACTTGACCCTATTTTTAACGTTGTTACGTTAAAACTTGGTAGGAAAATATCATGCCAGGGTTGAACAAGATAGTCTCCGATAAATGAAGGATATACCAATTGTCTCCGATGGATAAAGAATACAAATGATTTAGACCCCCTCCCCCCCCCCCCCCCCCCCCCCCCAAAAAAAAAAAAAAACAAAAAACAAACCTCAAGCTTATATTTTTTGAACAATACTCCCCCACTCGTCCCTTAATATAGGCATTTGAAGTGAATCTTCGCGTGGATTAAAAAAGTTAGTTAATATTGTTAGTAATATTATAAATGATAATATTTGATATACTTTTTCAAAATTAACTGTATAATTATCATTGAGATTCTAAAAATTGTGGAGTAAATAGGGATGTTTGTGAAAAATAAATAATTAATGTCCTTGGAAATTAAAGCAATTCCTTATAAAAAGGACCAAAGCATTCACATAATCTAATACTTATATTTAAGGACAAAGAGAGTGTTGAAGTAAGTCCCACATCGGATGGGAATACAGTCCGACCAATGCTTATAAAGACTAAGACATCTCTCACCCTATATATATGAGCTAGCTTTCGGAATTGAGTTATGCCTAACATAAACAATTCTAATCTAGTATCAAAACATGACTCTTCCCATAAGGTCATCCACAGCTGATCAAGTCTTATAAACACTAAGACATCTTTCATCCTATGAATTTTTGGGGTTGAATTTGACCTAACCTACACAATTCTATTAGAGAGTACTCCCTCCGGCCTCCGGTTTATATTATAAGAAAAAAACTAAAATCACATTTATTAAGGAAATTAGTTGATTGTATTTAATTTTCTCAAAAATAAAGATATTTTAGGAAAGTAGTATTGGGAAATGAAACAAAAATTGAATGAGATAACAATTTTATAGGTATGTTTAAGAAAATAGTACTATTGGAAATGAAATAAGATTTAAGAAAGTTAGTTATTTCTGCTTATATTTTAAATCAAATGAAGTACTTTTTTTCTTATATTACAAGCCCGAAGTGTATTATCTAGTCACATTTTTTTATGAAGAACCCATTTAGGGAATTAGTTTTTTGACCACCCCGTTAATTAGTTAACCACTTTTTTTTTTAAAAGATACTACTAACCTTACTAAAAAACAAACTACCCAAAATGCCCCTCCTTCCCCATGCATGCAACATTTTCTTTTCTTCCTCATGTTCCAGCAGCCGCACCTTCCTCCTCCACTCTTCATCAACACAAACCCACATTTCTTATACAACTAGTTTCTCTTATATACAACTGGTTTCCCTGCAACCAGTTCATATTCTTCTACAAGAATAGGTTTAGTGTGGTAAGTGTTAAGTTAGAACATGTTGTTATCGTTTTTTTTTCACGGTTGCAGGGTGGCTCGCTTGAGGGTAAGCGTGCCATACAAAATGACCAGCACGCTTACCCATCAGCGAATGTTATAAAAATTTGATTTTATAACGCTCGCTGGACCATCAGCTAAATTTTATAACACTCGCTAAGGGTCCAGCTAACCCTGATTTTATAACCCTCGCTGACCCCGCACCGAGTGTTGTAAAAATTTGATTTTATAACCCTCGTTAGGGGTCAGCGAGTGTTATAAAAATTTAATTTTTATAACAAGGGTCCAGCGAGGGGTTATAAAATTAAGGGAGGGTTACAAAATTTATAAAATTTTAATTTTATGACCCTCGCTGAAGGCTCAGCGAGTTTTATAAAAATTAAAGGCTTAATTGCATATTTGGTCCTTTATCTTATTTTTTAGATTCAGTTTGGTCATTTATCTTTTTTTTGGAATTATTTGGTCCTTTATCTTTTCCCACATTTACACTTATATCCTTCCGTTACCAATCGTTATTAAATTAACGGAGGAGTAAAACGACGTCGTTTAGGGCATAAGTAAAACGACGCCGTTTCATAGCTAACCCTAAAACAGCATCGTTTTCGGAGAAGAAAGCTTATTAGGAGGAAATTGAATCTCGGGTTCAAGTTACCCCTCTTCCCCCAATTCTTCTCTCAAACTGAAGAATGTCTTCTAGTTCATGATCCTTTAGAAATCGCGAATCTCACATGGAGTCTTCGTCTTCGTTTGGGACTGCTAGTGGAGTTGGAGCTCCGATTTGTGGTTGTATGGACTATGTTGTTCTTCGCACAGTGAAGAAGAAGACTGCAAACAAGGGTTTGAAGTTTTGGGGATGCAGGTTCTACAAGGTTCATTTTGCTTTCCATTACCTGATTTCCTTTTAATTTTGGGATGTTTCGCTCTTTTGAGATATTTTTTTCTTTTTCTTTGAAGGAAGGTGAGAATGCTGGATGTGGGTTTTTTCGGTGGCACAAAGAAGATGAAGTGTTTGCCTATGATGAAAGAGATGTTGTCATCACGAGACAAAGAAGAAACATTGCGAAGCTGCAAACATCGTTGATGGAGAGCAGAAAAAATTTGAAGTTTTTTAAGTTAACCACATTTGTTAGTTTTGGAGTGAATGTAATTTTTCTGTTTTTTTTTTATTTTTTTGGGCAATAGGAACAGAGAAAGGACATAGCAACAAGATGTACTTGAAGTAAGGATGAGAAATGTGTTGTTGTTTATGTAATGAAGTTTCACTTTGATTAATGAAATTACTTAACTTTGTAGCTTCACTTTCATGTTTTCTTTGTTCCTTCAGCATTTCAAAACAAATTGAATATAAATCCTTGATAACATACTGATAACAGAGTGAACATAAAACCTTGATAAAAAAACCTTGATAACATACTGTCATTAGCTCATTACATACCAAAATAGAGTCATTAGCTCATTACATACCAAAATAGAGTCATTAGCTCATTACAAACCAAAACAAAGTCATTACATATCAAAACAGAGTCATTAGCAAAATAGAGTCATAAGCTCATTAAAGTAGAACAACCAAGTGCAACACATAAGAACAAAAGCCTTCAAATCCTCCATATGTTGCTCCTGCCCCTGCCTCTCACTGTTGGCAGTTTTTGTCTCTTGTTTGCATCAACCAGAGCATGTGAACGAGTAGCACTAGATACTGGTGCTGTAGTTGTTGGTGTTGGTGCTACTCTTGGTGCACCAGAGGATGAAGCAAGTGCTGGTCTTGGTGCATGAAAGGTTGGTGCTAGTTTTGGTGCACCAGATGCTGAAACTTGTCCTGGTTTTGGTGCACCAGATGCTGAAGCTGGTGCTGAAGCAGATGCTGAAACTGGTGCTGGTTTTGGTGCACCAGATGCTGAAACTGGTCTTCCTCTTTTTTTCCCACTTGGTGCTTGAGAAGATGGTTGATTTGGTAGTGGTTGGCTGTGAGAAATAGGTTGATTTGGTGGGGGTTGGCTCTGAACTTCTGCACCAACACCAACAGGTTGACTTGCACATTCAGTAACAACTTTCTTTGCTCTTCCCCTTTTCTTAGGTTGGGTTTCAGTTGTAGGTTGGGTTTGACCTGTAGGTTGGGTTTGACTTGTAGGTTGGGTACGAGTGGCAGATTCATCTTGTTGGCTTGGTGGTGGTGGTGGTGGTGGTGGAAGTGGACAAGTGCTCCTGTTATGCCCCTGAGATCTACACCTACTACACCTTCCAATCAATCTTTTTCTTGTCATCTCAGAATCATTCCTCTTGACCTCACCAGCTTCCTTGGTCCTTTTCTTCTTTGGCCTTCCAGGTTGCTTTTTGTAAGGTGGTGGCTGCACATCTGGGTAACTTGTTCTTGCCCATGTAAGAACTACAATCGGTGGGTGAAAAAACTAGGAAACACTAGGAGAACACCTAGAAGGGGGGGTTGAATAGGTGTTAGGTAAACCTTGAAAGATTTTCGCAAGAAACAAATCAAAACGATTAAAACAAATGATTTTCACAAAATTCTTTAGCCTTAATCGATTAATAACATAAACTAATCGATTAATGCCTCTATTAATGGATTAATCACTTTTCAATCAAACACGAAAATCAATCAATTAACATGTATAATCAAAGATTCAGTGGAAATGATTAACACCAATATTCTTATTGATTAACCTAGTTATGAAAATGATTTTCCCTTTATCAATTTGAACAATAAAGATTCAATTCAATCAATTATGAAAATCAATCTTTTCTAGGTTTTCAACCAAGAACAATATGAATAACAAGAATGTAAAGAGTAGAGAGTTTAGAGATACGACACAGTGATTTATCCTGGTTCACTTTCATCCACTTGAAAGCTACTCCAGTCCCCTCTTCAACCAAGAGAGATTCTTCACTATAAGGAATTAGAGTTTCTCAAATTACAAGTAAATGCCTCACAAGACTCCCTTCTTGCTAGCCTACAAGAGATACCACACCCTTGCCTTGTAACCCTATTGATATCTAATCTAACCTCTTCTCTTGCTTGCCGATACCCCACAACAAGACTTCCAATGCTTGCTTTACTACAAGACTTCCAATTGCTTGTTAACACAACAAGGCTTCCAAGTGCTTGATGATATGCCACACCAAGGCTTCCAATATAACTTTGCTTGACTCACAACCAAGACTTCCAATTGTTGTAGATAGCTTGGCTCTTGCAAAGATTACAACTCAAATGAAAACAAAATAACAATCCTATGAATCTCTTTCAAAAGCTATGAAAAGATCAACATGAGAGATTCAAGATTCTTGATCAAAGAATGTAAAAGTTAAAGCTTTGATCTTGAGAAAGTGAGAGAGAATAGAGTGGCTTTGATTCTTTGTAAAAATGAATATCAAAATGATGGAATATGTTCACAAAGGTTAGAAATAGATTTATATAGAATACCCAAAAGTTAGGAATGGTTAAAAGTGCTTTTGAGAAGTGAAAAACGCATTTAAAAACAGTTACAGCTCGTGTTACTCGAGTAACAAAGTTACTACTCGAGTAATCAGTGTAAAACTTGTTCACTACTCGAGTATTTAAGTTACTACTCGAGTATTTACGCAAGGCTTCAAAATTCTACTCGAGTAATCAGCCCCTTAATCGAGTATTTGCGCAAGACATGAAAATTCTACTCGAGTAAACAAGTGGATAATCGAGTAGTCAGTTCAAAAAACACTTAAAAACTTGTTTTCTCACAAACTAAACCTTTTCTTTCAAACCTTTAATCCACCTATCGATTTTAGGCAAAGTGAATACTCAAAATATGATAAAATCATGCAATCAAAAGAGATTCACTACCCTCTAAGAACTCTACCCAAACTCATAAACTAAAAGACTTGTGAGGCAAAAGATAAAACATTAAAACAAAAACTACCAACTAAGTCTTCATGAGTTGGCTCTCTCTTCATAACTTGATGTTTGTTGTTGCTTGTTGAGCTTGATCTTGATCAACACATTTGAAGCTTGTTCAAAACCTTTTGTAGCTTGTTCAAAACCTTTTGGCATTTATCAAAACATTCTTCATGGATCTTACAGCCCATTGTTTTGCACCAACTGTTGGATGAATTATTGGCTCATAACATGCTGCATATGCCTCCTTCCTGCAGTAAACAGGAATATAGTCTTCTGGATTCTTGCTCCTAGAATTCATGCATGCAATGACATGACAACATGGTATGCCTGTCAAATTCCACTTCCTACATGTGCAGTTCCTGTCATCCAGATTAACAGTATAGGATGTGGTGGGATCACCAACACAGCTCACCTGATAGAGCTCATTTCCAGCCCATCTACATAAAACAAAACACACATACAATGCAACATCAATATTCACAACACCACATAACAGATCAAACAGTGAACGAATAAAGTGCAACATCAATATTTACCTTGTGATCCAATTGTTAGTATATTCAGCCTCCTTTTGTAGCCTTTTTCTAATCTTTAGTAAAATGCTACCTTCATATGCAGCAATCTTCAACCTATTTTTGGCCCACCTATCCATCAAGTACATCCTTATCTCTTCCAAACATGTAATTATTGGCTTGTGTCTAGCTCCAACTATCACACTGTTGAAAGCTTCAGCCATGTTATTTAGTAACATGTCACACTTGGGATTGAATGTGAAATATGACTTGCTCTAGAATCTTGGTGACTCTTTGATAAGCCACCTGAAAGCTCCCTCATTCTCATTTTTTATTTCTTTCATCTCTCTCTCCCAAGCTCTGGCATATGTAGCCTTTGCAGCTCTCCACATCATGTGCTTCAGCTTTTTACCTGGATATTCCTTTCTGAAGTTGTTGTACATGTGCCTTACACAAAACCTCTGGTCCACACGTGGCAGCAAATTATCAATTGCATTCATCAATCCCTGCACAAAAGGTTGTGAAATTGTAACAGATCAAACAGATTCCAAAGGTATTAAATGCAGGACCACACTGAAACTATCAAGATTAAATGCAGGACCACACTGAAACTATCAAGATTAAATAAAAGACCAAACTGAAACTATCAATATTAAATAAAGGACCACACTGAAACTATCAATATTAAATAAAGGACCACACTGAAACTATCAATATTAAATAAAGGATCAAAATGAATGTGAAAAATTAGATAAAAGACCAAATTAAAGAGTACCTTTTGCCTATCTGAGATAAATGTGTAAGTCATGCATTCTAGTTGTCCCCCAAGGTCATTGATCAAGAGATCAATGAACCATGTCCATGTGTCAATGTTCTCCACCTCAACCACAGCATAAGCAATAGGCAGCATTTGGTCATTTGGATCCACCCCAATTGCACATAGGAGCTGCCCACCGTATATACCCTTTAAAAAGCCCCCATCTAACCCAATTACAGGTCTGCATCTGAAAAAACTATCCTTGCATGCTTTCAAGCATATGTAGAGTCTTTGGAACATAGGCATCATTGGTCCAGGACTAGGCTGCTCCAAGTCAGGTTCATCACCCCTATAAGCCTCAACTTTAAGCTTCACAGTTGAACCAGGATTAGATCTCAATAATTCATGGCAGTAATCATAGATCCTAGTATATTGTTCTCTGAATGAGCCTTCAACTAGCTCATTTGCTTCATTCCTAGCCCTTAATGCTTGTGACTTTCTTATTCCAATATTCCACTTCTTTTTAGCCCTCTCTCTAATTGTTTCAACCTTAACCTTTGGGTTTTCTCTAAGGGAGTTTTGAATCCTTGAGCTAAGCCATTTGGCTCTCAGCAAATTCACCTTGTGTCCCCTGCTGCATGTATGTTCATCAACTAATTTCCTTAGCTGCCATGTCTCTTCCTTTGGTAGCTTAAAACAATATGCTAACCAAGGACACCCATCTTTGCATCTAACTCTCAATCTAATCTTGTCATTCTTCAGAATCTTCAAATCTCTCCCAGAGTGAATAGCATAGGTAGTGATGGCATCCTTGAATGACTGCTTGGACTCAAAATATGTCCCCACATCCCATTTATAGTCTGTCATTTTCTTAGGCATCTGGAATGTTGGGAGCTTCCTACGCTTGACCACATTGTCCTCATATGAGTCTCCTCCACTGTGTAGCTCTTCACTGCCATATTCACTATATGATAAACCATGTGGATCATCAAGGTTTGCAGCAGCAGCACCATGAGACTCAGTTAGAGAGTCATTTCCAGAGTGTTGACTCTCATCAAAGTTCACCAAACTTGTATTAGAAGCTGGCTGTGATGATTTTTTTGGTCTGCCTCTCTTCTTTGGTGCTCTTACTTTACTGTTTTTGTCCTTCACTGATGCTGTTGGATTCCTTTTTGGTCTTCCTCTCTTCTTTGCTTGGATTTCAGGTTCACCAGCAACTTCAGTAGAAGTTGATCTTGGTGCTTCAGTTCCAGCTTCAGTTTGAACAGGCTCGGTTGCATTAGGAAAATTCACCTCTGCATAGTCATCACCATTTACTGGCTCAAATCCATGGCCAAAACACTCCACATTTACTGCATCAAACCCATATTTTAAATATTGTTCCTCTTCAGAATCATGGAACCTGATGTTCAAAGCACTATCATCACTGTTACCTCCATTCTCTTCATCAGTTAAATCATCATCATCAGTCTCGATTGTCTCACTCTCATCAGTAATGACTACATCTTCATCTTGGCTGTCATCATCTTTACTACTCTCACTTTCTTCATCAGACCTATTCCCAGCCACAACATCCTTACCCAGCCCAGGCCCAACACCCTTACACAAACCAAGCCCAACACCCTCACTCATTCCCTGATCCAACCCAACACCCTCTGCACTAACAGTTTGACCCACCCCAACACCCCCTGCATCAACATATTGACCCACACCAACACCCCCTGCATCAACACTTTTACCAACACCAACACCTTCTGCAGGCCCACCCTCATCATCATTGTCCAAGTCTATAAAAGGCTGTGACACTTTATGAATGACAAACAACTCTGCATATCCATCCACACGTGCTATATTAATCATTTCTGTTGCTCCCTGATCATCCTTTATCTCAGTCATACCACTAGGATGATCTTCATTACCATTATAAAACCACAAGCTCTCAATATCAATATATCTCAGTTCCTCCTTCAGAATGTCCAAAATCTCCCAGTAAGACCACTTGTCTGGGTCACATTGCAATGTACACACCTTTCCAACATAATCACCTCTACCACTTCTAAAACGCCCTCCATGATGCACATGCACATGAAAATAACCAGCCATTGTGGTCCAAGATCACTGTTCAAACATATAATAAAACATGTATTCAATCAAACCCTAAACCATTTCCAAAATACATCTCAAAGATAATGAGCTAACCTAAACCATTTATAAACAGAACATCAATCGCACATTTTAATCACATTAAAAAAACAAACCCCAAAGCAACACATTCATAAACAAGCTACACAAGAATACATACCTGTTAGTAAGTGTCTTGACCTTCAACACGAAGAACTTCCTTTAGAGAAGTGCCTTCAACCTTCAGAGAAGAACTCACACCCACGAACACGAAAACGAAGATCGTTCTAAAATTCCTTCACCTTCAGCTCGAAGAAAAGACTCTCAGCTTGGACTCTCAGCTTGTCTCTCAGCTTCGACTTAATCCCTTCAGCTTCTTCACTATTCAGTGTTTCCCTCCAAATCCGAAAACGATGTCGTTTTAGGGTTAGATATGAAACGACGTCGTTTTACTTATGCCCTAAACGACGTCGTTTTACTTCTCCGTTTATTTAATAACGATTGGTAACGGAAGGATATAAGTGTAAATGTGGGAAAAGATAAAGGACCAAATAATTCCAAAAAAAGAGATAAAGGACCAAACTGAATCTAAAAAATAAGATAAAGGACCAAATATGCAATTAAGCCAAAATTAAATTTTACAACTCTCGTTGTGTCCTCGGCATGCTTGTTAAAATATATATTTATAACCCTCGCTGTGGGTTAAGCGTGGGTTGTTTATTTATTTATTTATTTTAAAAATAAGTGGAAGAAGAGGAGAGACAATGATGAAATAAGAGGGTGGTATTTTGGAATTATTGAAAGTTAATAAGGTTATTATGAGATTTTTGCATAAATAAGGGGTCAACGAATTAACTGGGTAAAAAACTAGAACCCGTTTATGTGTGGTACACGGGCCCAAGTTGAGTCCAACGAGCCAGCACTATGGTCATGACTTATGACCTCACAGTCACAGCCCATGAAGATGTCGTGAGAGTGGCGTCACCTTAAAACCAGCACCATATTATGAGGATGTTTAAGATCCAACGGCCAAGATAATGTGTCATAATTAACATGAGGAACGCACAGACATGTCCATGATGCGTATGCATGGTTTAACAACAAAGCGTGCAAAGTTAGCACCAGCTGCGTTCACTTTACCATGCTTTGCTCTAAATACCAGAACTTTCTAACCCAAAATTGCTTATTCTCCCTCTATTTCATTTTTTTTTTTATTTTAAGATTGTTTCACGTATATTAAGATATATCGAATATTGTAATTTTTATATTTGTTTTGTTCAAATTATCCTTATTTAATCTTTACTAAAAATTGTAATAATATTTAATTTTTGGATTTTCTTAAGACACTAAAAAATTATATTTGTATTGAAAGAATAATTGTTCAATTAGTACTTTAAGAGTTAGTGGATTAGTTTTTCAAGACTTTTTTTCTACATTTTTACTTTTTATCCTCAGCTTAGGGTTGAGGTTAAGCAAACTCTAAATTTTTATTAGAACGTATATCCATTAATTAATGTATGACAATTTAAATATGAGAAATAGGAGAAAAGTATAATTAACGAAAAGTGATAAAAATGATTGAATGAAAGTTAAAATTGAAAAAAAAAATTTATTACGCCTTGAAAATCTACCATTAAAAAATATATGAAATAAAAAAAATAGTTAAAACTACAAAAGATAAGGAAGGGGGAGAATAACAAGTCACATTATCAGTTACTTACATATTTTTATTAATTAATAAATTAGTTCTTTAAAAAAATTGATTAAGCTAATAAAGATTTAAATAAATATTTAAGAGTGCAAATAAAGCTATTTTATTTTTATCAACATTTATAATTTCTCGTGTTATTGTCTGGAGTAGTGTTCCTCTTTCTTTAGAGGAGTTAAATCCATCTAAAGTGAGAGATGCATTTTAGAGAATAAAACGATATATTATAATCATTATTCAAAAAATTTAACAATATTATACTCCATAATTTGTTATATACTCATCGTGTATCTTATTATAATTTGGACCGTTGATTTTTCTCTCATTGATTACATTTGCACATTATATTCTAAGGTGCGCACCAACAAAGCCCAGCACAGTTGGTAGATAGTTGGGTTCCTTAAGCATGATGTCAAGGGTTCGATCCCTACCGTGGGCATGGAAAATGCTTTGTTTGTAGAGGCAAAACCCACTACGATGATCTCTACGCCTCGGAGGGGATTAGTCTTCGGCTGTCGGCTGGGGATACCCTTGGTGTAAAAAAAAATATTCTAAGGTGCGCACTTGCACTGTAGAATAGTTAAATCCACTTCCAAAAGTCGGACTCTCAAATCTCAATGGTATATATTTTCTTTCAATTTTGTATCCTCATCTCTTAATTCTAGCAATTTATGAGTGTAGCCAAACTTAATTAATTTAAAAATATATGTATAAAAGACAATGGTAAGAAATGCTATTAGAGCACTTAGTCAATATATTCCACCCTTTAAATAATTTTATTCACCTAAAACTTTTATATATATATATATATATATATATATATATATATATATATATATATATATGCCATTTGTAAATGTAACCATCATATAGGCAACAGGAGATGTACAGAGATATGATAGGCAAACATAGGGTGTAACGGTTCGGTCTAGTTTTTAATAGATATTGGAGACTAGATTAATCAAATTAACATGATTCGATTTATTAGTTCGGTTATGATGTATTTTATATATTAAGATCAAACCGAACCGAACTAAATATAAATGGTTTGGTTAAATCCATCTGGTCTATTTGGCTCATTTAGTTAAAATTTACAACACTGGATTAGCATCAATCCAACTGCATCCAAAATAGTAATAATAAGGCATCCTGCTACATCCAAAATGATAACAAAACTACATCCAATTTTGACTGAATTCATCAAAAAATCAGTAATCATTAATCAGTATGATGTAGTAGATATAGCTTGTTGCTTTCGTGTATGTGAGTGTTGCATGAGGTTATAATTTTATCTTTGTTCTTTGGTGTGGCATACAGTGTATTTTCTTTTCAACCCATGAGTTGCTTGCTATTTTTCTTATACCCCATATTGTGACAGATCGTACATTTATATAATTATGATGTTTTCTTCTTTTAAACTCTTAAACTTCATGGCATGCATTTTCTGACCTTTTGTTTTTGAGTGGTTTATATATGTTTTGCTATTCAGGTTTTTAGCTGGTGGCAACCATGGGAAATGAATGTGGATCACTCAATAATTCGCATTCCTAGTAAATCAAAAACAACTTCAAAAGCTCCATAGCGTATACTAATAGCATGAGGCAATCGGTACTTTGCATCCTTTTTTTTGGTGAACAAAGGGGCAGAGCCCAAAAACAGAAAAGGAAAAAACTAAGCTAGAACAGAGTCCCTGGGAAAAGCAACCCCAGAATAGTCTTGAAACAAGAAGTCCTTCATGCCTTGAGGAGGTTTATCCATCACTTGACAGCCAAGAGGCTTATCAAGACTAAAATTGGCCATGAAATCAGCGCACCTATTTCCTTCATGAAGGGTGTGCTTAAACTGGATCCTCCAATCTTTTTGTTGGAGAAGACGGATATGCCTTATAAGCTGGTTTGTTTGAGTGTGTAAGGCGTTGATGCTGTCGGCAGAGAGCTGGCTCACTATAGTGAGAGAGTCGCATTCAACAATCACATGTTTGTATCCTCTCTCCCACGCTAGCTTTAGACCCGAGAGAATGCCCCATAGTTCAGCGGTGTAGGCCGTAGTAATGCCTATTTTGTTGTAGAAGCCAACAAGCCAAGCGCCAGAACAATTGCGGAAAACCCCTCCACAGCCAGCCACTCCCGGATTGCCTTTAGAAGCCCCATCGGAATTGAGCTTAATCCAGCCTTCTGGGGGGGCTGTCCAACGAATGAAGCGAGTTTCCACCTTTTTGGTTGCATCATTGGATCCATTGGCTTTTAAGCTGTGAACCTGACACAAGATAAAATACTTAATATCAGCAGGGTACCTAAAATTCGAATCAGCTACAATGCAGTTACGTCATTGCCATAAATAATAAATTGAACACATGAATAAAATCCTCCACTCCTGGATAGTGAAGGATCCCCATCGATGAAGGATATTGATGCGGCACCAAGTGACAAGCTCACTTTTAAAGAAGTCATTGTACTCAGCAGTATTTAAGAATCCTTTCCACAAGCTTTGAGCAATAGGGCAGTCTCGGAGAACGTGGGCTGCCGTTTCTTCAACTCCACTACAGTGGTTACAGTCAGGTGTTCCGAGGCCCCATCTACTTTTCCTGGAATTGGTTAAGAGACGATCATGTCCAGTTTTCCAAAATTGGAACTTCCATCTTTCTAAGCAATTAGTATTCCAAACGGTTTCCCAAGGTATCGCTTCAACCGTGTGAGCATCTTTGGACAGCAAGGAGTAAGCACTTTTTACAGAAAAGATGCCATCATCATTACTGCCCCATCCCAATTGGTCTTCACCAAAGTCAGGGTGCGGAGGGGGGAGAGTCAAGACCTTTTCCAGCATACAGTCATTGATAAGGTTGTGTAACTTGGAGAAGTCCCAGTTGCCTTCTTGATCAACCAAATCAGCAACTAAGGTTATATCACGCGAAACATCAATGGTTTGAAGAGCATGGTCCTTCAAGAGAATGTTATCACCAATCCACCTATTTTTCCAGAACCAAGTGCCTTTACCATTACCAATGCGGTAAACAATGTTATCAATGATCCAAGGCCACAGCTTTACCAATCTCTTCCACAAGGTAGAGTCTCTTTTAGAGCAGGTTAAGTTGTTGAGAATGTTATTTCCTCTAGCATACTTTCCTTTAAGCACTTGCACCCAGAGATCATTAGGCTTTGTGAGGATACCCCACCCTAGCTTCATGATAAAAGCATAATTGAAAGTAGACATTTTCCTAAAACTGAGACCTCCAAGAGCTTTAGACATGCACAGGGTATCCCACTTTACAAGATGAGTTTTCCTTTGTTCAAAAGAAGAACCCCACACAAAGTTTCGTTGTGCCTTCTCAATTTCATTACAAACAGAGACAGGGAGAACCGAATGTTGCATTGCATGATTAGCGAGAGATCCAAGGACACTTTTAGCAAGGATCGTTCTTCCAGCAAGAGAGAGGCAGCTAGCTTTCCAACCTGCAAGTTTGTTAGATAATTTATCAATAATATGTTTAAAGTTATCTTTTTTGCGTCTGCTGCCATGGTCAATCGATCCAAGGTAGGATCCTATGCCTTTATTCCATTTGAAGCCGCTCTGGTTGACTATATCATTAACCACCAAACTGTTGACATTTGAGGAAAAGAAGATGCTGGTTTTTGAATCATTGATTTTGTGCCCCGAGCTTAATCCAAACTTTTCCAAA
Organism: Crotalaria pallida; assembly: GCA_037953625.1. Taxonomy (NCBI): domain Eukaryota; kingdom Viridiplantae; phylum Streptophyta; class Magnoliopsida; order Fabales; family Fabaceae; genus Crotalaria; species Crotalaria pallida. Next base: position 148,818,702 of record CM075651.1, on the reverse strand, counting down.
CAATCCATAATCCTTCCAAGCTGCTCTACAGAGGCCTCTGCAAAAACAAGAAGATCGTCAGCAAACATTAGGTGAGAAATTAAAGGACCCTGTCTACCTGCTTTAATAGGTTTCCAGCTTCCATTGTTGACCTCCTTGGTTATCATATGGGCCAGTTTGTCCATACAGATGACGAAGAGGAATGGGGATAGTGGATCACCTTGTCTCACCCCCCTAGAAGGGAGAAAGGACTCAGTTTTTTCACCATTCCAAAGTAACTTGAAGGAAGCTGTAGTGACACAGTTCATAATCAAATTAATCATATCAGGAGGTAATTGTAACTCCACCAAACAGTTTTTGATGAAACTCCACGAAAGCCTGTCATATGCCTTTTCAAGATCGAATTTTATAGACATGTAGCTTTTGTTCCCTTTCATGATTTTCATAGAGTGGACCAACTCTTGGGCGATGATGATGTGGTCTTGTATATTTCTGCCTGGAACAAAACCAACTTGTTGAGGGGAGATCCAATCATTCATGAAAGGTTTAATTCGGTTAGCCAAGATCTTGGAAAAGCACTTGTACACCACGTTTCATAGGGCAATAAGTCTGAATTGGGAAGCCAACTGCGGATTATTAACTTTGGGGATAAGGACAAGAAGAGTAGAGTTAATAGTGCGAATAGCTTCAGGATTCTGCCAAGCAACATGAATAAAATCACGAAAATTATTCTGGAGAAGGTGCCAGTTATGTTTAAAGAAAATAGCTGGTAACCCGTCTTCACCAGGAGCTTTGTAAGAACCCATGGAGAACAGAGCTTTCTTGATCTCTTCCATAGAGGGAGGGCTGTCGAGATTAGTAAAAAGGAGATGGCTAGGACGGTAAGAAATGTCACAATCAAGGGGTGGTCTATCCATCAGGTCCTCATTGTACAGATTTCCAAAGAAGGACTTGACTCTAGCACGGTTGGCATCATCATCATAGCACCAGCTCTCGGTATCATCATGAAGAGCCAAAATTTTATTTTTATTTCTTCTAGAGATAGCACGAGAGTGATAATATCTTGTGTTCCTATCTCCTCCAATAATCCAATCCTTTCTGGATTTTTGAAACCAGAGGGTTTCTTCATTTTTCAGCGTTTCATCCAGATGTTGCCTTAGGTCTGTCTCCAAGTTCTGCAGAAACGGGTTAGTAGAGTAATTTGGGGAAACTTGAATTCCTCTAATTCTGGCCATGAGCTCCTTCTTTCGTTGGAACACATTACCAAAAACAGATTCATTCCAATCTTTTAATTTAGGCACAAGACAGTCTATAGCCTCAATTAAAATCATGTCATTTCTCCAATTACTATGCATAAAGTTATCAAAATCAGAGTGACTTAACCACATAGCTTGGAAACGAAAGGGACGAGCAAACCTGTTACCATTATGAGGTTCAAGATTGAGACAAAGAGGATGGTGATCTGAGTGAGACCTGACCAGAACCTTCACCATAGCGTCCGGGAAACGAGTTCTCCAGCTAGCATTGCAAAGGCCTCTATCCAGTCTCTTGTAAACACGATCATAACCAGTTCGGACCAATCCAAGTAAAAGGACCTCCAACTTGACCCAAATCAATGAGGTTACAAGAGTTTATTCTATCAGTGAAAATGCGGCATTTATGGAGATCAACCACAGCACCTCCTTTCTTTTCTCTTGCATCTGAAATATCGTTGAAATCCCCTAAAAGGAGCCAATCCCCTACAAGGTGATGATTAATCTCAGCTAGGGACTCCCAAAGGTAGCCTCTTTCCTCCTCTCTAGGACTTGCGTAAATTGTAGATAAAAACCAGGGTCTTGGGCTGTCATCTTTTATACTCACATGTAGCAGTTGGGTTTCACATTTAAGCAGCTGTATAGAAAGGGAATCATTGTTCCAAAGCAACCAAATGCCTCCCGAGTAACCTGTTGCTTCACTGACTAAAGAGTTGTGGAAACCAAGTTTTCGGATGATTCTCTGGGCTCTTAAACCACTACATCTGGGCTCCTGGATGATCACTAAATCTGGTCTCTGAGAAGCCATCAAATTGCGAAAAAATCTACCAAATCTGGTACCCACTGCTCCTCTAACATTCCAAGAGAGAATGATCATTGGCACATATTTGAGATTCGACCTTTAAGGTCCAGATTTTCTGAATGAAGATCATTCTTGGGCAAAACCCTTATAGACGATGAAGGAGCAAAATCATCGACTTCCATTCCCTTAGGACCCTTGGGGGACGAATTGATATCAGGGGGAATAGATTTGGGATTGATGACTGTGTGCATACCTCTATTAAGCTGCGCATACTCTACCATTTCGGCGTCTGGGAGGGTGACATGAGTAACGAAGTTTTCCAAACCTGCGTGTCCCTTTTTCTGCAAAATACGCATCCTGTGAAGAATTTCCGTTTCTTTAATATTCTTTTGCTTAGTTGATTCCGTGGTCTGCACCTCTGGAGGACTATGAGCGTTAATAGAAGGTTTGGGTTTTGGGACAACCGAAATTTGAATTTTAGAGTTTCCAATGGGTCCTTTAGAGGGAGTTTTGGGCTTGTGTTGAGGGTTCTTTCCAGCCATTGGACTTTTAACTTTGACAACTTTTTTGTTGGAAGGCCCATTTTGTTCAACTTTGCTATTGTTTATATGACCCATATCAGAATTTTCAATTGAGGTTGACTTGTTCTCCACCACTTCCTCAGCCGACTCATTTAAGGCCATAAAACGGGATCCAGAGTAACTAACGGCATTGTGCTCTTTTTTAGGAAAGGTTCCTTGTTTCTTCATTCTTGGTGGTCTACGGACAAGCATCCAGGGGCCAAAGTGAGAGATTTCCGGATTAGTATTGGCACCATTAATGGAAGCAATATTCTCCTCTGATTGAGTTTCAATATTTCCAGCCGCTTGAAAAGCAGTGTTTCCGTCTTTATCGTTATCAACAGTTAAAATTTCCTTTTCTTTCGCGATATTGTCTGGATCTGATTTCCCTAGCACCTGGACAGGAGCTTCGCCAGAAGCGATGGGTGATGAATTTTCCGGTGGACTACTCATTTCTGGACAAGAGTCAATTTTATGGCCATACCTTCCGCAGTTGAAGCAAATGAGATGAAGACCCTCATATTCAAGATTAATTTCTAGACCAAACACTTTAACACGAGGAACAAGCTTTTTCATCAGATCAATTTCCACACATATTCTTGCAAATTTACCCCTTGATTGAATTGATGTGGTTTGGTCTATTTTAAGCATTGTCCCTATTCTTGCCCCTACCTTTCTTAGGAAACTTGGATGGTATAATTCCATGTTGATATTTGGGATTCTAACCCAAACAACAATTTTCCTTTTAAGGTGCTCTCCTTGTAAGAAATGAGGCCGCCATCTCTGAACTATGAGATAATGATCCGCCACTTTCCAAGGACCCTCAAAAAGAGCATGACGATAATCTTCCTCCGCTGTGAATTGAACAAGGAAATATCCTTTTGGCATTTCAATGATTCTAATCGACCCATCTCTCACCCAACTCCGATTGAGTTTATTTTCGAGAATTTTGACATTAACTCTTTTGCCCAAAACATTCACAATGAGAGAATTTCTCCATGGCTTGCACCATTCTTCAAATTCCTCCTTGGAAACCACAATCTCCGGACATGGATTGAAATTTTCATCAATGTTTTCATTGGGATCTTCTTTGTACCACTTGTTCTCTGGGAGGTCTTCCTCATCAATATCATGCACTTCCCATGCAGACTCGTGGTTGCTGTTCTTCAACAGAGATTCCTTGTAGGAAGATGGACTACTATTCCCTTGATCTGACGTAGCATCCATGACGCTTTCTTTTTCTTCATCCATTGGAGTTCTATCGTGCTCTTCTCCCGTTTTGACCTTCTTCACGCTGCGTCTTTTGAGATCGTCCTCTTGAACTGAGGCACCATCGCTATCACGTTCGTTGTTGAAAACCCTAGTAGAGCTCATTACGAGTTTTTTTGTTGAAAACCCTGTAAACTTGATTTCGGAATTCATATTTAACAAAACAAAGGGATCAATCCAAAAGGGGAAGCAGTTGAAATATGGAAGTGTTAGTTTCATATAGTACTTTGCATCTTTAGTTAATCTAAAGGATAATAAGTACTTTGTATCCTTGGTTACTTTGCTCCATGGCGCAGTGAGGGAGATGTTAGTATGTTACAGTGTTTTTAAGTTTTTGAACAGTGGAGAGGAGTTTAAAATACATGATCTCAAAAAATTGTGAGAGCATGAATCGAAGCATAAGGCAACTAGATTGAGACCAAGCCAAACTACATTTTTTGGTTGGGTCTGATTCAATCCAGAGGTCTCACAATTTGAGTTGGAGCTGCTTACACTCCTTGAAAAATATAACATTTATTAATGTTTAAAGTAGAAGGATGCATATGTGAGATGTGTTGAGATGTGTAAAGCTCGTGTGTTGAGACGTGTAAGGCTCGTTTATTATCTCGATTTTAAATGTTGATCAAGTCTGTTATTGAACCTGAAATCATTTCTAAACCTGTAAAAATTTTCAAACATGCTTGAGACTAATTAAGCAAGATGAGATAAGGATAAGTTTGAGTTAATTTGGTCGCACAAGAATAACAAGTTTCAACTTATGGATGTGTCTTACGTTTTTTATCTATAAAAAGAAGCTAAGGTTATAAATGTTTAATACTCGTTTAATAATAAATGCATTTTTTTCAATTTTTGAGATGATGCTGGATTCCACTATACCTACTTCTTCCGTCTCACAAAGATGATAAAAAATGATTATATTTTTTGACCCGAGCGAACTATAGTTAAAATAATTAATGAAAAGTATAGAAATTTTAAACTTTGAATTGTGATTGGTTGATCCATGCAAAATGCATTAAATTAGTTATTTGATTATTGGTTGATGTGTTACACAAACCATTAAATATATGTCCCTTTAATTTTTTGATTTTTGAATTTTTTAACCATCCTTTTAGGAGGGAGTATTTCATTTAATAAGGCGTGTGTGGGTCAAATAAAGCTTATTTCTAACCTGATTTTAAATATTGGTTAAGTTAATTTTCAAATATGAACTTATATTTTTCTATTGGCGATGAACGAATCTGGCATATCCCATTTGTTTCGGGTAAGAACCAGTCATCTAGTAAAAACGGGTCATACTACCCGTCCCTAGTTTAAAGGTTATATAATTAATCAATGTAATATTTTTTAATTTTCTTTTTATGAAAAATTTTGCTGCTAAAAAGGAAAAAATAATCATGAATTCATATTACTTCTTTTCTCAAATATTTAAAAACTTTAAATTCTTCAATTATTTTTAACTTTATTTATATTTTAATAAATGTTCTGAAAGTACTTGCTATTGTTTGTTTTTCTTTAAATAAAATTTTTAGGATATTCATTTGCATCACTAAAAGAAAAACAAAACAAAACTATCCTTTAAAAAATTGAGTGCTGTTTACCAAAAAAAAATAAGAAAATAAAAAAAATTGAGTGCTAAAATGACTATCCCATATGTGCCATCCACGCGTGCATCACAATTTCACATCACAAAAGAGACACCATGATCGCTTTTCATAATCATGGCTCTGGGACCCATTTCTTCTCACCGAAAATTTAAAAGGTTATTGTTAAGGCATTTGTTAAAGTACTTGAACTTAGAAAATTAATCATAAGTGTACATTATTCTGTGTCTCGAGAATTCAAAAAATATATCTTTTAATGGTTATTTATTTTATTTGACTTTTTAACAAGTGCATCAAGAACACCGGTTAGCATTTACTTCCTCCGGTCCTATATATAGGTCACATTCTAGAAAGTTTTCTTGGTCCTATTTATAAGTCACTTTATATTTTCTATGCATCATTTATTGATTTTTCTCTTTTTTGTCCTTATTAAATGCGTTGACTATCTATGTGTTTTTTGTTGTTCATTAATGAGTGCGAATTTTCCAAGAAAAATTAAGGGGGTAAAATTGTAATGTTACAGTATATTCTCATAGAATTCATAAAACCAATCACTTTCCTTGGTATGTGTAATTCGGTTAAGTATGCCCTATAATAAGGATCGGAGGGAGTACCAATTTAAAATGGTACTCGCTTGGTCCTCCATTCATTTTAGGCAAAATTATTACCACTGTACTCTATTTCTTTGTTTTTAAGATTATATATGAGTTTTAAAAAATATTAAATGATATAAAAATATAAAATATTTTAATCATAATGTTTTTATATAATTACTACTCCTTTCGGTTTTAATTATAAGGAAAAAAAATATCTTATTAATAGTCTTGAATATAAGCAAAATTTAATTAACTTTCTATTCTCAATACAATCCTTCCTTAAATATATCTATAAAGTGGTTGAATCATTTAATTTTTGTTTCATTCCCAATGTAAGTTTACTAAAGTAATATATTTTTTTTTATAAATTTGAGAAAATAAAATGTACTCAACTAACTTTTCTTAATACTCCCTCCGATCCTATTTATAAGACCCTTTTGGGGTTTTCATTTTGGTCCTATTTATAAGACCCTTTTTCAATTTTCAATAGCATTTAATTACTTTTTTTCACTAACACCCCTATAAAGTCAACACTTTTTAGAGTTCCAATAATAATTATAGGGGTAGTTTTGAGAAAGTATATCAAATTTTCACATTTCCAATGTCACTAACACATTTATCCACTCTCCTTGATGGGAGTGAAAAACCCCAAAAGGGTCTTATAAATAGGACCGGAAGAAGTACTTGTGAAGTTAGTTATTTTTGCTTATATTGAAACTGGAGGGAATATAATTAAAGAAAGATAAAGATATTAAAACAAAAGAAGGAAGTGTGATAAATTAAACATAAGTATGTTATAAACAAACATCATTAATTATGTATTAATTTTATAAAAGAACATTATGAAACATGAAAGAAAAGCTATATGAACAATACCATATAAAATGGACGAAGTAACAGCTTACAAAACTTATTTAAAAGATAAACTTACATGATTTTTAGGTTGAAAAATAACTTAAAAGATAAATACTCAATTCGTTTTATATGTATTGTTCATATAACATTTTTCTCTTATTCCTTATGTATTGTTTTTTTACAAAACCCAACACGTAATTAATACTATTATTATCAATATACCCGTGTTTATTAGTACAATCTTTTCTTTATTTCTAATATCTTTCTTTCTTCAATAATAATTATATAAACATTATAATCAAAATACCTTAAATTTTTGCATAATTTAATATTTTTAAAATTCGTGCATAATCCATAAATATATTACTTACTCAACAAAGGACGTAACATTCAACAAATCTATCTTTTTGTTAATATTAACCATGAAATGACGTGTGTTATTTAAAAAATAGTGTCACGTGCTAACAAATAATTTAATGTTATTTTTTAGTAATTTTTTTATGATGTCATGTGTTGAGAACATACAAAATTTATATAGAAAAAACTTACAAAATTGATTTTTAATAAAAAAAATAATAACTTAAGAAATTAATCTACTCGTATTAATTTTGCCTTATTTTTTTATATAATATACCATAAAAAGTCTTTAAATATTTTAAATTTCAAGAAAAATAGAACGGAATTTTACTAAAAAAATTTACTGCATATGTGTCCTTTAATAATACATGTTGAATATATTAAAAGAGTTAATTTATATAAAAATTGGTTTATATGAATTAACCTTTTCAAATGTAGCAAATTTATTCCATAATTTTATCTTTGAGATATGATATCTTAATTTTCTCATAAACATGTAATTAAAAGTAGGATTTTTTTTTTAATTTCAATTAAAGATAAGAGACTTAATAAAATAGTTTTGCATTAGAAAATTTATGTATATTTTTCTATAATTAATTGCTCATCTCTATATTAATAACTAGGTATATATTCTCAAACATGAGTAAAATGTTATTGTACTCCCAGTTATATTTGAAGACTTTTTTGTTTTTAATATAAGCATTATTTTAATTTTCAATGGTATTAATTATATTTTTTTCACAAGCAACTTATTTATTTAACATTTTTTTAGAGTTACATTAATAACGGTAAGGATAATTCTAAAAAGTACTACGTATATCAAATATATTTATATTTTCAATACTATTAACAATATTAACTAACTTTCCTAAAAAAACATATTTTTTTAGTCAAACGAGCTTACTTTAAGATTGGAGGGAATAAAAACAATACGAGTAGTTAATTCTGCATTGACTAACCTCCTGCATTTGATTAGGATTTTGGTATGATATGTTACGAAAATTTGACTGAATTTTTTTAAGGGAAAATATGCAGCTCATTCAATAGAAGAAGACAGTACAAGCAAAACCAACGTTACCCAAACAAAATACACAGTTTTCTCACAAATATCGTTAAGAAAAGTAAGGTATTCTGCACCAATAGCATATTCCCTCTGGACATGTGTCATCAATCTCTTCCAAAATCGGTCTCTAACATGATATTCAACAACCTTTGTCTTCAAGATAACAATCTCGTCAATGCTCGAAGTAAGCACATTTCGGCGACAAGGAATCTCAAATTTGTAGAGATGGAGTCGCTAGACAAAAGTCAAATCAGAAGTCTACAAGGGAATAACTGTCTTCGCTATCAATCTTCCAATTATTTGAAAAAAGAGAATGACCATCGGATCTGGAAGCTAATACAAAGCACAAACCTCCTCAAAATAAAAACGCCTAAAACAACTGAAGAATAACAGTTATTTATATAACAAAACTTGCACAAAGGCAAGAGTGAAACCCAGAAAACTGGAGCTGAAAACCACACACCCCTAGATGAATCGGAGGGACTAATCTCTCTCCCCTTCTACCGCTATATTTATTTGATAAAGAAAGAAAAACAAAAGAAAACAAAAAGAAGAGGAGGAAGACTAAGAAATCTAGAGAGAATGCAGAGGCATCTCTCAAGAAATCAAAATTTGACTGAAATTGATAGCAAGAATATATATCAAATACAAAAGTTACTCTAAAGAGCCAAATATTGGGGAAAAAAAACAAAAACCTACAACAAAATTCAAAGATAGATAACATAATTAACAGGCTTTTTTACCTAATTAAGGTCAATTAAGAAACTATTTATCAATTTTGGTGGGTTTTAAAACTATTTCCTTGAGAGGGGTTGTTTTTGCCGAGCTGGAAGAGAGAAGAATTTTTTTTTTAGCACACGTGGCAGTGGCGCGACAGGGAGTAGCGCCACTGGTGGCGCCTGGGCCAATAGCGCCACCGGTCCCCATTGGCTGGGGCTGCCACCAGTTTTTTTTTTTTTTTTTTTTTTTAAAAAAAAAAGAAAAACGTAGCAGGGGGACAGCCAGTAGCTACCACGCGCCACGTGGCAGTTGCTGGCGGGATGGTACTGGTCAAAGTAGCGTCACCCGAGTGGCACCAGCACCAGTAGCCCACAGCGTGACACGTGTCACGTTGTCCCCCCGCCTAGCAGCCCAAGATTTTCCTCCTTATGATACCCGATTACCTTATCTCTCCCTTCTTATATGTACACATACATACCCATCTACCCCCTAAATCAAACTCACTTCTCTTTAAAAAAAAAAATACTAAATAAAAATAAAATATAATAAAATGCTAAATAAAAATTAATTTTTATTCATTTAAATATAATAAAAAATAATATAATAAAAATAAAATGAATGCTAAATAAAATTTACTAAATGCAAAAATTTAAAGAATATTCCCTTCGTTCCTTATTATCTGTCCATTTTTGGAGAGATTTTTTGTTTCTTTTTATCTGTCCTATTGAGAATTTCAAGAGTGTAATAAATGCTATTTTCCATGTTTGCCCCTATTTAATAAGTCTTGGTTTACGTAAGTAGTGAAGAAAAATTAATGATTATAGAAAGAGAAAGGGTATAGTGGGAAAAAACATAATTAATGTATTGGAAATCTACGTAATGATTGGATTTCTTAAAGAATGTGTTTTATTTGAAATATGACAGATAAATAGAAACGGATGGAGTACTAAATACAATGATAACAAATATTCAATACTTTAAATATTACTACGTGATAACAAAAATTTAATATAAATAAACCTTAAATAATCTAACCTACTATTAACCTAAAAATCTAAAAAAAAAAACACATTCAATACTCTAACCTCCTATTAACCTAAAGTACTTTCACACTATGATAGAGACAGAAAATAATTAAACAATAATATATAAATAAATAATAATGATAATGGATGCTAAATAAAAATTACTAAACACAAAAATTAAAAGAATACTAAATATAATGATAACAAAAATTTAATATAAATTAACCGAAAATATTCTAACCTACTATCAATTTACTATAAACCTAAAAATAAACACATTCAGTATGCTCCTGATGCCGGCGCCACCCGGGTGGCGCTACTTTGACCAGCGCCACCCCGCCAGCAGCTGCCACGTGGCTCTGCTGGCTGTCCCCCTGTTACGTTTTAAAAAAAATAATAAAAAAAAAACTGGTGGTCGCCCCAGCCAATGGGGATCGGTGGAACTACTGGCCCCGATGCTGCCCCCTTTGCCAGTGTGCTAAAAAAAAAAATTTCTCTCTCTTTCAGCTTGGCAAAAACGACCCCCTTCAAAGAAATAATTTTAAAACCCCCCAAATTGGGAAATCGTTTCTTAATTGACCCTAATTAGGTAAAAAAAACCTAATTAACATGTTTTTCATATAATATGGGTGGTGCAAACCAGACGCCTAACTTGGCGGGTGGGACTATGATATACAGGTAATGAAGGAGGTTACCTGTCATGGTGTGAACCCGGCAACCCTTAATAAAAAGCCGCTTTCTTGTCCCCCAACACATCATTTTGCTTAGCCCTGTTTTTCTCTGTCCCTCTTCTTTTTTTCTTTTAAAGAAAGAAAATCTCTAGACGTAATTTACACACTTTTAAATACCTACCAAACTAAACTTGTTTGAATAATACTACTACTGTGTACTTCCTCCGGTCCTTATTATAGGACATATTTAACCGAATTACACATACCAAGGAAAGTGGTTGGTTTTATGAATTCTATGAGAATATACTGTAACATTACAATTTTACCCCCTTAATTTTTCTTGAAAAATTCGCACTCATTAATGAACAACAAAAAACACATAGATAGTCAACGCATTTAATAAGGGCAAAAAAGAGAAAAAACAATAAATGATGCATAGAAAATATAAAGTGACTTATAATTAGGACCAAGAAAACTTTCTAGAATGTGACCTATATATAGGACCGGAGGGAGTAGTAATTATTGACACATATTTAATCGAATTACACGTATTAATCAAAGTAGTTAATTTTTCAAATTTTATGAGAATATATTATAATATTACAATTTATTCCTCTCAACTTCTTTTGAAAAGTTCATACTCATTGATAAACAAAAAAAATATAGATAATCAAAACATTTAATAAGAGTAAAAAAGAAAGAAAACAATAAATAATGCATACAAAAATTATAAAGTGACATATAATTAGGACTAAGAAAATTTTTTAAAAGCGACTTGTCATAAAAATCAGAGGGAGTACTTTCTATGGCACGTAACTAAATCACATGAATCAAGAAAAAGAATAATATTTTTTAAAATTTCAAAAAATATTTTAGGATTATAATTTTATTTTCTTAATTTGAATTCGAAATTTCACGAATATATTATTTGGAATTACCAAATAAAAGACAAATAAAAAATAAAAAAATAAATATCTTATAAAAAGTAAAAAATAATTTATAAATAAGATAAAAAGAATAAAGTGAAATAAAATACTCCCATATCTTATTTAATTTTCCTCTTTATAAAAAATTAATACTACTACCGTTTACCCAAAAAAAATAAATATAAAATACGAGTACCAGTAAATTGGACCACTATTGAGGGTTGTTTTAAATCTCCATGGCCTAGTAGGCTAGTATGTCATTTTCAGTTATGCTGTAGTGTGCCACAGCTACCTTGAGGACCAAATCCACAGGGAAATGCTTGATATGTTCTTCCTTATTTGTCCTTTGCACGCAAATGAAGGGGCCTATGGCAATGTGCCCATGCCCTAACAACTTGTGAAAGCAGATCGAGTAGGTGGGATCTATATAGACGCCATGCATGTGACCTTGTGGGGGTATATTTGGTATTAAATTATCAGTTTCTGTATGATATTGAGAATGAATCTCGCGAATTTGGTTTGAATTAAAAAGGGTATTAATGAAGTGATTGGGTGAAATTGTTGATGTCCTGTTTTCTTTATCCTTGTAATCACGAGTTTGATTACTATCAACAAATGTCATACTCTCTCCATCCAATAAAAAATAAGTAATGATGTAATAATTTGATATGTTTAGACTAAAATATCTCATTTAATAATAAGAGAGAGTAATAATAAATGTATTGAGATTTATATTGAAGAGAGATAGAAAGATGAGTGGTGAAAAATATGATATAGTAATAAAATATGGGTATGCTTGAAAAAAAAAATATAAATGAGTACTATATTAAATTTCTATAAAAACATAACTTATGGGGCAAAATAAAAAATTTATATGAACATAACTAATGGGAATGAGTGAGCAGTAATTAGAAAAATACAGTGGTACTCCTTACTACTCAAATTATTAGAAACAAAAAAGTAGTACTTTTCTTGGTTTAAAATATAAGTAAAATTAATTAACTTTATCAAATTTTGTTTCATTCCTAGTGTCATTTTCCTAAAACATCTCTAGAAAATTGTTATTTTATTTAATTTTTGTTTCATTCTCAATACTACTTATCTAAAATATCTCTATTTTTTTATATAAATTTGAAAAAATTAAATACAATCAATTAACCTCCTTAATAAGTGTAAAAGTAGTTAAATTTGCTTATAATTCGAGTTATAGGGAGTATTAATGTACCAGAAGGAATTTTAATTTGTTTGCATTCTAGAAGAAGTATCGTGGACTAGTTATTTTTTCAGTTTTTTATTTCCTTGGTAGTTGGTACTAAGAAAAGTAGAATTAAAGCACCATAATAAAATAGGAGAACATGTACAGCACCATGATTACATTGGCCAAGAGTTTTAAGAAAAGGTCAAAACATTTTTTTTTCAAGTTCAGCATGGTCATTTCAGATGGTTTTGTTGAATAAAAATGATACTCATAGACCCATTTTGATAGGAAAGGTAGATATGAAAAAAAAAATAGGAAGAGAAGTGAGACGAGTAATTGATGATGCGAATATTATAAATATAGTTTGTTGAATGCATCATCGAATAAGAATCGTAGTTGGTACTGTAGTGACTGAGCTTGAGGCTTAATAACAGAGTCTTTTTAATGTTTTTGGAGCTTCAGGCAAAATTAAAAATAGGGATCTTCTCTTATAATATCACAGTTATCGCTGACTCGATGTACAGTTGTGCTTCTGCCGCTATACAGTTGTTTCGTCGTCGTTGATCACTTGTGTAGTTGAGTTGCTTCTTTTTTCTTAGTTCTCCATGACTTCCTCTATCTCTTTGTCTTTGTTTTTCACCTCTTTGATCTTTTCCATTTTCTAAATTTGAAGGTGCTATTGAGTACTCTGAGCCTCTGTTTTGTGGCCTTGTGACTTTTCTATATTGTCTATACGTGTTTTCTTTATTTATTTTTTTACTTAAATTTTTTTTAAAAATTTCAGCTATAGATTAAAAAAAAAAAATGGGGACCCCAAAAAATTAGGGGCCCTAGCCAATTCTCCTTCTTGCCATGGGCCTAAGGATGGCTCTGCCTCTACTTAATAAAATAGGGGGAGCCAAAATTCCAAACACTAGATTATAATAAATTTTTGTGATTGAGTTATTGAACATAAATAGTCAAATAACTTGGTGGCAAATATTAGTTTTAGGTGCATTCAAGTTCAAAAATAATGAAATTTGGCACATGAAAAAAAAATGCAACCTCGTGCAATCTTGAGATAAAATGACTAAACAACTTGTTGCTAATTAAACTACTTATAGACATGTTATATCATCGACGTATATTTATATCTAAACGCAAAGTTAAGGTGAGTCGTGGCTCACTCTAGTTTATAAAAAACTTTGTCATTGATTGCGAAAAAGTTAAAGACACATCATAATCTCAAATCGATAATAAATATTTAAAAATAAATAAGGTTTCTTATGCTCAAGAAATCAAAAAATTTATATCTAGCTAATTTTTTCGAAAATATTCATTCATTTCAGGTTTTTTATTCTTACCTTTACCCATGCTAATAATATAATCTTAGCTGTGAAAATGACATGGTAAGCCATTGATTTGTTTTACGGATACATAAAGGCGAAAAGGCAATTTTACCATGAAAGCAAATGAGTAGTAAAACCTAAGTGAATTGATCCAATGATAATTGATCAGGTGCAAAAATAATTTGAAATCCTATGTATGAAACTTGATTTTTGGTGAAACAACAATTCTGAGAGCACAAAGTAAACTCACAATATCACTTAAGGTCAAAGAAAAACAAACAAACAAATGTATAGTATAAATGAAAGTGTTGTGTGCTTTTAGTTTTTATCTCTATTTAAATGGAAATAATATAGCTTAAAACTATTGTTTTAGTTTATTTTTTGAGAAATTAAGTTTCTTTTATAATAAGTTTGTTTGGTACCTAGATTAAATTATAAAAGAAGATTATTTTAGAAAATAATCTCAAAAAATGATCTAGAAAATGGGTTCGAAGCTTATGATTATTTCTTGGAAGGTTAATTTTCATGATATTTCATTTTTCTATTATATCCCTTCACAACTTCATCTATCATTCTCATTACACCACATTCATATTGTTTTTGTAATTTATTTTGTAAAAAATAATCTTTGTACACAATATAAATAAAACTGATTAACTTAAATTTATTTTTTAGATAAAATATTCAAACACAAGAAAATTATAATCATAACAATTCTACATAAATAAAATTATAATCTAGTTTTTTTTTTTTCAAATGAAACACACTTTTTAGTACATTTTCCACCACCCTCTATGTTAAACTAACCCAATTTATGATTTCCATTTTATCATTTTTCCAGTGTGAAAATTTGAAAATGCATGGCTTTAATTGTGTGAAACAAGTTAAAGTGGGCAAATTAGTCAGTTCAGTACGCATTAGCAAATTGCAAGTCATTATGGAATGTACTCACCAACGGAAGCATGCAAATAGTGGTATATCTTTAGCAATTAGCATATGCAGTTGAGATATTTCCCTTAAGGGTATGATATAGAGTATTATTTTCCCCATTTGACCAGATTTTATGGTCGCTATTTTTGTTGCTTACCGAAAAACGGGATTAATTTTTTTTGAAAGGTAATCAATATGAATGCTTTCTTCGTTTAAAAAAATAAATATGAATGCTATCTAAAACTTACTTATCCATATAAAATTAAGGCTTTTTTAAGCGATAGGTCCCTAAACTTAAGGGGTGTTTTGGATTTAGTCGTTAATCTTTTTTTTTTGTTGGATCTGGTCCCTAAACTTTAGCGCCGTTTGGAACTAGTCCTTCCGTTAAACCAAAGTTAACTCCGTCAGTGTCTTCCAATAAGATGTTGCCACGTGTCCCAACTTGCATTTTTTTTTTTGCTTTTTTGACTTTGAGGTCCCTAAACTTAGGGGGATAATTGAATTTAGTCCCTATCCTTTTTTTCGTTGGATCAGGTCCCTAAACTCTGGACCATTTTGGATTAAGTCCTTCTGTTAATTTTAATCTAACACCGTTACCCTGGGAAAATTTTTATGCCCTGTGGACCAATAAATTAATGCCACATGAAATTTTTCTTTTAAAATTGAAAAATTACAAAAAATAAATAAAATTTAAAAAAAATTGATTTTTTTTTTATAACGATGGGAATACAACGCGTCTGCGACGAGATGCATCATCGTCATGGTCGTGATGTCTCGAGCGCTCACCACTGCCATCAGGGTAACGATTTGAGAAGCTTTCGCCACCGTCCTCAAGGTCGCGCCTCGATCTGAGTTTTGTTCTTGCTTCGGTTTACAGCGAAAATCATTGTCACAGTCACGAGTTCGCTTGATGGTGTGCGACGGCGCTAGTTATAGCCAAAGCCCCTGGAACCTAGTTGCGGTGGCGACCCCGAAGATCCTCTTCGTTCTTCATCCTTCGCTTGGTCATCTTCTCTGCAAATCTGATGTGACACCGAAGGAGACCAGTCGCGCTTCCTTCATCATGCAGCAGCCTCGCAACTTCGAACCCTCAACAACCTCAGCGTCCTCTGCTTTCCAGCCTCCGCCCTCTTCTCCGCTTCCTCCACCTTCTTCTTAGCGGCGTGTCATATGCAGAGTCTGGAGGGAGGAAGAAAGGCAACAAGTATCTTTGATTGACACAGAAAAATCTCTTTTTTATTACTTTAGAGTTTGATGATGAAGGTTTGGTAGGTGTCTAACTCAGTTTTTATCACTTGACACTGTGTGTGTTCTTTTTTTTTTTGTTTAGAACTTTATATTCTGAAAAACAATGTCACCCCCTAAGCAAGGTGAAGAAATCATGATGTCAAGCCTTAATGAGACGATCGAGCACGACGAGGAACGAGAGGAAGATAGGAAAGTTGGTTCACATTCTGGCCTGAAAAATTTTATGTAGCATGGTGGGTCTGTTTATGATGCTTGGTTCAGATGTGCTTCAAATCAGGTAATAATAAGCTAAAAGGAATAGATAGGATGCAAGTGGATGAATTAACAAATGCTTGAGTTCTAGGAATAAACTCATGGTGATCGAACAGATAGAAGGAAGAAGCAAGAGTCTGTTTTTTTTAATTTTATTTATTTATTGTAATTTTTCAATTTTAAAAGAAAAATTCCATGTGGCATTAATTTATTGGTCCACGTGGCATAAAAATTTCCCCAGAGTAACGATGTTAGATTAAAACTAACAGAAGGACTTAATACAAAATAGTCCGGAGTTTAGGGACCTGATCCAACGAAAAAAAGGATAGGGACTAAATTCAATTACCCCCCTAAGTTTAGGGACCTCAAAGTCAAAAAAGCCAAAAAAAAATTGCAAGTTGGGACACGTGGCAACATCTTATTGGAAGACACTGACAGAGTTAACTTTGGGTTAACGGAAGGACTAGTTCCAAACAACGTTAAAGTTTAGGGACTAGATCCAGCAAAAAAAAAGATTAAGGACTAAATCCAAAACACCCCTAAGTTTAGAGACCTATAGCTTAAAAAAGCCTAAAATTAATTGACAATCTAGTCATAAAGTATATTACCCAAATACTAATATCTAGTAGCCAATATTCATATTATTCAACCAAACCAAAATATGAAAAGACATTGTTTTATGAGTCGAATCCCACTCTCGGAGCCAAGTAATTAAATTTCATTTTATTAAAAAAGCTAAAATGCAAAAAAAAATTTGGTAATTGATATTGTAAATGCTATAAAATATTCACTCGATTTTAATTGATATATAAGGTTAGTTTTTTGTTTTTTTGTTTTTTAAAATTTTTATAGGCTTATATATAAGGTTAGTATAAAGAATGTTTACATATGGCATGGTTGTTTTTTTTTTCAAATAAAATTATGACAGACCAAAAGTTTTTATAAGTTTTTGATTTTTCCATAATAGTTGACTTATAGAAGAAGGAGAGGATAGTAGTCAGAGATGGGAAAAGGATGAACAACATTACGAGGATAGTAATGAAAGTTGTTTCTAACATTTTCGAGGTTTTAGGCAAAATTAAAAATAAGGGTCCTCTCTTATAATGTCATCGTCATTGCTGATTCGATGTACAGTTGTGTCACCGTCGCTGTACAATTGCGTCGTCGTCGTTGATCACTTGAGTAGTTGAGTTTCTTCTATTCTCTTCGTTCTCCTTGACTCCTTATATCCTTTTGTCTTTGTTCTCCACCTCTTTACTTTTCCCTTTCTAAATTTGAAATTGCTTTTGAGTACTCTGTTTTGTGGCATTGTGGCTTTTCTATACTATCTATATGTGTTTTTCTTTATTTATTTTTTTACTTATTTTTTTTTTTAAATTTCAGCTATAGCTTTAAAAAAAATGGGGCCCTAGGCAATTGTCCCTTTTGTCATGGACCTAGAGACGACTCTAGTAGCAATCTCACACTAATGTTTCATACCTTAATCAAGTAAGATTGAGCATCCTTTATTAGCTTTTGTATTTGGATTTTGGAGCTACACATCCAAATATGTTATATAAGGTGATAACCACCAATTATATTGATATGCGAAGATGACCTTTTACATTTTTTTTTATAAAATATATATACATATGTTTACACTTAATACTCAATTTATATATTATTCTCTTCTGTTATAAATATGAGATTAATGGGTATGTACTGACGGTGTAAAGTTTTTTTACACCATCAGTCCATCATCCACCATTCATTTGGATTACTTTAATTTAAAAGTCAACAACCATAAACGGATGAATGGTGGATGATGCATTTGATGGCGTAAAAAACTTTAAACCGTCGGTGCATTACCCATTTTCTCTTTAAATATAAGTGAATAAAAATATTTTATTAACGATTTTGAATATAAGCAAAATTAAATTTAACCAACTTTCTATTTTTAATATAATTATTCATAAAATATATTAATAAAATGATTGTATCATTTAATATCCCAAATTTTTTAAAATAATTTATTTTTTTTATAATTCCGAGAAAATTAAATTATGTACATTCAACTGAAAATTAACTTGGTTAAGTGCATGTTTGGTTTTGCGATGAGTTAGTCCAGATCAATTCTGAAATGTCAGCGCTACTGGAGCATGTTTGGTTACACTTTCTAAAATCAATTATGACCCCAAAATCACGTAAGAACAGAAGCAACTGTTAATAACGTTGATTCCAAAATTGATTCTAAATTAACTAAAAAAAACCCAATACCAAACATGCTATAAATCATTTTTTTTTTTTTGGATATGGCTACCTTTTTCCGAAGGATAAATCAACGGTGTGTGTCAATCAGCATAAAAGCGATGCCTTTGAGGCGCGTTCCCTCGTATTGTTCGGCGGAATATCACTAAAAAAAATACTCCTAAAAAAGTTACTCCTACCAGCTGAATAAATTTGTTTTAAGTACTCCATCCGATTTTTTATATAAGAAAATTTATACATATTTTTCTTGGTCTTTAATAAAAAAAATTAATTAACTTTTATTTTTAATACAAATATTTCTAAAATGTTTTTAGAAAACAGTGATCTCATTTAATTTTTGTTTCATTCTCAATACAACATTTCTAAAGTAACAATATTTTTTAATAATTTTGAAAAAAATAAATACATTCAACTAACTTTATTAATAGGTGTGATTTTGATTATTTTTTCTTATAGCAAACTAGTGTTTTAATTACTAATTTAAATTTTAAAATGACATAAAGAGCAAGTGTTTTAATTAAGACACACTTTCTTAAAGTCAGTATATTTTAATGCTTCGTGTCTCACATCCAACAGCAAAAACAAGCTTTTGTTGTTTCTACTTTGTGACAAAACAAAATGGAGGGTCCTTAGTTCTCTCTCTCTCTCTCTCTCTCTCTCTGCTCTCATTCTGAACCAAAGTCTCAATCACTCTTCTTCTTCTTCTTCAGTCTCATTCCTTCTCTCACAGGTAAAACGTTGTCTTCTTCAGCTTACTTGTTTTGCTTACACGTTTCGTTTCATCTTCTTGTTGGTTGTTGGTTTAATCAAGCAACTTGGGTTTCCCCAAAGCTTCAATCTTTTCTATGTTTTGTTTGATACCCTTTTCTTCTTTCCCTAATGGGTTCCCAAATAAACTGATGAAACTTTCAATAAATGTATTTCCTTTTTCTAAAGTTCATACTACTCCAGTTTATTTACATGCATTTTTTTTTTATTTGGAGTATCTTTGATTTCAGCGTTTTTAATTTATTAATGTTGTGTTGTTCCATGTTCTTACCCTCAGAACCCTGATGCCAACTCTGTTTTGTTAAAAATCTATTCTTGGTGAATTGTGAGAGTTAAACATTGAGTTGTGACCTTGGCTGGGTTTGATCTATGGATTCATATGCATGGAAAATAAATTCGATGTTAATGTCATGCTTCTCAGGTGCTAAGCAATAAACAGAAAAATAATTTTATGAAAAATAAATCTCTGCATTGATAAAAATCTGATCTTGCGAATCACTGCTAATTTCATGCATTTTATAGTATTATCCATCTGCTTTCGTTTCCTATATGTTTGAAGATTACTAAAGTATTCAATTTTGCTTATGAGCAATGAGAAATGTTGTTATCGTTTGATAGGGTATTCAAAATTGGAGCTTTTGATTTGAATTGTGATGTCTCAGCCAGTGATAGGCGTAGGGGACGAGGAAGGTGAAAGCAATGTAACTTTGTTGGTTTCTTCCGCCACAACCATGGAAAGTGTGTGCCTTAATGGTTCAAAGTTAAAAGAGTTCAACTACATGGGATTATCTGATTCTAGCTCAGTGGATAGTTCAGTTCCTTCCTTCTCATCAGAAGAGGGCAAAAGTAATCTGAACCTGAAAGCCACTGAGCTCAGATTGGGGCTTCCAGGATCTCAGTCTCCTGAAAGAGATTCAGAACTTTGCTTGAGAAGCTCAACTCAATTCGATGAAAAACCGCTGTTTCCTTTGCGTCCTGCGGTTGATGATCATCATTCGTCGTCCAAACCTGCTGTTTTGGGCAACAAAAGAGGGTTCTCAGATGCTATGAATGAGTTCTCAGAGGTAAATGTACCAATTTGACCACAAGGGGGTGATGTGCTTTTTTGATTGCTGGACCAGGCACTAAAAGCCCTAATCCTATGAATTATGATGCAGGAAAAATTGCTTGTTAGCTCAGAGGCAAATAAGATGATGTCATCCAGGCCTTCTCTTAATGTGGGATTAAAAACATGTTCTATGCTTGAGAATGTTGGGACTCAACAAACCAAAGCCAAAGAAGTAGCAGCAACAAAGGCCGGTCATGAGAGGCCTAATGCTGCTGTCACTGAGTGTAACAATGGTTCTGCAAATAATAATAACAGTGCACCTGCTCCCAAGTAAGTGGAATGAAGGAATTAAGAACTGGCGTTAGTTTTGGATCCGGATTCAATGGCATCACAATTTGGTGCATTTCTTGAAGTCAGGCAGGCAAATCTAGAATACAATTGACCAATCTTGAAATCTATTGACTGATTCCAATTGAGCAATGACATTGATTGGTCTTGCAGAGAATTTTCTAACCGTAACTGAATTAGATTTGGTCAATTGTGCTGTTGCTGCAAATGGTGAAGCCGCTGAATCCGGATTCGCTAGTTTTAGGCTTAATTAACTGTGGAAATGACCTCAGGTGATCCTTGTGTGGCAGGGCACAGGTTGTAGGTTGGCCTCCTATAAGATCATTCAGGAAAAATTCACTGGCTTCTACTTCAAAGAATGTTGAAGAAGTAGATGGAAAAGTAGGGTCTGGTACACTGTTTGTCAAGGTCAGTATGGATGGCGCTCCTTATTTAAGAAAAGTGGACTTGAAGAATTACTCTGCTTATCCAGAACTATCTTCAGCTCTTGAGAAGATGTTCAGCTGTTTTACCATAGGTAGGAAGGAATCATAAGATTCATATGTAAGAAAATATACTCTTCAATAATTTAAGGCCATTGGCTAGATCAAGTTACTGTTTATTTCAATGTGATTTCAGGTCAATGTGGATCTCATGGAAATCTGAATGAAACCAAGGTGAAGGATCTGCTTCATGGATCAGAAAATGTTCTTAGTTATGAGGATAAAGATGGTGACTGGATGCTTGTTGGTGATGTTCCCTGGGAGTAAGTTCCGATCTGATTCATTTCATGTACTTTCTTCCTTTATTGCCATTTCTTTTTAAAAAAATAATGAATTCTTTAATGATAGTAATATTTTGTCATAGAAATGTTGATAGGTGGTGTTTGTGGTTTTAATTTAGTAAATTAGGTTGTCCTGACAAGTAATGTGATAGATGGTAGAATACTGACATTTGGTATAAAAGATTGTACAGACTACAGAGGCTAAGGATCGGATAATGAATATAAATGTTATCATGCTCATGAGTTGATCACAACAAATTGACTTCGCAGGCTAACCTTTACAATTTTCATATCAACTTAGAATGTATAACAAAACATGCCTAATGAATATGTGAAATTGGCCTAGGTGGGAATTGCAATATTATAACCTTGGTGTATAAGGTATCCATAAATTATCTGTTTTATTAGATATAGCCTGCTGAATAATATAAAAGCAATTCTAACCTGTGGATTTATGGAGTCAGTTTCCTGTTTTAGAACAAGCTTGTGAAGTAATACAACAGATTTTAATCATACTAGGTTCTTTAGTTGAGTATATGAGGCATCATAAAGTAATGAAGTTTGTTATCTCAGAAGAGAGAAACAAAGTTAGGATTTCAACTTTGCCAAGTGTCAACTTAGAACCTTGAGGCTATACATTTAGAGCAATTTTAGTCTTTCTGTACAGTGTACTATCGTCTGTCTGTCCATGTAATAGCGTATAAAATATCAAATGTCATAATGTTTGTTGATAAGTTCTTACAACTGGAGAATGATTCTCTTATATAACCATATTTTCGTGGGGGTGGGCTCTAGGAGCCGCTTTTATTGCATTATGAATTAATGATAAAAGAATTGTGTAAGGTTCTGAATTGGCTAAAAATACTCTGACTGGAATGTTCGTTCATATCAGCTTTTAAGATAAAAATTGTTGTCAGAAATAAAATAACATCTATTACTTGTGATCTAAAGTTTGATCCTTCCCGCCCCCGTTCTTCTAACTTCTAAGTTCTATATTTCTACTTATAAAGTTGGATTTTCAGCTTAAGGTATGGTAGGCATGTGCTTAATCTGCACTTCAAGCCTAAAGGCTTATGAGGGGGGCATTTTAGAGGTAGAACAAAAGTCATTTATGTGTCTTTACACTTTACCTTATGACTTAAGCTTTTGGGAGAGTTGATTGTTGATAATTGGTTTCAAATAATTTGATGTTCCAAGAGTCATATTCCTATCACAAGAAAGAGAGGGGAAAAAAGCAACGCATAATGTTTGTGAGCAACTAGGTCAGCTTACTAGGAGTTAAATAGGATATAATATTATGGTGAATTAAAAGGTTTTTCATAATGATGAATTATATGCTGTCATGTGTTTAAAGAACTATTAATCGCCATTACAACTTTAAGTTAAATATCCTAATTACCTCAATGTGGCACTTTCTTGGTTACTTTTAGTATATAGTTAAACATATTACATAGAAATAGAATAGCGAAGCTTTTTTCTCTCCACTTCAGGTTGTTCAAGAAAATATAGTTGCACAATATTGGTTTGATTGTCACTATTGGTGAGTTTGTCTTCAAATTTATTTCTATCTAATATGTCAACTATTTGCAGGATGTTTATTGATACATGCAGGAGGTTGAGGATCATGAAGAGCTCCGATGCCATTGGTCTAGGTTAGTATTCCGTTCAACGCCATATGTCTAAAATAAACCTATAGCTAATGGTCTGAAAAGTTATTAATGATGTATATCAGAATAGTAATGGATGTAATAATCTTGTGTTAATAGGTTATTAATGATGTATATTCAAATTCGTAGAAAGAATTTTCCAAAAGACTGGTGTTTGTTTCAGTTTTTAAGTATAGAAATATTATCTTAGTGATCAAATATGCAGCTTTTACGAAGACTAGTTTTTATCCCATAATGAAGATTGTAAATAGAGAATTTCTTGCCAACAATGGCCATTGCATGCTGACTGTGGATTATAAAGAATTTGATTTTATTATTCAAAAAATGGGTTTTCAGATATGGTTATAGGTAGGTTATTTTTCCACTTTTGGAAAGTGCTCTTGTAAATGTGAACTCAGATTGCGGTAAAATGTAATTCTTGTTTAGGTGCATTAAGAAGTTTTTGCCCCCAAGAGAATTTCAGTGCTGCACAGAATGTCCATGAGTTCTATTCTTTGAATGTTTAAGTTTTAATATTATGTATATATATCCTTGCATATCTGATTCATGTTTACATTTTCTATGTCTTATGCACCA
Source organism: Crotalaria pallida (assembly GCA_037953625.1). Taxonomy (NCBI): domain Eukaryota; kingdom Viridiplantae; phylum Streptophyta; class Magnoliopsida; order Fabales; family Fabaceae; genus Crotalaria; species Crotalaria pallida. Next base: position 148,794,652 of record CM075651.1, on the reverse strand, counting down.
TGCAGCACCCAGAGCTGTTGAAAAAAGTTAGATGAACAAAGGGGTACCAATAACTGTTTGTTGCTACAAACCTTTTTTGGGCTCGAGAAGGAAGGAAATCGAGAACATAATCTGGAGGCAACAACTTTAGTCAAGGCATGCTGAACTTTATACAATTTCATACTAAGATGCCTTGATCATTATATTATTTACTATCCATGTTTTCTTTATCATAACGTTTATATTAAGTAAGTCTTATTTTGCACGATTGTCTCAACTTATTAAGACCTCAAGACTTGTCTAGGGGACCTACTTAGTACTTATAATTCTATGTGCTCAGGTTGTTGATGTGGTGAAGGATCTGTAATTTGTAAATTGCATCATCCCTTCTATGTTGTGTGGATAAAGAAACCGAGTTATATCTCATGTGCAATTTAAAGTTTCTGTTGTGTTTTGTTACCTATACAATTTCATTCACCTGTTTTAACTTTCAGAGCATTGTTATCTGTACATAACTAGATTTGTAACTTTCACCAAGACTTTGATTTTATACTCTACCTTGTATAATTATAGTTGTCGTGAAAGTTATTGGATCTGGTTGGTTGTATAGATAAAATCTTTGTTTAGAAGGCAATTTTGATTTTATACTCTGCTGCCTTGTATAATTATAGTTGTGGTGAAAGTTATTGGATCGGGTTATATAAATAACATTTTTTGTTTAATCAAGAAGTCAATCACCATTATGATGAAGATATACTTTCTCTTTCCCTTATTATGTCTTTTTTTTTTTTTAAATTATTTTGGAAAAAATTTTGTTACTCCTATTTATGAGGGTATGTTATAAATTTATTTTTCATGTTGACCTCTAGCTAATAGAATATTGATTTATGTAAGTAATAGAGAAAAAGTAATAATTATAAAGAAAAATGATATGTCTGAGAAAAATATAATTAATTTATTGAAAATAAAAATAATCATTACATTTTATTATTAAATGAAGCTTTTTCAATGGAATAGATAAATAAAGATAAAGGGAGTAAGTTATTTAACCATAACATTTTAGTTTAACATTTTTTTAATAAATACTACTCCTTCCCTTTCATATTTATAGAATTTTTACCTCGTATTTCATGTGTATTGTCCTTTATAAACTCAATGCATAATTAATGCTCATTTTCATCTTATATGTAAGATCTTTTGGAGAAAAAAAATTGATTTTTTTGTAAGACTATATTCCAAATTTTGATAATATTTAATTACTTATTTATAAAAACATTCTTACTACACTTTTTAGAATTTGAGTAAGAGATATTTTTGAAAAAGTATATTAAATTTTTACATTTAATATTATTAACAAATTTAATTCACTTTTTTGACGAATGTGAATTTCACCAAAAGGATTTTACATATAGGATTGCAAGGAGTGTTTTTTTTCCCAACTATGTCATTATTTATTGTAACTTCTTATTCATCTTCAATATTATTCTCTTGTTTTCAATAATGATTTTTTAGTCAAAATATTTCGAATTTTTACATTTATTTTTTAAAACTTACTGCATATGAAAAGGTTAAAGAAAGAGTAATTAATCATTTTGGTCCTTGAGAGTGTGACCATGATTTTGGTCCCTGAGAGTATGACCATGGATCGTTTTAGTCCCTCCGAGATCATAAATATACGTTTAGTCCTTGAGAGAGTCTCAAAGACTTAAATGACGGATGTGGGACACTCTCAAAGACTAAACGTGTATTTATGATCTTTGGGGGACCAAAATGACCCATGATCATACTCTCAGGACCAAAATAACTAATTACTCGGTTAAAGAAATGATAAACGTAGTGCTTGGTGAAGCTTTAAACAAATGAGATTATTGTGATCGTTGGACATGGACACATGGTTGTCGGGGTGTCCAGTAACCGAGCATGTGAAACTATGATCATTGGTACTGTGTGTCAATCTTCTTGTTCAGTAAACATGAACGATTCTAAGCTTTCATTGGCTATTTCTGTTTTGTTTTATGAAACTGTTATGTTCTCGGTATGGTAAATTTCTAATAGCGTAAAAGGACATAAAACGATTTAGGACAACTAATTTTTCATTTGCACATCTTTAACGAGTGCCTTGTTGACATTGAATACTACTACTTCCATTCCTAAATATTACTACAATTTTTTTAAGGAAAATACTGACACTCATTAAGGGATTATAAGTAATTCTAAAGTATTGAAAAATGTATTTTTGATATTTTCGAGAGAAGAAAAACTAAAGACTTGTGTTTTTTTTTTATGGGTCTTACTAACAAGTGCACTGCACTTAATGACACTTGTTAAGGTTGCTAAAAGTAGTAAAACAATCATAGATTGACATTAATCACTCTCTCGAAAATCCCAAAAAAAGCACATCTTTCTATGACAAAATACTACTTTTAGCTTCTTAACAAGTGTCGTAATTAACATTTTCCTTTTTTTATTTCTAGAAAGAACCCCCCCCCCCCCATTCAACAGGTACAAGATATACCCAAATAAAGGCTTACATAAGGAATCAAGGTTATATCTTTAAGGCATTTCAAATGTTTCATACCCTAATCTGAATAAGTGGAACTGTGAAAGAGACATTTGCTAACACATTAACCCACAACCACGTTTTAATTAATAGTAATATTGTCAGCAAATCCATGAGAGAGAAAGAACCATTATTAAACACAGGATAATTTCTTTTATACCATATATACTAACAAACCATTAGCCAAAGACCAGCTCCATACCTTCGAAGGATTTTCCCTTTAAACGAAGTAGCATGAGCAGGGAACAAAACTTGAAGAGAGGCACCTCAAATAGCAATCACGTGAAACCAAGAATAAAACCAATACCAAACCTTGTTGGGCTTTTTTGTAATGGTGCTTCCCTCACATAAAGTCGTATGTATTCATATTTGAAGGGTCGTATGTGACTTTGTGAAGGGTCGTATGTGACTGTCACGACCATAAAGTCGTAACACTCATCTACGACCTGTTAAAAAACTTAGGTCGTACCACGTGCTTACGAGCCGTGTTAAAATTTAATTTTTTAAAATGTCGTAAGGGGGTGCTACGACTTTCAGGTCGTAAGTACTTCTTACGACCCGTATTAAAAGTTGTTTTTTTAAAAAGAGCATAATAGATATAATTTATACATATGGGATGACATCTATAGAAATTGGGTGGCAAAATAAAAACCCCGTGCTCGTGTCTGTAATGGGCACCATTACAAAAAAGCCCAACAAGGTTTGTATATGACTTTGTGAAGGGTCGCTTTCTTCATCCTCATCACCCGCCGCTTCCCTCACATCCCTTGTATGTATTCATATTTGCTTTCTCACCTTCTTATTTATGCGAGAGTGGCGTCACAATTATTATAAAGTTATTGTTGAGATTATAGGGAGTATTATGATTTCTAACACCAAACTCTCGCTTACCATCAATATCGGAACCATGCATGTCACTGCTTATAATCCATTTTAAGGACCTCATGCTTCTATTACAGAGTTATTTTTCTAATTATGTTCAGCAAACTGTTTCTGCTTGCTTTTGGTTTTTGTCAGTGATCCTGCGCCATAGTATCCTGTTACTTCGGTAAATTGTTTCTGCTTGTGTGTGACATGTTGTTAGCAATAATTTTGAAGAGGATATTATTTGATTCTCGGCCACTGTGGCTCAGAAAGTTCTCGATTTCTTGATATTCAATGTTTTTTTGCTTAAATAGGATATTAAAACTCCTAATGTGGCTTTGGCGTCAACCAAACCTTTGCAACAGGGTAAATTTATAATATTTAAATTTAAATTCCATTAAAGCCTTGTTTCTCTCTCCTTAGACGCTGAAGTCTATTTTAATTGGTTTTGCAGTATATTCACTATGGATGCATTGTATCAAAGACTTTGTTCAAGCACCTTGATTTTGGAGGCATTGGTTGCGTTAAATGTGTTCAACTAGCAAAGACTTTGTGAAGGGTCGTATGTGACTGTTACGACCATAAAGTCGTAACACTCATTTACGACCTGTTAAAAAACTTAGGTCGTAAGCAGCTATTACGACCCGTGTTAAAACTTAGTTTTTTAAAATATCGTAAGTATTTCTTACGACCCATATTAAAAATTGTTTTTTTAAAAAGGATATAATAGGTATAATTTATATATATGGGGTGACATCCATAAACCTTGAGGTGGCAAAATAAAAACCCCGAGCACGAGCCATCGTCATTCGTTTGGATATGTGGGGTGTAGGATGGACAGGTCCTTTTTTTGAAAGATCATAAGCCAAAAAATTCTTTTAAAATGTGATTTATAAATAGGACCAGATGAAGTATTAAAAAATTCATAATGGTTAAAGTTGTATCATGATTGATGTTATTAATGAACATTAATTTTATTAATGCATCAATTTATGAAACAAATTAATCCATTATGAACTTTTTATATTTGTTATAGGGGACAAATTAGAAAAGTCCATACGTAAATACTACTCTTTTCTTTAATATAAGTCCTTTTCGGAAAAAATGATGAGAACTAAACAAAAATTAACTAATATTATTGGTGACTTTAGAATTGATAAATTTTGGTAAATATTTTCAAAATTATTCTTGTAATTATTATTGAAACTGTAAATAATGTTGAGTAAATACGAATATTTATGAAAAGAGATAATAAATATCATTGAAAATCGGGAAAAAAACTTATAAATATGACTAAAAAAAGTTATGAAAAGACTCTTATATTAAAGATCGGAAAAAATATTATTAAATTTCAAATAGTATTGGCAAGATATGATTATTAAATATTTTCATTAAATTTTTAATAAAAATATTGATATTTTACTTTGAACATATCATTATTAAATTACAACTTTCATTGACATTTGAGAAACATTAATGGCATTATATTATTAGTAAAAGTTACTGTATTATCTTTGTAAAAGTTAAAATAGCGAATGAAAATAACATAGTATCTTTTTAATACAGAGTATAACACATGATGCAATTATTGATTAAAAATTACCATTACACAAATTTTCATGCTATTACAATTAATACATGTTACATTAATATTTAGTAAATGTTTAGAGAATTGAATGTAAGTATGCAACAATAAGACCTTAAAAATTAATGGATCAAAACATCTTCTTTAATTTTTTTTTTTGGAAAATCAGGTATATATATTTCCTTATTCAATCATAAATATAATACACAATCTTTAAGATTTTTCCTTTATTATTTTTACTTTAATTTAAAAAAAAAATACATGTTTTTACCAGCATAATGGATCCCGGGGCATTAAATTTCATCAAATAATGACACTTCTATTGTTTCATATGTGAATGCTATTATTATTATTAAGGTTTTTTAATCTATACACTCATATATAGGATAAATAAATAGGCGAGGGCTAAATTACACCAGATTTTGTTTTGGTAGATACATACACCATTTTTATTTTACTATTATAACAGGTCTAACATGTTATCTATCATTTATTATTGTAATCTTCTATTTTTTGAAATGATGATTCATTATTAATTATTGTAATCTTTAAAGATTTTAGGAACTTTTAATTTTTTTAATTGTTAAATTATTTTTTAATTACATCATAAATTTAAAAAATAATAATTTACTTTACTGATTTTTTATTCAAATACATGATAATTTAATAAAATTGGGATTTATGATTTTTTTTTTTGGATGAACCAGGGTATCCACCCGCGCAACTGGGTGACTAATCCCTCGCACCACGGTCGGGCCCTTTCGGGGGCGATGCTCCCAGTAAGGCTTGCTCCATTCACATGCGCCTCGGGTACGACTCGAACCCGCGACCACATGCTTAAGGGACACAAACCCCTTCCACTTGTGCCAGCCTCCACTGGTGGATTTATGATTTTTTAAAAATAAGTAATTATAAAAAACTTATACCATAGATAATTTAAAAATATAATATGAGAAATTAAAGATGATTTTTCAGTTGAAAGAAATTAACATAGTATTACATATTATTATAAAAAAACCTTTATGTGTTTTTTAGAAATATGTAAATTATAAAAAAAATTATGATTTTTTTAAAAAAAATAATTGTAAATAAACATATAGCATAGATAATTAAAAAATAGTATAATATAAGAAAGAAGATTTTTCAGTTGGGACAAATTAACATAGTATAACATATTATCGTATACAAAAATACCCTTATGTGTTTTGTAAAACTATGTTAATTATAAAAATTCGTAATTTTTTAAAAAATAAATAATTACTAAAAAAACTTATAGCATAGATAATTAAAAATTTAATATGCAAAAAGTGATTTTTTCAGTTTGAACAAATTAACATAGTATAACAGATTATTGTAGACAAAAATGTCATTATACAATTTGTAAAAATATGTTAATTATAAAGTTTTATGGTTTTAACAAAATAAATAATTATAAAAAAACTTATATCATAGATAATTAAAAAATATAATATGAGAAAAGTGATTTTTCAGTTGGAACTAATTAACATATTATATATATATTTTTTTTACAAAAATACGCTTATGTCTTTTGCAGAAATATATCTACCCATTAATAACATTATTCATAAATATTAATATTCAAATATTAAAGTTAATAAATAAAATTATAATGAATTGAAAATTGTATGTTATAGATTGACGATAGCAAGTAACAATCATGATTTTGGATAGGGATGACAATAAAGCCCACATCCACGGGTACCCATTCGAAATTGATCAGATTTTGATGGGGGGAAATCAGCTCTAATTAAGTTCGGAGAAAACCGAAATCAAAATCTGCTTTAAAAAGATGGGGTTGAGCGAATCTAGGATTGTAAGTACTTGCCCTGCCACCGCTCCTAAATCCACCTTAATATAAAACTTAAATAATTTCCCTTATAATAATAATTAAATGGTAAAATTAAACTAACACATTTGTCAAAAATCATGATTTAATTCTCAAGATTTTAGATATTTTTAAAATTTGATGTTTATTATTATATTTAATTTGAGTTATAATATAATGTATGTTGTATATGATTTTTGTTTAATACAATAAAAGATAATTTTAAAAAAATAATTGAATGGATTACCCGCGAGTTTCCCTGAATTCGATTGAATGGATTTAAGTTTCACCTTTTTCTTCCCGCTCTTTTTAAACTCGCACCCGAATTCGCCCTGCTCTTAAAGGGTGCATAGTTGGTATTGGCAAAACCCGTCCCAAACTCAACCCGTTGGCATACCTAATTTTGGAATGTTGAGTCTTCACATAAGTTCATATTATGGGTCATGGTATATTAAATTAATGTGTCATGTGAATGATACATGGATCGTCATTTAAGTAAGTGTTTGATATAGCTGAAAAAAATTATATTATGATGTAACTATAATCTATTAAGCTTATAACATGTTAAAATTATAATCTGTTTATATTTGGATATGTTAGTTGAAGATTAATTTAAGCTGATCTATTTATTTGGATAGCGTAAAGAAAAATATTTTTACGAGTAAATTTTTTTTTTTAAAAAAAGGTATGAGTTAGTTATTGATATTGAAGTGATAAAGGTAAAATAGAAAAATTACACATGTCTCAAGAAATAATCTACAGAATCTATGAAGTAGATATCGAATTTTGATTATTTTTTCAAGAACATATTTTAAAATTATATTTTTATTAAATTATATTTTTATTAAATTATATTTTTTTAGTGTAGATTTAATAATCCAATACACTGAAAATAAAAAAAAATAAATCATGTGATACACAATGCCAATATAATGTTGTTATAAGTAAATTACTTAATTTACACCCTAAAAAAGCATGATAATCCTAGTTACTTAATTTGTATTTCCTACTTCATAAATATTTTAATAAAAAAATTAATTAATCTACACCTTCATAAATTGATATTTCAGATATAATTTAGTGAAATTAGAATTTATGATTTTTCAGAAATAAATCATTTCTAAAACTTATAGCATAGATTGTAATTAAAAAAAATAATATATAGATATTTTTATTTATTACTTATTAATAAAAAAACTTTAAATGCAAATTACAAATAAGTTCATTAATGAGGTTTATATTCGGAAATTCATTAAGTTGATACATGTTACTTACTCAACAAGTTGCAGGTAAATCCAATCATTAAATTAACACATGGTGTACTCAAACACCAAATATATTCGGTGGTTTTTAGCCAAAACCTTTTTTACCAAGCAATTCTCTCATGCATATTGTTCCATTAACTCATTCTCATTTGTTTATAATGGCAAGTTTTGAACCAATTAGCAATAAAACATACATGAGTGCAAGGCACGTGCGTGGAAGTTGTTGTTGGGTTCAATCATTATAGTTGAGAAAGCTTAGGTCATGTGCTAGGCTCACGACTTCTTGGTCATGAGCTAAACTCATGGTCGTATAAAAAATTTGAAATTTCTATACCTCTTACATATCGACCAATTAATTTTATCCTCATTTGTTCTAAATGACAAGTCTTGGACCAATTAACTGTAAAACGTACGTGAACACAAGGCACATACATAAAGATTATTGTTGGGTTCAATCATTTTGATTGAAAAAGCTTGGGTTAGCTCCAGTGGCGGAGGATGATTAAAAGTTCAGAGGGTGTGGCAATAAATAGTATCACAATTTAAAAAAAATAATAATAAATCTGGGAAGTTAAATTTTGAGTATTTTATATTATAATCTTGCACATAGTGCTAATGAGATGGATTGTCTAAGTGGCTACACACACAGTTCACAAATCACTTGTTTGAACCTCTGTGTGGCCATTTTTCATCTTTTTGTGAAAATAAAGTAAAAGCAAGTAAAACTTGAAAGAAAAGAATGTCTATTGCCAGAATCGAGCCCACAGTCCCCAATATTAACCCCAATTACTTGGCCAGTGCACCAGCTATGAAATTATGATATGGATTACAAACAATTAATATATACTTTTCAAAATCTCAGGCCTGCTCCTGGGATCCTCCGCCACTGTTTAGCTCACAACTGAGCAATCGTGAGCTAAACTCACGATCATATGAAAAATTTGAGATTTTTATACCTCTCATGTATATTGATCCATTAACTCATCCCCATTTATTCATCATGGCAAATCTTGAACCAATTAACTATAAAACATATATGAAGACAAAGCACACACATAAAAATTATTGTTGGATTCAATTATTTTGGTTAAAAAAGTTTGGATCATGAGCTTCTCACAATCGTAATTTTTACAATCGATCATGATTTTTGTTCAAGACCTAAATGTTCCATTAAAAAACGAGGGGATATTTAAGACTTTCCACTATTTATTTTTTTTTTTTGTGGCGGCAAAATATTTTCTCACCGGAATATAAATCAAATATGGGCCTATCATGGTTAAGACAAATTATATTGATATTGATAAGAAGATATAAATAGGGTTAAAAGGAGAAAAGAAGAAGGAAGGCTGATATTGATGATTTAAACATTTTCTTCCCATTCTGTCAAAAAAATAAAATGGGCTCTTGAGTTGTTTTTTTTTTTTTGGCACCTTCAATAAGCTTGGCAGATCATCTCACTCAGCACAAAGCTATCAAAGATAGATCTATTAGCTGTTGTATATTGAGAAGGTCCATTAGTTCATATTTCATAATATGTATAAATGCAAGTTACCCTAAATTCTCTGGGCTTCAAATCATAAATTCTTTAATTAGTTGCCACTGCAAAAATCACTAGGTGCTTCCTTCTGCACATAGATTGTGATGGTGTCATCTCTTGGAGGCTGACGTGGGCATGCCATGGCTATGAATTTTGGGACCTCATCCCCTGGCATTAACACAGGCAAGCTTTCAGCATAGTCCTGCTTCATCATCTACTTAACAAAAACAAACAAACAAACCAATCCCATAAATATTCACTATGAATTTTGTTGGTTTAAAGTCTCCAACTATTTTTGATCTGTATTATATATCAAAGAATTAAAAAAAAAATTTATTTGACCATCACAAATACCTCCTATTTGGTTTAACAAACTCTAGAAAGGAAAAAAAAAATCAAAAACATTCCATGAACTTGGTTTTATGTTTGATAAAGTTTCCGAGTTTTAAAAATTGTTCAAAAAATGCTCTGAGTGCAAAATGATCATTCAGCATTCAAAATACCCTGAAATTTGCATGATATGTAATTTTAGTTGAGTTTCGAAAAAGGGAAATTCTATATGCACCATGTTTTTCCTAGCTACACTCATTTTTTTCATGATGTGAATTATAAAAAATGTATTTTTTTATGTATTATTTATTTAAGATCATATTGTTATGTTACACTCGTACTTGTTTTTTGTACATTCGAAATGTAAACAAAAAAATACAGATATGAGTGTAAGGTCAAATACAAAATTTTGAGAAAAAATTTAAAGCCCGGATGTGGTTAGCAAAACCTGGAAATAGAATTTCCAAAATGCTTAAAAAAGATGTGGGTGTTTTTGGACTTTCCCTTCTTTTATCAATGTGTTAACATATGATATGAAATGAAACTTTATATATCTAGTTCCAAATATGAATAACCCCTCTCTTTTTATGTGCATGTATATAGTATATGAAACTTAATTTCCTTCTGAAACATAAATAAATGGCTTGAGGAATGTGAGTAAGAGAAGTGATTAATTATTACCATAACAGGAAAAGCTAGCTTCTGTTGATAGGAAGTTAAATCTTCCTGTATTTGAGTCTGATCATGGTTGTTAAATCCAGAAGATCGAAACAAATGTTGAAGCCTGTTCCAATGTAAGCAGCAGCAAAAGAAGCCACAAAGGAACATAAAAGAGGCAAAGAGAAGGGCCAATCCCAGTGGAAAACCAATGGATATCCTAGTTGCTGCAGTGTCCTGAAGCTCCATTATTTCCCTTCTCGAGTAGTGTTGTGTATCTGTTCTCTTAATTTTATTTATTTTTGGTGATGACTTGAATGAATGAAACCATAAGAGTATTTAAATAACAAATATACATGAGGTACCTTTGCTTTAGATTGCTTAATTAGGTGGCTGATGATGGGGCATACTTAATATTGAGTGGACTTGGATGGTGACACATCAATTATTGAGGTTGATGTGAGTTAGTGTATGTTGAAGTGGGTGAAAGCACTTTACATTTTATACATATCACATTCTTGAAGTCCTTGTTACAGTAATACTTACTTGTTTATTAGAAAAATAACTATCGGCACAGTTATTAAAAAAATTAGTTGAGTGCATTTAATTTTTTCAAATTAATAGAAAAATTAATTATTTTAGGAAACTTGTATTGGGAATGAAACAAAAATTAAATGTTATAACCACTTTATATGGATATTTTAAGAATGGTTATATTGAGAATATAAAGTTAGTTAATTTTTCTTGTATTTAAGACTATTAATATGATTTTTTTTTTCTTATAAATGAGACCGGAAAAAGTACCTTATAAAATTATTGGTACTTATTCTGTTTGATAAGTAATATAATGTGGTTTACGGTTGAGATTTTTTTTCATGCACTTAAAAAAATATTGTTGTACTTTTTCTCGATGGTGCAATAAAAAAATGTCATATGTGCTTAAATATTACGTTAGATAGACTACACAAAGTTCACCAAAAAAAAAAGATAGACTACACAAACATAAATTGATAATTTTGCAAATAAATTCTTCGACATTTAGGTAAAATAATAACTTTTAAAATTAAAAAGCCCTCCTCTCTCTTCCCCATGTGATTTTGTTTCCTTTTAATCGATACTTTTTATACTATGTTCATGTTCAAATGGTTTTCAAATCCATTGTGATAGATGTATACTCTCATGCTGAAGTTAAATTTAGGCTTAATTATGTCAGAAGTCCCTAAAGTTTGGGATATTTTTGCCAGATAATTTTTTACTTTTTTTTCAATGTCTGACACCCCGAAGTTACTTCTGGATTTGTCATATACCCCTACTACCAATTCTGACCAATTCTGGACATGTAATATCATAATCCTAGTCAGATACAGGAGGTTGGTCATATGGTGCCACGTGATGTCACATGGACGAAGACTACCTCTCTCTCTCTTCAATTCTTTTTCTTTCTTTTTTTTTATTTAACTAAAAATATAAAAATATGAAGTTTTTTAAATTAAAAAAAAAATCTTTGCCCACGGGGCACCAAGTGCTTAACCTCCTGTATCTGACTAGGATTTTGATTTCTGGTTGTGTAATGCCGGAAATCAATAAAGTTTCCGGTTGTCTTAAACCGGAAATGATATTCCGTTTAGGCAACACCGAAAATATGAAATAATTGCCTTCCGACTCTGGATTACCAAAATAGCATTTTCGGTTATGTAGTATCGGAAATATAAATACGCTAAAGGATGTTTTAGTCTTTTGAAAATAGAAATGGAGGCGAAAAAATCGATAGTGGGGGCCAATGAGCAGAACCCTTATTTTTTATTTGATGAGGGCGTGTGTGAGGCCTAGTATCTTAATGTAATGGGCAAACATGCCTTAATGTTGAAGTTTCTAGAATATCCGGCCCTACAAGGATCAAATATGAAATCAAAACACCTTTTGAGGGAATTGAGTTTGCCTCTTAAATGGGCTACTCATAGTCAAACAAAGAGATTCAAATCCACTCGTTAAAGTTGAAAAGCAAAAAAGTTGAATGAGTGTTATTATGTCTTTAAGGTAGGAGTTACTCCCTCCCTAAATATAATTTCTTTGAAAAATTTAAGTACGTTAAGAAAGTGGAATAATTTAGTTAATTGTATTGGAAATGTAAATTTTTGATGTGTAATTTCAAAATTACCTCTATTAATATTATTAGGAATCTAAAAAGTATTAAATAAATGGGGATGTCTGTGTAAAAAAGTAATTAATGTTCATTAAAAATTGGTATGAGACTTTATAAATAAGAACAAAATAAAAGTGTCAAGAGGGTTTTATATTTAGGGACGAAGGGAGTATTATTTATTTTCAATTCATGAATCAGATTTCAATATAGTAGTATTAGATGTAAAGTGTCTTCAAATTTTTTTTTTAAAATAAATAAATACAGTATTTTTTTAATACCGCAATGATTGATATTGTTGCCATGTGAAAACTTTTAACATTATATTGTTAAAATCTTTATTTCCATAATGTAAATCTCTTATCTTAATTTTTTACTCATGAACTTAAACTCTTGTAATCCACACAATTTAAAACAACTCCCTGTTCTGTCCGCGTAAGACAGCCTAGTTGATGGCTGTAGAGACACTTAGTTTTTCCCCATCCCCAGGTCATGGGTTCAAGTCTCAGACATCCCATGTAAAACCCAAAAAAAAAAAAAACAAAAACCCAAAAAAAAAAAACAACAACATAACAACTCCTTGTTCTTAACGAGGAGTAACATGGAAAGTTTTTTTTTTTTCGATTGTTAGGATTTCAAATATGAGTTACTCGTATGTGTGAGTAAAATAAGTTTTACATTAGATAATAATTAATAATTATATATATATATGATAATATTTATAAATTTGATACTTTAAAGTTTTAGATCAAGATGTGATGACAATTGATTTGCCTTTTGAAAATTTTGCTGCCTAACTTTCTCACGAAATCGTCACATACAGTTTAGAAGAGCAGCTATAATTTGCTTAATTGATACTTGCTAGTTCAATTGGCAAAGAATTTGATTTTGACTTAAGCAAGTGTTAAAGTTTGAGAGATGTTAACAAAAAATAAAAAGTCTTTAATTACTACTTTAAAAAAGTTTTTCCAGCTTGATTTTTATCAGTGACGGTCCACACAACATTCTTATGTGGAGAGGTAAAAAAATGGATCACTATTATTTTGATTTTGTTAATAAGAACTAGTCATTTGACATAACTCAAAAATAAATGAAAATGATATATCAAAATAAAATAACATTCAATTCAATTCAACACAAATAAATAACACTGACAAGTGACAACACTGCTTAACAAATTACAAAACTAAAGAAATGAGGTGGAAACATGTCAAACTTGCACAGAAAAGAAAGGGTGATGGTTTCGTTTTCTAGTTATAACATAAAAGAAAATTAAAAGAGCCAATAGACTTTGAAGTTGCTGAATCATCTAGCATGCATTTAGCCTTCTTTAGACCCACTAAATAATACTAGTACTAACATGGACATGCATACTCTGCCATTATTGTTTGTGTGTAATATAAAGATGACTCAAACTTTCCCTAGGTGAGTCGAGCACTTTCAACACTATATATGTTGTGCTTGATTTACCCTACCATGGCAATGATTAGATGGTTGGCGTATTGCTGTTAAGCACGGTTGCTTATAAAGGTTTCTCTCGCTTCTCCACGCCACGTAACTAAACCCTTTTTTAGGCAAATAAATACTATTCCATCAATATTTATAGTATATATTGAGAGTTTTTCCCTCTTATTTTATAATAAGTCAGAAAAATAAAATAAAAGATAAAAGTGTGATTTTGATTTTTTAAGGTACCTACCAATGGAAAATAGGGTGACTAATCCTTTCATATACTGACTAGCTTTTATCACTTGCTTAAGTAAAAACAGTCTTGATTATTCCTCCAATGATAAACAAAAATATAATTAAGACTTATATATATATATATATATATATATATATATGAAGAGAGATCGGTTTATACAAAGTTAAATTATGATCAATCAATTCTTACATTGTTCATAACTTTTACACCAAGTCAAATTTTATTGAATCAACCGTTGGATTGAAAGTTCTTATCCTGTAACTCGTCTATATCAAATTTAACCAAATTAAATTCAAAATCATTTAGTACTTAATTTATATATGTCAAAATTAACGAAATATATATCTTAAAAGTATATGAAAATAAAATTATTTGTATATATATATATATATTAATTAAAGGATGTTTAAATTTTCTCAAATTTGACCCAAATTATTTAGATGATGTATAATTATTAGTCAATGGATGAATTAGTGAAATTCATATTTTATAAAAAAAAATTATGAGCGGTACAAGAGTTGATGTAATTTAATTTGGTGTAAACGAATCCCTCCTATACATATGTATGTGTGTGGAAAAATTTGTTATTTGAATTGATTAAAACTCAAGTACAAACAACATTCTAAAAAAAATCCAATTAAGAAATATTCCATCCGATGGTAAAAAATGATAAATTTTTTATTCCAAATTAAAATTAAAGTAATTAATGAAAAAAATTAGAAATTGCAAACATTGAATAATTGTGATTGGTTGATCAATACAAAATGCATAAAATTAATTGTTTAATAATTATTGATGTGCTAAACAAATTATTCGATGCATATCTCTTTAATTTTTTATTTTTAAAATTTTTTTACTATCCATATTTTTTATGATATAGGTTAATTTGTAAGTTGATTTTGTAAACCTATATATTACTCCCTCTGGTTCTTATTATAAACTCATTTGACTAATTTTCACACTCTTTAAGAAACTTAGTTAATATTGTTAGTGATATTGGAAATGTAAATATTTGATATGCTTTTTCAAAATACTCATATGATTGTTATTGGAAATCTAAAAAGTGTTGAGTAATAAATATGGATGTTTGTGGAAAATAAATAATTAATATCATTTTTTTTAGGCAAAACCAAATGTATTAATTATTAGGAGGAACCAAAAGAGAGTTTGGTACAAAAGGCTCAAGAAAGTCTGGTACATCAACTAACCAAAGTTTTTCTGTACCAGAAAAGCTTTCTTAGCTAAAGTGTCAGCTAATACATTCAGATTGCGAGGCCTAAACATGACCTGAAAGAAGGTGAAATTGCTAGCTAAATTTCTACAATCAAAAACCACTTCATCAAGATAGGAGTGATTTAACGTTTGACTTTTCCAGGCTGTAGTAAGCCGTTGACAATCAGTGAAAAGCGTTGCATGTGTGATATCCAGTTCCACTAATATCTCAATAGTCCATCTCATAGCCAAAGCTTCCGCTATTGTTGCATCTGTAGTTGCATCAAAAACATCAGTCCCAGCTGCCATAAACTCACCATTTTCATTCTGAATTATAAAACCAACTCCAGTACCTATCCCTGCCTTCAAAGAAGCATCACAGCTTACTTGAAAGACCCCACGGATTTCATCGTTATGATTAGGGGAAATAACCTGCACTTTCATTGATTCGGGTAGAGCCAAATTAGAAGCATAAAGCAGTGTACTCTGGATTGACTGCCTTTTACCATCATACACCCATTTATTTCTTCTCCACCAAATGGCATAAATTAGATCCAGAATATAGCCCATATCACACTTATTACTACTAGACAGAATAGAATTCAGCCAAACAGGGAAAGGTATAGACTTATCATCTGGAATGCCCATATCCCCATAAAACCTTTCTTTCCCTTCTTTTTCTTTTTCATATAATGAAAGCGTTCAAACGCAACCAATGCATTATCAGTGATTAACCTCCCAGGCACAAACGCACTCTGATAATGATTAACAATAGAAGGGAGAACTAACTTAAGCCTATTAGCAATTGTTTTCGTTACAATTTTGAAAATAACATTACAAAGACTAATAGGCCTAAATTGACTAGCAAGCACTGGGGATTTTGTTTTAGGAATAAGAACTAAGAGCGTGTGATTAATAAAACCTGGATCAATGTCTGAGTTGAGAATGCTAAGCACCAAGGATGAGACCTGTTCTCCAACAATATGCCAAAATCGTTGGTAAAATAGAGCTGGAGTACCATCAATTCCAGGAGCCTTTGTCGGATGCATTTGAAAAAGTGTCATTCTAACTTCCTCCTTAGTGAAAGGTAGATCAAGAGAAGCTTTATGTGATTCAGAAATCCTGCCATTGACTAACTCTGCTAATTCCACATAACCATTAGGATTGGACGATGTGAACAGTTCCTGAAAATATCTGCCAATAACAGTTGTTATATCATGATCTGAATTCTGCCATTTACCTGTTTCATCTTGAATTTTTGTTATGTAATTAGCCTCCTTTCTTTGAGTAGCCTTTTTATGGAAAAAAAGGAGTGTTACGATCACCAAATTGAAGCCAATCTGCACGAGATCTTTGATGCCACTTCATTTCATCTGCTAGTAATAACTCATCTAATTCTTTACTGATCTTGTCCTCCTCTTCTAGAGTGTCATCTGTTTGGCTTTTAGATTGTAATTCTGCTAAACTCTTTCTCAGCAGGGCAATACGTTTTGGCATGTTCCCAAATATTGTTGAACTCTAATCCTTGAGAGCCTCCCCAACGTGCTTGATATTCTCAGTAACATCTTTACCAGGAATCCATGAGTGCTTAACAACTGACTCACAACCTTCATCTCTCAACCAGAATTGCTCAAACCTGTATAATCTCCTTTTCTTTTTTTCGACATCTCGGTTAGATCGCATTAAAGCATCAAGAATTATGGGACTATGATTAGAACTATATCTAGGCAAATGAGAAACCTTAGAATAGTTCCATACCTGAGACCAAGCTCTGTTTGAAAAAGCTTTTTCAATGTGTTCTTCTATAGTATCTGGCTGTTTCCTGCGATTGCACCATGTGAATTTTTGTCCAACTAACCCAAGCAATTTCCTGTAAGTTACAAATCTCCAGACAAGTACGTGCATGGTCAATTTCCACCAAGTCAACTGGATTACCTCCCCTTTTATCATCCGGGCCTAGCACCTGATTAATGTCCCCAATGACCAGCCACGGATTATCAACATCTTTTGCAATAGAAGCTAGCAAAGCCCATGTTTGATACTTTAAAGAAGATTGATGATACCCGTACAAGCCTGTAATATTTAGAGCAACCTCAGCTTCCGTAGTTAATACTGAAAAATCTATATGATTAAGAGATGACATGCTTATTGTGACGTTCATGTCCTTTTTCCATAATAGCGCTAATCCTCCTACCCTTTGTTTGCCTGAACCTTCACAATCTACTGCATACATATTATACTGATCATTCATAAAGCGGAGACCTTGTAACTCCACCACCTTCTTTTTAGTCTCCATGATGAAGGTGATGTTGGGGCATTCAGAAGTCATCAACTTCCAAAGAGATCGAATTGCACGAGGTGACCCCAAACCCCGGCAATTCCAGCTTAAGATCCTCATTGATCTTGGCGGGGCTGGACAACAGCCTCCGCCACTAAGAGTGTCTCCTTCATTTTTTTGTTTGCGTCAGCAGCTATCATCTGATCATCCCTATCTTTCATTATCACGTCACCATCTTCTCTCCTTTTATTTCCAGCTAACATCCTTTCATTTGGTATATCCTTGTTAGAACCACCTTTAGCCAACCGCTTCCATTGTTTCTTCTTCAGCCCATCATTTGACAAAACAGATAAAGCCTTTTCTGCATTAACATTATTGCACCTCAAATCCTTATCACTTTGAGTGGGGCTTTCAGGGCCAAATTCCTCATCAAGAAGCCTATATATTTGTTTCTTCAGCAGACACAATCTGTTCAAGTGGAGGGACCACTTGAGCAGGATTACTGTGAATAGGTCCTTTTTTCAAACTTTCTTCTTTCACAGGTTGACTAATCATACAATCAAACACTGATGAAGCTCTCATGAAATCACCATACTCCTTCTTTCCCTCTTCTGAACTTTTCTCACAATCCTTCTCTGCATGCCCGATGATCCCACAATTATAACAGAACGTTGGCAGCCTTTCATACTGAATCCAATACCATCGCGTTTCCACTGAACTCGTTTTAGCAATATATATACCTCTTCTCAGTGGCTTTTCAATGTCCAGCATAACTCTGACTCTGAGATACGGGTATAAGGAAGCACCAAAATCATCAACATCCACCTTGACCGTGCCACCGAACATGTCCCCCACCGCTATCCCGATCGCCTTATTTCTCATGCCAAACGGGAGATCATAAATACGTATCCAGAATTCAGTGAGAGAGAAATCCAAATCAGAAGCCCGTATGTATGGTTTGTAATCCCTGAAAATTATAATATTTTTGTCAAACGTCCATGGGGCTCCATCAAGGACTTTTCGCTTCTCATGCAGCGCACCAAAACGGAATATGAATAAGTTTTCCCCTGCCGGTGTGATCGTGAACCCCGGTTGTGGCCTCCATAACTTCCTCAACGTGTCCACCAGACCCTGAACACTAACCGATTTCCGTGTGATGACTTTCCCAACCAAGCACAAAGGGTGATCAGCAATCTCATTTGGGACGAACGCCTCCACAGTCACGCCCTTGGACTCCTCATCAGTGAGGCTGAGTTTGTTCCATAGCAATTCCAAGTCATCCGCCATCAGACCACTTCTCAACGCAAGTCAAAAAACTGGGTGAGAAAAAAGACTTGCAGAAAGAAAACGCAAGACTGTGTGAGAAAGAGACTTGCAGAAAGAAAGAAAACGCAAGACCTAAGTCTCATGCAAAGACACCAACCACGTATTGAGACTCCTGCTTGCAAACCCTAGCATAGCCGCCAAACGTGACTCCAGGTCGATATGAAGTTAATCTTATTTTCTACAAATAATTAATATCATTGAAAATTGGAAATGAAACGACTTATATTAAGAAATCAAAGAAGGCCTTCAAAAGAAGCGTATATATAGCATGAGACGGAGAGAGTATTGCTCTTTTTAAGTGTTCAACGTTTTTATTCCTCAATACATTTATTATTTTATTTTAAGCTTTTGTTAACATTTCCCATTTAATATAACTTCATATATCATCCGGATCCATATATGAAAGTAGTAATTGATATCAAGTGAGAGCATTTGACATTTCCCTTTTTCTTTATATTTTAGAGAAAAAAAATTCAATTTTATTTATGAGTTATTTGTATATTTTTTTAGATGTTTATTATTTTTTTGGAGATATTTATTTTTTAATCTTATTTGTCTTTTTCATTAATGTAGAATAATTTATAAGTAAAATTTCTAATACAAGTTAAGAATATAAAATTGAAATATTTAATAATTTTTAAAATTTAAAAATATAACTACTCACTTGGTTTATATAATTTAATTAAATATAACTTATAATAAGAATTTGAGAGAATAAGTGAGAGCATTTATTATTTTAATTATCAAGATTAAACCATGCAGTAACCAAAATAGCAAAGTATTTTGGATAGGCTTATTTATGGTTTTGATCCCTAAAAGTTTAACGTGTTTTGTTTTTAGTCCCTAAAAATTATTTTGACCGGGATTAGTCCTTAATTTTTCAAACATTTTGGTTTTGGTCTCAAGGGTTAGAAAAAATCAATTATTTGTTGACGTGGTTAACGGAAACCACATCAACAACTATGTGGTGTGAGATAGTGCCAAATAAGTATTGTGACATGTATGATTCAAGTCCATAAACCCAAAATTCTGCGTATTTGACCATTTTGCATATGGGACCATTTTGTGTCCGTGAAATTGTAACATTCACGTTATATCACTTATTTGACATCACATCATACTACGTGACTGCCGATATGATGTTCCGCTAGCCACATCATTAAATAACAGTTTTTTTACAATGGAGTGGATCAAAACCAAAATATTTGAAAAATTAAGGACTAGTCCCGATCAAAATAACCTTTAGGAATTAAAACCAAAACACGCTGAACTTTAGGGACGGAAACCATAAATTGATAAATAGTGCATGGGTCCCGACTGATTTGACAAACATTATGATACAATCAAATTGGTTTCCTGTCTGGTCTACAAAAGGAGGAGTTAGCTTTGGGTGCAAGTCTACATCAAAATTGGAACTCCAATGTGGAAAGCATATTAATAATTTTGAACCTAACTCTGTCCAAATCAAATTGTAACATGCAGGGAGTTTCATGACTATATTTTGTGCATTCCATACTTAGAAAGTAGAATTGGTACCACATAAAGAAAAGAGGATCTGCTCTTTATTAGCGAGCTTTAGATTTTTTTTCTTTGAAAGGAAAATATGTAATTCATTTCATAACAAAAAAAGTACAAGTAGATCCAACAGAACAATAACAAAGTACATATTTTTCATACAATAAAAATTGCTAAAAAAGACTAGATACTCAGCCATAACAGCAAACTCTCTGTGGATCAGGATCATCATCAACATCCAGCTTCGAACTCTAACAAGAGATTCACCAGCCTTTGTTTCCAAGATAACTATCTCATCAATGCCGGAAGTAAGCACAGTTCGGCGACAAAGAATCTCATATCTGAGGAGGTAGAGCCACTGGACAGAGGAGAAGACAGAGATCTGGAAGGGAAAAGTTGTCCCGAATATCAGTCTTCTACTTATTGGAGAAGATAGGAAGGTCATCAGATCTGGACAAACAAAAAGTCTTCCCACACTCAAACACACAAAAACAAAACCCAGATGAAACTTGGACGAACAAAACCACACCACTTGCACAAAGGCAAGATTTATTTATTTAACCTAGATATAACTGGGAAAGAAAAAAACTCACACACCAACCAAAGGAAGGGGAGGGAGAGATTCTCCCTTCCCTTCTACCGCTATCACAGAAGAGAGGAAAACAGAGAAGAGAAGAGAAGAAGATTGAGGAAGAGAGAAGGTCGAGCCTCTCTCTCCTCAAATTAGGATTCCTTGTTTTTCGAGCTTTAGATTCTTGAAAATGCTTGACAATGCGTTTTACTAAATGTATATTAAGAAAAACTATTCACTCCGTTTTATAAATAATGTGTTTTAAGATCATGTACAAGTTTTAATAAATGATGAATTAATGTAAAAATTTAAGGTATTTTGACTATAATATTTTTTTGTAATTATTATTAAAAAAAGAGAAAAATATCGAAAATGAAAAAAAAAAGTTGTAATAAATAAAGATATAGTAAAAAGAATATGATTAATTATATAGTAAGTTTGTAAAATAACAATATATATATATATATATATATATATATATATATATATATATAAGAAATAAGAAAGGACAACTTTATTATTATTACAGATGAAAGATTAACAATTAAACTTTTTCTCACTAACGCGCATGAGCATGATGAATACATCTTTTAAATAAACTAATAATTTTTTTGTCTGAATTCTTTACGACACCACCGGTATCCCTAGAGCACCCTTAATACCAGGGAGTCCTTGAGACTAATCCGGAGCGAGCTGCGTGGCTAAATTTTCTGTTGATACATAATAAAGCATTGATGTTATTGAGTATGGTGTTCCACAACAAGCCCTTTTTTAAAATTTTCATATCTAGTCCGTGGCATGGATCCGTGTTGTTTGGGCCCAATAGAATTATGGAGAGAAGAAAATCAGGAAAAAGAAAGAGGTGAATGTGGAAATAACGAGAAAGAAAAAGTAAGAAAACGAATGAATTATATGTATTGTTTGATATCTAATTATCTATAAAAAAAAATATGTATTGTTTGATATGAAGGGGGAAAAAAAAGAGAAGGGATAGAAGGGTCGAATTCTCTTCGATTTTTTCTTTTATTTGATTTAATATAAAAATGAGATGAAAGAACGAAATAAATGACAAAATTATATTTTAAGTTCAATATTGGAACCACTAATAAAAACTTTGAATAAGATGATGTGTAAAATGGTCATATTTTATATAATTTTCGTCATGTTTTGCAAAGGATTAACTTTTATTGATTGGGTCTCATGTTTTTCTTTCCTTTTATTTTTCATTCTATCTGCTACACCAAGTGAAGGAGGTTCTGATTTAATTTTTTTTTTCTAAGGTTAATTATATGTCCAATTTTTGAATTTTAGTATCGGTTTATCATAATTTTTTTTTTAAATGTTTGACTCTCCAAAGTTGTTTTTGGATTTGTCGTGTACCCTTTTTTCTTACTAATTGCGGTTAAATTTTGTTGACATGTCACACTCAAATCTTAGTCAGACACAAAATGTTAGTCTCATGTGCGAAGACGACATCTTTCTCAAATCATTTTTTATTCTTTTTTAAATTAAAAATATTAATTTTTTTAGTTTTTTTAATTAAACAAAATTGATCTTCATTCACGTGACTAACCTCCTGTTCTAATTAGGATAAATTCTAATGTAACATTTTAGCTAAATTTGATCGAAATAAAATAACTTCGAAAAATTAAACATTAAAAAAAACAAAAAATTGTGACAATATAATCCGAAAATCAAGATCTGAAAAAATAATTAAGCATCCTCTTTAATCTTCCTCATTTTTATTATCTTTCTTGACAACTTCGAATAAAAGAAACAAAAGGTTTAAAGAGAAAAAAAATTTGACACAAAAATCAAAGAGAAAATTTAACTCATTGTTTACTTCAAAAGAGCAGTTTGTAAATTTACTCTACTTATACATAGGAAGTAGTACGGGTAGAAGGGCAAAATTGCTTCATTGATCCAATTATTTACTTTTTTGAAGTGGTTCCTCAAGTTTTTATTGTTTGAAAGTGGTTCTTCAAGTTTATTTATGTTAACATGGTTGATTTTTCCGTTAATTTTTTCGTCTCTGGTCACCTTTTCTATCTCCGATCATCTTCTCTGTTAGGATTTCCGACCAACACCATTTTTTCCGATGATGAGCTCTACTTTTATCTTTTTTTTCTTTGTTCATTCTTCGTCAACAAATATTCAGATCGGACCATTAATCTCTCCACCATTCACTACCACGTTTAGAAGGTGGTGTCATGGGATTTGTGAGGTTGGAGATAAAAGATATTGGCCGAAAAAAATGGAGTTTCGTGGAGAAGATGACCGGAGAAGGAAAATTTGACTGAAGGACCAACTGTGTTAACGGAAGTAAACTTAAGAGACCACTTTCAAACAAAAAAAAATTTAAAAGACCACTTTGAAACAAATAAATAACTTAAAGGACAAAAAAACAATTTTGCCGATGAAATGGTATTCTTAGAGAAATACTAATAACTTCATAACTAGTCTTTTGAATGTTGGGTGGGAACAAAAAAAACAATTATTTAAAAATAGGCAAAAATAATAGTAACAACAAATTAAAATTGCCCACCGACAAAGCTAAGTTATTTAAAAAGTTAAATTAGTTTTGCTTAAGACAAGTGGGCCAGATATATAGCGCAGCCAATAACATTATGACAGCCCACTAACAAGTAACACATCAAGACAAGACATATAAAGAGAAAGGCTGTGCATCAATGATGTACAGTACTATTTTTAAACTGATTGTTCCATTAACGCATAAATGGTATAAATAATGTGTTGATGATGGAAATTTTTTTACATTGTTAATGCCTCATCTAATTTTTAAAAAGGAAAATAGACAAAAAATAAAAATAAAATAGTAAAATGATTGTTTTTTTAAAAAATGCCTAAAGACGAATTTGGCTCCTCTACCACCACCTTAATAAAAATGAACTAAGTTGGTTGATTTTTGTAATTTGGTTAAAATATAGTATGATAAGTATAAGTATTAGGTGAAGTAAGCCAATATATATATTAATAGTGTTTGGAATGGCGTTGAGGTGCCGTGGGAAATTACATTTCCCTCGTAGCTTTAATTTGGAGCAATTATTAGGTGATCCGGGATCACATATTTCAGGATAATCATCACCATCCATTATTTAATTTTTGAATTTTTTTAACTAAAAAATAAACTATCAACGTTTGAGATGTATCTAGATCATAACTAATAATTTTTTTTCAATTTGGAGCTTCTGCACAAACGTACGTTTGCACTTTGAAAACGCCGAAACAAACCCACTCTAAGGGATTTGGCCCACTGTGGTGTGGATTTGTAGGTTTGGGTTTGAATGGAAAGGGTTCCTGTAATAGCAGGATTCGATTGGAATGATTTTGGCTTCTTCCCCTCATGTTAGATTTTTGTGAGATGAAATTTCACACTTGGGCTTTAATTTCTACAATGTGGTGTATGTGTGGCTTCAATGATCATATCGAAAAGATTCTCTCCAATTATAGTAGGCAGAACAACGGCAATAATTCCTATCAGAACTCGAATCTCGATCTATTAGGAGGGAGAAAATTATTGGTCGGATACTCGGATAAGAGTAATTTTACAAGCAGATCATGACATGGGTAATCATATATTTTATATGTATCCTCAGAATCCAAGTATTCTCTTTTGTTATTCTCTTAATATACCTTTGTAGCTGGTGGTATGATGGTTGGATGTATTCAAGATTCTTATTATTGCATAATGTGAACTTGGGATAGTATATGTGGACAATGAACGCATATACCCTTTTAGGCTTTACAAATAATAATAATAATAATAAAAATAAATAAAATTGGAGTTAGCACTAACCTGAAACCTGTAGTGTGTAAAGTGTTTGTTTCTGGTGTCATGGACTTGTCAATTTAATTTTTTAATTGATCAAAGTATGCATGCGAGCTTTATAGAACGTAGAGTTGCTTAACGTACCATAAATAAATTACCAGTATGTTCCTTAAATCCATTTCTAATGAAATTAAAAGACCGTAAAGTATCAGTGGAGGCTGGCACAAGTAGAAGGAGTTTGTGTCCCTTCAGGCCCGGCCCAGGGCAGGGGCAATAGGGGCGCCCGCCCTAGGCCCAAGAAATTAAGGGGCCCCATTTTTTTTAGTACTTCTCATCTTAAATAAAATTATTATCTTTTTGGCTGTTTATTTAGTTGTACACTTGCAGTAAGAAGGGGCTCTTCAACTTCAATTTGTGCATATTTTTATTAGGCTTTTGAACTTCCGCTAGTTCCACTCACATACAAAGATGTGAGAACTGAGAAACATCCTTTAATACATATTTGAAGTCATAATCTTAGTGTGGAACACCCTCTCTCAATATTTGTTTCGAATAAATAGTCATTTGTTCCGAATAAATAATCATTTGTTCCGAATAAATAGCTTATCCACAAAAAATGAGAAAAAAACTCAATTACTAAAATGGTACTTTTCACCGTCTCAAAAAAATAACCTATTACTCCCTCTGATCCTATATATAGGGCACCTTCTAGAAGAAATCTTTGGTCTTATATATATGACATTTTATATTTCCTATGCATCATTAATTGTTTTTTCTCTTTTTTGCCCTTATTAAATGTCTTGACTAACTATGTTTGTTTGTTATTCATTAATGAATGTGAACTTTCCAAGTAAAGTGGATGAGGTAAAATTGTAATGTTACAATATATTCTCATAAAATTCATAAAACTAACCACTTTCCTTGGTCCGGGGAATATGGTTAAGTATGTCATATATATAGGACCGGAGGGAGTATTGAATTTTTTTTTGGTTATTGATGCTATTTTGAAAGTTAAATACTTGTGAAAACTTGCAAAAGTCAAAAAGTTAAAGCAAACATGCATTTAATGGTTTGTCTAATACATCAACCAATTATCAAAACAACTAATTTAATGCATTTTGCATTAATCAACCAATCACAATACAAAGTTTACAAGTTTTAAGCATTTTCATTAATTACTTTAATTTTAGTTTGAGACAAAAAATTTTACTAATTTTTACCATCTTTATAGGAAAAAGGAAGTATAAATACATTGCATGTTTTTATTGATTTATTTTCCAAAAAAAATTTATTAACAAATTATTAGGGCCCAAAAAATAATTTCGCCCTAGGGCTCCAAAAATAATTTCGCCTTAGGGTCACAAAAAGCATGTGGTCGCGGGTTCGAGTCGTTCCCGAGGCGTATGTGAATGGAGCAAGCCTTACTGGGAGCATCGCCCCCGAAAGGGCCCGACCGTGGTACAAGGGATTAATCGCCCAGTTACGCGGGTGGATACCTTGATTAAAAAAAAAAAACCGTAAAGTTATCAATAATAATAATAAAAAAAAACGTTAAGTTGCAGTTTAAAAAAAAATTGTAATTCTCAAAAAAAAAAAAATATTGTAAAAGGTAAAACTTAAACTCTTAAAAATGTCATTTATCCACATTTAAAACTTATATAGGTCAACGGCAAAGATTTTGATGAAAGATTTTTGAACAAATGTTACCTGTGTCCGACCAAAGAATATAATAGAACTATCATTGAATAAGTAGATCAATTGATGATATAAGGTTATTCTAGCTTAACCAAAGATTTAGAGTTAGTGCACCTTTTTTTTATAAATAAAAATTTATTAACAAGATTAACTCAAGCATCAAAACACTTTCTATGAAGGGTTTGGATATCAGCACACAATCATGCACTATGAAAATTAACCAAACCAAATACAAATTAAAGGATGCACCAAACAATCCCCTACAAATCAAACAAACCGATCTCCACACAAATACCAAACCAAGCTACTAAGGGAGCATGTTACAAACTATTAAAAAGATAGCATATACAAAATAGCAACAAAATTTGCCCAACCCTCCCAAAGGATCAGCAGAACCAACAAGATACGTAGAATCAACGATATCCCATCCATCCTCTTAATGCAGATCAATAGGAGACTCCAATGAATACAACTCCAAGGTTTTCAACAACTTTTTGAAGAACCGGGCTATTCGCGGTTCCTAGTTTCTCATGTATTTGGGTTGTGCACCTCTAGTGCCTCTTAATGCATTTTGATTATAAAAAAAAAAAGTTAATTAGGTGCATACTTAATTTAATTTGATAGATGGTTGTGTTATTTGTCTTGCATAAATAAATGTTATTTTTTATCCTTAAATTTAGTTATATTAATTTTTCCACTTCAGTTGTTATTACTCTTACCGGTCATTTTAAGTATTTTTTTAATGTTGTATGCATAAATTAATAATTATGATTAACATGTCTGTTGATATTATTATTATGGAATATATTTTCTCAATTCACCATTTACCACTATCACTATATAATTTTTAACTTTTTGGAGATTTTTTTTTAAAATTTTTGATCTATTTAGTTGTCCTTTCAAAAATTTATTTTCATTTTATTTGTCCTTGTATGAAAAATTAAAAAAGATAATAAAATAATATTAATGGTGAAATAAATAGTTAATTGTGTAACATTAATGATAATTGATAAAAAAATAAATGTTAAATATTCAAAACAAAATTAAGAGTTTATAGGAGTATAAGTTAGAGAATTAATTACTTTTATTTTTTTTTAAGGGAAAGATGTATTTTATTCATAGATCAAAAACAGTACAAGTAATGACAAACATAACAACTACAAGTACAAGATATTTCACACTAATAATAGTTAAAGGGAAAACAAAATACACTGCAACAACATACACTTCCATGTGGACATGGATCATCAGCAACTGCCAAAACCGAACTCTAACCGGAGATTCAATAGTCTTTAATTCCAAGATAATAATCTCATTGGTGCTGAGACTAAGCTCAGTTCGGCGACAAGGAATCTTAGATCTAAACCGAGAGAGCCGTTGGACGGTAGCCAAATCAACAGTTGACAAAGAGAGATTTATCTTGACGAGTAGACTTTCAATTATTAGAGCAAAGAGGATGACCATAAGATCTGGAAAGTAGAAACTATCTAGAAGCATCCCTCCACTAGAAACACACAAAACAAACAACTTGCACAAAAGCAAGACAAAACCTAGATAAATTGAGGGAAACAAACCCAAACACTTTCCCAAAGGAAGGGGATGGACCTCCCCCTACCAAGAAACAGCAAATGAAAACAAACAAGAGCAAAGGAAGAAGGATGGGGTGGGGAGGGGAGCGGGGGGATCCTAATTTTTTTTCTTTTACGGATATGAATTAATTACTTTTATTGGTTTTCCTGTTTATGACAAAAAGACATATAAATTAAAATAAAGGTTGTATAATTAGTCATTTTCATTTATTAACTATTTTATAAACTAAGCAAGAGTGAAATTGTAGAAACAATCATTGATAGTTTAATGTTGTACTCTATTTGTTTTTATATGTAAGTCTTTCAATATTATAATACAAATATTAATTAAGAAATGTAAATAATATATTTATTTGAGTTAAATTTGTGTATATTTTTCCTGTTTTGCCTATTTATCATCTTTTCATAATTAATTATCCACTCATATTTTTTTGTTTCCAATCCTAACTCGTAATTGAGTCTCGATTTTGCTTGATCCTCCCATATGCATACCCTTATTAGTGATTGAATCTCATTTTTGCTTGACCCTCCCATATGCATACTCTTAGCTAGTCCTCATGGCAATAACCAGGCTTTATCTCCCTCATAAATTATATTGTATTACATCCACATGAACATATAACTTTAAAATGTTCACTAAATTGTATTACAAAGAAACGTGCCAAAGAATCATAAGCACCTACTACGAGTCCATCGCACCATAGCAATTCGATCAAATTGGCCGTTGTATTAGGCATATGTGTGACAAAACCAATCGTCATTGATAATAAACATCTCCATTTTTTGAAGCAATAATGTTACATTATATTGTTCCAGTTGAAAAAATCAATTATACTATTTCCATGGATTTGGAAAAAAAAAAATGTATGTCTCACTAAAAACCAGATAATAAACCTCTCTAAGTTGTGGAAACGCACTTGCTGTTTTTCCCTTTGATCTCTTTATATACTTTCACAAACATTTTCCTTCATATCCTGCGTTTCTAAATAGTGCTTGCTTTATATCTTCAGAACTGTGCATTTCCTTCTGTGGTTCCTGTTACGTAATCAGTAATCAAATATGATAATAAGATTGATTGATTGATTACTGCACTGCTCAAAAAAAAAAAAAAAAAAAAAGATCGGATGGCAACTAAGAATTTTTAGGCGTTGTCTAAATAAAATTCATTATAGTAAAGTCTCACTAAAAAGGGGAGGGTGGCACTGTCAAATGCATTGTTATCTGGTTTAGTTTTGTTTGTTGCAGGGTAGCGTAAGTAGATGAAGGTTTTTAATTAGCACAAGTTTGCACCGGTCATCCTAATCAACTCAATATAGATTCCTCTCAGTATTGGTGTTATCTCTTTGTAAACTTGTCTAATTAATTTTATTTACAAAAATGTCACCACATTTTCTTTTACATCGTCTTTAATTTTCAACAACCGATTTTAAAGCTCCGATTTTAAAACCCTTTCTTGTGTAGTGGAGGTTGGTTGCTTTACAACTTTTTTTTTTCATCCGATTCCCTAAGTATTACTTAGATACATTCGGATCCGACCCGAGTCACGTGCCTGACTATGACAGGTGAGTCTCCCAACATGAATTTTCTGCATCTACAAAAAGTCGAACCCGTGATCTTGCTTAAGCAAGACCGAACCGTTTGTCACTCGTCCCAACCCATGTTAGTCTTTGCAACTTTTTTGTTATTTTAGGATGTTTGGAAAATACATATGGTTTTATATATATATACTCATATACCAAAAAGGTTTGTATTTGGTTTTCCGGAAAGTAATTTTTATACTATTTTTCTTTTTTAAAATAAATTTTTCTTATAAAAAAAATGACTCGATGCAGCATAAAAACAAGATAAATTAAAAGATTAAAAAAATAACTATGAATTGATAACTAAAAAACTTCATCCATTTTTCATTGTTTTGTGAATAGTAATATATGGGTTTATATAGAGATAGTAAAATCCTAATACTAATGATAGCCATATATATGACAATATTTTTTTTTTATCAGTAAAATAAAGTTTAATCAAAAAGTTTTGAGTACAAGCAATACTCAAAACAATACATGACAAGATTCTAATCATCAAAATTATTTTAGAAAACATATAATAAAAATTAACTAATTAAACTAAATAGCAACTATCATATCCTTTTTTATTATATATATATAGGCTTAACCAACTTACTTATTTTAATTCTTTGATCCAACTTTCTATGATAAGGAGAACCAGTTACGTGCATTTAACAATGCTATTGGATCGTTGGATGATGTTATAAATTTTGAGTGTGTTAGTTTGATTGAAATTTGAAAATGATTTAATTATCAGTTAATTTTAATATCCAAAAAGGGAAATGCTAAATATCACGAGTCAAAATTCCTCTGTTATATCCACCTCGTATAATTACCATCATTCTGTTTGGATAAACAGAAATTCGTTAACCATTTTTTGTGAAAACATATTCATATTAAATATATATATATATATATATATATATATATATCAATGCTCAACCAAAAATTTAGTATTTTTTTTTTTACACCAACCAGTACCCGGATCTAGTTTATTCAGAATCCGACTCATCCGGTCCTACCCAACTGAGCTCGTACTAAGCGGTAGGGATCTCCTAGCAGGGGTTGCTCCGATCCAAGGCTCGAACTCGAGACCAGTTGGTTAAGAGACCAAGTGAGCTACCACTTGACCAATCTCACTTTGGTCAAAAATTCAGTATTAAATCATCCAAAACAGTTGTTGATAACAACTTAATTATATAATTATCAAACACCTTCCTCTTCAAGTTATCATTTTGGAGAACAACTATGTTTCTCAAAAATTCTAAACCAAACATGCTTTCAAGTCCTCGTAAAGTCCAATTAAGACTAAAAATATATTTGTAATGGTCTGACCTAATACAATAACATAAAATAAATGCATATGTACCTCATCTGAGCAAGAAGCCTGAATTGTGAAGTCATTGAAACAGCTGATAACACAGTGTTGAATCTCAAGGCCAAATGATTCCAAAGTTTTAACCGTAGAAAGCAACAAGCCTGGCTTCCCTGGGCAGCAGATCTCGACCTCTGTGTCCACATTCCTCCTCTCCACATCAAACTGCAAAGAGATTGAGAGAGGGCTAAAAAACAATGCAGTATATATTGCACTAAATCAAAATTAATTAGTATCCTTGATGGCTTGATGGTGATTTTTCTTCAAAGGTTGTTGGATATGTAATATGGAAGCAAAGAAAGTCCATACTCCATACCTTGGGAGAATTTCTCACTATGATTTCGCTTGGCTTTGCTTCCTTGAAAATGCCAGCCATGTTTGAATGATCTACTCCTATTTCTTGTTTCAAAGTATTGATCTTCTCTATTAGTTCTTTCATGTAATCAATAGTGTCTCCAACTATAGCTGTTCTATCTATCTGGGGTAAATAAGCAATCAACAACAAATTAGCACTGCATATATGAGTCTATGACATTATACAAGTCATATGTTTTTGATTGAATGTCTCTTATGCGCTTTTAATTATAAGTTATTTTAAAAATAATATATATAGGTTAATCTAAATACAGGACAGGTTCATAAAATGTCTTATAGTTAGGGACGAATCCAGAAATGATAAGAAGGAGGGGTCCAAAAGTAGAACCATATACATAGGAGTAACAAATAATATTTATTTAAAAAGTTTTTTATCAAAAAAATAATACATGTATGTGATTAATTGAATAAATATATGAAAAAAAACTTTAAAATATAAATATAGATATATATAGTAAATTTTTTTATTAAAATTGTACAAAATGTATGCAAGAGGAAAAAGTCTAAGCCTTGGATTGTCCTTTCTTACATCCGTCCTTGCTTACAATATATAGAAGAAAAAAAGGGAGAAAGGGAAAAGAAAAGGAAAAAAAACATTGCCAAAGTTTGAAGAGAGATACTCACACTCAAAATTCATGTCTCACAACTTAACAACCAACTAAACTCATTCTAGGAACAATCCAACACACATTTAATTCTAACATCTCATATTGAATGATTTTTTTTCTCAATGCATACCTTACTTATCTTGGGGACAATTGATCTTAGCATGGAGAGCCTATCATTTAGTTTCTTTCTTCTTCTTCTCTCAGCCATTAGATTCTTGGATGGTTGACCCTCCACCTTCTTTGCTCGGTTCTTTCTTTCCACACATATACTTGCAGTGTTGAAAGCTGGCATTTCAGGGGATGATTGACTTAGCTCCATTTTGCATGTGGATTGGAGCTCCAAATTATGAAGCTCATTCCCAATAAGCAAACCTGCTGGATCTTCTTCTTCCATCATGGGCAAAGGATAATAATCCTCTTGAGTCACAAATGGTGGGGTATCAAGGGTGTTATTATAGGATGGGTCAATGATATGTGGTATAGAGAACTCATCAATCAAGGAACTACTGTAGATTTCATTAAAGGTGTAATCATTGTTGTAACTTTGAGGAACTTCTTGGAAACAAGAAGAGTTTGGAAGAAAAACATGAGAAGAGTTTTGATCTAAAGAGTAGTCAAAACTACTCCAGCCATTAGAAAAGAGTTGGTTTTCTAATGAACTTGGATTTGTGTCCCATGTTTCTCTTATTAGTATCTCCTCCAAGAAGTCATGGTTATAGATCTCCATCTCTTCTTATCTCTCACTCTTTACCCTAGCTAGAGATCTCTATTGTGAAAGGCTAATAATAATTATGTAGGAAACACCTTGAGAACACATAGTTCCAAGTTAGTTGAAGCATTTATAGGGGCTCAATGAAAGCTTATTGCAAATTGGTTATTATTATATGTATTATATGCAAATTGGTTATCATGTGGCATTCATTTGCACTTGTGGCTCAAGACCCAAATAATGGAATATACTTTTCTCATCTCACGTCTCTCTCCTCCTCCCCGGAAGAGATAGAAGGGGTCATTTATGTCCTTTTCTACTGAATCCATGCAATTAAAAACTACTAAATTAAAATGTTTATTCGAACCACAAATATAGTACTTTAACGGAATATTGAGTAATATGAATGGTTTTATACAATTATTTTTAAGATTTAAAGTTTAGGTAGTCGGGTATTAGGTTTACCAAAACCGGAAATCATTGTTCAAAGAGTGTTCATGGCAATACTTTTGGATTACTCATCAACAAATTAGTAGTCTTTAATTCAACTAAGGAATTCAAGTTATCTCGTGAATTATATATGAGTTGATTTTTAACCAAATAAATTTAGTAAGTTACCTCTCTTTTTTTGCTTAGTTTTTTTTTTTTTTTTTTTTTTTTTTTTTTTGCTTTTTCCTTTATTTTGTTTTGGAGTTTTTTTTAGGTGTTTCCTTGTTGAGAGGATTTGTTCTCAACTCTTATCTTTTTTATTAATAAAAAATCTTTTTCTATTTAAAAAATGTTATATTATATCATGTAAAAAAGTAAAATAAATATATCAAATGTACAATAAAAAAATAGATGTGCCGTATGCATCAACCAAGCTAAGCATTTTTCTCCTTCTTTCCATTTACTTTCTATTTTCTCAACTAAAATAGGGGATTCCATAATTTCCCTTTCATCGTCTCTCCAATTTTTCTCTTCCTAATTTCTCTAAAATCAAACACCAACTTGGATAATGTGTGCAGCATACTTTTTCTACAGAGCTGCAAAAAATAAATTGTTCCTAAATGACCGATTATGAAACCTAACTAATGTCTAAAAATAAAGATAAACATTTTTTTACAAGAAATATATTTTTTCATTAATTAGCAATGGAAATTTTTATTTACGATAAGTACAAGGGGCACTGACATACTGTATACTGAAATTACAGCCAATTACAACATTGTATAATATAATAAGCAAATAATTTTTAATAACGAATTATATAATGCCAATCCATATACAAATTTTAAACTCAACAAATATTTTTTAATATTGATCAATCTTGCAATTAAAGTTAATCTTTATGCGAATTGACCAATCTCATATAAGATTGAGCAATACGAAGAAAAATTTGTTAAAGAGATGTAGAGAAAGTGTTCTTAAGAGTTAGCTTAGTTGATAAAATTATAAAATATTAAATATTAAGGCATTATTTTCATGCAACCAAAATTTGTATAATAATTCAATAACCCATTAATAAATTAATGATTGAGTGACATGTCATTTAATGAGGTTATGTTGTCACTGTCACACCAACTTCTAGTAATCAAAATTGAATAACTTGTCGTCGAACTATTGATTTATTTGTAAATTGTTGTTCTATAATTCAATTTTTGGTTGTATGATAGAAATATTTTTAAATATTACGCCATGAATTCAAACTCAGGTGACTATTTTTTTCACTAAAAAAAGAAAAAAAAATTGTTTGCATATTTAGAAAAAAAATTGTTGTTGTAACAGTTGGGTCCCATTTCCAAATGTGGCCAAACTTTGCCTTAGCTCACAAATTCAAATGAGTTGGTAATCATGTTTTGTTCTTTCCGCTCGGTGCCTTTCCTACCCAAATGCTTAAATACTAATTGTCCATGCCTGTCAAATAATAAATTAGACATATCTATTTATTAACTTTCGTTTTCTAGTGAAAAAGGTGAAACAGAGTCATATATAGAATCTCCGTTCTCACCCGACCTATATAATATAGTTCTGTATCTCTATAACATTATATTTACGTACAAGAAATAGTAATTAACGGTGTATATATATACTAATACACAACCTCGCTATATCTTAAACGGACCGTCTTTGGCTTAAGTATTTGGCTTTTCGTTAACTTACGAATATGCTTACATGCACCATATATACACATTTTTTCATCTTGCGTGCCAATTTAGCTCATACGATCTCTTTAGTTTTTCTTCCACTTGTGGCTATTCTACTTGATTTTTATGAACGTAATTAATTAGACTGAAGATAATATATAATCACAAGGATTATAAGACATGTTCTTTAGAACTGGTAATAAAAATAATATATATATATAAACAGAGAATTAAAAGTGGCACCTAGTTTGATGATTTACTTATTGAATAATACTTCCTCTGTCCCTAATTATAAGACTCTTAACACTTTTATTTTGTCCATATTTATAAAACTTCATACCAATTTTCAATGGTAATTAATTACCTTTTTTCACCAACACTCATATTTATTTAACATTTTTTAGATTCCCAATAATATTAATATGGGTAATTTTGAAAATACATATCAAAAGTTCACATTTCTAATACAACTAACTAACTTAGTCAACTTTCTTAATGGACGTGAAATCTTCAAAAAGGATCATATATGTAAGGACGAAGGGAGTATATTTTAAGAAAATATTTAACAAATGTCTTACTGTACCAAAATAGTTTAGTCAATAAAAATGATCTATAAATACATCTATAACTTAGGGTTTTGGTTGTAATGTGTCACAAAACCAATGGCACATGCATGTGCCAATGTGTAGCTCATAGGATTTTGCAATAATGATTTTTGAGTGATGACCAATAATTGACATACCCTGTAATAATTTTTTTTTTATATATAATTTTTGTAAATACTATTTTACCCTCAACAATCTCTACTTCCACCCGACCATCACCAGTTTTCGATGACTCTCCCCTCAACCATCACTACCCCCACCATTCTTCCTCATTCTCATCTCCCTCAGTTCTAGATTATTTTTTTTGGGCTGCAGGGAAAATCGGAATAGATCCAATTTTGTCGTGATTGTGATTTGAACAACTGGCGACTCACGAGTTCACAATAACGATTGTGATCGAACTCATGGTGATGAGACTGAAAGAAGAAGGAAATCGCCATTCACCATCGAGCAACACCATTACAGATCTGAAATAGTAGCGAATCATCCGCAGTTGAAGTCGCGAGAAATTGAGGTTGAGATTGAAAAAATTTAACCAGAAAACTTGTTGTACTGGTAACAAAATCAATTGCACATGCATGTGCCAGAGTCTTTGGCACACCAAAGCACGGGTCATAACTTATAAGAGCTCTCAATCTGCATTTCTATATCTATTTATTTATCAAATTTTTTTTCAATTTATCTGTCAGTTTGAGAGTTTTACACATATCAAGAAAGTCATTAATACTTCAATTTTCAAGAGAATAATAAGGCAATTTTACTATATTATCCTCATGTTGCATTAATTATCACACGTTTTATATATTTCAAAATGTTTAAAAAAATATTAAAGTTGAAAAAAAAAATTAATTAATACATCTTCGAATTCCTAAAGCGACAAATAATTTGAAACAAGTTGAAAATGTTAAAACCAGAGATAAAGTGGAATGGAGGGAGCATCACTTGGTTACATTTTACTCCCTCCGGTCCTATATATAGGACATACTTAACCATATTCCTCGGACCAATAAAAGTAGTTAGTTTTATGAATTCTATGAGAATATATTGTAACATTACAATTTTACCCTCTCAACTTTTCTTGAAAAACTCACACTCATTAATGAACAACAAAATACACATAAATAGTCAAAGCATTTAATAAGGGCAAAAAAGAGAAAAAACAATAAATGATGCATAGAAAATACAAAATGTCGGACAAAAGATTGCTTCTAGAATATGTCTTATATATAGGACCGGAGGGAGTATCTTTTATCTTTATATGCATGTATATGCATGTAATAAGGCTTGCCATTGCCCAAGAGCCGCCGATCGAAACTCAATTCACCAATCAGAAAAATAGAGGGAAACTATTTATTAGTGTTATATTACAATATCTGGACGTGCGTATACCTGTTTCAATATATATTGTACTCCATTCAATATATAATTTCTGTACGTATACCTGTTTCAGTAGATGCTATCTTCACCTACAAGCTTAACAACCCACGTTATTGACATACACTGCCACTTGATTCGCTAGTATCGCAACTTGCAAATCAAATTGGAGGTATGTGATACAAGAAATTAAGGGAGGTGAAACTTAACGGAGGATTTTTGCATGTAGCTTGGGGGATCGGTGACTATAAGTTGGAAATCCTACGTGCTTATTTTATAATATGTGGTATAGTTTACATGTTAGATTATTTGATTTATAGTCAATTAATTTTAAGATGAAACCTTAATATTGCTATCAAAACAAAAAAGTCAAAAATGACTTGATTCCCGGATGGTTAGGAGGTGAAACTTTTGTATTAAATTTTGGTTCTTGTTCACCTCCTAGTTGCTTGGAACAACTAGGCCCGGTGCCGAAACTTATTTTTCATTGATTGATTTGATTCATGTCATGCATGTTTGTGGAAATATTGGTAAAAGCAAAACTTACCTGAAAAGACACGGAAAAATTTGTCCCTCTGCTTTTATTTTCCTTTAATATTTAGAAAAGACAAGGAAAAATTATTGAGAAAATGGGCAATGTACCGGCAGTGTAAAGTTTTTTACACCATCAGTGCATCATCCACCATTCATTCGTTTATGGTCGTTGACTTTTAGATTAAAGTAATACAAATGAATGGTGGATGATTTTTTTTTTGAACAGCATGAATGGTGGATGATGAACTGACGGTGTAAAAACTTTACACCGTCAGGGCATACCCATTAATCTCAAAATTATTTGTCAATAGCATTTAATAGTACAATGTTAACCACTTATACGATAAACAATACAGAAAAAAATAATAGTAATAATTAAACAAGTGAAAGAAGACAAAGGGGAAGGGTTGGCCTTGATTTGTCTTTGCTTATGATTTCCACGTTCAATTTTGAACTTTAGTGGAATTAATTATCGATTTGATTTTCGGAGTTATTTTCAGATTTGAAGTTGATTTTAAAACTTAATTTTTTTATTCAAACAAATAAAAAACTATATAAAAATCATTCATATTTTTCAAAATATACCATAAAAATAAGATTTTAGAACCCATTTGAAATTAAAAAAATAGCCACCCGAATGGGTTTGGCCTAGTGGAAGCATGCTAGGACCATAATGATATTGAGAACCCATAAGACCACAAGGTCAGAGGGTCGAATCCTTGTGGAGAACATCCCTTGGGGAGGCATCTCACCCATGTTGCTCCAGCTGTGAAGTTCCCCTCGACAGTTTTGTTTAAAATTTTTAAAAAAAAAACCCTTAAGACAACCTATTTGAAATTTAAAAAAATAGGATTAACCGAAAATCCAAAAATAACTTAGTATATCAAATTTAATTATCTGTGTGTTTAGTTTTCGGGTGTGTTTAATAAAATTAGCTTATAGTTATAAGTTTATAATTTATAGTATGAGCTTGGAGCTGATAGCTGTAAACATAGCTAAAAACTATGGAATTATAGCTGAAAACTTATAATTGTTTGTAGAGTTAGCTTATTGAAGTATAACTGTTTCGTAAATTAAAACCAGTTGTGCAGCTGGTTTAAATTTTTAAAAAGACTTAAAAGACATATATAACTTAGCTGGGTCCGGTTATATAATTATAATTAGGAAAAAAAAAAGACAAAATTGAAATATAATTTATTTAAAACTATTTTTTTTTGTTCACCAATGGTATCCCTGAGCTGACAACCGAAGACTAATCCCTTACGAGGCATAGAGATCATCGAAGTGAGTTTTGCCTCTACCAACAAAGTCTTTTTCATGCCCACGACAAGGATAACTCTTTTATTTTTTAGAAAGATACTTCACGTAGTTTTCTGAAAGTTAACTTTTAAAATCTACAAACTTCCCTTTTAAAAAGTTATAATATTCTTTTATATTTTTTCATCAAACAGTTCTAATAATTTATTAATCAAATCAATAAATTAAAAACTATCAGATAAATTATAAATTTGTCTTACCTAATACAAGATTAACAGGGGACTTCCTCGTCAAAAAGCAGCCAAGGTCACACAATGGATCAAATGATTAAGAAAAATTGTTAAACATGGAAATCAATCATTAACTTCGCCAGATCCGCAAAATTTATTCAGATTTAATATGGATTTAATATATAGTACCTTATACTTCCTTGCTCTAATTTTTTTTATAGGCAACAAATTTTATTCCAAAAAAAGTACCATAGTTCCAATGGGTTTATTACATAGAGTATATTGTTGAAAGTATGCTAATGGAGTAATGGGATTACCGTACAATCAATGAAGGAAAAATTTACATCATCAAATTGGAGGGATTATTAAGTGGTCCGAGATTAATAATCCTGAATAAATCATCATTATTTATTATTTAATTTTTGTATTTTTTAATTTAAAAAATAAACTATGAACAATTGAGATGAGTTCTGAATCGCATAATCCAAAACTAATTAATTCAGGATTAACTAATAATTTCAAAATCAAATAGTGCTTAGTTTGATTGTTGAACTGGTCCTGAAATTTATCATTTTTAACACTTTCTTCACACATGCTGATTCTCCTTGAAAAATAATTTTATTTCTTTGATTCTAGATAGACCACGTTTTAACAAACTACAGTAGCATCCATGCCCCTTTTCTCCCTTTTTAACCTTACTGCATCTATGTGACATAGGTAATGTGCTTCAGTATTACAAGGCTGTGCAAACTATTAGATAATGCTCTTTATACTTCCTTCCCTAATTGAAATGAATTTTTTCTAATAAATTTTTTTAAATATAGATTGATACAATAATTATTTTCAATTACACAATAAATGATAATTATACTCCTCTAATATATTTTAAGGCATTTTATTAAATCGAATCACATCACGTAGTTTTTTTTATAAAAAAAAAATTATTCCACCAAACTATAATTATATATATTTCCAAGTGATATTAAAACAGAATAGTGTCAAAGCAAAAATTAATATTACAAGACACCTACACCCACCCCAAACTCATAGTATGATAAACAATCACAATCCAGCATCACAACCCAACAATCACAATATGTAGTTAATTAACTTTAAAAAAAATACAATATAACATTACAATTTTATCATCCAAAATTTAACATATCAAATTGAGCCAATTTCATCTTGAGTATTATCAAGATCAAATCAAATTTAATTCCGAATAAATGGTCTCCTATTGACCTTTTAAACTCATTGGGAATAAACTAAATACTAGGTGTGAGAGTGAATCAGGTTTGTAACTGGTTTAACTTAATTAGAACACAACCTAAAAACTAATTTGAATCTTTTGTTTGAACCCTATCTCGATCTGATCTTGACCCGATAATATTCGAGGTGAAATCGGGTCATCCCGATATGTTAATATAATTAATAAATTTGAACATTATGTATAACTAAAGCATAAAATTAATAAAGTAAAAATAAAAACTAAAATATATTTTGGATATATATTCAAACTATAAATAATATCAATAAATATTTTGAGAAAAAGTTAACAATTTAAGTCAAATATATTTTATTATTATTCATACTTTATTATAAAAAAGATAAATATTTTGAAAGAACTTAAAACATTAAAATGAGTTGAGATAATACTAGTTATAATCCAAACTCAACCTTAAACCACGTTGATCAATGTTCTCCCACCTCAATTTGTCAAAATGAGCTTTAAATTTAGTGTCTTGCTAATTAGGGCACTTTTCTAAACTTAAAAAATTAATCATTAGTACACATTTATTTTTTGTCTCGAGAATTTAAAAAAAATACATTTTTCAATGATTATTTATTTCACTTGACTTCTTAACATTTGCCATGAAGGTAAGCATATTGGGTCTTGCGCACCCTTCCAAATAGTACACCCTATGCAGAAACGACCTAGAGGCAAAAAGTTATGGGGCTATTGAGCATCACCACAAGTGGCCGATTTAATTTTGTGAACTAGTAAAATCCTCATAAATCGCTGCAAATGAGATTCCCTTTCTACATATAGTAGTGTGCATCTCGCATTACGAGCACTAATGGCATTGCAATTTGGATTGCTAGCACTACATAGTACACGTAGTTTATCCTGCCAAACACCAAAACAAATGGCTGGATTCTGATAAACTACCCCGACAAGAAAAGGAGCTGACCTCATCGTTCAGCCTTTTAGTAACTTACATGTCCAACTACTTCCTAGATTAATACAGTACTTGATTAAATATTAATACTATGGGTCCTTAGAAAAGACACATTTTAGTGTCATTACTATCATTAGCAAAAAAAAATAGCCGCTTAATGCACTGACAAGACATGTATGGGTAAATGCTGTGAACTCCGCCATTATATAGACCCACCTGTATCAAGTAGCCGCACACAGATATTTAAAACCTTCCCCCTGAATAATACAACACTTTAAAAAAAAAATTTATAGGCAAAATATTTTTTTTTTTTGAATTTTTATAAAGATAGGGAAGAGAAATTAAATCCATCAATTGGTGTAGTCTGATATCGAATCCAGGACACCTTGTTTTAGTTCAATCTTTGTTCACTTTTTTCAATCAAGCTTCGTTTTTTGTTAAAATTAGTTATTAAGAGTTAAAATTATTAAACATGAGGTTTCCAGATAAACAAAAATTAAAAAATAAATTTAAATAGAAAAACGCTTTCTTCGTCTTATAAGGATGGTTAAAATTTGAAAAGTCAAAAAATTAAAAAGAAATGCATTTGATGATTTTCCTAATACATCAACTAATTTGATACATTTTGCATTAATCAATCAATCACAATTCAAAATTTACAATTTTTATGTTTTCTCATTAATTACTTTAACTTTAGTATAATACAAAAAAATTTGTCATCTTTTATCATCCTTATGAAACTGAGAAAATATCATGTTTAAAGAATCAATAAATGATAGTATTTATTTTTTCAGTACAAATTTATTTCTTATACTTTTATATCCTCTATACAAGTTGCATAATTGGAATATAATGGAGGGAATAACTAGATATAAAAAAAAACAAACAAAACTTGTGATGTCCAAGATGGGAGGCACCACATGAGGTGTTTGGGGGTTGTTGCAGCTGACGAGGGTGACCCCGGTCCTACGTATCCCATGAGAGGGGAATCAAGCCACACGTAGTTCTTAGGTTTAGAGAGAGACGTACCTTAGCCCCTAGGGAAAGGGGGAGTATATATAGGAGAGCTGGTTGCCCTAATGGGCTTGCTTGAGGCCCAGTTAGGGCCAGCCTGTACTGAGCTGTGAGTGGATGAGCTGTCCTTGTGGATAAGGTTGGATGAGCTATCCTTGTGGATAAGGTTGGATGAGCTGTCTTGCTCTCGGTGTCGGATTAGGTCGGATCTTGGGTGGTGTCGGACAAGGAGGTCGGACCTTGATAGGAAGGTGAGGTCGGACCGTGCCTGGTGTCTGGTCGGGCGTTGAGCATTGAGCTCGGTCAGGTCCACCACATAAGCCCCCCAGCTCGGTCAAGGACAATCAAGCCTTGTTCCGAGGTCTTAGTTCAAGTCCTTTTCCCAAGTCCACCACAGGCCGAGTCCGCCACATAAGCCCTCCAGCTCGGTCAAGGCTATTCGAGCCTTGCTCCGAGGTTCTAGGGAGTT
This sequence comes from Crotalaria pallida, assembly GCA_037953625.1. Lineage (NCBI taxonomy): Eukaryota > Viridiplantae > Streptophyta > Magnoliopsida > Fabales > Fabaceae > Crotalaria > Crotalaria pallida. Next base: position 148,751,790 of record CM075651.1, on the reverse strand, counting down.
CGGATGATGAGCTGCCTTGCGACGTTGCTCGAGGTCCCGGCTCGGCGAGACTTTGTGAGTCTCGAGCCAAGTTAGGAGAAAGAAGGCATAGCACTAAGCATCATAGCACTAAGTACCCCCCACCTTCTAGGAAGGGTTTGAGTACTAGTCCACAATCATGTGCTCAAGGCTAGCAAAGGATAGCAAGGCGGGTTAGGAGAAGTCGATCCGCCACATAAGCCCCCCAACTCGGGAAGAGTCGTAGAGACTCTGTGCCGAGTTGAGGTCCTTTCTGCGTCCGTCAGATCAGTGCTGAGTTGGTGATGAGGTAGAAACATGCTTGCAGGCGTGGCCTTCCGCTCGGAAGAGTGTTGCGGATGGTTGATAGTGCTCTTTTGTGCTCGGATGATGAAACTGAAAGAGTATCCCGATCTCGAACCGATTTCTCGCGGGGGGATCCGCCACAAGCTCGGTGAGGCTCATCTCGAACCGAGTACAAGCTCGGTGAGGTACATCTCGAGCCGAGTGCAAGCTCGGTGAGGAACATCTCGAACCGAGTGCCAGCTTAGTGAGGCTCATCTCGAACCGAGTGCAAGCTCAGTGAGGCTCATCTCGAACCGAGTACGAGCTCGGTGAGGTACATGGTACATCTCGAACCTGTTGGAAAACTACACTCGGTGGGTGAAACAACTAGGAGAACTAGGAGAACACCTAGAAGGGGGGTTGAATAGGTGTTATAGAAACTTTGAAAGATTTTCGCAAGAAACAAATCTAAACGATTAAAACCAATGAAAATCAATCAATTAACAAATATTATATCAGAGATTAAGCGGAAACAATCAACACCAATATTCTTATTGATTCACCTAGTTATGAAAATGATTTTCCTCAAATTAATTTAGCACAATAAAGATTCAATTCAATCAATTATGAAAAATCACTTTTTCTAGGTTTTCAATCAAGAACACAATTAAAGACTTGAATTGTAAAGAGTAAGAGAGTTTAGAGATACGACACAGTGATTTATCCTGGTTCACTTTCATCCACTTGAAAGCTACTCCAGTCCCCTCTTCAACCAAGAGAGATTCTTCACTATGAGGAATTAGAGTTTCTCAAATTACAAGTAAATGCCTCACAAGACTTCCTTCTTGCTAGCCTACAAGAGATACCACACCCTTGCCTTGTAATCCTATTGATATCTAATCTAACCTCTTCTCTTGCTTGCCGATACCCACAACAAGACTTCCAATTGCTTGCTTCACTCACAAGACTTCCAATTGCTTGTTCTTCAACAAGGCTTCCAAGTGCTTGATGAAATGCCTCACCAAGGCTTCCAATGAAACTTGCTTGATTCACAAAATCAAGGCTTCCAATGTTGTAGAATGTTTGCCTCTTGCAATGATTACAACTCAAATGAAAAACAATAACAATCCTATGAATCTCTTTCAAAAGCTATGAAATATCAACATGAGAGATTCAAGGTTCTTGATCAAAGAATATAAAAATGAGAGCTTTGATCTTGAGAGAGTGAGAGAGAATAGTGTGGCTTTGATTCTTTGTAAAATTGTGTATCAAAATGATTCTAGTTGATTCTCATTGATAGAAATGATTAGGAAAAGGTTTATATAGAATACCCAAAAGTTGGAGCAACTTAGAATAGCTTTTGAGAAGTGAAAAACGTATTTAAAACAGTTACAGACCCTGTTTACTCGAGTAAAATAAGTATTAATCGAGTAATACGAAAGTCTGATAAATTTCACTCGAGTGAAAAAGGTTTTACTCGAGTAGAAGTGCAGATAATCGATTATCAAAAGTTTGTTAATCGATTATCAGTTCAAAATACACTGTTCATCAATTATCAAAATCTGTTAATCGATTATTAACATTAAAAATCACTTAAAACTTGTTTTCTCAAAAATTAAACCTTTTCTTTCAAACCTTTAAGCCACCTATTGATTTTAGGCAAAGTGAATACTCAAAATATAATATAATCATGCAATCAAAAGAGATTCACTACCCTCTAATAAATTCTACCCAAACTCATAAACTAAAAGACTTGTGAGGCAAAAGATAAAACAATAAAACATAAACTACCAAACTAAGTCTTCATGAGTTGGTTCTCTCTTCATCACTTGATGTTTGTTGTTGCTTGTTGAGCTTGAACTTGATCAATACATTTGTAGCTTGTTCAAAACCTTTTGTAGCTTGTTCAAAACCTTTTGGCATTTATCAAAACATTCTTCATGGACCTTACAATCTCCCCCTTTTTGAAAATGACAAACATGTTTTGAAATCGTTTGAAGTTCATTGAAGTTGTTGATGCTTGAACCATTTGATCACTTGGTGAGACTCTTGCTCCCCCTCAATTAATGCTTTTGACATTTGAATCCAATTGAGTTAAGCTTGACTCTCCCCCTATCTTCAACAACTTTGCTCAACCTATATAAAAACAACAAAACAAACTTTCTCCAAACATACTATTTTATTTCTCCAAAATGATAATATTTCTCCCCTTTTTCAAAACATCATATTTCTCCCCCTTTGGCATTATCAAAAAGAAATATATACCAATTGAAATATAAGATCTAAGCCAAAATAGAGAAATACTAGGAGATATAACAACCAAAGCATGATACCAATTGTAAAACAATTGTAAGAATTTGATACCAATAGAATTTTCTCAATAGTATAAACAATATCACATTATAAGAAATAATACCAATTGAGAGAACTATGAGCAATATCCAACAATATCAAATTGAAAATACCAATTGTATAATATTGAATGTTACCAATTTGTAGGATTTTCTTCTTGATACCAATTGAAGTAGCAAATGAATGAATATCACATGAAAGTCCTTTTGCTCTTCAATCATACCTACAAAAACAATCATGCTTTGCTTTTTGGTATCCAAATGGTTTTGGATCCATTTTTGTTAGTGTAGGGACTCTCACCCTTTTTCATCCAAACAAAATCTCCTTTAGGTATACCATGCACTTTAATATAACACACATTTGAAGTATGTCCATGAGTACCACAATAGAAACATGTTGGTGCATTTGAAAAATCAACTTTAGAAAAATCAACAACATTTCTATGAGATTTACTCTTAGCATTAGTATAACCCAAACCAAACTTGTTTGAATTTTCTCTTTGAAAATTTAACAATGTGCGCAATCTAATATCACCATTTGAGAAACTTGCAAGCTTATTTTTTAAAATAGCATTTTCATCTTTAAGCAACTTGCAATTCTCACAATCAACCACATTATTCAATCTACTAGCACAATCACAAGAAGAACTAGCATATATAAGATCAAGGGTTTCATTTTCAAGATTAAGCTCATCAACTTGTTTTTGAAGTTCTAAAATCTTTTGTTGATGTTCCTCAATGAGCTTCTTCCTATCAATATTTTTCTTAGCTAATTTCTTGAGATGTTCATGCATTTCTTCATAAGCATTATATAACATTTCATAATTTGAAGAAATTTCGGATTTAGTAAGACTTACATTGCTTTCGTCACTTTGCTCACTTGATTCATCATTTGAGCTTTCCTCTTCATGTACTTGAGCTATCAAGTTGAGACAAGCGGCATGTTCATCATCCGAAGAACTACTAGTTGTGCTTTTCTTATCTTATTCATCATCACTATTCCAAACTATGTATGCCCTTTTGTGTTTTGCATTTTTCTTCTCTTTCTCCTTCTTATTGAGATACTTAGAGCATGAGTACTTGAGATGACCGGGCTTTCCACATTCATGGCAAACTATTCCTTCTTTTGAAGTCTTGGTCTTGTAGTGTGAGGAATTCTTCTCTTTACTTTTGTCCTTGTTCAACCTTCCTTTTCTCCTTAGAATCTTATTGAACTTTCTTAGTAGAAGCTTCATCTCCTCTTCATCAATATCCGAATCGGAATCTTCATTATCATCATCATCATCAGAACTCTCTTCCTTTTTATATGACCTTTGAGCTTTAAGAGCAATTCCTTTTCTCTCTTTGTTCTTGTCCGATTCTTCATGTATATGCAAACGTTCAAGCTCCATTTCATGTTCTTGTAGCTTTCCGAAAAGTGTTGCTAAGTCCATTGTGTCCAAGTCCTTTGATTCAACAATTGCGGTAACCTTGGGTTGCCATTCCCTACTTAGACATCTTAAAACTTTGTTAACAAGTTCACAATTCAAGAAAGTTTTACCAAGAGCAATGAGATGATTAACAATATGAGTAAAACGTTTTTGCATAAAACATATAGATTCATTAGGCAACATATGAAACAATTCATATTCATGCATCAAAGAATTCAATCTAGCACGCCTAACTTCACTAGTGCCTTCATGTGTGACTTGCAAGGTGTCCCACATATCTTTGGCATCTTTACATTGGGAGACTCTAAATAACTCATCATAAGATAGAGCGGAGGTGATGATATTCTTTGCTTTTAAATCATATTGAATTTTCCTTTTATCATCATCGGTCCACTTATCTTTGGGAGTAAGTGTAAGCACACCTTCTACATCTTTTGAGGGAATATAAGGACCATTTTCTATGGCTTCCCAAATGTTCACATCTATGGCTTCTATAAAGATTCTCATCCTAATTTTCCAATAACCATAACCCTCTCCACCAAACATAGGAGGGCGATTAATTGAAGCACCTTCACCACCAAAAGGATTCGTAGAACCCATTGTAGTTTCCTTAGGATCTTTAACGATAAAGCTTTATGCTCGTGTCTTTCGACCGAGCTCTGATACCAATTGTTGGAAAACTACACTCGGTGGGTGAAACAACTAGGAGAAATAGGAGAACACCTAGAAGGGGGGTTGAATAGGTGTTATAGAAACTTTGAAAGATTTTCGCAAGAAACAAATCTAAACGATTAAAACCAATGAAAATCAATCAATTAACAAATATTATATCAGAGATTAAGCGGAAACAATCAACACCAATATTCTTATTGATTCACCTAGTTATGAAAATGATTTTCCTCAAATTAATTTAGCACAATAAAGATTCAATTCAATCAATTATGAAAAATCACTTTTTCTAGGTTTTCAATCAAGAACACAATTAAAGACTTGAATTGTAAAGAGTAAGAGAGTTTAGAGATACGACACAGTGATTTATCCTGGTTCACTTTCATCCACTTGAAAGCTACTCTAGTCCCCTCTTCAACCAAGAGAGATTCTTCACTATGAGGAATTAGAGTTTCTCAAATTACAAGTAAATGTCTCACAAGACTTCCTTCTTTCTAGCCTACAAGAGATACCACACCCTTGCCTTGTAATCCTATTGATATCTAATCTAACCTCTTCTCTTGCTTGCCGATACCCACAACAAGACTTCCAATTGCTTGCTTCACTCACAAGACTTCCAATTGCTTGTTCTTCAACAAGGCTTCCAAGTGCTTGATGAAATGCCTCACCAAGGCTTCCAATGAAACTTGCTTGATTCACAAAATCAAGGCTTCCAATGTTGTAGAATGTTTGCCTCTTGCAATGATTACAACTCAAATGAAAAACAATAACAATCCTATGAATCTCTTTCAAAAGCTATGAAATATCAACATGAGAGATTCAAGGTTCTTGATCAAAGAATATAAAAATGAGAGCTTTGATCTTGAGAGAGTGAGAGAGAATAGTGTGGCTTTGATTCTTTGTAAAATTGTGTATCAAAATGATTCTAGTTGATTCTCATTGATAGAAATGATTAGGAAAAGGTTTATATAGAATACCCAAAAGTTGGAGCAACTTAGAATAGCTTTTGAGAAGTGAAAAACGTATTTAAAACAGTTACAGACCCTGTTTACTCGAGTAAAATAAGTATTAATCGAGTAATACGAAAGTCTGATAAATTTCACTCGAGCGAAAAAGGTTTTACTCGAGTAGAAGTGCAGATAATCGATTATCAAAAGTTTGTTAATCGATTATCAGTTCAAAATACACTGTTAATCAATTATCAAAATCTGTTAATCGATTATTAACATTAAAAATCACTTAAAACTTGTTTTCTCAAAAACTAAACCTTTTCTTTCAAACCTTTAAGCCACCTATTGATTTTAGGCAAAGTGAATACTCAAAATATAATATAATCATGCAATCAAAAGAGATTCACTACCTTCTAATAAATTCTACCCAAACTCATAAACTAAAAGACTTGTGAGGCAAAAGATAAAACAATAAAACATAAACTACCAAACTAAGTCTTCATGAGTTGGTTCTCTCTTCATCACTTGATGTTTGTTGTTGCTTGTTGAGCTTGAACTTGATCAATACATTTGTAGCTTGTTCAAAACCTTTTGTAGCTTGTTCAAAACCTTTTGGCATTTATCAAAACATTCTTCATGGACCTTACAGAACCGAGTGCAAGCTCGATGAGGAACATCTCGAACCGAGTGCAAGCTCGGTGAGGAACATCTCGAACCGAGAACGAGCTCGGTGAGGTACATCTCGAGCCGAGTGCAAGCTCGATGAGGAACATCTCGAACCGAGTGCAAGCTCGGTGAGGAACATCTCGAACCGAGTGCCAGCTCAGTGAGGCTCATATCGAACCGAGAGCAAGCTCAGTGAGGCTCATCTCGAACCGAGTGCAAGCTCGGTGAGGCTCATCTCGAACCGAGTACGAGCTCGGTGAGGTACATGGTACATCTCGAACCGAGTGCAAGCTCGATGAGGAATATCTCGAACCGAGTGCAAGCTCGATGAGGAACATCTCGAACCGAGTGCAAGATCGATGAGGAACATCTCGAACCGAGAACGAGCTCGGTGAGGTACATCTCGAACCGAGTGCAAGCTCGATGAGGAACATCTCGAACCGAGTTCAAGCTCGATGAGGAACATCTCGAACCGAGTGCAAGCTCGGTGAGGAACATCTCGAACCGAGTGCAAGCTCGATGAGGAACATCTCGAACCGAGTGCAAGCTCGGTGAGGAACATCTCGAACCGAGAACGAGCTCGGTGAGGTACATCTCGAACCGAGTGCAAGCTCGATGAGGAACATCTCGAACCGAGTGCAAGCTCGGTGAGGAACATCGGGTAGGTGACCGAGCTTGAGAAAGGCCAGGGGCAAGCATGCAAAGTAAGGAATCGCCGAGCAAGGTCGTGGTGTCTGTGCAAAAGAGCCTAGGAAACGCCAAGCTATAGGCGAACCGACGAGCTTTGTCGAGGCTCGCAGGGGACCTCTATCGAAGCAGAAGGCGGAGAGGAATGCAGAGGTGAAGAAAGTGCAGTCCATAAAATATTGGCCGAGAATGTCACTCTGACCTAGAGAAGTCAGCAGACGACATCTTTGACACCTTCGGGAATGCTGAGTCAGATTAATATCCTCAACCCCGACCTTCGCCTCAAGGTGTTCAGAGTTGAAGACGGCATGCTGGTGGATTACAACAACAACAATGCCGAGGTTGATAACTCGACTGACCACCTGCCTGCCCCCCTTGCCGAGAAGGAGAGAGAGATTTTTGATCGTTGTTTTAGACCCGATGAGGGTTGTGCTCTGCATGCGGTAAGGAGAGCTCGGGTCCTGCACCGTTCGCCGAGGACAGAGAACTTCCAACGCAAGTTGTTGCACATAGGATGTGGTTGTCTAAACCTTTTGACTTCGGATGTCTCCCCCTGACCAGTGCAGTAACTTATAAGGTTTCCTCTGAAAAAAGGTGCTGTATATAAGTGAATGCTGTCGGGAACTCGGATGCTATCCTCGGACCCAGTGTAAAAGAGGTTGCTGAGTGAAGTTATGTGAAAACATTTCACAGCAAGCTGTACTTTACCGGGTGTCCCTTGTACCCTGAGCTTATAAGCCGATCTCGGAAGATGTTCGCTGTATATAAGTACCGTGCAACATTTAGGTGGCTAACGCTAAATGAGAGGATTGGTACGTACGCACTGTCTGTAGCACTAGTACCGACTTGTATGCATGAATGCATGTAAGTGCAGTGACAGGGGGGACCGTTCTACCACAAAGGTAGGGCCGAGATGATAACCGTATGCGTGAATGCATGAATTGACCGTTCTACCACCAGGGTAGGGTCGAAATGCTAACCGTATGGGTGAATGCATGAATTGACCGTTCTACCACAAAGGTAGGGTCGAGATGATAACAGCTCGGCAGGAGCATGAATTGACCGATCTACCACAAAGGTAGGGTCGAGATGATAACAGCTCGGTAGGAGCATGAATTGACCGTTCTACCACAAAGGTAGGGCCGAGATGATAACAGCTCGGTAGGAGCATGAATTGAAGAGAATAATAGCAGCTCGGCAGATCAGATAGAAACATGAATTAGAGAAAATAATAGTAGCTCGGCCTCCCTTTTCAATAAACCGCGCAATTTGAAATAGAGAATATCCGAGCACAGAAATGAGCGTGAAATAAAATAATACAAGCCCTTGGAGTTGTTCACATTCAAGAAGTCGTGGCGGTCCTGTCATAGCTAAAGAGGACATAGCAGTTCGTCCAAAGAAGATCCAAGCCGAGATGAGAATAGAGATCATAAGATTACTTCGTTCAAAATAGAGACAATCATAGCATTTCGGCCTTCCTTTTTTCGGCCATCATTTTCCTGGACCTTACATTACATGTAAAATAATAGTAATCAGTGATCGTCGTTAAATTTGACGATTCATGATAATTTATGATAATTAAATAACAATGAGAATTGTTGGTAGGCAAGAATAAAACACCGATATAAGAAGAAGATGATTTGAGCAAGTCATACGCGACAGATATGAAAACGGCAAATATTGACAATTAAGATATTTTTCAACAAGATAGTATTGTCCACGAAAAGATGCATGATTTCAGGTATATCACATTCAACAATAAACGACTGTTATAAACATGGCAGCAAACCAGATGAGAGCATTAAAACATGAAACACGACAACCGGAGAGGCAATGTACATCAAATATTATCATACTATCACAACAGGAGAGGCATAGATTTAAAGACATTTAACAGCAAGAAGATCAGAGAAGCAATTTGTTCAGCAGTACGTCGGATAGCAACATGTAGAATATCAAATAATAAGCACCGAGTAGAGAAACTATAAGGAAGCAAATATTAACAGCACATGCACCAGGTAAATAAATATCAAAAAGCATGTAGAGTAAACACATAGAAAAGCGAAGAGATAGGAAAATAATATGAGAACTATAATTTCTTCCCTGATTCAGGTGAGGAGAGGGATGTCGGGTTGAAGTTTGTCGGACTGAAGCATGTCGGACTGACGAATGTCGGACTGAAGTATTTAGGATTGAAGTATGTCGGATTAGGAGTATGCAGTCCGTCCTTTTCGAATGGGGTTTGTCGAGCTTTGAGGTCCGTCCTCCGTTTTCCTTAGTGTGATGTCGAGCGAGAGAAACTAGCAGAATAGTCGTCATACTCGGATTAAGAGATCGGCTCGAGTGTGAAACGCTGTGCGAGTCTTCCGAAATTACCTTGAAAATCCGAGGAGAGAAGAGTAAACTCGTATTATGATTTCCGAAATCATGTAAATCCGAGGTGAGAAGAGTGAACTCGGATTATGATTTCTGAAATCATGTAAATCCGAGGAGAGAAGAGTGAACTCGGATTATGATTTTCGAAATCATGTAAATCCGAGGAGAGAAGAATACACTCGGATTATGTGACAAAGTTTGATTGTCGTAAATAATATTTGATGACATTAACAGGCGAAGATATATTTTTGACCAATGTGAATCATGCATCAAAATAATGACGTGTAATAATAAAAATAATTTGCAAGGCTTGATACAGAACACTACCCTGATATAGGAACGAGTATTGAGTTGTTGGGCCCATGGTACGTTGATAGCCTGATCCTCTCCTCTTTATTCCCTTCTTTTTTTTAAAAAAAACCTGGGCTTGCTGGCCCGTTAGGTAATTGTTGCTTTATTATTATTATTATTATTATTATTATTATTATTTTGATTTGGGCCTTCTGGCCCTTTTTTTTTTAAATTTGGCAACTTGGGCCTGTTGGCCCGCTTTTGCTTTTGGGAACCCTAGGGTTCTCTTCATCGAACCGTGCAGCAGCTGCTTGTTGCCAACATGGCGGCGGCGTCGAACGGAGAACGAAGATCGCCATCGCCGGGGGCGGCGAGAAGGACAAAGGCCATCGGAGCTGTTCACAATCACGACTTCCCTCCCCACCGGGGCGCCGCAAATGAGGGAGAACATGCGGCGGTGTAAGCTTTGTGAGCGAATGAGGGAGGCGATGTGCATCGGTGACGAGAGAGCGATCCCGATGCGATCGTGAACGAACCCGTGCTCTCGCTCGGCGTTTCTGCTGTAACCGGAGCGCCATGACGCTGCGATGGCTTCGCTGCTGATAGTGGAATCGTGGCGAGGAGGTGGCGATTTGGAATCTGAGTTCGATGGCTCTTGGGAGAGGTCTTCTCTTCGTCACGGTTGCGGGTTTGAGCAACGCTCGGTGTTATCCTCTGGTGGGACTCGCTCGCCACCGTGTGTTTCAGATTCGAACGGCGGCGGCGGCTTTGCAGATGCCGGTGGAACCGACGGGCGCCGGTGTTGTCGCACGAACAAGATCTCTGTTCTCATCCTCGACGCTTCAAACAAGAAGAAGAAGGAGAGAAGGGCCACCGCGACACAGCGACGGAAGCGTGTAGCATCGCCATGAGATGCGATGATGCTTGGTGCGTTCAAACGGCGGAGGTGGGGCTCCCTGTGACGAAAGCGGAGGAGCAGCACCGAAAGAGCGGCATCGTGAGCAGAGATCAGTACTGTAGAAGCAGCACCGGCACCGTGAACAACCACCATGAACGACGTCGGTGTCACCGTGAAGGGGATGCTTCTCTCAAAAAACCGTCGTGGCTAATTTTATTTTTTTTAATCTATTTTTATTTTTAAATTTTATTTTGGTGGATGGGAATCGAAGTTCTCCGATCCCCACAGACGGCGCCAATGTGATGTCCAAGATGGGAGGCACCACATGAGGTGTTTGGGGGTTGTTGCAGCTGACGAGGGTGACCCCGGTCCTACGTATCCCATGAGAGGGGAATCAAGCCACACGTAGTTCTTAGGTTTAGAGAGAGACGTACCTTAGCCCCTAGGGAGAGGGGGAGTATATATAGGAGAGCTGGTTGCCCTAATGGGCTTGCTTGAGGCCCAGTTAGGGCCAGCCTGTACTGAGCTGTGAGTGGATGAGCTGTCCTTGTGGATAAGGTTGGATGAGCTGTCCTTGTGGATAAGGTTGGATGAGCTGTCCTGCTCTCGGTGTCGGACTAGGTCGGATCTTGGGTGGTGTCGGACAAGGAGGTCGGATCTTGATAGGAAGGTGAGGTCGGACCGTGCCTGGTGTCTGGTCGGCCGTTGAGCATTGAGCTCGGCCAGGTCCACCACAAAACTGTAATGGAAAATTATTTCTTTCTGTGAGGAAGTGTTTAGTTAAATAATTTTAGTTTTTCAAATCATCAACAATCTTTATTTGATTTACATGCTTATATTTTCTGCTTTGTTACATTTTTATTATTTTACAGTGAATTTTATGAATTTTTTATTTATAATTTTAGAAAATATAAAATTCAAATTTATAAAAGAATTAATGGTTGGTTTTCAATTTTGCCTTCAATAACTGATTTTCTAGTTAGATATACTCGGTTAAATAAAATTAATGGATTAATGGATGATTAATGAAAAGATGAATGATATATATGAAAAATAAAAAAAAATTATTTTATGTGGTTTAATAACATTAATATTTGTTTTAGAAGAACTTCTTCGGGTTTTTTTAATCATACTTATAAGATTTATTTCAATTTTCAATGATATTTAATTATCTCTTTTCATAAATATTTTTAGTTAATCAACAATTCTTAGAATCTTAATATAAAGATAATTTTGAAAGAAAAAAATCAAATATATTTAGGGTTTCAATATTACTAACAAATTATTTTCCTACGTAAAGATTCCATCAGTTTAAAATGTAATTATTATCTTTATACTAGTTTTTTCCTCTTGCTTTATGGTATATATTATATTTTACAACCAACGAGGTTTGGTTCAGTTGGTGTAAGGCCCCAATTGAAATCTTGGGAATGAGACACAGGTGTTAGTAGCCCCGGTTCGATTCTCAATAAAAACATCCCGCTGGGAGAGCCAGCGACGCAGCTCGCTCCGGATTAGTCTCAAAGATTCCCTGGTATTAAGGGTACTCTTGGGGATACCGGTGGTTCCGCAAGGAATACGGACCTATATATATATATATATATATATATATATATATATATAATATTTTACAAATTAAATTCAATACACAATTATTTCTATTTTTTTTACTAAACCTTTATTTATTATAACAACTTTTTCATTTTCTTTATAAGCACTTCTTTTTCACTTTTAATCTATCTCTTTTTTCAATAATAATTACATAAAAATATTGTACTCCCTCCGGTCCTACATATAAACCTTTTTTGAAGACTTTTTTTTCCCTTAATATAAGACATAAATATTTTCAATAATTTTTAATGACATTAATTATTTATTTTTCACAAACACCAATATTAACTCAATACTTTTTAGTTTCCCAATAATAATTATAGGGATACTTTTGAAAAAATATACCAAATAGTTACATTTCTAATACAACTAACAATACTAATAACTAGCTTTTTAAAGGATGTGAAAATTGGTCAAAATGGCTTATAATAAGTACTTAAGGGAGTAATTAAAAGGATTTTTTTAATCACACCTTTAATTAGATAAATCGTTTTGTCTTATAAAATGTTAACAAGTGCCCTAAGTAAAATTTTTAAGCAAACAAAATATGTATTTTTATCTTAAAAAAATTATGCATTTAACATATCGAGAAGTGTTTAACTTAAGTTTTCAATGTTGGATTGCTTGTTTTGGAATGCTTGAACAATGCCCTTAGAGCACTTGTTAGCATAACCCAAAAAAAAAATAGATAAAATTTGTTAAAAAAATAAAGATATAAGATTTTATCTTTTCTAAATGCATTATTCCTTATGAAACTTAAGTATTTTAAAGTTTTTGTATTTAACCCTAAAAACTAATATTAAACAAACCCTAATTAAAATACTCTAAATTTTTAAATTATTTAACATTTCCTAACTCTTTTAAGGTAACCTAAACGGAAGATGTAGTACTAGTATTAATTTGTCTCAAAGAATCAGCATTAAGAATCAGGTCGTCCAAAACAATGACACAAGCCAGAAAGAAAGGACCTGAAGCGACCGCGATAGGACCCACGAGGCAAAAATATGTGGCAGAAAATGAATGGGCAAAGGTGCTCTGAGAAAACCGCGGCTGTGGCTTGTTTCCTCCTACCCCCCGACACAAGGTGGTATTCTTAGCAGCCCAGTTTTTGTTTCCTCCTAGTGGATTATAATAATTTTTCCTTCCAAAATCCAGTTGTATTTTCCATAATCCAGGAAAGGGATAGAGTATTTTGAAATATTCTGATGAAAATCTAAATTTATTTCGACGAAGGATCAAACTCAATTTTTTTAAGAAAAAATAAAAGATCAAAATTATGTAAAAAAAAGTAAAGGAACAAAATGAATCTTGAAAATAAAATAAAGAACAACAAATATAATTAAGTCTTAATAATAAATGGTTTTGGTAACAAGAGGTTTGAAAACCTCTTTAATATTTCTTCTCTTCTTTAACTTTTGATTTTTGTTTTTGTTTTTTATTTTTTCATTTCATGACTTTTTTTTTATAATTTCAACGAATAATTATAGTAGTATATTTTTTCTTCAATTTTAATCCTTCTTTTCGTTATTATTTTTTTTTATTTCTCCTTAATTTAACTTTTATCCTATCTCTTTCCCTAAACTACTATACAGTCGTTAATGAACACACTTTCTAGTAAAAATTAAATATTACTACAATTTTTAATAAGGGTTATTGAGTAAAAACATTTTGGGATATTTGTTTTTCTCACCCAGCTGGCGGTAATCCTCTTACCGCTTGGTTGTGTTTTTAATGCATTTTTTTCCTATAAAAAAAAAGTAAAAACATTTTGGACATAACATGAGTATAAAACTTACGATAATCAAGTTTTTTTAATATCTGTGAACCATCCTTAAAACCTAGAAGTTAAGGAATGGAATGAATACTAGTGCTCATATTGATTCCATTATCACGTTTCTGAGGGCATCCTCTGCCCTCATTTCTAAGACTCTTGAGAATTTAAATATTTGTAAGACTTTACATCACATCCTTAAGACTCGATCATACTTATTTAATTTATTTTCATTTTTTAATTATACATTACTTATAAAATTGATTCAATAATTTTATTTTTATATTCAAATATAATATAGATGATGTGTTGTAACATAAATAGGTAACGAGTTATGCTGGATCCTATTAGAGTTTTGAGTAAAAGTCTTGAAAATGAATGATCCAAGCTCAAGATTCAATCCAAGACTTGAAACCATATTGGTCTTAAGACTCAAGTCTTGATATAAGAATCAAGACTCTCTTGAGATTAGGGATGTGGATGCCCTAACAAAGGAAAAGCAGTACTACCTCTAATATAAGATTTTATATATTTATTTATTTTGGAAAATTCATGTCACCGAAAGAAGTTATTTAGTTACTATTTTTTTTTGAAATAGAGTTAATATGGTAAATTAGTGATATTGGAAAAGTAAACATTTGATTTTTTTTTAATAATTATTATTGTGACTCTAGAAGTATCGAGTAAATATGCGTATTTGAGAAAAGAAGTAATTGAATACCGTTGAAAATTAGAACATGATCCTATAAATAGAAAAATATATCATAAAGGAATTTAATATTAAGGGATGGAAAGAATAACAAATACTAGTTCCTCATATCTTGAAAACATAAATTCATCTTTAATTTGTAATTTCTTTTGTCCTATTCATAAATTTTTATCGTAATTAGTTAACTATATTAATTAATCTTTTACAAAAATTTTCCATTGTTTTATTCATGAGAAAATGAAAATATACTCTTTGCTTTGCCTTTTATCATACTCCTATACTAGTATAAGAGTATTTCCTCTTGTTCAAAAGCATTGTTTATATAGCTGGTGTACGTATTTTAATATAAATGATCAAAAGATGCGTGTGATAATTTTGAGTATTTTTTTTTTATTTACAAAGGGGCAAAAGCCCAATAATTTTGAGTATTTTAATTATAGTACTCTTGTGTTATTATTATTGAAGAAAGGAAAAAAGATTGGAAGTGAAAAAAAGGTTGTAGTAACTAACTAGTAAGGATATAGTAGTACTTGAAAAAAATTAGTAATTATTGTACATTTTAAGTTTGTAAAAGAACAATATATATGAAAAAAATTATATAAACAATACTTTTGAACAAGAGAGAGTAATTTTGAAAATAAATACATCAAATATTTACGATTTCAATGTAAAAACCATATTAACTAACCGTCTTATTAATTTATGTCATATTTATCAAGTGGAATTGTATTAAAGAGATGAGGGAGTAATCACTAATCAGTATGCAAAGTCACTTAAAAAATAATTGGATTTTTCAAATGTATGAATAAAGCACATCTTACTAATTCTTAGCAATGTTAAGATGAGAATTCTTTAAATATTAGAATATTTCTATCATGCAATCTAAATTTGTATGGTTGCTATGCAACCCTTTGTTAAACTAAAGAATTTGCCACTTAATACATGTATGCTATGTCATTGCTTAAAGTAGTCAACATTTATTTTTGTAATTTAGTCCAACATAAAAAATAATCAATTTAATGTTGGACTAAAATAATCAATTTAGTCCAACATAAAAACAATACATGTATGCCATTCATTTTAGAATCTAGTTTTTGATGTTGGACTAAATTGCAAAAAATCAATTTTGACTACTTTAAGCAATGACATGACATACATGTATTAGGTGACAAATTCTTATTAGTTTAACAAATTAAAGGGTTGCATAGCAACCATCCAAATTTAGATTGCATGTTAATAACTCCCTATTAATCATAAAAATGATATGCTCCTATCTATATAAGCTTACAAATCATAAAAATGAATAACCCATTTCCCTAAAAATAAATAAACCTTTTAATCATTCAAAATTGTTTCTAACAATATTCTTGGGGGTTGGGGATCCTTCACTACACAAGAGTGGAGGATTTTATTTTTATACTCCATTTATTGTTTATGGCAGTGGCGTAACAATGCTATTGCTGATACAACTTTCGTTTATCGCACTAATCCTGCTCATTTCATTTTATTTCAGGTTCAAGATCTTAAAGATAATGACAACAAGCATATGCCTAGGAAAATTGAGCACCTCTTTGTTTACTGGAAGGCTCCTAGGGAAGGGTGGATAAAGCTTAATATTGATGAAGCTTCGAAAGGCAATCCTGGCTTAACGGGCTGCGGAGGCATCTTTCGGGGTTCTGCAGGCACTTGGCTATTCGGATTCTATAACAAAATTGGGATCACTACGGCGTATACTGCTGAGCTTTGGGGAATTCTGACAGGTCTTCAGGTTGCTTAGAAGAAAGGGATTAGAAACATCATTGTTGAGTGCGACTCTTTAACTATTGCTAATAATCTCATCCATGGAGGAAATGAGATGGTTCAAAAGGAGACCAATCTGATGATAATGCGCATTAGGAGATTACAACAGAAGGATTGGAATATCACATTTTCTCACTCTTTTCGCGAAGGCAACATATGTGCTGACTTCATGGCAAACTTTAGCCTTGACAGGGATTATGGCTGTCACGTTATAGATACTCCTCCTCAAGACCTTCGCAGTATCTTGCGTAAAATGTTTCTAACAGGAAAAAACCCAAAATAAATTTATTGAAAAAGGCTAAATCGATAGATTCCGGGAAAAAAAAAGTTGAGAGAATTTTGGTTTTTAAAAATATTAATTATTTCGTAATAGATAAAAAATTCTTTGTTATTTTTTAAAATGGAGACTGTACTGTGTGCGGTTGTCTGGCTTTGAACCCAATCTTGTACATTTCATGTTTCAGAGCTCTATGAATCGAACTATCTCATTCTCTTTGGGACAAATTCTTTTTTAATTTCTTAATCTCTTAAAGTTATAAATATAGATATTTTAATACTTCTACCACTTTAAATCGATGTAGCTTTTTTAATTACTTTAGATCACTCTAAATTTTTACCGATTAAACTACTACGTACTAATTAATTCACACTATCTAAGAATTCATGTGGTCTACATCAAAAATATGGATCGGTTCTTGAACAGCTCACGTTGTCTTCCTCCCCCCACCCCTTGAAAAATTCACACACGGTAGGGCCGTATATTCGTTGCATCATTGTCGGTTTGGTACCTTCTCATCTTGAATGACATCGTGCAACTACTATTAGAACGCAAAGAAGGAAAGCGTTTGAGTAGTATGGTTTGACATGTAGTCTTTTGGTCAATTTGAGAGCTTCTAATGCGGTGATTTATAACAATCGCAATTTGTATTTTGTTGGGTTGTTAGGTTAGTTGTCCTATTAAGATATGCTTTAATTTTTGGGAAAGGAGTGTGTCTATATATATATATATATGCTCACAACTCTTATACCAAAACAAATTTAATTGAATCAATCATTACATTAAAAATTTCTATCATGTAGATTATCTATATAAAATTTTACATAAAATCCAAAATTATTAAGTACTTCATTTATATATGTGTCAAAATTAACGAAATATATGACTTAAAAATATATGAAAATTGAGCTATTTGAATATATATATTCAATGATATTTAATTTTTTTCAAATTTGACATTAATGATCTAGATGACATATATATAATTATGAATTAACGAATGGATTAGTAAAATTAACATTACGGCTTTGTTAGGTTGTAGGAAAGAAAATGGGAAGAGAGAAATATGGAAGATAGATTATGGTGATAAAATGAATAGATTTTATGGTTGTTTGGTATGA
The DNA here is from genome assembly GCA_037953625.1 of Crotalaria pallida. Taxonomy (NCBI): domain Eukaryota; kingdom Viridiplantae; phylum Streptophyta; class Magnoliopsida; order Fabales; family Fabaceae; genus Crotalaria; species Crotalaria pallida. The sequence goes on along the minus strand of CM075651.1, from coordinate 148,733,901 downwards.
GAGAAAATGTGAAGAAATTGAGAAGAGAGAAGAGTTGAGTTTTCCTTCCTTTTGTTTGATTGAAGAGAAAAGTAGAGAGAAAATTGTAAATTTGTGAAAAGACAAATATGTCTAAAAAGACAAAAGTCTTTCCATGTATTAAAAGGATAATATTGGTATTTCATTGATTTCCAACTTTTTCTCTCCCTTTTCTCTCCAAAAGTGAAGAGATTTTATTTTGAGGTGGGACCCACACAAAAGTTTTCTCTTCTCCCCTTTTTCTTCTCTACCAAATAAGGTACTTTTAACCAATCACCCCAATTTCTTTCCTTCCAAAATCTTTCCTCTCAAAATCTATCCAAACAAACAAAGCATACATAAAAACTTATGACTGATATAAAAATTGGTATAATTTAATTTGGTATAAACGCGTCTTTCCTTTTATATATATCCTTAATTGAAGTTGGGAGTGAGAGAATGCAGTAGCAAAAGCTGAGAAAAAAAATTGCAGTAGCAAACTAATAGTGAGATAGTTATGTTAAATCAGCATACAATTCCAAGATGATCCCCGCATGATGCCTCATTAGCCATACCACTCCCGAAACAATGCCTATTGTTAAAAAGATTGATTAAATAAAATTCTATTAATTATACAAGGAATCAACGATACCGGGTCTTTATGAGGACCAAGTTGTGGAAATCTCGCTTTTTAATTGGAAGGGGAATATTGTTGAAGTTGTTTACTACCCACCAATGCCAGTATTATTTTATATAACGCCATATCTTTGAAACATTATCGAGTGCAAATCATATAACCTCTCGATCTCCCACCTTATTAAGCAACAGAGAAAGAATTGATATATGCATGTAGACCAACAAGACTAATTATACTAGTGGTCCATTGATCCTTCAAGAATATTATTAGCAAATTGAAATGGGGGAATGGGAAATTCTAATCTGGTTCTGTGTTTCCTGAGATTCTCATGAAGACCGATCATTTATATATATATATGGTATTATCCATATAAGACCAATGACTGGTTCAGTTCTTCGAACCTACTAGTTTCTTTTAATTATATTATTAATCCATAACCGAGTAAGTGCTTGTGACTTGTGATCTTTTCATGGGTTCAGCTCCGTGCAAGTTGAATGTGTAGGGTGGTCGCACTACAATACAATCTAGCCTTTGTCTTTTATAAGATAGAACACCGATTGATTTATTTTCAGGAAATTAAACTTATATATATATATATATATATATATATATATATATATATATATATAACACCAATTGATTTATTTTCAGGAAATTAAACTTATATATATATATATAGAGGAGGGATCCGTTTACACCATGTTGAATTACACCAAATCTTACACCGCACATAACTCTTACACCAAATCAAATTTAATCCAATCAACCGTGGATTGAAAGTTTCTATCATGTAGATTATCTATATCAAATTTCACAAAAATCCAAAATCATTTAGTACTTTATTTACATACGCCAAAATTAACAAAATATATATCTTAAAAGTATATGAAAATAGATATATATATATATATATATATATGTGTGCGCGCGCGCGTGTACATCAACCTGTACCCGGATCTGTTTACCCAGAATCTGATTCATCCGACCCAACCCAACTGAGTTCGCACTAAGTGGTAGGGGTCTCCAATGAGGTTTCTTCATACCCAAGACTCGAACTTGAGATCAGTTGGTTAAGGGACAACTGAGCTACCACTTGACCAACCCCGCGTTGATAACTTGATCAAATATATTAGTATGTACTTATTATTGATATTTTGGCTTGTGTATATTGATTAGAGAAGAATCGATGACTTTTTTGGTGGATATGAGAATTGATGATTTTATATACGGAGTATGTTTTTGTTTAATATAATAGGTAGATATTTTTTTTATTAATTATGTTGAGATTAATAATTAATTAATTAAGGACAAGGGGAGAGTAAGGGTATCTTTGGACACCAAAGAGGTTTTGCAATGAATAAATCAATGGTCAGGAATAATCTTTTGATTATTGGTTATAAGGAATGGGAACAATTATTAGTATAGGAAAAAAAAAAGGTGCATATACACGAGGAATTATTATATGGTTTGGAATCAATATAATGATTCTGAACATATTCAATCACAATGTTTAATATGTTATTAATTAATTAAAAATGCATATATTTAATTAAATCGATATGTTAGACACCACAAGAAATCCAGTTGTTTGTGGCGGAATATTTGCGGCGGTTCTGGGAACCGCCGTCGATGTTTAATTTTAAACTCCAAATTTGCGGCTGTTCTATAACCCCCGTAAGTTTCACCCTCACACGTACGCTTCGCACGTACACTCTCACTCCCTTCTCACTCTCACTCTCACTCTCACTCTCGTTCTCACTCTCGTTCTTACCCTTTCTCAGCTTCCACTAGTAGTGACCACCGCTGCATCTAAAAATTTCACTTCTACTCCATGATTTCTCTAACCTTTGCGACCAGTGCTTCACCTCTTCCCTTTGGATGTTAGGGTTTTCCTCACCTCTTCGACACTCTCTCTCGTTCTCCTACTCTGTAGGTTCACCACCAAATCTTTGCTATTATGTCTATTTTTCTGATTATGTGTTTTCTTTTCTCCCTAATCGTTCATTATTTTCGGTTGATTATGTGTTTTCTTTTCTGATTATGTGTTTTTGATTTAAATCTTTGCGATTTTCCATTTCAGTTTCTCCTTCTCGCGGTTTCAGCTCCTTCACAGTCACCGTCGTTCGTCTAAGGTTCGATTATCTTAAATTTTGATTAGAAATCATAATTTGTTGATTATTCTTCTCCCATGTTCATTGATTGTTAATCTCTAATTTCACTTCTTTTTTTTTGTAAATTTAATTCCAATTTTCCCCAAATCTGTAGAAATCCCTTTTCTGTAGATTCGTGTATGTAGATATGTAGAATATGTAGATAATAAATATTGTTGTTTTTGTTCATAAGTATAACACTGGTGAGATCGCTCTTTGCCACCAGCATGAACTGTTCACATTTAAGAGTAGTTTGTTTGTGAATTTGATGATATAGTTTCATAATCATATTTATCAAATTTCTTATTGCATCTGGTGTAGTAGTAGTAGTATTGTTTACGCTCATATAAGAGATATCAATCTATGTGTGGAATGGCACTTTCAAGTAACACCTCTTAATCAACTTGTAACAACTTGGAAGCCTTTCTTCCAAACAATTCTAACTTACTACTAAGTAGTAACTAATAAGTAGAAGTGACATAGAGTACCAAGTAAGAGCGAAAAACATATTGGATTTTAATGGCAGCAGACTCTTCAATAGTTGTAGGAGCTGTTCCATTGATGCTGGAAGCGAAGCGGATCACAGCAGCCGCTGCCTGTGCAACTGCCTTTGCTGCATCAGCTGCGGCTGTGGTCGCAGCAGCCACGGCCATGGCATGCTTCCTTTGCTCATTCTGAGCATCACTTGCACTTTGCAGTGTCTGTGATGAAGCTGTGACATTTGATTCTACCAAATTCACTAATTCCTTTGAAGCCGTTGGAGTGGTTGCTGTGGCTGATGATCTCCTAAAACTCCATCTCCTTTTCTCCTTTGGTGTTGTTGAAATTGGAATGGTTGGATTTTCTGTTCCATTTGAAGAAGAATTCAGGTTAGCTGCACTCGCTACTTTTTCCTCCTTGTCTTTCTTCCCTGTAAAGAAGTTTCTGAACCATTTGCCTGTTTTCCCCATCTCTGTCAAATTCCTAGTAAGCTAGCATTGACAGTAGCAACAACTTAGAAGAAAAATAACAAAAAGATTTGAAGTAGTACTAGATCAATTCATGTCAATATTTGATAAGTTGCTTTCAATGCTATGGCCCCCTCTTAATAAAAATAAATAGCTAAGGTTTATTATTTGACACCCAAAACTCACTGTCTCATCACTTCTTTTTTCCAATAAAATAAAATTAAACAAAAACTAGTTTACGTTTTAAAATCCCCCAGCCTTACTAATCCTATGTTAAATTCTTATGGTTTGGCTGATGATTAAAAGGTTTGGATATGTTATTAGATGCTTGATTTCAGAATAACAGTGAGTATGATGCATTTTCAATATGCTTTTTTCAGTTGAGTGATGCTTTCTGTTCTTGTCTTGTTTCTCACTTTCTCTTTTGAATTTGGACTGTGGCTTGGTTCATTCTATAGCTAATATTGGTAGCAGTAGCATGAGATTAGTCTGGTTTACCTATGCTGGTGTCAAGCTAAAGATTAGTCTACTTAATTTTCACCTATGATGATTTCTTTGTATGTACAGAGCTTAATGTATGTTATTACTGTTACTCTGTTAGTGATCCAGAGAATTGAAGAGTGCATTGCTGTTATGGTCCTCTAATCTTGCATTGCTTTTAATATTTCAGAAAATGCTTTTGACTGCATGCTTTGAGTCATGGAATAATAATAATAATTTAATTTAATGATATTCCAAAACACTGTTTTTTATTAAGCTCTGACAAGGTTTTTGACATGGAAGAAACTGCTTTTCCCTACCTCTCTCTCTTTCTCTCTGTGCAGTAGTAGTGTGTGAGTGTTGTGTCTGAATGCGTGTCTGTCTAAACTGTCCTCTCTTTTCTTTGTTCAGACTTTCATACAAACCACATTCACTTTCACCCTCACTCACATCTTTCTTAGCTTTCTTCATCATATGATAGATGTATGTATGTATCTCTGTGGTGGTTAGATTGCATTTTCGAATTTTTTATCCTTTAGTTCTCAAGGACATGATACATTCATTGTTATAGTATCATTCTAATTATTTAATATTACTATTTATTTAAATATGTTAATTATGTCACTGACTTGCTAAGCTCAACTAGTTTTATTTAAATTCAGAAGGAACACTAACAAGCAATGGATAGATCATGGATTGAAAAACCAAGGAACTCCGCTGAGTATGTGCAAGGGCTTAGGGAATTCATTAATTTTGCCTTTGAACATAGTTCTGTTAGTGGCGAAATGATATGCCCTTGTATCATATATTAGACTCACAATCTTAATTACATCAAATCTAGACCTTCCATATAAGGATTTAATTTTTTTAATCTCTGTTATAGGTGTTTTTTTTATCTCTGCTTGTTTTTTCATTTTTTTAATGCTTTTGCATCTTCTTCGTTGTGTTTTAGGCTTTTTTAATTCTGAATCTTATTCTGATTTTGCAGCTATGCCTCGGCGTAAAAGAAATTATTCGAGTGCCTCTCATGGTGCATCCACTGTACCATCTTTGAGTGAGTCTGTGAGCCAACCTGAATATGATAATATTCAGGACCTTGAAGCTGACCTTGAAGCTGAAATGGATGAATTTAGCTCATCCGCAAAGAACAAAACAATTCGTCATTTTTGGACAGTTAATGTTATCGGTATGTGATTTATTTTTCATGTTTTTTGTTTTTTGTTTGATTTTGTACTTTTGCATATTAATAGTTTGCTTTAATTGATGTGTTAGATGATGAAGGTGTTGTTCGCGAACAACATTTGAAGGTGAAAGAATTGTTTGCTATGAATGATGGGAGGCGAGTAATAACAGAATGGAATAGGGAAAATCAGCCAATAGGAGAGTCGGGCGGCTTGTTGGGTGGATTTTTGGGAAAGATAGCGAAAAACTATGATCACTTACCGATTATTTATAAAACATGGCCCAATATTCCAGAACAATATAAGAAAAATCTTTATGAGCAAACCATAAAGGTATTAGTTATAATAATGAATTGCATTCTTTTGATTTCTTATTAGTATTTTTTTCCTAAAAATCTTTTATTATGGTTGACTTGAAGAGAAAGTTTGTTGTTGATGATGGTGCCCAAAAAAAGTTTATTTTGAAGAGTGTGGGGAAAAAATGGAGTGATGCAAGGAGTTACTTGTTCAATAATTATTATAAATGGGAGCTTGCTTATGAGCAAAATTGTCAGATGGTTCCAAAAGGGATTACCCCTGATCATTGGGCTATCTTTTTGGCCCATAGGGTGTCCCAAAAATCTCAGGTAATTTTCTCTTCCCCTTTACATATTTGAAGTCTAATGAGTCGTTATTGATACTTTATGGAAGTTCGATTCACATCACGTTTATTAATAATGCAGGAAATGTTTAGGAGAAATGCAGCCAATAGGGAAAAACAAGAGATTCCTCATACATTGGGTAGAAAGTCATATGCAAGGAAGAAGGATGAAGTGGTATGGTTTGTTTTCTTTAAGTTTGATAATTTATTTCGATGTTTGGTAATTTGAGGAAATGAGTTGGTGATACAATAACACTACTTTTATATGGTTCAACTTCTTAGGAAAAGACACTCATCAATCTCTATCTAGATTTGATATGTATCCCATTGCTCACCAAAAAAAGTGATGGATCCTTTGTGAATGACAAGGCCAAACAAAAATATGTAAGTATAAGAAACTGGTTGCAATTTATAAGGATATTTTTATGTTAATTATAATATATAAGGATATTTATTTTGCTATTATTGAGCAAACAAGCTTGCAATTTAGCTAAAATAGCTCATGCTCATGTAGGAACATTTAGAGAAGGAAGTTCAAGAAACTGGTTCTGAACGTGAGGCCTATGTCAGAGTTTTTGGGAAAGAGCATCCCGGATATATTCGAGGTATGAGAATGGGTGTTACAAAAACTCAAATCTCTGGACCCAATTGTTTCCATGAAGGGCCTTCTTCATCAAACGAAAAGATAGCAAAACTTGAATCACAAGTGAATCAGTTAACAACACAACTTGCTGACTATGATGAATTAAAGGCTAAAATTGTTGACTATGATGACATGAAGGCCCAACTTGCTTTTCTTATGAAAATGGTGAAGAGAAATCCGGTATTTAGTTGTTGTGGTTATGATGTTAATTTCAGTGATTTTTTTTGTTGATTTGATTTCTATCTAATTTGTGATTTGTCTTTTGATTTCAGGCGATACATCTTGATTGTGGAACGTCATCATCATACGCACAATTCAAAACTTGATTTGAAAGGTTACCTTTGAGATTCACATGAGTTGGTCTATCTCTCTCTCTTTCTGTGTTTTTGAGAAACTTGCTTATTGGTGTTGTCCTTCCTTCATAATCTAAGTTGGTCTTGTTTATTTGCATTTAGTTAAAGTGATCATCACTTGCTGTTAATTGTTTATTTTCTTGGGGTAGTTGAATTGAATGTGTGTCAGTGAGAGTTCGGACCTATTTTTATGTCACTGTTCTTTTAATTGTAACAAGAAGATGAAAAGTCTGCACTAGTGAGAGTTCAGACCTATTTTTTGATGATACAATTGTATGCATAAAAAGGAAACAGATGGCATTGATGAAAAAAAATACTTAAGATTTTGGACAACCATTCTATACTTTCTAAGATTTTCTCTTCGGTTCACATACACAGATACACACACTTAATATGTCTTTTTTTCTCTGTGGTGGCCCCTGCACATTCCTTGAAAACCATGGTTTGTGCAACTATATATAACTATAAGCCAAAAGGAATGATGGGACCCTTCCCTGCCTTTAATTGCAGACTCCACATTTACACTCTTTTCCTTTATTTCAATCAAACAAAGAGTGATGGCCATTTGTCTGGTCATAGCTTGCAAAGCTTTGAGTGTTGGAGACACATGACTTGCTAGCACTTAGGCTAGCTACGTCACAATAGTAGTAGATACTAGATACCATCTTCCCTTCAAGGAAACAGAATCAGCACCATGAAACTGAGTACAAAGATTTGTTGAGCTGTTGATGTGAAAATTTTCAGTTTGCCCATCACTCTTTACTGTCCTATGTCCTAAGTCCTAACCATTGGAATCATACTATCTGTGTAATGTGAATGCTTTTGGTTAAATAAAATTGGCAATTTTGCTTGCAGTGCAGTAGTGGTTGATTAGATTTTGACTAATTAGATACTACTTTGCTTTTTGCAGAATATCTCAGAGCTTTGGCTGCGCTGCTCTTGTCTATGAGAAATTGAATTAAAATGAGGACAATGATCACAGAGCTTAAATAGTAGAAATTTTGGTGTTGTTTGAGCATAATCAAAGAACCAGTTACTTTTCAATGGAAATGTCCTATAACACTATCTATCTATCAAACTCCTTCAAACACTATGTATACTTGAAATCATACATGTATTTTGTTAGATGTGAAGATGGAACAAGAAGTTTAATATGTATTGATAGTGTTATCTTTGAATTTAGAAGTTTTATAAATTGTTTTGCTAATGTTATTTCTCTTTTCAAATTTCTTGATATATTATAAGTTTCTAAAACTCTAATTAGAAGCATAAATCTAAAACAAAAAAAGACAATATTTTTTTCCTATTTTATTTTTTTTTTTAAAAAAATATTTGCGGGGGTTACAGAACAGCTGCAAATTCAGAGTAAAACCAACCTTGATATTAGTGGCGGTTTACAACAGCCACGAATTTATTGTGAAAAATAGCGTTTCTATTTGCGACGGTTATAGAACAGCTGCAAGTTCAGGATAAAAACCAACCTAGATATTTGCGGCGGTTTACAACAGCCACGAATTTGATGTGAGAAATAACCTTGTTATTCGCGACAGTTATAAACCCCCGCAAATTTTCGCGTCGAAATTCTGCAGCAGTTGTCAGAGTCGCCGCAAAATATGACTCTCGATGGCCGGCTCTGCGTGAGTTTTTGAACCGTCGCAAATATATTTCGCGACGGTTATAACCGCCGCAAATGACATAATTTAACCGCCGCAACTTGCCCGTTTTTTTGTAGTGAGATGTGACTGGAACCAATAATCGTAAACTATGAAATAATTTCTCCTAGCACAAGTGACGATCGTTTAATTATCATTTTTTTATTAGTATCTTATAAAAAAAAATTCATCTCTTTTATTGTATTATTAGTCATTTAAAACAATAATAAAAAGAAATTAATCATTCTTTTCAATGTGATCCTCATCTCTTATTATTTTTTACCATGTCGAATGAATTGGTATTAATAGAACAAGATGGTGATTTAGTATCATTGTGTTTTGCTTCAGGGAAGAATCTTAATTGTATCTATCGTTTATAAACGGAGGTTTCACGTCGTTTGATCTCTAAATTCATGTATATGTAAGAAAAATATTATTTGGAGTTGTTTTGCTTAGATATTTGATTGTATCTCAAGTAGAAGATTAGGCTTTTGTCAATCGAAAAAAACAATATTCTCTGAAAAACCTAAAAAAAAATGATGATGTAGTAAAAATGCAATTATGTTTTATAAAATAAAAAAATAATAATTACCTTCTTAATATTTTGTTCAAAAAATCACCAAATATGTTGGTCAACTGAAATGGAGTTATTCTGTTTTTTTAAAAGCAAATATTTTTTTTCCTTTTCATTTTTAAGAAAGAAGAGGATAAATAGTTGTCACCATTGTTTGAATTTGAATTCTAACACTCTATATCATGCAACTTTACTATATAAATTAACTCTTGGGGAGTTATATATTCTAGCTTAAACAAAAATCTTGAATTCGGGATTATATATAGGAATGCAACTACATTAAACCGTGCATACACCCACCTTAATCATTATCATTCACATAATATTAACTAATAAGTTTTTCTTTTATATATAAAAGATAACCAAACATTAAAAATAAAATTGTATTAAAAAAATTAAATAATCATTTAATGATTTATTAAATATATTATTTCTCCATAAAAGTTTAGTGTTTAAAGTTTGTTTGTGCATAATTTGAAAAACCCTTAACTAATTAAACTAAATTGACATATACACATGTAACCAAAAAAAAAATAAAAAATTGACATATACATACCCGAAAATGCATATAACCGGCCCATTCATGTCGGGGTTGTGGACAAATAACAACAGTATATCAGTTGTTATTGCATAAAACCCTTCCATAAATGTGGACAAATAATAACAATGCAATAGTTGTTGATAGATGTACATAATAAAGAAACAAAACCTAGCTAGCAAGTAGCAACCAAGGTTTATCATTAATATATAATATCGATCGTCCATTATTCAAATATATAATTCTTGCTTAAAATTTAATTATATTTAAAGTAATAATTGAGATCCTAGGAATGAGATCCAGCAGGTGCTAATAGTCTTGGTTGGTTCGATTCCTAAAAAAAATATTTTGTTGGAAGAGACACTCTCACGACCTCGAAGTTGGTTAATCTTAAAGACCTCCATTAATAGCGACGAACCCCTAAAAGACCATGAACTTGAAAAAAAGCATCGACCTAAAAATTATATTTAAAGCTATGTTCGACAAAACAAGTTACTAGAAATATTTTGTGAACAAAAATATATAACAGGAGCTTACAGCTTTCAAAAAAGTAGTTTGTACATTTTGAAATAAGCTTTCAGAAAATTATGTGAAGTAGCTTTAAAAAAAATAAAAGAACTTTTAATAAATTATTTATCAATTTTACCCTTTATTTTTTCCTAATTATAATTGAATATTTTTGGCCCAAATAATCATGTCTTTTACATTATTTAACAAATTTTAAGTAGTTACATAGTTAGTTTTGTCAAACAAATCTAGTTCAATATATAAATTAGCTATACAAATATAAGTTTCTAGTTACAATCTTACTATTTTCAGCTAAGTTCATAGTTATAAATTAATTTTATCATACAAATTTAAGATAAAGAATATATAGTGGATGATATTTTACACTGAAAGTGCGTAACCCATTTTCATGTGTATGTGTATTACTTCGAATGCATCACTGGCAACGAGATTTTTCATTAACCTTCTTTAGTTCTTTAATTTGAATATAAAGGGGAGAAAGAAATCAACAATATTCGCTCCTAATTAAAGGGAATTACAACTGTACGTGTAAACCATTAAGAAAACCTTGTTCACTTGAAGAAGAAAATAACTACGTCTTCAGAAAAATAAGAAAATAAATTTAAAATTAAAGCTTCCCCCTTAATATGGGCTGTACTGCGATTCATTAATTTTGTCGTTTTTTTTCAAAGAAAAGCATATTTCGTCTAGCTTGCTAAGAAACTATTATATTTGTTAGTCAAATTTTTGTGGGGGCATTGGAAGAAAAAAAAACTCAGATAAATCTGTGAAGATTATAGACAGGGATTAAAGACCTAATTATCTGGTTAAATAAATAGACAATTGTCACATATATGTAATCCAGTTGTTTTGTTTCGCGGACTTAATAACTTGTGGCCGTCAACTAGCTACGTCAAGTGATTAATTATAGTAAGAAATTAAAGTTTAAATAGCTAGCTAGCTAGCTCCGTTTTTTCAAATTGCAGTTGTGATTAGGGTACAAGTTCATTGTTAACTTATTATTGAGGATAATATGAATATTACATTTAACAGTTGTTCATTGACCAGAAACACGTTATTCGATCAGTGATACACAACATAATTTTAGATCATAAAAGATATATGTGAGATATCAGGCTAGTTAATTAGTTGTACAAGTAATTGTGATATGAGAAAAAATGTATGTGGCTCATGTTCATCCATTTTCAAATTGAGGAGCACTAAAGACAAAATTAATCATAGCTGAATTAAACTAGAAAAATAAAATCTTCGGAATCTACTTATATAACCATATTATGCTATTTCTTGATTTATTTTTATTTTGTTCTTGAAGAGGGATTATTAAAGTATTTTGGGTACTGGATATGGAGAGCGAGGGTTGCGATGCATTATCTTTTAAGGCAATGATCAGTAAGGTTCCCTAGCTAACGCATTATTCATGTTCAAATAATTAATAAGTTGGTGATTGAGGAGAATGATTAGTAGTACGGACATTTATATTTTTGTTTGAATGTGCTCAGTGTTCTTGCTCAGGAAATTATGGAAAAGTCTGTATATTTAAACCTAACCGGTAATTAGAAAAAAAAACGGTTTTTTTATCTTATGCATCCCATGCATAGGATAAGAGAATATAAATGATAAAATAATAATGAAAAACTAAATAACTATGTTTAAATTCATTCAAGAATCTCAATTTCCAAGAAACACTTTTTTTTAAGGTTTGATTAACCTGCTATACACCTGGTGCATAGAATAGAAAGATCCTAAAAAAATGATTTTCTTAATTTGGATTTTGATTACTAATGATAAACACCTATATGTGATTATTTTTTCACGGGAAATGATGAATTTAATAAATATAAAAACTTATGTTTTTATTTAATTTTTTCAAGACACTATATCCACTATTTTAGGTTTTTTAGAGGCCAAGAAAACCCATAAAAAATTTCGTTAACAAGTACCTTAATAAGTGTATAGTATCTTCTCACCAAAAAAAAGTGTATGGTATCTTATTTCTGGAAAATTAAAAAAAAAATTTAATGATTTAGTTTATTATATTTGGCTTATTAAGAAATGCTTTATAAAAATTATTGTTAGCATTTGTTATAAAGAAAATAAGGTGATGAAAGCGTGCAATCTTAATTTTTTTTTTATTTTTTTTTTTTACGATCTATTAGTCCTTTCAGACCTTTTGCAAGTCTTTCTCAAAGACAAAGGGAGTAAATATGTCTTATTAAGAGTATTTTTTTTTTATAATATACCAACCATTTGTAAACTCGCGGAATAATGGCTGTACTTAATTAATTTTATTAGTAGGTTGAGTTGGATTGAGTAAAAATCTGATAGTTTAATCTTCCTGAAAAAATTAAGCAAAATTATTCATTTCATTTTTTAAATTTTATTTACAGTATTTATTATAAAATGGTCTTTCAATTTTTTTTTTCATTTCGGTTCCTTAACTTGATTATTTGTCTCAATTTAATTAGTTTTTAGCATATTTCGTTAAAAAAATGCTAAAAACTAATGTAAGAAATCAAATTAAAACAAACAATCAAGGTGATTAAGATAATAATAATAATAATAATAATAATAATAATAATAATAATAATAATAATAAAAGAAATCATTTTAAAACCAAATAAATAAGATAATAAATCAACTGATGAGCAATTAAAGAAAAACTAAGGAGTATAAGCCCTGAAAAATATATTTCTCAATTAATATTGCTACATAATACATGTACTTCCTTCGCCTCAAATTATAAGCAAAAATAATCAATTTTACGCTTATTAAGGAGATTAGTTGATTGTATTTAATTTTCTTAAATTTATAAAAGAATAGAGGTATTTTAGAAAAGGAGCTGAAAACGGATGTTGGGGACTAAATTGATATATATATATATATATATATATATATATAAATAAATATAGTACTCCCTCCGTTTTTTATTGCATGTTTCTTTTAGTGATTTTTTTTCTTTTTATTTGTTTTTTTAGGATTTTAAGAATGTAAAAATTTTATTTTTCATGTTTGCCCTTATTTAATATGTCTTGATTTATATAAGTAGTAGAGAAAATTAATGATTATAGAAAGAGAAAGGATATAGTGGACAAAAACATAATTAATGTATTGAAAATCTAAGTAATAATTAAATTTTTTAATGAGTGTGTTTTGTTTGAAATAAGATACTCCCTCTGTTTCACTTTAAGTGTTTTTTGGACTTTTGCACATAGATTAAGAAAGTGTTGATTATGATGATTATTGTAAGTTTTATGTGTATTTTGTCAAAAATACCCCTATTTAATATTTTTATTTTGTCAATGCATCATTACTAGTATTACAAATTTCAAAACTAAAACAACATTAAATGTAAGGGTAAATAAGGAAAAACAGTATTAAATGTTGTCTAGATTTGGTAGAAAGTCACTTATTTTGAAACAAAATTTTGATGTTAAAAAGACACTTAAAGTGAAACGGAGGGAGTATATAAATAGAAACCGAGGGAGTAAGAAGTATCAAATAGATTCACAATCTTAATTTTAAGAATCAGATTGACATTTTGCTCATTTTTAGTTGAAATTTTATATGTATATTGATAATCTTTTGCTAAAATATTTTGAAAGTATATCATGTTTATTTTTCTTTCACATTTATCACCATATTTAATATTAATGTGCAGTCTCTTTTATTTACGAGTTATGATTCGTTGACACCAGCTGTAAAACTTGTTACTTACACCTTCACATAACTTTTTATACATTATAAAATTTGTCAATCCAATCATTAAATTATATGTTATTACCATGAAGATCATATATACCAAACTTTTCAAATCATTCGGAGATTCATAGGTATGTAATCTAATAATGCATATTTACTTATATTTTAAATAATGTATTATCAATTAAAATAGAATAGTTGGATGAAATATCAAATAATTTTTATATTATATGAAATTTTGTAGACTTGATCTACTTGATAATTATAATAACATATAATTCAGATCAACGGTTAGATTGACAAATTTCATAATATATATAAAAAATGATGTGAAGGTGTAAGTGACCAAATTTTACACCTGATGTCAACGGATCCTAACTCCTTACTTATTTATATATATATAGAGAGAGAGAGAAAGAAAGAAAGAGAGAGAGAGAGATATATGAATGGTTGGATGAAGTGGTATTTTTTAGAAAAAGTTTAATATTTTCATTAAGACTCTTTAGTTGTAATTTGATATAAATATTGATAATTTCTTACTAAAATATTATAAAAGAACATTTTTTTTCTAACATTTTTATCACCACATTTAATATTAATGTGCAGTCTCCGTTACGTATGAAAAATCCTAATAAGTGCTCTAAGAAGTTAGATGTGGTTTGATTGAAAGTATAGAAAAATGTAATTTTTTAAGTTTTCAAGAGAAAGAATTGAAACTTGTGATGTTTTTATATTTTTATAAAACTTAACAAGTGTTTTTAAAGTTTTTTTTTTTTTTTGACAAAACCACTTATACACGGATAAGATTATTATTTAATTTATGTCATGAGCTGAGGAATTGACGATAGTTTTCAGTGCTAATTATATTTAGTTTTTGGTCATTAATATGTTTGGCTTTTACTGTTTTTATTATAAATCATTTTTTAATTTTTTTTATAATTATAAGTTATTTATATATTTTATTTATTATTTATTGTTTTTTCTTTTTTTTCTCTTATTAATGTTTTGATTATTTATGTTTTTTTTTTCATTAATGCGTGTGAACTTTTCAAAAAAAATTAAGAGGATAAAATTGAAATGTTAAATATATTTTCATAAAATTCAAAAAACAAATTAATTTCCTTAATATATGTAATTTAGTTAAATATGTTCTATTATAAAGACCGAAAAAAGTAATTGACTTACATTGATATCTATTTTTGGACAAACTAAGTACAAATCGCTCTACCACTTTAACTTATTCAACACGATGAATCTTATAATGTCTTTTTTTTTAATGTTAACAAGTGTTTTCAAGGTATTGTTGTAAAAGTGAATAAAAAAATGGTATTGTTGTAAAATATTGTTATTTATTTTTATTTCAAAATATTAATTTAATTTAATTTATTATTATATTATTTTTATTGTGTGATTTATCTTGTTTAAAGCAGTGTCAGTCATGGACATGAAATAGTGTTTGCCTTGTACATGAAATAGTGTTTGCTCCGAAAGAGTGTCTTGTATTTAAAATGAAAGGTTGCTTCCTTTGTAATAAATTAATAGTGCCGCGGCAGGAAGTTGTTGGTTTTTTTAGTTACAAGAATACACTAAGACGAACATCATTCTTCTTTCACTTCTTTTATTCTGGGTTATATTATTATTCAATATACTGCTAATTCTGATTCTTAATATTTATCAGAAGGGTCTGTTGAATCCTGAGGAATCATCGCGGTGCGCGAATAGATTCTTAAAGACAGTGTTTTTGACACGTCTGAGATCATATTTTACTTTATGTGTTTTTCTAGTGTACATTTTCTTCATTTTTCCAACAATCTTAAGAATCTATTTTCAATGGAGAACATACAGAAGACATTTGTGATAATTGTTCATTTGGTTGTGAGACTAAAGAGGGATAGACCAATATTTGTGACAATGATATTTTGATGGAGGATGCAAACATGACCAACAAACTCAGCCATGGTGTTTTATAATTTCAAGTAAGATTGGTTTTCACTGTATTCGTTAAAACGGTACACTATTCATATATTCCTTTTTAATGATGTTTGGTTTTTGATTCACGAGTATGTTATCTAAAATTGTTTTTTATATATGCTCTGAAATTGTGAGAAGTTTCTATATTTTCTTAATCATGAACTTCTGATGAATAATTGCATGAGAATCAGAATTACAAAAACTTGATAAATAAAAATTCTCGCATGGCAAGAAATACTTTTAGGCTTCTTTGCCTTTACTTATGTTTTGATATGTGATTTTGTTTTTTTGTTTTGTTTTTTTATCTTTTGTGCTTTGGTCATTGGTATTTTAAGGGAATTTCCTGTATACAATGTATATATTTCTTGTTTCATGCCTCTGCTGTCTTTTCAATTCTTACCTGGAATGCTATTATTGCTTCCATTATGAGACTCTTTGTTTGGAATTTGACTTAGATAGGTTGCAAAATGGTATTAGCTTTTGATTTTACTGATTCTAATCATACATGGTCCTAAACCAATGAGATCAAATTTGCATTTACTTGATCACATGCTAGTATGATAATCATAATGTATATGAGTTGCAAGTATGATTCGTGTGATAATGCATATGTATGAAGATGAATGACTATCCTCCTAATCTAAAAGAAAAGTTGGATTAAGGAGATGATATTATTGTTGTGGTCATTTCTCAAACTCGTGTTATTTTTAATGTGAAACGATTAGTTGAAAATTTAAGGGTCTACCACCTTTAATTTTTGGGAGATGAACTACGATATTTTATATATTGATGCCTGGATTTTAGATTCAGATGAAACCAAATGTGTGTGATCATTATTTTTTAAACTTTCATTGTAACTAATGTGAAAATTGGTGATCGACTTTGGGACTATATAGTATATTTTAATAAATAAAATGTTGTTGCCTCCTAAATTTGATAGGGGATGAATTATGTTGTTCTATAGAATGATGCATGAATTTTAATTTTAGATGTGACCATAATTGGTCATGTGTTTACTATTAGTGGTGTTGAAATTATTTGAGATAATAATAGTCATTGTAAAGAATGAGTCTTTCAATGACAAAATGTGGAGATATCCTATTAGGGTATAATTTGGTTATGCAGCTATTAACAAATATTATATTGTACCAAAGGTGTATATTACTTATGTGAGGTTAGAATAGATTTTGGCCAATCTTCTGATCAGACCTTGAAAAGGTTGAGATACAAGAAACATCGAGGGGAATGAGACATATTTAAGCCAACTTGACATTGACGGTGATGGGAACCCAACCTTTGTGATTGGAGATCCCATGAATAAGGTTCATATGGGTAATAACATGTCATTTGTCAATGCTACAGTGCTACCAGCACTATTATTTTTCCCTTCCTACGGTGTAGAGTTGTGTTATCCTGCATTCAAGAGAGGGTGAGTTTAAAAGCTCTTAATGAAATTCATATCCTTTAGGGAGGTGTATGAAGTGCAACATACAATTGATGAATCACCTATATGAGTGTGAAGTGAAGTCGCTCCTTTGAAATTGGTGTCACAATTTCTAGAGCACTCATGAACACCCAGACACGTGCATGGTTGTAATAGCGCAAATTGGTGATAACAACAGGAATTGTGGGTTGTAGTGTGACGGGTAGGATCCCTGCTTACATCAGTGTGTCGTTGGTTCATAGAGCCCAGCCCCACCAATGCACCGTATGTCAAATTCTATCTATCTGAACTTGGTTCATAGTCCAGAAGGCACCAGGTCCGATGCACTACACCCGTGATGTTAACCCAGGAATTTTCTCAATTTACTTTTCAATTATTTTTGATATAGTGGGGGATTGTTGTAAATATTGTTATTTATTTTTATTTCAAAAATATTAATTTAATTTAATTTAATTTATTATTATACTATTTTTATTGTGTGATTTATCTTGTTTGTTTTGTAGTACTGAAATGTATTTTTGTATTTTAATAAATTAAAGTTCAAAAATTGTGTTTAGAAGTTATTATAAGTTACAAGAAGTGAAGTAGTGTCATGGATATGAAATAGCGTTAGTGTTGGACATGAAGTAGTGTTTGTTCCGAATGAGTGTCTTGCATCTAAAATGAAAGGTTCGTTCCTTTGTAATAAATTAATAGTGCCACGGCAAGAAGTTGTTGGTTTTTTTAGTTAC
Organism: Crotalaria pallida; assembly: GCA_037953625.1. NCBI lineage: Eukaryota > Viridiplantae > Streptophyta > Magnoliopsida > Fabales > Fabaceae > Crotalaria > Crotalaria pallida. Next base: position 148,715,736 of record CM075651.1, on the reverse strand, counting down.
AAGAATACACTAACACAAACATCATTCTTCTTTCACTTCTTTTATCCTGGGTTATATTATTATTCAATATACTACTAGTTCGAATTCCTAATATTTATCAGAAGGGTCTGCTGAAACTTGGGGAATCATCGCGATGCACGAATGACAGTGTCTTTGACACGCCTCAGATCATATTTTATTTTATGTGTTTTTCTAGTGCATATTTTCTCCAGTTTTTCCAACCGGTATTGTGTAAATATTTTATAATAAGTATGTCAACATTAAAAACTTAAGTTCAATATTTCTCGATATATTAAATGAATTATTTTTCAGATAAAAATACATTTTTTTGCATAGTTTAAACAATACTCCTAAAGCACTAGTTAACATTTTTTTTTCGAAATTTTTTTTACACTATGGTATGAATTGAAGCCTTTAAAGCCTCGAAGGTGCACCACTTGTAACAAATGCAAACAAGGTTCAATATATTTGGTTGATAATGAGTTATATTTAAAATATCATATTAGTGGTTTGATTCCAATTTTTTTTATTGGCAAAGTTTTTTTGTGTTTATTTTTTTTTAACGAGGATAGGAAAAAGGAAATTAAATCTATTGATTGATGGCGCTCAGATCGAATTAAGGATTTTCAACTCTCAAACCTTAAAAATTGATACATGATCACATGTATGAAAAAGACATCTTTATTAGAAACAAAACTCTTTACCATTAGAAAGAGATTAGCCTTTTGCTATTTGTCGAGAAAATCGTTGGAGTAAAAAAACAGAGTTCTATAATATAAATTTCATTTTTTATTCACAAACCCCATTTATTTTTTAAATCAAAAATTTTTCTCGTAATTTTTCGATAGGTGCCTCTCTGAATATTTTTTCGATATCCCAAAGTCGAAAAAATAATCATATTACACCAATATATTTTTTTGAGAAGAACCTCTCAAAACAAATTTACGACAACCTCGAGTTGAAAAATAATATAAAATAAAGGCATTTTGGAATTATAACAATTAAAATAGGGTTTCTGGATAAAAAAACAGAGTTTATATTCCATAACTAAAAAAAATTGAAATAAAGCAAGATGCAAAAGATTGCCACCTTTTTTAATGAGGCCCATAAAGAAGACCCTAACAATTAAGAAACAAGACGAACCCGAAGCCCAAAAGTATATAAGATCCAAAATGTGATTTCCCTCCTTTTTTCTTATAGCCCATTTCTGATCTGATTTTGAGTCTTAAACAGGTATAGCTCATAAGAGCGGCTAATCAATTTCATTATGATATGTATTTTCATCTCATAAGCATCTAAGAAGTTTATGAGACGACAACTACTATTACAAATTATACAAGAAAACTGTTACAGTTGCACATTTCTTTTGTCTAACAAAAGGCACAAAAATTAAGGTTAACAGTTGATTCAGGAAAGAAGAAAAAAGAAAAATTAGTTTAGATGAGATTTGAGAAACTCTGACAAGATCCTGAATGAAAATGAAATGACCTAAAATAAAATGAAAACCTATTTTTTTCTCTCATTTTGATTGGTACCAAGCTTTCTGCATCGCCGTGCAAGCACAAGCAAAAACATCTACACGTTTTTGTGTTGCGTTGCATTGCATTACACATTTACACGTTGAGACGAAGCCAAGCAAAAACAGCCAAATTGCGTCTAACAGCGACATCTCCAAGTTTAAAATTTCTTTTTTTATTTGGACGGGTCCAAGTTTTGAATTTATAAGGACAAATGTTAGTGGCCTATAAGTGCAGCTTTATGGAGTAAATTATAATTTCAACCAATTCTCAGGTGTTATAAATTCAACAATTAGAATGAAAAGTGTAACACTCCTTGTATTTCATCTTACTTTATAAGAAAAGTAAGAAGTTTATGAAAACTTGGACTTGTTATCGTTGGAAAAAGACCTAAAAATAGTAATTTTCCCTTCCCTTGAAAATTCATTTTCCCAAACACTTGATTAGTAATGAGGTTGACTAACAAAATCAGAGTTTGCGGAAACATAGTAAAATCATTATATTATACCCCCAAAATACATCAAGTGTAACAAGTCCATTAATACCAAATAAGTATAATTATGAAATTGAATTCCTCTTATGATACCTTTTTCCAAAATATGTATCATATAAATTCTATTAAAAATAGAAATATTATAGAGCTGGTCACTGGTCCTTTGTCCAAACATCCTTCTGGTCGGATCCTCGATATTTGCACAACGGGTTCCCAACCCACACTTTCTACATTTTTCATGCACCTAAGAGACATCTCCTTTTACTGATTCTTGTGCAAGCTAGATGCACGATCAACACCTAATAAGGGCATGGGGGTTAGCTATACATATTCGTATAATCAAATGAGAATAAAACTAACATCCACAAGTTAACATGTAGCAAATCGTGATGCATAATCATATGAGCACACCCGGTTAATCATAATAATTCTTTCAATGCAGGTGGCATGATGCTTGATTTCCTTCCACAACTGAGGCCTCTAAAAGTCCATCTTGGGCGTCCATCCAATACACCCTTGTGTTCCCGGAACACCGACATTCGTTCCCATAACGTAATGCCGAACCATACTTGGATAATACGCATCACTCCCAGAGTGTGCACCACGTTCCCAGAACGTGTAGCAAACCATACTTGGAATAATAAGCACCACTCCCAGAGTGTGCACCACGTTCCCAGAACGCATACGTTGGCAGAACGCATAAAAACCAGGTCCCGGACACTGGCCACATATCTATAATGTGTCATCAAGTAGGTTGCATATCAATGTGTTCCCAGAACACTAACATACGTTCCCAGAACGTATAAAACCAGGTCCCAGACACTGGCCACATATCTATAATGTGTCATCAAGTAGGTTATAATTTGGTACTCCCGGAGTACCCTCCTCATATTCCCAGAATATGATAAACGTTCCTACCAACCAAACTTCCATTCTATATGGATGCACAATCATTAAGGTTGGTTTTTATGTTTAATTCTATTATTATACCAATGTGTTCCCAGAACACATACACGTTCCCAGAACGTATCGCAAACCATACTTGGAATATAACCAAGCACCACTCCCAGAGTGTGCATCACGTTCCCAGAACGTATCAAAGAAACCATGTCCCAGACAATGGCCACATTCCCAGAATGTGTCATCAAGTAGGTTGCATCAGTTTAGTACTCCTAGAGTACAAGGTCAAGTACTCCGAACATCGCAAACCATCCTTGTCAACCTATTTCATTACCTTTCTCTATGCATGCATTGCATACATAATTACTAAGGTTGGTCTTTCCATTAATTTCATTATTATGACTTAGAAAACACAACTTCTGAATGATATCTTGAGGTATGGCTTTACTCATAAAATTCACATTTGAATTTAAATTTAACATATGCTCATAGACCTGGATTGAGAGAATGTAATCTTTGGTATAAAAAATCCTTACTCAAAAACTTAACTTTTATTTTTAAGTTTCAGGTACTAACCGGTCACGTCATCACCTAACCGGTTAGAATTACAGACCTGCATTGATTTTCAATAAATCTTTTCTTGAATTCTCTACTCAATCCACTAACAAGGTCTTAGCACAAAAGAATACCTCAAGTTCAACACATAATATCATTCAAAAGATCTAAGTCATAATCCCATTTCATTTGTGCATAATTTCCTCTTGAAATTATCATTTGATGTTAAGGTATTAACTCCCAATTTTCAATCTGAATTATTACAATAAAATCAACTTCATTTCAGATTGAATTCCAGTGAAATTAGGGTCTAGATTTGAGTAACATTGATAAGACCACAGAACTGATTTCAGAAACTTATTTTCTTTGACAATTTTACAGTGTCTAAGCGGTTACAATTATCGAGTAACCGGTTAGATTGTGCAGTCAGCACACTGAAATATGAGGTTTTGCAAACCATTCTTTTCATTACTCAAATCTAACCAATTTCAACATTCAAAAGAGTTCATATACCTTAAGTAAACATGTTTAATCACAGAAACACATTCACCTTGCATGCATTCAATTTAGATACTCAAATTGCACATAATTGCACATATTTCACAACTTAATGCATCAATTCACATAATATTCAATTAAGTCATGAAATCAACATCAACATAGCTTGCATGCATCCAGATAACATTGCTCAAAACAACAATTGAGCTCAAATTGGTCTCCAAGCCATTTAACCATTTCAACTTATGCCATTTGAGTCTCTTGGTGACTCATCCTATTTTCTACCACAATTTATTCTCATTCTAGCAAATAGTAAGCTTCCCCCTTACCTTAGGTTCGTGCTTGAACAAGATTTGAGCAGAGATTTGAGGTAGAACACCAAACACCCAAAGCTCCTCCTCAAACCAGAACCGTTTTGACAGGGTAGATTGATCAAGGAATTTGGAACATGAAATGGACATGGAAATTAGGGAAAATGGTCATTATCAAAGCCATGCAACATGAACTTTGAAATGAAATCAAGTCTAGAACAAGAGAAGGCTTGAGCTTACCAAAATCGAGCTTCAAAGTCAGCTCCAGAAACTAGAAGCTGAGGTTTGGCAGCACCAACACCCTTACTTTGCAAGCTTCGTTCTCTTGATTCAGGGACTCTCAACTCACAAACTTTATATCAATACAAAGCCCTTGATGTGAGCTTTGTAATCGTGTATCACTCATGTTCTAACTCTCAGAAACGAAAGAGAATTGCAAGAAACGATTCTGAAACCCTAGAACAGAGCTTCCCCCTAATTTCAGAGCAGCAACAACCCAATTCTTCAGAATTGAGGGTTTTTATAGAAGAATCAAGCTTTCATGCACCTTGACGCGTGTTTTCCACTGGATTAGGGCTGTATTCGTGGCGAATTCTGGATTAATTGGGTGATTACTCATCAAAATCCACTAACCCAATTTCTGAGTTCATCGTGTAACCGGTTACAGAGCCCTTCTAACCGGTTACATGCTGATAAAATTCAAAAATTAATAATTTAATTACTCTTTCTTCAAAAACCTTTTTATTATTGCAATTAGGTCCCCACCCAAGGACTAAATTACAATATTCATATTTTTGTACAAAATAACCATATAAAAATATATCCTATATTTTTATACATAAAAACACCTTATCTACAAAAACTAAAACCTTTAAAACTAATATAAATCAATTATAAATTAATCGTTATAATTAATTTCTTGATTATTTGGGAGACGAAAATTAGGGGTGTTACACTACTCCCCCACTTAAAAGGAATTTCGTCCCCGAAATTCATCTTTTGAAATTTTCTACTTTCCCAAAGTGTTTTTATACTAGAAAACTTCATCTAGCTCCGAAAAATTTGTTCTTTAGGGTCCTCCCCCACTTAAAATAAATTTCGATATAGTTCTTTTATTTTGAAACATCTCTAATAGAACCTTTCACCTTAAACCAAAATTCTTTGCATAAAACTCTTAGGTGAAAGAATTTCTTTTAAAAGAAATACTCTTTACACTTCACATAAATATTCTTCAATTAAAACACTTTCCAATAAACTTTTTGGAAAAACTTTTTGGGCTGCGCACTCTGATCTCTCGAGTACGATCAAAGAAACATTTGTATGACTTAATTCCTTAATAGTTTGAGACATTAGGGTGATCAGTCCTAATATTCAAACCATTAATAACAAAATCATCCCTTTCAGATATAATCTTTCACAAGAAAGACCATACGACAGGTCTTTAAGTTAGATGAACTTAAAGATATGGTAAATTATCACTATCAGACTTAGTTAGATAGTCAAGTTCTAGAGACATTTCCGTTGGGGAGACAAATATTTGTCCTATCCCGGTGGTTGTTAATCTCTCTAGCCATAACTGATCTTTCTATTTTTGTAGTGTCCACAAATATTATCACATCCAACTGTGATAAGGGTTTTGATCGCAGAAAAATTGAAGTTGAACTTACAGGATATTGATATTCTCAAACGATTAGATTAACGTAATCGAAAAACATTTGACTACGTTAATTCAGATCAAAGGAAGAGATAGGCTTGGGTTGTCTACGTCAGGATTACACTCAACTCTCATCTCAGTCGATGAATTCTTCTCGTGCTGGATTCGTCCATTCCTTTCTCACCTTTTCCTTTAGAACAATTCGGTGAATAATACTCCAGCTTCCTACAATCAGAATTGACTATTCCCTTAAGGACATCACAACTAAACTCAAAGTGATGTGCCTCACAGTTTTCACCTTGAGATGGACAAATGTTTCCTTCCTTATTTCCTCCTTAGTCACTTTTCTTCAATCGAGGATTCCTTAACCTTGATATTTCCGTGGTTGATATTCTCCCCATTTACTTTTCCTCTTTCTCCAGTAGGGCCCGTATTTCATCATTCTTTCTCTTATTCTGAAATCAAACATTTCTCCCATGAAATTCCTGTACTTTCCCATAGTCCTCATCTTCTGATTGAAATTCACGAATCCGATTCAAGAATTCGTTGGTGATTGACAACATTCTCAATCTAACACTAGAGGGTTCCTCTTTGGTTACTAGACTTTAGGTCTCTGAATTCCTCAATCAGAATAGCCTTCTTAACCATCATCGAGCTCACATGAATAGCCTTTCAGCTCAAGTCGTCTGCAACTACGTTTTCTATGCTAGGATGATAATGGAGCTCAAAGCCATAATCTTTAAGAAACTCCATCCATCGCTTTTATCTTACATTCAACTCTTCCTCTTTTTATTGTCATTCATACTTTCGAACTCCAAACTTGTTCATGAATCACAACCTTCTTCTCTTAGTACCTATTGTCTCTTTTGCATCATCCAGCTCAATCCTCTATCTTTTCCAATTGGAGTAGCTCCTTAATTTTAACTCTTGATTAGTCCATAAGTATTATGATTCAACCCCCTTAAATCAATTTCAATGAATAATCAAGGCATTAAGTTATTTTACCACATTAAATCCTTTCCTTAAATTTTTTACTTAGGTAATTGACATTGAGTTTGGATTAGAGGAAGATGTCTACTGATACCAAAAGTTCCTTCACAAAGGACTTAAATTTTATTTTAAACTTTTAGTTTCTATCCGGTTACAAGAAACTCTAACCGGTTATGAAATATAGTTTTAGGAATAAAACCAAAGAACTTTCAAAAACCATTTTCTTTACATCGTCCAATCCAACTTAAAATAGGATTTAATCATACTCTAATACCTTGATTCCAACTGAATTCATCACTGAAATGATTTAAATCATAGTCTACTCACAATTTCCATAATTCCTCTTGGACTAATCATATTATATTGGGGTATAATCCATCACTACCCCACCATCATTAAACAACATCCAATCATTTCATAAAATCAGTTGATCTTTCCAAGTCAAATTGGCCAAAGGCCATGCGATCTTAAAAATCCTTAAATACTCCGGCGATAGTACCCAGCCAGCCCTAAGAACTTCTTACTTTAAAGATCGCATGCCCTGCGAACTTAACTTCACTCAACCAAAACTCATCTTTGGTGAGCTTAGCACACAACTACTCCTCTTACAGGATTCTCAACATAATCCGAAGGTATTTGTCATGCTCCTCCGGATTCTTAGAATAAACTACAAACGAATCCAAATAGGATCTAAAGGTCCCGTTCTTATAATCCATAAAAGAACAGGTGCATTAGTCAATCCGAACGACATTATTTTCTACTCATAATGTTCGTATCGAGATCAAAATGCAGTCTGAAGTGTATCCTTGCCCCGAATCCTGATTTGGGGTTAATCCAATCGCCAATCAATCTTAGAAAACACTTAGACTCCTTTAACCTGGTCCAACCAATCCTTTTAGCAACTTCTCTACGTGTTTCTCCCTTTTGATCATTCCCGATGGTACCATATTATAAGAACAGCAGAGATAGAATCAGTTTCAAGAATTAACTTGATTCCAAACTCTATCTCTTTACTCAAGGGTAAATCTAACATCATTTATTGTAACCAAGATTTCTTGAACCCCCCTTTTTCCTTCACTGCTGCCCAGGAGCAACACATGGATCCATTGGATTTCAGATTCGAAACTTGGGAATCCCAATACAGGGTTGTTCTATCGTCATTAATCATGATAATTTGATCCTTCGATTCCCAAACCGTGCTTAAGATCAAATGAAATCATGACACAGGTAGATAGACAAAGTCTAATACCTTAATAGAACGATTTAGACATACCTTGGAAACCACTACAAGAAGATTTGTAGGATTCTCTGCTTTGAGATAGCAGATTGGATAAGGCATAGAGCAACTTTGATCACTACCCTTATCCATAAGGAACAAAAGGAAGAATAGCTTTAGAGTTTAACAAACTCAACAAGGTTGATCTTTAAGAAGATATCTGCCCTGCACTCAGTCTGAAAAGTTGACTAACTTTCATACTAGTGAGGGTAAACACTCTTCCCCAGAGTCAAGGACTCCACTACAATTCCTTAAAATTTTCCTCATCACTGGTTCTATGAAGACATAATAAACCAAACTTGTGGTTTTGGATTTTCAATATATCTAAAAAGAAGCATACAACTATCATACTTCTATTGAGACTTCATAGAACACTTCTTAATAGCAGAATAAGCTATTTATCTAGAGCCATTACACATAACCTTAGCTCTAATTTGGAAGTGTATGAAAGCACACTTCCCAGGAAACATTGTAGATATCGATGACCAGTGTATTGGACCACACACCCAAGGACCAAGAGTCAGGACCATTGCTCTGATACCATAAAAGTGTAACACTCCTTGTATTTCATCTTACTTTATAAGAAAAGTAAGAAGTTTATGAAAACTTGGACTTGTTATCGTTGGAAAAAGACCTGAAAATAATAGTTTTCCCTTCCCTTGAAAATTCCTTTTCCTAAACACTTGATTAGTAATGAGGTTGACTAACAAAATCAGAGTTTGCGGAAACATAGTAAAATCATTATATTATACCCCCAAAATACATCAAGTGTAACAAGTCCATTAATACCAAATAAGTATAATTATGAAATTGAATTCCTCTTATGATACCTTTTTCCAAAATATGTATCATATAAATTCTATTAAAAATAGAAATATTATAGAGCTGGTCACTGGTCCTTTGTCCAAACATCCTTCTGGTCGGATCCTCGATATCTGCACAACGGGTTCCCAACCCAAACTTTCTACATTTTTCATGCACCTAAGAGACATCTCCCTTTACAGATTCTTGTGCAAGCTAGATGCACGATCAACACCTAATAAGGGCATGGGGGTTAGCTATACATATTCGCATAATCAAATGAGAATAAAACTAACATCCACAAGTTAACATGTAGCAAATCGTGATGCATAATCATATGAGCACACACGGTTAATCATAATAATTCTTTCAATGCAGGTGGCATGATGCATGATTTCCTTCCACAACTGAGGCCTCTAAAAGTCCATCTTGGACGTCCATCCAATACACCCTTGTGTTCCCGGAACACCGACATTCGTTCCCAGAACGTAATGTCGAACCATAGTTGGATAATACGCATCACTCCCAGAGTGTGCACCACGTTCCCAGAACGTGTAGCAAACCATACTTGGAATAATAAGCACCACTCCCAGAGTGTGCACCACGTTCCCAGAACGCATACGTTGCCAGAACGCATAAAAACCAGGTCCCGGACACTGGCCACATATCTATAATGTGTCATCAAGTAGGTTGCATATCAATGTGTTCCCAGAACACTAACATACGTTCCCAGAACGTATAAAACCAGGTCCCAGACACTGACCACATATCTATAATGTGTCATCAAGTAGGTTATAATTTGGTACTCCCGGAGTACCCTCCTCATATTCCCAGAATATGATAAACGTTCCTACCAACCAAACTTCCATTCTATATGGATGCACAATCATTAAGGTTGGTTTTTATGTTTAATTCTATTATACTAATGTGTTCCCAGAACACTCACATACGTTCCCAGAACGTATCGCAAACCATACTTGGAATATAACCAAGCACCACTCCCAGAGTATGCATCACGTTCCCAGAACGTATCAAAGAAACCATGTCCCAGACAATGGCCACATTCCCAGATTGTGTCATCAAGTAGGTTGCATCAGTTTAGTACTCCTAGAGTACAGGGTCAAGTACCCCGAACATCGCAAACCATCATTGCCAACCTATTTCATTACCTTTCTCTATGCATGCATTGCATACATAATTACTAAGGTTGGTCTTTCCATTAATTTCATTATTATGACTTAGAAAACACAACTTCTGAATGATATCTTGAGGTATGACTTTACTCATAAAATTCACATTTGAATTTAAATTTAATATATACTCATAGACCTGGATTGAGAGAATGTAATCTTTTGTATCAAAAATCCTTACTCAAAAACTTAACTTTTATTTTTAAGTTTCAGGTACTAACCGGTTACGTCATCACCTAACCGGTTAGAATTACAGACCTGCATTGATTTTCAATAAATCTTTTCTTGAATTCTCTACTCAATCCACTAACAAGGTCTTAGCACAAAAGAATACCTCAAGTTCAACACATAATATCATTCAAAAGATCTAAGTCATAATCCCATTTCATTTGTGCATAATTTCCTCTTGAAATTATCATTTGATGTTAAGGTATTAACTCCCAATTTTCAATCTGAATTATTACAATAAAATCAACTTCATTTCAGATTGAATTCCAGTGAAATTAGGGTCTAGATTTGAGTAACATTGATAAGACCACAGAACTGATTTCAGAAACTTATTTTCTTTGACAATTTTACAGTGTCTAACCGGTTACAATTATCGAGTAACCGGTTAGATTGTGCAGTCAGCACACTGAAATATGAGGTTTTGCAAACCATTCTTTTCATTACTCAAATCTAACCAATTTCAACATTCAAAAGAGTTCATATACCTTAAGTAAACATGTTTAATCACATAAACACATTCACCTTGCATGCATTCAATTTAGATACTCAAATTGCACATAATTGCACATATTTCGCAACTTAATGCATCAATTCACATAATATCCAATTAAGTCATGAAATCAACATCAACATAGCTTGCATGCATCCAGATAACATTGCTCAAAACAACAATTGAGCTCAAATTAGCCTCCAAGCCATTTAACCATTTCAACTTATGCCCTTTGAGTCTCTTGGTGACTCATCCTATATTCTACCACAATTTATTCTCATTCTAGCAAATAGTAAGCTTCCCCCTTACCTTAGGTTCGTGCTTGAACAAGATTTGAGCAGAGATTTGAGGTAGAACACCAAACACCCAAAGCTTCTCCTCAAACCAGAACCGTTTTGACAGGGTAGATTGATCAAGGAATTTGGAACATGAAATGGACATGGAAATTAGGGAAAATGGTCATTATCAAAGCCATGCAACATGAACTTTGAAAGGAAATCAAGTCTAGAACAAGAGAAGGCTTGAGCTTACCAAAATCGAGCTTCAAAGTCAGCTCCAGAAACTAGAAGCTGAGGTTTGGCAGCACCAACACCCTTACTTTGCAAGCTTCGTTCTCTTGATTCAGGGACTCTCAACTCACAAACTTTATATCAATACAAAGCCCTTGATGTGAGCTTTGTAACCGTGTATCACTCATGTTCTAACTCTCAGAAACGAAAGAGAATTGCAAGAAACGATTCTGAAACCCTAGAACAGAGCTTCCCCCTAATTTCAGAGCAGCAACAACCCAATTCTTCAGAATTGAGGGTTTTTATAGAAGAATCAAGCTTGCATGCACCTTGACGCGTGTTTTCCACTGGATTAGGGCTGTATTCATGGCGAATTCTGGATTAATTGGGTGATTACTCATCAAAATCCACTAACCCAATTTCTGAGTTCATCGTGTAACCGGTTACAGAGCCCTTCTAACCGGTTACATGCTGATAAAATTCAAAAATTAATAATTTAATTACTCTTTCTTCAAAAACCTTTTTATTATTGCAATTAGGTCCCCACCAAGGACTAAATTACAGTATTCATATTTTTGTACAAAATAACCATATAAAAATATATCCTATATTTTTATACATAAAAACACCTTATGTACAAAAATTAAAACCTTTAAAACTAATATAAATCAATTATAAATTAATCGTTATAATTAATTTCTTGATTATTTGGGAGACGAAAATTAGGGGTGTTACAAAAAGCAGTTTGTTTTTATTTTAGTGTCTTGCTAACAAGTGCCTTTAGGATTACTAGAAAAAGAAATTTAATCATAAATTCACCATACTTCATCTCTCAATCATTTAAAAAAACATATTTTCCAACACCATTTAATTACATTTGGATACTTAAGGCACTTGTTAGCATTTTCCTTTATCTTATCTATCACATGCATAAGTTAATTAAACTTAAAAAGATAAAATTTTATGGGAAAATGATATAAGTAGTGCATGTTTTGTTTTTCTAGAATTGATTTTGGATAGCAAAAATTATTTATAATTGCTTTACCTCAAACGTGATTGTGAAATCCAAGGTGATTTTTTACCCCATAATCAAACGTGCACTTAATGAATTAAATAATACTCCCTCCGGTCTTATTTATAGGGCATATTCTAGAAGAATTCTTTGGTCCTATTTATAAGTCATTTTGCATTTTCTAGGAAGCATTTATTGCTATTTTCTCTTATTTGCCCTTTATCCATTAATGTGAAATAATACATTATGAAATTCCCAATACTAGATAAGATGGTAAAATTGTAATGTTAAAGTATATTTTTAAAGTTTCAAGAAACTTAATTACCTTCCTTGATCTGTGTGATATGGATAAATATGCTCTATAAATAGGACCAAAGGGAGTATTGATTTAGCTTTTCAATGTAAAGTTACGTTTTATAGTTATTTATCATATGCATGGGTGCATAGGTTAAGACAAATATTTTTTTTTATTATTTAAATTAAATTATTCTTATTTAATCATTGAAGAGCAAGTGGTAGTAAATCTGTAAAAACTAGGGGTGTAACGGTCCGGTCCGGTCCGGTCTTTCATGGACTTCAGGGACCGGACTGTTTAAATTAGTGTAGTCCGGTCCTGACGTTATTCATCTGTAAAGACCGGATCGGACCGGTCTATTTAGACCACAATAATAAAAAAAATAAAAAACATGTTTTTTTTTTCTTCTTCTTTTTTTCCCACAGGATAACCTGTTTCTTTTTTTTTTCCCACTGGATATCCTGGACAGCATACAATAATTTAGGCTTTTAAGCATCAAACATAATATTTCCATCCTTTTTTCCCACTGGACAACATACAATAATTTAGGTTGTGTGAGTTTTTTATTTTTATTTTTTTTTATATATATATATTTCAGCTATCGGTCCGGTCCGATCTTGGTGGTCCAAAAATTTTCCAGACCGCGGACCGGACCAATGGTAGATCGGTCCAGATATTTTCAGACCGGACCAGACCGCGAGACCAGACCGGACCATATTTTTCGGTCTGGTCCGGTCCGATCTGACCTGTCTCGCGGTCCGGGACTGGACCACTTACACCCCTAGTAAAAACTATATGGAAGAGAAATAAAAAAAATAGTTGTGAAAATGATAATATAATAAATACTGGTATAGTTGAAAAAAAATATATAAATAAGTATTGTATTTTTTTTTAGAACAAAAACCTAGCATATGTAATTTTAAATAAAAATGTTGCAACAACGTAGCTATGAAATAGATGTAGTATAATAAAGAAAATTTAGGGAGTTAAGTTTCAAAGTTCATCATGGAAACAAAATTCTAGCATTAGCAATGGAATTCGAACTCAATCTTGAATCAAATTTCATTGTTAATAACTTGATGTTGAGAAGTTAAGCCATAATTTTTTTTTTTTTTTTTGGTTTACATGAGGTCTGGGACTAGAACCCATGACCTGGAGGAGGGGGAAATCTTAAATGTCCCTGCAGTCACCAACTGGGCTGTCTTATGCGGACTTAAGCCATATTCTAAGAATATTTTTTGGTACATTAAAATAGAGATACGTAAATGCTTTAGTAATAATTGGTAGCTTATTATTTAAAAAAATCGTTGTTTAGGTTTAAAACAATTGTCAATGAAATCCACGTAGTGATGTAGTGACCTAAGATCGTGTTGAATTTCAAATAATATCATATCAGATGAAAAATCAAATTCGATTTTTGCATCAATACTTAAAGTAAAAGACAATCAATCAGATGAAGATGCTCTTAGTTAGCACCAATTTATTTTTTTTAATTTTTAAATTAAATATAAGCACTAGCCGATAGTATTGATAGTATTAATTAATAACATTTTCTTAATTTTTTTTATAAGCTTTTACTTTATTTTTGAATGATATTAGTTACTCTTTTTTTACAAACCTTTATATTTATTCAACATATTTTAAAATGATAATTTTAAAAAATTATAATCAATATAATTAATTTTAATATTACTAATAATATTAACTAATTTTTTTAATATATACTCCCTATAAGCAACAAAAAACATATCTCTTTTGATTTAAAATATAAGCAAAATTAACTAACTTTTTTAATTTTTATTTCATTCTCAATGCTACTTTCCTAAAATATCCCTAGAAAATTTTTATCTTATTTAATTCTTGTTTCATTTCCAATGCAACTTTCCTAAAATACCTATATTCTTTTATAAATTTGAGAAAATTAAATACGATAAACTAACTTTCTTAATAGTACTCCCTCTGGTTCTATTTATAGGACATACTTAACCATATCACACAGACCAAGGAGGGTAGTTAGATTTCTTGAAACTTTAAAAAAAATACTTCAACATTACAATCTTACCCTCTTAACTTGCATTGAGAATTTCACAATGTATTACTTCACATTAATGGACAAAGGGCAAATAAGAGAAAATAACAATAAATGCCTCCTAGAAAATACAAAGTGACTTATAAATTGGACCAAAGAATCCTTCTAGAATGTGACTTATAAATAGGACCGGAGGGAGTAAGAGATTAATGGGTATGCATTGACGATGTAAAGTTTTTTACACCATAGTTCATCATCGCATTCATTTGGATTACTTTAATTTAAAAGTCAACAAACATAAACGGATGAATGGTGAATGATGAACCGATGGTGTAAAAAACTTTACGATGTCGGTGCATTACCCATTTTCTCTCTTAATAAACGTAAAATTAGTTAGTTTTGCTTATAATTCGAGCAAGAAGAATATATATATATATATATATATATATATATATATATATATATATATATATAAGCTGGGCAACTCAGCAACTGAACCACTTTAAATACTTATACTCCCTCCGGTCCTTATTATAGGGCATACTTAACCGAATTACACATACCAAGGAAAATAGTTAGTTTTATAAATTTTATGAGAATATATCGTAACATTACAATTTTACCCTCTAAACTTTTCTTGGAAAATTCATACTCATTAATGAACAACAAAAACACATAGATAGTCAAAACATTTAATAAGGGCAAAAAAGAGAAAAAGCAATAAATGATACATTGGAAATATAAAGTGACTTATAATTAGGACCAAGAAAACCTTCTAGAATGTGACCTATAATAAGGACCGGAGGGAGTATTTAAGTACGGAGGGATTATTTTGCAACTTTTAATCTTTTGAGTTGAGAATGAAAGCAACACACGGGTGACGGGACTGATACTATTAATATTTCTCCATGGGACCCTACTTTTCGTTTAATTGCACTTTTGTCCCCACTCTCTCGTTTAAAAGCTTCCCCTGCTTCTCCTCCTCCTTTTCGCTTCTCTTCCTCCCTCCCTCCCTCCCTTTTGCAATCACTCTCTCTCTCTCCTTTCGTTTCCATTATTCTCTCTCTTCTGGTATGTATCTCTCCCTTTCACACGCTTTCTTTTTTTCTTTTTTTTTGCTACAAATTTTATTTAATATTCCCTTCATCGATTCGCTTCCGTATTATATAGCAACTCCTCCGCTATAGATTTGGATTTGCTTAATTCGTTTTATGATTCATAACGATCCATCTTATTATATCGATAAATCAATTCGATGCAATCCTTTTATTTTATTGCTCTGCTGTTGCTATTGATCCGCTTCATTTTCCCAATCATTTTTTTTATAACCAATCCCGTTTTATATTCAGATTATTTTCCCAAAATGTTACGATTTTATTCAGATTTTAGAAACTCGTGGTGGCATTCGTAAGCAACTTTTTAAGTAGTAGCTTTTTGCTCTTTTTTTTTTTTCGTTTTTAAACGTTGAACGTGTAGATTTTCATCGAATCCACCTTTTTATTTCTGCTTCTTCTTTTATTTCATCGACGTATCGTAACAAACCTCGTTCTCTTTGTCTCCATAGGAAGTTCTGTGAGGGTGATAAGCATAGAGCAAAAAGTTAGTAGAACTGCTGTTGATATTCTTTTGAGTCTTAAATATGCAAATATATGCTATTTTTTTATTTTAGTCCCTCAATTTATTTGTTTTTTTAGTTCTTTTTTAGTTGATTATTTGGGTTTTACTTTTTAGTCTTTGCCGATGTATTGTGATGTTCACACATCATTTGTATGGACTAAAACTGGAATTATCATCTAAAGTAGGGACTAAAAATAAAAAAATACGAATAAAATTGGGAAAATAGAATCAAAATTATTGCAAGGATAAAAATATATTTAAACTAATCTTTTTAATAGAATCGAGTTTTTATTGTTAAGGTGGGACCAAGAGTTCATGTGAGATACTTCCTCTGGTCTCTCGTATTAGAAAAAAAAACATACTCACTCAGGTTTTGTTTATTAGCAAAAATAACTACTGACACAGATATTAAGAAAATTAGTTGAGTAGATTTAAATTTTTTAAATTCATATAAAAATTGACTACTTTAGGAATTGTGAATGAAACAAAAATTAAATATTATAACCACTTTCAAGGAATATTTAAGAATGATTATATTGAGAATAGAAATGTGGTTAATTTTTGCTTATAATTTAAGACCATTAATGAGATATTTTTTTTTCTTATACTAAATGAGACAGGAGGAAGTACAAATTTTGGCTGCAAATTTATGAAAAATTTAACTAAACTTATATTCTCAATTCAATCATTGCTAAAATATTCCTATAAAGTAATTATTTCATTTCATTTTGTTTCATTGCATGCAATATTTTAAAATATCTTTTTTTTTTTAAGAATTTGAAAAAATTAAATGAATTCAACCAACTTCCTTGATAAACATAATAAATGAGTATGTTTTATTAAGTGGTGTCATGTAAAATTCACCCCAATAATTATATTAGCAATGATCCCTCCGGCTTATAATCGGAGTATAGGAAAAAGTGTTTGAAAAAGGTTTATTGTTGCTCCGTACTTGGTACTCTTATTAGCAATGATCCTTTTTGTCTACGATATGCTAGAATATGCTGAGATAGATTCTCCCTTTTCCGTACAGTATCTATTAATGCTTTTACTTTGCAACTTTTAGGACAGCTAAGAGTATATGCTATGCTCTTTTTATAGTAGTTGCAAGTTGAAAAAAGTTGCCTACTGTGCATCTTTACTTTTGGAATAAAAAAAAAATCACTTGCCAAGTTGCCAAACTTTTTTTGTGTGCTTCATTGGTGCGATCGGTTTGTCTATTTAGCTTAACAACTTAGCTGTTGTATTGCTCAAGGGCATGTAATTTTGCTTTCTCGCTACTCTGTTTTATTCATACTTTATCACTTATCGCGCTTTCTTGAGTTTTTTTTTTAATACTTTTTGTGTCACACAGTTATGGCTACTGCTGCAAGTCAAATTCTATATCCATCGCACCGTTGCAAAACTATTCACTTGGTTAGTGCCAAACTGCCAATTTTATCCTTGAAGCAGATTTTGTTTTCATTGCAAAACAAATGACATGGCTTAAATTTTTTTTCTTCGCAACTTGCCAGTGATTTCCTGTATTGATTAGTGTTAACTACTTATCTCAATTATTAAAATGAACTTCCGAACTATTTGATCTTCAAAAAGAATAGGAAGTGCGTGAAATGTTCTTGATAGGGACTAAATTCCAAGAACTTGGTATTTTTAAGGATGAGATGATGAGTCAGTGCACAAGTACAGAAGTTCATAGCTTGTGCATTGAAGTTTGCTGTATTTCAGTTCTTGAGATCATCATTTGCTTTACGTTCTACAGCATGAATGTCTTGTGACCAAAGCTTGTATGCAGGTCAGGCATGCCCAAGGGGTTCACAATGTAGAAGGAGAGAAAAACCATGATGCATACTTATCTTACGATTATTTTGATGCACCCCTAACCCCTCTTGGCTGGGAACAGGTAATTGCGAGTCAAAGTTATTCAAATGTCATGTTGCCAAGTTTTTTTTATGTGTTATATGGAATGGAATCCCTCCATGAAAGGGATTACAAATTTTTGATTGATGCTTCAGACTTGATGTATAATTTTTTGATAGTTCTTTCTCCAGTTTTTCTTGGTCGATTATTTTGTTCTTGAAAAGTCATAGTGGAATGTTTGTGGCTCTATGACAGGTTAGTAATCTGCGGAAGCATGTTAAGGCATCTGGACTTTCCAAAAGAGTTGAACTAATTATAGTTTCCCCCTTGTTAAGGTATAACTTTATTGTCGTTTAGAATTCTGTCAAGACGTGTATTAGTCTCACTTTGTTGAGTTGGTTACTTCTTTTACCATTTCTTATTAAAATTGTAAGCAAGGTCATAAATATTTATTTAACCATACTTGGTTATGATACTTATTGGTGATGTGAGTTGAAAAAATGTGTTATGCATCCCTTGCAAAAGGAGTTGGAAACACTTATAACATGTATGTTAAGTATTTTACAAATAAAGGACTGGATAGCCTGCATCAAACAACTGTAAGATGCTGATAAAACACCAGAAAATGAACTACAGTTACTGTATATACTAGTATATCATGTTTTGGAAACTGAAATTTCGTACTGACTGCAACATCTTTTATGACTCTTGGTTTGAAACCTATTGAACAAAAATATTGAACCAGTAAGTGAGAATATCTGACATTACCTTTTTAATAACATATTATTTATGCTAATTTATTATGTGTATATATATATATTTCTTTTTTTTTTTTTTTACACATGGTTTTGTACTAATATCTTTAAAATTCTGTCTTGAGTGCATTATGGCTTTTAGGAAGTGGTTTCCAATTCCTTTTTAAGTTCAGAAGAAGGAAGAAACACTGGAAATGATATCTATCATATATTTTTAAGACAAACATGTGGGCTATTTAGTATAAGCATTGATCTTGGGGTGGACTTTTGACCTTTAAGCTGATGATATGAATGATTACCTGAATTTGGTCTTGTGAAGAACAATGGTATGCCTGCAAAATATGTTTAAAAATTTTTAGTGAACAAACAAGAGTCCTTATTTGTTTGGGGATATCAGAGGTTGAAATTTCTTATTATTGTATTGCAGAACAATGCAGACAGCAGTTGGAGTCTTTGGTGGTGAAGCATTCACTAATGGGATTAATGAACGTCCTTTGATGATGTACAATGTTGGGCAGAGTGATCATCATGCAGTTTCTAATTTGAATTGCCCACCATTTATAGCAGTAGAGCTTTGTCGAGAGCAGACGGTATGTTATGATGATAAAATAAATGTCACTTAATAAATATTGCTTAAACTTTATGATTGAATCAACTAATTGCATCAATCGTTCCCTTGGTTTCTTAAATTCTCATAGTTCCTGAAATCTTCAAGATTGCACAGCATCAGGAGTTAGGAAATGTACCAGATTAACCCAATTACATTTATTGCTTGTTCCTTTGCTACACATACTATTTCATCTTTAACTGGATTCCAGCATCTTGCAGACAGTTCATTTGGTTGGGTCATTATATTATGAGGTTAATTTGGCTCCTTTGGATTAATTTATAATCTTCGCTGTGTTGTAAGCTTTTCAAGTAGCCCTTTCTCTTAATTAAACATTGGTGGAAGTTACTTGTTTTATCATTTATGTCTGTGGCCTATGGATCTAGATTAGGTTATGGTGATGACTGAGGAAGAGAAAGAAGCTTGAACATCTCAATTGAATTCTTTACCTCCCCTTCTACTGTTTTAGATGTCATTTGATATGTAAATCAATCTGCTTTTATTTAGTTTTGCTAGTCATTGCACTTAGAAGCCAAACAAATTTTTTTTTTTCCGGAAATCTAAATAGTAAATATATTCCTTGA
Organism: Crotalaria pallida; assembly: GCA_037953625.1. Taxonomy (NCBI): domain Eukaryota; kingdom Viridiplantae; phylum Streptophyta; class Magnoliopsida; order Fabales; family Fabaceae; genus Crotalaria; species Crotalaria pallida. The sequence continues at coordinate 148,695,568 of CM075651.1, read as the reverse complement.
TCTAATAAACATACAGCTTTAACACCACTTCCCAATAAAAGCTTTTTCGCTTCTGTTTTCTTAACCATTGCCCTAAGCAAAACCGTTTGTATAAAGCTTTATTTTTGTAATGCAGGGAGTTCATCCTTGTGATAAGAGGAGAACCATCAGTGAGTACCGGAATATGTTTCCAGGAATTGGTTTTCAACTGGTAATTAGGCTAATACAATTAAGATTGTTCTTATGCACTGGTTGCTTTAAGATGATTAAATTGTAGTTATTTTTGTTTGGTGTAAACTGTGTTAGATCGAAAGTGACGAGGACATGTTGTGGATACCTGATGTTAGAGAGAAGCCAGAAGAAGTTGCTGCTAGGGGACTAAAGCTTTTGGAATGGTGAGTGTGATTAAACAATTTTATCTATGTTTTTTGCCAATGACAAAGCATATTTAAACAAAAGCATATTGAAAGAATGTAGGGATAGAGAGAGGTTGAACACACCGAAATAAAGAATTTTTTAATTGATCTGATCCCCTTGAGGTTTAGGTATAAACCAATATGTTTTTTTTCACCATGAAAATGTCAATACATCAGGTTGACATAGGGCTCCCTGAGGCCTTACCATGGCATCATGAAGACCATTTGTTCTTCTTATTAAAGCATCATATTCTCTGAAGTAAGAGCATGGCATGTGCTTGGTTGAAGTCAGTTGCATTTTTTCTTTTGTATTGCATTATCTGAAGCACTTATTTCTACTATTTGTGGCTTCACATTTCCTTTAGGGAAGTACCATTTTGATAGTTTGGACGGTTCTCGGAACTCTAGCATTTGTTCTTTTTCTCTCCAGCTTGAATATGTTCGTGACAATTAGTTGCAAGTGTCATCTAGTGCCAGAGTAGCTTTAACCAAAGATATGACCTATTTTCCCCAAATTTCCTTATTTGCCCAGGTTGTGGACGCGTAAAGAGAAGGAGATAGCAGTTGTTACACACAGCAGTTTTCTGTTTAATACACTAAGTGCTTTTGGGAAGGATTGTCATCCAAATATGAAGAGTGAAATATGCGCACAGTAAGCATTTCTCTCAAAATATTGCCTATTCTTATTGATGAACTGCAGCATATTCAGGTTTTGGTATATGCTGGAAAAAATAAATAATAAGATGCTGTTTTTTAAAAAGCTTCTTTACTAAGCAATGAAGAATCAAATTCCAATTCCTTAAGAAAAGGTAGGAAATGTAGAAGTAAAAATAAAAATAAAAGAACCTCATCCTCACGACTTCCACAGTTCCTGTTATGTTCATTTGTTGTTTTACAATAATCAAGGTCAAGTATACTCATGTGCTCATGATATCTTGTCTGATCTCCACATATGTATCTTTTTCTTCCCCATTTCCTATTTAATTTGAATTTTCTGTATTTATCATGGAGTTAATTTGGTAATTATCTTTTAAATTGAAAAAAAGGACAAAGGTGAAAGTTAAGGGAAGTTCATTTGCAAAAAATAAAAATCTTATTCTAAATACTAGTAGCAGTTAAGCAAGCCTAACATGTATTAGACTTACACTAGAGTATAGACTAATACAAAAAGTTTTGGTTTTCTAATTTTTCAGCTTTGCTAATTGTGAACTACGTTCCGTGGTCATCGTTGATAAAGGGTAAGCATTTAACTTGCAGAATACAGAACTTAACATTCATGCTTATGCAGAAAATTCATTCAAGTTTTATGTATGCAGTATGATTGGATCAAGTGAATCAAGTACCAACTACCCAGGCAAGATTCCTCGTGGCCCTGATCTTCCTAGTGAAACTGCTGACCAGAAACTTTCAGGGCAGGGGCTGACCAAGTAATAGTTTAGTTCCCTCAGTGATAACTGATAACTGGTTTCTTTAGTAATAATATAAGGATTTCTTAGTAGCTTTTATTTCTTATAAGTTATAAGCAGTTTTAATGGGGTTTTTTTTTTTTTTTTTGGCGTGGGATCAAGTACATTGGTTACGATGTAGGTGACAATACAATGATTACCAAATTCATGTATGAACAATAGACAATTACCATTTTATGCTCTAAATAGTAAATCCATGTACTTCTTATACTCAACAGTGAGTTCTAACGTAAATCCTATGGAGTATGGAGCCATGAAAGAGTAAGGCTATGTTTGAAAACACATTCACGGCATCAAAACACATGTTCAGAACGTGGTTTTCCCTGATATATATATATATATATATATATATATATATATATATATATAATATAAAATTTCATAGAGGAGTACCATCACTAGTGCAACTAGCATCACCCCCTACCCAAATCATATTATTTTCAGGTGAATGTATATACTGGACCTGGTATCTCATTTGGGCCATCACCAAACCAAAATCCACCTGAACACTAGCGAGTGAGCGCAATTAGGGGTATTAAAAGGTTAACTAATTTCTCAATGTCAAGAATTTATTTATTTTTTTAACTTTAACAAAGTTGATGGTCACTCATTTAAAGTATGAATCTCGAAAAATGGAATTAGGTGAGTAACTGAGTGGTAGTGGTTATCTACTCCTCTGATAGATTAATCATAAAAATATTTACAATATCTAAATATAAGATGGAAAATGCTAAAGAGTGTCCCTAAGACATTGGTTAAGGAAGTAAAAAAAGTAGTTTTATCTTGAAAGATGATGAATTTATAACTTCGAGAAGTACTGGACTGGATTTTCAATGCAAGTTTTTCTTTAATGGATTTCTTAACCAATATCCTTAGGGCACTGGTTAGCAATACCCATATAAGATTTTTTGAAATTTTTATTTTATTCTTATTTAGTATAAGATTCTTTGTAATTTTTCAATGACTGTTAATTTTTTTTTACATATATTGTACATCCTTATTTATTTAATATTTTTTAGAGTTTCAATAATACTTACATGGATATTTTGGAAAAAACATATCAAGTGTTTACATTTTCAATGCAACAAACTAAATTAACCAATTTTCTTAATTAAGGTGAATTCTACCAAAAAAAGGTGATATATTTAGGAACGGATGAAGTACAATGGATTTTTCTAAGGCATACGTTAAGAAACAATATTGAGTAAGCCGGAATTGATGCGTTTATAAAATTTATATGTATTAATAACATTAATTTTCAATGCAAAATTATCCAATATAAATTTCTTAACATATACCCTCATAAATGGTATCAGAAAAACCTGATTACAATTAATATTCAAGTTTTGTATTAACAAAATTAATATGTGAATTTGACATTAGCGATATACTATATGAGCTATTCGTAAATTTTAAAGTTAATCTTGTAAAAGTTGAGTTTGACTCATCAAATTGATTGAGTTTAAAGTCAAGTTAGAATTTGGAATATTAATGGTATTTGTTAAAGTTATTAAAAATAGTAAAATAATTGAATATTAATCCATCTTTGGAGAACTTTAAAAAATATATTTTTTTATAACAATTTATTATATTAATTTTTTAACAGATATCCTAACATTTACCAGCTGTACTCCCTGAAATTTTCGTAACTTTTTTTTCTTGAACCAAATATAGTTGTTTTAATTTTTAGGAGTTTTTTACTGTGGGATTTAAGCATATACTTCTTACAATGTTATTTATAGGTCAATTTAAAAGTATTTTTTGGTTCTATTTATAAATGATTTTATATTTTTAATGAAACATTTATTATTTTTTTTAATCTTATTTGTTTTTTTCATTAATATGAAATAATACATTTATGAAATTTAAAATGCAAATTACAATAATAAAATTGCAATATTAAAATATATTTTTAAAGTTTCAATAAATGTGAATACCCTTCTTGATCCGTATAATAGGGTTAAGTATGGCCTATAAATAAGACAACAAATATATAAAGTATATTTTAAAGAGTTAATTTCTATAAAAAAAATCAAAATATCACATTTTAAAATGAGATTAATGGGTATGCACTGACGGTGTAAAGTTTTTTACACCATCATCCACCATTCATTTGTATTACTTTAATTTAAAAGTCAACGACCATAAACGGATGAATGATGGATGATGCATTGATAGTGTATAAAACCTTTACACTGTCGGGTGCATTTCTCCATTTTCTCTTTTAAAATATTAGACAAATTATTATTTTATTATATAAACTTTTTTTTAAAAAAAATATTCTTAATATGTGATCCAAAGTATATATTAAAAAATAAATTTTAAATCTCAAAGTGTTAAAGTAAGCTATCCCTTTCAACGTATCATCATCATCATCATAAATCATAATCACAAAGTTGATCGACAGAAAACTCCCGCTCCTTGCGTCCCGAATTCCTTGATTGAAATCACAAACAAACAGCGAACGCCATTTTGAATTTTGTGACTTTGTAAATTTGTTGCATGCAAAGATGCTTCTACGGTGGGTTAGATTTGTTTAATTTTTGCTCTTTGACCAGAATATTCTTGTTCACCACCGAATAGAATATCCCGTATAACACTTTTGGATAAGGGTATAATATGAAAAAAATAATATTTTCGTTTAACACTAAGATTTGTTTAATTTTTGCTCTTTGACCCGAATAGATTTGTTTAATTCCAAAGATTTTCGTCCTATCAGCCTGTGTAATGTTGTAATGAAGATTATCACAAAAACAATTTTCGATAGATTGAAGCTTATTTTCCCTCATCTGATAGATGAAGCTTAGAGTGCATTTGTGACAGACAGACACATCACAGATAATGCGCTCATTGCTTTTGAATGTTTCCACTAGATGAAGAAGAAAACAAAAAGAAGGAAAGGTGTGATGGCTCTAAAACTGGACATGTCTAAGGCTTACGACAAGATTGAATGGTGTTTTTTGGAAAACGTATTGACAGCCATGAGATTCCCAGGTACCATGATTAATCTTATTATGATGAAATGTGTCTCATCTTTTTCATATAAGATTTTGCTTAATGGTGTTCCTGGTAAACAATTCTGGCCTACTAGATAAATTACACAGGGTGATCCCATATCTCCTTACCTTTTTATTCTCTGCACGGAGATTCTTTCTAGTTTGTTAAGAAAAGGAGTAACGGAAAAAAGCATTCATGGGATTAAAGTTGCTCGTTCAGCCCCAATAATTTCACATTTACTATTTGCATATGATAGTCTTCTATTTGCGAGGGCATCTATATATGGAAGAAGCTTCCTTTATTGTGTCAATACTAGATCAATATCAATTAGCTTCGGGTAAAAAGATCAACTTGGAAAAATCTGAGGTCTCTTTCAGTCGAAATGTTCTTGATAATACTCAGCAAATGATCCGTGATCGGATGGGTGTAAAGAAGGTAGACTCTTATTCCAAGTATCTTGGCCTCCCAACTGTCATTGGAAAATCAAAGAAGATTATCTTTGCAGGGATTTATGAGCGAATTTGGAAGAAACTTAAAGGATGGAAGGAGAAAGTACTGTCAAGGGCTCGCAAGGAGGTCCTCATCTAATCAATAGCCCAGGCTATTCCTACGTATGTTATGTCTTGCTTTAAACTGCCTCTAAATACTTGTCAAGACATTGAAAAATTAATTAAAAATTTTTGGTGGGGTCACAGTGAAGATGAGAAGAGAATTCACTGGATAACTTGGGACAAGATGTGTAGACCAAAGAAGTGTGGTGACTTGGGATTCAGGGACATCTCTCTTTTTAACCAAGCAATTTTGGCAAAAAATATTTGGCGTATACAATCCAACCCTAACTTACTGCTTTCCCGTGTTCTTAAAGGAAGGTATTTTCCTAGAGAGACCATTATGACTGCTTCACTTGGCTATTCCCCGAGTTATATGTGGAGGAGTTTGTGGGAGTGCAGGTCAATTGTCAAGGATAGAAGCTATTGGCATATTGGAAATGGTTTGACCGTCAAATAAGGGATGCGGGAAGTGTACTTTTCGCATCTGTTATTTGTACTTTTCGTATCTGTTATTTGTACTTTTCGCATCTGTTATAAAATAAGTGATGCGGAAAATATACTTTTCGCATCTGTTATTTGTATTTTTCGCATCTGTTATGTAACTGATGCAGAAAGTTCTGTCATTTCGCATCTGTTTTGAAAAGTGATGCGAAAAACCATAACTATCTACATCTCTCACAAGGACATCATTTCTAAAACAGATGCGAAATGTCTTAAAAAACAGATGCGAAATATCCGATATGCAGTAGTGATTGTTTATCTTATGCATGGATGCATATGTTAAACTAATCCTTAAAAAAAGCTTATTTAAGATTTTAGTTTATGAATTCAGATGCACTTTTGAAATTGATGCTTGAACTTTTTTTTATATATTTTGGATCCATGAACATTACTCAAACATTTAAAAGTGTTAGAAATGGTCATTTCGTCATAAGTGTTGATATAGCTAATGACATGTCGCGGCACCTTCGCCATGCTAATAAATAACATGTCATGTGATTCCACCTGAATTTTGGATTTTTTAAATCAACCTCATGCGTCTGAATATGATTTTGGTAGAACATGTCAACAAAATCAAGTCAAAATTAATAGCAGGGGTATATGAAAAATTGAAAAATAATTTTGGGAAGCTAAACATTTAAAAAAAAAAACAACGGAAACCAGTGAACCACGCTAAAATTCAAAGAACATACACATAGTTAACTTCATCACAATTCGAGGGAATCTTATAAAAAATTTTAACAATTTTCTTTAAGACTCGTTATTCTCAATATATGATGGAACATATTAAGTTGAGTCTAGACTTGTAGTAATTTTTACTAATTACAAATATCATCCTATGTTTTCATTTTGTATCTTGTTTTCAAATATTTATATAGAAAATAATGAAAATAATTTTTTATTATTTTCACTATTTCTTATACAAAATTTTGAAAATAAGAGATGAAATGAAAACACCATACTATATTCATAATTAACAAAAAAATTGAAAAAAAAAACCGAATCATATTTATAATTATCAATAATTTTGAAAATGAAAACATAAAATATCTCCGCAGAGCAAACATATCCTTACATTTTAAAATAACTACTCCATCTGATCTTATTTATAAGACCCTTTTAGAATTTTTATTTTGGTCTTATTTATAAGACCTCGTTTCAATTTTCAATAGATTTAATTACTTATTTCCACAAGCATTCTTATTAACTCAACATTTTTTAGAGTTCCAATATTAATTATAAGGGTAATTTTGAAAAAGTATAACAAATTTTCACATTTCCAATGTGACTAACAAATTTAACTTCATTTCTTGGTGGAAGTGAAAAATTTCGAAAGGATCTTATATAATAACTGGAGGGAGTATTATCTAATTAATTGCTTTAATTTTCCCGTGCAAAAATGGAGAATATATCTATTATATACACCTCTCATATCCGTACCTTTTACAGCTTACAAGAATTTACTCTCTGCTGTTCTATTTATAAGACCCTTTTGGAGTTTTTCATTCTCACCAAGGAGAATGGGTAAATTTGTTAGTGACATTGGAAATGTGAAAATTTGATATACTTTTTCAAAACTACCCCTATAATTATTATTGGAACTCTAAAAAGTGTTGACTTTAGCTAGTGGAAAGAAGTAATAAGATTTTCGTCCTATCAGCCTGTGTAATGTTGTAATGAAGATTATCACAAAAACAATTGTCGATAGATTGAAGCTTATTTTCCCTCATCTGATAGATGAAGCTTAGAGTGCATTTGTGGCAGAGAGACACATCACAGATAATGCACTCGTTGCTTTTGAATGCTTCCACTAGATGAAGAAGAAAACAAAAAGAAGGAAAGGTGTGATGGCTCTAAAACTGGACATGTCTAAGGCTTACGACAGGATTGAATGGTGTTTTTTGGAAAACGTATTGACAGTCATGAGATTCCCAGGTACCATGATTAATCTTATTATGATGAAATGTGTCTCATCTTTTTCATCTAAGATTTTGCTTAATGGTGTTCCTGGTAAACAATTCTGGCCTACTAGATAAATTACACAGGGTGATCCCATATCTCCTTACCTTTTTATTCTCTGCACAGAGATTCTTTCTAGTTTGTTAAAAAAAGGAGTAACGGAAAAAAGCATTAATGGGATTAAAATTGCTCGTTCTGCCCCAATAATTTCACATTTACTATTTGCATATGATAGTCTTCTATTTGCCAGGGCATCTATATATGGAAGAAGCTTCCTTTATTGTGTCAATACTAGATCAATATCAATTAGCTTGGGTAAAAAGATCAACTTGGAAAAATCTGAGGTCTCTTTATAGGGACCATTATGACTGCTTCACTTGGCTATTCCCCGAGTTATATGTGGAGGAGTTTGTGGGAGTGCAGGTCAATTGTCAAGGATAGAAGCTATTGGCATATTGGAAATGGTTTGACTATCAAGACTTGGAATGATAATTGGCTACCACCACCTGGAAACTTAAAGACTCTATCGCAGGTTCGCAGTGATTGTGCTTATGATACAGTAAACTCCCTCATTGATGAAGATACAAGAGGATGGAATATTGCACTTATTGACACACTCTTCCTTGTTGAGGAGGCTGCCCGAATTAAAAGCATTCCCCTTAATTGGTCTTTATGCAACGATAAATTATTCTGGCCACATACGATTGATGGACAGCTCTCTGTAAAGAGTGCGTATTGCTGGCTTGAACAACGTAAATATGCACTAGAACTAGGTCCGTCGCACCTCCAAGATGTGAAGTTGTGGAAGACATTATGGAAGGTTAAGGCACAAATGAAAATTAAAAACTTTGTCCGCGTATGACAGCCCAGTTGGTGGCTGCAGGGACACTTAGGATTTCCCCCTCCCCCAGGTCATGGGTTCTAGTCCCAGACCTCTCATGTAAACAAAAAAAAAATCAAAAACTTTATTTGGCGTTTACTAAATGACGCCATTCCAGTAAGGAGGAAGGTAGCAAACAGAGGAGTGTTGATTCCACTTGAATGCCCACTATGTGAAAAGGAGCACGAATCAATTGATCACCTCTTTTTCTTATGTGATGCGGTGAAACCAGTATGGTTTGCATCACCAATCAATTTCAGGGTGCAACCAAATATTCATTTTCAGCAATGGTTGGTTGATATGGTATTGCATGATAATCATGAAGTTGATGCTACGGTCTGTGGGTTATGCTGGAGCATTTGGAAGAGTCGCAATGATGTTATTTATAATAATAAGCCCTTTCAACAAGTTAAGGTGATGATGATGGGTGTATTTATGATAAATGATTTTGTCAATGCAAACTCACAGATGTTGTGCAATAATAGAACAAGACAGGTTAGCACAAGAGTACAATCCTGGGAACTCCCTCCTACTGGCTGGCTGGCACTTAATACTAATGTAGCTTATCCTTTGCATGGTGGTACGGGGCTGGGCATGTTGATTCGAGATGATGCTGTAATTGGCATTAAGATGGGGCTTGAAGAATGCAATTGAAGCTGGTTACAAAAAGCTTGCATGTTATGTTGATTCTTTGGTCCTCTGTAGAGCTTTAACAGTGGAGAATGCTCATGTCCCTTATAGTATTAGTTTTCTTCTCAATGATTGCAGTGGTCTAGTTAAACAATTAGAGGCTTTTACTTTAGCACATGTGCCTATAAAGCTAAACTACCCAGCTCATTTGTTAGCTGCTTGTGTTGTGGATTATCGCAATGGTTTTTGGAGCTTGAGTGCTCCTCATCATGTAATTCAGGCAGCTTTTGCTGGCCTTATTGGTTAAATAAAATGTATCTTTACCTCAATAATAAAAAAAAGGTATATAGAGATTAGGCTTATTTAAAAAAAAAAATAAACTAAGAGCTCATCTTTGTTGTTGACATATGTCTCCATTTTTTTAATATTAAGATACGATGAGAAGTGTTAAAAAAAAAGAAAGAAAATAAAAGAAAATAAAGATTAAGATCCAATACGATAAAGATAATCATAAAAAATAATAAAAATATTTAGCTTGAAATAAGATAAAGATTTTTAGGATTTAATCTTATTATTAACTTGAGATAAGATAATTGATTAAAAAGATAAATATATTTAATTATGATTAATAACAACAAATGTGATAATCATATTTAAAAAAAATACTAATAGTACAAAAAAAACAACTTCATCCATCACATAAATATAAAAAAGATCATGTTCAATTATGATTTAATATTTATTTATCATAATAAATTTAATAATCATATATAAAAATGTCAATTTATCCATAAAATAAATAAGAAATATTTTCATATAAAAAATGTTACATTTTTTATTCATATGAGGAAGTACAAAATTTATCAACAAGATCATTTAGATTAATTTTTTAAAGTATAGGGTTTGGTTTGAACTCCTACCTTTTTGTATAATTATTTTTTGTTGTTTTTTAATAATAATATTTACTTTATAATAAAAATAATAATAATATTTAATTTAAAATATTTAATATAAAAAGATTAAAATATCAATAACTCGTGCATTGCATGGGGTAAGAGCTAGTAGTATATATGATGCGAAGGGAGTAATCGTGCTTTAAGAAATGTAATGATTATTTTTACTTTCAATAAATTAATTATATTTTTTTATATATGCTTTTTGCTCTATATTCATTATTTTTTTCACTATTTACGAAAATCAATATCATATTTAATATAACATGTATTATATTTTTGAATTTATAAAAATTACAAATAAATAGTACTAACAAAAATTTCCTCAAAGACTGACATATAATAAAGAATCTATGGATTGTCAACTTAATTTTTTTTTTTTCACTTTTAAACCTTCAACTTTTAATTTTTGAATAATCGAGTTTTCTCGTTCAAAATCAAATTAACGATTCTATTATGAGTAACGTCGAGACACATGTCACATCTTCATTGGTCCATGCAAGATTTGTTTGATAATTAATTTTTTTAAAAATAAATTAAAAACTTATTAAAAAATAATAAATTTTTTACATTTGGAATGAAAAAATAATTTTTTGTTCTATACACCATATGCATAGGTTGATCAAACTTTAAAAAATAAAATTTTATTTGAAAATGATTTACTTAATGGATATAAAATGTCGGTTTAACTTTTTACCTTTTAAGATTGTTTATCTTATGCATGGATGCATATGTTAAACTAATCCTTGAAAAAAGCTTATTTAAGTTTTTAGTTTATGAATTCAGATGCACTTTTGAAATTGATGCTTGAACTTTTTTTATATATATTTTGGATCCATGAACATTACTCAAACATTTAAAAGTGTTAGAAATGGTCATTTCGTCATAAGTGTTGATATAGCTAATGACATGTCGCGGCACCTTCGCCATGCTGATAAATAACATGTCATGTGATTCCACCTGAATTTTGGATTTTTTAAATCAACCTCATGCGTCTGAATATGATTTTGGTAGAACATGTCAACAAAATCAAGTCAAAATTAACATAAGGGGTATATGAAAAATCGAAAAATAATTTTGGGAAGCTAAACATTTTAAAAAAAAAACAACGGAAACCAGTGAACCACGCTAAAATTCAAAGAACATACACATAGTTAACTTCATCACAATTCGAGGGAATCTTATAAAAAATTTTAACAATTTTCTTTAAGACTCGTTATTCTCAATATATGATGGAACATATTAAGTTGAGTCTAGACTTGTAGTAATTTTTACTAATTACAAATATCATCCTATGTTTTCATTTTGTATCTTGTTTTCAAATATTTATATAGAAAATAATGAAAATAATTTTTTATTATTTTCACTATTTCTTATACAAAATTTTGAAAATAAGAGATGAAATGAAAACACCATACTATATTCATAATTAACAAAAAAATTGAAAAAAAAAACCGAATCATATTTATAATTATCAATAATTTTGAAAATGAAAACATAAAATATCTCCGCAGAGCAAACATATCCTTACATTTTAAAATAACTATTCCATCTGATCTTATTTATAAGACCCTTTTAGAATTTTTATTTTGGTCCTATTTATAAGACCTCGTTTCAATTTTCAATAGATTTAATTACTTATTTCCACATGCATTCTTATTAACTCAACATTTTTTAGAGTTCCAATATTAATTATAAGGGAATTTTGAAAAAGTATAACAAATTTTCACATTTCCAATGTGACTAACAAATTTAACTTCATTTCTTGGTGGAAGTGAAAAATTTCGAAAGGATCTTATATAATAACTGGAGGGAGTATTATCTAATTAATTGCTTTAATTTTCCCGTGCAAAAATGGAGAATATATCTATTATATACACCTCTCATATCCGTACCTTTTACAGCTTACAAGAATTTACTCCCTGCTGTTCTATTTATAAGACCCTTTTGGAGTTTTTCATTCTCACCAAGGAGAATGGGTAAAATTGTTAGTGGCATTGGAAATGTGAAAATTTGATATACTTTTTCAAAACTACCCCTATAATTATTATTGGAACTCTAAAAAGTGTTGACTTTATAGGGGTGCTGGTGGAAAAAAGTAATTAAATGCTATCGAAAATTAAAAGGGATCTTATAAATAGGACCAAAATAAAAACCCGAAAAGAATCTTATAAATAAGACCGAAGGAAGTAACTTGATAAAACAATTCAAAGTCAAGTGGCCACCAAAACAAGCAAGGGAATTAGTCTACAAACCCCCCTTTTATCCCACAAACCCCACTTTTATAATTAATACCAAAATTACCCTCATTTCAAGTTCCCCATTATACTCCTTCCTTATTTCATTTCCCAAACCCCACACTAACTGTTCAACTCCCTCCACTCCCTCATTCACGTTGGTTTCCTTTCTTCTTTCTCCTTTCCTTTCTTCTTCCTCACATTCCATACGAGAGTTGTTTTTTTTTTTATTTTTTATGATGAACCAAAATTTTATTAAAAATAGAGGACAAGAAGTCCACTTATAAATACATGAGGAGAAGATTTGAAGAAGAAGCATATGACAGTGGCCAGAAAATGCGACACCACTGAACAGAGAGGATGGCGTGACCGTCGAGCTTGGAACCTTGAAAGTGGATGGCGTGGTGCTGCTGTGCCGCCGTGAAAAAGAAGAAGACTCAAAGAGGAAGAGGTGCCGCTGCTATCGCCGCTGTGTCGTTGTTGTGCCGCTGTTGTGCCGTCGCGGACTGCTGTTGTGCCATCGCTGGGAAGAAGAGTCGAAGTGGAGAAGGGCCAGTCTCCATATTAGGTTTTGCTTAAGGCACAGCAGTCGCTCCTTTCCTTCTTTTTTTTTTTTTTTAAGTTTTAAAGGCTGAAGGTTATAATAAACATTGCACCATTAAAATGGGGTTTGGGGAATAAAATGGGGGTTTGTAGACTAACTTCCAACAAGCAAACAGACTTGCTTCAGCCAAGTAAGTTTCCACGCTTCAAAATATATTAAGTTGTGGATTTTTTTTATAATATGTGATGTAAGAAACATTTTGAGAGTATTAATAAAATTTATATAATAATATTAATTATTGATGCAGAGTTATTAATTATGAGTTTTTTTTTTTAAAACAATGTACACGTTAAAAAACCATAATTTCTAGTACGTATTAGTTATTATTACTTCCTCCATTCCATAAGTCAAGACTTTGTTTGGATTGATGGTATTAGATGAAATGGAATGGAATGAGATAAAATTTAATCAAATTACATTGTTTGGATTTTATCAAGAATAATGGAGTGGACTGGTAAATGATGGAATGAGATCCATCCCATTCCATCCAAAACCCCTCATTTTTGTCCCTCCCAATAAATTGGGATGTATCCAATGAAATGCAATTTTTTTCCATTCCACCATAAAATACTCAAACAATGGAATGGTAATTTTATTCAAATTCATTGTACTCCACTTCATTCCACTCCACCTCATCCAATTCCACTCCATTTATCATTAGATATTTAAACATAGCCTAAGTCTTTTTAGAAAAAACTTATACAAGTTTATTTTTAAAACTATTAAGAATGTAATTATTAATGATTCAATAAAATAGAATTAATTTTTTTTTATGACTAAGGATGTCCTTCAGTTGAATGTCAGCTTTTCCCTTGATTCCAATTTAACTGTCACTTTATAAATTTCACACGGATTAAGAAAATCATTTAATACTTCAATTTTCAAGAGAATTATTAGATAACTTTACCATAATATCTTCAGAGTACATTAATTATCACTCATTTCACATGTTTCAACAAATTAATTGCGAGGTTAAAGTTGGAAAAAATCAATTAATATATCCTCAAATTCCTAAAACGACAAATAATTTGAAAAAAGTTAAAAAGACTAAAATAATAGATGAAATGTAAGGAGGGAGTATCATTTTTCATCAAGGTGTGGAGATTATTAAACTGTATTTTGTCTCTTCAATAAATTAGAATTAATCTTACTCCCTCCGATCATATATATATATATATAGGGGAATGCTAACATCCTCCAATGTGTGTTGGATTTTAGCAATGTCCACCTAAATATTTGGATAAAATTACCCTTCATCTTTTAACTTGGATAGGTTAATTTTTAAGGGTATTTCTGTAATTTGGGTTTAGGGTTTAGGGTTTAGGGAGAGTTTAGGGTTTAGGGTCTAGGGTCTTAGGGTTTAGTGGTGGCGGCGACGATCAACGCCGGTCAACGGCGGCGGTCAACGGCGGTCAACGGCGGCGGTCAACGGCGGTCAACGCTGGTGGTGGTGGTCAACGGTGGTCAACAGCGGTCAATGGTGGTCAACGGATGGTGGGGGATGATTTTCTTTTTTTTTTTTTAAATTAATTAATAATCTAATTACATAAACACCCTTAAAAAATAAGTTACTCATGTTATAAAAGGAAGGGTAATTTTGTCCAAATATTTTGGTGAAAATTGCTAAAATCCTCCAACATAGGTGGATGTTAGCAGCCCCCATATATATGTATATATATATAAACTCATTTTGAAGATTTTTCTGTGGTCCTTAATATAAGTCTCATTTCCAATTTTCAAAGACATTAATTACTTCTTTTCCACAAACACCCCTATCTACTCAACACTTTCTAGATTCCCAATAATAATCATAGGGGTATTTTTGAAAAAGTATATTAAATACTAATATTTCCAATACCACTAACAATATTAATTAAGTTTCTTAAAGGGTGTGAAAATTAGTCAAATGAACTTATAACAAGGAGCGGAGGAAGTATTATCTTACAATCAAGTACTGTACATGATTTTTGTGAAAAACTATTTGCTAAAATTAGAGTATTTAATTAACCTTTTTTTTTTCAAAAAAAAAAATCCTTGTCTGTCAAGATCTTTGGTTTCGCTTTAATTGGGAGAAAGTGACCTTATTACGACATTTTTTTTATAAAACAAAACGCTTTATTGATAAAGAAGTACACATATTCTTAAATAAAAAAATCAAGGTGAATAAAAAAAAATCAAGGGTTTAATTATTTTTCAAAATCCATTTAAATACTCTTCAAAATTGTTGTAAATCGAACTAAAATATAATATTATATATATATATATATATATATATATATATATATATATATATATATATATATATATATATATATATATATATATATATATATATATATATAACATAAGTTCCACCACTTTATCATCAATATCATTACCTCAATGCACATGATACAAATCTCGTTATTTTTTTTTTCTGATTCTCTTTGGATTTGTTACACTATTGGCTTAAAATCCCCTTGTCACTTTGTGTTGGGAGACTACTTCTCGAATAAAACTCACTTATAAACAAGGCCCGATGCAGATTTCATATCTCCCAGGCTTAAAACTCCTTCGTTGAATACTCGGAGCTTCATGAACTTCCACTCCTCTCCAAATCATGCTCATCTATGATTAAGATCTGTTAAGGAGAACTTAGCTCCTTAATTTAAGGGAAGTTTTCCCTATAGCTAGATAGTATAACAAAATAAGAATAAATCGATCACTTATCAATTGGAAGTTATACACCGTAGATAACAACCTCACCATTATCCAAAGTCACTTGTTATAACAACTTTATCACTAGTTTTTTTTGTTTGTTTTTACCTTATCACTAGTTTTGATTGCACTTAGACTACACACATGACTACTCTATATTAATTGTGGTGAGAGTTTATTGCAATTCTGAAAACTTTATTTATTTTTTTTAAAATTAAAGATATTCTTCATTGATGAACAAAAATTAATACTATTTCCTGAAATGTGTATTCGTTACTCTTACCAAATATCAATCCAAGAATATCCTCAATTATCTAATCACCAATGGCAACATAAATAAGTTAATCACACAGCTATGATTATGATTAAGATTATATAATAACCATAAATCTATAAAAGAAAATATTAGAGTAACCATACATAATTGTCTAAAACAATTTATAAATTAGCGTATGTCATAAGAAAGTGACATATTTTACTTATTAATCATATATTGGTAAGTAAAATACTACTCTTTGATATATATTATTTTTTTAAAGCTTAATTGCACTTTTTATCTCCCAATAATTTATATGATTTGACGATATCAATCTCCATTTTTTCTTTTGACAAATTGAGTCCATAAATTATGAATTTTCAGGCTAACACTAATGGTGCTGGGATAATTGATGGTAATACACATGTTGTAATCACAACAAATAAATAAAATAATAAAATATGGGTCTTGCTAACAACTTTTTTAAAGTATTTATTAATGTTTTTAGGAATGAAAAAAAAATTCATAATTTTCAATTTTTATTTTCTTATAAAAATTAAAAAAATACTCTTTCCAACAAACTTTTACTTTATTTAATTTCTTAAAGACGCTTATTATTATTTTATATTATGAAATATTACTATTTTTTTGGTCTGCAGAAATATTACTATTTAGTTGATTTTGTAAGTGTGTGTCTATATATATATATATATATATATATATATATATATATATATATATATATATAATTTCAAAATAAAATACTGTATACCGGATATATAAATGGTACTGTATTTAAACTAAGACGCGTAGTTTCTTTTATCAACACAAAAGGAGTTAGACGCGTAGTTGTTTGCTCACCTTTTTGACAGTCTGTTTATTCACTTTATTGTCATTTATGCATTGCATTAATTCATACTTTACTATCTAAGATTTTTTTTTAAGTAAAAAATTTGATCCTATTTGTAAGATTATTATATTTAAAAATATTTAATCATGTTTTTTTTTTCTAAAAACATTCTTATTAAGACAAAATTTTAAAAAATCTTTAAAACCATTACTGGGTTAGTTTTGAAAAAGTATATTAAATGTTTACATAACAAATACCACTGACAACCTTAATTCATTTCTTTATGAAGGTGAATTTCTTCAAAATTGTCTTACATATGAGACTAGAGGAATACTTCCTTTGTACCTTTTAGACATTGACACACATATGCATAAAATATTGATTATTCTAAGTTTTATATCAAGATAAAAGTAGAATTAACAAAGAGTGAATAAAAATGGTTGAATGGAGAGTCGAAATTAAAAAAAACCATAATTACAAATTGAAAATGTAAAAAAACCAAAAGTTATGGATTGGAAAAAAAAACCTAAAGGATCAAATGAACAAAAGTTATCAAATGGAAAAAGTATTAATGTATTATGTTTAATTTTTTTTGGGTCTTTATTTCATATTATATTTATTTATTTTATTTTTGCAACCAAGAAAATACTCTCCTCATCTTACAAAGATAATACAAAATGCAAAATCAAAAAAATTAAAGAGATATCTATTTAATGATTTATCTAATACATTAACCAAATATTAAACAATTAATTTAATGCATTTTACAATGATCAATCAAAAATAATTCAAAGTTGACTATTTTTAAATTTTTCATTAATTATTTTAACTTTAGTTTAAGATAAAAAAATTTTGTCATTTTTTATCATAGTTGTAAAACGATGAAATACAAATTATACTACTGGTAGTATTTTATTTTTCTCTATTAGTATCTCTTACCTTATCTTTATATTGATAGAGTTTTAATCTTAGCCAAAACCAAAAATGATACGATAAGAATAAATCTGGATAACAATATAATGATAAAAGTATATACTTCCTTCGGTCTCATTTATAAAAAAAAAAAGACACTTCACTAATATAAGCAAAAATCAACTGACTTTCTATTTTCAATACAATCATTTGTAAAACATCATGTTGAGTCATTTAATTTTTGTTTCATTCCCAATGTAAATTTACTAAAGTAATCTATTTTTTTACTCCCTCCGTTTCATATGTAGTGTGTTTTAAGGTTATACACGAGTTTTAAGAAATTGTTAAACGATGTAAGGATTTGTTGTATTTTGACTATAATGTCCCTATATAATCATTATCAAAGAGAGATAAATGTATTGGAAGTGAAAAAGAGAGTATAATAAATGAGAATGCGTTTGGAAAAATAACATTAACTATGTATTGAATTTATAAAATAATAAGACTTATGAAACATAGTATAAATGTGAAAACAATATTACGTTAGTATGAATTTGAGAAAATTAAACGGCATTTAGCTGACTTTCTTAATAGGTGTGAATTAGTTATATTTTTCCTTAAAAATGAGATAGGAGGGAGTAATTAGAAATTAAAAAGTGGGAGAGAGAGTGAGATGAGGATGTTAAAATAATATTTCCTCCGGTCCTTATTATAGGGCATACTTAACCGAATTACACATACCAAGGAAAGTGGTTGGTTTTATGAATTCTATGAGAATATATTGTAACATTACAACTTTACCCCTTAATTTTTCTTGGAAAATTCGCACTCATTAATAAACAACAAAAAACACATAGATAGTCAAAGCATTTAATAAGGGCAAAAAAGAGAAAAATCAATAAATGATGCATAGAAAATATATATAAAGTGACTTATAATTAGGATTAAGAAAACTTTCTAGAATGTGACCTATATATAGGATCGGAGGGATCACTAACAGAGTACTCGTATTAAGCAAAGTTTGGTAATTCTTCTATTCCACGGAACAAACACCCTTTTCCCCGGCCCCACCAACCTAACCAACCATTTTACAATTTTAATCTCATCATATCATATCATATCATCTCTTTCCTCTTCTTTCTCTCTCTCTTCCCTCTCTGCCGTCACGCCGTTTTCCCACTCTTCTTCTCCACACTCCCAATCCTCAATTCTCAATCCCTAATTCCCAAACCCTAATTCCACATTCTCTCTCTTCAATGGAGAAGAACCACTCCTTCAATTCCAACCCCAATTCCCGCGACACCTCTCCCACTTCTCGCGATGCTCTTCTCCCCAACGACACCGCCACCAACAACTCCAACTCCTTCGATGATCCTCCACCGCATTCCTACAAGGTCAAGTTCCTCTGCAGCTACGGCGGCAAAATCCAACCCCGTCCTCACGACAACCACCTCTCCTACGTCGGCGGCGACACCAAAATCCTCGCCGTCGATCGCTCCATCAAATTCTCTTCCATCATGTCCAAGCTCTCGTCCCTCGCTAACAATGCCACTCTCTGCTTCAAGTACCAACTCCCCGGCGAGGACCTCGACGCTCTCATCTCCGTCACCAACGACGAAGATCTCGATCACATGATGGTCGAGTACGATCGTCTCTCACGCGCTTCTCCGACCAAACCCGCCAGAATGCGCCTCATCCTCTTCCCTCTCAACGGCAACAACGCCGCTCCGCCGAATTCATCTTCTCCGGCGCCGAATTACGTACCCGAGCCTAAACCGGAGCGGCAGTGGTTCGTCGACGCGCTCAATTCCGTTCAGATTCCGCATCTGGAACGTCCTCCTCCTCCTCCGAACCCTGATTTTCTGTTCGGCTTCGATAAGGTGTATCCGAAGCCACCGGACACGGCGCCTTCTCCGACGGTTCCGGATTTCGCGGCGAAGGACGCGGAGTGTGGGCCGGAGGAGAGAAAAGCGGTTATCGAAGAACCACGGATCCATGAAGAATTACAGAAACTGCAGATTGCGAACAATGAGAACCAACAGCAACAGCATCAGCAGCAACAACATCAGCAACTTCAGCAACAGCAACTGCTTCTTCATCAATTGAAGATCAACGAAGAAAACGGCGGAGTTTACGGCATAAACGGAGCGGACAGTTATTACGTTCAGAAAACTCCTGAGAAGGTGACGCCGTTAGTAGCGTCAAATCCTCACGTGCAGGTTCATCCAGGTCCGGTTCATCAAAACCCGGTTCACGCTTCGTTTTTAACTAATGGCGGTTATGCTGAACCGGGTCCGGTTTACTTCATTCAAACGGCGTCAGGGATATATCAAGCGGTTCGACCCGTGACTATGACAGCTGCGCCTGTGGGCCCTACTTACTACGCTTTACCAAGGTTCGTTCCTCCTGCTACTACTCCTTCACCTGCAGGTTCTGGTGACGTGTACAATACGGCGCCGCTTTCGCACTCGCATTCAGCGTCGAATATCGGTGCTGCCGGAGGAGGTGGCGGTGGTGGTTACAATGGTTCTGGTGCTTCGCAGGTTGGGTTGGTGAACAATGAGAATGGATACTCGCAGCAGGTTGGGGTGCAGCACTTGCCTGAGAGATCTGTTGGCTGGAATTGAAGACTCTAGGTTTTTTTTTGTTTTTTTTTTTTCCTGCTCTTGAGTGATATAACAATGCTGGTTTTGTTAAATTTTTATTTTGTGCATGTTTTTTTTTTTTTTGAGTAGTGGTATGAATATTGGTTGGTTTTTTTTTTGTGCATAGGTGAATATTGGAAAGGATTTATGAATTGTTTTAGGGTGTAATTAGTTTTTGTTCTTATTTTTTTTGCAGTAATCTTTGTGTGGTTCTTCTATTTGTTGTTATTTGGTCCGCTGCATTTTTTTAAAACTTGATTGCATGTTTTTTTTTTTTTTAAATGGATGGCACGATTTTAAATTGCGGTAATTTTGTTTATTTCGATTTGGCCGTTGTGACAGGGAAGTGGAGATTGCTAGAATTATTGAGTTTTGGAATTAAATTTTCACGAATTATCTTCAAACTTTATTTTTTATTTTTGTTCCAAAATTATCTTCTTTATCATCTTTCTTTAACTCGAAACCTTATACTCCCTCCTATCTTTGTTATAAGTCTCTTTTTGTGAGGAGAGAAAAAATAAATTGGCTTATAGTAAGAACAGGAGAGAGTAATCATCATCGTCAAACTCCAAATCCCGTAATCACTTAATTTCCTTAATTGCTAGTCCGGTTTAGCTAGTGAATATTTAATCCATTAATTAATAAATTAATTAAGCTTAATTTCAACTTTTGATTATGCTAATGAAATTTCTAAAACTGAAAAGGACAAGGATTACTAACAGCTTGTTTGCTTTTGCGTTTCCAAGTCCTTGAACGCCCGTCCACTGAAGCTTCCTTTCTGAAGCTTTTGCATAATGGCAAACGCAAATCCAAACACACGCTAAGCCGGTGCTCATATGAATCTCATTGATGGATTTGTGAGAGTAATGAGATGAAATCACTCAGCTACAAGTGTTTTTGAGTTTAGCTTTGTGTTTTTGAGTTTAGCTTTGATGATATTGTTATTCTTGTTGTTGTCGTCAAATTTTGTCATCTTAGTCTGCGACGTCACAAAAGCTATCATAAGTATCTTTGAAAATCTTGAAAAGATTTTGGAACAATCAATTCCTGATATGAATGATGACTATAAGGTTTGTGATTAGTAGAAAAAGATAAAAAATATTGTTTTTGAATAAAATTAAAAAATAATTCATGAGAGTTAAATTCCTAAACTCAAAATCATTTACGTTGTTGTTTAAATTGAAGTCGTGGACCCGTTTTTAAAACTTTGCTTGTTCGTGATACCTTTATGCATGTGGAATTAATTAACAACTACTAGAATTTAAAGGATGGTTAAGCTATCACGGGAGAAATTTGGCCCAACCAAAAGGCAAGGCATCATTCAAACAAGGCAAGGCAGAATTCAAATAATCATTTTTTAATACTTGTATTTAAAAGTGTTTGTCTACTGCCGTCTTGACTCTTGAGAGCAATGAGATTATGAGAGATTTGGGTACCTAATTGGGACTTGGTTAGGAGAGTAAGGTATTATTATCCTAGAATAGATCAATTTTTCTCACAATGTTTGATTTTTCTAGAGGGGAATTCTCACACAGTCTAATTATATAAAGACTGTCAGTGTACATTCTAATTGTTTTTATTTATTTATTGTGTTTTTGAACTGGATTAGTTTATAATTTTTTTTGTCCGTCAATACACGAAAGGATTAATTTATCATTTTGCTTGACAGGGGAGTGGATTATTCTGATAGGAAGAAAATTCCTACCAAGAGAAAATGAGCAGATAAGAGGAAAGAATAACAAATAAAAATTAAAAGACTTGATTCATTTTTCATTGATACTAATGAATAGGAGATACATCCCTTATATAGTAAATATGCAACCCTAAAACTATTATTAGCCACACACTTGGCATAATCATAAAGCTTAGAAACAATCTAGAATAAACTATATAATAGTAAAATATAATCTAATTATTTAATTACTATCCTATCCCTTTTCTTATAATGAACCTAATTAACTTTGCTATTTTAATTATTAATCTCAACATCCTATCATTGCCAATCCCTTGAAAATCAACCTTGTCCTCAAGGTTGAAATTCTCAATGGACTGGAAAATTATTATATCAGGCCAAACTAAAATTTGATCAATTTCAATTTCTTGAAACGGGTCCATCTGTCCTTTATTTGCTAGTGATGACCCAATACATTCCAAGTTTGCAGCACAAATATTCCAATATAACTTCTCCAGCATGCAGAGCATGTGCATGTTTGCAGCAAAATTACACAAATCAAATATTGTGCCATTGGGTGAGACACACGTCACTCTTAGAGCTTTTTTAATTAGCCAAGATATGGCCATGTGGCAAGCAAGAAGTAGTTGGGATGGTTGAACTTGGATGGTTCTTTTGGACGGTGTAGATTGTTTCAATATGGATGGTGCCGATTCGTGCATAAGAGAAGTTGGTGACTGAGTGGCTGCCACTAGCAACGAATATTGGGTACCAACCATTGGGTCATGAGATGCAAGAGAGGTATCTGATTGTATTTGTTTGGTTTCAGATCTGGTAAAATCATTTCTTGCTTCCGGTGGTTGTTCCTTCTCAATATTGTCCAGACTCATGCTCTCCTTTTTACTCTTCTGGCTTTTCAAACCTCCTTCTGCAACTCTTTGTTTTCCATTTTCCAAATGCAAAATATGATCATCGTCACTTTCACTACCCCATGGCGGCGTCCACGGTGGCACGCGACGGCGACTAGGGTCTTCTTCCTCTACCCCATGTTTGTCGTCGTCGAAGGTGATTTCCGATGGAAGATCCGGCGATGGCTTCCATGGCGGTGCTTGAGGATGAGACGAGAATGTCCTCAGTGGCTCGTGAGGAGGCATGGAGCTTGATTCCCCTTTCTCCTTGGTCTTGTCGGAGGATAAACCCGGCGGCGGAGGAGGAGGTTTCCACAACGGTTGAGATGATGACAGAGCTTGCGACGGTGACAATGGCGGAGATCGGGTCGGAGGTTGTGTTTCCAGTGATGTGGCGGTGATCGGCGGCGAACTCCATTTCAGATCTGGTGGTGACGGGGTTGTTTGTTTTTGTCTTTCAATGATTTCTTTGCTGGCCGTCAGATCTTCTTGCATTTTGAGAAGAAGCCCTCTAATCTCAGAGAAGGTATGGTTGACCGGAGTGTGACCGGCTATTGGAAGGTGATGTGGTGGTGGATCTGGTGTTGGCCACCATGGAAAGGAAGAAAACTGAGATGGTTGTGGATGTGGATAAAGCTGTAAAGATGAGTGAAAGGGTGGAGAATAAGGTTGAGAAAATGGCGGTGGTTGAGGTGGCGGCCGGAGTGGTTGAGAATGGAGGTGGTGGTGGTGAAGATAGTAGGATCTGTAATGATAGTTTTCCATTAAGTCTTCATGTGATAGGTTTGGTGGGAGGAAATGGTTGAATTGTGGAAGACAAGAAGTGTAACAAATGTTACACGGTGGCTGAAGGTGGGAGGAGGGTGGTGGTGGCGGCTGATGGAAACCCATGGTAGGTGGGGAGGTTGGGTAAGAGAATGAAAGCACCATTTGATAGGAAGAAAATTCCTACCAAGAGAGAATGAGCAGATAAGAGGAAAGAATAACAAATAAAAATTAAAAGACTTGATTCATTTTTCATTGATACTAATGAATAGGAGATATATCCCTTATATAGTAAATATGCAACCCTAAAACTATTATTAGCCACACACTTGGCACAATCATAAAGCTTAGGAACAATCTAGAATAAACTATATAATAGTAAAATATAATCTAATTATTTAATTACTATCCTATCCCTTTTCTTATAGTGAACCTAATTAACTTTGCTATTTTAATTATTAATCTCAACATCCTATCATATTCATTAACCATTTTTTTTAAAAATATATTGTTAAGTGTAAATTCTGTAACTATTTATACCTCTCAGAAGATGTGAGTCCGTACGCTTTCCTGGGAGAAACTTTTGACATAGCAACAACACTATGGATTACCGGAACTGAACTCAATTTAGCAGACTCCCGTACGCTTTCCCATGAGAATCTTTAACTCCGTAAAAGGAATACTGTAGGAAATAAGATTTGACAACATTCATTCTGCACAAAAATTTAGTTGAAGTTTTTGAAGTGTCTGTGATATTGTTTGACAATATAAATATAACACTTCTTATTTTTTAGTTTTTGTAAGAAACTAATAATAATATATGTCAGTTTTTCATTTAAAATAACATAACAAGCGTTTCCAAAGAACTTTGCCAGACTGTTCCGCAGCTTTCTGTTTTTTTTTTTTTTCTTTTTTAATTGCATTAGTCCCATTTTGCATGTGCTTCCTCACACCTAATTATTTAAATCAGGAAAGTTAGTGAGAACAAATGCCGATAATATCCCTGGCGATACTAGCCACTGAAACTTGATCTGTTTCATCAAAATTTTAAAGCAGTTAGAAGAAAAAGAATGTCATGGTGCGCCGTTTTTTGTTTAAATAAAAATACCTGCAGAACCTGATAATATCCTTATGCCAAGTCACTGTTTTTATATAAGGATGCTTTCGATGGAATTCATCGGCTGGCACGAAGAAATTTTCTTTCATTAATAACCTGGAAGAAGAGCATAAAACATTAGTATTAAAATTCAAATGAACATAATATCGAACCGTGGATTAATCATTAATGTATCTCCTTCCACCAGTTCTATCTATATGAACACTGTGGTGAAATAACTCTGCCCTCGGTAAGAAAATAATCTAAGACAATATGATAAGCCTCCTGTTCCTGTGAGCTCAAATTCACATTTATCTTCAATTCTTCATCATGGGTCTTCTTTGTCTTAACATCCACTCAGAGTTCATCAAAGACCACATTGCCTGATTGCCCCCTTCAACCCTGCAAGAAGATGAGGATTACCGGATGCAGTTCTGCCAGTCACTGCTTTGTTTAAATTAATCTTTGCCTTCTCAGTTGTCAAGTTCCTACCGTGCCAAAAAAATAACAGCAAAAAATGGCTAATTAACATCAAATTTAGTGCCAAAAGGGTGACAGAAAAAATAAGTGCACGCAAGCAAACGTTAAACCATTCACTGTATCTTCGACGAACACTGCATAAATGTAATGTATCAATCGCAATTAGAATAATAATACTGTCTCCTTTACAAGCTAATGGACGTATCTAACATTTTTATGGTAGTAGGGATGTAAGAAAAAGCTAAGTAGCTCATTCACAAAATTACAAAGCAATGCTGATAGAACTACCTATTTAATCTAAGGGTATTTCTATCTTGCAATCCAAAATTGGATGGTTGCTATGCAACCTTTTCTTAAACCAATAAGAAGTTGCCACTTATGCCATGTCATTATTTGAAGTAGTTAAAATTAGTTTTTTGCAATTTAGTCCAACATAAAAAATAAATTAAAAATTTAGTCCTTTGTACCTATAGACAAATTATAACTTATAATTTTAAATTTAGTCACTTGCATTAAGCCTTTTTACACAAGTGACTAATTTTAACTACTTTTAATTTTTTTTAATTAAAAGTTATAATTTGTCTATAGGTACAAAGGACTAAATTTTTAATTTACTTTTTATGTTAGACTAAATTGCAAAAATCTAATTTTAACTAGGTTTAACAAAAGGTTGCATAACACCATCCAATTTTGGATTGCATTACAGTAACTCCCTTAATCTAATTGCCGTGTGGTAAAACTTGACTCCTGTGGTTCAACATTTCATAACCGCTAACTAATTCAGCTAATCACATTCTAATTCCGGTAAGTTTGGTAGATCTCATTGCAGCCTCATCCATAACAAGATGCAAATTTTCTTAATTGTTTCTTGGTATGGAAAAGTGTATCTTCTTGTTTTGATTTTGAAGGATATAGATAGCTCGCCGTTATGGTTACTCTCTCACATCAACAATCTAAAGCATAGAAAAAGACAACTTCAAATGAACAAAAAACGTGTCAAGCTACAATTACTACTTATTAGTGTTTTTTTGTGTAACAAAAAACGATGGTTTTTTCTTTTGTTTTTGTTTTTTCTTCATGTTCTTAGAATACAAATACTAAATTACTGCTTCTATCAAATAGTGTTATTTGAACACACACACAATATATATATATATATATATATATATATATATATATATATATATATATATATATATAAACATCTCAATCCAACATTTATCATTTTAGGTAAAAAAAATGAAAAATATATATAACATCTCAATCCAACATTTATCATTTTAGGTAAAAAAAAATGAAAAATATATATAACATCTCAATCCAACATTTATCATTTTAGGTAAAAAAAAAAGAAAAATAATTTTAAAAAAATGAATTGAAAGCCCCATCATTCTTTACCTAAAATAGTAAATGTTGAACTTGGATGTTACAACTTACAAGTAGATATTCAAATAACATTTCTCTCGTGATTTTTCAAGCACTTGAATTTCTAATGCTGTAGATGGTAAAGTACAGATTTTATGCTTTTTCTAGACCTTTATGAAGAGGCATTATTTAATTATTCTAGTTGGGGTGGCAAAAGAAACAGAAAGCCATTGATGATGAGGCCGAATTGAAATACTATTTTTTATAATAAAAAATTGCATGTACATTAAAGAAAATTAAAACCTTTTGCAAGGGCCACAGTACATGCAGCTCCTCCCTATAATCATAATTTTTGAAAGCTAACTTCCATCACAGTTTAAAACTAATCAATAAAGAGAGTGACATGTTAGTAAAGTGTAGAGGTTTAAAAAATGGCTTTTGATAGCCCCAACTCGTGCACTTTTAGCTGCTGCTGAGAGGAGATATCAGAGAAAACAACCGAAATCCCCACATGAGCATTGTCCATTGACAAATTTGTGAAGCCGCCTACTATCTTTAACAACGATTTCTCTACCGGTCAGCGTTGAGACGTACTTAATAAAGTTATGGCAATCTCTGCACATTAAGGTACTCTTGACAACTCTTATTGGTGAAGAATATGGCAACTTCTCCAACCCAAATGTAATGGCCAGCTTCTCACTGTGATAAATGGTAGGCGAGGTTGTCTTTTCATCCTCCTCTTCCTCACTTATTTCCACACTTTCTAGCATCTCATATCCAAGATTCTTTGCTTTGCTAACTAAATCCTCCAAGGATTTATATAGTAGTGAACTCTGTGGTTGTGCCTTGTCATTTGGTTTAAATGAATACACTCTGTCTTTGATGCTAATCCAGCTCCAATCGTTTAACTTTCTGATATTCTCTTCTTCCATTATCTTCTTCACCCTTGAAACATACTCATATTGCCCAGCGGAGAGATACATATTCGACAGCAACATATACGTCTCGGAATCTTTTGGTTTGAGGCTTAGTAACTGCTCGGCAGCATGATACCCTATCTCCAGATTCCCCTGGCTTTGACAACCATAGATCAAGTTTGACCAAATAGACTCGGTAGGCTCAAA
This sequence comes from Crotalaria pallida, assembly GCA_037953625.1. Taxonomy (NCBI): domain Eukaryota; kingdom Viridiplantae; phylum Streptophyta; class Magnoliopsida; order Fabales; family Fabaceae; genus Crotalaria; species Crotalaria pallida. The sequence goes on along the minus strand of CM075651.1, from coordinate 148,667,625 downwards.
ATCCATTTTCTTTATAAAATTGAAAGCTTCCTCCAGCTGACCTAACCACACAAACATATCAACCAAGCAAGTATAATGGTCCATCACAGGCTTAATTTTATATTCCTTTTGCATAATCTCAAAGTAATCGAGTGCTTCACTAACCATGCCAGCTTGGCTATAAGCTGATAAAACACATACAAAAGTGACCGCGTTTGGTCTAACTCCCGCTAGTTTCATATCCTCGAAAAGCTGCAATGCCTGCTGATACCGGCCATGCTGTGCAAAACCTGCAATCATGGAAGTCCATGATATCAAAGTTCTAGTAGACATCTCTAGAAATGCTTTGCTTGCCCTCTCAACACTTCCACATTTATTGTACATGTTAATTAGTGACGAACTCACAACCACATCTGACAAGAAACCGGTTTTAATGGCCTGAGCATGAACTTGTTCGCCCTGCTCTAAAGCCACCAGTCTGCTACAGACACTTAATACACTTGAGAAGGTAAATAGATCAGGTTTCATGCCTGACCGATTCAACTTGGAGAAAACATTGAGTGCTTCAATTCCATTTTGGCATGCAGATAGATTATCCTTTGTGTGTTCCATCATTTGTGCATGCCCTGCAATCATCGCATTCCACGTAACCAAACTGTGATAATCCATTCCATTAAACAAGATTTGAGCCTCACCAATACAACCACATTTGAGGTACAAGTACAACATAGAATTCCTAAAACGTATGTCTGAATCGTAGCCGAATTTAGCACACAATGAGTGAACCTGACTCCCAAGCTCTAAATACTGAATCTCACAACACTGGCTCAAGACAGTAGTTAAAGTGAACTCGTTAGGCTGTATGTCCTCAGAAAGCATCTCAACAAAAAGTCGTAAACCCTTAGCAGCTTCACCGTTGTCACCACAAGCAGAAATAGCCGAAGTCCATGAAATAACATTCTTTTCTTTGATTCTCCTAAATGCGTTTAGCGCAAGTTTCAATTTGCGAAATTTGGAGTATAAACTACAAAGTGCATTGCCAATGCTAGCGTCATAGCCAATATTGTATTTGATTATGTAAGCATGGAACTGATCCCCTAACTTTAAAGACTGCAGAGATGTACAAGCATTTAGAGCTATGGCAAGAGTGAAATTGGAAGGGTAACTTCCTGCATACAGCATCTCTTGGAACCCACGGATAGCGTGCTTCGGCTGTGAGTTCTGCACGTAACCCACCAGCAATGTGCTCCACGCGATATCATCTCTCCTTGGCATTTTATCGAACACTTTGCGAGCATTCTCCATGTTTCCACATTTGGCATAAACATTGACCAGAAATGACATCACAAAAATGTCTTGGTGGGTACCGGTTTTGACAACATGACCATGAACAATTTTTGTATCCGAAATAGAGCCTTTGTGTAAGCATTCTTGCAACAAGGGAACATAGAAAGACAACTCTAGATCCTCTAGCCCTTCTTCTTTTGCGGAAGAAAGCGCTTCTCGATAATCCAAATAACTGGGATCCAAATGCGTTAGTCTATGGCTTTTCTGCAAAGAAATGCTTTGACTCTGAAAGCATAAACTGCAAGTTAATATAGAATTAAGTCAAAGAGATTGATAGAGTTCCAATAAGGATATATAACACACAAAACAGACAACCAAATGAAAAGAGTTTTTTCTAACCTACGCATCAGATGCATAAGATAAACCAGGTAAAATTATATTAGAATAAAAACTTAGTACTTTCTTGTACTTGTTTATCCTAAGTTAGAAAAACCCAAATGAAAATATAACATCTTCATAGCCAAAAAACGGTAGTCCTATTATTTTAGGTTCTAACAATATTGAACAAATTGCTAATGTTTAAAAATGTTTTACTCTCCCCTAAAATAAAAAAAATGTTTTACTCTCTCCGTCCCTAAATATAATATCATTTTGAGACTTTTATTTTGTCTTTATTTATAAAATCCTATATTAATTTTCAATGACAATTAATTATTTCTTTACACAAACACCCTTATTTATTTAACAATTTTTAGATTCCAAATAATATTAATAGGGGTAGTTTTGAAAATACATACTGTATTAGATATTCATATTTTCAATATCATTAACTAAATTAACCAACTTTCTTGATAAACGTAAAATCTACCAAAAGGATTTTATATACAGGGATGGAGGAATATTTTAATCCACTTTAACCCTAGAGATATGTCGAGTCACCCATGTCAGATTTTTATTGGAAAACAACTATCACAACTACATACAAAAAAAAAAAAAAAAAAAGTTATGTCCTTGATGTAATGAATTGAAAAGTGCCTCCAACTAAAAAGTACACCAAAACATCATAGTGGAGTTCATTTAAGGTATGAAGTCCTAACACAAATGATGGGATACTACAATTTAAGAAATGAACAGATATAATGAATAAGGAACAAAGAGAGAGAAGCTACCTTATCAGTGGGAAAGTAGGAGGTAGGAGGGTATTTTCTGAAGTGTGGTTGGAGCTTGAGAGTTGCAGACGGAGTGACTGCAACAGAAGGAAAAGATGAAGCCATGGTAGATTATAACTATGAGGGAAAGACAGGGGAATGGTTCAGAAATATCATGTTCAAGTGGAGAGGGAATGTATATCCAATTTCAACCATTCGCTTAGTAAGTTAGATAAACATTTTATGAGAGGGAACTTAAACGGAATTTTCGTTCTTAAATTGACTTCACGCATTATTTTATTATTTTTCACATCTTTCAATATTTTAAGAATTTTTAAGAACCTCAAATATATTTTTACTCCATCCATGGACTTATTTTCGTTCATAAATGGGTCACGCTACCTACCTCATACTCATAATATTTTATTAATAAATATAACCACCATCAACCAACCAAATTTTTTTACCGATAAAAATACTAACTACATTTTGAATAAGTTTTTTTTAACGGCTATTTTTTCTTAAAACTATTTTTTTCAATAAACTCAAAAACACAAAAGCATTCGAATTATTAATGGTTATTGGTAATTAATTTTTTTTTTTAATTTAAACTTACAATAATACATTTAAAATTTCATAAACTAAAAGTACATCTCTCATAACTTAAAAATGCAATAAAAATTATATTGAATTACCTAATAAACACATTAAAGATTATATAAAAAAAAGACTAAAAATACATTTCTCATACTCTAATCATTCACACCTTCATAATGATTCCATACATGCTCAATTAAATCGGCTTGGAGTTGGTTATGGACATCCTTGTCATGAAGAGAAGCTCCAATACGTAAGTACTCTTGAAAATCTGGATCACGATCATTATGTACTTCTGAAGTGCCGACAAGATCAGCGTAATGATCAAAATCCCCAGCATATGTGTCTCGTTCGTCTTCAGCAATCATATTATTTAATATGATGCACACACATATTATACGTCTCAATTGATCCAAATGCCATTGTCGACTCGGGCACCGTATTACTGCAAATCGTTGTTGTAGTACTCCAAAGGCTCGTTCGATATCCTTTCTAAAACTTTCTTGTTTTTTTTTTAAATAATTCTTTCTTAGCTCCTTGAGGTAACGAGATGCTTTTGACAAATGCAGCCCACGGAGGATAAATGTCATCCGCGAGATAATACCCCAAATTGTATGGAGTCCCATTGACTAAGAAATTTACCTTTGGCGATTGTCCATTAAGAACATCGCTGAAGACATTGGATCGATTCAACACATTCATATTATTGTTAGATCCCGCAACCCCAAAAAAGGCGTGCCAAATCCATAAATCTGCAGAAACTACTGCTTCCAACATCACAGTTGGCTTTCCATGATCACCTCGAGAAAATTGTCATTTCCATGCTATTGGGCAATTTTTCCACTCCCAATGCATACAATCGATGCTACCTAGCATCCCTGGAAATCCACAATCTTCCCCGATTTTCAATAGGCGCTCAACATCATCATCATTGGGCCTTCTTAAGTATGTGCACCCAAATACATTAATCACAGCCCTTGTAAACCTGTCGAGACATTCGATCGAGGTACTCTCGGCCATTCTGACATACTCGTCAAGACTATCAGCACTTGCTCCATATGTCAACATTCTAATAGCACTAGTGCATTTCTGTAACGGTGAATGACCAAGCTTACCAGTTGCGTCGGGCTTCTGTAAGAAATATTCATCATGTTCAGAAACAGCATCTACGATTTTGAGGAAGACATGTTTATGCATCCGAAACCTTCGACGAAAGTGTTCTTCTGCGTACACAGCATTATCAGAGAAGTAATCGTTGAACAATCGAACATGACCTTCTTCACGATTCCTTTCTATGTTTGATCTTCTGCGAGTACGTCTACGCCTGCTAGAGCTGCTCTCTTCTTCATCACTACTACTATCAAATAGAAAATTTATTGCTTGCCACACAACACTTTTTTGAAATTCGGGAGGAATGTTTGGATCCATTAAAAAAGCAAATTCAGTAGTAAAATTGATGAATAAAAGTAGAAAAAGAAAAGTGAAGAATGAGAATTTGGGATGTGAATTGAATCAAAATATAAGTAATATTTATAAGTAAAAAATGTTAACGTTAAAACTATCCGTTGCGGTTATCCGTTGTGATCTGATTTTTCCGTTGAGTCTCCTCACATAAACTCACATATACTCACTCTCTCTCTCATATACTCTCCTTCTCCCGTTCGTATCATTCTCTCTCCTCACATGTACTCTCCTTCTCCGTTCGGTCTCTTTTCCGTTCACTCTCCTCTATCTGTTCGATCTATCCTTCTCTGTTTGTAGCTGTTCTTCTCCGCCAAGGTTCGTAGCTCACTCTCCTCCCTCCTCTCTCTTTCTCCGCCAAGGTCGTAGCTGTTCTCCTTCACGCTCACTCTCTCCGCCACGCTCAACAACTGATCCCACCGCCACCGAGATAAGAGATCCATGGAAGAAGGCCGAGCCAGTGGCTCTGATCTGATCTTCGTCTTCTTGGGAGCTTTTTATTCCAATATTCCATAGCTGCGACATTTTAAAATAATTTTCTCATAGATAAGTGAAGAGAAAAAAGTGTTTAATTTTCTATTTGCCTGGTTGAATAGATATGTGAGAAAATAAAATTAATTTTTCGAATGAGACAAAATTATCCGGTTGAGTAGTATTTGAATCTACAAATGAATTTTTGAATCACCCGAAGGCAAATACTTACTCTCTTTATTTTTTAGCTTTTGGTTTTTTTTTTTCATTTTATAACTTTTTTGTTTTTATAATTTTAATGCATAATTATTTATCTTACTCTTTATTAGTTTTATTTTTATTATCTCTCGTCCATAAACCATAATAATACATTAATTATTAATAAATATACTTCCTAATAAAAATTCATTCTAATACAATTTTAAATAAGAAATATTAGACAAAACATATATAAAACTTAAAATAATCTAACTTTTTTTAAATATTTGTATATCAAATAGACAATAATAATAAACAACATGGTTGTTTCAAGTGATGCGATCCTGCAAACTTGAGAACTTGGGAATGGGGCCTAAAACTAAAAAGTCTCAGATTCGATTCCCGGTTAACACACTCTGATGTGAAAGACATGGGAACACGACTTCATGCAGTATTAATCTCAAGGGTGTTCTTGAGAACACTTGTAATACTGACTAAAGAGTACATAAAAAAATAAAATAGACAATAATAAATTTTTTAATGCTCTAAGTTCTCTGTTTAGCGAAGAAGTGCGTTGTGAGCACATTGATTGTGATTGAAGGAATGCACAGAAGCAAAAAGGCTCCAAGGATATTCCGAAATGATACTCCACTCTAAAAACAAGTGTCCTTATTAAAAGTTAGCCTTAATTATGGATTTGGTCCCTATAAGTTGACCTCGTTTTGAATTTAGTCCTTAAATCTTTTTTTGACCTTGAACGGTCCTTAAATCTTTTTAAATTTTGTTTTTAGTCCTTAAATCTCAAGGTCAAAAAAAGATTTAAGGACTAAAAACAAAATTTAAAAAGATTTAAGGATCATTCAAGATCAAAAAAAGATTTAAGGACTAAATTCAAAACGAGGTCAACTTATAGGGACCAAAACCATAAATAAGCCTAAAAGTTAAATAGAAAATAGAAAATGCTAACAAATGTCCTTCTTAAAAGTTAAATATGATTTGAAAGCTATGAAGCCCAGATACTCCAAAAATGGAAAAGTATCCGTGTCGTATCCGTGTCCGATACCGATACGCGTATGATACTTCTCCGATACGTGTTCCAAAAGTATCCAATTATTTTTTATTTAATTTTAATTATTTTTTTAAAAAAAATACTTTTAGGATACTTCTCAGATACTTCCCGATACTCCTTGATACTTTTTCGATACTTCCCAGATACTTGTTTGATTTTACTTTGAATTTTGTAATAATAATTATTATTATTTAAAAAGTATATTTTTAATTAGTATTTTTAATAAGATAAATAACCATTTTTATGTCCTTTAAATTGTGGAGATTAATGAATGTGCATTGATGATGTAAAATTTTTTGTATCATTAGTCCATTATCGACTGTTCATGTGTTTATCATCATCGACTTTTAGATAAAAGTAATACTCCCTCTGATCCTATATATAGGACATATTCTAGAAGCAATCTTTGGTCCTATATATAAGACATTTTGTATTTTCTATGCATCATTTATTATTTTTTCTCTTTTTTGCCCTTATTAAATGCTTTGACTATTTATGTGTTTTTTGTTGTTCATTAATGAGTGTGAATTTTTCAAGACAAGTTGAGAGGGTAAAATTGTAATGTTACAATATATTCTCATAGAATTTATAAAACTAACTACTTTTCTTGGTCCGATGAATATGGCTAAGTATGTCCTATATATAGGACCGGAGGGAGTATAAATGAGCAGTGAATGATGAATTGATTATGTTAAAGAACTTTATACCGTCGGTGCACCATCTATTTTTTCTAAATTGTGATCATTATAATTATATATGTACTAATGTTATTTTGAATTAATAACAATATGAATGAAAATTAACAATGTACAATATCTTTTTTAAATTTTTAATATATATATATATATATATATATATATATATATATTATAAACGTATCCTATGTCGTGTCATGTCTTAAATTTTCAAAAATTCCCGTATCCATGTCGTACTAAATATCGGGGCTTCATTGTTTGAAAGTATTAAAAAATATAATTATTTATATTTTCGAGAGAAAAAAGAATAGAAACTTGTGATATTTTTTTTTTTTTACTTTTAGAAAGCAACAAAAGCAAAAGTGCAAAACCCTTTGTAAATAAGTACTACATGACATGAAAAAAGGTTGAGATAATTTACTTTTGAAGTTAGGTAGAAATTAAGTGTACAGAAAAGGCAAATATTATCAAATATTTTTATGCGCTTGTTAAAATGGTAATTGTAGTGAAAAGTTATTGCACCTTACTTTGTTGAATTTCGGAGAAAAAAAAAATGTGATGAGCACGTATAATTGTTTTTACAATTCTAGTAACTTAAAGAAATGCCCTTAAAAACAAGGGCAATTATTAATAAAATCTTGTATTAAATTAACACTTATTCCCTCTCATTTTTGCTACACCTCATCATCGACACTCAAGAAGAACTTTCACCATTACTCCAAATAATAACTTTTTCTCAAGTTTGAAAGAAAATGCCGAACTTTATAAATTGTTCATTATTGATACGAAATTTTTCTCATATCTCTTTCACTTTGACCACCAATAATATAAGTAAAAATTTCTTCCAAGACTGGGATACAAATCCATTCGACAACACTCCAATTGTGTTATTAATTATGTAAGCTTCTAAATAAAATTTGGAATGAAGTTCCATATGCATCTTCAGTTACTATACTTCATTGTCTCCACCTCGAAACCAATAGTGGGAAACTGCTTAGCATAGTCCTCTACTTCATGGCGGAGTTTAGCAATTTCAGATTGAGTGTGTGCATCTGATTGCAAAGCTGCTACAAAATCCTTCAACTTTGTACCTAAAATTAATGTAACCAATAGAGTGAGCAAGCATTCATGATATCCAAGATACCTTGCCATGACTTCAAAACTGTTAATATCATGACACAGAACTAAGATGCAGGAAGGAAGGAAGGGTAGGGTCAACCTTGGGCATTTGCCTTAATCTGTAAGGCTAACTTGACTGCCGCATCAAAGAATTCAGCTACTTTTTTAAAATCTTCTTCAACAAACCCCCTGGATGTGAGAGCAGGAGTTCCTGGATTGCAAGAAAATAATCTTCATTTACATGTAATCATAGATCACGCTAAATAGTAGGAAGAATATGACTGAGAGAGACTATACCCATTCGGATGCCTCCAGGAACCATAGCAGACACGTCCCCTGGAACGGTATTTTTATTGGCTGCCATATGAACTGATTCTAACACCTTCTCAACCCTTGAACCATCAATGCCCTGAAACAGCACATCATTAGAAAGTGTCTTCCCCTTGATCCAATCAAACATAAATATTCCACATCAAATAAAATCTCATAGTATGTTAACATTTTTTTTTCTATTTCAGGTTACCAAATGAAAACATCCAAGATTTCAACACTGGTAACACCCCATACAATAAATTGGCCATTTCTATGGGGAAGTTGTTGATTTGTTTGAAGGCTCTAGAATAATTCAAGAAGATACACTCTATAGAGGTTTGAGATGTTTCTAGTAGTTTGGAGTGGCACAATAACTATGATGTACGCTCAAAGATGTCGATTTCTAATAAATTACGTACGTAGGAATATTATAGCATCACTCTCATATTACATCTACCAACCTCGTACAAGTTTTCTATATTCTGTTTAAAGAGAAAATCGTTTCCTCCATAGATTATATTATCTCAATAAAACACATGCTATCTGTCAACTCATACCATTCTCTGTTCTCTACAAAAATCTTCAAACAAGGCTTTACACAAGAGAATTCTTTAGAAGCCAATTTGCCCATATTAATAGCTGACTTTGCATCCTCATACTCAATGTAAGTTTAAAGCAAGCATAGAAAGGTTTCATGTTAATTGACATTTACAAACAATTTGGCAATATCTGGAGTTCAAGAAAAGAATGAGAGAAATTGTCAGAGGAAAGAATCACACCATTTACCTTGTTTCTTAAGTTCACTAACACTAAATGGTTGTCGGTTCCACCAGATACAAGTTCATAACCTTTCTCTAACAAACTCTGAATTTCAATCAAAACAGCAGTCAGCTATAATATTCAAATCTGTGAAGCCAAACAATTGCTACTAGATTCACCTAATAACTAGTTTGCAATAGCTTTACACAGCACCGGTACAAACCATACAAAGGCATTCATTCTACCTGTGCAAATGTTGAGCTGTTACTCAGAACTTGCTGTTGGTAATTCTTGAATTCTGGTGTCATAGCCTACATTAACATAAATGAAGATAAAACCAAACTTACATCAGCCTGGCAACAAAATATGCAATAGAAGGATTATTATGCCTTAAAATAAAAATATATATTTTCTAGGAAAACTACAATGACAACAGAGTTTCTTTGGCTGCTGAATTACAAAACCTGCTTCAGTGCAACTGCTAAGCCTGTAATAGTGTGATTGTGTGGACCACCTTGCAGCCCAGGAAAAACAGCCTGATTAATTTTGTCTTGGTAGTCATACAACACCTGTTAAGATGGGATTCAGCCAATGAAGAATTTTTTCAAGCTACTCAGCATTGAAATAGTCTAAAATACCGAGAAAATACTTTTAACAATGTCTTAAACAACAATAGAAATAAACATTGATGAACACTGTCTACAACTACAGCAAATAAGGAATTCTTTTATAGGGAAAATGTATTCTACCCAATTATTTAATTTCATTTTTCCTTATAGCAATAATATAATATTTAAGACTCACTTCTTGCCCTTGCTTGTTTATCTCTTTAACACCCTTCCTAAAGAAGATCATAGCCCCACGTGGTCCACGAAGTGACTTGTGTGTTGTGGTGGTTACAACATCTGCATACTCAAAGGGAGAAGGAATAACACCTGCAGCAACCAATCCACTGATGTGTGCCATATCAGCCAACAGAATTGCCTTCTGCTTATCACAGACCTATAAAAATTCAAGTGTAAATTATGTCATCATCACTGAATCATTCTAAACATCAAATTTCTACATTTCTGTAATCAGATAGTTTACCTTGCGAATACGTGCATAATCATAAAGGCGAGCATAAGCGCTGGCACCAGCAACTATTAATTTTGGCCGGAAAAGTGCAGCACTTTTCTCCAACTGCAGAGTATAAACTTTGTGATTAAGAAAGGAAAAAACAGTTGTTTTCCCATTTGCAAGGAAAATTAATGTAATAATCAAGAATGGATAGCAGAAAGATGAATGCAGTGGCAATCCACTACTAAGAGGATAAAATGCTTTGAACCTGGGGTGAAATGATTAAATTTTGAATGAATTGAACAGGCATGTAATGACTAATGACGTAAGAAACATATGACGATACACAACATGCATAACGCATTGAACGTTATTTTATTTCTTTCCGTATGGTGAAATAATAATGATTTAAATTCAAAACTAAAAACTCAAAAAGCAACTAATATCCATGTCTCTAAAATTCAAACAGCAACAATATTATATAGGCTCAAGATTTTGACATCATAATGTCTGCCAATACATCTGACAATTAAACATCAAGTGATGAGATATTTAACTCATTGACAAAGATATAAGTGATACTAAGTGAAATAGAAACAGTGTTGAGTACTGATAACATTCTCTTTGACTAAAAGGAAACATCCACAACACAGAATACAATGATACCTGCCTACCTGGTCATAATCAATATAACCAGTGCTCTCGTTCAATCTGTATGGCATTGTTTCAAAGAATATAGATACAGCTGATATCTTCTTGGTGTCAGTCTGCATAATACAAACATATACTTTAAAAATTGTGCTCAAAGAATATAACTCACATTGCTCTAATAGTATTGGTAAGGGAGTGTCTCAGTTACAGTTTGCGGACAACACTGTTCTTTCTATGCAAAAAGATGCAGATATTTTTAGAATGTTTTGCCATTGTTAAATCTTGTTTAAGATTGGTTTGACTCTTTGTATTAATATACCTGAGACCAGTCAGAAATTATATTTTGCTGGAATGTGATTTCAAATTTTTTATCTTTAAATTTATTCCTACTTCAACTTTTACAGAAAAGCTTGTTTTTATAGCTTCCTCATAAGTTTCTGCTCATGATGGTCCTGGGTTTTTCAAGGCATTTTTTGGGTGTAACATGCTATTGCTAACAGATCAGTTCGTTCTTTCGGAATGATTTTTTACTTTGTCTCTTTCTTTACTACGTATCTTCTTTGTAGCCAGTGGCGGAGCTTGACAACAAATTGAGGGGGAGCCAAAGTTTGATGAATAAATGATAATAAATAAACTATTTTGCACACTTTATCACATGAGATTGAATGGTCTAGTGGTATTAGTATCTTTATTAAAGTGTGTCCTTGATTCATTGTTCGATTCTCACCACCTTCATTGATTTGCTCTTATTTTTGCCAAATATTCAACATTCTAAAGAAAAGAAAATGACATGCTAAGTATTACCAGTATAACATATATCTTATATAAATTCTCAGGGGGAGCAGGTGCTCCCACCTGCTCCTATTATCCTCCATCCCTGTTTGTAGCCTCCTTAGAAGGTTCCCATGTGATACTTTTTCCATCTTAATGAATAATTCTTTTATCCAAAAAAAAAAAAAAGATAATATATTGTTCACCACTTCACTTAAGTACTTCTTAAGATATAAAACCTCATTATTGCAACAACATTTATTCAGCATGCCTCATGGCAACATGTAAAGTGAACACAACTTTTTTTTTTTTTTGAAAGGCAAACAAACAAATTTATTAAAATAATAGTGAACCAGGGAGTTCACAGTAAAGTGAACACAACTGATTATTGGGAATAGAACTTAACCTGATAGCCATGTGATAGATGCCCCCCATGGGGAAGATCAAGTGCCATAATTCTCTCATGAGGTTTCAATAAGGCCGTGTAAACTTGGAAATTAGATGGAGATCCGGATAAAGACTGCACATTGACTGTCAAAAGCACACTATGTAAGACCTCCAAGAAAGCATATAATCAAAATCTTGTTCATCTAAGTTTGCGGAAGAGAAAAACAGAGAAGGTATAGATAATTGGTCCAATGAAAAAAAATACCACAAGTTCACCACAAGAGAAACAAAGTAACAAACCACATATCCAACAAGCATGCTAAAACAAGAAGCATAAAAAAAGGAAGAGAACATTAATCATTCTATAGATTCTCCTGTTAGATAGGCAAATTTCATCACAATAAAATAATGCTTCAGATATTATTTTATCCAAGACAGTTGACCACATGTTAAGCACATGAAAATTGAAATATGCTTGTATTCGATGTATTAAGACAACCCACATATAAATTAAAAATTTCACTAGGATTATCACTTGATAAACAAATAACTAACATCAGATGCAAAACTGAAAAATGGAAATTAAGTTATGACTGCACTAGTGAATCCAGTATGAAACCACCATGGTGTATTGATGTCAACAGAGGCACTCAACATACATGTCTTTAAAAAAAAAAAAAAAAAAGAGTGAAGGGACACTTTGGTCCCTCAAGTTTTTCGACAGGGACACTTTAGTCCCTCAAGAAATTTAATTCATTTTTAGTCCCCATGTTTTCCAAAAGTACCAATTTAGTCTCTCATGTTTTCTAAAAGTATCAATTTAGTCCCTCAACAAAAGTGGCTAACGGAAATAAGACAGGGACTAAATTGGTACTTTTGGAAAACTTTGGGGACTAAAGTGTCCCCGTCGAAAAACTTGAGGAAGTGTCCCTTCACTCAAAAAAAATCACAGATACGTGTTTGTGGTTATGTATGTATGCATGTATGTTTGTTAATGTACTTACCTCCCCATTTAGCAGGATCCAAACCAAATGCTTCGAGCGCACGCTTCTGACATAAGGTTTCAGCCATGTCAATGTATCTGAATACATTATTATACAAATTTGTGAGACAAAAATTTGGAATTAAAAAAAAAAAAAACAGAAAAAGCAAGCAGACTAATTTGTACATACTCATTTCCTCCATAGTATCTAGCACCGGGATAGCCTTCGCTGTATTTATTAGTCATAACAGATCCAACGGCTTGCATCACCGACAGCGACGTGAAGTTCTCTGAAGGTATAAGTTCCAATCCCTACACATCCATCCACCGGATACATAAAACCGTAAATAAATAAGCAAAGAGGATTTTGAATTAAATGAAATGAAGCATTGTTGAAAAAGAGAGACGTTACCTTCCATTGGCGAGCCTTTTCGAGTTCGATGATGTCAGTGATCTCAGGATCTATGACCTCCAGAGGTTCGTTCAGTTGTTTTACCCACTGCCAAATGTTATTGGACAAACATCAAATATAAAACGAAATGAGATGAATGAATGAATAACGATGATGATTATAGTTGTTACGGAGGCGCGAGATTTGTCTTTATTGTCTTGAGACGAGAGAGGAGAAGAAGACTGCAATACAAAAAATGAAAGAGAGGTGATAAGAACGCGGATCTAAAGGGAAATGGAAATGGAAAAATAAGAAGTGAAACGAGACCGTGGAGTAAACAGAAGCAGCAGTGGGGAAAGGCGAATTCGGTTTCTTAAGCAGTGGGGAGGAAGAAAGTCTGCGAAGAGCCATGGCCATTGCTTGCTTTCTGTATCTCTGTCTCTGTCTTGGTTGGTGGTGTGTGTGATGGTTGAAACTTGAAAGGTGGAAGAGTGGTGTAGGTTTATTTATATGGGGTTCGCGGTGCGAGGGTGGGTGAGTTTGGGTTGGGGTGTACAGTGCACTGTCTTCGTGGAGGTTGGTGGGTGATTTTGATATGCAACATGTGGGGTCCGTGTATCAAAAAGCGTGCATGACATCACTTTTCACTACTTCAGCGTTTGATCTTTTAATATTTTTTTTCTTGTTTCAAAATGTTCGATTTCTTACATTTTTAATACACAAATATATTTTTTTTTTCAATTTTAACATTTTATTTGATCATTTTTCTTATTCCTCGTTAATTATACTTTTATCGTATTTCTCATCTCTAAATCACTATACATTAATTAATAGACACACTTATTAATAAAAATTAAATGCTACTACAATTTTCAATAAGGATTAAATATGGACCTTTTAGATAAATTATACATAATACTTACAATAATTAACATTTTCTTAATCTGTGTGTCCCGAGAGGTCAAATTTAATGAAAGGAGGGAGTAGCATACTAGCACTCATGTAATCATCTTATCCATGGAGTAAATTAATATGGTTTGATTCAATTCGATTTAGACAATTCTTTTTTACAAAGATTGGATCGGATCAAACCATTTATAAATGATATGATCCGATCTGTATCTAACACATATAAATAATAATATTTTTATGAATCATATTTTTAAAATTTACATACTTTTTTATAAATTATATTATAAAATTTCTATGAATCATATTTGTAAAATAAAGAGGTAACTCTTTCCGATGAATCATGTGTGTTTATGAATCATGTATTTGCGATGGTACTTTACCGTGTTTTGTTTATGAGTCTTTCCAGGATTAGTTTTCATTTTTCTCGTGACTAAGATCACTAATTTAATTTTGGCTTAATTATGTCCAAGTTCATAAAGTTTTGGGTACTTTTGTCAGATATTTTTACTCTTTTTTTTTTCAATGTTTATACACTCAAACATATTTCTGGTTTGCTATTTGCCCCTCTGACAGATTCCGATCAGTTTTTGCTATATTTATGCCCTCAAACTTAGCTCTAATTTGCTATTTGCCCCTGTGCGATTCAGGCCAGATTTTGCAATGTTTATGCCCTCAAATTTATCTCTTGTTTGCTATTTGCCCCTGTGACGAATTTCTACCAGTTTTTGCACATGTGGACCACCATGGTCCTAGTCGCCCCACCAGAGCTCTTCATCTTCAACCTTTCTCCAATCACCAGAGCTCCAACCATTATACTGTCTCCCTCAAATAAGCAAATGAACCCCGTTGCAACAATAAACGCATGCGAAGCCAGACGTCGCCTATCAACTGTGTTACACTTGTACGACAATCCAATCTAGGGATGGCAATGGGAGACTGCAGATAGGGATCCCCACGGGGAGCGCCCCGTTCGGATACCCGCGTTCGGGGATTTTGCCCCATCGGGGGCGGGGATGGGGGGATTTTTCCCCTGAACAGATTTTGGGGCGGGGAATGAGATTGGTTCCCCCGTCCCCGCCTATTTTACTTATATACCCTTAAATATTTAGCTTTTATATAGTTAAAAAATTTGGTTTTTCGTAATTTCACATATATTATTATAATTATAATTATAATACTTAAAAAATTACTGTATTGAAAGTTGAAAGTTGAAAACCCCCAACACTAGTTCAGTAGCGCAGCAGCAGCATTCTTCATTTCTTCCTCTTCTCTTGGCCGCAGCTTTCTTTTTCTCCTTCTAGTTCCGGCGTTGCACTTCTTCTTCTTCCTCCACTCCTGCCACTCACTATTCGGCCTCTCTCTCACCGTCTCACACCAATACGCCACTTCTCCGTCGATCGCCGCTCCACCTCTCACTGGTCACTGCTCACGCCACCGTCTCACCGTGACCGTCTCCGATGTGTTGTTAATGTTGTTACCTATTTAGATACTTAGATTGGGTAATTTATTTTTTTATTTACTTTCCTATACTCTTTATAAATTATAATATATATGCATGATAATTTATAGATGTTTTTACATTTCAGTTTATAACGTGAATGTGGGTGACAATGCTATAATTTAGGACCATTGTTTAGTTTTATCATATTTTTTGGATTGAATCTCTTGAATTTTAACGATTATTTTTTTGTAGTGTATAAGTTTAAAAATGTTATTCGACATTGTGAATTTTATAACAGGTCAAATTGAACTTAAGTTCCCTATGGGGTCACGTGGGGACCCATGGGGTGGTGGGGAATGAGTATGGGGGTTAATCTACCTCCGACATGGGGTTTGGGGATGGGGATGGCGGAAAATAAGACTCGAGGATGGGGAAAGGGAAAGACCTCACTGATCGTTCCCCGCCCCGTTTCCATCCTTAATCCAATCTGACTATAAACAACGCCCAAGTTGAACAACACATAAGCCTTCTGAAGCTGAATGTTCTATTGAGAGGACTTATTTTTCGGTTTGAAGGCATCGAACCAGACGAAGGTGAAAGAGTTGACGTGGCTTGAGTCCGGTGAGATAGAGAAACGGGTTTCGATGAGGCAAAGGGATTTGAAGTAGGATTGGAAGAGGTCGCGACGTGAGGGAATGGAGGGGAGTGGTAACGCTCGATTTCATAGGGGATCTGCTTTAGGGTTTGGAGATCTTTTTCGAGGTTTAGGCGACAGTGGTAGTATGGTGGTGGGAGATGGTTAGGTGAGGTATGGTGGCGATGACAGTATGGCGGTTGAAGCTTTGGTGGTTGGAGAAAGGTTGAAGATGAAGAGCTCTGGTGAGGTGACTAGGACCATGGTGGTCCACGTGTGCAAAAACTGGTTGGAATTCGTAATAGGGGCAAATAGCAAAACGAAGATAAGTTTGAGGGCATAAACATTGCAAAAATTGGTCGGAATCTGTCATAGGGGCAAATAACAAACCATAGATAAGTTTGATGGCATAAACATAACAAAAACTGCCCAGAATCCGTCAGAGGGACAAATAGAAAATCGGAGATAAGTTTGAGGGCATAAACATTGGAAAAAAAATGAGGGTATCTGGCAGAAGTACCCAAAACTTCAGGGACTTATGACATAATTAAACCTTTAATTTTATAATCATAATAATAAAGTTTTTATTTGTATTTTCCTATGCAAAGCATGATTAGTTAAATTTTTTTTACACGGTGTTTTTTTTAAGTAATCAGTTCAGTCCAGTCTTAATGGTCTCAAAAATAATGAGATCTTGGATTGGACCATAAAGTAATGGTATGAAAATTTTGAGATCGGATCGGACCATGAAACCAAAGTGGACTATATTTTTTGATCTGATTCGGTTTGATCTGAGCGATCTCGCAGTCTGAGACCGGATCGTTTACACCCTATCAATGGGCATTTTTTTTTATTTTCACCCTGGTATCCGGCCCACTGGGCCGACTAATCCAGTGCGATGGGGGTTCTGGGGTTAATGTTTTATTCCTCTCCCAACGTTGTTACGGGAGATCAAACCGTGGTTCGCCTTACCAAGTGCAGCCCCTGACACCACTACACCAACAACTCGTTGATTATCAACGAGCATATGCAATTAGGTTTTCAATTTTCGTGAGAACTGGAATTTGGAATCACCAGCTCATCATCTCAATGGGCATCACTAGCACTCAGTCTTCTCAATGGCCGTGCAATTAGGTTTCAATTTTCATATTATCAAAGTACAATAATAATTTTTAAATAATTTAAATATGTTTTTTTATTTTTCAAAAATGTAACGAGTTTTGATTTTTTATTTTAACACTCTTTTTTATTTGTTTTTGGTTTTTATATTTTTCAAAACTTTTGGTTTTAGTCACCGATTTAAGGATAATGTTATTTTGTTAATTTATCATATGTTGTCTGTCCAATGTTTTTTTGTTTTTTTTTTAATCCTATATAAGGAGAATATGATAGTTCCTCTTATTTTTTATCCTCGCTTTTGAAACAGACTATGTCACTGTCAAAAACCGATAATTCTCTACTGGGAATAATCCTTTTATTTTATTTGATGAGATTATCAATGATCGTTTATTGCTAAAATGTTTTTTGAATTTTGCTGCTTGAGTTATGCGGGTAAAAATTGTAATAGGTTAGAAAACTTTATTGCAAAGCTAGTCTTTAATCCAGGAAAAAAATGGTTGGATTGAGGAAGACCCTCCAGGAGCGGGCTCTATTCTTCAATCTGATATATCTGGCATGTTTTTGATTTGGCATTGCTTTGGTAGTCTTTCCAGCGAAAAAGTTTTACCCTTTTTAAGTGGTCGAATAAAAAAAATGTCATATGTGCTTTGATATTATATCAACCAAGTACAAATAAAAATTGTAAATTTTGTAATTAAGTCCTCGTATCATTTACGTAAAACAGATTGGAGAGACAAATATCACTTTTCTACTCATTCTATTCAATGTTAATATTATGACAATGGCTCTTATATGCCGGGGGATCAACATTCTTAGTTATTTTTTATTTATATAAGAACAATTCGTGTGTTATCTCCATGTAATTTCGGGGTTTATATATGATAAAAGTTGTGTCTATTTATGATCTAGGGAGTATCTAATATAACCAATAGAGGAATTTTTTTTTCCATATATATAGTATAATTGATATTTGGAAATATATGGTTTGTGAAGAATAGGTATATAAGAAGTTCAAGGAGGAACAAATGATCAAAGAGGGACTAAAAATATTATTTTACATAAATGATCAAAGAGCTTAATTACAAAATTTACCATTTATATTTGACCCTAACTGATGTAGCGTCAAAACACGTGACATTTTTGTATTAGACTGCTTAAAAAGTGCACAACAATCTTTTTTGGCTTAATTATGTTACAAATCCCTGAAGTTTGAGGTACTTTTGTCAGATACCCTTATTCTTTTTTTCTCAATGTCTGACTCCCTGAAGTTACTTCTGGATTTATCATATACCCTTATTACCAATTTTGGTCAATTTTGCTGACATGTAACATCAAAATCCTAATCAGACGCAGGAGATTGGTCATGTGGTGTTGCGTGATGTCACATGGACGAAGACGACCTCTCTCTTCAATCCTTTCTTTTCTTTTTTTTATTTAACTAAAAATATAAAAATATTAAATTTTTTTAATTTTTCAATTTAATAAAACGGATCTTCACCCACGGGGCACCAGGTGCCTAACCTCCTGGCCGTCTGACCGGGATTCCGATGTTACATGTCAGCAAAATTGGCCAGAATTGGTAGTAGGGGTATATTACAAACTCAGAAGTAACTTCGGGGAGTCAAATATCGAAAAAATAAAATAAATGTATCTGACAAAAGTACCCAAACTTCAGGGACTTGTGACATAATTAATCGCTTAATTATGTCACAGGTCCCTAAAGTTTGGGGTACTTTTGCCAGATACCCTTATACTTTTTTTTTCAATGTTTGACTCCCCGAAGTTACTTCCGGGTTTGTCATATACCCCTACTACCGATTCTGGCCAATTTTGCTGACATGTAACATCGGAATCCTGATCAGACGCAGGAGGTTAAGCACTTGGTGCCCTGTGGGCAAAGATCTTTTGTTAAACTAAAAAACTTAATATTTTTATATTTTTAGTTAAATAAAATAAAGAAAAAAAAAGAATTGAAGAGAGAGGTCGTCTTCGACCGTGTGACATCACACAGCACCACATGACCAACCTCCTGCGTCTGACAAAAATTCTGATGTTACATGTCATCAAAATTGCCCAGAATCGATAATAGGGGTATATGACAAACTCAGAAGTAACTTCGGGGAGTCAGACATTGAAAAAAAAGTATAAGAATATCTAACAAAAGTACCCCAAATTTCAGGGACCTGTGACATAATTAAGCCAAAAAAATTGGTATAAACTAATTAGAAAGCTGATGTATCATTATTGCCACCACACTTATGGAGTTACGGTTATGAGCTGCAATTTTAAACCACTAACGTTACTTTGAGAGATAGATTATAGATTGATGCCTAGATTGATATATCACAATTCAAAATTACTTATAGTTATGTCCACTACCTTAACTTACATTCAAAGCTTCAACATGATTACTACTTAAGCGATTTAGTTGAACTTGGAGGAGCTGCAAATCTAGCAGAAAAGCCACGACTCGTAGATTCTTCGCCATCCTCCACCCACCCATCATCAAAATTTTGAGCATAGCTTAAAGGGTCATACCTAAAGCCACCAATGGGTTTGTAAGTGCTCCTTCTCTTTGTCCATGGAAGCTTCAATTTGAGACGCCCCCAACATGAAAGCAAGCCTCCTCGTGTTGAGCTTCTTGTTGGAGATGAACATTTCTCCATGACTTTGGGACAGCTTCATGCATGGAATGAAACTTATATGCCAATTGCCAGGGGCATCGTGAGGCCTTTTCTTATTCACCATTGCTTCTCTTTTGCAAGTGATTGTGAGTGTGTGGTAGAGAATAATATAATTTACGAAATCTAATGGTCAAAAAGTGCTAACGCTTTTGAGTTTGAAAGAGTTATGAGAGTCAAATAATTTTGTTTTGGTCGTCTTGGATTTGATTTGTCTTATTTGAAAAGAATCTCAAAATGCAATTTAAATTTTATATGCTTGATTTTTTATTTAGAAAGATCATACTATGATATTTAACTCCGACAGATGGTGCCATGGTGGGGCAAAATTCTTCGAGGCTTTCGGAGAGAATATTTGGAGGAGGAACTTGGACCATTAGTCCTAGTGGCAGTGGGCATGCAGAATTGTGACATTTATAACCTTAAGTGATATTGAACGTGCGTTCAAGTGTTATGTCAGATTTTTCACAAGTTAAAACTTGAAGACAACTTATTTTTTAGTGTGATGTACGGCTTTGTTCCTCATGTTTTTGTAGACAAACACTTTATTTCTGTAAAATTTTAGTTTCTGACGATTTTTTAATGTAACACTCAAGTCCTTTCGCCCACTCCGTCAACTACCTCAATTGCAGATTCAAACTAAAAGTAAATTTTCACATTTTGAAGGATTAAAGTGTCTCATCTAAAAACATAAGGGACCAAAGTGGTACTTTACTCTATTTTTTAAGTTTCATCGCAGACGAAAAACAAAGATATACTAAAGAATTGATCCAATGATTTTAGATCCGGACACAATTCACCTCCACACTAAGGGCATCCACAGCAGAGTCTGGTGGAAAGTCTTAAGTTCAGATTTTCTTCCAGACTCTGCTAATCTTCAAAATTTGGTGGAGAGTCTTAAGTTGAGTTTGTAAAATAACATACTCAACTTAAGATTCTGTGGGATCCGTTTTTTGTCTTTTTCTTTGTTTTTTACTTTATAATATCCTAATAAACAAATAATAATAAATAAAAAATAAATAATAATAATAATATTTTTTAAAAACTAAAAATAATATTTTTAAATATATACTTTTTCTCTTTTATTCTTAAATATATTGTCTTGTTATGGAAAAATAAATAAATAAATAAAAATATTCCCTGGGATTTTATTTATAAGCAAAAAAAGATACTCCATTTGGTCTTAAATATAAGCAAAAATTAACTAACTTTCTATGTCTAATATAATCATTTGCAAACAGATTTAATGGACTTCGTAATCGCACACAACATTATCAATTGCAAGCGGATTTAATGGAGCATTTGTGGCAATATTTTGGAGGACAAAAATGAAACGTTGATTAAATTATAAGAATTTGAATTATATTGTACTTTTTATGTACTTTATAATTTTTAGTAGGTATCATTAATTATTGTAATGTTAACTTTTATTTAATTTTAATATTTAAATATTATTTAAAATTCTACATAATTAATATTATTGAAATTGTATTACAAAAGCATTATTGAAATAAAATTGTGTATAAAATACATGATGATGTAATGCTGATGCATGTTTGGTGAGTCTGATGTGGTGGAAGATATGAAAAGTTTGAAGTTGACTCTAATAACTGAATGATGATGTAATGTTAATGTATCAAAGTAAGTCTGGTGAGTCTTAACTTAAGACTGCTGTGGATGCCCTGAGGCTAGCCACCATGGAGCAAATGTGTTGAAAGTTGAGGCCTCGACGGTGCATAATATTGTGTTTCAAAGAATCGAACCCCTCCTAACCTGCACAATCCATACCAAATAATTTGCTGATGCAAATAGTTCATAAATGAAACGAATTAAGTTCAAAATTCCGTGTAGACGTTTATTTGTACAGAACTTGGCAACCAAAGTTTTTAAAGCAAATATGTAGAAGTGCCCACTGGCCACGGTTCACCACGTTATATTAAAGCAAATCCCCACATACACATGTTGAACTTTTCTAAATTTTTAGAGAATGAAACTAGAGAAACTACTCATAACTTTATACATAAATATTTAATCATTTTATAATCAAACACCAAGAAAAAACTACAATGCATCAATGAAAAGAAACTCCCAAAAAGAAAAATATAGTAAAACACAGTGGGTTTATTGAAGTTTTGATTTTGGATTGAGCCCAACCCTATCTAGTGAGATAAGACTTGTTGCTGCTGTTTTTTGTGTATCCCAAACAGCTTAAATTCTACCTTTTCAGCCAAACTTCTCTTAACAAATCCTCTGGAGCACAACTCATTTAGCAACTCCAATGCCTCATCAGCTAATCCTTCATATTTAATGCCTTCTATAAGAATGGTATATGTAAACTCAGTAGGTTTACATCTTTTTCCTATCATATAAGCCAGAAAATCAATGGCGCGACTGGTTTGCCGAGTTTTACAAAGTCTCGTCATGATTGAGTTGTAGGTGAATGCATCGGGCCTAATACCATATCCTTCCAAGTCATGGAAATATTTGATTGCTTCATGAACCTTTCCTTCGCGACTGAGGCCACCAACTAGTGAAGTGCAAGTAATTATATCGGGTTTATAACCTTTTCTGCACATCTCTTCGAAGAGTTCCACAGCACATTCTGTTTTTCCTACCTTTAGAAGCCCATCAATGATTGAATTGTAAGTGATTATATCAGGTTTTAGACCGTTTCTATGCATGTCTTTCAAGAGTTCCACAGCACGCTCCACTTTTCTCACCTTTAAAAGCCCACCAATAACTATATTATAAGTAATTATAACAGGAGAGCACCCAATCAAACTTAGCTGGTTCAGTATCTCATCAGCAGCATCCACCATCCCATCTTTGCATAATGCAGTCAGCAAAATATTATAGGTCACTATATCTGGGTAACAACCTCTAGATACCATTATTTCCAAGAACTCAATTGCTCTATCAATCATTTTTTCATTACAAAACCCTTGAACCAATGTACTGTAACTTCTGCAATTAGGAGTACAACCATACTTTGGCATCGTTTCCAAGACATCAAAGGCTTTAACTAGTAAGCCTCTCTGGCACAAGAAATTAATCAAGATATTGAATGTAGCAATACTAGGTGAACAACCCTTCCGAAGCATGCTAGCTAACATACTCTTAGCATCCATCCATCTTCCGGTTCTACAAAAGCTACGCAAAATAACGTTATGGGAAATTGCATCAGGCTGACAACCATAGGATGGCAATTTGTTTAAAAATCTGAGTGCATCATCCAACCTTCCTTCTTCGCAAATCCCCTTTATAAGAATGTTATACGTAACAATATCAGGTTTGCATCGTTTGCTCATCATCTCATCAAACAGCTTCATTGCCTGAACAACTCCACTTTCTTTACAAGTTGCCTGAATCAGTACAGTGTATGTAACTACATCTGGATAACACTCGCTTTGTAGCTGCTTGTCAAGAACTTTCATGGCTTGCTTCAATTTCCCTCTATCACACAAACTACACAAAATAGTATCATAAGTAATGGCATTCGGAGCTACGCCCATGCGATCCAAAACCCGCAAGGCCTCTTCTGTCTCCCCTGATTTGCAATAACAATCAATCAAAACATTGTAAGTTGACAAGTCCATAACAACCCCAGACTCCTCTAGAATTTCCATGATTTGAGTTGCCTTCTTTGTCTTGCCAACCTTGCAAAACCAACGAATTAGAGCGGTGCAAGCAATGACATCAGGGATATTGCCATTGTTAGTCATATGCTTGAGAAACTTAAATCCTTCCTCAAATTCCCCATTTCTAATCAACATGCCGAAATTATTATTCTCATACTCCTCAAAATTAAGGGATGCAATCACCTCATTTGGTGAGGGCTCCACCTCCACCCCATTGAAATCACCTTTTAGGAATGTTATAGAATGTTGAAGATTACCATTCAAACCAGAAGATTTGGACTTTGAAACAGCAAAAACACAATTGCCCATATACTTTCTAGAACAAGTGACCTTAGGTTTTCTAAAGCGAGATTTGCAGGCCACATTATACACTCTCATCGAATTGTATACAGAACCAGTGTCATGCAAATTCCAAAGTCCAAAGCTGCAGCCTCCTGCACCATCTTTGTGGAAATGCTCAAATGAGAAAAACTGCTTGTAGGGTGTAACCACGTCCATTTCCTTCACCGATACGCAACACTTACTACTCAAATACTCATGTAATCAAGACCATTGCTTTCAAGTTTCAACGACTCTCAAAACCTGAAAGACCAAAATATCACATATCCAATAAGTACACGAGTCAAATAGTCAAGAATTTAACAATACAATAAAAATGAGGCACAGAGGCAGCAAAAGAAATGGCAGATTAGAAATGCAATTACAAAATCTCCTTCGTTCTCGAAAGCTAAATGTTTTAGCTAAGCTAAGTGTTCAATCTACTCAGTTAGAAAGACAATAACATGGTCTAAGTACAAATTTTTGGCTAACATGAGACAGAATTTCATCCACAATGTGAAACAAAACCGCCGTGTTTATAATAAACATAGTTAAAAGTGTAACATAATATGGGTACAAATTATTCTAGCTAAACTACCCATTTGGTTCCTAACCTTATTCTTTGCTATCAAATTGGTCACTCATGTTTTTTTTTTTTTTTTGTATCAAATCGGTCTCTTACGTTTCTTTTCACTATCAATTTGGTGCCCAAGTGACTGTTTATCCTACGTGGACCAATATAATCCGCAAACGTGTCATTTATCTCTCCAACGATGCAAATGTGGACCAATATGATATTGACACGTAAGATAAACAGTTATTCGTGGACCAATTTGATAGCAAAAAGAAGCGTGAAGAACCAATATGATTAAAAAAATGTGAGGGACCAATTTGATAACAAAAAATAAGATAAGGGACCAAATGAGCAGTTTAGCCAATTATTCTCAAACTTAAGAGAAAAATTTCATCCACCGTAACAACAACATACTAAAAATCTAAAATGTTTCCATTAGGAAAAACTGTTCGTATGGTCCCCTAAGTTATTTATTTGTTCCAATCTGGTCCCCTAAGTCATTTTCGTGTCCCCTAACTCATGTAACGTTAGCATCGTTAGTCCTTTCCGTCCATTACCTCCTAACATCGTCTATTTAAGTTGACGTGGCAGCCAGAGTTCCCAATGCGGACGATTCACGTGTACCCTTTACCACGTTAAAAGTTTAAAATGGTGGAGTGAAACGACGTCGTTTTGATGCTTGAAGCTACTCGCTTCATCTTCTCCTTTCTTCCATGAGAAATCATTATGAGCTAAAGAGAAAAACACTAAACTTTGGAGGGAAAACAGAGGGTTGCTAGGGCATTTGCTGAGAGAGAACGAACTTCAACATTGTCGTTGATTGTGAGCGCGATAGGGAGTTCGTTCATGGACAGGACTAATGGTGTTAACGTTACATGAGTTAGGGGACCACTTTCAAACGAAAATGACTTAGGGGACCAAATTGGAACGAAAAAATAACTTAGGGGACCAAATAAGCAGTTTTGTCCTTTCCATTATCTAGCGGTAGTTTCATTACTTGACAGGGTCTTATAGCTGCCGTAAATGAAGCATAAGGTAAAGTTAATTAATACTGCTCCTAAATTATCATCTAAAGTATCATGAACCCTAATATAATCCACATTATACTTTACTTTGAAACTGTTATGCCAACGATACTGACTCTCTCCATGCTCACTCCACAGTACAGTTATTATATTTACCCGTCAAACCAATCTGGGTAGCGCCCAAATAAATCAATAATGGCAAAAAAGGATGAAAAATGAAAATGCAAAGAAAAAGGGTGCGGCGGCGAGAAAGGAGTCGAGGAGTGTCGTTGTGATAGAAGATTAGAGAAAGTGAGGGAGATAGAGGAAAAACATGAGGGTGTAGTGGAGTGGAATAGAGGGGTCTTACCCGTTGGTCGAGAAGAAACTCCGGCAATGGTTGTTGTAGCTGCGGCAGTGGTGGAGGTCGGTGGGTTCTGTCTTAAGACCTTCAGCTTATGTACTCAGGCTTCTCTCAAGCGTTCTAGTTTTCATACTAAAAAGTAAAAACAAATACTCCCTCACAGGCTCACATCAAACATAAGAAAAAAATAATTTTTTTTTTTTAAATATAACTAAAACTAATCATTTTTTTTTAAAAAAATTGCGTATTTAATTCTCAATGCAATTTTTCTAAAACATTCTTAAAAAATTATTATTTTATTTAATTTTTGTTTCATTTTCAATACAATTTTCCTAAAATAACTCTATCTCCCTCTGTCCCTAATTATAAGACCTTCTTGGACATTTTTACATCCACCATTGTTGTTGAATTCAATATTAAAATTGATATGTTCTTCCAAAAATACTCATCTACTAATTATTAGAACATAATAAATTTTTTCATTTTTCAATAATTAATTTAATTCCTAGATACTCCATCATCTATATTTAATGCAGTGAATCAATTTCCAAGTCATTTACAACATTAAACAAACTTTATTTCATATGGTAATACAATTTTATTTATTTTTCCTCACAAAAACTTAGACCACAATGATTAGATGTAAGGGTAATTTGGGAAAAAATTACAAGAGAGTCTTATATTTATGACCAAATTTTTTGACTTTTTCTTTTTGAACCTCACCTTCTACTCGCTGGTCCACTTGCCCTTAATTTACCGACTGAAACAGAGCGGAAAAACTTTCCAATTTTTTTAAATCAAAAACAATTTGATAATTTCCGACTACTTAAAGTCGGAAAATTGTCTGTCTTCTGTCTTCTGTGTCTAGTGCACACACTTGGTCAGAACTGCTACATGGCCCTTCTTCACCTAATTCTCAAGGTATGCGTTCTGGTTCAAAAGCAGCCTAGTTTAATTAAGTTACTTTGCTTATTCCATATAAGATCCTCTGTTTGAAACAATTGATAAATGTTAGTGAAATTCATTATATTATATTCAGATCACCAATTCACTGTTCTCAGCTTATTTTCATTTACAGACGAGGAAGGTGATGGAAGTAAGAATGAGATGGTGATGTCTCCTTTCTCCAAATGTGACAAAGGTATCCAAATGAGCCCTGATGATACTGAGAATGATGCGCACTCATCTCCAAAATCTTTTGCCTTTGTTTCAGTTGGAAGAACAAAATCTTCCCCCTTCTTCAAAGCGGATTTATTCCACCTTTGTCAAATCTGAAAAGTAGGTTTTATTTACTTCAGCCTAGTTAAAATTGGTAAGTAGATTCCGCCTCGTTTCAGTCGGTATATTAAGGGCATATTCGTCCATATAAAAATGAATGGGGGCCAATGAGTACATAATGGGGTTCAAAAAGAAATAGTCAATTTTTTTTTATCCAATAAAGCCTTATAATTAGAGATGGGGGAAGTATAATTTTTAAAAAATTAAATACAATTAATTAACCTTCATAATAAGCAAATTAATTAAAGTGGTTTATAATTTAAGCGGGAAGGAGTACTAATAAAACGACTCCGTTCACAAATAGGAGAGCATCAAATTGACGAATTCACCATCAATGGAAATAATAAGAACATGATACTCATCTAACAAAAACTAAGAACATGATACTAAATATGTGAGGGCTATTGAAATGAGCGGGTATGATGGATAGTGATTTACTGATAGTAGTGAGGACTTAAAGCAATCAAGATTTGAGGATAAGAATTTTTTTTCCGTGTTTTTACTTTTTAGTATTGTGGAGTGGAGTTAAAAAAAAATAAAAATTAAAAATTGGAGTAATCTACATTATCTCAAAAATTATGAAACCATAAATCGGATGATAAAGTAATAGTCTAAATTTTTTGGGATCGGAACGGATCACAAAACCAGATCAAATTGCGTTTTTTAATTTTATCTTATTCAATCCAAACAATCTCGCGATCTCATCCGAAATCGCTTACACCTCTAAAAGTTAATATTCAAAACTAAATGATGTTATTAATATAAAAAATTTTATAAGTACATTCATTTTCCGGATACAAATTTATCTATGGCAAACTTTTTAATATTTCAGAAAAACTTTTGCTAGTGTTTTATTTTTCAAACGTGGGTCTTTGTTTGAACAGAAGAATATATGCTATGTGTACCACCAAAAAGTCAAGAATCATGCACATGAATACATTAAGGGTATGTTTGGTTCAGCGTTGTCCACACCCAAACTCGCGTCTCTTCTTCTCAAACGTGAATTCAACTTGTTTGGGTGGCCTGCTAAGAATCGATTCGGCTTGCCAAACTCGAGTTTGGATCGAAGCAGGTGTGGATCGCTTCTGCATCAAGGTGAATCAATTTTGGCTTTTTGGATCTCCAATTTTAGGTATGTTCTCCTTCTTGCCCTTGCCGCCATTCTCTTCGTGTCTGTTGACAGTTTTCCCTTTACCCAACTTGTTTCTGGCTTTCTATCTGTTCAATTCCCTCACCGGCAGTATATTTATGACTATCAACAAATCATCCTTCACCAACTCTTCTAAACAGCTCTCTTTTAATTTCTCTTCAACTTGTTTAAGGATTAGGGACAACAATAAATTCAATTCCTTCACAACTTGTTTAGGCTTCGTTTGTGTTTTTTTTTTTTTTGTGTATATCTCATCACTTCTTTCTCTTGTTGCTGCAGAGAAGAATTGAGGCTCACTTTTGGTTTGTTGATATTTATTGCAAATTTATTATTTTAAACCACAACTTACTCTGGTTACCAACTCTCACTCTCATCTCCTTGCCCTTCATAACTTTCATTTGCTGGGTTTAAGTTGTAGGGAGGTTACCAACTTTCGTTTGCTGCAAAAAAGTCTCATGGCCTGAGGTAAGTTGTAGCTTTCTCTCTCAATTTAGTTTGGTTTTTTAGTAAAGTTATATTAAGAGATACAAGCATGGGTAATTATAGCTTGTTCTGCGTTGAAAATTACATTTGCTAATCTTGAACGCGCGTCTACTAAAAGCAGGAGTACCTAGCTTTCACGTTAACATATATATTTCAACTATTCTCCATTAATGGAAAATTAAACCACTCCTTCTATTTCATAAGGATGATAAAAATTAGTACAATTTTTTATCCTAATATTAAGTTAAAATAATTAACGAATAATTTAGAAATTGTAAATTTTGAATTGTGATTGATTGTTCAATGTAAAATGCATTAAAGTATGTATTTATAATTAATTGATGTGTTAAACAACTCATCATTAATTTAACGAAAGAAGTAGTATAATTTTTAGATTTTTATTTTGAAATGGCATTTTAAAAGTACAATTTATTTACCAAAATTTGGGCTAAAATCATTTATTATGTTTTCAAAATGTTTTCCCCGTATTTTTCAAAGCAACTTAGAAATTTTAATTTATGTTTTCAGTTTTTAGTTTTTACAATAAGATAAGAAACAAAAAAAATGAAAACTAATTTTCATACAATCGCCATCTTTCAATTATTATTATTATTATTATTATTATTATTATTATTATTATTATTATTATTATTATTATTATTTATTTATTTATTATTATTTTTACATCAGGGGTATCCTCCGACCAAAGACTAATTCCCTTCGAGGAGTAGAGATCATCGAAGTGGTTTTTGTCTCTATTAACAAAGTCTTCTCCATACCCACGACAGAGATCGAACCCTTGACATCATCCTTAAAAAATCCAGTCATCTAACAACTGTGATGGACTTACTGTGATGGACTTTAGTGTCTCAAAATGTATGCCAATGTAATACTACATGAGTTACTACTTTGATTCTCATGTTTAATTACTACGTATTTTTTATATTTTTTATGTGAAACTTTTAAGGAGAGTGATTGATTTTTCGAAAGACAAATGCTAACAAGTGCTTTTCAAGTACTTGAAAAACAGCTAAAAGAAGATAAAAAGTATTGGAAAATGCATTTTTTATATATTTCCGAAAGAAAAATAAATGCTAATTTATGATTATTTTTCCTATTATAACCTTAACAAATGCCTTTAAAACACTTGTTAGCAAGACCCTTTTCAAAAATATTATTAACCAAGCATATGAAAATGTGTCATGCGATAATGGAGGTGCTTAGTGAGTATAGAGAGCCACGATTCCTTCGTTTTAACTCTGGAGACGTGAGTTTAAAATCGAGTTACATTGTTTTAGTGGGTGTTTGCTTCCGCGTTTCTTGCTAGAGCTGTCAAAACGGGCTGCTCAGTCGGGTTCGGGCCAAACCAGGCTCGGGACCAAAAACCCGATTGTAAATTACGTACACTAATGCAGAAGCCACATCCGCCCGATTGTAATCATCTTTTTTTCTAACCAGAAAAAAACACCAAAATAGGAAAAAAAAAAACCTAGACAAGGAAAACATGTTTCATGCGGTGCAGAGAAAGGGAGGGAGACTAAGATCCGTCTCAGGGATGGTGTCTCGTGCGGTGGTGCCTCGTGCGATTTGTGGTTGGTGCGAATGCGATGGTGGGATGGACTGCTCGTGCAGCGGTGTGATGTAGAAAAGGAGAGAGATTTAGAGAGAGAACGGAGAAAGGACAAGCGAATGAGGAGCTACCTGCTGAAATTGGGGAGCTATCTTTCGAGTGTTTTTAGAGTTTGCTGACACTAACGGTTCTACAAAAATATTTATTTGGCAAATTACAAAGTTCTCCCTCCTGTCCTATATATAGGTCACATTTTAGAAAGTTTTGTTGGTCCTAATTATAAGTCACTTTATATTTTCTATGCATCATTTATTGATTTTTCTCTTTTTTGCCCTTATTAAATGCTTTGATTATCTATGTGTTTTGTTGTTCATTGATGAGTGCGAATTTTTCAAGAAAAGTTAAGGGGGTAAAATTGTAATGTTACAATATATTATCATAGAATTCATAAAACCAACCACTTTCCTTGGTATGTGTAATTCGGTTAAATATGCCCTATAATAAGGACCGGAGGGAGTAGTTTGAAAAAAAACCATAATTTAAATAAAGTCTATTTATAAACAGAAGAGTTTGATTATAAAATTTTTAAATCAGAAAAAAAAAGAATAAAGTTGAAATGCAGTATACTTAAGAAAAAAATAACTTTTTGTTAAGTGAATAATAAAAAAATATTTATCCAAGATGAAATATGACATACTAGTAGTTGTTTTTGCTTTTTTGCTTTTTTATTTTTTTCAAAAACACATATGACATAGAATTTCAATCCAGTGGCATACACTGCGTGCTAAGATGAAACCGCGAGCAATGTCTCCCAAAACAAAGCCAAAAAGCAGATTAACGAAAAAGAAAATCTTAAAACCCTACAAAGCATGACTAGAAAATATCGTGGACCAACGTATGCCACACGTACAGATTATAAAAATGATTAATGATTAATTATAGTACTTGTCATACCATAATTTAATTATAATTCTTAATTATAAATTCGGTTTTTCTAACGTATATTTAAAGCCAACAAAAAAATCAGGCATTTGATTAAATCCAAATAAACTTACAAAAATATAGTATAACATAAATAACAAATTTGAAATACGAATCATACCTATGCATAGTAATTACCCGAGCACGATTTGATAGGACA
The DNA here is from genome assembly GCA_037953625.1 of Crotalaria pallida. Lineage (NCBI taxonomy): Eukaryota > Viridiplantae > Streptophyta > Magnoliopsida > Fabales > Fabaceae > Crotalaria > Crotalaria pallida. Next base: position 148,635,982 of record CM075651.1, on the reverse strand, counting down.
AGATAATAAATTTTACTAAAAAGCAAAATTTTATTAAATGATAATATACTTAATAAATTTAAAAAAAAAATTATTTTCCCATACATATTTATTTTTTATATTTTACTATTATTCTACGTATAAGATGCTTACGATTAAAATACTCATCAAAAATTACCACAAACACTTTTTTAAATAGGTTTATTTATGGTTTTGGTCCCTAGAAGTTCAGCGTATTTTGGGTTTAGTCCCTAAAAATTATTTTGAGCGTGACTAGTCCTTAATTGTTCAAACATTTTGGTTTTGGTCCCATCCGTTTTAAAAAAATCAATTATTTGTTGATATGGTTAACGAAAACCCACACCAACTATTACGTGGTGTGAGATAACGCCATATCAATATTGTGACATGAATGATCTAGGTCCATAAACGCAAAATTCTGCGTATGAGACCATTTTGTGTCCGTGGATTTGTATCATTTATGTCATATCACTTGTTTGACGTCATCTCACACTACCTGGCTGCTTGATATGGTGTTTCGCTAGCTATGTCAACAAATAACAGTTTTTTCACGATGGAATGGATTAAAACCAAAATGTTTGAAAAATTAAGGATCAGTCCCAAAATAAATAATTTATAGGGACTAAAACCAAAACACGTTTGATTGACCAAAACCATAAATACACCGCAAGCACTTTTTAAATTCTATTCCTGCTCCAGATATTTTCTGACTTCATGAGCTCAACATCTTTGATCTTTCACATTGCTCTCTTGCTTTTCCTCACCTCCTCCTCCTCCTTCTCTTTTAAAATGTTTGAGTTCAGATCCCGTTTTCAGTTTTCATTCTCCATTTCTTCTTTCTATAGCTTCCCTCCATGGATTGCGATTCTCAGCCTCGAGAACCGCGATTCTCTCGCCGAACTTCGTTTATGAGCTACATTCATGCTCCAACCTCTTATTTCCTTCGCTAATCGTAGCTTCGGCGCATCGTGTAATCAACTTCCATGGAAACCTATCGCGGTGTTTTTTAACAGTTCCGGTTAGGGTTTTTCATCCTCCGAATCCGTTTGGTTGCTAAGAAACTGCGGGAAATGAAAGGAAAATAGTGAACAAAGTGAAATTCCAAAGAAACCTGCTGGTTAGTGAAGTAAAGTATTGCATGATTTCTCGTTTTTTCCGGTGCTTTTAGAATTACACTTTCTTTCTTTCTTTCTTTTAAACATGATCGTCGTATCATCATTTCTCATTCATATACTAATTTCTTAGCTGTGTATTCTCGTATTATCTAGGTTATTCCTTCCTGAGCGTTCGGATCTGACATCTCAGGTAAGTAAGAAACTACGAGTTTCTATATGTCATAGTTATAGTTATTTTTGTTTAATTAGCGATTTTTTTTCATATTTTTTTTTTCCTTTTTGCACTTTATAGTACAGTTTTCAGTATTATGTTTTCAGTTTAATATATATGTACCGTCGCTATAAAGTTTTTTACACGGTTGGTGCATCATTTACCATCATCCATGTGCATTACTTTTACTTACAAGTCAACCAGTCTTTTCCATGAACGGTGGATGATGTGCTGACAGTGTCATAGCACACAATTTGCTCGTTTGTTTTTGTTCTTTTGATTATATAATTTAACACATAAAATTTACACTGTCAATTTCTCTTGCTTTTGTTCTATCATGTATTTCCATGTCCTTTTTTTTATATTTTCTAACCGAGATCTCATGCTGTTGAGTTTTTCTGTTGTATATTTAGGGTAAAAAGTATAATAACCTTGTTTGTTACTTTTCATGTGCGTATAGCCACTTTGAGCCTTTTGTTTTTTGATTGTCAAATATACAAACGAAAAGAGGATAAAATGTGGCACAAAAATAAAGCCATAGGGAAAAAAAAATAGTAAGTATACAAAAAATGAATAACCGATGTTTAGAGCCACTAGATGTGAATTTATGCTAAAAAAGTGCTTATTTGATGTTCTGAAGTTAACCTAATGGAACTAAAATGAATTTGATTTTTATCTGTTCTATTGTTTATTTTACATTATTCTGAAAAGTGCACACAAGATGAGCTATTTTTTTGCAGTTTTGTTACAAAAAGTTGACAGAAATTAGCTAAGAATAGCAATGTGCTAATAGATAGTACCAGCGTGGGGATATTTGATTGGTTGATCCTTAGACAATGACAATTGGCATACAATTTTACTATCCGTAGTTTTTAATACTTCATTAGTGAAATGTGTAGTTTTTTTTTTTTTTTTTTTGAGGTAAAGAAAAGGAAATGATATCAGGCCTTTAACTTATATTGCCATCGTTTTGGGAGGTAATCCTCTTGCTATGTCCATTTGGGGTTCACTGGTTTGCTACATCTCAAAGTGGTTAGTGTTGGAAGGATGGTTTTTGTTCTCTTTAGGCTATTTGATTACTCTTGGCCAACCTTCTTTAGCTAGTACTTTTTCATACTTCCTTTCCCATTTTTCGTATTCTAGTATTCGTGACTAAGGATATAAAGAAAGTTATGTTGGATTTACTATGATTGGGGGTTGGTGTTTCTTGGTAAGACCACCTGTTAACTGGGAGAATCGTTGCAAATTAAAGGAGGAAGTTGTACTTTTGTATAAGATTGAATATAAGGTGGTTAAAAACCATCAAGTGAATAAGCTCAACATATAAGAGATGATTCTTGTGGATTAGTGGACACATTAGAGAAGATAAAATTAGGAATGAATTCATTAGAGAGAAAGATTAAGTAACACTTGTTTTGCAAAAGAATGTAGAATCTAGCCTTGGGTGGTTTGAGCATGTGTGGAGAATGCCTCTAGAAGCCATTTAGGATAATAAATGAAATGGAGGGTAGCTCAATAGTTATAGGGAGACCATGAAAAACTATATTGGTGAAAGCATTAAGAAGGCTTTTGATTTAAATGGTTTCTCTATAGACTTGTTTTTCAGTAGGACGTTACATTGTTTGATCCATATTGCTGCAAGCCCACCTTGTGGAGCACTTATTTGATGTCGCATTTCTTTGGAGGATCTATTTGATGTCACATAGGACTAAAATGGGCATTACCCATTGGAGGAATAATACATATAAAGAGTTAAAGAGTTTTGTATTTATTATAAGTGAACTCGTTTGATAGATTGGATATAGAGGGTAACCTATTGGAGGTTTTCTGCTCAAGGAGGCAAAAAGAGTTAAGATTAGACTTGGACGGAATTCATTCCAGGGAAGAATCTAGTAGGAGTCAAAAGATGGATATTAAATGACTTAAGAATGACGATGTTATTCAAGTGGTTTTATATGTTGATTTCCGTGTGGCATAGAAAGAGCTTAATCAAAGAGTTAGAACTTGAAGGTTAGAGTATAATTAGAGACTCAGTGGTTATTGTTTTTAGATATCGAGGTTTGTCTGTCAGATATACGTATAGGATTTTCGCCTTCAATGCTTTTATTGACATTTGATGGTTTAGATTAGTGTCCCATTAATTATGATAAGCTCATTGGATATAAAGGCCTTTTGAGGAGAAGGAAATTCATTTGGGCATTTTAAGCCAAGGTAATGACGAAACAACTAGTGTAGATAGCTTCACTATTTATTTCTTTTAGAATTGTTGAGGTTTTATAAAATCTAAGGAGCGTTGGTCGAGTCTTTCCATAACGATAAATTGGAGTTTCCACGAACCCTACGTTCAATCGTTCATGTCTCTTATAAAGGACAAGTTGGTCATAATAAGAATTTTTCGTACTATTAGTTTGATCACGGGTATTTATAAGATCATAACGGAAATTATAGCTTGTAGATTGAGCGAGGTCTTTCCTAATACCATCTTTAGAAATCTATGTGCTTTCATTCCTTGTAGGGAAGTACTTGATCTTGTCCTCATTGCCTAGTAGATGGTGGATGTGTTAGTACCCAAAGAAAATAAGATATTGGCTTTAAGTTAGAATTTGAGAAACCTTATGATTGTGTTGGTTGGGATTCTCTTGATAAAGTCATGGATATGTAATAGTTTGGTGTGAAGTGGAGTGAATTGGTTTTTGAGTGCTTATCTTTTTCTAAGTTTGTGGTTATTGTGAACTGTGAATCTAGACCTTTGGTTTATGGGGCTGACTAAAAGATTGTTTATGTCCTTTTCTTTTTGTTCTTGTGATTATGCTTAGTCGATTAGTGTCTAGAGTTGTCAATAATGGGTTAGTTAAGGGACTAATTGTTGGCTAATGAGAGGGGTTTTAGTTTCTCACCTTTAATTTGCTTATAACACATTGTTTTTCTTGAAACCAAACATTAACCCTTTTGTTAATATTTGTCTATTTTGAACTTCTTTGAGCTCATTTACCGATCTTAAGATTAACTTGTTTCTCTATAGACATGATTTTCAGTAGGACATTAGTTCATTGTTTGATCCATATAGCTGCAACCCCACCTAGTGGCAAAATAATTGGTTGGTTGTCGTTGGTGTAATCTTATATTTGAAATGTCTGTATTGGCTATATTGATAGTTTTCTAGATGCAGATCTCTATGATTACAATAGAATTACTGGTTTTGCTGTGTTTTGTGGACACAACCGTCCGACTCTTATATGTCTTCACTCTTAGTGGTGCATTCTCCCTAATTTGCCTCAGATTTTAACTAAAAGGTAAAGTTTTCATTCGTTAGTGGTATATCTAATGGATTAAGGAATGGTGCTTTTAGTTTCCCAACATCAAAATTAGCTCTCAAAGTTTCTCAAGTGTTGCCCTTAGTTGAAGGGTAATGTTTAACAAAACCAATATTATATATATAGTTACCGAAAGAGATAGAGTATTCCTTTATTTGGTTAGGAATAAGTATTCGTTAGCATAACTTATGGTTTTCTCCAAGATACTACTCGATTGTTTGATTATAGATTTTTTTTTTGTTGATAAAATTGATTATAGATTATTGTATTCAATGTTTTGTTTCTGCTTAGCTGTTGCCCGTTACTTTAAAGTCAGTTTAGAAATTTAAATTTTCTGCCAAACAGTGATTTTTTAGCGACTTTTGAATAAGAGTGCACTCTAGAGGTTAAGTTGCACCAATCTGAATCATTGAATACAATGAATGGTTGAGATTTTTACACCTCGATTAATGAATCGACATCAAAATTTAGTCTAGATTAATGCACTTTAGTCACTCCCATTTGTGCCAAGTGTTTTTTATTACTATCGAGTAATATGGTTACACTATTTGCACTATCCTTATAATTTTCTTTGTATTCTAATCTCTTTTTATCTGATTTTCTTTTAACATATTTGTCGGCACTCTCTCTTTTAAATCTCTTGTGCATCCAGCATTCATCGTTTTACTACCGCATCTGTTCCATGAGGTTATTATTAACCCAAGTTTTTATGCCAGGCTAGGGAGCTACCTTCAGTAATGCATCAATACTATTTTGCGTTATATTTTTCATTTTCAAATGTAAAATGATTTTTAATTTTTTATTTTAAAAAAAGAAGCAAAATGGTGCAAGATAAGCCTTTAGATTATATCTGGGTTGAAGTAAGTTGTCTTAGGCATTAGATTCTTTTAATTACGGTATCATATTACCTTTTACTTTCTGAGTTACACAGTCCTGACTTGACATATGATGCTGTATTCGCTATTTATCACAAACTTGCTAGAGTTGCTTATATTCAAATTGAAATGTTTGAACTGAATAGTTTGTGGCCTGTATGCCACGTACTATTTGAAAATCATGAAATTCCAATCTGAGATTCCTATTAATATTCATCTCCTGAAATGCCTCATTTGAGATGCAATCTGCTGCAGCAACAAAAACAAATGTAAACATTTCTGTTAATGTTTAGTGATTGGATGATCAATCAGCTGAACAGTCAATATCATACCCTAATTTTGAAGGCGATGTTGCCTCATAATATTCTTGCTGTGGCTGTCTCAGCTGCAGATTCACGGCCACCTGCAAATCCTCTCCTATGCCTAGATCATTTGTTAGAACAGAATTTCTGTTTGTTCCGTTACCATCTCTTGTTCCATAGACCTGGTTTCGTGACATGTTCTTTTTAAAAATTTGAGAATAAAACACTTAACAAGGTTCTGCTCACTTAAGATTTGATCTTTTGGTTTTAGGAGTTATTTTAATTTATTTTGTTATACAGATCAATATCTCCTTTTTTAATTCTGTGTTTTCTTCATGAATTTGGTTTACCTTCTTACGCAGTTCCTCGTTTTCTTGGAGAATGAGTTTTCCCTGCAGAAAATAAAAAAATCTTTAATTAACACAGAATGGTGAAACCAGTACTTTTCTGTTCCCAGACTGACCTTTCGATTTAACTCATGTATTTCATCCATTAAAACCTGGTCCTGCACAAGTCAATCTTATGTTAGCTGTCATGTCTTGAATTTCAAGAATGAGGACCATGCTTTGGATAGAAAACCTGAACCTTTTTCATTCGGACTCCATGAATGCTAATTTCTAGTTGGTTTTCTAAAGTCTGCAATTCTTTGACTGTCATACCTGACAGTTCTTCTCCCATAATTTGCCTGTTAATTTTTACAAAAAAAAAAGGTTATGGATTTTAACCTTGTTAAGTCTTCAACAATTGATAGCTATCACCGAGCTGGAGACAATGGACAGAGAGAAATTCTATATGCACCCATACAAATTTTCGGTTAGACTATCCGGTAGTGTGTTTTTTTTATTTTCGGATAGCCTGTCCGAAATTTTGCTCTATCCGACAGGTTATCTGATGAGTGCAAGCAGCAATTCTTGGGTGTGAATAGAATTATCCATCATCTGTTAGTCTTAAGATATAAAGTCATTCATGAACCTCCACCTAATAGGTTGAGATCTGGGTAGTCAATCCTGGATAGCGGCCGACCCGAAAAGTGCTATAGCGGGATGACCGCTATGGCCAAGAGAAAAATAAATATAACTTATTTATATCCTACACATAAACACTAAAAATACTAAAATACACCAAATTAAAGACATTCATAATTATTCAAAATCATCATACTCAAATATTCAAATCAAGAATCTATGGCTGCATGGCTGGGAGTGGGTGAGGCAGTGAAGTGGGGATGTGGCCGGAACATGCTGGAAACCACCATCAATTATGGAGCTATGGGTTTGCATTGATCTAGCCTTTATAGGGAGCGTGCGAAGGGGGAACTAGGGTTTAGACCTTAAGAAGAATGGGGAGGGCGAAATTACCGAATAGACTTCGAAAGGCCTTCCACGTTTTTAAAAATAAAGGCAAAATGGACTTTTGCCTTTAAAAAAATAGAGTGGCTGCTTGACTCGCGATGTCACCCGATAACAGACGCAATCTCGCCGCGACTGGGCACAACTGCCATCCGTGCTGCGATTTGCCGTCCTGTCGTGTGGGTGAGCTAGAAATTGCCGCTATCCCAATGCGATAGCGCGATTGAGTACCCAGGTTGAAATTTGGGTAGTTACTAAACATGGTTACAAGATTGGCATGTTATTTTGCCTTATTATTAGTGCACTCAAAGCTTACTACTAACAGTACTAGTACTTTATGTAGCTGTTAATATAAATGGGAGTATTGGGTTAGAATTAGAGTATTTTATAAAATATCATATAATTACACTATTGTTTGCCATCTTTCTTTTCCTTCTTATCATGTGCTTATATTTCAACGTGATATTATAGCCTCTGACTTGGTTAAGACTTGAGAGTTATATCCTTGCAACCCTCATAAGTTGAATTTCTGCAGTTTGGAGTAGGCTTGTGTAATGTCCATGCAAGTCCAAAGGGTTCTTACGTGGAGAGCAAGTTAGATCCATTCATGTGAATCTGTGTTAATAACTTAGTGTTCGGAATTGTTGGTCCTTGACAGACATCATCTAACAAGTAACAATTATGTTTTCTTTTGTATTTTCATAATGAATATCTTTGGAAGATATTATTGACACTTCTAATATTTTCCGTAAACTATGTTTGATACGCATTTAATGAAAATTATCTTACGGAATCTTTTCATTAAGGTTAAGAAGATCGTGTTTCTTAGCTCTTTAAATTGTTACGTAAGCATCACGTTAGTCTTTTACATGTCCACTTACTAAAAGTGGTTTGACTGGTGTGAATGTAGATATTGGTCTTTAAGTGCGTTTGCAACTTTAGGGTGGTGCCAAATTCTTGAGTGGCCTTTTAACTTATATGGTGGTAAGGTTTGATATCAATTGATCCACGAACCTTAGGAGAACCACACTATAAAAGCTAGCCAATATGGTTGGAGAGTCCAACACCATATAAACCCGCAATAGAATGCAATACTTTTGGGACTTAAGTCTCATTCCTCACAATTGTCTCCTAGCAACGTATATTGTTGTTCTAGAATTAAGACACATTCTTCATTGATGAAAAAAGCAAGACGCCAAAGAGAAGACCTTAACATAATTCTAGCCTACAACATGTTTAACAGGGCGAGACACACAATTAAAAATGTGAGCATTCTGCTCCTACTGAATGCATTAGAAAAGAGCATTAATGGCAAAATGGACATTTAACCTATATTTTCAACAAAACCTGTATCATGAATTATCACAAACTGCTCCAGACCATTTTGCTGTTAGATTTTGTTCTTTATTTTGCAAATGACTCAAGTACTCAACTTGAAAAGACTTCATTTCATCAAACTTATTTTAGAGCTTGCATCTAGTGATGTTCTCTTTAACATGTCTACTTCTGAACTTCATTTAAAATTTTCATGTTTTACAGAAATGAATGTACCTGTGACTTTCTTGCAAATTTTGCAATTGTTGCCTTAACGTTGCTGCCTCCTTTTGCCAAAACTAGAAATGACACATGATGGTATGACTCAGATTCGAAAAGGAATCAAATCACTAAATTTAAATGCTTTCATTAAAATTAGCATACAAGATAGCTATGTTATTTCATTACTAATTTTAAATTATGCAAATTATCAAATATTTTCATAAATATATGCATGAAGCTCCATGAATTATCATGGCATCTGATTGGCACGTTATGAGGCGCATGAAGATTGTTACATTTTCAATTCATGTTCTAGAATACTTCTAACTTTTAGGAAGTTTTTACACATCTTTGTTTTTTCATACTTGACAAATTATTTGGGATATGTTCTGTTGATGTGTCAGGGCTAGAAGCCTAGAAATTTGCACTGGCCTAAGTGAATCGGATCTAGTAAAATTATTTCTATGAATTACACGGCTTTAATGGTTTGATAAGGTGCAATTGCACATATAATTGGTCATCCTTTCAAACTTTTTGTCCTATATGCTGTGTTTTTATTTGCTCAATAATGATTCCTTAAGCATTCTTTGGTACAAATTTATTTTCTGGGCTTGTTTGTTGTGCTCTGCACGTTTCTTTTATGGAAATTCAGTGGGGTTGGTGGGTCCTGTTGCATGGATCTGCCTGTTGTTTCTTTTTGTTTTGTGAAAATGCCTTATCCTTGTCTTTTGTATTTTCCTTCTCTTCTCATAATGTCTCTTTCATTTCATTTTTTATAAGAAAAAAATTAAAGAAATTCCTTGGGAGGTTTGCTAAGGGGTTGGAGATCTGAACTGATGTTTCTGTAATTCTGTTGATTTCTTCGTTTAATGGTTTTCCTTTTTTGTATCTAAGGAACTTTATCCTTCTTCCTGTTTGTATCCCTCCTTCCCTTCTAATCGAAATGTCTATTTTAGTTCCTTTATCTTCCAAAGTAATAATAGTTATACTTATTTGTGCTAGTCAAGCTCACTGATATTACTGCTTTTTAGAGAGCAGAGTTGCCTATTTCCTTCGCTATATAGATAGCACAGTTGCTCAAAGCATTTTCTCCTTTTAGGCATATAGTCATCAACAACAACAACAACTAAGCCTTTGTCCCACCAGGTGGGGTCGGCTACATGGATCAAACGACGCCATAAAGGCCTATCATAAATCATATCTTTTGATAAGGCATTGATTGTCATATCCTTCTTAATTGTTTCACCTATAGTTTTTCTAGGTCTTCCTCTTCCTCTAGCCCTTATAGTATCCTCCATTTGGTCTACCCTCCTAACCGGGGCTTCCACCGGTCTCCTCCACACATGCATCATAGATTCGACAAAGTTTTACGTTGGCTGTCGAGGCCTAACACAACCTTCACCTTTTATCCGGGCTTAGGACCGGCTATGCAGCATACACCGCATAGGCAGGTTTTAAAAAGAAACCACAACTAAATAATCATGCCAGCCAAAAAATCAAAGGGCCTGCTAGGTTTTTCCTTCCCTTTGTTTAATCACATGCATTCTTGAGACTAAATTGTTGAATTCAAGTAGGATTTCACAGGTTGGAATAAACTGTTGAATTCTTCACTTTGAGATTTTGATGATTTACTAGGTCCTAGACTCATTTTTATTCTCTATAGGGAAAATGTGGCTGGCTGTGTCCTCTAAATTGTTTGGTTAATTTATGCTCAGCTGGAAAATAAAGTTGATCATTTTGTTTGACCAAGTTTCATGTCTTTGATTAGGAAGGAAAAAGAGAAAATAGGTTATGCACTAACACTGTCAGTGCATCATGCACCATTCGTGGATTTATGGTCGTTGACTTTTAAGTAAAAGTAACGCAAATGAATGGTGAATTATGTTATGTACCAACAGTGTAAAGGTGCATAAAAATTAATCTCAATAAGAAAAACAAGAAAATAGCAAACTTGAGCAAAAAAGTGCTATACATCACAGTCTTCATGGCCAGATGACAGAATTCAATCCTTAATGTTACAATACGATTCTCCGTAGTTTAATTAAATTTCTGCATGAGACAGTGTCGTGTGTTGTCTACCTTTTTAGCTCAGTTGGCTATTGTATGAGATGTGTTAGAGATATAAAACTATGGCAAATGCTAACAAGTGCTCTCGGTACACTTGTTAAGAAGCTAAATATAGTGAAAACTCATGGAAAAGTGTGGTTTTTTGTATTCTCGTAATATGGAAGAATGCAGATTTATGATTATTTTTCCAATTCTAGTAACCTTAATAAGTGCCAAGAAGCTAAAACTATTTTGCCAAAATGATTAACTTCGACTATAAACTACTTGCGAATGCCATGGCATAAAACATTGATGAATACCTTGATTTCTGAGGCTGAACTCCCAAGTTGGTAATGTTCCTCTTTTGTTTTGTTGTATCGATCAATCACCGATTTCATGCTGGAAAAAGTCATTCAAATTGAAATTGCATCAAATATGTGCTTTGGTGATAGTGAACATTCAATAATAAATCATACTATGTAGGTAAATGCATATTGGAAAACTCATCTATTGTAATTTATTCTTAATCTTCTGTATCATTTATCAAGTACGTACTCTGATGCAAGTATGCATTATTGTCCTTCTATGCCTTAGGTTCCATACTAGTATTTCTTAAAAAGTTTTTTTGGTTAATAGAGCTAGTATTTGCTTGCTAAGGGAGGAGGGGTAATATGTTTCCCATCTTTTGGCGTAGGTAATAGGTTATATGGCATAAGCATAAGCATTATTTTGTTGTTGTTGTTGTTTAAAAGTTTGGTCATACTCCCCCTCCTTTTTATAGGATACTTCAAAAAATTCACATGAATTAAGGAACTTGTTAATCTAGTTAAGTTGCATTGTATTTGTCTACAATTATTATTTTATTAGAATTATCCTCGCTCTATTTGCCATATTGAATTGAATTGACATTTTTTTAATTATCAATTTATAATGTTCGGAGCTAGACTTAGGAATTGGAATCACAATTCCAAGATTCAATTCAATGTAATTACATTATTATAACTGAATTTACCCTGGCTCAATTACTGATTCCTACTCTTAGAATTAGGATTCCAACTTTTAGAATTGCTGCTGGATGATAACAGAAATAACGTGCCTGCCATCTTTGTTCGCGTTTGTATTCCTCCTTCTCCACTTTGGTTCATCTTCATTTCCATCTTCCTTTGCATAAAGTTTCTTGTTTCTACGTTGTCTACCTATCTATATCATTTCTGGTTGTTTTCTACGTTTCAACATTCTGCCCAATCTGCTTCCTAGTTTTTAAAGATTCTGGTTTTTACGTTTTCACTCACCCAATACCCAAGTTGTTTTCTCTTACATTTCTCTCGATTCCAGATTGCTTCTTTTTCTCAAATTACGTTTGTGTTGGCATGTAGGGTTGCTTATTCCTTTTTGCCAAACTTTCTTCTGCTTGTAATCCTGTTTATGCAAAATCCTAATTACTGTACTGATAGGAGGAACATAGAAAATTTCCAATGCCCAATTTGCTAGTACTGCTGGTGGTGCACTATACACTACCTTTTTCCTCAGCATAATCTTATTATTGAGGAGTATTTATTTGCACCATTAGACTATGGTTCATTTGCTTCAAATGTTTAACTTGTGGTTAAACCAGAAAAAAATGAACAGGGGATAAACAATTGACAAATCTAAATGACTAATACAGCCTGGTTTGTGAAACATCATAGGTTCAAATTTTATATCTTTAGTCCAAACAAAAGGAATTGCAATCGAACATGGAATTCTAATTGTCTGCACAATCACAATTCCAAGCTTATCTTAAGAGAGATAGAGGAAACAGTATTAAGTTTTCTACATTTATTGCTCATGCCTACAATTCTGGCTAGCAATTAAGAATCAAATTAAGAAAGCATTCATTTAATGGTTTGCGTGGTACATCAATCAATTATCAAACATCTAATTGAATGCATTTTTCATTAATTACTTTAATTTTAGATTGAGATAAATAATTACTGTATTTTTTACCATCCTTATGAAATAGAAGGAGTACATGGCTAACAGCAAGTTTTGTGCTAACATAAGATGGAGAGTTTCTTTTCCAACCGCACGATTTATCATTTTGCATCATCCATCTTTTCGCTACAATTTACTTAATTTTCAAAGCTACCCTTTTCTTCGGTAAACCTTTTTCGGATTCTTGTTGTACTGCTACGTTTCCTTTCCTTCTTCCTTATGCTGCTATCCATCCTCATCATTTCATTCATCATCCAATATATTAGATGATTAAAATATAATTGAAATTATTTGTGATTTACTGTTCTTGGTTTTTTTACCCAGCAAAATCTGGCTTTACTGTTCTTCATTCGTCTGCGCTTTTGACAGGATGTGTGGTGGGGGATTTTGTTTTCTTTATGAGTGTGGTGCGGTTCCCTTCACAAAACAAGATGTGTGGAACAATTTGACCCGTATTTGCATTTTAAAATATGGAGTGCAATGACCCGTATTTGCATTTTTCAATAATTCCATTTTAGATCCTAACTTTGAAAAAAATTACTCACGTTAGTCCCTGGCAACGTTTCCCATTCATAGTCGTCGTTAATTCGACCCGTATTTTAAGTCATTGTCATGTCAGCTCTAAATGAGTTAAATTGACTGACTTTTTTAGCAACTATTGATTCATTGAAAATTATTGTACAATAATCCAAAATTTGACTGTATAAAATTATTGCCCTTGAATTAATATATTAGAAAAAGGACGTGAATCTTCTAATTATAAGATTATATGATTCTTTCACATTAGACATGACACGAATCTTCTACATCACCTTATGACAGTTTTTCAAGTATAAACTTTAATCGGATGATAGAGTTAATTATTAATTTAACCTCCAGGCCAATGTTATCAGAACCGTACCGTACCGGTCGGTTCAACCGGAAAACCGGTGAACCGGATCCTTAACCGGTGCGGTACGCTAAAATACCGGCTGTGCAACGAACTGGAAAAAACCAGTTCAAACCGGCCGGTATACCGGAAAACCATCAAACCGGTCGATATTATACGAAACGGCGGACGCGTTGCAGATTTTTTTTACTGCAAAAAGAAAACGACGCCGTTTTACATATATATATATATATATATATATTTAATAAAAAATAAGGATTCAGAAACTTACCATAGAAGCTAGAAGGAACCCAAAAGGCCAAAACACAAACTGAAGAAGAGAAGGAAAGACTGAAACAGAACGACATATTATAACAAGTATTCAGTATTCTTATATTTATATACAAATATATACTATGCCCGAGTTGACCGGTATGTATCTATGCGGTTTAATTACTATTCCACTGGTTAAACCACTAAACCAGTTAACCACTGCCCTGACCGGTTCGATCACCGGTACGGTTCTGATAACATTGCTCCAGGCTATAACCACTCCACCCGTTTCATGATATTTGATATTTTAGGGGAGAAAATTTTATTTTACCTTTTTTTTGGGGGGGGGGGTGTTCTTAAGGAGTTAAGGTATTCAATTGCGCAATTGGGTGACAAATCCTTTTGACATTGTTGGGCACTTTCAGAGAGTAGTGTCCTAGTGAAGTCTCTTACATTTGCAAGAGCCGAGGATCGAATCTTTTACTACCTGTTTAAGTAACAACAAATTCTTTACCATCTATGCTAGTCTTCACCGGTTATTTTGCAATTTTAGATTATATATGGTATGATATTTTATTTAACTTTATTCTCCTTTTTTTTAGTATATATACTCTAGAGTTAGAAAGCATCAATGGAGTAATTAAGAGAAGTATGATTTTTTTTTTCCTTTTGTCTTTCATCAAGTTTCCCCATGCATAAAACTGTAAGACTAATTTTGAGGGCGAGGTGTGATTATGTAAAGACTCGCCCACTGAAAAAAGTTGTAAGACTAACATAGGTAGAGTTGGCGGTTAGGTAATGGGGGTGTAATGATTCGGTTTTTGACGAATATTAGAAATTGGATTAATCAAATTAACATGATTCGATCTAGTTTGGTCTTGATGTATTCTATATGTAAAGACCGAGCCGAACAAGACCGAACATAAATGGTTCGGTTTGATCTGGGCTATTTAACACCCTTAAAATAGTAAGAACATGATATTGAATAATAGCAGACAAAAACGAGTTTGTGCGAAAAAAAAAAAAAGCACACGGGTGAAACCTAATTGATAATCAAGGGTCAAATCAACTAATCAAATGACCTTCATTGATTAATAGCAGAGAGAGGGCGAGAGAGGGCTAGAGGAACGAGCGGCGACGAGGAATGAAAAGTCACGAAGAAGTAGAGGTAGCAAGCGGCGTGAGCAGCTAGTGGGTGAGGCAGTGACCAATGAGTGGCGACAATGAGGGCTACTAAAATGAGAGGGTTTTAGAGATAGTGAGATAGGGTTTTAGAGATAGTGAGATACTGAGAGCTCAAAGCAATGAGGGCGTGAGGCAATCAGGATTATGAATACCCGTGATTTACTTTTCTACAATGAAGTGAAGTTTAAAAAAAAAAAAAAAAAATTGGGGTAACCAGCTTGGTCCAGCTTGCATGGTCTAAAATTATGAGACCATGAACCGAGTCATAAGGCAACAATCTGGAAATTTTGAGACTAGATGATTTGGTCCGATTCAATCCCTCTCATCCGGAACCGCATACATCCCTGTTAGGTAAAGAGCCCTCCATAGTCAAAGGTGTAAGACTAAGCTAGGGTCAATGTGATGGTTAGGTATAGGCCTCCTAAAATTTAAACCTCCGATCCGGAAATAAAAACGCGTGGGGGCACAATTCAATTTCACGATGGCAACAAACCATTATGGGTAGTAAAGGGTATGACCAAAGTTGTAAGTTGCAATTGTTGTCATGGTTATGGAGATTGGGATTGCTATTGTTGTCATGGTCATCGCAGGTGTTTTGATGCCGATTGCAATTGCTGGCACATGAAATTATTTTATGTTTACATAGAATATAAAAAAAAAAAAAGTATTTTTCATCATTGTAACTCTTACTATCTTTTTTATTTGTAGTTTTGCATAGATTTTAAGTCATAGTTAAGACTGTATATGATCCCATCCTTAATTTTCCTTCTTCCTCCTCCTTATTCTTTAAAGTTTCTAACTTATGATCTTTTCTTTTCTTGGTGACATTGGTTGCTCCCTCCTCCTCCCATGTCGTTCGGGCTAATGTTATCGGAGCATGAGCCCTTCATGTCTCCTCTTCAACCTTATGGTGGGATGCGTTACCTTGTGTTGCGGTTGCAATGTCATTCCATTACGACCCCAATGCAGTTTTCATTACCAATTTTGCCATGAACTGCATTCTTACTGTAATTGTGGTCTGTTACTGTTACTATTGCAGTTTCAATCGCAAGCATAATAATATTGCAGATTACAATTTGATTTGAATCCTAAATATGATTAGTCAAAGTATTTCTGAATCTTAATCAGCAAATTATTTAGAAAAGGACAGAGAAAATATTCACATGAAAATAAAATGTCATATATAGTAGGGTTTTTCTACTTATGTTGCTTAGTTAATGGCTTAATTCACTGCAGTGTTTTTTATTTTTTTTGAAGGAGAAAAGTTTATTTTTTTTGGGTGAGCGGAAGGAGATAAGTTTAGATTGGGGAAACAAACACCCTCCTCATGCAAGGTTAGGAAGACAACCCATATAAGTGAATTTATTGTGAGATTTACATACTATCACCTATGAATAGGGAAAAGTGGAAAACCAAATAATAGAATCAAGTAATAATGAAATATAAGTGAAAAAATGGGTGTTTAATTTAGATGAAGATCGTAGTTTAAACTTTTTATTTTTTCAAAAATAATCATAATCTATGCTTTTGTTTATCAATGTAGATTATAATCTCCGTCCGTCCCATAAAGTTAGTATATCAAACACGTACTTGTGATGTGTCAATCCTTATCGTAACTCCTATCATTTCTCAATTAAAATTCGATTATCTCTTTCCTAAACCCAGAACTTGAATTTCTTTTGTGTCAATGTACAAGACAAAACTATATCCATTAAAAAGTAATTTAGGGAGAGGTTATTAACACCCATTTCATTATTATCCGCACCCGGTTTTTATATTTTTTTTGCATTTATTGACCAATATTACCCTTATAATAATACTTACACCCATATATCTAATACTCACACCTTAATCCTATTATTTCCACCTATAATCCTAAAAACCTCCAATCTATCACTACTCACACCCATTACATTTAACCTCTCATTTTCAACCCATATAATCATCTTCAACCTCTCATTTTTCTTGCCCAATTCCATAAAAAATTAATTAATGTCCCATAAAAAGTTATAAATTCCAAAAATTAATTTTGTATATAACGTTTAGTTTGATCCTTCTTTAAAAAAAAAAAAAAGAAAGACAAGAAAAAAGAAAAAAAAAGCTATCAAGCATTTGAGTTTATCAAGCAAAAAAATTAGTGATGTTTGAAATTTTAACGTTGAACAAAAACAGAAGGACATAAATCTAATGGAAGCAATGAATGTCAATAGCTACCGGTTTTCAATTTCATGGCCAAGGATTCTACCAAGTATGTTCCTTCTTAATAATATTTCTGTGATATATTCCAACTCAGAAGATTTCATTAATTCACAAGCAGAATTTGCTATGATTATATATGAACAGAAGGAAGATTTGGAGAAGTAAATTTGGCGGGTATCAATAGTACTATAATAAACGTTATTTACAAAATTAATTTTCGGGATTTATAATTTTTCGTGGGACACTAATTAATTTTTATGAAATTGGGTGAGGAAGATGAGAGATTGAAGATGACTATATGCGTTGAGGATGAGAGGTTGAAGGTGATGAGTGTGAGTAGGGATAAATTGGAGGTTTTTAGGATTATGGGTGCAAATAATAGGATTAGGGTGTGAGTATTAGATATATGGATGTAAGTATTAATATAAGAGTAATATTGGTCATTAATGCAAAAAATTATAAAAACCAGGTGCGAGTAGTAATGAAACGGGTGTTAATAACATCTCTCATAATTTATAGCGGATGAATTCATTAAGTAGGCATAATCTCTACTTTTATAAATTTTTTTAATTTGTTGGCTTGCGTGAGTATTTAAAAAATATCATTTTTTTAATTAAGGTGTAAAAAATGAATTTTGTAGTATCCTATTTAAATAAATCATCGCATATCCACGCTTTCAAGCCAAAAAAAAAAAACTAGTTTTTCAAAGAAAAAAAATTAAAATATACCATTTTATGTTTGAATAAAATTTGAGAACTACTCTCTTTATGTTAATGCTACCTTGGTGATAGGCACTGATGTGCCTTTTAACCCAATTTTTTTTTATTGGCATCATGCATAAGATCAATTTTAAAAAATACAATAAAATTTGAACTATTTGAAAAAAAAATTAGTTGAGTTTTGTAAAAGAAAAAATAAACCTTCAAAAGTTGATACTCGACATATTATCAAGATACGAATTTTTAAATGATAAAATATTTAGGTAAATGTTAACAAGTGCTCTTGATGCCTTGTTAAGAAGCTAAACACGGTAAAAAAATTATGGAAGAATATAGTTTTTTGTATTTCCGAGACATGGAAGAATGCACTTATGATTATTTTTCCAACATTATCCTTAACATGTGCCCTTTGTTAGCAAGATCCAAACGTTTATTGGATAACAACGGATAGTTGTGAGTTTGTAGTTGAAAACAATGAACTTAGCTGAAAGTTCATAGTTTTATAACTCACTTATTGGAGTAAAACTGTTTGGCAAAATTAACTGTGAAACTAGCTGAAATTTGTTAAATGACTTAAAAAATATAATTTAACCAAGATATATAATTTAATTAAGAAAAAACAAAATTGAGATATAATTTATTAAAAACTCTTTTATGGAAAGCTACATCATGTAGCTTTTTGAAAGGTGGTTTTCAAAGGCTATAATTTTCTTTCTTGAAAGTTATAAGTTTTTTTTTTCACCAAACAGCTTTAGTAGTTTATTGATCGAACCAATAAACTAAAAACTTGTCTTATCAATCATAACCAATAATTATCATCACTTCTTTTTTAATCAATAATAACACTACATGATTGGTGGGAAATTAGGAAAATAAAAAAGTTGGACAACAAAGCATTATTACTAAGAAAGAAATAAACAACTTTTATGAAGTAAAACAAGATGGCTCTGCCTTGATAAAAAAAAAAAAAAAAAAGAAAAAAAGAAAAGGATGGTTTAATTTCGAAGCTAAGAGTGCTTAATCACATCGAAAGTGAATTGTGATAGCAAATTCTTTTTTACCTTTATGTCTCGGTATGAGTTCTAAAGTTTCGTTTTTTTAAAAAAACTTTGTTCATTGTCCTCAAAAGCTAACTCAGTTGGTAGAGTTGCAAAACATAATGCACCAAATCTCAAATTTAAACCTTGTTAATAAGGCAATACTTGCTTATAAAAAAACTTTGTTCATTTGCAACTCCTTATTTAAAAGTTAGCCTTACATCAGGACATCAATTAAAGAGAAAGGAGAGCACCATCTCTATTAATGGTGTTTTAGGGTTTTCCTAATCACTGTTTTAGGTCAATATTTAAATAATTGAAAGTTTAAAGTCAGCCTTAAAAATGATTCATTTAATATATTTAATATCAATTTTATAATTTTTCAATGTTAACTTTATATTTTTAATAGTAAGTTTCTTAACCATTGTCCTAATGTGAGGCTATTATTGTCACTCTTAATCATATAAATTTACATCCCTCATAAATTAAAGATATTTAGCTAAGAAGGTTATTTCATTACAATAAGGCGTAGATTGTGCTTTTGGCCATTCTTAACAATTAGAAGAGGTTTGTACTTCTCTTGGCAAGTACTTTTGGAGAGGTTTGTTTCTAATGGCAATCTAATTAGAAGAGGTGCTTATTGTTAATTCTCATGTTTTATGTTTTGGAATTGGGAAAACTGCTGACGATTAGTTTGTTCTATGCAATTTTGCTACAGAAATATGGAAAGAGTTTATGCTTGCTTGATTGATTGTCAACCACCAAATCTGGTTATATATGGAGTACAACATAAATGACAAAATTGTTACTTTGATTCTCAATATTGCAAGTGGTTTCACTTTTGTCTTTGTTGAGATTTCGAAAATTTTTGTTTAGTCCCTGAGATTGCAAAATGATACTCATGTCTCTAGAAGTGATTTTGTTTGATTCTTTCCTTCAGTATAATCCCTAACTTGTAAACATTTAATTCAACTTAGTCACTGAGATTATTAAATTTATTTCAGTTACATCTTGGTATGACGGCTTACAACCCACGTGAAACTTAAGTAAATAACATTTTACAATTTCGAAAACTAAATAGAAATTTTCAAAATTTCGAAAACGAAACTATAACCACCTACCATGTCTAGGACCAAAGTGTGACAGTTTTGTGGTTATTCTTTGGTTTGAAAAAAAAGGCAAGAGAAGGCTTGGACTTAAGATATGGTTATTCTTAGCAAGAGGTTAATTGTTGCACATATTCCTGGTGAGCAGCAAGTTGCAGACATTCTTACAAAAGCTCTCTCTAATACCAGATTCAGTCTACTTAAGGAAAAACTGAATGTTACAGATATGTCTCAGGTGTTAGTTAATGTTCAACAATACAAGTCTCTTCTTGGTTCATTTCCTCTATTTCCACTAAGATCAAATTCAACACAAGATGTTGCAACAGCAGATGGCATTAGCTCAGCCTACACAGATTCTCCTGGCTAAGTTTTCAAGAGGGACTATTAGAGAATATCTAATAGGATAGCTTAGTTTATAAGGGGGAGTGTTAGATACTGTATAGTTTCAGTATTGTATAGTTTAGTATTCACAGCTGTTAACACTATGTGTTGACAGCTGTCATGTAACTTAAGTTAATTGAGACTCCTACTATAAATAGATAGGGGTACTCACTTTTCTAAATAACTAATAATAACATAATTCATTTCATTCTCTCTCTCTTTCTCTCACTTTCTAACAGATGTGCTTTGGGCTATTTGAATTTTGAGAAATTATGTAATTTGTTGTGACTTTTGGATTTACGATCTGATCTTGGTTTAATATCTTGGGGAACATAATGTGATTTTTTCATAATGTTGCATGGCTGGCTCCTATCCTTTAGAATGTGTTAGGAATGGTTCATAAGGATGGAGTCATGGAGCAGGGGTTTTGTGTATGGGTTTGAGCACCATATAATAATATTCATGGTTTACTTATAAAAGATAGATGTATTTAAAGGACAGATTTTTTTTTTGTGTATTCTATATATATATATTTTAGCAAAAGAAATATATTAGATAGGAGCGCTAAGGGTGCTCAACTGAATATAATTGATGGACTAAAACAAACAAACCAAGAGGTGTTTAAAAAGCTTCTAATACATGTCCAAGGATTTATACATGGCAAAATTGTTCGTTTGGTTCCTTAAGTTATTTATTTGTTATAAAGTAGTCCCTCAAGTTTTTTTGTTTGAAAGTGGTTCATCAAGTTTTATTAGGATAAGTTATCACCGTTAGTCCCTCCGTATATCTTCATCCTTCGGTCATCTTCTCTAGCGAGCTCCAAGATTTTCTGGCAATAAGTTACTTTTTCCAGCAACAACTGTTTCTCAAGCAGCTTCATAGCGTCAGCAATCCAAGGTGTCAGATC
The DNA here is from genome assembly GCA_037953625.1 of Crotalaria pallida. Taxonomy (NCBI): domain Eukaryota; kingdom Viridiplantae; phylum Streptophyta; class Magnoliopsida; order Fabales; family Fabaceae; genus Crotalaria; species Crotalaria pallida. The sequence continues at coordinate 148,614,585 of CM075651.1, read as the reverse complement.
TGGTTTTGCGAAGGGAGAGAGAGAGAGAGAGAGAGGGAGAGAGAGAAAATCGATTTGAGAGAGAGAGAGAGAACCGGTATTAGAGAGGTAGAGAGCGATTGTATGAGAGATCGAGAGCGCGAGGGTATGAGAGATCGAGAGACAACGCCGGATTTAAGGGAAAGAGGACCACACCAGGAAAAAAAATCATGGGTGGCCGGAAACCTTGCCAAAAAATCTTGGAGCTCGCCGGAGAAGATGGTAGGAGGAGAAGATAATGGAAAAATTGACAGAGGAATTAACGATGATAACTTAATAAAACTTGAGGAACCACTTTCAAACAAAAAAAATTTAAGAGACCACTTTAAAACAAATAAATAACTTAAGACCAAACGAGCAGTTTTGTCATTTACACACTATTGAGTTAACTCATGAGAAAGACTCCCCTTCATGCCACGTAACCACCTCTAGGGGTGTGTAGGACCTGGACCGACCAGATGATCCGGTCCGGACCCGGTTGTTTCGGGTCGGGTTGGACCCGATCTCATGTGTGAAAAGGAGAGGGGTTAGTTTGGTCCAAAGAAAGTTACCTGACACCGGGTACAGGTCAGGTTCAGGCTTGACTCAATGTCACCCAACCCAACCCGATATATGTAAACATTATATATATATATATATATTAATGATAGATGTAAACATGTTTTTATTTTATTTTTATATTATATATTTATACAATACATTATATATTAAATGGCTTCATTTCTAACTTAGCAATTTAATTACTTTTTATTTATTTATTTATTAAGTGACACTTTATTACTTAACTTTACTATCAAAAGTCATATTTTCTTATCTTTGTTGTACGATATTATATAAATGGCATTTTGTAAACAATATTTCCCTAGTTTAATTATTTTTTGTAGCTGTAAGTGAAATCATGAATCTAAATTTAGCATAGTTTTTTTTTAACATCGAAACTTAGTATCTTGCAATGATTTGCTTTACTTTGATCTCACTTTTAGGCTTGTGATTTTTGTCCTGGGTCAACCCGAACCCGCCGTCATCATCTTGACCCGTCTTATTTAGACCCACATATATTCGGGTTTTTTCAGGTTCGGGAACGGGTACGAGTTTAAAAATTGACCCTATTAATATTTACTGGTCGGACGACGATCACGCCCAACCCGTCCCACGCTCACCCTAAGTCCACCTCCAGAGTCAAATTTGCATCAAGTCCATGATCTATGTATAGCTTAAAAGTTTTTCTGAGAATTGAATACTCCATCACTTTTCATCAACCAAATTTACCAGACTACGACAAGCCATAGCAGTTTCCATTCTTTACTATATATACCTACTGTACGGAACCAAACCGAGATGCTTGCGAAAATGATCTATATATACATGTAAAAGGTCGTAGGTAAATATGACTAATACTCCATCACATTTTAAGAAACTTATAGTTAGTGATAAATTTGCATCGACAATTGATGTTTTTTAAAAATTCATGAACATTAATATATAATATCATATTAGTTTTTATTGCAAATTTACCTAATATAATTTTCTTAAAATATGCCCTTATGGCACATGTTAAAAAAACCATAAAAGGAATAAAAGATTGAACTTTTAGTTTCACAATAAAAACTATATTTTTTTATACATGATCCTTTATCATTGCTCACAAGACTATTTAGCAAAGGGTCTTGCCAACAAAAAGACATTTCTTAAGGTTACTATAAATGAAAAATTATCATAAGTACTTATCATTTTTTCTTGAAAACATGAAAAGCTACATTTTCGAATGACTTTTTATTATATTTGAATTTTCTTTTAGCATTTGCCTTTAGCAAAATTATTTTAAATATTATAAAGGAAAAAAAAGTTCTTTTTCACTTGGTGCTCCCAGTTTTGATCAACTTTTTAAGAAATTTCCCTTTCTTTTTAATAACTTGTAAAAGTAACATTCTTGTAAGTTATAAACTATATAAATACAAAGTTAGTAATGTGTGTGCGAAGTGCTGACAGATTGTTCGTTTTACAAAAATATTGTTGTACCCTGAGACCAAACTAGGGTTTTTTCGATGCCAAGCAAGTCTTTGATATTGAACATTTTGAACTGTTAGGGATGCAATTAGCTATTTGACATTCTAAAAATTATCTGCTTATTTGAACATTCTCTAAACACCTTTTTTTACATTCCAGAACAAAAAATTGTTCACATGTTCACATGTTACGTGAGAACAATATTATTTCCTTACTCTAAACCAAAGTACAGGAGCCCTCAGCATCAAATCAGTGTTTCCATATCATTATTGCGTAGCATTAATTAACTATTATATTGTACTATTATAATACACATTCACTAAAATAATAGACAAAATCAAATCGCTAAGCATTATCTTCAGTAACGAATTAAAAATGCAATTATAAATTACAACAAATTAAACTCATCTATCATCGGCAGAACTCATCACATTAAGGAACGAAATTTAACAGATCTAGCTACTAATAACTAACCTGGAGCTAGAGTATTCATGGAGTTTGCCGGTACTAGAGAAGATGACAACTCCAACCTCAGCATCGCACAAGATCGCGAGCTCCTTCGCTTTCTTCAGCAATCCATTCCTTCGCTTCGAGAATGTCACTTGCCTGCTCGTCGAATTGTCAATCCTTCTTATCACGATCTTTCCTCTCCCCATTCAATCAAACCCTAATCAGATCCAAATTATATTGCCTACAATAATTATTCACAAAAGCAATTTTTCAATTTCATGAAAAAAAAAGTTAATAAATAAAGTTAGCTTAGAGAGACAAGTGTTGACTTGCTTAGATGTAAAATTGAACGGAGAAAAAAAAATATTAATGGTTGATTTTTCGTGAAAAACTTACGAAAATTTAGAAAAAAAAATATTATTGAAAGAGTGAGAGTGTTGATTTAGATGTAAAATTAAACGGAGTAAAAAAAAATATAAATAATTGATTTTGCGTGAAACATTATGAAAATCTAGAAAAAAAAAATAAAAAATTTGGAAGAGTGAGAGAGAAAGAGAATGAGGAGTGGTTACTCACTATAATCGAAAGGATTTTGATTTTAAGAGACAGAGTGTAGAATTAACATCAGGAGTGTGAGAGGTACCTATCTATATAAGGAAAGTGATGAAAAAACTAATTTAGGGTGGGTGAGTGGGGTGAAACCGCTTATGGGCGCGTCTAAAACCAGCAGTGGTTTTGATGTGGGTACACGTGGCCCAATCAGAGCTTGTTTATAAGTGATGAATGGGGTTTTATTAAATCCGTGCCGTTCACCTATGCTAAGTTGACGCGTGGGAATACGGTTGCATATACCATAGCTCGTACCGTATTTTCCTTTTTCGGAAAATAGCCTAAATCTTATACTATTCTCTAAATATAAGCATTAGATAGTGTGAGTTTTGCTTGTTTTTAAATATAAGCACTTATCTCAATTTTCAATAACATTATTAATTACTTTTTTCACAAACGCTCTTATTTAGTCAATACTTTTTAGAGTTCTAATAATAATTTATAGGGGTAATTTTGAAAAAAAAAATATACCAAATATTATCATTTAAAATATCATTAACAACATTAATTAACTTTTTTAATAATTAACTTTCTTAATAATAATAATTCATAGTATCGCAACAAAAGGTTTTATTTCTATGCTACTACACTTGAACTAGAGTCATTGTTTAACACAAAATATTCATGTAATACATTAATCAACCACTCATTAATTTGTAATATTTATAAATATTTACGCTAATTATTTAAACATTTTTATTTATATATTATTACATTTGCTTCCATGACCTTAAAATTTCGAATTTGTGTAGTATCCGGATTTCTGGATCCGCTGGGAGACTCATACTAATTAAGTTCGTGTTTAATATGGCTGATAAAATTATATTATAACTATTTTATTTGTGATTATAATAATATGTTAAAATTATAATCTATTTATGTTTGAGTCCATTGGCTTAAAAATAAGTTTAAATCAATCTGTTTTGTTTTGATGGTGTAAAGAAAATTATTTTTACTGAATATATTACAACAAATGGTATGGAGTTAAGAGTAGAATAAGAAAATTACACGAGTTTAAATAAATAATCTTATCAAAAATAATCTACGAGAGAGATGTTAGATTATGATTATTTTATCAAGAATATAATCTAAAATTATAATATGCATTAGTAAATAAACACATTAAATTATGATTATTTTTAAAAAATAAGTTAAAAAACACAATTTTAAGTAAAATCAAACACCACCGATAGACAAATATTTTAGTGAATGAAATGCAAATGGCTCCATAGTTTAGGTGAAATCACGTGGAAAAAGTACACTTTTGAGCCATTAAGTATTTCATTATAGAGCATGAAGAGCCATCATTATTGAATACTTCAGTCGTGGTTTCGTGGATAATACTGTACTCGTCCGTAGGAACCAGATCTTCTGTCCCAAACTCCAATTTTGTTTCCAATCAATCACATCTCATTATAGAAAATAATTTCTTAAATGTTATGGTATTTTGTAGTATTTAATGAAATGTGATTGACTGAAGACAGAGTTAGGGACTTGATTTGGAACAGAGGATCCTAATCCCATCCGTAGCGCATTTCCGTTGTCATGTTTTTATCTTAACATATATTCTGTGCTTTTTAACATTAATAAAATTTTAGTAATTTTTTTAAATGAAAGTGGAAAGTTAATTGTGAGTAGTTTTTTTTATTTAATTTTTTTAATGAAAGTGGAAGATTAACTATATGTGGCCATGTGGGTAGTTTTTTTCTTTTAAAATGGGCAGATGTTTAAAATTTATATTGAGTTTTATTTTTTTAATTAAAAGTTAATATTTGTTTAAAATGATGAATAGAGGACACCAAACAAGCTTCACCTTTATTAATAGTTATAGATATAAGGCAAATGAAAACATGGGGAAGGTACTTCTTGTTCCGGTACATCTTGTAATTTTTTCGATAAATCTTTTTTAATTTGATAATTTAAAAAGGGTTGGCTTAACCTAAACCTTTAGAAATGAGACTAAAGAATTAAAAAGTGATAATTTTTTTAAAAAAAAAAAACTAAATCTAATATTTTTAATATATTAAACACTTACTTTTTGAATGCAATAATACTTTTTATAACTTTTTATTATCATTGGTCCTTAATTAAAAAAATGGTCTTGCTAAAGGGCACTTGTTAATATTATTACTAGAAAAAAAATTTTAATCATAAATCTATCATACTTCATTTTTCGAGAATCTAAAAAAATACATTTTCAAAATCATTTAACTACATTTGAATGTTTAAATAATACCTTTAGTGCACTTGTTAGCATTTCCCTAAAAAAATCCTTTAAAAAATGGGGAGGTATATACCCAGTAAGTACCATTCAATTGGGAAGGGCATCAGCGTCAAAACAATGCACAAAAAACTAGCCCAGTAATCGCCGTCCCAAGTACGATGAAGGAAAAGGGAACGTGTCACTACATACTCATACTAATTTTAAGGGGAGATATAATAATGGGAAATGAAACACGAAAAACATAGGAGCTTCCCTTTTTCTGTTTTTTAAGGTTTCTAAATCAGGAAGTTAGTAACCCTATTTAACCCTTCTTTTTTTGCAAGTTATAGTACTCTATTTTTTTCTTTAGATAAGCTTTTGCAAGTACTAAATATTTCAAGTTTCAAGTATACCTGATACTTTGATGCTCCCTATCCTCAATCTGACACTATTGTCATCCCACTTTTGGCACTTGCAAACATCAATCTCATTAATATATTTAGTTTCCATGCTTGATAATTGTAACTTTTAATTTATACGTTAGATTCGGTGAGGAGTATTTTTTTTTTTTTAAACCCTGATACCCGATCCACTGGTCGACTAATTCAGTTTGATGGGATCCCAGAGTTAAAGTTTTATTCCTCTTCCACCGTTGTTGTGGGGAATTGAACCGTGATTCATCCTACCAAATGTAGTCCCTGACACCACTGCACCAACAATTCGTTAGTGGTAAGGTGTAATTTTTTATCAAACGTTTAATTTTTTAAAATATTTTGTAGTTCATAAAATTTACATAAATTTGTTTAGCATCTTGTAATTTAATTAACAAGATAACATACGACAAATTCAACGTCTGATAAAAAAAATTACACCTCACCAAATATATATATAACCATCGATTTAATATAATGTAGTTAGGTTACTAAAATATATATTAATAATTAAGCTTAATTATGTCTCAGATCCCTGAAATTTGAGGTACTTTTGTCAGGTATCCTTATTTTTTTTTTCAATGTCTGATTCTCCTAAGTTACTTTTAGGTTTGTCATATACCCCTACTACCAATTTTGGCCAATTTTGTTAATATGTAACATCGGAATCCTGATCAGACGCAGGAGGTTAAGCACCTGGTGCCCCGTGGGTGAAGATCTTTTTTTGAAAAATTTAAAAAACTAAAAAACTTAATATTTTTATATTTTTAGTTAAATAAAAAAAGAAAAAAAGAATTGAAGAGAGAGATCGTCTTCACCTATGTGACATCACGCAACACTAGATTACCAACCTCCTGCGTCGGACTAAGATTCTCATGTTACATGTCATCGGAATTGGCCAGAATTGGTAGTAGGGATATATAACAAATCCAGAAGTAACTTCGGGGAGTCAGACATTGAAAAAAAGTATAAGAGTATCTAGCAAAAGTACTCAAAACTTCAGGGGCATGTAACATAATTAATTAAGCCTAGTAATTATTTAGTAATTACTATTTACTATTAATTTTTTCTCTCTAAATAAAGTTGTCCTCTCAATAAGAAAAAATTATGAGTAAGATATAGAGGTAGGTTTTTTTTTATTTATTTTTAGCTTTTTAACAAATACCCTTGTTACTATTTTCCTTTTTTACATCATGAAAATTAAAGTAGGTTTTGCCCTCCAACTTTGTTTTGTTCTGTTTTTTTTTTTTTAAATATCACGAGCCATTCATATGTCACTGGTAAAAATCGCTTAATCTTATAGCCTCATGTATTAAAGAACTACTTGAACTCAAACTATTAAATGTTTACTTTATAGTATCCTACTGTTGTCGTGCTTGTTTACTGATGTTCGAATCCGATTAATTTGGGGTAAATCAGTGACAGGTTAATGCATAATACCCAGGTTAATGTAAGGGAAGCAATGCATGGTGTCATACCCTAATAATTAACTGCGTCCACGTGCAATCCACGTGAACATGCATTAGCCATCGAGACACGCCCCCAGTGAAACTGTGAATTGCATGTGATCAAATGTGAATCCAATATCGATCCCAGTGGCAAACAGCATTGGAGAGAGGGGAGGGTCACAGTGTGCCTCAGGTAGGGATGGCAACGGGGCGGGGAAGGCTCGGGAAGATCTTTCCCATTCCCCATCTTTGGGTCTCATTTGCCCCACATCCCCATGCCCATTACCCATGTCGGGGGTTGATTAACCTCATCCTCATTCACCACCACCCCACGGGTCCCCATGGATCCCCACAGGGAACCTAATTTCAATTTGACCTGTTATAAAATTCATAACGTCGAATAACATTTTTAAACTTGTACACTACAGAAAAATAATCGTTAAAATTCAAGAGATTCAATTTAAAAAAATCGTTAAAATAATCGTTAATAATAATTATTATAATTATAATTATAATAATATATGTGAAGTTACTAAAATACATATTTTTTAACTATATAAAGTCTAAATATTTAAGGACATATAAGTAAAATTGTCGGGGACAGGGAACCGCGGGGACGGGGGAAACAATCTCATTCCCCGCCCCAAAATCTGTTCGGGGGAAAAATCCTCCCCATCCCCGCCCTCGTTGGGGAAAAATCCCCAAACTCGGGTACCCGAACGGGGCGTTCCCCGCGGTGATCCACATCTGCAGTCTCTCATTGCCATCCCTAGCCTCAGGGTTGCATTGAGAACTTGAACCTTCATCAATAATTAGAAGGGACAACATGCATGAGCTAATCAATTAATTAAGCAAATACTATGTGTAGTATACTTTTTAGTAGGGTGTAACAGGTGGGGTTTGGTTGGGTTTTGAAGAGATTTAGCACTCAATCCAACCAATTGGGTTGAGTTGGGTTGAGTTGTGCTTTACTTGACTGTGAAAACCGACCAAACTCAACTCATATAAACGCGGATTGGGTAATCAAGTATGTGTCCTAATTTTCATAAAATAAAATAAATAAAAAAATATGAATAAATATAAAAATAAAATTTAAAAAAAATCACATAAACAATAATTAAATTTATTTTTTGATTGTGAACCAAATTATTCATAAACGAAGAGCATCAAAAGCATTTCTTTCAACATTAATAGATTAACCATAACTTATATTAATAAAAAATAAATAAATAATATATATTTAAATATGCGGGTTGGGTCGGGTTAGGTTGAGTTTTAAATAATAAACTCATGACTCAACCCGTACTTGATTGGGTTGCCTTTAAAAAAACCGACCCAACCCATCAAATATGGTTTTGATGGGTTAGATTGGGTCGGGTTAATCGGGTTCGCGGGTGAAAATTGACTCATTTGCACTCCTACTTTATAGAGCGATTAGATTACATTAATGTCACAATCTTTAAATTTGGTCTTATAAAAAAAAAATCTTTAAATTTTGGAGATTAAAGATAATTAAGAACCTAAATACTGTAAAACATTTTTATATTGAAAATTAAACATTTAAACTTTAAAAGGTACTGAGTTTATGCTTCCAATGCCTACTAACGTTAAAATACCAAACATGTTTCTTGACATTGCGATAATGCTTTTGTGTTATTGATAATTTTTGGTCATTTAGAAGCGTTTTTCTGGATACGATATTTGCTTATTCGGAAACTCATCTTCGGATAGGTTTAAATATGTTTTTATCTTTGAAAATTTAGAGATTTATGGTTTGATTCTTAGAATTTATTTCTTCGTTTTAGTCCTTAAATGTTCCAAAGTTTTGCTTTTAATCCTTAGATGTTCTAAAATTTGAAATATTTAAGAATCAAAATAATAAAAAAAAATTAGGCTTATTTAAGTTTTTAGTCCATGAACCTAGATATTCTTTTGGAATTAGTCCTTAAACTTTTTTATGATGTTTTTGGTCCCTGAATTTTGCTCAATCATTTGGAAATCGTGCATTTGTCGGTTAAATGGTGACATGGTCGACAACATGTCACGTTTCATTGGCCACGTTGATAAATAATATGTCACATGATTTTTTTTTTAAATTAAAAAGTTCAAATTTATTAAAGATAATAAAAATCGCATTTAAAAAAAATCAAACTTTTTAATTATTTTTTAAACAAAAATAATCTTTTTAATGAAAAATCATGTGCCTCCTTGTGACGTCACATAACACGTCACCTCTCGATGTGGTGAAAGTGACGTAACACATTGTTGGTCACATCATGTCATCATCATTTAATTGATGAAATAACCATTTCTCGATGAATAAACAAAATTTAGGGACCTAAAACATTAAAAAAAAGTTGAAGGACTAATTTCAAAATAGCACATAAGTTCAAGTACTAAATTTTAAATAAGTTTTTTTTTAAGAACTAAAACTAAAAATCGCTAAACTTTCGAAGATAAAAATATATTAAAGCCTTTCAAATAAAAAAGGTGATGATGTGCAAATGTATACAAAGAAGAATAATTGAAAAGTATTTTCAAAATCATATATATTTTAAAAATAATCATGGAAATGTGATGGGAAATGAAATGAATGTGGTGTGGGGGGCAAAAGAAACTCCTTTTACCAATTTGTCATTGAGTTCGAGAATTTAAACCCCAAAAATTATCCTTGAACCCCATTCTTATATTTAATATCAAAATTATCCCTCTTTCATCTTGAACCCTATTTCCTTTTTTCTCTTTTGAACATTTGACAAACTCCACCCATCCATAACCGCCACCACCAAACCCTGCCTCACATATGTTCTTCTCTCTTCCTCTTCACTCTTGAAAACTCCCATAGCGCCATCTCCATTTCCCTCCTCGCCAGCTCCTTCGCCCTTTCAGCATATGCCTTCTCCATCATCGTCAGCCTTGTTTGCTCCCCTGCCTCCCACTTCAACGCCTCGAGTTCTTTGTTGCATTGGTTGAGAACCTTCTAATTGCTTCGCGTCCTCACTCACACGCTTTTCGGGAAAAATTTCCAGAAGACCATCCATACAATAATTACTCCAACTCAAGCATGCTTAAGTTCTTAAGTGATGGACTACCGAAAAGAATGTGCATCTTGTTGATATGGGTAGTACCAATCAATTCATTTAAGCCTTCCTTTCATTCCGGATTGTTAACAACTCATTCATGTATCTGTATCCCTCTTTAAAAGCCTACCAGGAGTCGCTCCTTGACTGTGCCTTTTGCACCGGCCATCACTCCTCGCCTTCGTGAGCCCGGATGTTACAACCATCGTCTCCATCAGGTAGTAGTGACCTTTGCCCATCATCATCGCGTTTCTCTTTCTTATCTATGTGCTTTTCTGGTTTAGAAATTTAGGGTTTGAAATTTAATTAGGGATTTGATTGTGGTTTTGGGTTAGGGGTTTGATTGTGGTGGTGGTGGTTTGTGATTTGGGATTTGGTGGTGGTGGTGGAGGTAGTGGCGGTGGTTATGGGGCTTAGAATTATAGAAAGAAGACGAGGGTTGTGATTTGAAAAATAAGGTTTAAAACTACGGATATTTCAATCATTTTACCATGAAAATAGGTTTAGGAATAATCTTTGGGGTTCAAATTCCAAAACTCATTGTCATTCTTGTTTAGTACTTATAAGGCTTCAAAGGTGACCCAAAAATAGAAACCTAAAACTGGCCCAACTTCACTAACAAAAATGGGTCACACTACACTGCCCTTCACCATTAATGGCACGTATTCCCCTTCGGTCCTATTTATAAGATCATTTTGAAGTTTTTCACTTTCACAAAGAAAAATGATTAAATTAGTTAGTGACATTGGAAATGTGAAAATTTGATATACTTTTTCAAAACTACCCCTATAATTATTATTGGAAATCTAAAAAGTGTTGACTTAATAAGGGTGTTTGTGTAAAGAAGTAATTAAATGCTATTAAAAATTGAAATGTGGTCCTTTAAATAGGACCAAAATAAAAACCTCAAAATGATCTTATAAGTAGGATCGAAGGGAGTACCATAAAGTCCTAATCACTAACTAACTAACACTAGGGGTGTAAAGGTCTGATCCGGTCCGCTCCGAGTCATATTACGGACCGAACCACTCAATTCAGTATAGTCCGATCCGGTCCGATCACAACATTATTTATCCTCAAAGACAGGACCGGACCAGACCGGACCATTCATGAACGGTTCGATCCAGTCCGGTCCAGTTTATTTTGCTTTTTTTTTCTGTAGATTCATCTTTGTGAAACCTGGTGAATAGTTTAAGCATTGGAGGTCACACTTTGGGAATGAAACCCTTCATTTTGCTCTTAAGACAAAGGAATAGGGCCTATCACTTACGTCAGCTATGGTATTTTATTGCATCTCTTGCGCCATTAATTAATGTTAATGCATATAGTACTTGAGACAAAAGACAGGCCCAAATCCTGCCACTGTGTCCAAAGATTGATAATGTTATAATACCCCCCACAGACACACATATATGGTTCAAACTACAATATTTAATAATATATATATGGTTTTTTTTTTTAAAATTATTAACCCTATCGGTCCGGTCCTAGCGGTCTAAAAAAATTTGAGAGCGTGGACCGAACCGTTCAAGTATGGTCTAAACTTTTTGGGACCAGACCGAAATGTGAGACCGGACCAGACTGCATTTTTCGATCCGGTCCGATTGGTCTCGTGGTCTCGGACCAGATCACTTACACCCCTAACTAACATCGTCTATCTCTATCTCTATCTATCTACGCGGTCTCGAACCGGATCACTTACACCCCTAACTAACACCATCTATCTCTATCTCTATCTATCTACGCGGTCTCGAACCGGATCACTTACACCCCTAACTAACACCATCTATCTCTATGTATTTATCTACGCGGTCTGGAACCGGATCACTTATACCCCTAACTAACACCATCTATCTCTATGTATTTATCTACGCGCTCTTGGGCAAGTTCAGTTACACCCCTAAGTAACACTATCTATCTCTATCTATCTATCTATCAATTCAATCATCAAATCAAATTAGACGCCAAACAATTCCATAAAGTCTCTCCCCTCCCCAACCAGAATTCGCTCACCTAACCAAACGGAGTTAAACTTCCTCCCAACCCTGTTTTCTGCATTTCATACCCAAATTCTAAAATCGTCACAAAATTAAAAACAGAAATTAATTTCCATCGACTCTTTTTCTCCCTTTTTTTTTGAAGATTCGCGTTTCTATTTGATCGTTCAAGATGGAAGCTATGTCGGATCAATCCACTAGCATATGTTCTCACTGGTAATCATCTCAATTTTTTTCAAATGCTTGTTTTTTAATTATTATATTAACTAGTCTAGTGTTTTTTTTTATATGCAAATTTTTTTGATAATTTTTCAGCTCCCACGGTTTGATCCCAGTTGCTCACACTTTATGTCCCGCGAGATTATTAAAAAAAAAAAATTAAAAACTTTATGTTCAGCGGCTCTACCAATTGAACTACACATCAGGGACAACTAGGTCTAGTTGTTAATTATGTTCTAAGGTTTAAGGGAGAAAAAAAAAGGGGAAATTTTGATTATTTGATTGCTCAATTGAATTTATTAGTCTCTCTGATATTTAGGGTATGATTTTTTTTTATATAATTTTTTTTTGGTGATATTTTGGTCATGTTGTTTTTTGAAGTGGTTGGTTAGATCTTAATAATTATGAAGTGATTCTTAGTCCTATGATAATCTTGATGATTCTGAAAATTCTATTGATGGTTTCAGTGATCGGGCTATCCCTGCTGCTAATATTGATTTGCATTATGCTCATTGCTCGCGGAACCTTGAAAAATGCAAAATCTGCGGCGACATGGTTCCGAAAAAACATGCTGATGATCACTATTTAAGCACTCATGCACCGGTATGTGAAGTTTTGTGTCTTTACTATTATTTTTTTTTTCCAGGGTTGGATTCGTAGAGAAACTAGTGAATAGCGACAAATTTATGATTTATGAAGTTCATGTTGCTTGGAGAAGATTAAACAGACAAGGGGAAGAAAAGAGGTTATGAGATTATTTTGAAGTAGCTTTTAAGTTTTAACCCAATCCCAACGAAAAAGAGAGAAGAAATTTATTATTTAAGAGTTTTGCTTTTCAGCATTTTTTTTGTCCTATTAAAAGACCTTAAATATCTCTCTAGAATAATGGTTGTGATGGATATTGTATGAGTTATGGCACTGGATGCATAAGATTATATATTCTGTGAAGTTGTTTTGACATGGTAGATCTAATGTTAAGAGTTTGTAATGGAAGAACCCATCATATCATAAAAGGGAGAAAGGGGAAGTAAAAAAGAACGTGGAATGTTTGCTGGTTATATGTCTGGCACCTCCATACATTGGCTGGTCTCCCTGCTACTCTGTAACAGTCTTATAGTCAGATTTGAAATTGAGTTTTTTATTTTAGTTTTTCAAACAGAAGTCTGGATTTGTGCAGGTTTCCTGTTCATTGTGCAGCGAGACGATGGAGCGTGATATTTTGGATATCCATACTGGTGAAAATTGCCCTCGAAGGATTATCACTTGTGAGTTCTGTGAGTTCCCATTGCCGGCAATTGATCTAGCTGAGCATCAGGTAGAATTCTATGAGGAACTTTTGAATTAAGAAGATTTAATTGATATTTGCACTTTTGCTCTAATTCTAGTTTAATCTTTATACTTTCAGGAAGTATGTGGGAACCGAACAGAGCTCTGTCACCTTTGTAACAAATATGTTAGGCTCCGTGAAAGATACATCCATGAAGTTGGGTGCAATGGTAACCAAGATCGTACTGTGGGGTCTTCAAGGTAGGAAATATCCTCATTTATCTGAACAAAACCTCTAAGTCATATTTTATATTATTTTTCACTTTCACTTGTAGGATGTAACTAGTTAATCATATAGATCAAATCTTTCAATCTGTCATTGTTTTAATTGACTCTTATTATAGTAATTAACTAAACATATCAGCATATCTATGGTTTTTTGTTTGCCACTATGCATATCTCTGCAATATATTTCTGTTTTAACTGTTTCCTGTTATTCTGAGGGTTAAAGAATGGTTATGTATCCCAATTATCTTCTATTATGTCTAATTTTGGGCCTCCCTCTGTAAGTGTTAAGTGCATGGTTGCTCCATTTTGTTGGTACCTGTTACTTATGGGGTTAATACTTGCACACACCTGTTCCATTTCAAGCTTAACTTAAGCGCTTGTTACTTTCTTCATGTTAGAGATATAAACCCAGTTTTGAGCCTTCACCTAACAATTTAAGCTTTTAGTAGAGTTGGTCTTGGGCATAATATTAGAGCCTCCACGACCAAGTGTTCATGAAGCTCTTGCTTGATGGGGTGTCTTGGTGATATTAGGTATAAAACCAGTATTGGGTCTCCCACCTTATAGCTTAAGTCTTTGATGGACTTGGCTTTATATTGACACTTGAACAAATTGAACTTCCTAAGGCTAATTTGTTTTTCTATATATGTTAAAACTGTTTCTGAAAAATTACCATGATTTCCAATATTAAAGTCATTCTTTAGGTTAATAGGGTATTGCAACCTCTCTCTTTTTGGATAGAAGCAACTAGGTAATGTTTACAAGCTTATGTACTGTGCATATCAGTACAATAAGCTCACATTTTTTAGTATAGCTTGTGGTTGTGGATACATCAAGATTATTTAGCTGAGGTACAAAACACATTATTGTATTTCTTATATTAGATGAGTGCTGAGATGTACACTCACAGTATCGAAGCTACAAGCTGTTCTTAAGTAGTAGTGATGTAATGTCACACGTTTCTAACTGGCATAGTGGTTTCCTAGTAAAGATGGATAATGGATGAAAATCTTGCTCATGTTGGGGCAAAGTAGATGGTATTGTGATAATCTGAGATTATATTGATAGGATGCATAACATAGTAATTTAATACTTTTGCTTACGGTAGACACGCAAAAGGGAATTATCATCTTCACAATATTTCATTTCTAACAATTTTACAATATGTGAGTACTGAGTACATCTAACCAATATTTCGAATTGTTTTCGTTATCCAAGTAACTGAATCAAGAAATGCTTGTGATGTAATTGACTTATGATAGAATTAAGAAACATCTCTCTCTCTCTCTCTCTCTCTCTCTCTCTCTCTCTCAGCCACTTATTGGAGATATAAATTATAGGCTAACAATTTTACATGTTTCACAAGATGTCTCTTTTCTCTTCTGTACAATTGAGCTATTTACCTCTGTTTTGTCTGAAGGGATGTGCGGGAAGCTGAAAGAGCGCAAGGTGCTCGAAGAAGGCAGCAGAATGACATCTCAACAAGACGTCTTCTTTTCACAATAGCAATCACTGGTATTGCTGTTATTCTGGGATCCTTTTTTCTTACAAAAGGAGGCAGAGCCCAGTGATGTGCATTAGCAACAAAGAGGAAACATGATAGAATCCTGTAGATCTGCTTTTTCTGTATATCCATTCGCCTGCACCGAAATCATATAATATATACTTTTGCTAATATATTAAAAACACATCAAATTATCATTTTATATATATAACATATCTAGTTCTGCATTTGATGGAGAGAACTCCAAGAACCAAGTGATATATATATCTGAGACTACGCTGATAAGATTGCAATTTGTTGTTAATCCTGCTGCTCCTTTTACATTAATTCAATATATAGCAGTTGCTAATGGCCGCTTCATTTTAATCATTTAGTCTGAACTTGCAAGTGTTCACTGAAAAACTTTTATTTTTCTCTAGAAGAACAATTGAATGTTGTAGGAAATATTATGTTTCTTTTTATTCTGATACGGTATATCTCTAGATATGAAAAATCATTAGTGATCTGTAGATTGGTTTCGAAGGCAATCAAAAAAATTTAAAACTTTCTGAAATTTCTTCAGATTCTTCTGACTTTCCTGTTTGTTTTGTCGACAGGAACTTCTGTTTTTTTTTCTCAGCCCATTAAATAGGATAATTTTTTATTTCTTTCTCTTATAACAGAAATGTCAGCAAATAACAACAAAGTCGTCTCAAATCGATACATATGAGATTTGAGAATATCTCACACGTATCACATGGCTATTCCTATTGGTACTCGTATTATTAATTTTTTTATATAGGATATGATATAGGGGTTAAGTTTTCAATCCATGGGATCTGGTTTGTAGACCATAAAAGGAGATGGTTTGGGAATTAAGAATATTAATCTCTAACTTTTCTCTTTTGGCAAAGTGAAAATGGCTTTTGTTACAAGGGGATGATCCCCTTTGGGTTCAAATTTATCGGGCAAGATATGGAAGGGTGGTGGTTTTGATTTCTCGGTGAAATCTCTTATGATTGGCTTGGCCAGCATATGATGCAAGAGTTGGTATTACCTTTGATTTGGAAAGCTAGAGTGCATATCAAAGTGAGTGCTCTTCCTTGGCAAATGGTTTTGAATAGGTTAACAACAAAAGATAATCTAATCAAAAGAGGGGTGCAGCTTAGTGATTCTTGTGCCTTTTGCAACTTGCATGAAGAGATGGTTCCTCATTTGTTTCTGTCTTGTACGTTCTCACATGATGTTTGGTCATCGTGCTTTACATGGTTAGAGACTTATAATTGCCCTATCGACTCTCTCCAAAACTTATTCCTATGCGTTTGTTCCATGTGATCAAGGTACTACTCTAGATTTAATCAAGTTTCTCTTTTGGGATTGGTTTTGTAATTTTGTAGATAAAAAAGTTTCTTATGTATAGTGATGCATGAATCCTAAATCTTACATTAATTTGTCTTCTCTAAGCATGTCAAGATTTTTTGTGTATTTGGTTCACCTACCCGTTATACCTAGTTCTAATATATTTTGCTTAGGCAAAACTACTAGATTGATCCTGTAAGTTATTTTTTTGTTGCTATTTCGTCCCTTAACTTTTTTTCGTTTCAAATAAATTTGTAAGTTTGTAACTTGTTTCAAATAAATACTTCCATCCAATTTTGTTTTAACACCGTTAATGAGAGTCTCTTACATGGCAACTATTGGTCTTACGTGGCTAAAACTCAACGTTACATCCCCAAATGATGTCATATGAGGCCAAAAGAGAAAACCAAAACAATTAGGGATAGTCCGATAAGCTTCTATTTTTGTCTCATACGACATCGTTTTGGGGTGTAATGTTGATTTTTAGCCTTGTAAGACCATTGGTTGTCATGTAGGAGGCTCCCATTAACAGTGTTAAAACAGAATTGGATGAAAGAATTTATTTGAAACAAGTTACAAACTTCTGGATTTATTTGAAACCAAAAAAAGTCAAGGGACTAAATCGCAACCAAAAAATAACTTACAGGACCAATCTAATAGTTTTGCCTTTTGCTTATAAAAAAAATTTCATTAGTTGTTACCTGTTATTGGTTGTTTGACAGCTAATCTAAGCACCATATAAATTCCCTACCCAACTAAAAGAAAATTGGCACCATATAAAGGGGGCGTGTTAGATGAGCCAGAGCAATAAGTACCCCTTAACAGTGCCAACTTAATATTCAAGAACCTTATCAAAAGGAATCAGCATCACTTGTAAATCAATCAATCCCTCAAATTATAATTTATTGGCATCTTCTGTCAAGTAATGTTTTCTCTGGTTCTCGCGTTTTACCTCATCTCTTTTAATTTGTCTACATTTCCATTTAAATTTATTTTGTATCTAAACTCACTTGCTACAAGTTGAAGAACAACATTTTCTTTTTCTAACTTCCATGTAAGAAAAAAGAAAGAGAGCTTTATCTATAAAAAAAAAAGTTTTTCTTTTAAATTAAAACTAAAATAATTTAAATTTATTTCTATTACATATCATAGAATAATTGAAAGTATAAAAAGATTAATTTTATTTATATATCATATAAAATAATTAAAATTATAAAAATATTAATCATATTTAAATTTCTAACGTACTTATGAAATTTTACTGTTGTCTTCATTATTTCATCACTATATTGCTGATGTGATTGCAAAATAAAATTTGACGTGTTTACGCATGAAAATATAAACATATTAATAATCCGTATTAAAATACAGTATTAAAAAAATATATGCACTACCATTTGTTTTAGTTAAGTAATGATTTACATTTTTTTATGCCTTTATTAATATAAATACAAATATTTCTATTATGTTAAAAAAATAGGAAAAAACATAATTTTTTCCTTAATTTAAAATTATAAACATATATTAAATAAAAAATATTGATATTCATTTATATATTCATGTGTAACAATGTTTAAGAAAAAAACTACAGTCAGCAAAAATATATTCATGTATCATATATATAAAGAGATATTCTCGATAGTCACTCAAATGGTAAAGTCGTGAGAACATAAAGGGTTGGTATGTCTGGATTCAAACATGCATCACTTTTCTTTCTCTCCCTCCTTTAAAAAAGGAAAAAAATTGCTTATAAAAAAATATCAAAGAAATATCTAACTACGTGATTGAAAAATTTAGAAATGTTCAATTTTTATACTTTTATTATTTTATACAATGTAACAAAGTAACAATTTTATACACTATACCAACAAAGCCCAGCACAGTTGGTAGATAGCTGGGTTCCTTAAGCATGATGTCAGGGGTTCGATCCCTGCCGTGGGCATGGAAAAGGCTTTGTTGGTAGAGGCAAAACTCACTTCGGTGATCTCTACGCCTCGGAGGGGATTAGTCTTCGGCTGTCGGCTGGGGGATATCCTTGGTGTAAAAAAAAATATTACTATATTTTGGCTCATCATTTACCTTTCATATATTTTATTACTTTTAGTTAAAAATCAATGGACAATGATATACGAAAGGTGGATGAAAAGAGGGGATAATTGTACCACCAAGTTCCACTATTGACACTTCTCTTTGGTCAATCATAAGCTTGCAAATTAAAAAATAAAATGGCTTAATTATGTCACAAGTCTCTAAGTTTGAGGTACTTTTATCAGATATTTTTATACATTTTTTTCAATATCTGGAAGTTACTTCTGAGTTTGTCATATACCCCTATTACCAATTCTGACCAATTTTGATGACATGTAAAATCAGAATCCTAGTCAGATGCAGGAGGTTAGTCAAGTAGTCTCTCTTCAATTCTTTTTATTTATTTTTTATTTAACTAAAAATATAAAATATTAAGTTTTTTAGTTTTAAAATTTTTTTTTTTAAAAAAAAGATCTTCACCACGGGACACGACACCAGGTGCTTAACCTCACCTCATGCGTCTAATTAATCATGCGTCTAATGTCACGTGTCAGCAAAATTGGCCAGAATTGGTAGTACGGTTATATGACAAACTCAGAAGTGAGTTCGGGGAGTCAGACATTAAAAAAAAAAGAATAAGGATATCTGACAAAAATATCTCAAACTTCAAGGACATTGACATAATTAAGCCAAATAAAATTATAATTGATTAGGAGTGTAGACAGCGATTTTGAAGTGTCAATAACCCATCATTATATTTAATATTTTTTTTAACGTACCATTGGATTTAATTATAACTTACAAGATTAGTTATCAACATATTATAAAATAGGAGAAGTTGAGGGCATTTTTGTCATTTTCATTTTCCCTCCTTCATCTTTGCTTTTCCCTCCAAATTTGTTTGCTCGTGCATCTCACGGGAATAAATATTTATCTTAAGTTATTTTTAGTAAATTTTTATTAGTACAATTTGGATTACACATAAATATAAAAATTGTCTGCAACATACAATTTGTATTTCGATATTATTACAATTTGCACGGGTTATTAATGTTCTTTTCAAAAGGAAATAATTTGAATTAAATATTGACATAAAAAATATATAATGCCTAAACGACCCGTCATATGATAATTAACCAGAAAAAAAAACGAATATAATGTTGTAATTTCAGAAATTCTAATACAAACAAGTCATAATATAGGCAAATTGGTATTAAACATTTAAATAGAGCATCATTATGAATAATAAATTTTGGGTACAACGGAAAAAACGGATATATAAGTATTAAAGATGAGCTATAATTTGGTATAATGATTTAGCTTAATACAATCAAATATTTACTCAGTCATGAATTCAAATTTAAAAAAAAATCCAAAAATTTATACAATATGTTGCAATTTAAATTGTGAAAAATAATGATGCGTTATTTTATACTTTAGACAATATACTTATTTACAATTATGAAGTTCTAATACAAACAAGTAATTTGAAAGTTCGAATCTTATAAACACGAATTAATTAAAAGTGTGTAAACAGGTTTTATATTTTGGGACAGATGTAATAATAATGATGATGATATATATAGTAAAAAAAATAGTTGCATTTGGACTTGCAAAACGAATT
This sequence comes from Crotalaria pallida, assembly GCA_037953625.1. Classification (NCBI taxonomy): domain Eukaryota; kingdom Viridiplantae; phylum Streptophyta; class Magnoliopsida; order Fabales; family Fabaceae; genus Crotalaria; species Crotalaria pallida. Next base: position 148,594,075 of record CM075651.1, on the reverse strand, counting down.
ACTAACAAAATGTATTTGGAATGATGGATTAAATAAAACAAAAATCAAAATGAGTTGGATTTTTTTTAATATAAGAAATTATGTTGTTAATTAAAATTAGAAATCGCATAGTTTATACATTATTAGTTAATTTTTATTAATGAAAAAGTTGGTAGCTGAAACTAGATTTAAATGTTAAAGTTTATGAATATTCATTTCTAAATACATGTAAATCATTTTTATAAAAAGTTCATATTAACTTATTATTTAAAAATACATATTTCCAAAATCTATAATCAAATTTAAAAAAAAAATAAAAAATTTAAACCCGTGCGATGCACGGATAAAATTACTAGTCAATATATTATAAAATAGGTGAAGTATGAGGGCATTTTTGTTTTCCCTCCTTAATCCCCATTATTTTCCCTCCTAATTTCTCACTTTCCCTCCTAAGTTCTATTTTAATCTCAGTCATTCAATTGTAAATGCAATAATCAATCATAGCCGTACATATCCATTGGTAGATTAAGTCTTTTCATTTTCTTTCATTCATTCATTTTTTGACTGTTATGGTGTGAAAGACATATTACCAACATCAATTAGTAGTTAGTGGTAGTAGTAAATTAGTAGAATCACGATCAGGAAAAGGCAACAAAAAGAAATTAGAGACCCGGGCAAAAAGAAAGCATCTGGATTTGGAAGCATTGTTTTCACCTCTTCTGTTGCAGGTGTGAAACAGGTATGAACGTATGAGCAGTTTTTAAATTTTTGTTTTTTTTTTATTTTTAATTTTTGTTTAGAATAGGTTTTTTAATTTTTGTACAAGTATGTTTTTTTTAATAGCATAGTTTTCATCTCTTTTGTTGCAGGTGTGAAACAGGTATGAGCGTATGAGCATTTTTTTAATTTTAGTTTTTTTTAATTTTTAATTTTTTGTTTAGAATAGGTTTACTATTAATTTTTGTACAGGTATGTTTTTTTAAAGAGATTTTTATTTAAATTTTTGTAATATTGTTTTATATTACTTAAACCTGGGAGGCATATATTACTTGCTTCAGGTTCATGCGAAATTCGTGATGTTCAAATTCCAAGAAAGTTTTGTATTTACCATTTCTGATTTTTTTTCTCTTGGATATTTGTTCTATATTTTCCCTGTTCTTTGGTTTCTATTTGTTATATTATTTTCTTCATTTCATTATTGCTTTATTTATATAAGAGTTGTGGTTTTTTTTTTAGAATGATATTTTTATTATATTTTTTCAATTTTTTCATTAGTAGGATTGGACAAAACGTGTCTAAAATTATTGTTAATCTGTAATTGATGTTGTTGAGGTTGGTGAAAGACAGAGGAAATTTGGTGAGGTTCTCAGGGTCAAACCCTTGGCTGCATTAGCCATGATTGATGAAGGGGAACTTGATCGAAAAATAGTTGCGATTTTATTAAATGATCCAAAGGCATCACTTGTGAATGATGTTGATGATGTCGAGAAGCATGTTCATAGTTGTTGTTGTTACTCGAAAGAAAGATTATCTAAGTTGCATTTTCATAGTTGTTTTCTTTATCTAAGTCTGCTAAATTGTAGTTATTAGAAAGAAAGGTTACTTAGTTGTTGTAGTTTAAGTCTTTCTCTTTCCATTTTGTGCACCATTTGTCTTCTCTGTTTTTAATTTGTCACTTTTTCAGAGGATGGTGATTGGTGATATAAAGCTTTCATGGTGATGATGTTGTAAAAATAATAATAGTTTATTATTTTAAAAATATTATTTTAAATTGAATTTATTAATTATTAATTTGGGTGGTGGTTACAAAAAATTATTCTTATTAAGTTGGGTGTTTATTGCCATTAATTCTTATTATTTAATTATTTATTATTATTATTATTATTAATTATTCTTTCTAACGGTTTCTTTCCGTTAGAGTATATATACTTATAGTAGTATATATTTTTAGCTCCAAACAACTACTAATACCTATATTCATATTGTGTATATATAGTATACAGTGAATGTTTTATAGAATATATGTACGATGATGAAAATTATATATTTTTATATTATTTATTCATAGTCCTTCACTTATTGATAACTAATTTTTTTTATGTTAGATAGACATTAAGATAGTCATAAATATTGAAAAAGATGCTTTTTTTTATTTAAATATTTGAACATTTCTTGTGTTTGTTTTGTGTCTAGCTATTTTATGAATAATATTTATTTGAAGAATTATTTATGTAAAGATTTTTTTTATTAACATGCTAAATTTTAATTATAAGTTGCTTACATTGATGCGTTATTTTATACTTTAGACAATATACAATACAGTCATGAATTCAAATTTAAAAAAATCCAAAAATTTATACAATATGTTGCAATTTAAATTGTGAAAAATAATGATGCGTTATTTTATACTTTAGACAATATACTTATTTACAATTATGAAGTTCTAATACAAGCAAGTAATTTGAAAGTTCGAATCTTATAAACACGAATTAATTAAAAGTGTGAAAACAAGTCTTATATTTTGGGACAGATGTAATAAAAATGATGATGATGATGATGATGATATATATGGCAAAAAAAAATAGCTGCATTTGGACTTGGAAAACGATTTACTAACAAAATGCATTTGGAATGATGGATTAAATAAAACAAAAATCAAAATGAGTTGGATTTTTTTTAATATAAAAAATTAAGTTGTTAATTAAGATTAGAAATCGCATAGTTGATACATTATTAATTAATTTTTATTAATGAAAAAGTTGGTAGCTGAAACTAGATTGAAAGGTTAATGTTTATGATTATTCATTTCTAAATACATGTAAATCATTTTTATGAAAAGTTCATATTAACATATTATTTAAAAAGACATATTTCCAAAATCTATAATCAATTTTAAAAAATAAAAAATAAAAAATTAAACCCGTGCAATGCACGGGTAAAATTACTAGTTCACTTAATGGGAAAAGAACAACTTCGTCTTTTTTTATTGACATTTACTTTTTGGCCCCATAAACGACTTTTCGGCTTCCATTTTTAATTTTTATGGACTAAAATACTCTTTTATGTGTTATTATTTCCGACTTTCAAAAGTCAAATTTTTTTTTGATTCTTGTGAGTTGGAAAAATTAAACTACATACTATTTCCGACTCGTAAGAGTAAAAAAAATTTTGACTCTTAGGAGTAGGAAAAAAATTGCATTCCACTTTCGCTACTTTAAATCACAGTTTCACTAGCCAGTAACATTCCACCCAAATTTTGCACCCAATCCTGACAGCCTTCAATAGCCAGTAACACCCATGATCCAACACTATACAAGCCTAAACATATCATCACTGTATAATCAACTTTGTTAGTTGGGAGAAAATTTGAGTTGGAAGTAGGCTTTGTATGTGACAAGGACGTGTCACTAGTACTATGTTTTCAAGTAACACTCTTTGTTGGACAAAAGGTCAGGCTTCTCCTGTAACTTGTTATCAGATATCTCTAATGGTTCCTATAGAGGTTATGGGCTGGCTAACAGAATCTTATTGCTCAAGAACATGGATTGGAGTATTCGCATCAGACATATCTTCAGAGAATCTAACAGAGTGGCGGATGCGTTGACCAAGCTTAGTTTTAATGTTGATCATTCCAGAGATCTGCTTTTGTTTTGCTATCCTCCTAGTGAGGTTGAGCCTTTGTTGTCTTTAGATCTCCTTAAGTCCTCGGGCTGCAATTCCCATAGGCAGGTCACCCTCCTGTAATCTTTTTCTTGGGCCTTTGTGCCCCGTATGTTACCAAAAAAAAAAAAAAAGATCAGGCTTCTACCTTTCACCACTGTCCTCAATCTCAATAGACAGAACACCATACAGAATAATTCTCCGACTCTCCACAGGCGGAAATAAGATTTACTTAGCTAGAATACAATTTTTTTTCCGACTCTCAAGAGTCAAAATTTCGGAAATAGTATGTAGTTTAATTTTTCCGACTCTCAAGAGTCAAAATTTTTTTTTTGACTCTTGAAAATCGGAAATAGTAACACATAAAAGGGTATTTTGGTCCATATAAATTAAAAATGAGGGCCAAAAAGTAGTTTATGGGGGCCAAAAAGTAAAGGTCTTTTTTTTTTTTATGAACAACAACTTCGTCTTTTTTAATGATTCTCTTGCATCAAATGAATATTTGGTATCGCATATGACATAAGGGTTAGCTATGTCACGAAACTCATGATTGTTAGTATTATTCTTTCCATCCCTAAATATAAAGTCATTTTGACACATTTATTTTGTCTTTATTTATAAAGTCTCATACCAATTTTCAATGATCATTAATTACATTTTTTCACAAACATTCATATTTATTTAACACTTTTTAGATTCCCAATAATATTAATAGGAGTAATTTTGAAATTACATATCAAAAGTTCACATTTCCAATACAGTTAATTAAATTATTCCTTTTTCTTAATGGACGTGAAATCTCCCAAAGAGAGTAGTATTTATTTTGAGGGAATTTACATCCTCTTTATTTTATTTTCTTCATTTTTATCCATTTTCCATATTCAATGATTATTATATTTTTAATAATATTTAATTTAATATTTTAACTTATTATTAAATTAATCCAACGATGGAGATCATGTATATTTCCTTAAGAAATGGAGCCATAATCATAAACGTACACGGCTATATATATAGTGGCGAATGAGTAAAGAATTGAAGACATAAAAAATATGCTTAGCCTTTAGTTGAAGGAAACCAGACTAAAAGTCTTATGAGCCTGAAGACCTTATATATATTATAAAGAAAATAAATTGTACCAAAATATATTCTAAGAATATATATAGCTGTTGGAGCAGCTGAGATCTCTAATCCACAATACTGGTATTTTGTCATGTCGAATGTATAATATATTAAAATAACTTTGTATCTAAAATGTATGCTGCTCCATACCTGATTGTGTGACTTCAGAAGAAAGTAGTAGAAGTGTGACAATACATACACCTTATTTGTTCTGTTTTTCATTCTGTTGAATATATTATTGTATCAGAAACAATAGCCACTGCTGTTGAATAGGAACTAGCAAAGGTCCTTCAACATGTCATCACAAGCAGTGAAGCTGCGCATAGAAGACAAACATGTAAGATTGTTCTCTACTTTTCTTCATTATATTAGATTTGTAATTAGTATTCTGATTTTATGGCAAATTAAATTGCTTGAGAATTTGATTTTTTTTTAATTGAAGGTGGTCATGGACAATGGGATACTGCAAGTGTATTTATCCAATCCTAGTGGATTTGTCACTAGAATACAATACAATGGCATTGATAATATACTCGAAGAGATAGAGTAACGAAGATTTTAATAGAGGGTATGTATGTGAACACTGAGTTTTATATTTGATGGTTTTTATTATTCTTCCTTCGTATTCATCTCACCATCCCTTATAAATGTTTACTTTGAAATAATGAATTCAAGATATTGGGACGTTGTTTGGAGTGAAACAGGAAGTATAGGGACAACAGGAACATTTGAGAGGTATGTGATGACTGATAGTATTGCCTCACATAATTAATTAAGCTAATTATTTATTTATTTATTTATTTTGCATAATTTGGCCTAGCAGAACTAAAGTTTTTTAATATTGCCCTGCACTATGTTTCTAAAGCTTCTAAGATTTGCAATGAATTGAATTGTCTACACATGCAGGATTTTTGGAACAGGTTTTAATGTTATAGTGGAAAATGAGGAACAGGTTGAAATCTCATTTACAAGAATGTGGGATCCATCTTTGAAAGGAAAGCTTTCTGCTCTAAACATTGACAAAAGGTAATAAGATTAATTATTTTGAAAAACTAAAGAATGATAGTAACTAAACAAGTAAATATATTTTCATAATTTTTTGTGCAGGTATGTGATGCTTCGAAATTCCTCAGGCTTCTACTCTTATGCCATCTTTGAACACCTAAAGGAGTGGCCTGCTTTCAACATACCTCAGATCAGGATTGTTTTTAAGCTTCGAAAAGACAAGTATGGAAGCTTCGCTACCTAGATCTTATAACCTTATGAAATACATACATGTGTTTCAATTATCTTGGTTTATGTTTGAAACAGCTTATAATCAAATTTTGCTCGATAACTTTTGAAAAATAAGCTTTGAAATAACCTTTGTCAAACATGCACTTTATTCATTTTCCTAATTCAATATTCAATTGGAGAGATTTTGTTTTCTGCCCTTCATTGCCTTAAACTGATATTAAATAAGAACAAGTATTGCTACAAGGTAACTTTTAGAGGTTTATAACTTTATGAGTATATTATATGCATTGCAGATTTCATTATATGGCAGTAGCAGATAATAGACAAAATTCATGCCTCTCCCAGATGACCGTTCACCTAAAAGAGGTGAAGAACTAGTTCCCCCAGAAGCAGTTTTGCTTGTCAATCCCGTGGAGCCAGAGTTCAAGGGAGAGGTACTCTTAAAAAATAAGTAAATAAATTAAATAAATAAATAAAGATACCAGAAATACCAACTCTTGAATATAAGAAAAAGGAACAACTTGCAGAGTTGTTGAGTTGCATGTGAATTTTATGAAACGTTTATTTATTGAGATTGCACAAGCCTAGAAGTAAACTTCACTATGAAGACAAACAAACTTGTACAATTGTATTATGTGTCATGAGTTATTTATGTAACATTGCTTGACTCAAACGAGATAGCAAACTAATTATAAGCACTATATTCAAATAGAAAGCTGTTAGGTGTAATTTTCCAACTCACTTTCTCTGTCTTTGCTTTGTTGCAAAAGATTGTGTACTCATTTCAATACTTTTATTATCTCAAAGGGAATAATTTCAGGTTCTCGGTTTGGAAAATGAAAAATATTCTCTACTAGAGTATTTGTCATATATAGTCTCTAAAAAAGTACTGTATATCACTAATATCTATCATGCATATAGTTTATTCTTTATGATTAATAATAAAATTTGTTATTGCCTAATGAAGGTGGATGACAAGTACCAATACTCAAATGAAAACAAAGATCTTAAGGTACATGGTTGGATAAGCTCTAAATCTGAAACTGATCCACCCATGGGCTTTTGGGTAATCTTTCCCAGCAATGAGTTTGGGTTTTAATTTTTTAACCCCCAATTTAATCACTTTGACCCCCTTTTTTTGCCAAAATCCGAAATTGCCCTTTTTTTTCTGGGTTTATAACACACTCGCTGGGATCTGAGCGAGAATTACAAAAACGGAAAAAAAATATAGCTCGCTGAGGGGTCAGCGAGCTGTGCAAAATAACATACTCGCTGACCCTGCAGCGAGAAGGCAAAAAAGGAAAAAAAAAAATAAAGCTCGCTGATGGGTCAGCGAGCTGTGTAAAATAACATATTCGCTGACCCTGCAGCGAGAAGGCAAAAAAGGAAAATAAAGCTCTCTTTTTGATTTGCCCCTACTACTCGCCCACCTGGTTTCCTTCTTCTGTTTTCATAATAACATTATTGTAGCACTACTACCATACTACACTAGCTAGAAGGTTGGTTCATTCGTGTCAATGATTTACTCCTTGTTATATAATAACTCAAATACTTCATCTAGAGCTTTCAATGGCGATGGGTTGGCATCAACACATTCATTGGTTTTTGAGAGTGAGAAGGGAGAGTTAGTGAAGTGCCCTGCTGCAACTGCTAGGATAGGACTTAAAAATGAGGCCAAAGCTTTAGCAGCTTTGAAGAACCATAGTGAAGCTGAGAGGAGGAGGAGAGAGAGAATCAATGGTCATTTTGCAACACTCCGTGGTCTAGTGCCCTCTACTGAAAAGGTAATAAAAAAAAATAAAGCTTTATTAACAATCTCGCTGCAGGGGCAGCGAGAAGGATAAAAAATAAAAAAAAATAAAGTTCGCTGGTGGGTCAGCGAGCTGTGCAAAATAACATACTCGCTGACCCTGCAGCTAGAAGGCAAAAAAGGAAAAAAAAAATAAAGCTCGCTGATGGGTCAGCGAGCTGTGTAAAATAACATACTCGCTGACCCTGCAGCGAGAAGGCAAAAAAGGAAAAAAAAACTCGTTGATGAGTCAGCGAACTATGTAAAATACAAAGCTCGCTGACCCCTCAGCGAGCTATATTTTTTTTTCCGTTTTTGTAATTCTCGCTCAGATCCCAGCGAGTGTGTTATAAACCCAGAAAAAAAAAAAGGGCAATTTCGGATTTTGGCAAAAAAAGGGGGTCAAGTGATTAAATTGGGGGGTTAAAAAATTAAAACCCATGAGTTTTGTTCAGGTGGCCCAGTTAAACAGAACCTTACCTCCCATGTTGGCCCTATCAGCCTTGCTGTAAGTATTAATATGTAAACCATGCATCCATCATGCAAAATGCAAAATTGTAAGACTGTGACTTTGATTATCGATATTGCAAATTGGTTTCATTTTTGTTTTAAGATTTTGAAAATTTCTCTTCAGTCCTAGAAATTGTAAAATGTTACTCACTTAAGATTCATGTAGGTTGTTAGCATCCATTCCAAGAATGTGATTGAAATTGATTTAATAATCTTAAAGATCAAATTGAATTAGATGTGTATAAGTTAAGAATTAAATTGAAAGAGGAATTAAATGAAATCATTTATACGAAACTGACATGAATAACATTTTACAATCTCAAGCTCCCAAAGATCCCTATCATGCACCCTTTGCTTATAAAAAAATATATATATATTTTTCAATCTCAAGATCTAAATAGAAATTTTCAAAATCTAAAAAGATGAAAGTGAAACCGCTTTACAATGTTAAGAACCAAAATACAGTTAGTTTAGTCGTTGCAAAACTATTTGAAGTTATTCATATTGAGAAACTGAAAACAAATGGTTTGCGATAATATATTTTTTTTATGTGTCAGATGTTCCTAAGTGCTCATTACGCAGGAGAGGATATTGTTCTTAAACTCCAACCAAATGAACCGTGGAAGAAAGTTTTCGGGCCAACTTTTTTCTATCTTAATAAAACTTTGTTGGATTCTGAGGACCCACTAGACCTCTGGGAGGATGCCAAATATCAGGTTTTATTATCAAATTAACCTTATGTATGTTTAGGCCAGATTTTTAGTTTCATTGAGGAAGTTAAGATAAAAATGAATAAGCACTAATTCAGTTCTACTACAAAAAAATGGCCTCTAGATGACAAAGGAAGTTCAAAGCTGGCCCTATGATTTTCCAGCTTCAGAGGATTTTCAGAAGTCTAACCAAAGGGGCAGTGTATCTGGCACGTTACTGGTTCGAGACAGGTAACACCCGATTAGCAATACATGAATGCTATTCACACTTCAAATCTGTAGACTGCATATCATTGTTGCACTATTTAACAATGTAAAAGCTTTTGGTTGAAAAGAAAATAATTACTAGTATTTTAATATTATTACTAATTGATCACAAGCCCTATTTAGAGTTTGGGGAATGCCAACTAATGCCTTGAGAAATAATGTATTCAATATATTAAAAGTTTAGAAGGTACAATTTAAGTAATGGTCCAAATGGAAGAAGCTCTCAAAATGACAATTTTCAGGTGCCTATTTGACGAGGACATATTTGCAGAAGGCGCATATATAGGACTGGCACCACCAGGAGATGCTGGATCCTGGCAAAGAGAATGCAAGGTTTAAACTAGAGAATCATATAGTGTACTTGTTAAACAACAACCCAAAATTTGAGCTCTATATTTCTATAGTTCTTAGCCAAGTACTGTAATAGTGTAATCAAAATAATTAAGATCATCGTGCCAGGACCATAAGGATATTGAGAACCCATAAGACCATAAGGTCAGAGGCTCGAATCCTTGTGGAGAACATCCCTTGGGGAGGCACCCCATCCATGTTGCTCAGATGCCGGGACTGTGAAGTTCCCCTCCTCGGTTTTAAAATAATTAAGATCATGTGTATAGCAATTTTGACTTAAATGGCATTCATTTTCAGGGTTACCAATTCTGGACTAGAGCCGACTTCGAAGGCAACTTCTCGATCGATAATATTCGCAGCGGGGATTACAATCTCTACGCCTGGGTTCCAGGTTTCATTGGAGAGTATTGGAGCAATGTTGTCCTCACCATAACCCCAGGTTTTTGTATTCATATCTTTCTACGGTCATATTATTTCTACAATAGTGAGCTTTAATTTAGTGAGACTATATTACCTCATTTTAATTTTAGTCTATGTTTGTAAATAACTTGTGCAACAAACCACAATGCTGCATGCAGGTTGTGACATAGATGTTGGTGAAATAATTTTTGAGCCACCAAGAGATGGTCCAACATTATGGAAAATAGGTATTCCTGATCGCTCTTGCTGAGTTCTATGTTCCAGATCCTAATCCAAAGTACATAAACAAGCTTTATGTCAACCATCCAGACAAGTCAGACTCTCTTTTTCCCTAAAATTAAAAACCTTAAAGCTAAGTTTAATATCAACCATCATCATCATTCATCTATTTCATAAATTTTGTTGACTACTATAACAGGTTTAGGCAATATGGTTTGTGGGAAAGATATGCAGATTTATACCCAAATGAAGATTTGATTTACACAGTTGGTGTCAGTGACTTCAGCCAAGATTGGTTCTTTGCACAGGTCACCAGGTATATATATATATATACCAGCATGAGCAACTTTTAGCTGGCATGTCAGAACAAGACTAAACATAATATATGATTTATATATATATGAGCAACTTTTAGTTGGCATCAAACACTAGAGTTGCTTTCTTTAAAAGCATATATATCTTATCCAATTCATGAAGATGACATTAGTGCATGAAATGCAGGAAGAATGACGATGGCAGCTACCGAGGAACTACATGGCAAATTAAGTTCGACCTTGATGAGGTGAAAGCAAGCGGAATCTATAAATTGCGCTTGGCGCTCGCGAGTGCGCATTTCGCCGAATTGCAGGTTGGGAACCACACAAAAAAAAAATTGTATTTGTTTTTTTTAAGAGCTTTTAACTCTCTATTCTGTGACTCGTTTATAAAAGTTTCTGGTTTGGAATTTATAAAGGTTAGAGTGAATGATCAAAAACAAAATCCTCCACTATTTACTACGGGCGTGATTGGGAAGGACTATGCAATAGCTAGACATGGAATTCATGGACTCTATTGGCTGTTCAACATTGATGTACCAGGTCTTCTCCTAAAGGAAAAGGATAATACTATACATCTAACACAGACTATAGCTACTGACCCCTTAGCCCCCTTCCATGGCATAATGTATGACTACATTCGTTTAGAAGCCCCCAACCCTTCTCTTCCTGAATAAAGAAATTAAAGTAACTTATATGATATGAACCTGCTCCTACCATACTCCATACAGTTATATAATCTTGTGTCTTGTTCGGTATTGTAATTTCTTTAGCAGGGCTAAAAACCCTGGTACTATGTATTGTATTTGAAAATGTAAACTTCATTTGATCTTAATGGATTTGAGGTGCTACTTATTTCTCAAAGTGGGGGTGCTACTTTTAACACCCTCATTTTAAGTTTAGTCAGCAATTTATTTTTGTGTACTACCCCTTATTTCGACTAGGGACTGCAATAAAATAAAAGGTTACTCTTAATTTGCTGCTTTATTACTCCCTCCGGTCCTATTTATAAGATCCCTTTTGGGGTTTTTCACTCCCACCAAGGAGAGTGAATAAATTTGTTAGTGGCATTGGAAATATGAAAATTTGATATACTTTTTCAAAATTACCCCTATAATTATTATTGGAACTCTAAAAAGTGTTGACTTTATAGGGGTGCTAGTGGAAAGAAGTAATTAAATGCTATTGAAAATTGAAAAGGGGTCTTATAAATAGGACCAAAATAAAAACCCCAAAAGGGTCTTATAAATAGGACCGGAGGGAGTAATTATTATGTTCTGCAGATGGTGCTACTGCAATAAAATAAAAGGTTACTCTTAATTTGTTGCTTTATTAATTATTATGTTCTGTTGATGGTGCTATGTTCAATAGGTTCAGCCAAATTTAACTAAAGTTAAACCCAAAGTCAGTGCACGGAATTATGTAGACTATGCACAAGGGTCGTTGAATTCAGTCTTTTGTTTAGTATCATCACAACTCCCCTAGCCAGAAAAATCAAATTGACAGCTTGATCATCACTATCCCAGTTTGGGAAGGAAAATGCAATTGCTAGACATGAGTTCAAGGACTCTATTGCCTCTATAACATTCATGTAAAAGCTATTCTCCTAGAGGAAGGATAGTACTATATATCTAACACAGACTATAGCTACCGGCCCCCTCTGGCAATTTTCTTACCATAAAAAATGTATTAGATTAGTTTATTCGATATTTTTGTTCAAGATATGTAAATGTTTTTTGTTCTTCAAAAGGAGAATGTTATGGCTCAAATGGGCATTACTGTTGTTGTAACCTAACAAGTTATATTTATCAAGTTAATAGTTATTTTCTTACTTATATGAATCATTCTTAGTTTCTTACTTGGCAGATTTGCTCACATGATCTCAAGTCATAATTGATTGTAGACTTTCTGTTTCTTTGAATTTGGACAAAAAAATACAATAAAATTATCCAACTAAGTCAGATTGATTACACATTAACTGTATGCATTCATCTTTATAAATTAAAAAAAAAATTGAAAAAGAAAAAAAACAAATAGATATAAAAGGCATCTTTGTTTATTCCCTAATGCACTAGTAAAAGAAAAAAAAGAACAAATTAAAGACAGAAATTTTGCATCATATTAGTCTGGATGGAAAAGAGAAAAATTAATCAGATTTATTGAGTCTGTTCTTGATATCTTCAGCTGCATCAGCAGCCTCAACCTGCATCTTTGAAGCTTCAAGCTCAGCTTCACTTGCTTCCTTCTCATTTCTTGCAGTAATAGTCTTTACCTAACATGTATATTTAACACACCAAGTCTATATATATTAATCAAACTAGGCCATTTCAATATATCATTATATTATTATTACATACACAACAAAAAAGAAAAAATTGTGTAAAGGGCTTGTTTGGAGTTCTAACCTGACCAATGAAAAAGGCTTTAACATATCTAAAATTTTCCTGTAAAGAAGCTGCGAAAGATAAGCAACCCTTCCTAATACGTGACAACAAGGAGGTCTTCTTGTGATTTGACAAAGGAGTAGAGCTTGAAGAACCAATCTCTTCCATTGCTATTTGCTAAAGGGCTGTACTAATAATACGTGAAAAATAAAATCTCATGACCCTGTTCAGTAGCAGAGTTTGGAAAGAGATCGAGTGCAATAAGTAAACTAAAGAGAAGAGAAGGGTTGGGTTTAACACGTTTCTAGAATTTGGCTTCTTCATGCACGTGGCAGCTATATGTCCTATTCCTGTCATTGATCTTTCTAGTCATCCATTAGTCTTTCTCATATGTAAAAGAAAAATGATTTAATTAAAACAAATATCATAATCCATTAATTTCTAAAAATTGTATTGTTGATATCAACTTTTTAATCGTTTATGGAATATTAATGGAATACTCCCTCCGACTCGAATTATAAGCAACAAAAAACATATTTCTTTTGGTTTAAAATATAAACAAAATTAACTAACTTTATTAAATTTTGTTTCATTTTCAATGCCACTTTCCTAAAACATCTCTAGAAAATTGAAATTTTAATTAATTTTTATTTCATTATCAATACTACTTTCCAAAAATATCTTTATTTTTTTATAAATTTGATAAAATTAAATGCAATCAATTTATCTCCTTAATAAGCGTAAAAGTGGTTAAAATTGCTTATAATTCGAGCAGGAGGGAGTATGTATTAATTGCAATGATGTGAAAATTTGTATAATACTGCCTCCGGTCCTATATATAGGACATATTCTAGAAGCAATCTTTGATCCTATATATAAGACATTTTGTATTTTCTATGCATCATTTATTGTTTTTTCTCTTTTTTGCTCTTATTAAATGCTTTGACTTTTTATGTGTTTTTTGTTGTTAATTAATAAGTGTGAATTTTTCAAGACAAGTTGAGAGGGTAAAATTGTAATGTTACAATATATTCTCATAGAATTCATAAAACTAACTATTTTCTTGGTCCGAGGAATATGGTTAAGTATGTCCTATATATAGGACCGGAGGGAGTAGCAATTTGTAATTAGTACATTAAAAAAATATTATTTTATTTTATTGACTAGTTTGACTTTTATCAAGATAACGAAACAATCAATTTTAGTAATACTACGTATATTTGATATTATTATAAATTATTAACAGATTGATTTTCATTAATTTTAAGCATCACAATTTTATAAATTAATAAAACCAAAATATCACAACAACAACTACAATTAACGATTGAGAAATACAAAATAGTATTAATTTCTAATATACATTTAGAAAAATATACATGTAAATAAAAATAAATAAAATCCCGCACCTTACTCTAGATTTTTTTTTTAAAATACTCTAGCTCGTTGCTACTACTAAAATATTCTTTAAATTAGGGGTGTCATATTGTAATAGGATGGTTAAATATTTTCAATGGGTTAGAAGTTTTTTTTTTAAAAAAAAAAAATGAAGGTACTTTGAAAGGATAAATTATTTTGCCATCGCAATAAATGATAATGTGATTCCAAAATATCATGAAACTCAAAAATACTCTTGTAATTCAAAACTTAGTAAAAACATACTCCCTTCGGCTCGAATTATAAGCAACAAAAAACATATTACTCTTGGTTTAAAATATAAGCAAAACTAACTAACTTTATTAAATTTTGTTTCATTCCCAATGCCACTTTCCAAAAACATCTCTAGAAAATTGTAATTTTAATTAATTTTTGTTTCATTTCCAATACTACTTTCCAAAAAAACCTCTATTTTTATAAATTTGAGAAAATTAAAAACAATCAGTTAACCTCTTAATAAGCGTAAAAGTGGTTAGAATTGCTTATAATTCGAACCGGATGGAGTAAGTTGTAAGCATCACTTACAACTTATGATCATAATCAACCTTTACAACATGTGTTTATAATGTTTAAAAATTTTGCTAAATGTAAGATCCTAAAAGGTGTTTATGACCCATGCTCTGTAAAAAAGCAAAAATAATGTTGAAATATTTGAAAAATTTGGGATGACATTATCAATTGAGTTTTAGTATTTTGATACCCATTTTTAATTAGTTGACGCTAGGGGTGAGCATGACCCGGCCCTACCCGGAGACCCATCCCAAGTCGGCGGGTTCGGGTCGGGTCGAACCCGTCTCCAATCATTCAAAGGGACAAACCTGAGTGAGAAAAAGGACAGACTCGGTCCTACTAAGGACGAGTTCTGGTTCATGCCCGGGTCACCCGAACGCGGCCCGGACGTATAATTAACTAATTAAATATATATATATATATATATATTAATTATAATTATTATTCTTTTTTCTAAAAACTAAAACGTAAATAAAAAATATAAAACACTAAAACTAAAAGTAACTACGTACTACAGTGTGTGTAAGATACAAACATAAGAAGGTTCCATTTGTTATACAGGAGTTTCTTATACTTATTGGAAAAGGATAGGTGGAATATGCATTGTGCAGGATTAACAAAGGCGAATTCTTCTATTCTGTGAGTAACGAATTATAGAATTATACTTTGTTGTTGAAGGAATTATATTAGTGTTAGTATATTTCTTTTGGTTAGTTATAGAATTCTAGAAAGATTATGCAAATTTCAAAATTTGAATGGTTTGAAATTTTTTTTAATGTTATTCATCCGTGTCCCGGGTGAACCCGGACCCGTCCCTATGAGGACCCGTCCTTACCTTGTCCCTCTCTAATTAGGGACGGGTTCGGGTTTAAAATTTGACCCGTGCAACATTTCGGGACGGGTAAGGGTCAAGCTCAACCCGTCCCAACCCGTCCCATGCTCACCCCTGGTTGACGCCCTTCTATTAGTGAAAAATCAAAAATGCCCTTTAATAATTTTGCCCAGTACGCTGACCACTCAGCTTATGATAAAATTAACACATACTCTTAGGGATTGGCTTACAAAATTTAAAAGCAATAATTTTGCTCAATACGTTTACCCCTCAGCTTACGTTTAAAATTAACACATACGCTTAGGGGTCAGCTTACTCAGTACGCTTAGGGGTCAGCTTACGTTTAAAATTATAACACATACGCTTAGGGTCAGTTTACAAAATTTAAAAACAATAATTTTGCCCAGTACATTGACCCCTCAACTTACGTTTAAAATTAACACATACACTTAGGGATCAGCTTACAAAATTTAAAAACAATATATTTGCCTTGTACGCTGACCTATCATCTTACGTTTAAAATTAACACATACGCTTAGGGGTCAGCTTACTCAGTACGATGACTCTTTAGCTTACGTTAGAATTAACACATAGCTTAGGGGTCGGCTTACAAAATTTAAAAACAATAATTTTAGGAATTTCAGTTTTTTAAAGGTTATTTTTTGTTTTTCGTGTGTGTAGGAGTGTCAACTAATTAAAAAGGGGTGTCAAAAAACTAAAACCCTTATCAATTTTTAGGGTGGCAAAATATGAGTTTTAACCCCAAACCCTTTTTTTCGATGGGGTTTTGTCGGAATATTTTTCGATACCCCGAGTCGGAAAATGCATTTTTCCGAATACTTTCTTATTAAAAAATTCATTTTTAAAGTAAAAAAATGCATTTTTCCGACTCTGTGTTTTGGAAAATATTCCGATAGAATCCAATCGGAAAAAACGATATTTGGAACCTAAAGACCAAGGTTTGTAGACTACTGCTTGCAAAATATTTCTTCACTTGACTATTTGAGAGAATTTTTTAAGGGGAATTGCTTTTTGGCCCCCACACATGACTTTTTGGCCCCCATTTCAAATTTTGATGGACTAAAATACCCTTAAGTTTGTTAAAATTTCTGGCAATACCAAACCGGAATCTTTCCGGTTTCATTGAGCCAGAACAAATTTAGACCCCTCTTCCGGTTTTATCTGATAAAGTTGCAATATAAAGAGTTGTCGGAAGCTTTCCGACTTTGCCAAACCGGAAGAGTAAACTTATCTTTCAAATTTATTGTATGTCATAATTAAATGCATGACTTCTTTGTCATCTATCACAGAGGCACACAAGATCATTTTTTCAATGCATTAGGAATTTGAACTGGCTAGTGGTGGTAATAATGATGTTATCCGTAAGGGATTGAGTTATGAAATTTTGGAAACTAAAGCACATGGGCATCCAGCAAAATACAGTGCCTGTAGACTTCATCACAATCAACAAATATGAATATTTTTATTTTCTTTGAAGACATGAGCATGCGTGTCCTCATGTCATTTGATTAGAAGACACAATTACCTATATAGTCTTTCTCTCATAACATGCATGGCACTGCCATGCTCGTTAAAAAAATAAATTGTCAAATCGGAACCCTTGACTTTTATTTCGGTTAAGTAAATCCGGAAACATTCCAGTTAAGAAAAACCGGAATAAAATTAGACCCTTTTCGATCTTGTGTGATCCAGTTACAATATAAACAATCGTCAGAATCTTTCCGACTTTGTCAAACCGAAAGAGTTTCGATTAATCAAAACCTTCGGTTTTTGAGAACCAGAAGTGTTAAAAAAGCTAAAGGGTGTTTTCGTCTATGCAAATTATAAATGGGGGTCAAAGAGTCATATGCGGGGATCGAAAAGCAATTCCCTTTTTAAGAAGGGTTCTAGTTTATTGACCCCGCACTTAATCATTTGACCCTTTTTTTTGCCAAAGCCCAGAATTGCCCTTTTTTTTTTATGGGTTTATAACTCGTCCGCTGGAGGGCCAGCGAGAATTCGAAAAAGCAAAAAAAAAAAATACTGTTTGCCGGGGGGTCAGCGAGCTGTGTAAATTTACACACTCGCCGACCCTTCAGCGAGCTTTATTATTATTTTTTTTGCCTTCTCGCTCCAGGGTCAGCGAGTGTGTAAATTTACACAGCTCGCTGACCCCCCAGCGAGCAGTATTTTTTTTTGTTTTTTTGAATATTCGCTGAGGTGCCAGCGAGTACACATATTTTACATTCACGCTTGGGGCAGCGAGTATTTAAAAAAAAAAAAAAGACTGCTCGCTGGGGGGTCAGCGAGTTATGTAAATTTACACACTCGCTGACCCCTGAGCGAGCTATTTTGATGCATAAATCTCTTGGTTCGCTCCAAGGTTAACAAGTGTGTAAATTTGCAAAGCTTGTTGGCCCCCAAGCGAGCAATATTTTTTTTTTGTTTTTCGAATACTCGCTGACCCTCCAGCGAATGTGTTATAAACTAAGAAAAAAAGGGACAATTTTGGATTTTGAAAAAAAAAAAGGGGTCGGGTGATTAAGTGGGGTCAATAAACTAAGGGTTTTGGAATTTTCACCCCATGCTTTATCCCCACACCCCAATTTAAAGAGTGAAATTACATTTGTATCCTTTATTAAAAATGTCAGTTTTTATACCCCAATTGTTATCCCAACACCCCATGAAATTAACCCCACACCCCATCCCTTTCATCTTCCAAAACCCCACTAAATATAACCCCTCCAACACTTTAATCAAATCCTTATTTTCTTAAAACATTTCATAACCTCCAACCTTTCATCTTCCCATCAACCTCCCAACATTCTTATCATATTTTGCTCCATACCAAATTTGAAGGTTGCTTCTCTCGGTGCATTGCTCTTGTGCTCCTTGCTTCCTAAGATATGTGCGTTTTTTTTCACTGTTCGTTACTATTCCGACGAACCAGTTTCGAAAAAATAAGTGCTTTTCCGACTCGGGTATATCAGAACTTGGAAATTTATTTAAAAATAGCAACTTATTATTTCCGAAAGTATGATGTCGGAAAAACCTCACAGAATGTAAGAATTTGTGGTCAACCATTTTCCGAAAATCAATCTTCAGAATTTTATTTGTTTTTCCAACATATATCTTTCGGAAAATCCTCACAGAAAGTAAGACTTTGAGGTCAACCATTTTCCGAAAATCAATTTTCAGAATTTTATTTGTTTTTCCAACATATATCTTTCGGAAAAACTTGCTTGTTTAAAAGGGTATTGGAATACATTTCCGATAGATATAATTCATAAATTTAATGAAATTTCTGAAATCCATATTTCGGAAAAACACTATTTTTAAAAAAACTTAAGATTCACAGGATATGCACATACCTTAGGAAGTAAGGAGCACAAGAGCAATGCACCGAGAGAAGCAACCTTCAAATTTGGTATGGAGCAAAATATGATAAGAATGTTGGGAGGTTGATGGGAAGATGAAAGATTGGAGGTTATGAGATGTTTTAAGAAAATAAGGATTTGATTAAAGTGTTGAAGAGTTGGAGGGGTTATATTTAGTAGGGTTTTGGAAGATGAAAGGGATGGGGTGTGGGGTTAATTTTATGGGGTGTGGGAATAACAATTGAGATATAAAAACTGACAATTTTTAATAAAAGATACAAATGTAATTTCACTCTTTAAGTTGGGGTGTGGGGATAAAGCAGGGGTGGAAATTCCAAAACCCATAAACTAAAACCCTTTTAAGAAACCCAGTCCACGGAGCCTGATGCATTCATCAAATGGATTTCTGGTCAGTCCAACCCGTATGCAAGCCCAAATTTGGAGGATGAATTTACCATTTTACCAGAAGTTGAAAAAACAAGGAATACCACAAAAACCTAGGGGCAAAAGTGGTAAAATACCACCTTTTTTTTTTTTTTTTTGTTTTCGGAGAAACCCGCAGTAGAAGTAAAGCAATAGAAATCAGTCACTCACTCTCTCTTTTCTTTTGTTTGCGTCAGTTCTCTCTCTCTCTCTCTCTCACTATATAACCCCCTCTCCCCCCTTTTCCTCCTCTCACAATTTCTTCTTCACCAAAGTAAATAACAATTCTTCAATCCCCAAACCAAACAAAACCTCGATTCTCTTCTTTTCAGGGTTTTCGCTCTTCGCTCTCTCTCTCTCTCTCTCACACTTCGGATGCTGTTTGAACCCTTTCCCTTTCTCCCTCATCTCTCAGGTACCTTACACTACTCTCCCTTCATTCATTCATTTATTTTTTTGATCTGATTTTTTTAATTTATTTATTTCCCCCAAGTCAATTCCTTATCCCTTATTTTAGGTCTTATTTTAGGTCTCAGCTTTAATTATTTGCTTTTTACAATCGGTTAAGTTTAAGCATGGATTATTATATTAGTATGTCTCTAATCTGTTTTTTTTTTAATTAAGCAGATTGTTGTTAATTTAATTTATTCAATCTGATTATTATTGTTTTAATTTGATTTCTTTTTTTTGGTTTTGTAGGGTTGTTGTAGTTCAGAGTAGGGGCAAGTTGAGGTGAGATGACAGCCATAAGATCAAACTGGCCATCAAGGTTGCGCCAACTACTCTCAACCGAGGGGGGCATTGGCCCCTCCTCCAAGCTTGATCCTGAGCCGGTGAGTCTTCTTCACTCTTTTCTCTTTTATTCTATCCATTAGGGTTTAATGCCATCACTTTAAAAAAAAAAGAAAAATTTAAATAAAAAAACTACTGTTAGGTTTTATCATCATCTGTGTTATTATTATCAAATGTGCTTTCAATTGCTTTGTGTTTGCATTATTTTGCTGCTAAGTTTTGATTAAAAAACCGTTTTGGTTTAATCATCATTTGTGCTATTATTATCAAATGTACTTTCAATTTCAATTGCTTTGTGTTTGCATTATTTTGCTGCTAGGTTTTGATTAAAAAACCATTGGTAATAATTTTTCAATGTGTAGTTTTTTTTTTTTTTTTTAAACGAGGGCAAGCTTTCGGGTCACTTTTTTTCATGGACGAAGGTTGTGGGGTTAGGTTGCATACATTTATCAACCCTGGACCCTGCTGGGTGGGAGAGCCTTGGGCGCCGGGCTGCCCTTTTAGAATAATTTTAGAAGTAAAGTTTGTGAAATATCCCATGGATTAGGGAGCAACCGAAGAATATTGTGTGCAATTATTAATTATTGGTATTATTAGAAAATATTAATAAATGAAAAGGCTGAGAAAAACTGTTTGCGCATTTGGATTGTCCTTGCTTTTTGAAACTTGAAAGCCCAAAAGTTACTGTTGGTTTTTATGGGGGGCGGGGGGTCTTCTGTCGTTTTTGAATAATTTAAAAAAAAAAATAAATGTGAAATCTCAAAGCTGACTTTTTCTTTGCTTTATTGAGAAAATAACATGTATAGGTTCTCCAATAGTGCCGTTTTATTGCGAAGACCCTTTTTTATTTTTTATGAAATGGAAATTTCCCCTTTAAATAACAAAACGAGTTACTGAGTTTTGCTTTGAGGTTGTTGGTTACACAAATGGGAAAACTAATTCTTCATGTGATCAATGCAGTAACCTATGGTGTAGAATTTATTTGTTGTTTCTCTACTTTTGTTGCGGTGTTCATTCTGTTTGTTGGGGTTTGATAGCAAAATGGATTAACCGAGTTTGGCCTGGGATCGACAGATTAGGGAGTTGTCCTAAAACTATTCATCACTAACTAGAAAAGTTTTGAAGGAAGTTTGAATTGAATAGCAATTCACTTCTCTACCTGTCCTTTTATTTTATTTTTTTAAATTCTGGGATCTGTATTTAAATTTTTGAATTCGATTTCCTTTCTTCCACAACAATGTGATTAAGCAGATATTATGCAATAAATAGACAACCAAAGCATAGTTATTTAGGTCTCATAAACACTGTTGTACTGTTCATTACTTGGGACAAAGGCTTGGTTGTTGTTGTACTGTTCACTACGTGTTTTTACATGCATGTCACCCTAAGACTTTTTTAGGGTACACCGTATTGTTGTCAGCACAATATACTAATTGCTAATTTCATTTGTCATTTGCTAGTGATGGAAGAATCAGTATGTGAGCTTTTATTTCTCATAAACTGTAGTGATAAGCCTAAAATAAGTAATAAATCTTCCTCTTGAATGCATTTTTTGGTGTCCGGTGTCCTGAATTGTTAAACATAGGATAGATAGGATGGTAAAGGTCTGGTTATCCTCCTTATGTTCTTACCATCTGTTAGTTTCTAGTCTATGATATTCACTTGCATTGTACGCCAAAGGATTATAGTGGTCAGGCAAACACACTTGCATGTAGTGTGTCAACCCACACTACTTCCTGGTCAATATCTGTTTCTGTGAATCTTAAGTTTTGGAAACTTTTTCTCGGACATTAATTTGATTATATATGTACAAGTTTAAATGTATCCTCTCACTCTGTGTGAGAAAGTTTAGCAGCCTTTGGTCTTTATTCAGCTTTAGGTGCTGTTATTTACTTTTGTGCATGCACTGTTTTCAGTGGCAAAGTTTTGGCAGTTCATTTAAATTTTGGGTGCTCCTTGTGCATCAGTGCATGTACTCTTCAATGCAAAATTATTCTTAGGTGGCAATGTTTTTCTGTTTTTTCTAGAAGTTTGTTTACTGCTGTAATTCCTCTGTCATGGTTATCACGGTCAATTCACCATCTCAAATAAATATGTTTTGAAATTTGCTTCAACTGCTTTGCATATTTGTGTTCTTCAGCCCACTTGCATGCATTTTCATGTGTAATTATTTCTTTACACTTCATGATCTATTTTCTACCTCCTTACCAATGTAACTTTTACCAAATTTGGTGATTAATTGGTTTCAGCCTCCTAAGATCAAAGCCTTCATTGACAAGGTCATTCAGTGTCCATTGCAAGATATAGCTATACCACTCTCTGGTTTTCGGTGGGAGTACAGTAAGGTAATAACATAATAGCTTGCTAATCTTTTTCTGTCTTGAGCAAATTTTTTTTCCGTGTCTTATTCTTTGATTTCTAATCAGGGGAATTTTCATCACTGGAGACCATTGCTACTTCATTTTGATGCATACTTCAAGGCATATTTAGCATGTAGAAATGATTTGACATTGTCAGATAATCTAGAAGATGACTGCCCCTTACCAAAACATGCAATTCTGCAAATATTGCGGGTGATCCAAATAATTTTGGAGAACTGTCCAAACAAGAGTTCTTTTGATGGCCTGGAGGTTAGTTGGTCAGAAATTATGCCCTATCATGTTTTCTTATTTAATTATATTTCCTTTAATTTCTTCTCTTATTCTTTTATTACTTGAAACTCCATTTTCCCTAATATTTTCATTCATCCACTTCAGCATTTCAAGCTATTACTTGCATCAACAGATCCCGAGATTCTTATTGCTACATTAGAAACACTTTCTGCACTTGTAAAAATAAATCCCTCTAAGCTTCATGGAAGTGCTAAGATGGTTGGCTGTGGTTCAGTGAATAGCTGTCTCTTGTCCCTAGCACAAGGATGGGGAAGCAAGGAGGAGGGCCTGGGATTGTATTCTTGTGTTATGGCAAACGAGAAAGCCCAAGATGAAGCTCTGTGCTTGTTTCCTTCTGATGTAGAGAATGGTTGTGATCAATCCAATTTCCGCATAGGCTCTACTCTTTATTTTGAATTGCATGGACCCAATGCCCAAGGCAATGAACGCAGTGTAGATACAGTTTCCCCTAGTTCAAGAGTTATACACATGCTGGATTTGCATCTGCGCAAAGAGGATGATTTGTCTTTGATGAAGCAGTGCATTGAACAATATGGTACTCCTCCAGAGCTCCGATTTTCATTGCTCACTAGAATTAGATATGCTCGAGCCTTTCGGTCTCCTAGAATATGCAGGCTGTACAGCAGGATTTGCCTACTTTCTTTCATTGTGCTCGTCCAGTCTGGTGATGCTCATGATGAACTAGTGTCCTTTTTTGCTAATGAACCAGAATATACAAATGAATTAATCAGAGTTGTACGATCTGAAGAAACTATATCTGGATCTATCAGAACACTTGCAATGCTTGCATTAGGAGCTCAGTTAGCAGCATATACTTCATCACATGAGCGAGCTCGGATACTCAGTGGATCTAGTATAAGCTTTGCTGGTGGGAACCGCATGATTCTCCTGAATGTACTCCAGAGGGCCATTATGTCATTGAAGAGTTCTAATGATCCATCATCCCTGGCCTTTGTTGAGGCACTTCTTCAGTTCTATCTCCTCCATGTTGTTTCAACCTCAACTTCTGGGAGCAATATTAGGGGTTCTGGCATGGTACCTACATTTTTGCCTCTGTTGGAGGATTCTGATCCTGGACATATTCATCTAGTCTGCTTTGCAGTGAAAACCCTTCAGAAGCTTATGGATTATAGTAGCTCAGCTGTCTCTTTGTTTAAAGAGTTGGGGGGCATTGAGCTTTTGGCTCAGAGATTACAGATAGAGGTGCACAGGGTCATTGGTTTGGCTGAGGACACTGAGAACATGGTCACTGGTGAAAGCTCAAAGCATATTTCGGATCAATCGTACTCCCAGAAGAGACTCATAAAGGTCTCACTCAAGGCACTTGGGTCTGCAACATATGCACCTGCAAACTCAACCAGATCTCAACATTCTCAGGACAGTTCATTACCTGCAACTCTGGTCTTGATATTTGGGAATGTAGATAAGTTTGGAGGAGATATTTATTACTCAGCTGTTACTGTTATGAGTGAAATTATACACAAAGATCCTACATGTTTTTCTGCTCTCCACGAGATGGGCCTTCCTGATGCATTTTTATCTTCAGTTGCATCTGGTATACTTCCTTCATCAAAGGCTTTGACATGCATTCCTAATGGTCTTGGGGCCATTTGCCTTAATGTCAAAGGGTTAGAGGCTGTTAGAGAATCTTCATCACTGCGGTTCCTTGTTGACATTTTTTCTAGCAAAAAGTATGTCTTAGCCATGAATGAGGCTATTGTTCCGCTGGCAAATTCTGTGGAGGAACTGTTACGTCATGTATCTTCATTGAGAAGCACTGGTGTTGATATTATCATTGAAATCATTCAGAAGATTGCATCTTCTGGGGATGGAATTGGCACAGGATCCTCAGGAAAAGCTAATGAGGGTTCTGAAATGGAAACAGATTCTGAAGTCAAAGAAAATGAAGGCCATTGTGGGCTTGTAGGCACATCAGCAGATTCTGCTTCAGAAACAGATTCAGCTTCAGAAGGGATAAGTGATGATCAGTTTATTCAGCTGTCTGTCTTTCATTTGATGGTATTGGTTCATAGGACTATGGAGAATTCTGAAACATGCCGGCTGTTCGTGGAAAAGTCAGGAATCGAAGTTTTGTTGAAGTTGTTATTACAGCCCACTATTGCACAATCTTCAGATGGCATGTCTATTGCTTTACATAGCACCATGGTATTTAAGGGGTTTGCTCAACATCATTCCACTGCTTTGGCACGTGCCTTTTGTTCCTCTCTTAGAGAGCACTTGAAGAAAGCATTGGCTGGGTTTGGTGCATCTTCAGAACCTTTGTTACTGGATCCAAGGATGGCGACTGATGGTGGCACCTTTTCTTCACTTTTCCTGGTTGAGTTCCTTCTCTTTCTTGCTGCATCAAAAGATAACCGCTGGGTAACTGCCCTGCTCACTGAACTCGGAAATAGCAGTAAGGATGTTCTTGAAGACATTGGACATATCCACCGTGAAGTTCTGTGGCAAATTGCTCTGCTAGAAAATACAAAGACTGAGATTGAGGACGATGGTGCTTCTTCTGATTCACACCAGGCCGATGTCGATGCAATTGAAACTGAAGAGCAAAGATTCAATTCTTTCAGGCAATTTCTTGATCCATTACTGAGAAGGAGGACATCTGGATGGAGTATGGAATCTCAGTTCTTTGACCTTATAAACTTGTATCGAGATTTGGGCCGTTCTGGTGGCTCTCAACACAGACCAGGTTCTGCTTTGCATTCAAACATGCGGTCAAGTTCTGGTAATCAGTTGCAACATTCTGGGTCTGATGATAATACTGGGACAACTAATAGGAAGGAATCTGACAAGCAGAGAACATATTATAACTCTTGTTGTGACATGGTCAGATCAGTTTCATTTCACATTACCCATTTGTTCCAAGAGTTAGGAAAAGTAATGCTGCTACCTTCACGTCGACGTGATGATATTGTGAGTGTAAGTCCTGCTTCAAAATCAGTGGCTTCCACTTTTGCATCCATTGTTCTAGATCACATGAATTTTGGGGGCCATGTAAATCTCTCTGGAACGGAAGCATCCATATCAACTAAGTGTCGTTATTTTGGGAAGGTGATTGATTTTATGGATACAGTTCTAATGGAGAGGTCAGATTCATGCAATCCTGTTCTGTTGAATTGCTTGTATGGACGTGGAGTTATTCAATCTGTATTAACCACCTTTGAAGCTACCAGTCAGCTGCTCTTTGCAGTTAATCGGACCCCAGCCTCGCCCATGGATACTGATGATGCAAATGCAAAGCAAGATGACAAGGAAGATACTGATAATTCATGGCTTTATGGTTCTTTAGCTAGCTATGGGAAATTGATGGACCATCTAGTGACCTCCTCTCTTATATTATCATCATTCACAAAGCACTTGCTTGCACAACCCCTTACAAATGGTGATACCCCTTTCCCACGGGATGCTGAGACTTTTGTGAAGGTCCTCCAATCCACAGTGTTGAAGACTGTGCTTCCTGTTTGGACTCATCCCCAGTTTATTGACTGTAGTTATGAGTTTATTTCTACAGTTATCTCTATCATTAGGCATGTCTATTCAGGGGTTGAAGTGAAAAATGTTAATGGCAGCAGTGGTGCTCGTATTACTGGGCCGCCTCCTAATGAAACAACTATTTCAACAATTGTAGAGATGGGTTTTTCCAGGTCCAGAGCAGAAGAAGCTTTGAGGCAAGTTGGGTCAAATAGTGTGGAGTTGGCGATGGAGTGGTTGTTCTCTCATCCAGAGGAGATACAGGAAGATGACGAACTTGCCCGTGCACTTGCGATGTCCCTTGGGAACTCTGAATCAGGCACAAAGGATGCTGTTGCAAATGACAATTCTCAGCAGCCTGAGGAAGAGATGGTCCAACTTCCTCCTGTTGATGAGTTGTTATCTACATGCACTAAACTTCTGCTGAAAGAAACTCTTGCTTTTCCTGTCCGTGACTTGCTTGTCATGATATGCTCTCAGGATGATGGTCAAAATAGATCTAACGTTGTCACGTTTATTGTTGACCGGATCAAAGAATGTGGCTTGGTTTCTAGCAATGGAAATAACAACATGCTGGCTGCTCTTTTTCATGTTCTTGCTTTAATTCTTAATGAGGATGCTGTATCACGGGAGGCTGCTTCGAAGAGTGGTTTGATCAAAATAGCCTCAGATCTACTCAGCCAATGGGATTCTAGTCTTGATAGCAGAGAGAAACAGCAGGTGCCAAAATGGGTCACTGCTGCTTTTCTTGCATTAGACAGGTTGTTGCAAGTTGATCAGAAATTGAATTCTGAAATTGCAGAACAGTTGAAGAAGGAATCTGTGAATAGCCAGCAGACATCAATTACAATTGATGAAGATAGGCAAAACAAGTTGCAGTCTGCATTGGGGCTTTCTACAAAGTATGCAGATATACATGAACAGAAGAGACTTGTGGAGGTTGCCTGTAGTTGTATGAAGAACCAACTTCCCTCAGACACAATGCATGCTGTTCTGCTTCTATGTTCTAATCTTACAAGAAATCATTCTGTTGCTCTTACCTTTCTGGATGCTGGTGGTTTGAGTCAACTTCTTTCTTTGCAAACCAGTAGCCTCTTCCCTGGGTTTGACAATGTTGCGGCTAGTATTGTCCGTCATGTTCTTGAAGATCCACAAACACTCCAGCAAGCAATGGAATCTGAAATAAAACATAGTCTTGTAGTAGCGTCTAACCGGTATCCAAATGGAAGGGTCAATCCTCGCAATTTCCTTGTAAATTTATCTTCTGTTATTTCTCGGGACCCTGCAATTTTTATGCAAGCTGCTCAAGCTGTGTGCCAAGTTGAAATGATTGGCGAAAGGCCTTATGTTGTCTTGTTGAAAGATCGGGATAAAGACAAAACTAAGGAGAAAGAAAAAGAGAAGGACAAATCATTGGACAAAGACAAAGCACAGAGTGATGAGAAGGTTGGTTTGGAAAATACAAATACAGCAGCTTCTGGTAATGGCCCTGGTAAGATCCATGAGTCAAATGCAAAGAGTGTCAAGGGTCATAGAAAACCTACTCAAAGTTTTATTAATGTAATAGAACTTCTTGTTGAGTCTGTATGCACTTTTGTTCCCCCCTTGACGGATGACATTGCCCCAAATGTTCCTGGCATCCCTGCATCAAGTGAAATGGATATTGATGTCTCTGCGGTTAAGGGAAAAGGAAAAGCAGTTGCCACCGTGTCTGAGGGTAATGAAACCAGTAGTCAGGAAGTTTCTGCATCACTTGCGAAGATTGTCTTTATTTTGAAGCTTCTGACAGAGATATTATTGATGTACTCAGCATCTGTTCATGTTCTACTTCGACGAGATGCTGAAATGAGTAGCATTAAAGGCACTTTTCAAAAGAGTCCTTCTGGTTTAAACATTGGTGGGATATTCCACCATATTCTTCATAATTTTCTTTCATATTCTCGAAATTCCCGAAAGGACAAGAAAGGTGATGGTGATTGGAGGCAGAAACTAGCAACCAGGGCTAATCAGTTTGTAGTAGCTGCTTGTGTCCGTTCTACTGAGGCAAGGAAGAGGGTTTTTAATGAGATTAGTTATATCATAAATGAATTTGTTGGTTCATGTGATGGTGTTAAGCCACCAGGCAATGAAATTCAGGTTTATGTTGATATACTTAATGATGTTTTGGCTGCTCGTACACCTTCTGGTTCATCCATCTCAGCAGAGGCTTCTGTCACGTTCATGGATGCTGGTCTTTTTAAATCATTCACTCGCACTCTCCAAATTTTGGATCTCGACCATCCTGATTCATCTAAAGTTGCTTCTGGTATTATTAAAGCTCTTGAGTTGGTATCCAAGGAGCATGTCCATTCAGTTGACTCTAATGCAGGGAAGGGTGATAGTTCATCAAAACCTTCTGATCAAGCTGGAAGAACACATAATATCAGTGAGATTTCTCAGTCCATGGAAATGACAACTCAAGCCAATCATGATTCCCTTCAAGTTGACCATGTCAGGTCTTACAATGCAATTCAGTCCTATGGGTCTGAAGCTGTTACTGATGATATGGAACATGATCAAGATTTGGATGGGACCTTCGCTCCTGCTAATGAAGATGATTATATGCATGAAAATTCTGAGGATGCGAGAAGAGGTCTTGGGAATGAAATGGAAAATGTGGGGCTGCGATTTGAAATCCAACCTCACAGCCAAGAAAATCTTGATGAAGATGGCGATGAGGATGATGATATGTCTGGAGATGATGGTGAAGATGTAGATGAAGATGAGGAGGAGGATGCAGAACAAAATGATTTGGGAGATGAAATCCGTCACTTGCGACATCCTGATCCAGATCAAGATGATCATGAGATTGATGATGATGATTTTGATGATGAAGTGATGGAGGAAGAGGAGGAGGATGACGAGGAAGATGAGGATGGTGTTATACTACGACTTGAGGAGGGCATTAATGGAATTAATGTTTTTGACCATATTGAGGTTTTTGGCAGAGATAATAGTCTTCCAAATGAAACTTTTCATGTGATGCCAGTTGAAGTTTTTGGATCCCGACGTCCTGGCCGTACAACATCTATTTACAGTCTTTTGGGCAGAACTGGTGATACTTCCACGCCTTCTCGCCATCCACTCTTAGTTGAACCTTCTTCTTCATTCACCCCATCTACAGGACAATCAGGCTAGTTTCTTATGAATTTATTTCTCATATCTATTGATAATTTATAATTTCTTTAAACTATAATTTCTTGTTCTATTGATTATTTCTATTACGGTGATGTTTTTGAATGACTTTTTTTTTGTTTGTACTTTGTTAAATAATTCCAGATAATGTATTGGAGAACAATTCAATGGGTTTGGATACTATCTTTCGATCACTGAGGAGTGGACGCCATGGACATCGTTTGAACTTGTGGACTGATAATAGCCAGCAGAGTGGTGGGTCAAATACTGGTGTTGTACCACAAGGCCTTGAGGAGTTGCTTGTCTCTCAATTAAGGCGTCCAACCCCTGAAAAGTCTTCCAACCAGAATATAGCAGAAGCAGGTACTCATAGCAAAGTAGAAGTCAGCCGGGCACTAGATTCAGTTGATGCAAGGCCAGAAGTCCCTGCTGAAAGCGATGCAATTCAGGAAGTTAGTACGCTGACTCCTTCAACAATTGAGAACAGTAGCATTGCTAACATCAGTCCTGCAGGAACTGGACATCTGCAAACAGATGTATCCAGAACTAACTCACAGGCAGTTGAGATGCAGTTTGAGCACAATGACGGGGCCGTGAGGGATGTTGAAGCTGTGAGCCAGGAGAGCAGTGGTAGTGGAGCAACTTTTGGTGAAAGCCTTCGGAGTCTAGATGTTGAGATTGGAAGTGCTGATGGCCATGATGATGGTGGAGAAAGGCAGGTTTCTGTTGATAGGACAGCAGGAGATTCACAAACTACACGCACAAGAAGATTGAATTTGCCTTTTGGTCATTCCTCTCCTGTAGTTGGAAGAGATGCATCCCTCCATAGTGTTACCGAAGTTTCTGAAAATTCAAGCCGAGATGCAGATCAAGATGCTCCTGTGGCAGAGCAACAGGGGAATGGTGATACTGGGTCTGGAGCTATCGACCCTGCTTTTCTGGAGGCTCTTCCTGAGGAGCTACGTGCTGAAGTCCTCTCAGCTCAGCAGCAGGCTCAAGTGGCTCAA
Source organism: Crotalaria pallida (assembly GCA_037953625.1). Classification (NCBI taxonomy): domain Eukaryota; kingdom Viridiplantae; phylum Streptophyta; class Magnoliopsida; order Fabales; family Fabaceae; genus Crotalaria; species Crotalaria pallida. The sequence continues at coordinate 148,563,401 of CM075651.1, read as the reverse complement.
CCATCAAATTCCGAGTCTCAGAACACCGGGGATATTGATCCAGAGTTCCTTGCAGCTCTTCCTGCAGATATTCGCGCTGAAGTTCTAGCTCAACAGCAAGCACAGAGGTTGCATCAATCTCAGGAATTGGAAGGCCAACCTGTAGAAATGGATACTGTCTCAATAATTGCAACATTTCCTTCAGATTTACGTGAAGAGGCAAGTTTTTCAGTTGACCCTAGTTATATAAAAGTGAGATTTTCTGGTTTTCTTTTTTAATTTTATTTTTTGATTACTTCAGGTTTTGTTAACTTCGCCCGATACTATCCTTGCCAATCTGACGCCTGCTCTTGTTGCCGAGGCAAATATGTTGCGGGAGAGGTTTGCACACCGTTACAGTCGTAACTTATTTGGTATGTATCCAAGAAGTCGTAGAGGTGAGGCTTCTAGACGTGGTGAAGGTATTCGTTCTGACCTGGATAGAGCAGGGGGGAGTGGATCTTTACGCCGGTCCAGTGGAGCTAAGGTTGTTGAAGCTGATGGTGCACCTCTGGTTGACACGGAAGCTTTACATGCCATGATTCGGTTATTTCGAATTGTGCAGGTATTCATGAATTAGTAGAGAAAGAAGACCTTATAAAGTCTTTCTTTATTGTATATAATCTGTCTTGCATTTTTGCAGCCACTTTATAAAGGTCAATTGCAGAGGCTTCTTTTAAATCTGTGTGCCCATAGTGAAACAAGAACCTCTCTGGTGAAAATTCTGATGGACTTACTGATGCTTGATGTAAGAAGGCCTGCCAATTATTTTAGTTCTGCTGAGCCACCATACAGATTATATGGTTGTCAGAGCAATGTGATGTACTCACGTCCTCAGTCTTTTGATGGTAAGATCAACGGACTAATCTTATTCTTTTTCCTCATGAACATATATACTGGTTTTGATTATGCAATGGAAAATGTCTTTGGGTTGGTTTCTTGGTGATCATAGTTCTGAATTTTCCTAGTGCCTGATGTAAAACCACTTTCATTTTCTTATCCCTTGACCTTGTTTGCTGGAGTAACCATTCTTGTTCAAGTGTGAAAGTGGGAAATACGTATGTCAAATTATACAAGTCGTCACTGATACAATATCACATGGAGTTTTGTTTGGTTGCCGCCCCACAGAATCATGCTGGAATCGCAAGTATCTCTATTCTGCCTCGTTTCCAATGTTACAGAACTCGGATAGGGATCCTAACAGCCACTGTGGGGCATCCAACCGAGGCAGAGATGGGTGGGTGTGGTAGGAATCTCATCCGTGGAGTGGTCTGAGAAGAAAGCTTATAAAGTTTCCGAGCAATATGGTTTGAGGGTGCATTGATGTTCTGATGACGAGGAGCCTCCTATGATAGGACAGTCCGGTGCTGGCAGTGTGGGTGGTCTGGTTGGTGGGATTTGAATATAGATCTGAAATATCAAAGGATAGTAATAAGTAAAGCAGAAGTGGTGGCAGAAAATAATTATGATTTCAGTTGCTAGGTTCTAGTGAACAATTGTATTTAATGTTGAGAGAGAAAATGAAGAAAAAACTCCAATAGTTAAGGTTCTGTTAAATAGTAATTGAAGTCAAGAGAAAGAGGTGGTTATTAAAATACCCCAATAATCATCAATGTATAAAGAAAGGAAATAAATTGTTTTATTAAAATTATATACTCTTATTTGGAAGAAAGGAAGTCAATGTATATTGTTGTTTTAGTAAGTTTCGATTTGCAATCAAATTAAGCCTTCTGTTTCTCAGTTAATTCACGGTATGCTAAATTGTATTTGGATGACATTTTCTGTTTCCTGGTTTAATGGTGAATGAGGTGATTAATACTTTTCATATTGTTTGATTACATAGGAGTTCCCCCATTGCTGTCTCGGCGAATACTTGAAACTCTCACTTACCTTGCTCGGAATCATTCATATGTGGCAAAAATTTTGCTTCAGCTCAGGCTGCCTTATCCTGCGATAAGAGAGCCAGATAATGCTGATGCTCGTGGCAAAGCTGTGATGGTTGTTGAAGATAAAGTAAATATGGGTGAAAGTAATGAAGGCTACATATCTATTGCAGTGCTCTTAAGTCTCCTAAATCAGCCTCTTTATTTGAGGAGCATAGCACATCTTGAGCAGGTGATGATTTGGTTTGCCATTTAATTCCATGCGCCTGCAGATATTATTTGCTTCATGTCTATGCTCACGGGTATTGCTTTATATCTGTGCTTGTGTTTTCAGCTGCTAAATTTACTGGATGTTACCATTGATAGTGCTGCAAGCAAGTCTAGTTCATCTGACAAATCTAGTCCACCATCGGGTCCACGAATTTCTGATGCAGAGGCTAATGTGAATACAGATTCGGGTGTTTTGCCTTCCGTGGTTGATACATCTACTAATGTTGATGACTCCTCTAAACCCCCTTCCTCCAGTAATGATGTGGAATCTGAGTCTCTCAGAGTATTGACTAATCTACCACAAGCAGAACTCCGCCTTTTGTGTTCATTGCTTGCACATGAAGGGTATGCTTATCAGCCTATTCTTTGCTGATTTCTATTAATTAAGCTCCCTACTAATTTTAACTCAAATACATCTTCTCTTGTTATGTGCATTTGCTTGCTTTTATTTATAACTGATTGTGATGATAGACTTGATCTGATATTCAATGTATTCCTCCCAGTTTGTCAGATAATGCATATGCTCTTGTTGCGGAAGTAATGAAGAAAATGGTGGCCATTGCTCCAACTCATTGTCAGCTTTTTGTCACCGAGTTGGCAGAAGCTGTTCAAAACTTGACTTCATCTGCAATGGATGAGTTACGTGTCTTCGGTGAAGCAATGGAATCTCTTCTTAGCACTACATCTTCTGATGGAGCTGCAGTTTTGAGAGTCTTGCAAGCCTTGAGTTCTCTTGTCACCTCGTTGACTGAGAAAGAGAATATTAGTGTTACTCCGGCTGCTCTTTCTGAGGTTTGGGAAATCAATTCAGCACTAGAGCCCTTGTGGCATGAGCTGAGCTGTTGCATAAACAAGATAGAGTCCTACTCGGAGTCTGCATCTGAAACTATCACCGCTTCTATAACATCAGTGTCTAAACCATCTGGTGTCATGCCTCCACTTCCAGCAGGCTCTCAAAATATTTTACCATACATAGAATCTTTCTTTGTGGTTTGTGAGAAGTTGCATCCTGCACAACCAGGTGTTGGTCATGACTCAAGTATTCCTGTTGTTCCTGATGTTGAGTGTGCCAGCACATCTGCAATTCCTCCGAAATCATCTGGATCTGCTGTGAAAGTAGATGAGAAAAATGCAGCTTTTGTCAGGTTCTCGGAGAGGCACAGGAAGCTTTTAAATGCTTTTATTAGGCAAAACCCTGGTTTGCTAGAGAAGTCTTTCTCGCTCATGCTTAAGGTTCCAAGGTTTATTGATTTTGACAACAAGCGTGCTCATTTCCGGTCAAAAATTAAGCATCAGCATGATCATCATCACAACCCCTTGAGGATATCAGTAAGAAGGGCATACGTTCTAGAAGATTCGTATAACCAGCTTCGTATGAGACCAACCCAAGATTTGAAGGGAAGGCTGACAGTTCACTTCCAAGGGGAGGAAGGTATTGATGCAGGGGGACTTACTAGGGAATGGTATCAGTTGCTATCCAGGGTTATATTTGACAAAGGAGCACTGCTTTTTACTACAGTGGGAAATGAATCAACATTTCAGCCAAACCCAAACTCTGTTTACCAAACAGAACACTTGTCTTATTTCAAATTTGTTGGTAGAGTGGTGAGTCCCTTTGCAACTGCTCTCAATGTTTGCTTTTGACCATATATGATTTTTTATTACCCTTTTTACCTTATCCAGGTTGGGAAAGCATTATTTGATGGTCAGCTCTTGGATGTCCATTTTACTCGGTCATTCTACAAGCACATACTTGGGGTCAAAGTTACATATCATGATATTGAAGCTATTGATCCAGACTATTTCAGAAATTTGAAATGGATGCTTGAGGCAAGTGCATTTGTGTAATTTAGTTCCTTCCCCTTTCCCTTTCAGTATTCTTACCAAATGTGTTCCTTGTGAATTTGTGACAATTGTCTCATCTCATGTTCCTGTTATCATTGCAGAATGATATTAGTGATGTTCTGGGTCTTACTTTTAGCATCGATGCTGATGAGGAAAAATTGATCTTATATGAACGAACAGAGGTATTGACTGTGCTCTTAAACTTATTGTAATATTTTCAGAGATCTTTGGGTTATGCATTGTTAATTTTGTAATTTGTCCCCAATACGTAGCTCAGTTATAGAGCTACAGGACATAAGTGTGAGCACCTGGGTTTGATCTCTGGCAGCTGCACAATTTTCTCCTCCCCCTTCCCTGTCAAAAAACTTTGCCTTTAAAAAAAAAATTGTTAAGTCTAATCTTTGTGAACATTTCTAGGTGACTGATTATGAATTGATTCCCGGTGGACGGAATATTAAAGTTACCGAGGAGAACAAGCATCAATATGTTGATTTGGTCGCTGAGCATCGGTTGACAACTGCTATTCGACCACAAATAAATGCTTTCTTGGAAGGGTTCAATGAATTAATTCCCAGGGAGTTGATATCCATATTCCATGACAAAGAGTTGGAATTATTGATAAGTGGACTTCCTGATATTGATTGTGAGTCATCATTGTTTTGCGTTACTTTATTTTACTGACGTGATTAATGTTTATTTACTCTCCTCACCATCTTTACTAGTCTTTAAAACTGTGTAAAGGAAATTTAACTAACAGTTCTGCATTTTATTTCAGTGGATGACTTGAGAGCAAATACAGAATATTCTGGCTATAGTGCTGCTTCACCAGTTATCCAATGGTTTTGGGAGGTTGTTCAGGGTCTCAGCAAAGAAGACAAGGCTCGGCTATTGCAGTTTGTGACTGGAACATCCAAGGTATATTGCTATCAGAGCTTTGAACCTTTTATTCCTTTATTAGCAACTTAGTTTACATTTGCTATCCAATGTGTTTGAGAACAGATAAGAGTAATTATGTAAAATTCTGCTACTTTCATTTATACCTTGTTTGTGAGTTCAATTTATTTCCAATGCATTTTTAGTCGAGAGCTGGTCTCACTTGATTGAGAACTGCAGCAGAATGTGAAGTGGGATTTTAAAACTTGAATGATATTTTTCTGATTACTGGTGATTTTTATGGTGTCTCTAATTCATAGGATAAGACTGACGATCGACCAAGTTTTTCTCCTGAAACATTGATCTAAGCTTTACCTCTAGAAGATTGTATTCTCTATCTTACATATGATAATTGAACAATGATGTTGACACCTTATTTTGTCCACTAGGAGCTGTTGAAACGTATATAGTGTAATTTGGTGGTCTAATTTTAGCTACTAATGTTTCAGGTGCCTTTGGAAGGTTTTAGCGCTCTTCAAGGAATTTCAGGCTCCCAGAAGTTTCAGATACACAAAGCATATGGGAGTCCTGATCACTTGCCTTCTGCTCATACTTGGTACATATTTTCCCTCTTTTCTGTCTGTTACTCTGTTTTGGTTATCTTTGTATTTCTAAGCTATGTTTCATCATCACTCAATGGACATTGTCACATGATTTTTCGTCAAACTAACGCGGATATTTCTTGATGCAGTTTCAATCAATTGGATTTGCCTGAGTATCTTTCTAAACAACATTTGGAAGAGAGATTACTGCTTGCGATTCACGAAGCAAGTGAGGGATTTGGATTCGGTTAAGTTTCAGAGGGAGCAGGGTAGGGTTGCAGCATACTAAGTATGTATGACATTTTAGGTTAGGAGCTATTCAAAAACAGAATTGAGTGGTACAGAGGGTTTTGACAGTTTTTTGAAGTCTCATCATGTTCATATATTGTACAGTCGTACTTTTGCAATGGGAAAATGCCTTTTGGCAGTTTTTCGGTTACATATTTTGTCTTATAATTGATAATTGATGCCTTTCTAGCTTGACATAATACCTTTCGGCACTCAAGGGATTAGAGTGCGTTTTATCATTATATCCTTCAAATAATTTCTTTTGAAAATAAATACCAAGACATTTGGATACTTGAATGGTTAGACTTCTTAAAATTTGATTTTCAGAGTACAAAAAGTTTATGTATAACTTTTAATAAAAACGTCTTTGGCAAAATTCAACTATTTATATTTTTTTTTCAATATTATACATTTAATTTTTATATGAAAGAATCATTTGTCCAACGTTACTATCGCTATTATTAGTTGTTATCATTAACAAAAATGGTTTGAATATAAATTTAAAAAAAAAATGAAAGGGAAATAAAATTAGGAAGAAAATGAAACAGAACTGTGCCGAAATAGATCATAAAAGGCTCATAAATCTTAGATGACTCATTAACATCACATGGATCTATCAAACTTTTTTATATAATATAACATAAAGAGAAAATGGATAATGCACCGACGTTTGATGGTGTAAAGGTTTTTTATATCATCAGTGTATCATCCACCATTCATCCGTTTATGGTCATTGACTTTTAGATTAAAGTAGTACAAATGAATGGTGAATGATGAACTGATGGTGTAAAAAACTTTACACTGTCAGTGCATACCCATTAATCTCTAACATAAAATCGCCTATCCAAAAAAGTCACTCAAGATTGGATTGGGACACAAAATATCAAAACTTGGAGTTACATGTTGTGGCTAAACCTATTGAGAAAAGAAGTGATGCACTGAACTTGTAAACATATTCACCATTTATGTGTTCATGGTTATTGATTTTTAGTTAAAAGTAATATAAATTAAGGCTTATTTATGGTTTTTGTTCCTAAAAGTTCAGCGTGTTTTGGTTTTAGTTCTTAAAAGTTATTTTGATCGGGACTAGTCCTTAAATTTTCAAACATTTTGGTTTTGGTCCCTTCCATTAGTTAAAATTCGTTATTTGTTTGTGTGGTTAGCGGAACATCACATCAGCAGTCCATGTGATCTGGGATGACACCAAATAAGTGATATGACGTGGATGATACAAATCCATGGTTGCGTAGATGACTTTTTTTTTTTAGCTTACGTGCGTAGATGACTTTTGTGGAAAGGAAAAAGAAGAAGAGATAAAAAAATACTAAGCCATAATATTCCCATGAATTTGAAGAAAGGAAAAATATATTGAGGCCATAGATCAAGAAAATAGAGGATGCAAAGTTATTAAGTGAAACGAGGCACAAACAAAGAATGTTTAATTTTGTCTATTCAATTAGTTGATTGAGTTAAAATTATATAAATTAATTACAAATAGATGAACGAAGTGATAACTAGATTGAGAATTTTAAGAGTGAAGTTGATAAAATTTACAAGGGACCAAAAGATTGAGAATTTTACAAGTAGCCTAGCATAAAGTCATTAAACATACAAAGTTGCAAAATGTGTCGTGAACAAGTTCAGTCATATGTTCTTTTCTTAGCATTTTTTTCTAAGGTAATAAGGAATGACAATAGAGAATTAGTGGTTATATGTTGTAAAAATGATATAAAGGCCTACAAAAGAGACCTACAAACATGCCTAAAGTATAAAAAAGGATATATAAAAGAGTGACACTTTGCTTACTATTTTTTTTGTTCCATATTCCTTGCGGAACCACCGGTATCCCCAAGAGCACCCTTAATACCAGGGAGCCCTTGAGACTAATCCGGAGCGAACTGCGTGGCTGGCTCTCCAGCGGGATGTTTTTAGTGGGAATCGAACACGGGACTACTAGCACCCGTGTCCCATTCCCAAGATTTCAGTTGGGGCCTTACACCAACTGAACCAAACCCCGTTGGTATTGATTGGTCATCGAATAATATGTGTTATAAGTCTATTTGTAAAAATTTTTTTAAGGCATATATATCATTTCTTATTGTAGATGATTTAGTCAAACAGAAAGCAACCAAATTAATTTGCAAATTAAACTAATAACCAAGGGCATCCTCTAACCATCAACGGCAAAGTCAGTTAAGTAAACAGATAATATATAATTACATACTAGATATCATTAAACAATCAAAGTGAAGGTTTTGTTATCTCAAATGTTAATAATGCATCTGTTGCTGGTTAAAAGCAAAAAGCAGCAATACCCTTGCATCCATCTTGAACTGCATGGTGTGAATACAAAAGTGGTGTGTGTCAACTGACCTTCAGAGTAGATTTAGCATATGCTTCCACAGAGCTTTCTAGTTTCCCATTCACATAGAACTCTGAAACAAAACCAGATATTGAAATAGGATACTGATGTTTTCGTATCCTATCTTCCTTATCTGGCCACCAAAAAATACTTAGACTAAAAAAAACTCATCGTCTAAGATATTTCTTTCCATTTGCATCATCTTCAATGATATTGCAAAGGATATATGGAAAATCAACTGGCCACAAAACAACATCATTTCCGCGAAGCGCCATCTTTGCAAGATGATCTGCTGCTCTATTAGTTTCACGCCATGAGTGAGAAATTTGATATTTATCAAACTTACTCAAGAGTTTCCAGATTTGTTTCAAACAGCCATAAGCTTTTGAACAAGGTGGTTGTTCTTTCCTTATTGTCTTTACGACACTCAGAGAGTCCGATTCCACCCATATTGCAGTAATGCCGAGACTCAAGGAAAGAACAAGGCCTCTCCATATGGCCCAAAGCTCAACCAAGAAAACATCTCCTTGAGGAGCTTTAGAGACAAAAGCACATATTGGTTCACCCATGTAATCGCGAAGCAGCCCACCAAAACCAGCAGTTTCATTCTGAATAGAACCATCAGTATTTAATTTTGTCCATCCAAACTGTGGCTTTATCCATTCACACCATCTAATGGATCTGGCAGCCGGACTCAGCATTTTTGCAATTTGGTTAAGATTCCTTAGTAGAACCATTCCTTTAGAGCATGTGCTATTTGTTACATGTAGTACAATTCTAAATTCATTTTCCTTCGCCTTGTGTTTCTTCCCTAGAAGATGCGCGGCATAGCAATTTTCACTGGTAGTACAAATCTGACATATAGCACAACTCCATTCCTTCTGAACTTGCTGTTTAACAATTGGTCTGGTATAATTGCTTTTAGTTGAGTAACAGCCCGAAGCATCGTATCTCCCCTGAATGCAAACAATTTTAAGAAAGAAATCTATATTGATATCTATGACGACGACACAACAGAATTGCAGTAAATGAAAATTGGATTTGGTATGAGTAGGAAAGGAAACGCCTCTTTGTTGTTGGTGGTTAACATATTACATCTTAAACAAATTTGCAATGAAAGCTCACCATGAATTGCACAGTTTGCGTTAGGAAACCCAAAACCAAAAAATACAGAATGACCAGTAAAGCACTGGTTTCTACAGAGAATTATATATAAAGACTAGAATAGAATAGAATTTCAATTTCAATCCCCTACAAAGAGCCTTATATACCTCCCTAATCAGACTCACCCTACCACAAAAAACAATAACTATCCACTAAAATTAGAAAACTACCTCTTATGTTACTCATGTCTACTCGAGACGGACCAGAATCTTCTATCCCAAACCATGTCCCCAACCTTGTCCCCAACCAATCACATCCCATTAAATATTACAAAAATGTCATAACAGTTGGGAAGTTATGTTCCATAATGAAATGTGATTGGTTGGAGACAGGATTGGGAACATGGTTTGGGACAGAGGATCAGGTTCCACCCGAGACCCCTCTATTCCTCCTAGGAAAAAAAAAAACATGATCACGTAAGAACCAACCCTGTTTTGAACTTAAAAAAAAATTCTTTTAACACCTTTCCTGCCACTAAGTTTCTTTTAAAAATCTGCTGAAGTCTTTGTTTATTGGAGAAATACAGTTCATTAAATTATTGGCTTCCCCCTTCTTCTCATTTGGCTTTTTTTTTTTTTGCCTTTAGCAGTGTTCACTATTATATAATTTCACGTTCAGAAGTTTGACTGCTAACATTACACTATTTTCCTAAACATAAACTGTGTAGAAGTTTCATTGTCTTAATCTAATTAGTACCACAAGGTGTTTCCATTACTTGTAAAACTGCCTCCTACATTAATCAGGTCCAGCAATTGATCAGGGACTACCGCCTACTAGTGCATTATTTTGGTTCAGTCCAGGCCCATGGACTCTATCAGGTTGTAATATTTAACATTGCAAATGCATATTTGGAGTTAACAGACAAACTGAGAAATCAACAGCAGCACACAGATAAGCTAAAACCTTAAAAAGGTATCAAGCTTCCGTGTAAAATCTGATGCGATAATTTGAAACCAATACCTGAGATACTGCAAGTTTTTTCTCTTCTATTTGATTTGGAATATATGTCTCGTCAGAGACATGACTGTCCTCGGTGACTACCACATGTGTGCTCGTCTGATCGACGATGTTCCAAGTACAGTAGTTCTTAATTAAGTACTTACAGATGTAAAGCGGACCACCAGAATAAGGTATCAACAGCAAGATAGTTGCTATGCTTTTCACCTGAGGCCACCATGGGAGCCTGTAATAACAACCAAGTTAAAAACCGGCCAGCGAATGGAAGCAGAAAAGTAAAACCATCAAGATATTCAAACATAAGCACAAATGATGATTGGTTCCGAGCAACATACATTGATGATAGCTGGAGAGGAAGAAGTATATGTACTATGAAGTTCGGTTGGCTAATTTTTCTTTTATCTTTCCTAACCCCACTGCCCTTTTTATTTCTTTATTGGTGTGCACCGAGGGTGCTCTATAGCCGATAGCAAGATATATATCCTTTTCAAAAGACCACAGAAATGGGTGAATCGAACCCTTGTCAACATGCTAAGGAACTTAAGGTTACCGACTGTGTTTGTTCTTGTTAGTACACAACTACACATGCTCTCTAATGCTAAGACGCTTAACTTTATTCCTATAAATAATAGGGTTTTGCTATTCATTGCCCTTAGGACAATATTTAAGCAACTAAAAATGTAAAGTCTAACTTAAAAAATGATGTATTTAATATATCAAGAGTCAAATTCATAGACAATGAGACAAACTAAGTTTAGATCTCAACTCAACCCATTAGATGAATGATATATGGGTGACTTGCTAAGTTTAGAGACAAATTAAACTAAGCTTTTTCAATTTAACATAACAATATGAAACACGTGAATGGAAGAATATAAAATGCTCAAAAGCAATAACAAAGTGAACCAATATGCATGCTTATGCTCTCAATTGACAATTATGCACCGTTTTAATGGTCGCGAAAAAACTGAATTAGACAGAATCACACAATCTAGAGAATCCCAACATATTTTACTCAAACCGAAATTACCTACCGGTTAAATATCAATGCGAATTCCCGTTCCACAATCATAGACAAAGAAAACAGAACCCAAAAAGCAAGGCATCGCTTATTGCTGGAACGGGAATCACTCCCCATTACCCGAATGGAAGCATACCTGAAAGCATTAAATTAAAATAAATAAAACAAACACACACTCAATTTACAACCCTCTTTATTTCTTAAGCAGAAAATGCTAAAATTATTTTTATATATAAAAATAAAGAAACAAGAGGAGGTAGTGGTACAAGGCTACTTACAAAGGACAAAGCAAACTAAACGGAGGCCTGCATGTCAAAAAGCATAATACAAACAATAACGTTAGAGAATTGAATAAGTTACAGTACTGTACTAAAGTTGAAGCAAGTTTAAAGAGTGCTAAAGTTGGTAGTACGTAGAATAATAATAATAATACCAGGCAAGGAGGATGAGTGATTTGGTTAAGATGGTAAGAATAACTTCCCAACCCATTTAACTTAAATTTCTCTGAATCTGTTTCTTTTTCTTGTTCTTTTGTTACCAAAACATGGTTAGCCTTATATACTAGTATAGTATATGGGAAAGAGATAATAAGATATGCAGTAGTACTGTACTAGTACGCGGGTAAGGAAGGAAGGAAGGAATGAAGGAGAAGACCAAAAGTCAATCTACAGTATCTACTTGGCTCAGGTCCCACTCCACTTTCCCATGTAACTAAGTTAGTAGTATTGAAAAAGAACCGAAAAGACAACAGCAAAAAAATAAAGGAAAATAGTACTACTACTTAATCCTATTTAACTGGATTTTGGATCCTCCATCATTCATCCCTCTCCATTTATTTGTCTCGTATACTGTAGCCTTCTACTAGCTTGTTGGTCATAATCCAACAATGTCACAACTACTATATCAGAAATCAGAAAATTAAGTTTATTAGTTTTTTTTTGTTTTTTTTGAAATGGAAGGTTATTAGTTCTTGTAGTTATATATTTAATTTTTTTAAAAAAACTTTTTTTAAGCCCATTATTCTTAAGAAATTTTTTAATTTAGGTTTAATTATATTTTTGGTAATTTGTCTTCTTTTAAATATTTAATTTGGTCCTTAATCTTTTTATTTATTTATTTTGGTTCTTTGTTTATAAGAAAAAATCAATTTTGTCCTTTAGTCATGATAATATTGGTTTTATTGAAGTATTCACACTCATAACTAGAAACTGGAAAATATTGTCATAATCGATAAAGGCTAAAAATAGCGGTATTGTTTCGTCAATGATGGAGCAAACTGACTCGCATTGATGGCGATTTATATGGACAGAGATGACTATAAGAGCTCTGTCGATTGAGTCGTAAGAATATATGTTAGCCTCTATCGATAAAACAATAATTAATGTAAATATTTCGAGTAAAACTAGGATTGCTATGACTTAATGACCAAATTAGATTTTTTGGAAAAAAAGACCAAAATAAATAAAAAAATATTGAAAACCAAAATAAATCTTGAAAATAAGATAAATAAAAAAATATAATCAAGCCTTTTATTTATTATTTAGAAAATATGTATAATTTGTTTACTATTTTTTATTTCAAAAATGAAATTTTTGTGTCCGTAACACCATTGATTGCAAGAAAACTACTTGACCAAAACTCATAGAACAAACATATATTATTAAGAGTAGGTGAGACTCGTGAGGTCCAACATGGTCGAGTGGGTCCCAGATTCTGGATATTAAAAAAAAAGGAGCAAGTAAAAATTAATGTGTCCCACCAACTATATTTAATTCTTTATCCAAAGCTTATTTTCACATGTTTGGTTAGAGAAAATAGACAAATATATTTTTGGGTCAAATTCAAGTTATAACTCGAGTTGTTCTAACCAATGTCAATATTCCACATTGGCTTATTTATGTGTTTAGTTCCTAAAAGTTTAGTGTGTTTTGGTTTTAGTCTCTATAAGTTATTTTGACTTGAACTAGTCCTTAAATTTTTAAAAATTTTGGTTTTGGTCCCCTCCGTTAGTAAAGATCTGTTATTTGTTTGTGTAGCTAGCGGAACATCACATTAGTAGTTCATGTGGTCTAAAGTGATGCCAAATAGGTGACATAACGTGGATTATACAGATTCACAAACACAAAATGGTTCGATACGCAAAATGGTCCCGTATGCAAAATTTTGAGTTCATATGCCTGAATCATCTATGTCACATCACCTATTTGTCGCTATGTCACATCCCGTGGAAGTTAGTGTGGATTTTCGTTAACCATATCAGCAAATATCTGATTTTCTTGTAACGGAGGGGACCAAAACCAAAATGTTTGAAAAATTAAGGACTGGTCTCGGTCAAAATAACTTCTAGAGACTAAAAACAAAACACGTTGAACTTTTAGAGACCAAAACCATAAATAAGCCTTCCACATTTTTCAAAATAGATATATTTTTTTACAATAAAGTATGAGAAGTAATATTTTTTAACTTAAATTCCTTATGCTTTTTTGTTTTAAATAGTTACCAATACTATTTATAGTTTGAATATATATTATAAAATATATTTTAGTTTTAACTTTTACTTCTTTAATTTTATGATTTAGTTAATTGTAATACTTAATTAAATTTATCCATTACATTAATATAACGGTTGATTGGCCGGTTGTGTCTCGAGCGTTGTTGGATTAAGATCGAGTTGGGATAGGATTCAAACAAATGACTCAACCTAACTTTTGGGTTAAGTTTAGATTAAGTTATGCCGATCTTAAATCCAACACACATCGTTCACCCAAATAGTGAAGCTTGACCAAATTTTTAGGAGGTGCAAATTAGGGAGTCAATTTTTGAATATTTATTTTAATAACTTGCTAGTCTAAACAAGTGCGAAGCTCTAACTCAATGGTATTTGTTGCTGCATTGTGACCAACAGGACAATGAAATATTTTAAAAAGTGTAGCTTGGTGGAATCAAACTCTTGATCTTTGGATATTATGTCCCAACATCAAGCCGTGACACCAATCCACTCCTTTATGACATATGGTACCATAAATATATATATATATATATATATATATATATAAAATGTTTAAAAATTTGGGAAGAAGAAGATGCTCCCGCATGTTATTTTTAAGTTTCATTTCTGTTTTGTCCCTACCTACTATGATTTTTCAATTTAGAGATTTAAAAGTTATCAATTTTGTATTTTGATATTAATATAATTTATTTACGTCACCAATTTGATTTCAAAAATTAAAACTGGACCATTTTAAATTTTTAAATTAATGTTTGGTAAAATAACTATTTAGTACAATATTGTTGTATATGCAAATTTATATGTTTGAAAGCGTGCATCTATAAAATGTATGAAAGTAAGTGAACCATTTTATTGGTTTTTTTACTTAAGTGGGGTAGTTTTGCAAATAATTTACAAAAAATGGGTAATTTAAAAACTATTTACGTAAAATGGGGCAGTCAACAAAACTATTTACGTTAATGGGATAGTCAAAGTCAAAAAGCGAAGTCAAACGCGTCATCCCGTATGACGCAACCCAAAATTACCACGTGGTAATAGGCTACCATTGATCTGCCAGATTCTGTTAGGGTAAAAAGTATAAAAAAAAACACGTCAGCTGCACCACGTGGCGCAACCAGGGGGTTGCGTCACTGCTGCTGACACAACGCAAAGCGTCAACCGCAGTGACGCAACCCTCTGGTTGCACCACGAGGCGCGGCTGCCCCCCTTCCCCAAGCCCACCCTTCACATTAATACCACCGACTACCCAACCAATTACCACCACTTCCCTTCCCCTATAAATTACTCCTCCCAACGTACTACTTCTCCTAACCATTATAAATTACTACTCCCCAGCCAATTTGAGTTTCATTCAGCTAATACTTCTTTTCTTATCAGTCATCCTTCTACATAAATTTTTTTATGCTCTTACAGGTAAACTTTAATATTTTGTGAATTATTAACTTTTTTTTTAATTTTATGCATTTGTAGATAAGAAGTGATATTCTTATTTTATGTGTGTTTTTATATTTATGTGTACATCTATATTTTATTTTTTGCACAAAATTTATTATTATTGTTTAAGTATTAGCATGAACTAATTTTTTTTTATTTTTAATGTAATTTATTATTTTAATGCACTTAGTAGTTAGATTTTTTATTTATTTATTAGTTATATTTTTTGTGTTTAGCTATTAGTTAGATTTTATATTTTTTATGTTTAGCTATTATTAGTTAGATTTTAAAATTTTCTATTAGTTAGATTTTTTATGTTTAGGTATTAGTTAGATTTTTAATGTTTAGGTAAGACTTAGATTTTACTTATTAGTTAGATTTTTTGTTTACGTAAATAAATTATAAAATATAAAAAAAATTAAAATATGAGTCTTATCTAAACATTTAAATCTAACTAATAAATAAATAAACGGTTTTGATATACTCAGCCCTAAGGGCTGAGTTTAAGCATTAAATAGTTTCCTCTTTTCATTTGTTACAACAACAACATTTATTAGTATTAATTAAAAATATATCTTTTTCATTTATTATTTTTAATTTTTATGATTTGATATTTTTTACAATACTGCATTTTATAGCATTTTCTTTTTCCTCTTTTCTTTTTTAAGTTTTGCTTGTGTATATATATATATATATATATATAAATTTATAAAAAATAACAACCTACAACTGAATAAAGGAGTTTTCCCTACACAGGGGTGATATATTTTTTTTATTTTAAAAATAAAGTTTCAAATAAATAGATACATAAAGATTAAAGCATAGGTGAAAAATGAAAATGGTTTTTTACCTCTCCATTCTCCCTTTATTCAATTTTTTTATAAGAAAAAAATATTATTATTATTGTTGAGCAATAGTTTAAAATACAAGCCAAACCTTGTGCAGCAAAAAGAGCTCAAACATATTACATACATCCCCATTTAATTACAAATACATGACCCATGTATTCTATTATGTTCCATATAACAAAGTGTTTAATATTGTATTTCTTCCTTGCTAGTCTTTGATCTTTATGCTCAGCCCCAAACATTACCCTCAAATAAATGTATCAGTTTCCTTTGTTCAGGAGTAGGTTGTTGTATTTTGTATAAGTTTTGTTTTTTAAAAAGCAAAACTTAAAAGAGAAAAGATAAAAGAAAAAATGATACAAAAGATATTGTAAAAAATATTAAATTAGAAGAATTAAAGGTAGTAAATAAAAAAGATATATTTTTAATTAATCCTAATTAATACTAATAAATGTTGTTGTCATAATAAGTGAATAGAGGAAACTATTTAATGCTTAAACTCAGCCCTTAGGGCTAAGTATATCAAAAATCGATAACGAAATAAAAAATCTAACTAATACATAAACATAAAAAATCTAACTAATAAAAAAATTTAAAATCTAACTAATAATAGCTAAACATAAAAAATCTAAAATCTAACTAAATAAAAAAATTTAAAATCTAACTAATAGCCAAACACAAAAAATATAACTAATAAATAAATAAATAATTTAACTACTAAGTGCATTAAAATAATAAAATAAATTAAAATAAAAAAATTAGTTCATGCTAATACCTAAACAATACTAATAAATTTTGTGCCAAAAATAAAATATAGATGTACACATAAATATAAAAACACACATAAAATAAGAATATCACTTTTTATCTACAAGTGCATAAAATTAAAAAAAAAATATATAATTCACAAAATATAAAAATTTACCTGGAAAAGTATAAAAAAAATTTATGTAGAAGGATAACTAATAAGAAAAGAAGTATTTTTTTTGCTTATTTTTTTGAACCGGAAGATATATTATGTATGTTGGAATTTTCTGAGCTGAAGAGAAAGGAAGTTTAACCTAATGAAATTCAAATGGGTTGGAGAAGTAATAATTGGGAGTAGTAATTTATAGGAGTTGGAGGAATTAGTATGTTGGGAGGAGTAATTTATAGAGGAAAGGAAGTAGTGATATGGGTTGGGTATATAGGGTGGGGAGTCGTGTAAAACGCGTGGACCTCGTGGGGTTGTTGGGGATAGCGGGTGCCACGTGGCGTAACCAGGGGGTTGCGTCACGGACGACGCGACTGAAAGCGTCATGCGCAGTCGGGTTGCGTCACGTGGCACCTCTGTCGGGTGCCTTTTTTTTTTTTTTACTTTTTCATGCAGAAAAAATTTGGAGGACCAATGGGAGTTTACCGCATGTCACTTTTTAGTTGCGTCAGACGGGATGACGCGTTTGACTTCGTTTTTTTACTTTGACTGCCCAATTTACGTATATAGTTTTGTTGACTGCCCCATCTTACGTAAATAGTTTTTAAACTACCCCTTTCTGTAAATTGTTTGCAAAATTACCCCACTTAAGTAAAAAAGCCTTTTTGTGATCCCGAAATGAAAGGAATTTCTAAACATATGATCCCGGAATCACTATTCATCCTACATGTCAAAATCTTATTGGTCCACGTATATATTGTTAGAGAGAGAAAGTGACACGTGTCCATAACATATTGGTCCATATAGGATGAACAATGATTCTGAGACCAAATTGACAACGAAAAGAAACATAAAAAACCAATATGAAATCAAAAAAGGGTAAAGGACCAATTTGAAATTGAAATATAAGGTAAGAGACCAAATAAGTAGTTTAATCGTAAAAAATATGTAAAGTCAATTTTTTTTTTTATTTTAATTTATTTAAATATAATCGAGAATCACATCTATGCGCGGGTGGAAACTAACAAACATCAGGTAACGGTCACCTATCGTCAAAACGCCCCGTTTCACTTTCGAAGAAGAATAGCCACGCAATAACTCAAGTACACGCGTCGCACCTGATTTCATTTTCCTTTCATTTCATCATGATGCAAATGCATGCTCCCTTCTCTCTCTCTCTCTCTCACTCTCTCAATGCCACCTTACATTACACAGAGCACCTCACGCTTCGGATCTTAAGCCTAAAGACCGAGTCTCCTTATCTCTCCCACCAATGCCTTCTTTTCCGCCAATTTTTAGGGTTCTCATCTTCATCATTATCATCGTCATCTTCTTCTTCTTCATCTTCTCCTTCTTCTTCTTCTTCTTCTTTCCATTCCCAAACACTCCTTCTTCTGCTCCACTACTCCACCATGGAGATTACTCTTTTACCTTTCCCCAATTTTAACATCGTCGTTAATAATCAGTGATTTTTATTTTTTTGAGCTAAATCGGAAATGGCAGTTTCTCCCGCCAATTTTGTCTTTGGTTTCTTTCTCTTTTGTACCGTAGTTTCGCTCGGATTCATGTAAGTCATCCTCCTCAACCATTATATGTTTATTTTGCTCAATTTTACTGCTAACTCCATTTCATATATAATACATTGAGCTTTTCTCTTTGATAATGATTACACAAACATATTATAGTCAAAATATTTAAAATCTTATATTATTCAACTATTTCTTAAAACTCGTGCATAACCTTAAAACGTAGGAGTTCCTTCTACGATATTAAATTTTGTTATTATTATTTTTTATGCACTTGTGATATGGATGTATGGAGTAAACAAATTGTAGTTGATTGAATTTAATTTCATATGCTTGTGACGTATTTTTAGGTTGAAATAATGAAATCTATTTGAATTATAAATTGTTTTGCTTTGATTGCTTGGAACTCAAGTATCAAGTTCAATTAATAGAATCTCACACTACAGAATAGGCTAAGGGCGTCTTTAAGCTTAAAAAAAAGTGATTCTTGAAAAATTGATTTTGGCGGTAACTTTTTTCTTGTTGAAGAAACTGACCTGAAAGCTGAATTTTATTTTATTTTATTTATTTATTATTATTATTATTATTTTTTTGTTACTGTTTGTGGTTTCAGAGTTTTTTTTTTTAATGTTTGATTTACGGAAAAATGATACTCCTACACTTCTTATCTTAAATGGTGTATTGAGGAGAGCGATAGGAAGAGAAGAGAGAGAAGTGATTGGTGATGTGAAAGGAAGAAAGAGTTTGAAATAAAGAGAAATAAAGATTAGGTGTAAATGAGAGTGTAGAAAAAAAAGTTGTAAGAATATACGGGTTGCTGATTTACAAAGGGTTTGAAGGGCTGTTTGGAGTTGTGTTTGTGTTTTTAGTTCTGAGGATATATTTTCCTCTTCTTTGTACTTTATTGGGTTCTCATGGGTAATATTTCTTCTTGTATAAAAAGGTTGAGATAAATGGCATATGATTCATGAAGTCGGAGTCAAGTTGCTCTTCTACAGTTGCGTAGAGTGTAGACTACACTAAATCTCTCTCCACATGTTTGTGTCATGTGTGGAGAGCAGCAACCATCCCTTTTTACATTGTGAGGTTACATGGAAGTCTTTGGAATAATCTTCTCTCTCTATATATATGGAAGAGCATTTGGTCTGCTCAAATTCCTTGGATTTATTTCTTTCCATTATAACTCATGGACTTTATGGCTTTGGCGATAAAAATGAGAACAAGAACAAGGCTTTGTTGAAGTGGACTATGCTAATTGCTAGCAGGGTTGAGGTGACATGTGCTCATAGTGTTATGCAAGCATGTCTGGCAATAGATTTGCCTCTCCATCATGTATTTGTGACAAAATTATTGTGGGTTGATTCTGATGGTTTTATGTGCATCAGGATTGGAAAGTCTGAAATTACTTAAACACTGCTCCAGGTTTTCAGGACAGATCCAACATCCACTATGATTGGTCAACACTAAATATAGCAAGCAGTTGGGAAGTAAAGAAATCGAATCTTACTTGCCTCAAATTGAAAACACATAACACAAAGTCACAAACATTGGGAGAAAGTGCTTGTGAGTTGTGAGCCTGATTGAATAATGGTTGTTATTCGAGAGTAAACTTGTCCATTACTCTTATATGATTTAAGAGAAATCGAAATGTGAGAATTTGTTTTTGGGTGGGGGGAGGTGGGAACTAGAAAATCCTACTGTCAAGGGAAAGTGTGCTTGATGGGGATGATGTCAATGCGAAGATGTTTGAGGAATATCCAAATTTATACTGTCAAATTATATCTTTTGATGACTTTGTGCGTGTTTGGTATAAATGGTAAAATGAGATTATGATTATTTTTCATGTGATTATGTTAAAATTATAATCTGTTTATGTTTGGGTATCTTAGCTTAAAAATGAATTTAAGTTGATCTGTTTTGTTTGGATAGTGTAAAAAAGATTATTTTTTACTGAGTAAATTAACAAAAAGGGTATGAAATGATAATGGGGTAGTTAATGTGTTGGAGTGATAAGGGTAGAATAGGAAAATTACATTGGTCTAAGAAAATAATCTCCAACTACTATAAGGAAGCTTTTAGATTTTGATTATTTTTCCAACAATATAATATAAGATTATAATCTGCCTTCACAAACAAACACGTTAAGATTATGATTATCTTTGAAAAAAAGCTAAAACTACAATCTTAAGCAAAAACAAACATGCTCAATCTGCCTTTGTTTTCTTGCTCAGGTGCAATCGATGATAACATACTATGCTTTATGATTGAGTGATTTGTCACCATTACTTTATCTTTATTATGATTTGTGATTTAGAGACTTAGTATTTGAAACACCCTGTTACCTGATTTTGAGATGCATCTTATAACAGATTTTCTTGTGGGTTGCTGGTTTGGATTTTGAGCCGGATTTTGGGTGCATCTGTTGGATTTCGCATTGGTGGATGTAACTGTTTAAGAGATGTGGTAGTCAAGTTTAAAAAGGTTTTTTTTTTGTCTTCAGTCATTGCCTTATTTTATAGCAAGAATTTTGAAGGGCATTGGGGTATTTTATTAGCCTACACCTTGATGTACTGAAATTCACCGTGTTATTGGATTTCATCATGGTAATTGGTGTATATTGAATGAGTAAACAATTTTCTCCTTCTGAAGTTATGAAATATTCATCTTTAAGTCCTCTGCTTCTATTCTAATGGGTTGTCATATTTGTATCTGTTATTAAACTTGTGTCTCAATAGTCCCATGGCAGTATATTCTGTTGATTTATTGCATTTGCAGGGTGCTGTTGAATCTGTAACTATCGGTGAAATTAAACTCAGCTTACGCAATTATTTGATCAACCTTGGTGTGGGTTTTAGTTCTTGGGATCCAAAGCTGCAACTGTTAATATGCAACTTCGAAGTTGTTATGGGGCCTTCCAAAAAAAGCCCTGGGAAGAAGAAAACTCGGAAATCCCGTTCCCGTGTTTTTAGCAGGGGAAAGTGGATAATTATAAGCAATGTTGCAAAATATTTGTCACTTTGTGTGAGAGATCTGGTTCTGAAGGTATGTATCTCCATATTATTGTAATTATATCCTTGTTTCACCAAACGCATGTTCAGTTTAGTAGTTTTAAATTCAATACTGGTCTCTGTGTGTGTGTGTAACTCTCTGTAGAATGTAATAACATTGAAAATGATTGTTATATCATCAAATGAAATGATTATTTTCATAAATAAAGTAAAGCTTAGTACACCATATGCAAGTTTAATCTAACTTATATCTTATTTTCTTTTTGTTTCTAATGGGATCTTAGTATAATATCTTCTCTCTGTCATTGAGAGTTTCCTTTGAATGTTGCAGACACCTAAATGTGCTGTTGAGATAAGGGAGTTGAATGTGGATATATCTAAAGGTGGTGGATCCAAGTCAAATTTGTTTGTTATGGTACAAATATTACCCATTGTTGTTCACATTGGTGAGCCTCGAGTTAGTTGTGATCAGTTATCTAATTTCAGTAGTGAAGGATGCAGTGCTTATAGCCAGGCATCTGTCGCTGCTACAGTAAAGTCTTCTGCACCTTCTATCTGTGAAAAATTCTCTGTCTCGTGTGAATTTGGTCATGATAGGTATTATTCTTCCCAATATACATTTTCCAAATATTAATATTGCACTTCATGGAGGGTATTTTGAGAAGTTTGTGACAAGATATTCACAAGCTGTATGGTATAAACCATATGGTTGAATGCAATGGGAGTTTTAAAGGGAGAGACTTCAACAATAGGGGGAGATTCCAGTGTACACGTGGTGCACCTCTTAGTTGTGAACTAAGCTAATAGAAACAGCCAGTTAGGTTGGCACATGGTTGAACACAAATTTAAAAATTTCAAACTGACCGTAAAGCTTCTTTTGTTTTCATTCACAATTCTGGTGGCACATTAGGTACACCTAATAATTTTGTTAAATGGAACGTGCTTGTCGCTTATTAATTTTTATGTTTGTAGCTGATCATTGCTCACCTACAAAGAGGCCTTTTCTTCTTTTACTTCGTTTCCCCCTTTGAAACTACTATAAATGTCCTATTATTTGGCAAAAGAGAAAAAATTGACTTTTTCTTGTATTCTGTAATCTATACCATTGATGGGTCATCTCATCTGACTTGTACTTAGCTACTACTTACCTTTCCTACTTTTCGTTATTATCTTACTATAGCCTCTTGATTGTTTTTCGTCTCCCTTTTGGACACAGAGAAGTGGGTATAATTATTAAGAATGTAGACATTTCTGTTGGAGAGATCAGAGTGAATCTGAATGATGGATTGCTTGTTAAAAGAAAGAGTTCACTGGAATCTCCTGGCTCTGACAGAAAAAAAATGACAAGTGTTGATTCTATGAGCACAAAACAGCCGTCCAAGAAGCAGCAAGCACTTGCAAGATACAGTTCTATGTTTCCTGACAAGGTTTGAAATTCAAACGTACTTCTTTTGTTCTAATCATCCTGTACGCTTCCCGAGCACCATGGTAATGTTGTTGCCTTATTAACTACTAGTAGCCATGTGTTGTAGACAGCTTTGCGCTTTTTTGTCTAAAGATGTATACCCCTAACCTTCCCCAGACAATTGTGTGGGCCTTATGTTCTGCCCAAGAAGGGAAAACAAATGCAGAGGATGAGATATCCTCCTCAAACACCAGGAAAAAGCAAAACACATAGGAAGTACATCAGTACAATACTAATTTAAGCTTATTTAGTATCACCTGTTGAAGCTTGCTTAAACAATTTCTTCATTATCAATCATTTTTAGCTATTAAGTTTTTACTGGTCCGCAATTTGACTGGATATCAGGACATTAGAGCTATGAACCTTATTGGCAAAAAGGAGTGACATGTATCTGGAAATCTTAAAAGTTAAAACAATTAAGAATGTTGGAATGATGGAATCTATGTAAATAACTAGTAATTATCCTGTGCAATGCACGGGTTATAAGTTTTTTTATTTACCAGTGATTAAAGTTTAAACATTTTGCATGTCAGAAATATTTTTAAAATTATGAGTTAGGATTATTGTTTAAAATTGATAAAGAAATAGAAAAATTTAGAAATGCAAGGATTATTTTTGAATTTAGTTTTTTTTTTTTTAAAAGGTAGTACATGTGTGCATGAAGTAGAATTTTTCTCCTGCAATAAATTAGTGCAATAGAATAGGTGCATTAGTTTGTGTACATGTGTATTAATAAGGTGTATTAGTTGATAGTTTGTTTTTCTCATGATCAGCTTGAAATATTGCACCACTTTATTGTATCAAATCATTGCACCCAATTATGCATTAGTTTGAAACAATATATCTTTTGGTGATATTTAATTTGAAACAATATATCTCTTGGTGATATTATTTTTTTCTGAATCATAGAATAACTGATATCTTTTTGTTATATCTTTCTCTTGTTGAAACAGTGCAAAATGTACCGAAGCATTACACTATTACATGATGGTATATTATAATTATTATTATTATTATAATATAATAATATAATATAATATAATGTAATATAATATAATATAACAGTGTGATGTATCCAAGCATGCGATTTTTTTTTTGGTTGAAACAGTGCAACATGTATCGAAGCATTGCACTGGTACATGATGTTATATTATTATTATTATTATTATTATTTTAATATAACACAGTGTAATGTACCGAAGCATTACACCTATACATCATGTCATATTTTTTTAAAAATTTACCGAAGAATTGCACTTATACATCATGTAATATTATATATTTTTTTAAATTTACCGAAGCATTGCACCTATACATCATGTCATAATATTTTTTTTTTTAATTTTTTTTAAATATAACCGTGTTTGACACGTGACATACTTGATTGGCCTTTATTTTATCAACTTTTCCTGTGAGAGTTCCATTTCGCGAGGAGCTCTTTGGTTTCAATATTTGGGTTCGAAAATATAATATAGTGTTTGATGTTTGATATCTAAATTTATTGTATAGGCTAACCAAATCATAACCTAATCATGTAATATGTAAATAACCTTTCTTATTTTTTATTTATATAAACATATCTCCACTGGGTAGTTGAAATACAAAGGAGTGACATGTATCTGGGAATCTTAAAACAAGAATGTTGGAATGATGGAATCTATATAAATAATATCTAGATTTATTGTATAGGCTAACCGAATAATGTAATTATGTGAATATCCTTTTGTATTTTTTATTTATATAAGCATGTCTCCACTGGGTAGTTGAAATACACGGATTTCATTATGTCTCTCTTTTCTTTTATAAAAAAAAAAAAAAAAAATTACTTTCTGAAATTATAGAAGTAGTTTGTATCCTTTTTTTTGGTAACCTTTTATTTCTCAAGGAAAAGTTGGCCATTGTCTTTCTGTGTATTCTTATGTATGATTCTTTGGCTTGACATTTTGGTCTGTTTGTGTTTTCTTTGTTTTCTACTTTTCTCCCATTTGTTCCTCTAACACAGGCCAGAATGTCAGTGTGAATAAGAAAACAGAACAGAGAGAACTGAACAGCTGAATCTAGAGCTTTTTGTATTGAATGAATGTATTACAATAGGGAGCAAGTAAGTAATACTAGTTAAGCCTATTCATTTTATACAACACCCCTACAAACTCAGGGAGGTTTGACTAAAGAGAACTTGTCAAACACTCTGAGTTTGGATTTGAGATCTTCAAATCTGAGTTTAGAAAGAGCCTTGGTAAGGACATCAGCAGTTTGGACTTGAGCAGGAACATAAGTTACTTGAAGCTTCTTGCCAATGACCTTTTCTCGAACTAAAAAAAAATCTAACCCAATATGCTTTGTACGAGCAAGAGCAACTGTACCCATAGTCCCATACTGTCACAGTAAAATGTAGGAGTATTCAAATCAGTAAATAAGGACTGAAGCAATATTAATTTTGAAGCAGCTAGAGCCAAACTTATATATTCAACTTCTGTGCTCGACCTTGATATTGTATTTTACTTTTTGGACCACCAAGTAACAATATTAGGTCCCACAAAGGAAACAGAATAGTGAGAATAGAGAGAGAAGAGAGGACTGAACAACTGAATCTAGATCTAATTCATTGACGGTAGTTAGCTAGTATATATGCTAGCTGGTGCTGTAACATAATCGTAACTGCTCTGTAAGCACAGCAGGGACAGTATCTAACTTACTACCCCTGTACAATAGAATGTGCAATAATAATACTACTAGTCAATGGTATTCATTATTTACTCTAACTGCGTAGCACTTCTAGGATCTGCTCTTTTCTAGTGATTGACTTTCTTTCTAATGTGTATAGGAGTAGCATAATAAATGAAATTTTCAGTTTGACAAAAATTTGTATAGATATCAACTTTATCGTTTCAATTTAGATGAATCTTATGTTTAAATATTCTAGCTGTCAAATGATTCATTCTTTTCACTGTTATTGCCATTTAGTGTAACCAATTCAGAAATGCCAGTTGATCCCTATATTATTTGATTGTGGAGAATATTGGAACATCTAATCAGCAAATAATCAGCAAAGTGAATTATCTCATCACTTCATCAGTTTATCTTTCTGGTAGCTTGTGTGATCACATGTCTCTGTGCACTTGTGCAGTCTTTCCTCAACTTTTATGCTCTTTATGTGGTGCATCGGTTTTTAGTTGCCTAGATGTAGATCAAGTTTTTCAAAGCACTTGTTATCAATGTCAACTGTGGAATTATACTTGTTATTATAGGTCAGCTTCTCTCTGTCAAAGCTGGATGTGAGTTTTGTGCATCGTGAATATGGTCTTTCTGTTGAAAATAACATCACGGGCATTCAATTGAAAAGCTTAAAATCACTGTATATGGAGGATGTTGGGGAGAGTACACGCCTTGATTTTCAACTGGAGTTTAGTGAAATTCATGTAAGGATAATCGATTTTGTCATCACGGATGATTTCCACTTAGCTTCTTACTTACAGGTTTTGTTTTTCTCCAATGATATTACAGCTTCTTAGAGAAGCTGGTTCTTCCATCCTAGATATATTGAAGGTGGATTTGGTCTCTAATGTGTGTGTCTCAGTACAGGTATGTTATTTGCAGTCTACATAGGGCAACTTTGCATCTCTCAGTAGAATTGGTATTCCATTGTGTTCACATCACTTGAAATTTTTTTAACAAGAATAATTTAATTGTAAATTACCGTAATTTTTATAAAAAAAGAGCGGTCCAGTGCACGAGGCTCCCACCTATTGGGGTATGGGGAGGGTAGATGTACGCAACTTTACCCCTGCAACCGAAGAGACTGTTTCTAATAACTTAGAGAAAAATTATTAGATGAAAAGATAGAACAATATAGGAAAAGGATTCGACTTCCTCATGAAAATAAAAAGAAACCCCTAAATACTAAGCGATGGGTAGGGGTGTAACGGGTCAGGTTAGGTTGGTTTTTGATGAGGTTAAGCACCCGACCCAACCAAAGTAGATTGGGTTGAGTTGGGTTGGGTTGCTCTATATTTGAGTGTCAAAACTGAACCAATCCAACCTATAAAATTTGGGTTGGGTTGGGTTGGTTCTATTTGTCCTATTTTTTAAAAAAAAAAAATCTAAATAAATTAAATTAAATTAAAAATACCACAAAAATCACATATATAAGTAATTAAATATTATCCATAAACAACACAACCACATAATTTAGCATTAAGTCATGAACCAAAATCAAATTGTTAAAAAGTAGTAATATAAAATCCTCTAGTATCAAAACATGAACTAAATTGTTGAAACGCATAAATAAAAGCAGTACACCCTCCTCAAGATATGAAAAAAGAATTGTTTGCACTTAGGTCATTCATATTTCGTATAATTCTTTTAAGGTGAAAGGTTTAGGAAATAAGTACTCCCTCCGGTCCCTAATATAAGTACCATTTGACCAATTTCACTCCCATTAAGAAAGTTAGTTAATATTGTTAGTGGTATTGAAAATGTAAATATTTCGTATACATTTTCAAAAGTACCCCTATAATTATTATTGGAAATCTAAAAAGTGTTGAGTAAATAAGGGTGTTTGTGGAAAAGAAGTAATTAATGCTATTGGAAATTGGAAATGTGGCTTATATTAAGGACCAAAAAAAAGTCTTCAAAAGGTGCTTATATATAGGACCGGAGGGAGTATTTAGTAGTAACTTAGTTTTTTTAGCGTACAGTAGCTAAGGCCTAAACATAACATTATTAATAAATCAATAAATAAAATTTAAGATGAGTGGGTTGGGTTGATTGGTTTTTAAAATAGCTAACCCGTGACCCAACCCATACTTGATCGGGTTGCTTTAAAAAAACCAACCCAACCCGTTAAACCAACCCAACCCACCAAATATGGGTTGGGTTGTGTTGGGTTTAGCGTGTTCGCGGATCGATTTTGACCCGCTTACACCCCTACTGATAGGGCAAAAAGCCCATGTGCAGAGCACCAAAATGGAGCCAAACAAGTCACACTATCACAAACAAAATCAATGAAAAGGAGTCATTGAAAATTCTACCATTTCTTTCCAACCAATACACCAAAGGATAGCAAAAAATAAAGCATTGCCACAGAATTTTGGCATCTTTGCATGTGCCAAAACCTCTAAATTAATTGTAAAATAAAGTTTATATAGAGAAACTTATTGGATAGCAAACTCGATGTTAGAGTCTTATCTCCTTTAATAACCAGCTGGGGATTTTTAAGAGCCTACACATTGAGTAGTTTTATGCACGAAATTATCAATCATGTGCCTCAACATGACCCACACAAGTGTATCGGATTATGTGAATTGTGAAGTATATAAAACAGTGAGAATATCTCTTTTAGGAATTGGATTGCCAGTAACCAATTCACAAAGTTAACAACTATATAGACTTGTGTGTGGCATTTAATAACAAGCAATGAAAGCAAGTAAATATTTTGTGTTTTCCTTTAGAGAATTATACAAACACTTGGAAGGCCAGAACAAAGATAAAGGTGCTACGGGTCCAATTTCATCCAATTATGAATCCGGGTTCTAAATAGGCAAAGAGCTCTTTGTATTCTCGTAAACCTAATTATCCTTATCTCAATCCTTCTACTGAAGGTTAATTTCCCTTAAGGTGGTTACCCAACTTCCTTTGGTGAACCAACCCAATCAAACCCCACTGACTAGACTAATCCCTCAAGTCAAGTTAGTAAAGCATGATGATTGAGCCAAATGGAATTTTAAGCATGACCATATAAACGAAGCTGTCTATCCTTAGGTTAACCCAATCAATGGTAATAAATGCAAGAGGTGTGTTGGAAGTTCCACATTGTCTACCTCATTCTCCAAAGTATGGTTTGAATGCCTATTGGACTACTCCTTTTATTGCCAATTGGTTTTGAGAAAGAACCTTAACGAAGGTGCACTCACAACTCACTGTTCCTACCATATAAATATAAATAAGCTCTCGGAACAAGAGTGATGGCCAAATATTTAATAGCAATAAGAAAAACATTCATTACATGAAAACAAACTGTTCATAGAATAACTAAGAAATCAATAAAACTTAATCCCAAAGCATCATAACCCTAGCAAAAGGGATTTAGCTAGGTATTTTAAACTCTAAACAAAAGAGAAAATAGAGAGAGAAGGAAATGAAACTCTATAACGATGAAGGTGGGTGAGCAAGGTAGCCTAATCTTTCCTCCTCCATCTCCAAGAATACCTAATTACTGTAGAACGGAATTGTCTCTCTGATTTAGGGGCCTGGTTCTCCTCATAATCAGGAAAAATGGGATTTTATTCCCATTAGCAGAAGATGCTAGCTCTTAGAATAGCCTTGCTAGTGCTAAGCGCTAGCCAAGCAGAGAACAAATTTAATTCAAGCATCCAGCGCTCAGTGCTGAGCCTCCTGCGCTCTGGCCTGGCAAAGGACATGCCAAAATTTCTTTCTTCTCTTCATTTATGCACACTTCATGCTCCAATCACATCCTTATTATTTCCTACAAATGCAAAGAACAAAATACAATCAAATAAGTCGTAAAAAACATCAGATTAAGAAAATCCCATATAACAACTATCAAGATCTCAAACAACTAAACTTGGGGACAAAACAATGGCGAATAATGAAATTATGAGTAAAAATTCCGCCCAAAAGGGCCACAAATATCAGGTAATCTAGTGGATTATCATAACTTTCACCTGATAGCTTAACTGCTTAAGCTTTTGGGAAAGTTGGTCTAGGATATGGTATATAGCCTTCTTGACAAAGTGATCAGGAGTTCAATCCTTACCGCCACAATGCTTGTAGTGGAGAGGAATGCTTGAGAAACATGCTAGAATAAGGATAATCTGACCCCCTTAACCATTTTTTTAGGTTGTATTATTTTACATATGTATTTTTCATTGGATACGAGCTGTGAAATATATGTTTGTTTTTCTTTTGTATTTTATGTGCCAAATTACTCTTTTTTGGTTCCTTTCATTCAGTCAATCTCACCTGTTAAAGCTGAAACTAAAATCAAGCTTGGAGGTTTACAGTGCAACATCATAATGGGCAGGTTAAAGCCTTGGTTGCTCCTCCATGGGTCTAAGAAGAAAAAAATGGTACTTCGAGAAGAAGCTCCTGCTGTTGTAAAACCACAATCAACTGATAGTAAGCCCATCATTTGGACATGCGATGTGTCAGCTCCTGAAATGACAATAATGCTTTTTGATATGACTAGTACTCCGGTGTATCATGTAAGTATATGCCAATTTGCATACTTATCATTATTTTATGAGCCAAAAAGTTTTAGAAAGTTGAGACATTCATCTTGGAAGCTGATTGCAATAAATGCTAAAGCTTTCACATTCTGTAATGCACAGCCAATTTTTTTATGATGTGATTTTTTTATGTTCTAGAAGCCTAGCTCGCTGTTTAAATTAAATGACATTCTGTATTTCTTGTCTAAATTAAGGTGGCTTGAAATTTTCAAGGACCAATTATTTCAACAGCTTGTGATTTTAGGAAAGTTGGTCCTTGACATGGTATTAGAGTCTATGACTAAGTGCTAGGAGTTCTGTCCTGCTGCCCCGTTCTTCATAACTAAATTAAATTTCAGCACAAGGTGAGATGGGTTTGTGCTCTGTCACCATTGTCCTTTCTTCAAGCCCAAAGGGCTCTTCATGTGTTTTGAGAGGATATTTTTTTTATGCAGGACAGAGTGACGCACTAGCATAAAAAAAGCATAAGCTTAAAAACCAGTTGTCTCGATATTTGATTTTTAGATGACAGGAAATTAAATAATGCAAAAGTTACTTAAATACTTCTAAACTGTTGCCAAGGTCTTAAATTATGGTAGCAGTTGCTGTTAAGTTATATGAGTTATATATACCAAAATTGCAAACTATTGAGGGAAAATGCACCCGAGATGGCCGCAAATGCGGCAGCGACTCAGTTGCGGAGAGCCGGAGACTACCAAAACTGTAATGTTGCAGCCTCAATTGTGGTCTAGGACTCATGTTTAAAACTTTGATTGTAACTAAAACGTCCTAATATTTGTAAGGGTTCAAGAAGAATATATCATCCTCAAAATCAAAAGCTAATTAAAATATTACTATCATTTGATCATTAGGCTTATGCTTTCATGATGCTAGTGCATCCTGAATTACTTTTGTATTCCTTCTCACTTTCCTCTATTTTATCTCTAATAAAAGAAATTCCTTTATTAAACAATTATTGAATTATGATGGCTTTGAGCATCAAACTAACAGTACTGCTGGGTTTCTCATGTTGTTGTCTGACAACTTAAAAGAGAATGCAAGAGGTGAGGATGGATGCTGTCCATGGGTCTAAATGTTGAATAGAGCTTACTGGTGTATAATTGTTAAAATCTGATGAGAGAGAGAGAAGAGAGAGAGAGAGAGAGAGAGAGAGAGAGAGAGAGAATCTGAAACTAATTCAGTTATTGTATTAGAATCAGTCAACTACAAAAGAACTCAACACTTCTATTTAAGTTATAGAAGTGTTGGTTGTAAGGGAAACCAACTAACTTAAGGTGCCAGCTGTCATTTAATCTGACAGCTGTACACAATACAATTTAAGTTACACTAAAGCTAACTAAGCTATATACACTAATAGTCCCCCTTAGAATATCAACTAGGCTAGTATTACATATACTCTAATATTCCCCCTTAGAA
This sequence comes from Crotalaria pallida, assembly GCA_037953625.1. NCBI lineage: Eukaryota > Viridiplantae > Streptophyta > Magnoliopsida > Fabales > Fabaceae > Crotalaria > Crotalaria pallida. Next base: position 148,531,752 of record CM075651.1, on the reverse strand, counting down.
ACTGATCTTCAAGGAGGCTGATGTTGAAGAAGAGGCACGGGACAGAAACCAAGCAAAGGTTTTTGTTGATTTGCTATCTGAAATCTGTCAGTCACATTCAATTTATCCCTGAGAACACTGAACCTAGAATGTGAGAGAGGCTTGGTGAGGATATCAGCAACTTGATGATCTCCTGGTACATGCTCAACAACAAGTTTCTTGTGCAGTACCTTCTCCCTTACCCAAAACAGATCCAGTTCTATATGCTTTGTCCTGGAATGAAGAACTGGATTCCTGGACAGCATTACAGTGCTGAGATTGTCACAATAGATGACAGGTGTGACTGTATTGTAACCCAATTCAGAGAGTAGACTTTGAATCCACATCTCTGACAGCTGTACACAATACAATTTAAGTTACACTAAAGCTAACTAAGCTATATACACTAATAGTCCCCCTTAGAATATCAACTAGGCTAGTATTACATATACTCTAATAATAATTATTAATATTTTGGCTCTTCTAATTTGTATGTTCATCAAGCATGCATTATAGATGAATGTTCAATTTCACCAAAAAAAAAAAAAAAAAAAAAGAAGAAGAACAAGAAGAAGATGTATGTTCAATCATTATAAACTTCTAGAAGAGGGAGAAATTTGTAAACAGCTACTGCTTTTGGGTGTTTTAATGGAAAGGCACTTAATTGATGATTCCCATCATAGAATAGCTATGGGTGGTTTGTTTGGTATGTTTGGCTCTTTAAATTACTTTATTTTATGTCATTATATCTCAAACGTTAACTCTTGAGTTCTATTGTTTGGATGAAGTTATCCTTATTATGCCTTTTTTGTGTGTTTCTATATGTTAATTTAAATGATTTGAGTAGACATTCACTGCAAAGCACCCATCTACTGATTTCCAAATCTAGGGTTGCTTACAGTCGTCACATATATTTGCAAACAACACTTCGAATATGGGGACTGCAGTACATGTTGAACTTGGTGAATTAAATCTCCGTTTGGCTGATGAATATCAAGAATGCTTGAATGAAAGTTTGTTTGGCATGGAATCAAATTCTTGCTCCATTATGCACATTACAAAGATTAGTTTGGATTGGGGCAAAACAGACATGAAATCCTCTCCAGAAGATCCTCCTAGGTGTATGCTAGGTTTATCAGTTGACGTGACTGGCATGGCAGTTTATCTAACTTTCAAGCGTATAGAATCATTCATATCAACAGTGATACCCTGTCAAGCTCTATTAAAAAGCCTATCTGCTTCAAAGAAAAACTCAACTCAAAGCCAGGGGCGTTTATCAAAATCTTCAGGGAAAGGAACTAAAATTTTGAAATGCAATCTTGAATTGTGTTCAGTACATGTGCTGGGGGAGACAGGATTGGAAAATACAGATGTTCCAGACCCCAAACGAGTTAATTATGGTTCACAGGGTGGAAGAGTTATAATAGATGTCTCAGCAGACGGTACCCCGCGCACTGCAAGCATAGTGTCCACTGTTTCCTATGAATACCAGAAGCTGAAGTACTCCATCTCACTTGAAATTTTCCACTTTAAGTTGTGTGTGAACAAGGAGAAACAGTCCATTCAGATGGAACTTGAAAGGGCCAGATCTATCTATCAGGAATATATGGAGGAAAATAGGCCAGTAGCTAATTTGGAATTATTTGATATGCAAAATGTTAAATTCGTGCAGCGCTCAGGTGGTCTTAAAGAGAATGCTACCCGTTCTCTTTTCAGTTCCACTGACATCACCGTGAGGTGGGAGCCTGATGTACATCTATCACTTATTGAACTTGTTCTCCAGCTGAAGCTAGCGGTACACACTAAGAAGCTCCAGGAGTGTGGTAATGAACACATTGAAGATGTGTCTAATGTGAGAGATGCTAATTGGAAAAATGAAGCTACTGGGGAATCCGGGCATCTTGAAAAGAAGAAGAAGAAGAAAGCGTCTATTTTTGCCGTTGATGTGGAAACATTAAATTTTTATGCTGAGCTAGGAGATGGAGTTAATGCTATGGTTCAGGTGCAGTCAATTTTCTCTGAGAATGCTTCTATAGGAGTGCTCTTTGAAGGACTTATGCTTCGTTTCAATGGGGCCAGAATCTTAAAGAGTAGTCGGATGCAAATTTCACGAATTCCTAGTAAATCTGCTAGTGCATCGGATGCAAAGGGGCCTGTAGCCACCACATGGGATTGGGTAATTCAAGGTCTTAATGTTCACATTTGTTTGCCATACAGATTGGAATTGCGTGCTATTGATGATGCCCTTGAGGATATGTTGCGAGGTTTGAAGCTCATTGTTGCTGCTAAGAATAATCTGATTTTTCCTGTGAAGAAAGAGAGTTCAAAAGTTAAAAAACCAAGTGCATCAAAATTTGGATGCATAAAGTTTTTTATGCGCAAATTAACTTTTGATATTGAAGAGGAACCACTCCAGGGATGGCTTGATGAACACTATCGGCTGTTGAAGAAGGAAGCTGGTGATTTAGTTGTCAGGTTGAACTTTCTTGATGAATTTATATCAAGGGCCAAGCAAGGTCCAAAATCTACTGATGACACCAATAGTTCTTCTCAAGAAAGAAAGGTTCATTTTAATGATATTGAGGTTGATGTAAATAATCCTTCAACTATCGAATCCATGAGAGAAGAAATTTATAAACGATCATTCCGATCATATTACCAGGCATGCCAAAACCTAGTGTTATCTGAAGGGTCAGGTGCTTGTAGAGATGATTTTCAAGCTGGTTTCAAACCTAGTGCTTCAAGGTCTTCTCTTCTTTCAATATCTGCACTAGACTTGGATGTAACCTTGACAGGAATTGATGGTGGAGATGCTGGGATGATTGAGGTTATGAACAAGCTTGATCCTGTCTGTCTTGAAAATGATATACCATTTTCCCGTCTGTATGGGTCAAACATTCTCTTAAATATGAGCTCTCTTGTGATCCAGCTTCGGGATTACACATTTCCTCTTTTAGCTGGAAGTTCTGGTAAATGTAAAGGTAGTATTGTGTTGGCACAGCAGGTAATATTACGAAATTCAATTTCTTTCATTCTTCTGTGTAATTTTTTTTTTTTTGTTGTTGATTGCATATTATGGTCATCCTTTAGTTAGGAAGAACCCGTTAACATGCTGAATCATGAATTATATGTTTACCGTTACTTCCTATTTTCTTAAGTAAGAAACTTGTTTCTCAGAATAAACTTCAGATTTATTTTTTTGTCCTTTTAATTTTACCCTATTTTGCTTATTAACAAGATGATAGTACCTTCAAAAAAACAAGATGATAATCATCCTGGTAATATTTCTTGGTCATTATTCTTTTTATTTATTTCAATTAGGCAACTAGTTTTCAACCTCAAATACGTCAAGATGTCTATGTTGGTAGATGGAGAAAGGTGTGCATGCTTCGATCAGCTAGCGGTACCACTCCCCCAATGAAGACATACTCAGATTTGCCAATACATTTTCAGAAAGGCGAAGTGTCATTTGGGGTGGGATATGAACCAGTTTTTGCTGATGTTAGTTATGCCTTCACTGTGGTGCTACGTAGGGCTAATCTAAGTGTTAAGAATCCTGGCCCCCTTATTCTGCCACCAAAAAAGGAGCGGAGTTTGCCATGGTGGGATGACATGAGAAATTACATCCATGGAAAAATTTCCATATTATTTTCTGAAACTAGATGGAATATATTGGCAAGTACAGATCCTTATGAAAAGCTTGATAAACTTCAAATCACAAGTAGCTCTATGGAAATTCACCAGTCAGATGGTCGCATTCTTCTTACTGCCAAGGATTTCAAGATTTTATTGAGTACTATGGATAGTTTGGCAAATAAATGTGGTTCCAAAATACCAGCAGGTATATCAGATGCATTTCTGGAAGCCCCAGTCTTTACTGTTGATGTTACAATGGACTGGGATTGTGACTCTGGCAATCCCTTTGATCATTTTTTATTTGCACTTCCAATTGAGGGGCAACCTCGTGAGAAAGTATTTGATCCCTTCAGGTCCACTTCTTTGTCCCTTCGATTTAACATATCTCTTGCATCCATTCTTCCGTCATCAGAAAAACAGTCACCATCCTTAATTGCAAGAGATAATGTTGAAGCGGATGCTATTGCAAATCACCCTACTCACATGTCTCACAATGTTTCACCAGCTTCCCCAACATTGAAATTTGGTGCTCATGATCTAGCATGGATTATAAAATTTTGGAACTTGAATTACCTTCCTCCACATAAACTGCGCACCTTCTCGCGTTGGCCTCGTTTTGGAGTTCCAAGAATTGTCAGATCAGGTAACCTTTCCCTAGATAAAGTGATGACTGAATTTATGATCCGCATAGATTCCACACCAACCTGTATAAAGAACATGCCCTTACATGATGATGATCCAGCAAAAGGACTGGCCTTCATGATGTCAAAGCTGAAGTTTGAATTATGTTTTGGTAGGGGCAAGCAGAAGTATACTTTTGAAAGCAAGCGAGACCTTCTTGATATTGTATACCTTGGTATAGACCTTCATATGCCCAAGGCTTTCTTAAATAAAGAGGATCAAAGTTGTGCTTCTAAATTAGTTAGCATGACACCAAAAAGCTCACAACATGCTTCTGAAGACAAAAAAAACCCTGAAAAAGGTCATGAAGGGTTTCTGTTATCCTGTGATTACTTTACTATAAGAAGACAGTCCCCCAAGGCTGATCCTGCTACATTACTAGCCTGGCAAGAAGCAGGAAGAAGAAATGTTGACATGACCCATGTACGGTCTGAGTCTGGAAAAAAGAGCGAAGCTGGTGAGCATATGCAGTCTGACCCAAGTGATGATGATGGGTACAATGTGTTAATCGCGGACAATTGTCAGCGGGTATTTGTCTATGGTCTCAAGCTTTTGTGGACTATTGAAAACAGAGATGCTATTTGCTCCTGGGTTGGTGGTCTGTCCAAAGCCTTTGCACCTCCCAAGCCTTCCCCTTCCCGGCAATATGCTCAGAGAAAATTACTTGAGGAAAATAAAAAGCATGATGCAGCTGAAACCCATCAAGATGATGCGCCTGAAACCCATCGAGATGATGCCGTTGAAATCCATCAAGATGATAAAGCCGAAATCCATCAAGATGATAAAGCCGAAACCCATCAGGATGATGGTGCTGAAACCCATCAAGATGGAGAAGCTGAAACTTGTCAAGATGGTGGAGCTGAAACCCAAGATGATGCTTCTAAGAGCCTTCCCACTAGTAACATCTCAGGTTTCCGCTCTTCTCATCCTGCCGGAACTTCTGGAACACTTTCATCCCCACCACATTCGGCCAAAGCAGATAACTCGCCACCTGGTATGTCTCATATGCTTTAAGAAATTGCGGGAACTGCTATCAATTTGGACATGCAAATTAGATCAGAGACTAGTAGTACATACAAAATAAATAAATAGTAGTACATAATATGCTCTGTTAAAAAAAAAGTACATAATATGCCGTCTGGCACTGAGTATTTTTGCTGTTCACCTGTTCCCAGGTCCTTGTGTTATTTTGTTAAGCACCATTTCTTCGTAAGTATTTTTACTGATAGTTTTGTTCTGTTATTTCCCTTCTTGGTCTGTTGCTAGCTAAAATTGAAAATCCAGATGATTCAATGGAGGGGACTCGACACTTCATGGTGAATGTTATTGAGCCACAGTTTAATCTTCACTCAGAGGATGCCAATGTAAGTTTTTTTTTTTTTTTTTTTTTTTTTTTAAAAAAAAACTTGTTCATTTTGAGTTGAGCTTTAAGGGCAGAGAAGCATGTGCATTTTAATTAATGTGCTTTCCTTCTGGGCAGAAACTTGAACTTAGATGAAAATAAATCCATTCCCCCCTTGTATTTCCTTATTTAATGTTTTTAATAGATCTTATTTCCAGAAACAGTAAACATATTTGGTTCCGATTACTCCCTTCCTAAGGTCCTTTCATTTATTTTATCTGGTAATTACAATGAATTTGTTTGTCAACACAAACAGGCATGTGCTGACTTGTGATGTTATCATATGTCTTTCTCAACTTCTCCATTTTGATCACTTCCTAGATGACCAAATTAAATGCTTGCTTATGAAACTCTTCCTTAGTTCCTGTATAGGCACTGCTCACACACAAACTCAGGCACAGATAGAATAAAGTTTGAAAATTAAAGATTTAGACATAACATTGCCGATAAGGCTATAACACTGTAATTGTAATTTAAAGTCGTGATTTTTTTTCTTTTTTATTATTTATTTCAACTTTCATTTCTATATTTATAATTAAAATTGACCTAGGATAAATATATTATTTCTAGTTTTGTTATAATGAACCAAGAAAGTTGCACCGTGTTATGAACCCTAGGCAACGATGGGATACATGAAAGGAGTAGTCAGTTGAGTCATCAACACCTTCATTCCTGCTTTAGTAGCAATGGCTATTATGCTGTATCTACCCAACAGTAAACCATACCCATGCCATGTTGAGATCCCAGCTGTAATATTTAAAATTTTAAATAAATAAATTGGACCTTTCGGATATGCATTCAGCTGTGTCAACCCATTTATTTATTTTGGATATAAATGACACTGGTACATTAACCATCTGAAGTATTAGTGAGTACTAAATGGCAAGTGACGTTTTTCTTCTTCCAAAATCTTTGATTTTGATAATTCATATCCAAACCTATAAACTTTCTGGATAAAGCTCTTCTAAACTGCTCTGTTCATTTATTTTTACACTACAGCCACTTCCATCGAGCAAGTTATTGGGTGTTTCCATATGAATGTTGGGCTTGCCTCCTCAACTTGGAACTTGAAAGAATTTCTTTGGTTAACTTTAACCTCCTTGCTTGCTAAACTACGCGACCGACAAGCCTTGTTTTGATGACTTTGTTTGTCTTTATATCTGTTCTTTGCATCTTTGTGAAGAGTGATATGTTATCCTCCTCACTTTTTTTCTCTCATTTTTAATCCCCTATGCTCTGCCTTATTTTAGACAAGTAGTTAATTCTCTTATTTTCATTCCTCTTTTCTTCTTTCACCTGTTCTTTCTGATTTGTTCATAAATTTGCAAAAGACTGCCATGATTATGATGCAGTATGTTACTTTTTACCCCTTTGGCACATCACTATTGATCAGTATTATTAGATATAAAATATGCAAAAAAAATGTGCCAAGATTATGTAAGTATTCATTGTTTTACAGGGTAGGTTTTTGCTTGCTGCTGCTAGTGGACGTGCCTTGGCCCAGTCATTTCATTCAGTCCTTCATGTTGGTTATGAGATGATTGAGAAAACACTTGGCACTAAAGATGTACATATTGGTGAATACCAACCTGAAATTGCATGGAAAAGAATGGAATTGTCTGTTATGTTGGAGCATGTGCAGGCCCATGTTGCTCCAACTGATGTTGATCTTGGGGCTGGAGTGCAGTGGCTTCCGAAAATTCACAAAGGTTCTCCAAAAGTAATGCGTACAGGTGCTCTTCTTGAGAGAGTTTTTATGCCTTGTGATATGTACTTTCGGTACACAAGGCACAAAGGGGGTACACCAGAACTTAAGGTAGGATTTTTTTTCCTACCACAGTGATGGATATCCTAATTCATTAGCATATCTATATCTGGCTTTTCCTTTTCATGGTAGAGGCATGGATTCCCAGACATGCATATCTTAAAAGAGTATTTTCTTTGATTATGTCATTTGTCATGGCTATGGTGGTCAATGTTCTGTTTCAAATCCATATTTTGATTTGCTGCAGGTGAAGCCCTTGAAAGAGCTCACGTTCAATTCTCATAATATAACAGCAACAATGACATCTCGTCAGTTTCAGGTCATGCTGGATGTTTTGAGCAATCTTCTGTTTGCACGCCTTCCAAAGTATGTTTCCTACTTATTTTAAATCTTTTTTTATGTGCTTACCTTCTTCGAACACTCATGCGATTTTAAATCACTTATTATATCAAATGTTATAAGTTTTATGTTAATTTGATCGCTCCATTGGTAATGACGACATGGGTAGGATCAGTATCATTTTGATAGAAACTTACTGATATTGCAAAAAAAACTTGGATTTAACCCAGAAATTACAAAGGATTTTGCTATTCATTACCTTGGGGGCTAAGGACAATGTTTAAGAAACTAAAAGTGTTAAGTCTACCTAGAAAATGATGTGTTAAATAGATTAAGAGTCAATTATGTAGTTTTTCAATGTTGACTTTACATATTTAAGTTCTTTAACCATTGCCGAATAATGAAACCCAATTACAAAAATTGAAATAACATAAAAAAAAAAAAAACACTTAACAGAAAATTAAAGACTACTGGTGTAGCTCTGAGGGGCTAGCTTCCTTCCAAACCCCAATCCTCGACTGAATTCTTGTCTACCTCCTCTCATTTCGTTCACCCTTTTTTTGAGGCCCTAACACTCTCAGGCCACCTACCATGTGTGCAGGTTTATTTTCAATTCAGATCTCCAAAGTGATAGTCACACATATTCCCTTTTTTCCCATGCAAGACTCTAATCCACTGTTGCCCTTCCTTTTCTTACCTAGTGGGTAAAGACTAAAGACCAGCCCTTCATCTCTAAGAAGCTGGCCCACTTACACAACTGTCCTGCATGCAGCAGAAGATATCTCTTAACACCACAATACCCAGCTGCACAATGCCCCGCTTCTCTCAACCACTGCCTGGTGGAATATCCCAATCACCACCATTGCTGAACTTACTCACCCCTATCTGAATCTCTGCCACAGTTGAGAACATATCACTCTTGGTAACTGATGCTCATTATCGCATCTCCTTGAGTAATCTCTGGCTCTGGATCTCTGCCACCAATTGGATCCTCGTCCTATACCCTGATTGGCTGATCAAGATCACACTCAGGTTGGAAACGTTTGCAGATATTCTTCATGAAAGTCCACAAAGTTGCATTTGGGTTGTGGCTACCCTGCTTCTGGTATCAATGAGAGCACAATATGTGCTGTACCATGTTGATAAACTAACCATTAGTGCTATTTCCTTTAAACCCATGAATCTCCAACCTGCCTTGCTTATCCAATTTATCCTGGAACTTATTGATCTGCTCCACATTGCCCTCCATTCTTTCCAAAACTGACCAGGGCCCCTAGATGTGAAGGTCTGATGATGATAATTGATACAAACCAACATGTATATCCCAGATTGATGATACCATAGTTTTTTGTTGGTTTAGTTATTTGCAATGGTCAACTTGCATGGTCAGCATTAACCTGTAACCTTTATATATTATCTACCTTGATACCGCTTCTTTATTGTGGATGCTGACCCAATGTGTTAGATATTTATTGGCGCTGCAATTGTTTTTCTATTAGGGAGTCAAATTTTATGATTATTACCTTGAAGAAGTCTCTTTTTTCCTTCGAAAAAATTAAGCCCAGTATGTTCTTTTTTATATCATAAGTCGTTCAAATTAATTGAGTATATTGTACACAACTTAGGGTTCGAAAAAATTGCCTGTCACTTTCTGTTGAAGATGAAGAAGAAGAAGAAGCAGATGAGGTGGTTCCTGATGGTGTTGAAGAGGTGGAACTTGCAAAAATCAACCTGGAAAAGAAAGAGAGGGATCAAAAGCTGCTTCTTGATGATATTATAAAATTGTCCCTTTGGTGTGACACTTCTGGAGATATAATTCCAGAAAAGGAAGATGACTTGTGGATGATATTTGGTGGAAGAGCCTTGTTGGTAAGAAATGAATCTTATTAACAATCTTCTAAATGATGTGTTGGGATGGTGAGTCTTACTATAGATGCTTGTTCTTTTAATTCTGCTGTTTATACCAACCAAAAAGAAATCAGGCTAGTACTTTGCATGGTGATATTTGTATGGTTGTGGCACTTAAGATTTTTGTATCTTTGGCAGAAGTTGATAAGCTTATTTTTATTGTGAACAGTAAATTAATGATAAAAAGAAAGCCTTCTCTTCGAAGGAATCTAGCATGCAGGAAAAAGAGAACAAATTAGCTCATAAAGGTTAAACATTAGAGTACAATCTAATCCATTGATACAATCAATTACTTTAGCTAAGATATCCTCCTTCTTGTTGACGTCAATATGACTTTCTGATCAAACTTATTTTGAAATGGGTAGACTAATTTTGTTTTTACATGCTTATTTTAGTCTATGACAAATTTTCACGTGTAACCCAAAAAAGTACAAAACTGGCAGGTCCAAGGACTGAAGAGAGAACTAGGAAGTGCAAAAATATCTAGGAAGGAAGCATATGCATCATTAAGGGTGGCTCTGCACAAAGCTGCACAGATACGGCTAATGGAGAAAGAGAAGAACAAAAGTCCTTCCTATGCTATGCGCATATCATTACAAATTAACAAAGTTGTTTGGAGCATGCTTGTTGATGGTAAATCCTTTGCTGAAGCCGAGATTAATGACATGGTAAGAAATATTCTCCCCTCTTGTCCTTGTTCCCATGCTCATGGCAGTTCCTCTCTAGTCCGTAATTTTGTAGCATCCATAATCTATTTCTTTTTCCATCTCAATCTCCATGAGTATGCTAATTCAGTTTCATTCTGCCAACCACTTAGATCTACGACTTTGACCGGGATTACAAGGATGTCGGCATTTCTCAGTTTACAACTAAACATCTTGTTTTCAAGAACTGCCTGCCTAATGCCAAGTCTGATACAATTTTGTCAGCATGGAACCCCCCACCTGAATGGGGAAAGTATGTAATTTTTCCTGGCCTTTTTCTTGAACTTTTTGCTGCTTCCAGGGTGATTTTTCTGGTATTTATTGCTTTGTTTTTCCGGGCATTGTCTAAATTGTTGGGGATATATGCTGATTAGATTTTTAAGTCTAAGTTCAACATCATCCTTCCCCCCATAGGTTTCCACACTACTCGCGCGCTCTCTCTCATGCTAAAGAAAAGGCGTGCAGGAAGTATAAAAATATGACTAAAGAACTGAACATTAAATCCTGCTGGCTTTGGGTGTTTTCCTTATCTTTTGAGTAACTTGATAGTGCATGTTTGGTTTGTTATTTGTTCCCCCAGAAAAGTGATGCTTCGTGTTGATGCAAAACAGGGAGCTCCAAAAGATGGAAGCTCTCCCTTTGAACTTTTCCAGGTATGTGCTTCTTTTAGGTCATTTGGTGCTTAAAGCTTTACCTTTTGAATTATTTCTTACTTTTATTTTTAATTGATGTTGCTTAAAATTGAGACCTCATTTAATACTTTAATAGTTTTGTTAAGTAGACCCTGCCCAAAGATACTACTATAATCATTTTAAGCTGATATCAGAAATTCTTTTGCACTTCTCATTCTGAGGATTTGTAAGTTTAAGAAGTCAGGTAGGACAGGACTACTTGCTTAGGCACCAGTGTGAGAAGGGATTTATATGGCACTAACATTTTAGAGCTTGAACATTAATATGTCATTATTAGCTTCAACACATCAAGACTTATGTCTGTTGAAATCTAGTTGGCCTTGTGTAGAAAGTATAAACTGAGAGATGGAGTGATATAGAAAACAGTGAACCCGAAATAGAGAGAACTTTATTGATTTTCACTTAATGCACACAATGCGAGGACTTAGCTTTATATACCAATGGCTATAGATTCTAATTACAATAGTGAAGACTGAAGATACTGCATAACTACCTAGTCTAATTGACATTGTTACTCATAGTGTTACCCTAATACCTTGTTAGATGTTTTCAACAAAGGTTGCAAAGGAAGAATAAACATATAGACAAGGTGATAGAAAATGCTAAATCTTTATTATTTATGTTTTTCTGCAATATGGGGAGTTTATGCTCACTTATTCGTAGAGTTTTAGAAGAAATGAGGATGATACTGATGGTTTAAAATTGCAGTCTGCAACCACAATTGCACTAGCAATGTTGCATTTTTTGCGGTATCCACAACCACATTGAGATTTCCATTTTGGCCACATTTGCAGCATTCTTCTGCAATTGTGATAAATGCAACTGCAATGACAATTACAGCTGATGTTTAAAAACATTATAATGATTTGATGGGAGTTTGTACTTGTGTGGTATATTGGTTGGAGAACAGTGGAACAATATTTGAAAAAGTTCATTCCGTGAATAAATTTAATTTTAAGATCTTTCATGGTATTTTCACAATGGAAATTACTGTTCCTGTGTTCCATGAATGATTATCCTGTCATGCAAGATGATGAAGGGACTATCATTCAACCAATATGGTCAAGAGTTCCAGGAGAGTTAGACTAATAACAATTTCAAAAGAAGAGACTTAGTCAGACTACTGATTAAGTATTGCATTGTCAATGATATTCCATTCATCCATTGTATTATATCTGGGAATTTGTTGAGTAGAAAAGGTGGGTGGCAAAATTATCCACTAATACATAATCCATCCATCTAAACTAATGGATTTAATTGGATGTGATTCAGTGGATTAGTTTAACATTGGATGGATTTAAATCCAAACTTAATATCCAAATGGATGGAATTTAGAAAATAAAAAAAATACATTGCACAAAGAAAAATCACTAGAAAAAAATCTTCCTAAGATGAATGTTGTTGTTTTTTGGTGTTTCAACTCTCAAGAACTTCTATCTCCTCACTCTCACATTTCTCTCACTCATCATCGATCATCGGTGAGACTCTCGAAACCCTAACTGTAATTTGATTTTGAAATAAAACCCTTTGGTTAGTCCAGAAGAATAAATTGCATAGGTATCTTTCTGTATGTATTTTTCTAATATAACTCTGATAATGTCAGTCCTCGAAATCAAAAGAAGACATATCTGCTTGCTCTTTTTTTTTTGTTTGTTTGGTTCCTATGAAGATTAAATTTTTTTATTTAAGCTTAAAGAAGACATACCTGGGCTAAAATAAGTGATTGTATCTTCTATTGGCGGTTGAGCCTAGTCCTTATTGTTACTTGTTTAAATAACTGGTACCTGGGAAGCTTGCATCGACAGTTTGACACCTCCTTTTTCTTGCTGAAAATCCCTAAACTCATTTTACAAGTTAAGTTGAAAATTGCTTAATGTTTCATAACACCATTGTTGTTTTGTTATTTAATCATAAACGTGGAGTATGGAAGAAACTGATTAAAAGTTTTATGATTTATCAAGTTTTATTGTCTGTAAAACTTTACGTGTGTCTTGTCTGTTGAAAATTCAAGGGTTGTGATTTTTTATTAGTGATTTTTTGAAAAGTGCTTTATGAAAGAAAAAAAATCTTAAAAGGTGCTTTATAAAGCATGACTATAAAAAAATAAAAAAAGAGATTTTGATTTTAATTAAAAATTAAAAAAACCAAATGGATATCTGTTAAAAAAATCCAATTCATTAAAATGGATTAATGGTTAGATTGAACCACACATTAAGATAGGATATGGATGGATTTGGATATTTTTAAGTATGATTTAGTGGATTTAAATGGATATTTGGATAGTTTTCCATCAATCCGTAAGAATCCTAATCCAAATCCATCCAATCAGATATTTGGTTGGAACCTTTTGTTTCCTAAAATGAATTTAACTTGTCTGTAGGTAGATATTTATCCCCTTAAGATCCATTTGACAGAGGCGATGTACAGAATGATGTGGGGGTATTTCTTCCCAGAAGAAGAACGAGATTCACAGCGCCGACAGGTTAGTTTAGAATTTAGAAGTTCTTATTGACTTGTTTACAGAACCAAGGCTCTTAAATGATCATTTATGCAGGAGGTTTGGAAGGTTTCAACCACAGCTGGTGCAAGGCGTGTAAAGAAAGGTTCATCAGTCCATGAAGCTTCAGCTTCAAGCAGTCACTCCAAAAAAGAATCGGAGGCCTCTTCCAAATCTACCTTCTCTACAAAGCTATTTCCTTCATCCAGTCAGCCTTCTGTCCCGGTTGATTCATCTCGAGTGAGACCTCAATGAATTGCCTAATACATTATACATGGTTCTCAAGTAATAATATTAATAGAATCAGGGAATGCTAATGCTGGGTTGCATTGATTGGGAAGCTGGGGAAGAATATAACTGCTTCCCTTTTTCTTTTTCTTTTTTCCATTATCCTAGGTTATAATATTTTTAGATACTACAGAGTTATTATAAGTAGTTTGGTAACATGCTTGCAGGCATCCAAAGCACAAAATGCCAAAGGAAACCCCAGTACTGGTTCAACCCCCGAGTTGAGAAGGACAACTTCCTCTGACAGAACATGGGAAGAGACTGTGGCAGAATCCATAGCTGATGAACTTGTCTTACAAAGTGTTTCTTCCCCCCAAAATGGCCCATTTGACTCTATTGAGCAACAAGAAGAGGCATCTAGGATTAAATCTAAAGATTCCAAAGGTATCAAAGCTGGTGGTTCATCTCAAGAAGAAAAAAAGGTGGCTAAGTCACAGGATGAGAAGAGATCTAGACCACAAAAGATGATGCAGTTTCATGACATTAAAATTAGCCAGGTAGGTAGTTTTGGACTTTTAGATGAAGTTTTCACTTGTCATCTACAGTCACTTATGTTTCTGCAATTCAGATTTCACTTTTTAGAAATATCATGTATTCTTTCTTGTAGGTTGAGTTATTGGTTACGTACGAGGGGCAAAGATTTGTTGTCAATGATCTGAAATTGTTGATGGATCAGTTTCACCGAGTCGAATTTACTGGGACTTGGCGAAGACTCTTCTCACGAGTTAAGAAGCACATCATTTGGGGAGTCCTAAAGTCTGTGACTGGAATGCAGGTGATGAATAACTTTCTTTTTCTCCTTTTATTTTATTTTTAATGGCTGTATACTTTCGGTGTTTTTATTTGCAGACATGTGCTTTTATTTTTAATGATTTTATATAATTTCAGAGGTAGGTGTGAAACTGTGAATACAGTTTCACACCTACCTCTGAAATTATATAAAATCATTCTAAAACAAACTTGAGTGAAAATGTTATTCTTGTGATTCCTATGTAAATGGCCTTGGCCAACCAAGAAAAGCATACTATGTTAGTTGCACTGATCTATGTGTTGAGAATCTTTAACTGTTTCTAATAAATTCATTTCAATTTCTTTTTGTCATGTAACAATCATGCAGGGTAAGAAATTTAAAGACAAAGGTCTGACTCAGCCCACTGGGGCTAGTGGTCCTGAAATTGGCCGTAATTTTGACAATGAAGGCCAGGCAGCAAAATCTGATCAGCATCCACTAACTTGGCCAAAGCGTCCAACGGATGGAGCAGGTGATGGATTTGTAACATCTGTTAGAGGAGTATTTAACACTCAACGCCGCAAGGCAAAGGCATTTGTGCTCAGGACAATGAGAGGTGAAGCAGAGAATGATTTGCAAGGAGAGTTGAGTGAAAATGATGTAGAGGTCTCTCCTTTCGCTAGGCAGCTCACGATCACAAAAGCTAAAAAGCTTATTAAGCGGCACACTAAGAAGTTCCACACCAAAGGAAAAAAAGGTCTGTTCTTGTGCCACTTCCATGTTATTGCCTTTTGCCTACTTAATATTCATCGCCTTGTGGACAATTTTATTTGCAAGAAAGGAGATAATTCAAATGACCCCCCTTCCCACCCACCAAAAAAATGTTTATAGAATGCAACAGCTTCTTTTTTTTTTTTTGGATGAACAATGCAACAAAGTTTCTAATCTCTTTCCTAATCAGTAATAGAAATTCTCTCGAAACAACCATGAGCCAGCACCAAAACGGTATCCTATCCCCTAAAAACACAAGGACAAGATAGCTTTTTAAAACATGCACATTCATATTCTAACTAACTTCATTTTAGAAATCGTATTTTAGTGTCAATAGAACAAAATTAGTATGTTCTCCATGTGTTGTATCCTAAACTTTTTTTTTGTTTATATATTTATTTTATTTTAGTAGTTTCAACACCCCTAGTTGGGATCAAATTGGCTTCTTCAATCTATTCCTTAAAACAAACGCACATCATCTTTCCCATCTGGCGGTATATCGCCATTGAGGCAATTAAGAAAGTGTATCAACAGCCCACTACTCTCCATCTTAAAATATTTAAACAGTGAGAATTCAACTTCTTTTGCTATGAAAAATAGATAGAGGCCTTCATTTAGCCTAGGCTAGAAAATTAAATATTTCAAAGCTCTGCTATTTTTGATGAAATTTGCCTTGCATTTGAAAATATATCTCAAGTCAACGACATACTTTATATTTTACTGTCTTGTCTTGCTGATTTATCTCTTCTACTCCAATCCTATCTTATGGGCTTGATAACATGAGGACTGGATTGTCAATCTTTTACAGGTTCACCTTCACAACATATAGAAGCATTGCCACCATCTCCAAGAGAAATGATGTATGACAGTGATTCTTCAAGTGGATCCTCCTCACCCTATGATGCTTCTGATGAATAGAAGAAATGTTTTAGTTATCTAAAGGAATTCTTAAGCCGAACAAGAAAGAAGAGGCACGTTTCATCTGACTCTTAACGGCTAAAAGGATGCATTATCTTGATTCTTGGCAGCTTACCTTTCTCAATCAGCATGCACCTCAAATGAACAATCACAGAAAAAGTTGAGAAAGGGATGCTGGGGCCTAGGAATGGGAAGAGAACTTGGGATTCAAGTCTCTAACATTTGGGCAATGCATTATCGATGTTAACTGATTTCTATTAAGTGGGTGAGTTCCCTGACAATGTCAATCACCGACTCACTGGTAATAGAGCCTTGCATTCATGCATTTCACCTTCCCGGTGATCAGGACCGCCTGCATTCATGTAATCATGTCTTCTTCTCTATTAAAAATTTTTCTGGTTGTATACTCTTGTAGCTTCTGGCAAATTTGCAATCTAACACCCTTGGTACAATATTGACTATCTAACAAAGATTAATTTTCAGTAAATTTCTACTTACTGAATTAATTTTTTATGGAATCAACCCCCTTTTGACTGTACAAGAATATGTGGAGTTCGGCATGTCTAGAAGCACGGGAGAAAGCTCTTTTGCTGATATTATCACCGGTATTCGATACGGGCACCTTGATATTTCAGAAAATAAGAGCTTAAGGGTTGGCATGATTATGTACAGACATTTGATTAACTTTTGATAATTGAGATAAAAGTAAGGGTTGGCATGATTATGTACAGACATTTGATTAACTTTTGATAATTGAGATAAAAGTAAGAGATTTATATATATGCGCACTGATAGTGTAAAGTTTTTTACAAAGCCAGTAAGTACATCATCCACCATCTAAATGCATTACTTTTACTTACAAGTCAATCATTTTTAATCTATAAATGGTAAATGACACTAACAATGTAAAAAAAACTTTACACTGGTGCGCACACTATTTTCTCTAAAAGTAATATTCTCTTATTGATTTATCTTACAAGTACTTTTGGTTTTTTATATGGATTAGGAAGGAAATCATAATATAAAGGTGTTCAACTGTTCAAACATCCGAAAGCACCAAAAAAATATGTGAATGCACAAGAATTAAGCAAAAAAGAAATTAAAAAATTAAGCAAATATGTGAATGCACAAGAATTTTTTAGATATTTTTCTTCATCTGATAATTAGCACTGGTATTGTCTATTAAAATTGCACTCCATTAGATAACTTTTTAATTCAATATATTTATTTATATCATTCAAAACTGCCGTTTTAGTTCCTTCTTTAATTATTAATAACGTCTTTTGTTCTTTAGAAATATTGTATGAATCTCGAGTAAGTTGGATCTTAACTCTGGATTTTGACTAATATTGAAAATTTCATTGAGTTTGAGTTAAATTCTTATCTTGCTTTAAGGTTCATAAAGAGTAAATTTGAAAATCTTGTGACAAGTAAACTCTAAGTATTCACTTGAAGGAAGAGGAAGTAGTGGGTTGCAGTGCGTGCATTTAACTAGTTACTGAACATGCTATATACTATATCAGTGTCTGTGTGCGTTAATAGTGATTGACCAACTTCATTGACAAGTTGCTGAGTGACGAACTTTTTGTCGATGTTCGAGTTTGGGATGGGACTAACATGACCTGTAAATGTTATAATACAGCGCCAAACACCAACTCTGTGTTATTAAAACTACATCGGTCAGACCATGAAACAGCACTGACCACCTATCGGTCTAATTGATAATCAAACTGCAATGATCATTAGCCAAAATTAACCGGGTTCATTTCAACCAAAATGATGCATGTTTCTTTGTTTCCCAACTGCACATTGTTAATTTTGAATCTTTCCCTAACCAGTATAATTTAATTTCCTTTTTTTTTTTTTGGTGAAACCACAATATTCACCTATACAATTGAGTAACTACTCCATTCGTACATCGATTGAACCCTTTCAGGAGTGATACTCCTAACAAGACACTATTCGCGTGAGTCAGATTGAGAAGGATGTAATCTTAGTGAAGTATAATTCCTCTTAACCCATTAAAAAATTGACAGTCCAAACTCCAAAGAGTGTTTTGAAATGGCTAGCACAAAAAATGTACGTTTATGCAAATATCATTACGCCATCTATTATTAGCATGCATTTAAAGGGCTGTCAACCATGTAGCTCCCGTCTCTATTTTAGCATCGTCTTGATTTGCATACAACCATGCAAAAGATTCGAACAGCATTGAAGTGCTTGAGAATTAGATAGGGTGTATGGCCAACATTATATTTAAAGAAACGACTTCACCTAAATCTGTAAAAAAAAAAAAAAAAAAAAAAAAATACTAGAGGCTTGCAAGACTGGTTTTCTTTTACGAAGCATCCCGATTCATGCCTACCAAGCATCTCGATACGAAAACCATAATCCAAAATATCAAGTTAGACTTAAACCCATGTATGAAATAACCAAGTTATCATATGAATTCCAGGTTATACATAAACGCCAATATCCAAGCATATAAAAATAGAACTCCTGTATTGATGAGAACAATGCTATAACTGTACATTCTACCCAGAATTACTGTAAACCTACTTATGCCAGAGTCACCAAATCCGACATTTTGTGACTGGATAACTCAATGATCAGATACCAAATCTGGGTTATCATTATCAGAGAAAGCAACAAGATTGCCATTATGTGCAGGGATGGCAGTCCCACCATCCGAGTCATTGCCTCCATTAACCTGGTCATGAGGTGCCAAACAAGAGGATAAAACAATGAGCATAATACCATGCTGATAAATGGACTATCTTCTGATCATATAATAACGAAAGCATACCTGCTCAGCTGGTACACAAGAGTGTTCCTGGTTTCTCTTAGAAAGATCTCTCAAAGTACCCTGCAGAATACAATTGTCATAAGGTGGGACTACTGACAAGTATAAGAAACTGCAGATTCACAGTTGAGCAAATTTGAACAAATCAATGCTCACAAAGAATATAGTTACAACTTTCTCTAAGCAAAAGATAATATAAGAAAAGTTAAATTACCCCCTGACAACATGAAGATAGCTCACTAACAGGTTCATATGTAATATCAACACCATTTCCCAAGATTTTGATATTCCCATTTAGTATAAGAAAAAACCACACACGCATAATACAACCAAAAGATTTCATCACTTTCTTGGGCAAACCCTGAATAATATGTTTCCCCACCATTAAGTCTACAATGTACTGGAAGTGGGAACATAATCATAATCAAGAACTAAAAGGCACATATAATCATATGCAATCCATGTCATAATCACTAACTAGTATGGCTATCAGACCATGTAGCCAAAGGACATATCAAAACATCTACGGTATGCAAATTGATTTATTACTTCATTATTTTTCAACCAGAGGAAACTAAAATTCAAACAGTGTTTTAGACATGAAAGTTGAAAGATATTTTAAAAAATTAAGTTTTCAGTAATCATAGAAAAATGACCCTAATTATAGGCCTTTTTGTGACTTCTCAAACCACCACTCAGCTAAAAATTCATAATTGCAGCATGCATTTCCAAATTCCGATACAACAAAGGAATCATTGCATGTATAAGCAACAAGATCAGCAAAAGCTGGAAAATAATGCCCAACTTAACATGCATATGCATTCAGCAAAATATCACACAGAGCAGGAAGATAAGTAAAATGTTCATATTGTATGCTTCATTAAAAATTAAAATGCGAGACTTGGAAAATTATGTAGCAGTAAAAAAAGAGTAAAATACACTTCTTCAAATTGAACAGCTTTAGTTATATGGTACACATTAAAAATAAACATAAAAAAAGGAATTTTCCAAACCGATTAGAGAAAATGCATACCCTGTTTGCCCAAAAAAGTCCACAAGCATTGCATAGTGACCTTGGACCATTTGGCCCCCGCCGCATCATTGGGGTAGATTTTGAACTAATGCCACAATGTGTGCATCTACAAATGCGCAATAAAAAGAGATGGTAAAACATCCAATTAAACACATCCCACTCAAGGGAAATAACTACAACTTCATGTATAGAACTACTTAGCACAAGGTACAAGTTTAAAATAATAATTTAAAATATTTATAATAAAAAATACTATTAAATAACCTTAAATTAGATTAGATGACAAATTGAATGGCACCTTTAGAAACACTCTTTTTTATATATTTTTGATAAGCGGAAACACAATTAGTCACAAACTATCAGCATGAAAAAGATTCTTATCGCTATAAATTATACAAGTAACACAAAACTCACGCAGTTTCCGATTGACTATCATCCTGCCCTGAATCCTGGTCCTTACCACCACTATTAGCACTATCTTGCTTCTTAGCTGAAGTAAATTGACCCTTGTTACGGTGCATCCTGCATTGAAGCACCAGATATGTAAAAAATTTGGCAAAAATAAAATTTAAGAGCTACAATGATGAGTAACAGAAAGAAGTGAAACATGGACAACATGCAAGAGTTAATAAGATGATGATAGCTTCCTTTTTCGGTACATTCAAAACATGTAATATCAATTCCAAGAAAAGTTCTGGCCAAGAAAGACACTTAATATCTATGCATTAACTTCGGGTCATTTGTTAATAACACAATTATACATAACAACAAACATGGTACACACACCAAGCCAATTCCAAGGCACTTCAATCCAGCCTTTCACTCTAGCAGGCACAAATTATTGTAGTATTATGCATCCAACAAATTATCGCATGTATTATGCATTCAACCTATTGATGGAGGGTTCTATCTGAGTATGAATTATAAAAAACTATTCAAAACCTGCTTAGCTCAATACAAAGTCTACATTTTGTACCGCTTAAAAATGAGAGAGCAGTTTAAACTTTAAAGACATGTTTCTGAAATGGCAAAGGCCTAAGCCTTAATTTTACAAAAAAACAAAAATAAAATAAAATAAAATAAATCAAGGGATTCAAACCAAAAATCCAGTATAATTCAACATAAAATGATACTTGAAGCCCAACATTATTCTGTGTAAAATGAATCCAAAAGCTAATTCTATGCAAAACAGAGCCCAGATCCCAGCCTGAAATTATATCTTCTCTACCATACTGCTCAACCATATTATGCCAACTACTTATCCATAAATTGGTTTTAAGATACACAGTATCAAACTCATTCCAAATCATCATTGGCATGATAGATCTGTCATATAAGCAGCCTCAACTTTTAAGCTCGGAATGCAAACAACTTTGTGTTAAGTTCAAAAAAGTCAGTCCAATACTCACAAGTTTCTATTAAAAATTAAAGCATGTTAATTATCAGACCTGAGGGCAACTTCTTGACGTACACCATATCTAACTTTCTTATCAAAGCATCGCTCTTTCCTCTTCTGCCGGAACCTAATTAATGAGGCTGCTCTCTGTGGTTGACTACACCTTGAAGGAAATTCCAATGAGCCCTGCAACAGGACCCAAAGAATTAGAAAATGCCACTCAGACTGTAAATTTGAGCATTAAAAAAGTTCTACAATGAAAAATGCTACTCACACACCCATTACATTACCATTTACTATGCATATTTATGATAATTATCACCTCATAGTAATGTCTACCACCAGACATTAAAATATTGTTTCTAATTTTGTTAACTTACACCAGAACAAACCATAGGTATGCTGAAAGCGTAACTTCAAGAAACTATCATCCAATATACAGATTTATGGTAATATCATAGTATTACTACTGAGTTTAACGTATATACAAATTAGCATTGTGGTAAATCAGGTCGAAAGTACTTGATATGAGGTGATAACAATCATAAAGACAGTAAATGGCAAACTGACGAGAGGTAATATGAGTAGCATTATTCTTCTACTATCGGAAAATACCCTTTGATTATGTTGAGATGCTGTATCCGGGCATGGCGATTCACATCCACCCAACAGCAAAAATACCGCTTGAACCTGTTAAGTGAAATCAAATGCAGATCTTTATTTTCAGTTAAAATAAAATATCCATGCTTTGTTCATCCATTTAGGGGGCATTTGAAAGAAGTTATTATAGAACATTTAATTGGGCTTATCATACAGTTTGCGAAATATGTTTTTCTGAATAACTTATGAAAATAGCTTCTGACCTTGTAAATAATTGGACCATGTCTGAATTCTTTTTAGCTTATTTCAATAAACTTGTCAATGAAGCTTATGAAAATAATCTTTTTTTAAGCCTATTTCAAAATAACTTGTCTAATTAGCGCTTAATTAAGCTGTTTATCTAAACATACCCTAGAAGAACTAGAAGAAAATCCAAAATCATAATCCAATTTTTACATTCTCATGTTGCTTTAAGCCCATTCAAGCAAACAAAAAAAAAAACATTAAAATCATAGATCAATTAAAAAACCAATAACAAAAAATAAAAATTCGTATCTTTTTTTTCAGTCATCACGGAAAAAAAACTCGTACCTTATCAGGTGTAACAGAATCGAAAACATAAACTTGGCCGCGAAACGTAAGCGTAAGCTGGTTAGGGTCATCGCAGGGTTGAATAGAAAATTCAGCGTCAACACCACCTTCGCCGGGAACATAAACACCATCTTCGGCGCCGCCGCCGCCGTTACCGTGCTCCAGGCCATGCGTGTCGTACGGAATGGGATCGATGGAGACATCGGCGGAGCCGTCGTCGTTTTCGGCGGCGCAGATCTGGTTGGGCATGTTGTTCATTGGCGGGGTGTGATCGTACATTGGTGGTTCCATGAGAGAATTTGGGGGTTACGATGCATTTACAAAGAGATTTGAATGAGAGTTTGAAACCCTAACCCTAGTTAGAGTTTGAATTTGGGATTGAATTGAATTGAATTGTGTGTATGAGAGAGAATGAGAAGTGAAGTGTTTTAAGTGAGAGTGATAGCCAGCTCAGCTTAGGAGTTAGGAGTCAGTTGAGAACACTATAGCAATTAAATAGTGACCCTAATTGTTATCATATTTACCAGGCTTGCCACTTTAGGCCCAATAGACATGGACCATGTATTAGTTCAGGTGTAACCCAATGGGCTTGTGGTTTTTGCTAACCCAATGAACTGACCTATCAATTACAATAATTTATTCATCCATCTTTTGTGATAATTTTCTGAATTTAATCTAATTTATTATTTATGAAAAGGTTATAAAGAGTTATAGTTCATGTGATTTTATTTACTAGTTTACTATAGACAAATTAGTCATTTCCATTTCAAAAAAAAAAATATTAGTCATTTTCGTTAATTATCTTCGTTATGTTACCCACGAGGAAATTTAAAAAAAGAATTATTATACTATTTTTTTTAACACGTGACATCATTAGTTGAGTGATACATGTCATTTAACGAAAATAATTGATTGGTTAGATGACAAGAATTTACAAAACTTATTTGAAAAAATAAACCTTAAAAACTGATATGTAACCTAAAATTAACTTAAGGGATAAATCTAATGTTTTTCCCTAATAAAATTAAAAACGGAGCAAGAAAGGTGACTTGAAAAAAATAAAAACTATCTTAAACTTAACTTTCCAACAAAATGACTTTTTTTTTTACTTTAAAGTTTTACATAATTAAATTATTTTGATAAGGTATTTTTTTTATTTTATCCTCACAATTTTGTCAAGGTCCTATAAAGATTTTACATAATTTTTTTTCTTTTTTTTTATAAATAAGAGCTTTTTATTTTTTAAAAATATCGATAAATCTACTTAATTAACATATAAATAGAACTACGACAATAAGAAAGTGACATATATTATTTATTTATTATTAACTAGCTCTTACCCCGTGCAATGCACGGGTTGTTGATATTTAATTTTTTTATATTAAATATTTTAAATTAAGAATTATTATTATTTTCATTATAAAGTAAAATTTATTATTAAACAATAACAAAAATAATTATAAAAAAGGATTATTCAATATACTTTATTATGATAAATCAAAAATTATTGTTATTATTTCGATTTTTTTGTTTGATGGTATTATGAGAATAATTAATGATAAATCATAATATCCCTTATTTCATTGGACATGAATTCATTGGAAGATAACGATGGTTCGTTTTTTAATATTATATTTATTTATGTATAGATCAATATTAAATTAATGTATTCCTTATTTAGTTGATTGATAATTAGCATGTTTTATTAATTAGAGTGAATTCAAAATTAAACTTTTTTTATTTTTATCCTGTGCTATGCACGGATTATTAATATTTAAATATTTTAAAGTAAAAATTATTATTAAACAACAATAACAAATGAGCTTGTTGAAAAATTTTGTACTTCCTTATAAAAGTAAAAAATAATATTTTTTATCTGAGATTTTCCTTATTTATTCAATGGATAAATTAACATTTTTTGCATGATTATTAACTTTATTATGATGAATCAAAAGTAAATCAGAATTAGATCTACCTTATTTATTTAATAGATAAATTAATATTTTTATATGATTATCTACTTTATTATGATAATTAAAAACAAATCAGAATTAAATATTTTGATCTTTTTTGTTTAATGGTATTTTGAGAAAATTTAAGGATAAATTGGAATATCCACTATTTCATAGAACATAAAGAGACATTGAAATTGTTATTTTTGACTTTCTTGTTTAACACATTGCATTTTATTATTAATATAATGTTGGCTTTTTTTATATATATATTTAATATTACATTTGTCTATGTATAGATGAGTATTAAATTAATGTATTCCTTATTTATTATGATTAATTATTAAAGTGAAATGAAAATTAAACTTTTTATATTTTTTTGTTAGATGGTATTATGAGTAGATTTAAAGATAAATCAAAATATTTTATATTGCATAAGACATGATAATTTAGCATATTTTAAATATAATTATCACATCTAATATGAAAAATTATATATAATTAAACCAAAATTATACATTCTGATTTTTTTATTGGATAATATTATAAGATATTTCTTATATTTATTTGATGGATAAATTAATATTTTTTTACCATTATTAATTTTTAAATATAACTATCACATTTATTATTATTATTATTCATATTTAAATATTTTTTATCTTTTTCATCATTTATCTTATCTCATGACAAAAAGTGGAAAAAAAATCATAAATAAATTGAAAAACATTGTTTCTTCAAATAGACAAAAGACTCACCAAAATTATTTCTCATCGGAATACGATCAGGGTATTTCTTCCTAATCCTTGGAGTCATAGCCATTTTCTTCTTTGAAAAGAGAAAAGGATCAATTATTTGCATATGCTTTTAATAAAGAATAATCAAAGTAAGTATGTATAACAACTTACCAAAATTTCAAAAAAAAAAACAACTTACCAAGGTCATGCTCTTGTTTGAAGTAACTCATTGCTGTTATTCTTCCTGAAATTAGCATTAAGCAAAAGTCAATTAAAAGTATAACAAAATATGCATCATCTAATAAGTAATTCATCAAACACTCAAAAATCAATATTAAGAGCTCTAAGTAGATGAATAAACAAAAGTCAATTAAAAGTATAACAAAACATGCATCATCTAATAAGTAATTCATCAAACACTAAAAAATCAAAATTAAGAGCTTTAAGTAGAGGAATGAGGGAAAAAATTAAAATAAAAGAGAGAATTTGGAGAAGAGAATTCTTAGAATTAAATGGAACTTTAAAAATTGAATGGGAGAGCCTATTATATAAATATATATATAGTGATTTTTTTAATATTTTTTTAAATATTTTTGTTGAGGATAATGATTTGTTCAACAAATTGAAGATAATGATTTCACATACAGATAATGATTATATAAATTTAAATAATTAATTTGATTTCAAATTGTAATTTTGGTTAGAGATAATGTTATTTATCAACAAAATAATTTAGATTAATTTTATTTCGTTGTACAGTTTGGTTTGAACTCCTACCTTTTTATATAATTACTAGCTCTCACCCCGTGCAATGCACGGATTATTGATAACTTAATTTTTTTATATTAAATATAATAAAGTAAAGATTGTTTTTATTTTAAAGTAAAGATTAGTATTAAATTAATGTTTTTTTATTTAGTTGATCAATGAAGTAACACTTTTTATATATCATTATTACGTTTATTATGATATTATGATTAATTGAAGTGGAATCAAAATTATTATTTTTTTAGTATTTTTTGTTTGATGGTATTATGAATATATTTAAGGATAAATCAAAATATTTCATATTTTATGGGACATGATAATTTAGTATATTATGAATATAAATTATCATCTTTTTAATATGATTATCACATTTATTATTATTCATATTTAAATATTTTGATATTTTTCATCGTTTATCTTATCTAAAATTAATCATAAGATTTGATCCTAAAAAATCTTTATCCTAAATGTTCTAATCATCTTGAATTATTTTTTTTTTAATTTTTGAAATGTATGTACCTTTGTTTTTAATATGTTACAGTTTTTTTTAGAGATTATAACAACTAAAGTATTTATCCATTGCAAACTTTTTACAAAATGATAATCATTATATTTAATCATATTATTTGTAATGTTTGAAAAATCTAAACTTTATTAGTATTTAATTTGTTTTACTTTTAAAAAAATATTGGAATATTCTCAATTTCGATATTGCAATGATGATAAAATATTGTTTGGTTTAAAATTTGTCTCGTGTAAAATTAAAAAATGAGCTCGTAATAATAAATAATATAAAATTATGTAAAAAAAAATTGTCATTTTTATAAGATAATCTACGTTTATTATATTTTTTTATTATGTTTTATAAGTATTGAATCTATTTCCTTTTTGTAATTTGTGGATACCATCAAAATTTTTTATTCCCGAATATCCTAACCAAATAATTCCTAAGTTTTTTTTATAGGTTAATCCCTCAGTTTTTTAATATAACACTTTTTATATTAATTATTATTTTTTCATAATTATTGTGATAAAAAAAACAAATAAATTTATTTCGATAATACATTTAGATCAAATGGTTACAGAAAAAGTAGGAAAAGATTTAGATTGAATTTAGTTGTTTTTATCTTTGGCTCTATAGTTTGTTTCTTTTTTTTTAATGTTATGGTTATTTTTTAATATACATTTCATTTAGATAATGTTGTTTTTTTAATACTTACCTTTTTGATCTTATATATTTAGATTATAAGTATACCTTATAAACAAATAAAAATTACCTTTTTTTAATGTTGATGTTATCTTTTAATATATTATGAGACTTATTTATAGGATTTTAATTTAATTTAATTATTAAATAAAATTAATGATGATATTTTACTGTTGTTGGAAGAATGATGTGGAAAATTTGAATAATCTATTTAACTTAATTTTTTCATGTACCAAATTGTCGTGAAAGCAAGATTTTCAAATATTATTTTAAAAATAATGAATTATGTTTTGAGGACGATAATATTTAACAATGTGACTGAGATTACTGCTCTAATCATGTTGACAATTTGGGGTTGGAACATACTTCTATGTGTTTATGCACCCTAATGTCACACTATCTTTATAACATTCAAATATAAATCCAGAGGCTTACTTGTATTTTGATCTATTACAATAAATAAAATTTATTTTGATATGTTACAATAAATAAAATAAAAAAATTAATTATAAAAGAAACTGCAACTCCACACTGAACAATTTGGGATTTCTGATTGACTTTCCTTATGTTACAATTCACGCTCTTTTGGGGTCTTCAATTGACACAAACAATTTAACAAACAGATATTGTGCATCTTCTAATAATTACTGCGTGAATATATATATATATATATATATATATATATATATATATAACTTACTACCAGGATTTACATGGTCAAATAATAATATAAACCTATTCACCAAAAGACATAAGAAAAAAAAAGGATTGAACTACAGCGACACACCTCATCAGAAACGCGAAGGTACTTAATCGTGTTGTCACGAATGTAGTATTCAGGCATAGGCCAAAATCTTTCTCCATCCTACACATTACCAATTTTCATTCAAATATTGTAAGTTGTAACATACAACATATAACATGGCAATAAATAAGAATAAATGACAAAAACACACAACAAAAATCAAATATAAAATAAGAAATAAATAATTAGGAACATAAAATACGAAATAATAAAATTAGAGAATTCTTAGAAGTGGAGAAATCTGAAGGTGAAACAAAGGTAAAGAATGAAGGTGAGATCATATTTTATATGATTTTTTTTAAATATATTTTTTTTAGGATAATGATTACTTCTTTTTTCAACAAACTGAGGACAATGATTTCACATACAGATAATGCTCAAGCATCATCTCTTTGTGTTTATCGATCTTTTTGAGGATAATGATTTTTTTAACAAAATGAGGATAATGATTCAACATATTCCACATATAGATAATTTATTTAATTTTAAATATTAATTTTGAACAGATAATTTATTTATTTTAAATTATAATTTTGATTAAAGACGATATTATCTACTTACAAATGCTCTAGTGCGAGTATTCTTTAAGCTGAACAAACGCGGTGCCTCGAAAAAGGATGTTTTTATATAAGTATAGTAGATTTTTAGTTGTTGTTAATAATAATCTTTAATTTAAAATATTTAATATAAAAAAATTAAAATATCAACAACCCGTGCATTGCACGGGGTAAGAGCTAGTTAGGATATAAAATAAGAAATAATATGAGAATAAAATTATTAGAATTAGAGAGATCTAAAGGCGAAAAAAATGTAAAAAAAAATGTAAAATTGAATGTGATATCCTATTATAAATTTTTTAATATTTTTGTTGAGGATAATGATTACTTTTTTTTTTTAACAAATCGTGGATAATGATTTCACGTACGGATAATGATTAAATAAATTTGTGATTTTTAAATATTCATTTCAATACTTTAATCGAGGACAATGATTACTTTTTTTTCCAACAAATAATTGAGGATAATAATTTTATAGGATTTTAATTTAATTTAATTATTAAATAAAATTAATGATGATATTTTACTGTTGTTGGAAGAATGATGTGGAAAATTTGAATAATCTATTTAACTTAATTTTTTCATGTACCAAATTGTCGTGAAAGCAAGATTTTCAAATATTATTTTAAAAATAATGAATTATGTTTTGAGGACCATAATATTTAACAATGTGACTGAGATTACTGCTCTAATCATGTTGACAATTTGGGGTTGGAACATATTTCTATGTGTTTATGCACCCTAATGTCACACTATCTTTATGACATTCAAATATAAATCCAGAGGCTTACTTGTATTTTGATCTATTACAATAAATAAAATTTATTTTGATATGTTACAATAAATAAAATAAAAAAAATTAATTATAAAAGAAACTGCAACTCCACACTGAACAATTTGGGATTTCTGATTGACTTTCCTTATGTTACAATTCACGCTCTTTTGGGGTCTTCAATTGACACAAACAATTTAACAAACAGATATTGTGCATCTTCTAATAATTACTGCGTGAATATATATATATATATATAACTTTCTACCAGGATTTACATGGTCAAATAATAATATAAACCTATTCACCAAAAGACATAAGAAAAAAAAAGGATTGAACCACCGCGACACACCTCATCAGAAACGCGAAGGTACTTAATCGTGTTGTCACGGATGTAGTATTCAGGCATAGGCCAAAATCTTTCTCCATCCTACACATTACCAATTTTCATTCAAATATTGTAAGTTGTAACATACAACATATAACATGGTAATAAATAAGAATAAATGACAAAAACACACAACAAAAATCAAATATAAAATAAGAAATAAATAATTAGGAACATAAAATACGAAATAATAAAATTAGAGAATTCTTGGAAGTGGAGAAATCTCAAGGTGAAACAAAGGTAAAGAATGAAGGTGAGATCATGTTTTATATGATTTTTTTTTAAATATATTTTTTTAGGATAATGATTACTTCTTTTTTCAACAAACTGAGGACAATGATTTCACATACAGATAATGCTCAAGCATCATCTCTTTGTGTTTATCGATCTTTTTGAGGATAATGATTTTATTTAACAAAATGAGGATAATGATTCAACATATTCCACATATAGATAATTTATTTAATTTTAAATATTAATTTTGAACAGATAATTTATTTATTTTAAATTATAATTTTGATTAAAGACGATATTATCTACTTACAAATGCTCTAGTGCGAGTATTCTTTAAGCTGAACAAACGCGGTGCCTCGAAAAAGGATGTTTTTATATAAGTATAGTAGATTTTTAGTTGTTGTTAATAATAATCTTTAATTTAAAATATTTAATATAAAAAAAATTAAAATATCAACAACCCGTGCATTGCACGGGGTAAGAGCTAGTTAGGATATAAAATAAGAAATAATATGAGAATAAAATTATTAGAATTAGAGAGATCTAAAGGCGAAAAAAAATGTAAAAAAAATGTAAAATTGAATGTGATATCCTATTATAAATTTTTTAATATTTTTGTTGAGGATAATGATTACTTTTTTTTTTTAACAAATCGTGGATAATGATTTCACGTACGGATAATGATTAAATAAATTTGTGATTTTTAAATATTCATTTCAATACTTTAGTTGAGGACAATGATTACTTTTTTTTTCCAACAAATAATTGAGGATAATAATTTTACACATATAATGATTAAATAAATTTAAATAATTTATTTAATTTTAAATTGTAATTTTGATTAGAGATAATGATTATCTACCTACAAACTCTCTAGTGCGAGGAAAGAGGAAAGCTTCACGGGACAAATGTGACGCCTCAAAAATTTCTCCGGCAAACGTGGTGCCTCGAAAAGGGATCCTTTTATATATAGATAGTAGATTGGTTAACAAGTAATATATATCATATCATTTTTTTTAATCATATAGACATATTTGTAAATTGATTTTGTAAATATATTTATCATAATTTTTTTCTCGCACAGGGTTTGCAAAATGTCAATAACGATCATGCTAACATACTACAGTATACAATATTCGATACTGTCAAAGTGAATACGCAAATTATTAATTATCACCGAGACGATATATATAATTTTTTTTTAACCAATCGATTCCCATCAGGGAAACGTATTACTAGTTTGTTTATATTTTCAATAAAGTAGACACAATTAGAAAATTAAAAAATATTTTTAATATGCTTGCCATTGGCTTATATGGAAAGAAAGGGATAGTTTTCTGAAAGGGGTATTCAACTCCTTTCTTTAAAAAAATATTTGTTATGAGATAAGCTTCCTTTATATAGAAAATCATCTTGGCATGCTCCCCTGTCTCTAAAAGACAATCTCATCATGTGATGTTGAATTCTTTTATATAAACTTAGGAACTCTATACAGTAGCCAATTTAAATATTAGTCTCTAACCAAGCAAATGTATGCAGCGCCATCACTAACAATTAACAATGGTTGGAACAGCAGAATGCGTAACCCCACTGCCAATAAAGTCAAATGTGCATTGTTAATTAATCAATCTTAATATTGTCTTTGGTAGTTCACTGAATTACCTGTCTATTACTGTAGTACTATTTATCCAATTCTTATTTTTATTCTTTGATAAAATTATGTTGTTCACTAAATTATTAATAGTCGAAGACTATTCTCTTTCAAGACGTAAAGATTATTTAAGAGGACTTTGACCACTTTTTATTTTCTCAATTATTACACCTAAAAAATTGGGAAAATACATTTTTCTTATTTTAGGAGTTTTACATAAATTAATTATTGTTTCGCATAGAAGAGCCATGTATTCTCTTCCTAGGTTAATGTTTAAATGAAGAATGATTGATTTAACTGTACATCGTATGATAATGTTAAAATAAAGTTATCGATACCAACATGGGTTGAGACGAGTGTTAAGCGGTCCGATATCGCTTAAGTAATGTATCGAGTTCAATTACTTGTGGATATAGAAAATTCATGTTGGGAGATTCACCTATCATAGACAGACATGCGACCCGGGTCGGATTTGGATGTACTTAGGTAATACCTAAGGAACTGGATGGACAACCAAAAAAAACAAATAAATAAAGTCATTGGTAAAAAAAATTATTCGATAATTTTTTTTAATCTCAATCATAACAAATATCTAAATATATATAACGAAGTTTCCTGACTAAAAATGTAACTAAAAAATAAAAAGCATTGAAAAAAGTCCATTTTTAAGTGTTTTCCTGACTTTAAATGTTAAGGTTACGAACATCCAATATTTAAAATTTGTTTGAAAAACTATGTGTTAATTCAATATGACCAAAATTTTAAAACTTCGCTTTAATTTTTATTTGGATTTACTTAAAATCAATCATAAAAACGAATCTTTAAAAAAAGATAAATTTTATTAAAAAATATGTATTGAAAGAATTAAAAACTTTTTAAATTCGTTTGATAAAACTAACTTATAAATATAGACTTATAATTGGTAGATGTAAAACTAGTTGAGTTGTGCAATTGAAGTTGAAAGTTTATAGCAACTGTAGTGGAACAGGGCCTTATCAGACATCCTTTGATATTATGCAAGCAAGCTCCGTTTCGGCTTTGTTGTTCCGAGCTTCCCTTCGACGACCTTCTAATAAGGATCCGACAGACTATTCCGTTTTCCGAGGGGTTCAGCAGTTATAATTGATTAACATCATTGACGAAAGAATCAGTGCTACATCCTGTCCTATCCACAAGGAATTTTCTCAGATTGTTTTGTTGAATATGATCTCACTTTTCGCCCTCTCGGCTTAATTTCTCGGCTTCAACTTCGGCTTATTTCTCTAGCTCGACAACATTGTTCTCCGACATTGAGCGCATCTCAGCCAGCTGGGGTCTGAGGACTCCCTCTCAAGTAGCCATACTCTGCCACATCGTCCACTGCTCGGGAGTAGCAACATACTCTAAGTCCCCATGCTCGCCATACGCCAAGTATCATTGTCACCGATCAGTATCTCTGAAAACCTCCCGCCGAGCATCTCAATTCTTATGAATTCGGCACAAGCCCTTTCAAGCTTTACCGCTTTTCTCACTCTTTGTCTTCTCAGCATCCCCGGTACAACTGGGGAGGTACAAGCAACTCAGGATCTCTAAAAGAGTCTCACATCATTCGTCCACCCTCATGTTCCGACAATTGCAAAGATCGTGTTTTATTGAACATTCATGCATCTACCGAACGCAACAGGGCCTTATCAGACATCCTTTGATATTATGCAAGCAAGCTCCGTTTCGGCTTTGTTGTTCCGAGCTTCCCTTCGACGACCTTCTAATAAGGATCCGACAGACTATTCCGTTTTCCGAGGGGTTCAGCAGTTATAATTGATTAACATCATTGACGAAAGAATCAGTGCTACATCCTGTCCTATCCACAAGGAATTTTCTCAGATTGTTTTGTTGAATATGATCTCACTTTTCGCCCTCTCGGCTTAATTTCTCGGCTTCAACTTCGGCTTATTTCTCTAGCTCGACAACATTGTTCTCCGACATTGAGCGCATCTCAGCCAGCTGGGGTCTGAGGACTCCCTCTCAAGTAGCCATACTCTGCCACATCGTCCACTGCTCGGGAGTAGCAACATACTCTAAGTCCCCATGCTCGCCATACGCCAAGTATCATTGTCACCGATCAGTATCTCTGAAAACCTCCCGCCGAGCATCTCAATTCTTATGAATTCGGCACAAGCCCTTTCAAGCTTTACCGCTTTTCTCACTCTTTGTCTTCTCAGCATCCCCGGTATGCTCCTTCTGCTCGTCAAGAATCCGATCATGTTCTCCTATGTGTCAGCATATCTCCGCCAGCTGGGGAGTGAGCACTTCCTCCCGAGCGGCCATATTCCATCTCATTGCCCGCTGCTCGGGATCAGCAACTTACTCTAAGGCCTTGGAGTCATTTGGGAAGAACTTTAACAAGGAAGTTTCTATGCTCGCCACGCGTTGACGATCATTTTTGTCAACCAGTACCTTTGGAGATCTCCCATTGAGTTTTTGGGTTTATACTGAGTTTGAGGGTGCCTCGGACATCAGCATCAAGCATCTCAATTCTTATGAACTGAACACAAGCCTCTTCAAGCTTTATGGAGTGGGGGGCTTACGTTGTAATGGAATAGGAACATAGCCGACATAGGCCGACCTAGACACTGGTAACATATGATCATCTCCCTGTAAAGGATGTTGCAACATTTCCGCCTATCGCCATCAGATTTGGTATCCACCTCTCTCATCGAGGGCTTACTTTAATTCAATCACTCACTTTGGATCACGTTCCTACACACTTGCATGCCCACGATCTCGGTTAGCCGACCAGGTCGGCATTGCTACAAGTGGAAAGGAGGACTGCGACCCGATACTTGACCACAGGTCGAATACATCGCGGGCAGAGGAATACGCCTCGGCTAAGGTGCTCATTCCGACAGCATGAACCCGTAAAGCTTACGATCCAATTGGTGATGAGACTCTTGACACACCTCAATACAACGGGGTGTAAGAGTCTCCTTTAGGTTTATTCTTTCAGTGTCATTATTTGAGCATAAAGAATGCTATCAACCATTTGCGATACTCTTCCAGGAAAAGGGTCTTGGCTTTAAACAGTCTTCTATGTCACCTCCAACCTCAGAAATCGGACGTCTGATCTGCCCAGCACAGAAAGGATCTAAACTCGGCTCAGAGTCTATATGACACTTCCCGAGCTGGGGGGCTTATGTAGTGGACCGGACCCATAAGCCGACCGCATGCCTTCAATGCCGACCAACGACTCAACGGATAAGTTTAAAACTCCCTAGTACATGATAAGGATGAAGGACTCACCCTTCTTATCCTCTAAGAGCCACGTCAGCCCGATTGGGCCCAACAGGCCCATAAGGTATCACAACACACCTAACAGGTAATCCCCTATAAGAACCACTATGCTATAGGGGCTAAGGTATGTCTCTCATCCCTACTCTAAAGAACTACGTGTGGCTTGATCCCCTTATCACTGGGGGTACGTAGGACCGGGGTCACCCTCGTCAGCTGCAACAACTCAAAACACACATCGTGGTGTCTCCCTAGCAATGGAACACAACAGCAACTATATAGCTATTTAATTGAAATTATATAGCTATTTAATTGACATAAAACTGTTTGGTAAAACTAGTTGTGTAATTATTTGAAATTTGTTAAATGGCTTAAAAGGTATAATTTGGATTAGGAAATATAATTTTAATTACTATAAAATAAAAGACAAAATTAAGATATAATTTATTAAAAACTCTTTTATTTTTGAAAAGCTCGTTTTTGAAAGCTAACTTTCAAAAGTTGCATGCTCCCTTCTTATATATTAACCGAGCTAATGAGTTAAAACCTATGAGATAAACTATAAATCTATAATAAGTTTGTACTACCAATTACAATTTTTATATTTTGTTTTCCAATAAAATATATTTACCTTTTTGTGTTGCTTATCTTAGCCCTTAACAAAATCCTAATTCCCATATACTCCATTTCATATTATTTGGTCTTTTAGATTATTATTTTTTTCTTTTATAAAAATTCATAACTTTTGTCTTTTTACAATTTCAATACATAACCATGTTTTCTTTTCTAATTTTAACCCTTCATTTAATCATTTTTTTTTACTTCTCACCAATTATACTAACTCGGTTAATAAAAAAAAGGGAGCATATCCATTAATTAATAATATAATTTATGAGGAGTTAAAGAAATGATTAATTAAAGAGTAAAAGTTGAAAAAAAAAGAATAGTATGATTATGCATTAAAATTGTAAAATGACAAAAGTTATGAAATAATAAAAAAAAATTAAAAGCCAAAAGTTAAGGAATGAAGGGAGTATAAAAAAACTAAGTCCACAATCTTATTAAAAAAAATTAGTTGAATGCATTAATTTTTTTAAATTCATAAAAAAAATATAGGTATTTTAGAAAAATTGCATTAGGGATAAAACAAAAATTAAACGAGAAAATCACTTTACAATAATATTTTGGAAATAATTGTATTGAGAATAAAAAATTAGTCAATTACCTAAATGGGTTTGGCCTAGTGAAAGCATGCTGTGGTAGACCGACCCTCGACCTACCCTCAAAGTACTTGGCCGACCAGATTAATCAATCTGACAGGTCACGCCTACCCAGGCCGAGCGCTTGTCGAAGGACCTACCCTAGCGACCTAGGACCGACCGCATGGGCCTTGCCCCTTGAAGAGTCCGAGCTAGGGGCGCGTGAGCCTAACTTGCCAACAGGGATAAGATCTCCCAATACAGGATAAGGATGAATGATTCATCCCTTATCCCAAATGGGACACGTTAGCTGCCTTGCTGGACCTCCGTACAGGCCCACAAAGTACAATGTCACCCCTATAAATAGCTGTCTCCAGCAAGGGGCTCAGGTACGTTCTCTCACTCCCTAATTACACACAAGCACACCAGTGATTAGGGAAACCCTAGTTGTCCCAACTGGACATCTAGCATACCAAAACAATCACACAGTAACATCAGATCATCCTCTAACTCTCAGGTCTCACCATACCTTTGAGCTAGGGGTATATCTTATACACAGTGTCTTAGACACTACACATGCTAAAACCATAAGGATATTGAGAACCCATAAGGCCATAAGGTCAGGGGCTCGAATCTTTGTGGAGAACATCCCTTGGGAATGCACCCCACCCATGTTGTTCCAGGTGCCGGTGCCGGGACTGTGAATTTCCCCTCCACAGTTTTTGCACACAAAAAAAAAATAGTCAATTTTTTTAGAATTAAAATCAAAATAAATATATTATTTTTTCTTTAATTAGAGATTAAAGAAAAAAAAGTAAGTTCAATTCAATATGAAAGTAGTGAAGTAAAATGGATAAGATTTATTTGTTACAAACGAGAAGTTAATTACCTGTCTCAACTCAGTCATTATGTTTGAGTTAAGTGTAACTTATAGAAATAATTTTAAAATAGAGTTTAATATGTGTGCACTGACGGATTAAAGTTTTATACACTGTCGTTACATTATCCATCGTTTATTTGCATTATTTTTATTTAGAAGTTAATAACTATAAACCCTTGAATGATAGATGATGTGCTGACCTTTACACTGTCAGTGTATAAACTATTTTCTCTTTAAAATAATATATCAAATATTTCACAAATAACATTAATTATTTTAATGGATGAAATTGAATTTTTTTAAATGATTGTAATTTTTTTTAATGAAAATAAAAAAAAATCAACGGACAAGGTTGCATATCACTCTTTGAGACTGAATATCTAAATTACCACAATAGATATAAGATTTAGATTAGCTACAATCACAAAATTTTAACCCTTTACATTCTCACGGGTGTAACGGGTTGAATGAACTAACTAATGTAATTGCAGTTGATCTAGTGTTGTAGACATGCATATAGTAATATCCTACTAGACTATAATTTTTTTTTTTTTACGTGAGAGGTGTGGGACTAGAACCCATGACCTGGGGGAGTGGGAAATCCTAAGTGTCCCTGCAGCCACCAACTAGGCTGTCTTACGCGGACTACTACAGTATAATTTAAATCAGTGTGAAATGAGTTTATGACTTGAATTTTTTATGCAAATTTTGTTAAGTAATGTTTTCATGATATTAGCTACATGAAATACATTAGTTCACACCAACAAAGCTCAGCACAGTTGGTAGATAGCTAGGTTTTTTAAGCATGATGTTAGAGATTCGATCATTACCGTGGGCATGAAAAAGACTTTATTGGTAGAGGCAAAACTCATTTCGGTAATCTCTACGCCTTGGAGGAGATGATTAGTCTTCGGCCCTCGACTGGAAGATACCGTTGATGTAAAAAATAAAAAAAGAAATACATTAGTTCACGAAATTTAAAATTCATTATTTTTTTCTTTTGTTTATTGCTTTCTTCTGTTTCTGAGGTCCTTTATTCACTTGGTATGCGTGATCCCTGCATTTCTTAATCAAATCCAAGCTTTTCCTACTCACTTTTGTGCCAAACAAGTACTAGTAGTTGCTAATTCATAGATTTTTCTTTCCCCATCTGTATATAGTCTGCATTATTGTCTTACCTTTATGGTTAAGTTTGACTGTTAAAATTAGTAAAAGTAGTAAGACTGATCCAAACTTCAAAGCTCCATCACTTCTATACTACTTCTACATTCAGTATTCAGTAAACAATATTACAGGCTTTCGTTGTCTTGTTTATAAGGCATACTTATCCATGTCACACAGATCAAGTAAGGTATTTAAGTTTCTTGAAACTTTAAAAAAATGTTTTAACATTACAATCTTACCCTCTTATCTTGTATTAGGAATTTCATAATGTATTATTTCACCTTAATAAACAAAGGATAAATAAGAAAAAATAACAATAAATGCTTCCTAAAAAATACAAAGTGACTTAGGACCAATTTTTTTTTTAAAATGTACCTTATAAATAAGACCGGAGGGAATAATACAATATACTAATATCGTTTCATAAGTTTTATATTATCATTATTATTGGAGCAGACACACAAACACATTATTCCAATTTCTTATTGGTGGTATTTTGTTTGATCCACCTTCCACCCACAGAAACCCGCGGCATAAGACTTCACTGCATGACTCCTCAGTGCGCACAGCGCACCTCACAGTTTATGTGTCACAAGCTGTTTGGCTTCTGAATTGACGTGTCAATCAGTCAAGAATAGCGTGCAAACACTACCCCAGCGCATGTTAGCATACCGACTTTATATCCTTCGATTTCCCACCCATTTCAATATTCTATCCCCCCCTTACACAATACACTCTACGTTGCAACTTGCACTTTCTTCTGCATAAAAATACACAGCAGCAACAATAACAACAACAGCAGCGTCGTCACAACCAACCAATAACCAACCAAAGCAAAGCTCACATCACCAAATTTACCATTCTCTCCCTCTCCCTCTCCAATACTATCTAATTCCACCGCCTTCCATTTCTGAATACTAAGAACAGTTTTGTTCTAGTTTCAGTTTTAGTAGCTTATAAAAATATCACTTCCATTATTTTCATTATAACCTCACCCTTTTGATTTCGTGAGGTTCAATCAATCTCTCTCTCTCTCTCTCTCTGAAAACAAACTCTTCATCAACAGTGCAATATCATATTAATCCAATCCAACGGTCATTAGTTACAAAGAGAACAAGGCTAGTATTTGGCGAAGGAAGGGAGGAGAAGACGACGGCGAAGACGGAGACGGAGATTGACGGGGACTTGCACGTGACTGGTGCGTGCAGCATCATCAATTTCAGGTTCGTGTGGGTTGGCGGTTGAAGAAAGAGAAGAAAAAAAAAAGTTGAAGAAGAAGAAGAAGAAGAAGAAAGGATCACGGTTATTGAGTGATGCCTCACAAGTGCACTTACATTTTTCCGAGACGGTTTCCTGAGAAAGATGAGACCACGGTTTCGGATCACGAGAAGAAGAAAAATAATGTCAACTCCATCAAATCACACGATACCTTTGGCGTTGAAAGCGACGCGCCAAAAAAGCAAAAGCAACAACAACAGCTTCTAACTAATAAAGATAAAGACGACGTCGTTTTCAATCCACCTAAACTCTCTGCCGTTTCGGACCTTTTCACACCTCGAAACGACAAGCTGTTGCTGCGCGCCAAACACAAACAAATCGCTGCGTTTTGTGATTGGTACATCGACAAGAAAGAAGATACGATTCCGATTCCGATTCCGAAACCGAATCGATCGAGTAACCGCCGTGACAACAACAACGATGATGATAATGGGGAACGAGAGCTTCTCCTTCCGTTCAAGGACTACTCCTCCTCCGCCGCCGCCGCCGCTGTTGATCGAAGCTTTGATCGGGTTGTATCACTGCCGCGGCTTTCAAGCGGGAGCAGCTATGCTGGTAGCTTGTTCTCCGGGACCACCACGTTTGACGGCACCGCCACATTTTCAAGTGACATTACGAAGGACGATACGTCGTCGTCGTCGTGTCGTGTATCTAATGTAACCGCAACGGGAATACACGAGGCGGTGGAAGAAGAAGAGCGAGAAGAAGATGAAAATCGGAAGGAAAAGAGTTATGCGAGGAAGTATAGAGAAAGTAACTACCTGCAGGTGACGATGGCGAAGAGGATCGGAAGTTTAACGAATCTCGCATCAGAGCCAGTTCTAGCCGTTGACACTGGCATTGAAACGTGGGATGCTGAATCCGTTTCTTATCGTCTATGGGTACATTACATAAACCAAATTGTTTGATATATATATTTTTCTTCTTCTATACGCTGCTACATAAGATTTTACAACATTTTACGTAAAAACATTCTAAAGCTGGGGAAATTACTGGTGTGGATCTAAGAATCCATTATTCTGAGGAGAACTTTGGTATTTAAGATGTGATTTTGTTTTTTGTCCCAAATATTTGGAAATACTATGCTTATCAATTTTTTTTTTTCATTTTCTTTTTGTTTTTTTTTTGGGCAAATGTTAAGTGCAAAAATTTATAAAAAGAAATGTGATTTTTTGTATTATCGAAACATAAAAGAATGTGCACTTATCATTGTTTTTCCAATACTTAGAATCCTTAACAAGTGCCCAATACCCTTGTTTTTTTAATAAGCATTTTCTTTTTGCTATTTGAAACATTTATCTCTAGGTTATGTTTATTTTTACAAGTAATTCAAAAATAAATAGAAAAACAATGTTTCCAACTCTCTGCTCAACATGAGAAATTATTGCATGATCATGGATCAATGGTACAATTTCATCTGGACCATTGATTTGAAAAATTTGTATATAGATTCTCTTAGAATATTTTAAATCAATGATCCGGATGGGATTGAGACCAGATAATTGATTTGGAATATTCTAGGAGAATCTATATACAAATATTTCAAATCATAATTTCTTGCTCAACACACATCGTTGTTGGATTGATTTTGGGATCTATTGAATAACATGAGTCCGGTCTTTTCTAATGATTTGCACATGAAATCCACTCAACAATAGAATTGCCAAATAGTGTTGAAAAAGTACGTGTTGCAGTGTTGCACCAATGAGGCACAACATAAGTGGTAACTTAGTCAGTTAGTTGAAATATATTAAACATGATGTCAGGATTTTGATATATCTCGTCATCTCGTGAGCATGGAAAAGTCTTTAGAAACACTCACTTCAGTGATCTTTAAAATTAGTATCCAACAATCGACTTAAAGATATCTTTGGTGGAAAAAAAAAGTTGTTTTGCTAGTAAATCTAGTAAAAAAAACACTTACACACATGAATAGCATTTTGGGTCCCCGTTTTGATTTACAATAGTGCTTTTCCTTGTGAAATGGTTTAGGAAGTGATTGAGTTTGTATTGGTTTTCAGGTGAGTGGGAGCTTGTCATACACAGACAAGATATCAGATGGTTTTTATAACATATTGGGGATGAACCCGTATCTGTGGGTTATGTGTAATGATGAGGAGGAAGGTAAGCGACTACCGACTTTGATGGCACTCAAAGCAGTTGAGCCCAGTGAGAGTTCCATGGAGGTGGTTCTTGTTGATAGACATGAGGACTCCAGGCTTAAAGAGCTTCATGATATAGCACAGGAGTTGCACTTGTCTTCTGAGAACTCCTTGGTGCTGGTGGAAAAACTGGGAAAGCTTGTTGCCATATGTATGGGGTAAGATAAATAACAGTAATTATTATGGTTCATTCAATGTTCACATTTATCTATTCCTTTTTTAATTTTTTAAATTTTGTTGTTGAAATTGAAATGTTTGTGTATATATGAAGGGGTACATTCCCGGTGGAGCAAGGAGATCTGCACAAGTGTTGGAAGTTGGTTAGTAAGAGGTTGAAGAGTTTTCACAAGTGTGTGGTACTTCCCATCGGCAGCTTGTCTTCTGGACTTTGTAGACATCGTGCTGTTCTCTTCAAGGTGAACAATTTGTTTCCCTAATTATTTGTTTTTGTGTGATCCAAGTATTTATTAGTTGGATAAGATTGCGAGCAAGAAAGCAAAATGACCAAGTAATGGAATATCCAGTATCCACCCTTAATTAGTTAAAGTGAGTTAAGATCTCGATGCACTTCAGCTAATCACGAGTGAATCACTTTCTCGCTTCACACTCTTGTGCACTCTAGAGGAATTTTTTTCCTTATTTTGCAATTTACTTATGTATTAGTGAACATCTGAGACGGGTGGATAAAGCATATATAGCCCTATTGTTTCTTGAAATGCTTTGGCTTATTGCAGATTCAACTAAATCTCGGATTTGTTTATTAATCACTGTTACTTTGGTTTTGCAGAGATTGGCGGATTACATAGGTTTGCCATGTCGCATTGCTCGTGGTTGCAGATACTGTGCTTCTGATCATAGATCCTCTTGCCTTGTCAGGATTAAAGATGACAGACAGCTCTCTAGGTTAGTGTAATGGCTACTCTTGCAGTTGCAACTCTCGATTTTGCTTTGTCTTTTGAGTTTTGATACTGATATCAATCTGAACATGCATGTCTTTGCCCAGGTGATTATACTTTAATGTCAATCTGCCTCGATCTTAATTTAGAGCAATGCTCTAGTAGTCTTGGTCATTTTCCTTCTTCAATCGACTGATTTTTATTTTTGTTAATTTTTGTTGTATCTTTTCATTGTCATACAGGTTTTTATTTTTAATAATCTTAACTGTGTATATTGAGAGATCATAAGCTGTATGTATTGTATCATTACATCATTCTGTTTAGATTGCTTGTATCAGGGTTTTGCCTTGCTGCTGGTAGCTCGTTGACGTTGAAGAATGTTTAGTTAATTGTCATAGTCTTGTAGAATGTAGATCAGTTTAATCAGCACCTGACACATATCTTTTATATATTCCAGCGTTCCTTGT
This sequence comes from Crotalaria pallida, assembly GCA_037953625.1. NCBI lineage: Eukaryota > Viridiplantae > Streptophyta > Magnoliopsida > Fabales > Fabaceae > Crotalaria > Crotalaria pallida. The sequence goes on along the minus strand of CM075651.1, from coordinate 148,488,596 downwards.
TATATGTTTTATATGCTTTATTTTTTTTTTTCAGGGAATATGTAGTTGACCTAGTTGGGGAACCAGGAAATGTTCATGGGCCAGATTCCTCAATTAATGGAGCATATGCATCTTTGATACCTTCTCCATTTCGAATTTCTCATTTAAAAGAATTCCAATCGCCATATGTGGATGATATAACATTTTCTCAATCTATAAGTTCCAACCACAGTTCTGTCATTCCTGAAAGTCACCCTTATGCAGGTACATTGAGCTTTATATACCCAGAAACTCGGTCATATAATTGTTTAGAACTATTGCTGCTTCAAGTTCAGAATTTATGTTGGCTTGATTTATTTATGGACAATCAGCTGCATATCACTTAACCTTATTTGTAGCAGGGCCTGAATAGGTTTACATTTAATAGGTGGGTTCTTTAGTATCAGTTATACTTCATAAAAAATTATCAATCGTGCAAAGGATGCGGATGCTCACAAACATCATGTGTGCCTGTAGAGGTTCAGCTATATAAATCATTAGTCAAGCATGATTCAAAGCCATTTGTTCATTATTTTGTACTTTTTATCTAAATTTTCATGCATAGGCACATACATTTGAAGTTTCTCTTGGTCTTTTTGTACTTTTTATCTAAATTTTCATGCATAGGCACATACATTTGAAGTTTCTCTTGGTCTTTTCTGTCCTGAGCTTGTAATGAGCATGTTGGTTCCAAAACTTAAAATTGACACCCATTGAGGGCAGGGAATCATATGCTCGCATATTTTGTTTTACTAAATTTTGATTTGCTACAACAATTGCTAGTCTAAAGTTGGTATTATTTGTTACTCAATCTCCCTACAGGCCGTGTACGGGATGATCAACAAGTTAAAGAAACTAGTTTGATGAAACATTATAAGGGCTCCATTTATGCTTCAGTTGATCGGCCTTGCCAAGGTACTAAACCTCTTTTGGCTTAAAAGGGAATGACAATGAATTTGCAGTTATTAGCTTAATAATTTTTACTTCTGTCCATGAAGGTGTTTCTAAAGCATGTCAACCAGCCTTTGAGGCATCATTAAAGGAATATCCCAAACTTGGTGAAGATACAGTGATAGTAAAAGAACTTTCCAACAATGGGAATATTGTAAAGGGATGTTCTGGGGCGCAAAGTACCTTCAACCAATCTATACAGAGTTTATCTAGGCAATCAGAACAGGAACAAGTAGACAATAATAGACTTGAAAACCAAGGTGCTGGGAATATTCCAAGATACTTGGATCTCGAACCATCACTTGCAATGGACTGGCTTGAGATATCTTGGGATGATTTACGAATTAAAGAGCGTATTGGTGCTGGTAAATTTTCTGCTATCTGTGCTTCTTCTTTTTGAAGGCACATAACATACATTGTGACTCTAAAGGTTGCTGTTCTTTTCTCTATGCAGGATCATTTGGGACAGTGTACCGTGCTGAATGGCATGGATCGGTAAGTGATTCTATGAATGTTTAAGTTTATGAATGTTACTTTGTAATGTCTTCATAAGCTCTAGTTTGCTAAATCTGTTTGGTTGCTGTTGGGTGCACAAATAACATTTAACCGTTGTTGGGATTTTATTATATTCAACTATGGAAGATTGGAAGCATCTTGTATTAGCTCCCTGATTAAACTTTTCCTGTTTTGGTGAATTTCAATTGTTTTAAATGGCAGGATGTTGCTGTCAAGGTTTTGGCAGTTCAGAATTTCCATGACGATCAATTGAAAGAGTTTCTGAGAGAGGTTAGTCTTCCTAAACTGGATTAAACAAATGTACAAAGGCGCCTATATATTACGATCTTTTATGATTTGAATAAGTGTGTCTGTCCACTGCCCAGCGTGTTATTGAAAATGCATACGAAGTTGCTGATCATCAATTATCCTCATCTAAAAAATATGTTGTTTGGTATCTTGTACTTTGTCCTTTTATAATTCTGATAGTTTTCTCTTCTTATTGACTTAGGTTTCAATCATGAAACGTGTTCGCCATCCAAATGTGGTGCTCTTCATGGGTGCAGTTACAAAACGTCCCCATCTATCTATAGTGACAGAGTATTTGCCTAGGTAAGATATCCAACTTCCATAGTTAATAGTATTATTGAATTCCTTGCATAAAGATTTTTTAGCGTCTGACTGTTGTTTCCTGGTAATTTATGACAGAGGTAGTTTATATCGCCTGATACACAGGCCAGCATCCGGTGAAGTTATGGATGCTAGGAGAAGATTGAAGATGATTTTAGACGTGGTTTGTACCATATATTATTATTATTATTATTATTATTATTATTATTATTTTGTCATTTTTAAATTTATCTCGTAGATAATATATGATTTATTCATTATTTGTCTGATTGTACTATGTAGGCTAAAGGGATCAATTATCTCCACTGTCTGAAGCCTCCAATTGTCCATTGGGATCTCAAATCCCCAAACCTTTTAGTGGACAAAAATTGGACTGTGAAGGTATAATGAAACTGATTGAGCATGTGACTTTCTCTTAGAAATTTTTAAAATTCTTTTTGCTAATATATAATTTCATTTTTCCTTTCATGCTCAGGTGTGTGATTTTGGATTGTCCAGATTTAAGGCGAACACTTTCTTATCATCCAAATCATTTGCTGGAACCGTAAGTCTTCCGCTCAAATAATATGCTCTAGAATGATGTAATCAACATTTTGGTGTTCTAGTTCTCTTCCAAATAGTTCGTGAGTGCCTGAGTGGTGCTTCTTTGGAAATAGAAAATTAATTGAATAGGACTTTCAAGGTTGAAATAAAGAGAGTTACTGCTGTCTTATATTTGTGCACCTTCATTCATGTGGACACCACAGTTACTTCAATTTAGCCTTTCCATTTACAAGGTAGTGTTAAGATCAATGATGCAATCAAGTTTTATATGGATTACCGGTTACCAGTGAGATTGGATGTATTACTCAATTGTTTGATGTTTGGTAGGAAGAATGTGTTTTCTCACGTGTGCTTTAAAGGCAGAAAATTTTGTATTCTCGTTTATATAATCTGGCTCAGTAGTTTCTGCCTATGTGTAGATACTAAGGCAAATTCCTTTCTTGAAGTGGTCATGCTATTAATACTTTGCAGGTTGAACTTTCAATTCACGGCGCCTCACCTTCAATACGTGTGTAACACTCTTAATTTTATTTTCAGCCTGAGTGGATGGCTCCTGAGTTTCTTCGTGGAGAACGTTCAAATGAGAAGTCCGACGTTTACAGTTTTGGAGTCATCTTGTGGGAAATTGTTACCCTGCAACAACCCTGGAGTGGACTTGGCCCTGCCCAGGTAAACTTGTTTAGTCTGAATTGCAGATTCTTGAGGTCAATCATTTTTACTTAATACATTTATTTACCGAGTAATAAAGATCAGTCAACATTTTTTTTTAAAATTTAAAAAGGAAATGTATGATGTATTGGAGAGAGGTGTAAATGTGAACTTGCATATATCAAAGAACAGTTTGGAAAAATGGAACTTCAAAGTTTGTAGGTGAATTTTGTGAAGTATTGTTTATGTGTATGGACAGGTGGTTGGAGCTGTCGCTTTCCAGAATAGGAGGCTTGAAATGCCTCCAAACATCTCCCCAACATTGGTCTCACTCATGGAATCTTGCTGGGCCGAGTAAGTATTAATCATGACTTATGCCATATTCTCTGGTTATGCCGTTTTTTGCAGCATTGATTTCTTCTTGATTCTTGCTTCTCATTATTTATATTTTTTTTCTGTAGCGACCCTGCGGAACGCCCATCTTTTAATAGTATAGTTGACACGCTAAAGAAGCTGCTGAAGTCGCCGGCGGAAACCTTTAAAATGTGCGGGAAATAGGGGACAAGGATCCTCCATCAATTTTTTCCTCTGTAGTCAGTCATATGGAAATGAGATAGATACACAAAAAAAATTGTGTTTGGGTCCATGCAAGATGTATGATATTTTATTTATGATCCTTGACACTATCTCTTTTTCACATGAGACATCATTAGAGGAAAAAGAATTGGTGTGAGAGGATCCTAATCGAGGACATCAGAGGAGAATGCTGTCCATGATTTGACTTTTTGTTGCTAAAATTTGTTGCACGTATATGGCAATGTTAATTAACAAGTAACCCGGCCTTGGTGGTCATATACTCTTGATGGAACCACCCCTATGGTTGTTTGCAACTGTATGTGGTTGCATTTTGCTAACCCACTTCAGAAGGGCAATAAAAGCCATCAAAGTCTAGCAACTTAAAAAAAAGAGAAAAGAGTTGCTACTAGTTTCTGCTTGTATCTCTTTGAGTAGTTTAAATGAATTCATGACCTCGAGCTCTTTTATCTATAGCTTGAGAGCTATAAAATATTCGAGATCCTGTGTTTTATCATATATTTCATAGAACTGTGGCATTTCAAAATTTCATAGTATTTTTTCACTTGACTCGTGAATATCATGCGCCAAGATGGAGGTATTTAGAAACTGTGCTTGTATTAATAATAATCATATTCACAGTACGTTTACAGGATCTTTTCGCAATGCTAAGGGCATGTTTGGTTTACCATTTCAGAATCAATTTTAGATTCAAAATCACGTTGGGGGTAACTATTAGTAGCGTTGACATTTCAAAATTGATTCTAAACTAACTCATCGCAGAACCAAATATGCACTTAGTTATGCATACAACATTTGTAGTTTTTAGGGTTATTGAAAATAATGTTATTTCTCCTTCGCTTAATATACCCTTGCTTAAACATCATAAACTTAAAAAGTCTCGTATATTTCTTGAAGAGATTTCTTTTTCTTTTTTAGAAGCTACAAAAGGTTTTTCATTAAAAAAAATAAATAAAAGATGTCACTTTGGACCGAAAGTAATACACAAATTGTTTGATTGCTTAGTTATTTTCCTAATTTGGTTGGGCCAAAAGGTCTAGTTGAAATTCGGATAAAAAAATATCTAACTAAATTTAAATAAATCCAAAATTTATTCGAGTTATATTTAAGGAAAATGTTAACAAATGTTCTTAGGATACATGTTAAGAAGGTAAAAGTTGTATTTTGTCATAGAAAAATGTGATTTTTAGAATTTTCGAAAGAATGATCAATGCTCATTTATACTTCAAGCAACCTTAATAAGTGCTCTCAGTAACCAGACTTATATCTTAAAAATATAAACTCATTTATCTACTAGATTTATCCGTGCTAGATTTTTTTTTTTTTCCGAATCTAAATTCATCCAACATTAGGCAAATCCTTGTAGTAGAAGTTAGTTTTTTTTTTTTGCATCTTGATATCTCGCCCATTGGATCGACTAATCCAATTTGAGCGATCCAGTATTAAGATTTTATTCCTCTTTCAACATTGTTACGAAAGATCGAACCGTGGTTCGTCCTGTCCCTGGACCAAGAGGTAGTTGGTTTGCAGTAGAAATTAGTTAGGGTATATTTAAACATTATCCTTGATACTAGTATGGCTGCCACAGCTTAAAGAGACGCTTACAAAGTCAAAGTGCCTTTTTTCTCTTTTGAGCTCTACGAAGTAAAGTAAGTCCCATATCTGCATCTCCCACTTCACCATCATCATCATCATCTTCCTCCAAACTCTTTCGATCCATCGCATAACAACAACAACAACAACAACAATGGAAAAGAAAAACGTGAAAGACCTAATGTTCAACGACATCGCTCTCCAAATCATAATCGTCCTCGTCATGGCAATCTCCTTCCTCTTCATGAACGACATTCCCAACAAACTCTTCTCCAAACTCCGTCTCCGCAACCGCAAAGACATTCAAGCCAAACACCACTTCGTTCAAGGCGCTCAGCTATTCGCCAAAGCCAGATCCTCTTCCTCTTCCTCCAATTCCAATTCCAAATCCCGATCCATCGCTAATTCTCTCTCCAAACAAGCCCTAGCCGAAGCCGAGAAGGCTATCGCTCTTGATCCCAACGACGCCGCCGTCCACCTCCTCAAATCTCTCGTTCTCGATCTCCAAGGCTTCCGCACCTCCGCTCTCGAATCGATCGACGTGGCTTTGTCTCCGATCGCTGCCAAGTCGCTGAGCGAGAGCGAGAGGGGAGACGCGCACCTGATGAGAGCGGAGCTGAAGATGAGATCGGGGAAGGGGAAAGGGAAGGGGACGACGGTGAAGGAGGATTTGGAGGAGGCGGTGAGGTTGAATCCGAAGAATGCGAGAGCGTTTTGTGTGTTGGGAGAGTGGTATGAAGGTAAGAAGATGAAGGATGAGGCTTTGAAGGCTTACGAGGAAGCCATTGGATTGGAACCGGAGTTGCGTGTTGCTCAAGATGCGCTCAACAGAATGCGATCTTCGTCGTAAATAATTAATTTGGTTTGGTTGATTGATTGCGATCGCAATTGCAGTTACGAACTGTAATCCTGATGGAAGAGTATATATAGGGATATGTATGAGAATTGTGTATGAATGAACTTTTAAGATTTTTGGAATCTTTAGATTCATTGTGTTGTTGTAATTGCTATGATATGAGGACTACAATCTGGTTTAAACGGCGTGATTTGACTGATAATTGTAATTGAGCTGATAATTTAACATATGACTTGTCTTATATGCAGAAACAATGAAATAAATAAGATGTTAGATGCAAATGTCAAATTTGGACATTCATATAATACTACTCAACTACTCCTATATATAGATACTCTTTTGTTGAATCATGCATGATGAAGAGTGTCTGTCATGTTATATGAATTATTGTTGCCATTTACAGAACATGTAAAGATGATATTATGGAGTGGACCTGAATTTTGCAGCAAGTCTATTCTCCTTGTGGTGTGTGCCTTGTTTCAGATTTAGGTTCTTTTACCACAAGGAACTTATAGCAACACTTGAAAACATTTACTAATAAGTTGTGGTCATTATCTATATATGGTTGAATTTCAAGCAGAAGAATACGCCTGCATGTTTTCTGTTCCAAACTCTATATTGTTGTTCAGCCCATGAATGAGGCTGGCTTTTTTTCAAAATTATCTAGCTTTTTGTCAAACTCAGGTACTGGCGTGTGTCCCAAAAGTTTTAAAAAGACTACCCGGAGATAGAGCCTGGGAAGGTTGACCATAAAAACGAGGAGTCTTTGAATTTTTCAAGTCATGCAAAGGATACATGTTAGTAGTTAGTTTTAGAGGGAAAATGAACGCATGGTTCATAGAACAGAGCAAAAGGTTAAGGAAAATAAACCTAGCAGGTCTAGACCTTAACGTCAGTAATTCCCTTTCCCCACTTTCCTTTGTTTGGAAGTTAACATTGAATAGTTCATTATGTCACAAGTCCCTGAAATTTGGGGTACTTTTGTCAGATACCCTTATTTTTTTTTTTATGGTTTGTCATATACCCCTACTGCCAATTCTGGTCAATTTTGCTGACATGTGACATCGGAATCCTGATCAGACGCAGGAGGTTAAGCACCTGATGCCCCGTGGGCGAAGATCATTTTTTTCCAAAACTTTAAAAAACTAAAAACTTAATATTTTTATATTTTTAGTTAAATAAAAGAAATAAAAGAATTGAAGAGAAGGGTCGTCTTCGCCAGTGTGACATCACGCGGCACTACATGACCAACCTCCTGCGTCTGATTAGGATTCTGATGTTACATGTAATCAAAATTTGCCAGAATTAGTAGTAGGAGTATATGACAAACCCATAAGTAACTTCAGGGAGTCTGACATTGAAAAAAAAAGTATAAAGATATCTGATAAAAGTAACCCAACAGGGACTTGCGACATAATTAAGCCTTTTTAGTAGTATCCTTGTATATCTAATGAAGGCCTACAGCAAATATTGAGCATTGAACCATTGAATTAATCTCATATTTTCCATTCTAACTTTGGTGCTCTGCTTGGACTAGCTTCCATCACAATCAGAGTTTGGAGGATACAATGTCCAAGATACAAGCTTTAGATCTTCGGCCGAGAAGAGAAATAGACGTTGATCAAGCAATCAGTTTCATGTGTTCGCCCCATTGAAAATTATAGTTCATTGAGTTGCAAGACGGAAAAAGGAATGAAGGATCAGGGGATTAATTAGCACAAGATTAAGGCAAATGCAGTTACATTTTAATAAAAGGCTTAATGTTGATACAACTCATTAACAATGTGGAATGGTATTTTGAATAGTGTAAATTTAAGCCACATTTACTAGTTTAATTGTACAAGAACCTGATTATGAGAAAAGAAAAAGCTCTTAATCAAGGACAAGTATACCCAATACAGAAATAGTAATCTTGATCAAAGTGCCATACATCACATTGTAGCAGAAAATAAACTTGAGCCATGATATGTCAAGATAATTCTCCACCATCCAGCCACTTGAGTGTAGGCAAAACTTTGACAAGAAATAATTTGAAGTTCTCATCATCAACTGCATTTCCTTTTATGTCTAACTCTGTCAAATTCAAACTATCAAATATCAAGAAAGCTTCCCAAAATTTTGTGGCATTGAAGCTGCCAGCAAGGATTTCAAAACGGTCCCATGCAAATTCTTCGGTATGAGATAAAGGAGAAGAGCATAGGTATCTTCTTGTGTCAATAGAGTGCGAGCCGATCTCGTTGTTTGAGATATTCAACACTTTTAGTGACTGAAGGAATCTAAGAGGTCCCAGAGCAGTAAAACTACCAAATTTGTTGTGACTCAAATTCAAACAAGATAGAAGTTGCATGGCCTCCAATCCTGTAAAATGATTCAGTATTTATGAGGCATTTCTCTTTCCACCTTAGATAAACCTAATGCATATGACAGAGCTAGGGAGTAAAGACAACTAGACAACAAACAAAACTTCCAGGGTTCAATTTCTTTGCCTTATTTGAAATCGAAATCCTACAGGCAACTTGTGTTCACTTTCATTTGTTACTGTAGAAATATACATTTATTTTTGATTTATTTCATTTTATGTACATTTATTATTGTAGTATGTACAACCTAGTATGATCACATTTCTTAGTATTCTAAAAAGCTAGAGAACAGTATAGTTCACCAACTCAATCATTCACACACTTTTGGTTTTCCCCCATGATCCTTTCTCCCTCTCAAGAAGTAACCACTCTTCATAAGCATTACAAAATCTAGACTACCAATTTTATAGTTGGGGAAATAGATATTACATGAAACAAAGAATATCTAAATCACTAAGGATAAGAGGAATAGCAGGTTTGCTAAAGTAAACAAAAGAAAGGTTAAAACAAGAACAGAAAGATAATAGATACGAGCAACTTTGCAGGAAAGTTGCATAGAAAATTCAATACATGAAAGTTATACCTTCAATAGATTGTAGTTCGTTGTGGCTAAGGTCTAGCATTTGAACCCACAACAAATTCTCAGCGCATCCAATCCGTGATAATGATAGATTTTGTAATCGTACACAAACATAATCAGCAATTGTCTTTGTTGCACCTTCATAGTAGTGGCAGTACGGTAGTAAAGATTCCCTGGTTGAAGTTATCTGAAGAATCAGGCGAAACATGAAAAGGAAAAATTATGGTAGAAACAAAAATTTATGCAATAGCAGAGAGCTAGTTGTAAATATAAAGAATACATAAACCTTGTTGCGCTGGATCTTAAAAAATTAACCACAAATCTATAGAGAAACTAGTTGACTAGCAACAACACAACAGGCTTGAAGAAAATCTCCTGAATAAACGAACAAGACATCACAATCTGAGAAGCTAAGCATACATCTGGTTCTTTTCAGAAACTTACTATAAATCTTAAAAATATCATGCATTTCCTAGAAATCTTCTCTGTAAAACCTGATCAAACACATTTCTAGTTATGGTATCTGTTTTTATGAAACAGCCATAGTGAGCATGCTCATTTGCTAAACAAGCCTTTAGAATACTAGTGAGTACATAAAATGAAGGTCCCATTATTCTTGCTGGCTGTTGTACTTAATGTATATTGAAATTCACATCTAACATCATAACTAACAACAGAGAAGAGAGGAATCTTGCTTATGCAGGACCATAATGGTGAAAATGAGTAGATTACCAGATGAAGTTATCAGACATTCAGACTACACTTCAGACATGTAATGCTGAAAAAAGTAAATTACCTGATGAAGTAACGTCAGACTACGCTTGTCCTTGTAGTACAGAGAATGGATCGGATCCAACAACATCAGATCATCATAAAGTTGAAGAACTTCATCGGCATGCGCCATTTTTTTGGCATGTTTAGATGATAATGAATCAAGAGCAGACAACAGTCTAGCAAGTGTAAGCTTTCCAAGTTTACTAGAACATGCAACAAGGCAAAATATTTAGAAACAAAATGGAAAAAGGAAAATAACTTACAAAGTGACTTTTCGAATCACAAAATCATTCATTCCACGAATCAATCTTACCAGTCAGACTCTGACAATAAATCTCGAAATTCAGCTATTTCTTTAACAATTGTCTCCACACTCCAATTGGAAGTTGGTTGATTATGATCATTCTCACTAGTTAGTTGATCAGTTGTAAGAATTGACTCTGATTCCTGAAAGTGTTCAACTGCTCGGAAATGATGATCATCCCAAGAAGTCATTTTTTCACCCTCTCCTTCAGCAGGTTCTCTATGGGCAGTCAGTATACATAGTTTAAAAGCAATTTGGGTAGGATGACCAAAGTGATATCCACTTGAAGATACAATACCCTGGGAATGACCAAGGCTGATCTCCAGCGGGTAAGTTTTCGACAATTGGAGCTCCATATTTCCAATATTTAGATATGTAACCCAAACTTGAGAAGTATTTGAGTTATTAGTTGAAAGCGGTTTCCAAACCACATCAACATTTAAAACATCAGATTTAACAGTTACTGTGGATGAGTTGATGCCTTCAACAGCTTGGCTAAAATAGAGAATGACCGGAAATTTTCCTATGTTTGATAGTGTACAATTTAGCACAGATGAACCAGAACCAAAAAGGCACTTGTTTCTCTGTAGATTTATAGTAGATCCATGGGAAGGCCAAGATGAAACAAGTAGAGGAGCATCTGTTTTCACAGTTTGATCAATAAGCCAAAGATGATAAAACCAGCCACTCTGATCATCTGGATCAGTAAAAAGAGCATTGTGAACAAGCTCATACTCCTCTTCCAAAACATTCTCTTTAGGGAAATATCCTTCAGCCTTTCTTTGGAGCAAATTAGACAACAGGATACTGAAAAATTCCCAATAGGAATGTGTATTAATAAAACGAGTTAATCAAGAATCACATTTTATCCCACTAAACACAATCTCAATGATAGCCGATGTCCCACGCAAAGACAGACATGTATATTAATTATGGTAAAAGCTAATATCTTTATCACAAATTCTAAGATGTTGACAAGTTGACATCCTTAGCTACTGTTCTATAAAGATGGACATAGGTATGCAACAAATCACTGATCTTAGTGATATTAATCAAGCTTAGGTACCAGAAGTACAAATATAAGGCTCACATAAAAAGCATCTAAAAATTTAATGTTTGATAAATAACAAAGTTTTGTTCCTAGAACATTTCTTTAGAGTAAAACAAACATGAGTGGGAAAAAACCAATCTTCTTTGTACCAACATGTGAGAAAAGACGCAATTTCATCCTTTTTCAATCAAACACAGGCAAAAATGGGAAGCAGTTGATGGAAATGTTACAAGTGCTGAAAAATTAAATTGCTAAAATAACTGAAATATTAAGTAACTTAATGAGTGCATAAAAACCTAGCCAAAAAATAATGGAAAATGCCCCTTTTGAATGATTAAACTTTTGGATGTTGATACTCGTACCTACGATTATGCCACGCGGAGTAATTGCTAAAATTAGCCCCTATCACTTCCTCTGTGTATTTCAACTCATCCTCATCTGATCTTTTCATCAGTGCAGTAACAAACCTGCACGAAGTAACATATGCCATTAAGACCCAAGAAGAGGCACCAACATACCCAGAAATCTTCCAAAATGCATAATTGGATTAAAAATTAAATTTAAAAAAAAAAACAAGGATTTTTAACCACCTTCGGTAGTTCCAGGCATGGAAATTTCGAGGATCTTGTTTCTGAAAAGCATCAAGAAGACGCAACTCATTATCTATGGATGAATGGCCCTTGCTAAGTACCCATTTTCGATGATGCCATGCACCATATGACTTGTAATTCTTCCTCAGCGCATTCTCCACCTAACAACATCAATTCAAAATTATACAACCACAACTCCCCCCATACTATCCACTACCTTTTCTAATCTCATACCAAAGATATAAAAAATAAAATAAAAAAAAGAGTTGCTCCGAATTTCCAGATATATTTTTAAATACTAAAAACAGAAAACTAAACTAATTTACGACTGATAATTAAAGGGAAAAGAACAGAGCTAACAAGCACCAATTTTAAAACCGTTGTACTACATTATAGATCAGAATGAATTAATTGAAAGTTGAGAAAAAACGCACCACCCTGAGTTCTTGATCGAGGATAGATTTGACGTCGGAATCAGAGTCGGAAGCAGCAGAGAGGAAATGTTGGACAGCGAGTTTTCGGTAATTCCAACAAGTTTGCCACTCTGGATTGCTCTCAACTAACTTAGCATTCACATCCAACGCTTCCTTTGTGTATCTGCAAAATATATAAAAAAAATGAAAATGGAAAATGAATTTCACCGATTTGAGTTATTGATAACGAAATTAATAATAATTAACAATAACAAGGGGAGAAGAAGAGGAAAAGAGAGAGAAGTAACTGACACGCGGTTGTGATGATTGGCGAGGAAGTGAGATTGAAGTGAACGAAGGTGTTCGGCTTTGGCTGATAACGCTGCCGTGTCTTCTTGCTTCAGCGGTTTCCGAGGTCGACCGTGCATTTTTCACTCTCCACCGTTCAGATCACAGGTGGCGGAGGTCGATCACGATAGACGGCCAGGCGAGGAGGATTGTAGAACAGAGTTGGATGAGGCGGTGGTTGGCTTTGAGGAGGAATTCGGAGAGGAGCGGGAGAAAGAAGGAACAAGGACGGAGATGATGGCTTGCCACTTGCTTTCACGATGGACTACCCAGCGTCCAGGCCCGGCCCGGCCCGGCCCAGTATTTCAAGGGGCCCAAAATAATGTTTGGTACTAGTGTACTAAACCCTTCAGAAATTGAAATTAGAATATTAAAAAAAAAAAAACCGTCCCCTTCTTTCCTTCCCCTAGCTAGCTCACTCTTCTCGTGCGGTCGTGCCGCTCACTCTCTCTCTCTCTCGACTCACATACTCTCAATTTGTGCAAAGAAAAGCTTGCTCCTGCTGCCGTCCACTGCCTTCCCTCTCACGCGCCGCTCACTGCCACTGGTTGTCTGTCTGGTTCCTTGAAATATTCAATCCCTGGCTTGTGAGTTTCTTCAATTTCAATCCTTTTTTGACTACTTTAAGAGTTTTAGGTTATTTATTTATTTGAGTATTGACAAGTGTATTCATTCCTTAATCCTTTATGTTTCTCCAGCCCACTCCTGCACTCTTAGGTTATTTATCCATGCCTCAATTTCAATGATTATTCAATTATTTACTTCTGAAATTTCTTCGCACTTTGACAATTTAGATTCATTCTATTATATTCTAGTGTCATTTAGTACTATAAGTGTTGACACTGTTCCGTTTAATTTGATTTCCATGTCTTTGTTGGGTTGAAAATAAATTAACTTAGGTTATATTTAAATAAAATAACATGATAGCTGTTGCAACTCTGTTTTGGAGCACGGTTTAAAACTTCAATATTTTTTCAGTTGTGGCTGTGATTACTTTTTTCATTGATTGATTGATTGATCACGAGTTACAATGGAGGATTCAGAACAAAGAAAGAAAAGGCTGAAACAAATGCGCCATCAAGCTGAAGTTTCTGGTGGTGGTGTTGGTGGTGGTGGTGGTGGTGGTGGTGAAGGTTCTTGTATGCCCGGTCTTCTTTCCAACCCACTGATTGAAACTCCTTCAACCATGCCTTCACACCCTGCTCAAAGATTTGACTTTTATACTGATCCAATGAATGCGTTCTCTTCTAATAAAAGGAACAACAGTTCCGGCGTCCATGCTGCACCGGATTATTACCCCCCTCCAAATTTTGTTCGTTCTCCTACGCCTCAATTTTCATCATCGCCATATCCAGGTATTACTGTTATGGGTATCCCGTTATCACTGTTTACTTACTTCAGTTTGCTCTATTATGTAGGAGGGTCTATTTTCATTATAGAATAGTTGAATTAGGATCTGCAGCTGTGCTTTTATTAGTTAGGGGAAATTACACTGAGTCGCTAACCTATCTTGAGATTTGGTCAGTTGATTTGATTACACTCGGTAGTCGGTACCCATTCACCTCTCCTAAGGGAAGGTCGATTTAATTTCAATCAATCGTTACTGTTAAATGCTTGAGCTTGAGAAGCTTCTGGTCCAATGGGCCCATAAAACTCACTAGGATAAGCAGTATTATTAAACCAGACAGGAGGTAAGTGTAATAATAACATAGGAATTTTTGAAATAATGGGGGTGTGGATTTAACTAAACTAAACCTCAGGCCTCGTGAGAGGTCAATGTGATTTCCCGTATTAATAATGGTTACATTTTTTTTTTTTGTTGTTGTTATGAACTTGTGATCTTTTGTATAAACTGCCTGGAGTTTCTGTCATGATCTTTGATCACCGACTAGTTTCACTTTTTCATCTGACAATTCACATTCATTGAAATAACAGAAGTGACAAATACACAGATGGCTCCCTCTCCCTCTCAAGCATTGCCAGCACCCTATAGAAACTCGGTTTGGAATGGACCTAGAGGCCCTGCTCACTATAACTCCCCGGTTTGGAATGGACCTGCTGGCCCTGCTCCATATAGCTCAAGTCCTAGATTTGAACCACCAGGCAGTCCGTTTTATAACTCTCCACGTGGCATAATTCACCGGCCCAGCCACAGTCCAAATCCTTCCCCAGGATATGGGAACAGTCCTAGTCCTAGTCCAGGTAGAGGTAGAGGCAGGGGCTTCTTTCACAACAATAGAAGCCCTATTTCAGGACCGGGTAGCCAACAAGGGCCGAGTTCACATGGTCATTGGTCCAATGAGGACAGAGCTTATGGTCAAGACAGATTTTACAAGAGATCCATGATTGAAGATCCATGGAAACTATTGAAGCCTGTGATATGGAAGCCTAAATATGCTGCACCTTTGAATTCAAAATCTTGGACTTCAAAGTCAGTAAGTACAAAAAGCGAAGGATCATCTGCTTTTTCTGTCAAGCCCGATTCCGAACCAAGCCTTGCTGAGTACTTGGCTGCTGCATTCAGTGAAGCCGCCAACAATGCAGAAAACGATGCAGAAAATGTATGATCCTTGCTAGCAGTTTTATGAACTTCATGAAGGGCACAATATTATGTTACTGAGTGTGAAGGAGTGTCCAATCAGTGAGAGAGCTGCGAGGTCAAGTAAGATTCATTGCATAATGGATGGATTGCAAGGACACGGCTGTGTTATGTTGGTATATCTTATATAACACCAATCATCCTGACAAGATTTTAGGAATGGGTCAAGGTTATTATTGGAAAGCGCCCTATTTTCGGTCTTATTCAGTTTTTATGTCCACATATGTATTAGTAGTAACTAACTAACTCAGTAAATTTATTAATGCATATACGTGGTCCATGCATGTTATGGCTAGAAACTGTAAAACTTGGTGACCACCTTTTTTTTTTTTTTTTTTTTTAATCATAACTTGGTGACCACCTTTGAACGCATGTGTGTGGTGTAATCATATTTAAATACTTTGGCATTAGGCTATGTTTGGATATCTAATGATGAATGGAGCGAAATAAACTGCGATAAAATTACTATTTCATTGTTTGGATATTTCATGTAAAAAAAAAATGGAATGGAAGACTTACAATTATGTTATATACCCATGTTATCCTTATTTCTATATTAGATATTAGATACTTCTTCCATTTCATATGTAGTGTGTTTTAAGGTTATGCACGAGTTTTAAGAAATTGTTAAATGATGTAAGGATTTGTTGTATTTTGACTATAATGCCCCTATATAATAATTATTGAAGAGAGAGAGAAAGGTATTGGAAGTGAAAAAGTGAGTGTGATGAATAGGGGTGTGTTTGAAAAATGAACATTAATTATGTATCGGGTTTATAAAATAATAAGATTTATAAAACATGGTACAAATGCTAAAACAACATATTATTTGTATATATATATATATATATATATATATATATATATATATATATATATATATATATATATATGAAAAGGATGGAGTACTATGCAAATTGAAGTACATCCTGCTTCTTCACATAGGGTTAAAAAGTGTATCTTTTCAACTAAATTGCAAAAGCTTTACTCTATCAAGCATGATATCACAAGGAAAATAAAAAAATATTTACCGAGCAAAAATGGGAGGTTTTGGATGGAATCTCGTTCCATTGACATAAAAGTTATCCAAACAATGATACCTATCAAAATTTTATATCATTTCATTCCACTTCATCCAGTGCCACCAATCCAAACACAATCTTAGAAACAAGTTGAATTTCACCAATGATTTTATTGAAAATTTTGAAATTATTTTATAGAAAGGGATGTCATGCACAATATATATCCAACCTCCATATTCTAAACTAATTTATCACCATCTTTGTTTTTCAATTCACAAAATTATTTTGGTCGAAGAGGAGTGTCAACAAGTTCACTACTTGAGTGTTTTAAAATCTTCATTTATATTATATGCTTTATGAGATTATTTTACAATAGATCCTTTATTTTCAATTGATTTTTTTTTTAATTTAACATATTTCATGTTTTTAAAGTTATTTTACTTAATTTTTAGGGTGCATCGCACTGTGAATTGTTCTATTCCGTTTCCTATATACTATACAGTAAAAGGAAGACTTTAAGACACTCGTCATCCTCTTGGGTTTTTATATTTTATTTTTTAAAATTTCTTGGGCTTTTAAAATTATTTTTTAAAACTTTTTTGCGATCCGATTATAAAATTTTAATTTCAAATTTAATGACATTTAATTAGTTTTTTCATTAAATATTTTTATTTACTCAGTACTTTTTGTAGTCATAACGATAATTATAGGATAAGTTTTGAAAATGTAATTGAATTTTTACATTTTCAATATCTTTAATAATACTATTACCTAACTTTATTCATTTTTTTTAATCTTAACAATATTAGCTAATTTTTTGGATGAACGCAAATTTTTTCCAAAAAATGAATTTTGGTCCAGAATGGAAAGGTAAATATTCACTTTTTTTTGTTAATAATATTCACATTTTCAATACCTTAAAAAAAAAACCAATTCAAGAATGTAAGTGGAGTAACTAACTATAACCTCACAAAATTCTTCCTCTTGCCTTTTTTTTTGTCCCTCTTTCTAAATTTTTGTTGTCTTATTTATAAGACGTTATTTTAATTTCTTTTTTTGTTTTAATTTCTAAAGACATCTTATTACTTTTTTTTTACACAAGCATCCTTAATTATTCAATATTTTTTTAACTCGATAATAACTAAGGAATATTTTTTTTGAAAAAATATATCAACTATTTATATTTCCAAAACTAATAATAATGACTAACTTCATTTGTGAACATTTCCAATCCAATTATAACCAAAACCCGAAATGGGCTGCTTGAACCCAATCCAGCCCAAATTGCAACAATTACAACCACCTTATAAATTACTATTTATGTAATAACATTTTTTCAAGGGATAAAAATTGATATTACCTAAAAAAGTATTTTGTTATTGACATTTAGATCACCTTTTATCTTGTTTTTTTTGCTTTCATAAATAATCTTTTGATTCTTTATCTGATTTTAAGCTTTTATAACAAATAATAATGTCAATTTGGTTTTCTATATTTTTAAAGCTTGTGAAGTTTATCATTCTCATAATAAAGATTCTCACCAAAATATACCTTATCACTGAATATTCTTTCCATGAATTTTTCACGTGAATCTCATATATTCTCTCTCTTATGCAACTACTCTCTCTTCTCTTCTCTCTTCTCCACTTCATTTTCATCTTTTATCCTTCTTCATTTTCTCATCACCACCGTAACTTTTTCCTCATTTCTCAACCCATGAAAATCTTTTTAAAAATGTTCCTTCTTACATGACTATATATTTGATTATACTTCATTAAATCTTATGAAAAATTAATGGGTTTTCATAAGAACTATTAGTAGATTATTCTTCCTGAAAAATGATACATTCAAAAAATAAAAATATTAGGTATTTAATTTTTCAAGAAATATCCATCCTAAGATTCTTATTCTAAGCCATAAAATAATAAATAAAAACTTAGCTGGAAACAAAATATAGTTAGCAAGTCATGCCAGCATCTAAATCCTTAGAGGTGGCAAAGTGACAAACTGATAACAAGTTCTTCTATGTATGAAACTGATGCAATTTAATCTAGATTATTAATTAAAATAAGTTTAATAAAATATTAAATAATTTTGTAAATTAATGGTTTAGATTGAAATTGTATTGATGTCTTAGTTTTAATTTATGTTGCATTGAAGAACTTGTCCAGACTAATATGAAACTAATTGATCATGACATTGTATAATTAATTAAAGATTTTGTTAATTAATAAGAGTATTGGTTAAGAAATATATTAAAAAATCTAATAAGTTTACTAATTTACGAAATTTGAAATTTATCATTTTTCAAGTTAAAAACAACTTTTTTGCTTCATTAAATAATGCTCTAAGAACGGTGGTTTACATTTTTCATTAATTAATCATATACTATAATAGAAGATATGGATAGATACATTACTTCTACATCATAGAGTTCTTTTCATATGGTTGAAACAGTGAAGCGCGTTGTAAATTGATTGTGTGTATATAATCTCGATTGAAAGAGATTTTGCTGCTGTGATATACATTAATACGGTGTTAATTAAGTTTATGATGATTCTAAGAAAGATCAAAGAAGAGAAAGGGTTGAATAATTAATGAGCTGAACCTAATCTCTCATTTAATGATTGATGTACAATACACGTGTATGTAGGTTCTGCAGTTGTAACCGATTACTAGCTACGTATAAATTGATCTTAAAAACCTAACTCTACCAGCAGTTTAATATAGCATCCACGAATTAATTAACCAATACCCATTCGCAAATTCCATAATAAACAAGGAATACAGAAATATGCAAGAGTAAGAAGCGCGACAAAACTAACTTGTTCCAATTTAGATTTATTAAATTTGCCTGTTAAAAAAAAAGATTTATTAA
The DNA here is from genome assembly GCA_037953625.1 of Crotalaria pallida. Classification (NCBI taxonomy): domain Eukaryota; kingdom Viridiplantae; phylum Streptophyta; class Magnoliopsida; order Fabales; family Fabaceae; genus Crotalaria; species Crotalaria pallida. The sequence continues at coordinate 148,469,349 of CM075651.1, read as the reverse complement.
ATTTGCCTGTTGTGGATTATTCGCTTAAAATATTGGGCCCCTTAAAATATTGAATTTTGTATATGAAAATTATCATTCAGCAGAAGAAAAAATTAATTAGATCACATCAGGAAAGCAAATTAAAGCAAACTAAAGAGAAATAGACAAATTCTCGATTTGTACCCCTCTTGATCAAAAAAACCACAATTGTAAATTTAAAATTCTTTGAGGCAGGAAAGTTTCTTGGGATAGCAAAAACGAAGAATTCAACAAAAGCTATAGATCATTCACTGGTGTTGTTGATATTGATGATGATGATGATATTGGGTGGAAGATAACAAAGGACAAATTTGCTTATGATACTATTACCATCTTTTGTCCCAAGTTGAAATCAATGAAGATAAGGAGATGGTTCTTAGCAATCGAGAAGAATCTAAAATTTAGGAAAATTTTTGGGATTAAATTATAGAGGTCTTATAGAAGATATGATTGAAGGGCTAATAAATCAGTTCTATCTAACAACTAATTTTGTCTTGTGGAGGTGATTTGGTTTCTTACTTTTTGGCTTGGCGCTTTTGTAAAATATGGCTTTGTATTTTTTGTGGCTTGGAGTTGGATGAGCCATGGTTTTTATTTGAGCTTTTTCTTGTGTTTGGTGTATTTCTTTGTATGATAATATTGATTTTTGAGAAAATGGAGAATGCATCGTGTAAAGGTTTTTTTTATACCATGAGTGCATCATCCATCATTTATTCATTTATGGTTGTTGACTTTTAGATTAAAGTAATACAAATGAATAGTGAATGATGGATTGATAGTGTAAAAAATTTTACACCGTTAGTGCATATCCATTAATTTCTTGATTTTTTATTTTTTTTTGTTTTTTTTAGTATTGCTGGTCATGTGGTGCTTTACTTTTATCTTTTAGAATGGTTTGTTGGCTTGTATTTTCTCAATTTTTCAATTTCTTAATAAATCTCATTTTATTATATATAAAAAAAAACTAATGAATGTTAGCTTAAATATTGGATAGGGGTGGGAATGAGTTATGTCGTCTCATGGTCTTATGGAGGTCTATGAGCTCACTTAAGGCCTGATTAGTTTAATAAAAAGTTCAGGTTTATGCTTTTTTAAAAAGTCTATTAGGCTGTTTGGGCCGACCTATTTAACTTTATAAATATTTATATATTATTTTTTTAGAAATGATTTAAATTAAAAGTAAAAAATTAATACACATATATATATATATATAATATTGTAATTAAAAATAAAAATATAATTATTTCATTTTTTGTTGGTTTATTAATTTGAGACTCGATGGATTTTATGTTTTTGTATGGTTTTACTTTTGTTACTATATAGTTTGAGTTTTAATGTTGTTTGCATTTCACTTTATTCTATTTCGGTCGCATAATTTGAGGGCGTGAAACATTTTTACGTTTGTGTTAAAATGTGATAATTTTGTTGAATAATAAGTTTTTAAGTTGACTTCTAGACTAAGTCATGCTTTGAAATAAGTCGAGCTTAAATTTAAAATTTAGCTTATGATAAACCAATAAACAAGCTTGAACCTTGAGTTTGAAACATAGATCAAACATGTTTTTATTAAGATTTGACTTGCCTTGACTGATTTCCACCCCTTATGTTGGCCGGATTGAACATTAGTGCGCAAAGTCAGATTTTGGTTTGATCTTCGACTTGTTTATCTTAACCTACCCTTGAAGTAAGTAGAAAAATGTTATATACTCCTAAAAAATTGACTTGATAATTTTTTCAAAAGTGGTGTGTCATTTGAACTAACATATGTCAACTTTAGATGGATTGAAAGTGATATGTCATTTTTATGCAATAAGAAATATTTTAAATTGATTTTGTTTCAAAAATATATAACATCACTCAAGTAAATATATATTGGAAAACAAACTTCAAGTAGTTATCTAAATAATAAATTCAACATTTTTCAATGAAGTTACTTCTTTAAACTGATTGTTATCAGTAGTATTGATGGTTGAAGTTAACAACTTCTTTTTAAAATAAATAATAATTATATTGAACAAAATTGCTCATTTGATTTCTTATCTTATTTATTTGTTTCAAAATAGACCATCATTTTTTTTATCTCATTTTGATCCCTCAATTTATTATTTGTTTCACTTTAGTCATTACAATTAGTTTTTAACATATTCTATTAAACTTATTAAAACAAGTAATATTCCATTAGAAAAAAAAAAGATTATTTCAATCAATTTAATAAAATATGTCAAAATAACTAATGTTAGAAATAAAATTGAGATGACCAACGTGAGTTGGAAAGAGTAGTAAGCGGCTCAGTCTACCTTAAGCAATGTCTCGGGTTCGATTCCTTGTGGATGCAGAAAATTAATGATGGGAAACTCACATGCCATAGCCAGACACGAGATCCGGGTCGGATCTAGATGTACCTAAGTAGTACTTGGGGAACCGGATGAAAAAAAAATAAAATAAAATAGAGACAAGAAATAAATGAAGAGATAAAAAAAATACTAATATATGAAAGATCATTTTGAAACAAAATACTAGTAATTAAGATAACGAAGCAAACAAGTAGTTTTGCCATTATTATTTGCATGACTATTTAGAACAAGTCTACTTCTCTTATACTCCATACTACTCCTATTATGCAGTATTATATTTACCATTTATTTTCTGAAACGAAGAAAAAATACGTATAGAAACGGACGGGCGCTAGTGGTTGGTCTGGTAAGTCTCATTTTCATTCTTTAAATAGATTTAGCGGTGCAAAAGGTAGTGGTTAGGATGAACGATCACAAAAAGAAGACTTGTATAAGAGATTTCACATCAAGTCTCAAACGATTATTAGACTTGTATAAAGTGATTGCCCAACGAACATGATAATTTTTCTATGGAAAATTAACATGATAGTTATGAATGTAAAGTTTTGTTATCTACAATCATCACGGCACTATACAGTGAATTAATTAAGATTAGAAAAGTCTTTATCAGTAAGCGGTGAGTTTAATTACGGGGAGGCTCCGGTGCATCTTAATAGAGAACATGCACCGGTGCATGTGAAAATTTTATTTTTGCTTTTTAAATTTTTTTAATACAGATTTATTCAGAATATTTTTTAAAACAGATTTATTAGAATATGTAAATTTTGAATACAGTTTTACTCAGTACAGTTTTTTAAGAACACAGAGTAAAATAAAAAATAAATCCAAATTATAAAAATCACTTCATAGAATAAAAAATAAATACAAATTATAGAATATGTAAAGAAAACGCATAGAATATTTTTTAATTGATTAAATTTTTAAAAAAAAAATAACCCAAAAAGGAAGACATGCACCGGTGCCCGGATAATATTAATTTCTCCCCCGTTTAATTACTCTCTTTTGAGATTTGATTTAACAAGCATCATCGGATAATATTTTCATTTATGTTTTATCTAAAAAGGACGAACATAATCTAAAAAAGGATGGTTAAGCGGTAATTCACTTGGTCCCTTAATTATTAATTGGTCTCGAGTTTGAGTCTTGAGTATAGAGCAGCCCCGTTATGAGATCCCTACCACTTATTGCGAGGTCAGTTGGGTAGCCCCGTTATGAGATCCCTACCACTTATTGCGAGGTCAGTTGGGTCGGACTGGATGAAAAAAATAAAAAATGACGAAGTTCAGTAGTACAGTTGACAAATAAATGAAATTTTTAAACAAATAAATATTAAGTAATTAAAGTAATTGAATCTTATTAAAAAAAAAAAAAAAGAAACCAAGTCTCAAAAATACACAATGATGCAAAATTGATGCACGAGTCAGACAAATTCGAAATTAAGTCGTATGACAAAATGATAATAATAATATCAAAATTTCGATGTAAATATATTAACAATATTAGTTGATTTCTTTCATTCGAGTGAATTTCTTGGTTGTAGAAGAATGATTTATAATAGTGAGTAGTTAGCATTGACTCATGATTATTCTCCCTCCACCATTGCCCTTCCCAACCAATTCAATATATATATATATATATATATATATATATATATATATATACACGTATGTACGTATGTATGTATATATATACTCATCAACATGTTTATTGCATACACAAGCTAAGCAATCTCACACTCGCATAGTTTCTCTAGGTGATGGGTTCATCATCAACCAACATGGAAGAAAACCAATCACTGAGCTCAAGAATCTCAACGGTGGTGCCAGCAACACCACGTGACGAAGAGCACGGCACGTGCCACCTAAGCTACATGGACCTGATCATGAAGCTCCATTACATCAGAGCCGTTTATTTCTTCACAGCTGAGTCAGCACAAGGCCTCACGACCCACGAGTTGAAGAAACCCATGTTCCCACTATTGGATCAGTGCATAAAACTCTCGGGTCGGATCCGCAGATCCGAATCCGGGAGACCGTTCATTAAGTGTAACGATGCTGGGGTGCGCATAGCGGAGTCTCATTGTGAGATGAACCTTCAAGAATGGTTAAGCCTTAATGGGTGCTCCGTTGAAGGGCTTGTGTATGATCACGTCCTTGGTCCTGACCTTGTTTTCTCTCCATTGATTTTTGTTAAGGTATGTCTCTCATGCAAAGCTTATTTAATTATGTTTCTTAAGCTTATTTATATTAAATATCACATTTTACTATAGAAAATTACTTATTTTACTTTCTCAATCAATACCCTGAAATGAATATTGGTTAGTATTTTTCTTAATAAAAAAATTTGTGATGACAATGTACTCCACTTCTAGAATATATGGATTATGGTTTGATTTTGTTGTAGCTTGTCTTCCTACTATGTGTTCTTGAATGTCAAGATTATGTGATAGATCTTTCACTCATTTTGATTGGTGTGTTATTCCTCTCAAGCTTAAAGTTGTATTCCTAGAGAGAATTTTTACTTGTAACGTCTGTTGGTTATAATACTCCTTGTTCTCATTTAGTAAAAGTTATCCTGGTTGACCAGTGATGACTGGCACAAGTGGAAGGGGCTTGTGTCCCTTAAACATGTGGTCGCGGGTTCGAGTCGTACCTGAGGCGCATGTGAATGGAGCAAGCCTTACTCGGAGCATCGCCCCCAAAAGGGTCCGAGCGTGATGCGAGGGATTAGTCACCCAATTGCGCGGATGGATACCCTGATTCATAAAAAAAAAGTTATCCTGGTTGATGAAAAAAAGGACCTTAGCTTTTCTATCTTCATTCCTTTCTGAGACTTGATGCACAACTCTTTTCTTCTTCAATTGTTAAGAAGCATCAAAGTCATTATGAATTTCCGAGAATCAGCTCAATTAGTAAAGGCTGAAAATATAAGTGTTAATAATAAATCTGAGTTCAATTTTTTATTATTACACCTTTTTTCTCTTCTCCTAAAAAAAATAAAAAATGTTTTACTATATTAAAAAAAAAGTCACGAGGGCTTATAATTTTTTTATAAGTAAAAAATTTTATTCCAACACAAGAAATTTATCTAAACATGATAGTATGCATAAACCTCATCTTCTACAAGGTTTTATAATGATTTAGACAATCCTAATATTAAAAGTTAGATTTTTTTTTTTCGGGTCTAGACTCCTCCACATGATACAATCATATTTAAATATGGAATGTTCATAATATAACAAGGCCGACTCTTCCAAATGAGAATTTTCTCCATACATATGATTCGAACCCGAATTTCTGCTTAATAAAAAACATGCATATACCATCTCAATCAACCATACGATATATTGAATTGATAAAGTTAGGTTTATTTGTCTAATATGCTAATAATTATATACAAAACATAATTTTATATGTATATATGCTTCCATTCACTCTCAATTCACTGTTTCTTTTGATCAGTCAAGAAAAAAATTGAAAAATGATGAGGGCAATTGTTAAAGAGTTAAAAATGATTTTTTTTTAAAAAAAAATGTAGTTTTTGATGTTTTCAATGAAAAAAAAAACTTGTAACCTTTTTTTGCATTATGAAAACCTTAACAAGTGTTGTTAAGAGAGGAAAAAAATTACACTAATTATAAGTTGAGTATAATGGATACGCAAAAGAAACGATTAAGAAACGATACTCAAACCTATAAAAACAACTCTTAACTATAAAATTAAAACTAGATTTGACAATTGACAAATACATCCACAACTATGTACACAGAGCTGTTATAGGATGATGATGCTTTTCTAAAATGAACTTGTGTAACCAATTGATTAACGAAAACTAATTGATATTTCGATAAACCACATATCATATGAGCTATGATTGGATATGTACCTAACTTACGCAAAATTAGTTTGTTTCACGGGTTCACATATATTCATTGCCCTTAAGATAGTACTAGTCATTAATTAATAGCCTAAAGGCTCAAACAAAGAAACTCAAAATCTCTGATCTCATGTGTACATACCGGTTTCTGATTTTAGTACATGAAAAAACTAATATTCTCTTACCGATTCTGAATTGATTCCGAAACTATCTTATATTAATGAATATAGCATACCAAACACCTCGTGAACTATTTATTGGTCTAGATGTAAGGTAAAAAAGTGGCACCCTGGCTTTTTTTTTTTTTTTTATATATATATATATAAAGCTAGAGATTTTTTTATGTTTTACTCCATTCTTCCCTATTTTAAAAATATAACACATAAACCCTTTAAAAAATTACAATGATTACTTTGATTTTTAATAAATTAATTATATTTTTCTTTAACATATTTTTTTTTCAATGTGTAATCATTACTTTTTCTTTACTACTTTTAGGTAAATTAGTACTCTATTAAATAAGAGTAAATATGAAAAATAAAATTTATTACATTCTTAAACTTCTAAATATATAAGACAGATAACAAAACAAAAAAATCTCTAAAAAAACAGATAATAAGGAATAGGAGAGTAAATTTTTTCTATTAAAAAAACAACCTAATACTCCCTTCGTTTTATATATAGTTTGTTTCAAGGTTATGCACGAGTTTTAAGAAATGATCGAATGATGTAAGAAATTGAAGTATTTTTAATATAATATCCCTGTATAATCATCATTCAAGAGAGAGAAAAATATTGGAAACGAAAAAGAGATTATGATATAATATAAAGAATAAAAGTATAATTGAGAAAAACAATATTAATTATGCATTAAATTTGTAAAAAAAAACAGTATATAAGAAAGGAAGAAAAAATCCTACTAGCACTATATATAAAATGGAATGATCATGGTTTTGTGGTTTTTTTTTTTTAATACTTTGGGAATAAAATGGTTTCAATTCCAGCCACATCAATGATAAATGAATGGCCGATGTAAGAAGCAAATACAATGGATAATTATTCCCTACGGTTCTATTTATGGTTCTATTTATAAATTAAATTTTAGAAGAATTATCTGGTTTCTATTTATAACATTTTGTGTTTTTTAGGAAGCATTTATTGCTTTTTTCTATTTGTTTATTAATATGAAATAATATATTTGTGAAATTTTCAATAAAAGTTGAGGGGATAAAATTGTAATGTTAAAGTTCTTTTTTAAAGTTTCAAGAAAAATAACTACTCTCCTTAATTTTTACTCCAAAATAGTTAAGTGTAATCTATAATAAGGACTGGAAGAAATATTATCGAGCACGGAGTACTATTTTTTTTTTAATATTCTCTATACACATGTGTATATACGATTTTTTTTTTCTAATTTTTAAAAGGAAAATACTAACAAGTGTCTCAAAAACACTTGTTTAGGGTTTATATGTAGTTGAAAAACATTGAAAAATTTAATATTTGATATTTTCCAAAAACACTTGTACAGTTGTATGCATACACTACTCTATATAGTAATATATATATATATATATATATATATATATATATATGTATGTATTACATTTGTTTCTTATTATTTGTTTTTTTTTGACATTTTTTGTTCATTTTTATTTGTCCTTTTGAATAATTCAAGAGTGTAATAAATATTATTTTTCATATTTATCTCTATTTAATAAGTCTTGATTTACGTAAGTAGTGAAGAAAAATACAATTAATATACTGAAATCTAAGTAATGATTACATTTCTTAAAATGTTTTGTTTGAAATAGTACAGATAAATAAGTACCAAGGGAGTATATATATATATATATAAATGTATGTGAGCATATTTTTATATTACTAGATACAATATCATGTGTGTTATAGAGAACCCGGTGCCATAGTTGTAGCTAACCCGCCCCGCGGGTACCCGCATATATAAAATATTATTTAATAATAAATATTATATATATATATATTAATATATTTTTTATTACTTTGAGAGCATATGAATTTTCTTTTATTTATATTTCATATTGAATTTTAAAGATGAAATTATAATGATAAACATTTATCATATGTATATGATTATTCATCTTATAATTATTTTTATGTATAATTATTATTACAAAATATATAATTATATAATAAAAGTTTAAAACCCACGTATATTCGTCACCCGCATAAATACCCGCAAATACCCGCGGGTATGGGCATGGATATGCACTACCCGCGTCCGTGCGTACCATGCCCATCCCTAGTTGTAGCAGAGAATATATTATATTTATGATGCATAGAGTGTTGTTTAATTAGCATTGTTCTATAAATTGATCTGTTTCTATAATGTTTAATTTGCATCCAGTTCACTTGGTTCAAATGTGGAGGGGTGTGTGTGGGACTCAGCTGGTCTCATCTCCTTGGAGACCCTTATTCAGCTTTCAACTTCATCACTATGTGGAGTAAGGCAGTGGACGGTCACGTGCCAGCAAAGTCTCTTCACGTGCCAAATTCTACACTACCTGAATTAGAACTCACTCAGAATTCTGTTTCAAACAATTATCCCATTTCTGTGAAAAAGGCCACAATCATAGATGAACATTGGATAGCCACTAATGACACTAAAATGGTTACTCACTCTTTCTATGTCACTTCCAAGCAAATTGAACATTTGGTAAAAGCCACAAATCATAATAACACCAAGTCCAAGTGTTTTGAACTTCTTTCAGCTTTGTTGTGGAAATATATAGCCAACATAAGAGAAGATTTGGTGCCAAAGGTTGTGACAATTTGTTCACATGGTAATGATCGTAGGGAAAATGAGTTCCCTACCAATAACAGATTGGTGTTAAGCATAGTTAAAACAAATGTGGAAGTTGGGAAATCTGATGTAAAAGATTTGGTGAGGCTGATTGATGAGAAAAAGATTGTTGAGAATTATAATTTGATGGAGAAGTTGGTGGAAGAAAGTGATGGGAAAGAGGATTTTATGGTGTATGGAGCAAACTTGACTTTTGTAGATTTGGAAGATGCTAATTTTTATGGTGTCAAGCTGAATGGACAAAAACCAATTCTGGCTAATTGTGCCTTTCATGGTGTGGGTGATCAAGGGATAGTTTTGGTACTTCCAGCAGCACAGGGAGATAATGAAGATGGCGATAATGGAAGAATAATAACAGTTTCTCTGCCTGAGAAAGAACTTGATCAGCTGAAAGATAAGCTGGGAGGAGTATGGGGAATTGCTTCACATCCAGCTTTCTGACTTTGGCACAGTCACCAATTTAGAATATATACCCTCTCAATTTAAATTTAAGCACTTGGAATGAATTTTTACATGAATTAACAAAGTTAATTAATATTGTTAATGATATTAGAAATGATAATATTTGGTATATATATACATATTTTATTACCTATATTATTATCATTGAAATTCTAAAGAGTGTTGACTAAATAATGATGTTTGTAGAAAAAAAAGTAATTAATATCATCGAAACTTGAGATAATGGCTTATATTTAGAGATAAGGAAAACTCACTGCCTAATATTTATATTTAGAGAGAGAAAGTAATTGAGAAATGTTGAACTGGATTGCTACCATAGTTTATTTAATATGTATTGTTTTTCATGTGTTGGTTTTTTTGGATTGATATACAAAGATTAAGAAATTATTAAAAAGAAGTTTGATAGGCACAATTTTGATGGGGGAAGCTGAATAAAAAATTATCTATTGTCAATACGACAAAACAACTTTAAAGTTTAAAGACCAAAAACATAATTAAGCATTTTTAAGTTTTTCTCATACTACACTTTATTACATTAAGCGTACATCATGAAAATAATATACACCACACTCTTGACTTATTGAATAAGTCTAATATACTTTGATAGGGGCGTAAGGCATGTAATTAAAAAAAAAAGGAACATAAATGTTGGACACGATAGGAATACTTGATTCACATAATCTTGTATGTCTCGAGCTGAGAGTGGGTGAGGAGAGGAAGAAAAGAATAGAAAGAAAAATGGAGTAGATGAAGTGAGAAAAACCCACCTGGTCCAATATTTCTCACTAGCAGCATCGTTTTTCACTCTCTCCGGTGAATCATCATCATTTTTTCAGATTCTGCCATAGTTTTTGGAATGGCAGCAATATAAAGTCTTTACATTATCAATAAGTGAGGTGGATTGATCTACTATAAGGTATACCTGTTCTGATTTCTCTACATGATTCTCACTGTTTTGGACTTCACATTATTCCTTTGCTTGCTTCCTTAGAACTATTTTTAACACTCCCTCAAAATTGGTTCACTTAGAATTATTGTTATTGCTGAATGTTTGTTAACAGCTTTTTCTTTTTGAAATGCTCCAGTTCCATTTGTACCAAAGTTACTTCCGACCCTCGACTCTCCATAATTGGAAAAATTGTTCTATTTGTTTTCGCCTACTTTTCGTCTTGTTTAAGTCGGTAAAATAAGGGCAACTTCGTCCAAAATAATAAAAACGGGGCCAAGGAGTAAACGGGGTTCAAAAAGAAAAAAATCACTGGTGATAACCTGATAGGTATTCCGAAGTTAGTTAGTTAGTTACCGTAGTGATTAGCCAGTTGTCAGTTAGATGGGGAATGAGATTATAGTAAGGAGCCGCATGGCGCATGATTGCCTAGCCATAAATAGTTTTTTTTTCCTTTTTTTTTTCCATGAGTTTTGATTTTAGTGCTTGAACTTATTTTTCTAATTTTCTTTGGTTTTGTTTTTTCGATTTTCTAAAATTTTGGCTTTACACTTTGTTTGGTTACCAGAGAGAAAATGGGAAGAGATAAATAGGGAAGAGAGATTATGGTGAGAAAATGAGTAGATTTTATGGTTGTTTGGTTTGAGAGAAAATAAGAAGAAATGCGAGAGAGAGAAAAGTTGAGTTTTCTCTCCTTTTGTTTGGTTGGAGAGAAAAGTGGGAATAGAGAAAACAATAAATTTGTTAAAAGACAAATATACCCTTTGTTTTACATAGCACAAATAAATATTTTTTTCTCTCTTTTTCTTTTCTTTCTCTATTAAACATAACAATACATTATTTTCTTACTTCAATTATTTTTTAAATAATAAAAATTCTAGGTTTAAAAATATATATAAAAAATTCTATTGATAACTTTATCTATCTGTATATATCTATCCAATAATATACGTAGATAAATTTAGATAAATAGTAAATAATAATAAATATATTAAATTAAATACAAAAATAAGAAATCTACTAGTAGCCACTAATTTGCACCCTTCAATACGGAAAATAAATAAATAAATAAGTAAGGAAATAAAAAATGTGAGAGAGAAAGTGGTGCCTCTTTTGGTAATTTCCTCACCTAAGCTATGTTTTCTCCCCAAAATCTCACCTCATGAGGAAAGAAAATAAATTTTTGTGGGTCCCAGTCCAATTTTTCCCTCTCCTTGCTTTCTCTCTCATTCCAAACAGATCTCATTTTCTTCTCATTTTCTCCTCCCAAAAATATTTCCTCTTAATTTCTCTCAAACCAAACAAGCTCTTAGTCTCTACCGATGGCATGTCAATATCACAATTGGTCTTGAAAGCAATTAATAAGACACATATCTCACCCAAGTGTTAGTCACGTCATCATCGGTGGGAATTAAAACAAAAGTTTCAGAAGATAGAAGGATCAAAATAAAGGAAGAAAACATATTGACTCAAATCAAAACTCATTACATCATTAGGGACCAAATACATATTTAACCTATTGGCTAAATAAGAAGCGGGGTTGAGAGGGAGAGGTTTCTAATCATTTTGTAGAGAGAGTTGATTTGTAATCATCAAGCAATACGTTCGTAAGTCATAAAAGGAAGTTGACTCTCATATAAATTCTCTTTTTGATATGAGTTCAAGTAAATTATAATAAAATAAGTAAATTCTCGTGTCGACTGTCAAGTTTACGAGTCTACATTTAGATATTGCTTTGATCCCAAAAAGTAACTTTTTCCAACTATTGTTTGATACTTAGGTTGAATTACATATAACTTAAAATATATAATAGATTTATAAAGTTAATCTTAATTTTTAGTGTTATTTTTGTATTATTGTATCAAGCTTCAAAATAAAGTAAGTGATCAACTAAAAATCATATAACAATTGTTGGCAAAAATTAAGTTAGCTATGCTTATTTGAGGTGCTTGTTTAAAACATGAATCAAAGCTATGAGATTTTTCTTGTAGAATCATGATGCTATATTGCTATCTTAAAGGGTTTGTTAGGTTAAACCCAATTTAGGCAAAGGCCAGCTAATACTTTAGCAGAGTTGAATGTATTGCAAATTTAGACATCATTATCTATCAAGACAGCTGATTATGGCAGGAATGAAACATCATTAGGTTGGAAGACATAATTTTGCAATCAATACAGCATTCTGATGACATGAACTAGTATATATAATGTGGAAGGTAGTTGATAGAAGGTCTTTGTATTTAATCTCACTGAATATGAAGTTCTGAACACTGCCATATTTGTATTTGATTTGATTACTTTTTTTTTTTTTTCATAAATTTTACTTACTGTCTGTGTAGTTATAAACTTATAAAGTAATAGTTTTCTATGCACTATTATGTTGCAGATAATAATCTCTCATTGCTTGTTTCCGTTTCCTTCATTATTGCTATGCACAATATGTAATTTTTACTATCCTCTCTGTAAAGGTCATGTATGCATCTTCTGTTCTTCTGATTTGGTCCTTTCACCAATGAACTTGAGCTCGTGACGGTTGAGAATATATCTAGATGTTTGGACACTGTTTTATGTGTTCCCACATGTTGCTTCTGTTTTAATATTGCTTGTCGCCTTGATGGGCCTGTCTTTTCACTGTTGAGCAGTTCTATATTCTGTCTATTGTCTAATACTTTAATGTCTCTTGGCAAAATGAAGCATTATCCAATGATTTCCTGAGCCTTATTTATTTTTATTTTATTTTATAATGACATAAGCCAATGACTTGTAAAAGGGATTCTTCTCTATCACAGGGACAAAGTTTTGTGGTCTGCGAGCCTGGAGCACAACACATGGAAAGTTTATTGAAGTTTATCTATGAATTTTACACGGACCATGTTTTGAAGAATCCTTTCTATGAGATGGAGATGCCTATACGCTGTGAGCTCTTTGATTTCAACCTAGCACAGGGAGTAACAAAAGGACCGTGTTGCATTTTTAGGCCGATAACTTTATGTGTCCAAATTTTATATTTAATTTCTACATTCTGATGTGTACATAATCTAAAAATTGTCTCTGGATTGGTTGTAAGGTACTACCCCATTTTTGACTATGCCTGCTCTCTGTATTTGCCTTTTACAAACAGATAAAAACTTCTAATGTCTGAGAAATGACTAGTTCTTTAGATTTCCACTTTCTGATATTCCTCATCTCGAGGTATGTGCATTAAGCACTAAGGTTTTTGAGATTTCCACTTGAGGTATGGGCTATGTGCCTGCATGGATCATCTTGAGGTATGGTTTGTTGTTGATCTAATTTATTTTCACATGGATCTGATGGTAGAATTACCAAGGTTCTTGCATGGATTTGGTGCACTAGACCAACAAGTTCAATGGGCACAAATAGTCTGTTGCATGTTGCCAAACTTTTTTAAGAATAATGCCGGAGAAATGTAATATCCTCTTACTATTTCAGCTCACAAATTCTCCCACCTACAAGAAGTTGACGTGTGTCAACTCTGATCCACATAAATATGACATGTGAATGTGAGGAAGAAGATTTGTGGGCTGAAACAATAGGAAAGATATAATATTGTCGATTTTTTACTTCATATTTTTGCCTAATTTGTCAAAGAGTTTGTCTATGTCCCTTGTTTGTTATGACGAAAGTTGGTCTGATAATCAGTTGTTAGGATTATTTGGGAAATTAAAAAGACTATGTTAGAAGTGTGATCTTGATTAAATATGACATTCAATGGTAAAAAAAAGAAGATATAAAAATATGAGTCAATTAGAAAAACAAAAGTCTCCCACATATATTAAATTTTGATGATGTAGAACTCTGTCTATTGTCATCTTAAAATGAAAAACATCATAATAACTTTCACTGCCTATGGTCACAAATTCACAGTCATACTACATAATTTGAGTTTTCCAACAACTCAATGAGGGAATGGAAATTGGTCTATATAGGGGCATCATTAGGCGCTGGCATATCATCATGTGTATGATGCATTGGTGGGTTGACACATGAAAATAGAGATTGCCTTTGCCTCTTTAACTTGACTCCAAACAAGAAAGACCTCAATGGTATTCGAGCGCGACTTGAAGAGTGTTTGACACTGCCATGGTTATTACTATTAATCCCTATGGCTTGATCTAGCTCATCCAATGTCTTCTCAACATCAGCTTTCAATGCCTTCACAAGGCTTAGACCCGCTTGCAATTCACCTGCAACTTTACTGTTCTCTTGTTTCATGTTAAGGACTTCACCTTGAAACTTTGCAGCCTGATATACACTTAGCTCTGCTCCTCCCTTTTCCCCTTCAGTTCCTGTGCTCCCTGCTCTTGCTATTTTATCTTGGATGCTGCACAAGGTTGAATATCTACCTTGTAGTTCATCCTGCAACACTGCATTATGCTCGAGCCACAGCGATAACTCGGTTCTTATCTCTCTCAGGTGTCTGAATATTGGTCTCAGCTGAGATTGAAGAGGTAGATGTTTAGAATGTGAATGAGAACTCCCTTCAGACTTCTTGTTTTCCTTTATTGACTTCAGTTCTGCTTTTAAGTCCTGGATGGAGTTTTGGAACTTTTGAATCTGATGAACTGAGGTGCTAAACCTCAACCAAAACGCTAGGTTCTCCTCTAGAAGATTATCTAGTTGGGAACGGAATTTCCTTTCCAAGGTTGAAAGGTTATGATGCTTATCCTGGTGTGTCATAAGCTTCTCTAGGGTCATTTTAATGGATGCATAGCTGGAATTATTATTTGCTGTGCTTTCAACATTATTTTTTTCTGAAAAAGAAGTTCCCAGTGAGATTTCAGAGTCCCTCATGCTAGCTCCTCTGTGAGCTGATCTTTGAAGAGCTGCTTCATGTGGTGTGTATTTGTATTCTGTGGTAAGGGTGTATGGACTTTCATCAGGAGTTGCCTCTGGAAAGTTCAGCTTCTGTTGTAAATAGTTTATCTCTTTATCCTTGTTGACAAGAGTGTTCTTCAATTCCCTTAGCTGCAGTGACAATTCTACATTAGGGGGAGTAGAGACAATTGTCCCCACTATTTAAGTAAAAATAAGTGGACCTTTTCAAAACTTCAATAATACTATGCAAAGTGGATGTTTGTTCAATACTATTATTTGAACACCATACTTCCACTACTAAAATTATACAAGTCATTACAAGATAAAACTATTCTTTTTATTTTGGTTGTGAAATCTCATCTTACTTTCCTGTGTGTAGATAACAAATTAAGTCAAGTTATATAATCATTGTACCAATTTCTAGATCTAAAATCAGATTTGTTAAAATAATTATACTCCTAAGTTTATAGATTGACCATTGCTCACCTGAAGTGCCAACTCGAAAATGCTGTCTCTATTTTTCTTCTCCACATCATTGAGCTTCATTCTTACATCCTTATAGTTTCTTAAAACTGATGTGTACTCCTCCAACAGAATCTTTTCTCTGTCATCTAATCCACTTATAAACATTTGCCTCCAGTTAGGTTGATCTTCCTCTCCAGTGTCCAAATCCTGTGAGTCAATGTCACCATTACTCACTGTATCATACACATAATCCTTATCATGTTGTACCAGTTTCTGATTCCTTTCATGCATAAAATTAACACTGTCACTCATATTGGACTTGTTATTATCGACATTCGCAGCAGCATCTTCCTGCATTGTCTTGACATCCTTCATATCCGATAAGTTGCCAAGAGACAATGTATGACCATGTTTTTCATTAGGCTCCATTCTTAGTTCACCAACTGAAGCACTTCTCTTCTTATCGTAAGGAACCGAGTTCTCTTCCTCCTCATCTGGCTTCATATCATTCAATTTTCCTGAAAGGTTCTCAAGATTGCAGCTAGCTTCAGTGAAGTGTGTTTGAAGGCTGTTGTCTTGGCTTCTGACACTTATGTTGAGAAGTTTAACTCTCCTTATCTCCTCCTCCAATTCATTCAGCTTCTTTTTAGTATCTTCCGAATCTTCTATGAGACTTTCCTTGTCCTCTTCCAAATTCCTTATATTTGTCTGAAGTTCATCTGTCTCTGTTCTCAACATCTTTACCAAACCATTCTGAGATGATATCGCAGTTTCCAACGAAACAACCTTATTCACAAGATCATCAATTTTCTCAGCCATGTCAGTCACAGTCAATGAGTTACCTGAGTCTTTCTCCAACTTTTCCTTTATCTGCTCTCGCAACAGTCCGAGATCATGCTCCTCTTGTTCCAAGCTAGCCATCTCTTCATCCATGCTTTCATGTTCTCCTCTAATGCTCTCAGTTTTCTCCTTACTATCTTGGTCTTGCTCACTCATATATTTCGATATGAAATCATCTTTAAGATTTTCAAACATCTCATGCGCTTCCTTAACCCTTTGATACTCCACTTTAGCTTCTTTCGATGATTGTTCTTGCATCTCTTTCAACTTATCCAAGGTCTCTTCACATGACCTTAGAGCCGTGGATGCTATCAAAGCACGAGCATCGTCGTCCTCTATCATTGTGCCTACACCAAATTCATCTTGCAAGCTGCAAACTCTTGTCTGCATTTCTATGATCTGGTCTTCAATTTCCCAGTACTTTTCATAGGCGCGTTCATACAAGCTCCTCACAAACTCTTTCTCGGTCTGTAGCGCCAAAATGTCCTTCTGAAGCTTATCAATTTCTCCTATTGCTGCATCCTTTGTTAGACCTGAAGTTGAACTTGGAGCTAATTTCGAAAGAGTAGTAGAATTTCCCTTAGGTGGCCCTTTCCTAGTGAGCAACATGGATGGGTTTCTAAAGTTATCATTCTTTGGGATACTGGGAACTTTAGGGATGTTGTTTTTATTATGAGTTTGATTGTTGGGGTCAGAAGATGATGCATTTGTTCCCATGTCACTTTCTTCTTCCGAATCTTCATCGATTCGGTATTGAACTTGTTCCGGGAAGACACTGGCAATAGTGCGGTTCGCGCTTTGGAGTTCCCTTGATAAATGATCATACCTCTCTGCTAAGGCTCTATATGCTCTAAAAGATTCTTCCACAAAACCTACCAGCTCTGGCCTCTTCTTGTAGTACATTTCTGCCCTCTGAGCAAAAGAGTCCCCATCATCATCCAGGATTTTGAGGGTATCAGCCACCTTCTCCTCCATGTCTGTCACATTTTTTTAATTAGCATATCATTTTTAATGAATTTTCTTCATAAGTTAATGCATAACCATGCATGGCAGCCTATAATAATTTTTTTGCTTCACTCATCTAAAATCATCAATTACTTCTGCACTAAATCTTGTTTTGTGATATCACTCAGAAAATGGTGAATAAACAAGAATAGGCAACTTTTACATATGAAGGAAATGCAACATTTTTTGCCATCTTAGAACGAAGATTTCCGTTATTTGAACATCAAAATTTATCAACTTTCTAGGACCATCATACAGAACTTTATATTTCATTGTTTCACTTACTTTTTACTTTCAAATATCAAAGGAAAACCATAATTGTCGCCCTATAATGTCCAAAAAAAAGTTGTTCAAGAAACATTATTCTAGAATGAATCAACAAACAATTATAGTTGGGGAAATCAAGAGAAAATGAGAATGTTGTCATTCTAAAATTGCCTAAAAATTATGTTGATGAACCTAATGTGACCAACACCCAACAAAATACATGTTTTGTTGGAACAAGTTATAATGGAATACATGCAGAATGATCTTTTAAGGAACAATTATGTACATGTAAACTAATGAACGTACCTTGGAGGCTTTGATCCAGCCATTTTGACTGTTTTGTCCTTACGTGGCTTGCCCACCACCATGAATATGCATTACTTGCTGCCCTGTGCAACATTTTTTTTTCTTTCTATTTGGTGGCAATCATACACATTCAAGCCATTAAGGTAAATCCTTGAAGAAGAAGAAGAAGAAGATGACTAAGACCAACAATGTGACACAGGCGAATTATTAAAAAAAAAAAAAATCTGATTAGAGAAAAATGTTATTTTCTTGATAAACGTAATTATGGTGAAAAGAAAAATATGTTGCCGAAAATGCCCTTTTATTGAGTACACATGGAGAGGAGGATACTTCGCCAAAATAATACGTGTAAGGTTTTGGATCCTTTGAAGTGCTCAAAAGTTGGAGAGCTTTGTTAAAAACATTACCCCACTTGGGAGATTTTGGTTTAGCAAGCTTGTGCCATGTTGGCAGCAACCTAAGAAAAGAAAGTTTACAATTTCTAGAGAAACAAGTATCATATAAAAATTGGAGAATTCAATAACTAGAGTAAGTTTTTCCAACAAGGAAATAACTCTAGACCATTTTTCTGATGATTGGTAAGTTAAGTGTTGGGTTTTGGCATAGCTGTTGCAATAACTAGTAACAAGATTATGCCTTAAAAATCTCAGTCCAAATATTGGAATTCGACTAGCTACTAGAAACTTTTTAGAAAACAGAAAGATCATGAATAGAAATATAGAAAAATTTGCACGTGAGTTGGTCTGGTGGTCATTGGTTAACTGTTGAAGGAACTCCATGTCTCTAATATGAGACTTGATTTGTGGTTAAACAACATTTTCTAGAAAGGTGTCATAATAATATTATAATATCTACTACTCGCAACATGGATACATTAGTTTGAGCATGCAAAATAAACACATGATATCACTTAAGTTTAATTATGTTTGGATTATTGCACATTTGCATTATTTCATCCTTTATCCATTTAAAATTAGTAATATGAATTTGCTTTCATATAAAAAAAAATAAATAAATAAAAATTAGTGATATTAATTTGGCAAAACTATTAAGTTCATCTTAATTATGTTTTTCCTAAGTTTTTTTCTTTTTGCCTTAAATAGATTCTTTATCTTTTATTTTTAAATTTATCCTTTAATATATTTTTTATTTGCTATAAGTTGTTTCATCGTTAACTTTGTAGCCTAAAATCCACCGAGGCTTCTTCTTCTTCCTCCCTCTATTCTTCCTCAATCCCATGTGTCATCTACTCATAAATCATGTGTGTTATCTGTTAGCCTCGTAGAGTCGTAGCAATCTAACAAACGTGATAACAATGACTTAACGAATAGGGCTAACGTGATGTAACGTTAAAAACTTAGAGGAGATAACAAAATGGACCAAACTGAAATTCCTTAATAGATACAGGACGGAGATTCCTAGTTTGCCTAATTATTTTTTTTTTCAAAAATTATGTTTTGGTTGTTTTAAGTTATTTTTGTTTTTCAATTTTGTTCTTAAAATTTTTTTATTTCAATTTGGTTTTAAAAATAATTTTTTGTTTCAAATGGATCCTAAAATCTATTTTTTTCTGGTAAAATTTAAAAAAAGTGAGAAGTGCATTTTTTCGATATTTTTATTCTGGATTTAGTGATATCAATATTATGAATTTTGGTTGAGAATACTCAATAGAGTGAATTGTGGAGGAGAAAAAACTTTTAGGATCAAATTAAAAGAAAAAAAAGAGTTAATGGACGAAATTGGAAAAAAAAAAAAGAACTTAGAGGATCAAAACATTAATTTTGCCTTTTTTTTTATCAAATTTGTACTTCCTCATGTCTTAAATGTAAGACTTTTTTGAGAAATTTTTTTAAACATTTGTAAAATATCATTTTAATTTTGAATAACATTTAATTACTTCTTTTAAAAAATATCCCTATTAAGTCAATACTTTTTGGAATCATATCAACGATTACGGAGGTAATTATGAAAAAAATAATAAATGCTTACATTTCCAATACTACTAACAATAATCTACTTTCATAATAGACGTAAACTTTTTGAATAGCATCTTACATTTAGAAATGGAGGTATATATTTAGAATTTTTTAATATATACCTTAAGGCACATATTCAAAAACTAGATAAATATATATCCAAACTTGATATAACTAATACATATAAATTTGGTTGAAGCAACAATTTTCGATATAGATTTACCATTTTTTAAATCTGCACTAACACAAACATTAGAAAAATCATAACATTTACACTATATTATTGGCAGTTCTACATACATAAGGAAGATATGAGTACATGACTCGCACAAAAAAGCATTATTCCTTTGAAAAAATTAAAACGAATAGTTGCCAATTTTTGATTGACTTAAAAAATTTACGAGCCTGGCAATATGACTATTCCACACTATCAACAACCTTTCTCAAATGAGAATGAAGTGAATTGGGCTACTGGTACTCAAGGAAATCCATACAGGGTGATTGCAATGTTCACTCAATAAAACAAGTAAACATACAAATTTACCTTATACAAACACTTGCAAAATAATTCTAATAAATAAAAGCTAGGCAGTAACACTTGGGAGTGACAAAGAGACAATAATCCACAAGACTTTAGATTACATGCGGATCTATAGTTTATACAAAAATGTGTTGATTTAGCCCAACACCCCCATGCCAATAGCGCACATATAGACCCATGTTGTACAAAATTTAAATACCGAGTTTATATACAAAATTGAGTACACAATAAGCATTCAATCAATACCCTAAACCCATATTTACATCAACGAATTTCAAGCTCCATAAGTTACACTTCAACACGAATTTATAAATATCTTTCTCCTCATCCTTCCATTTCCATCACAATGTTTTGATTCTCTAAGGAAGAAAGCAGAACATCAGTTGTAGCTGTACATCATTCACAGACAGTGCCTCTTTATTCTTGACATATCTGCTCCCCCATAGAATAACCATGATCCAAATCAAATTCTGACACCACATAAGTTTTTTTTTACACAATATTTACACTATACAAATGTTTATTGGTTAAATCCAAATTCTGACATCAGGTATTTCGAATAGAGGAGAGCATGTTTTCCACAAACTTCTTGCTCTCTGCAGGAAGGGAATGAAAAAACATAAAGGTTACACTTCTAGCCACCAGAAGAAAAGAAAAATCTGAATGCCACATAATCACCTATATGCATAAAGTCCAAATGATTATGAACCTCACATGTCAACTATCACATAAAATGCTCCAGATCAAGCACAAAATGACAATGTAAAGGTACTATATCCTATCAAATATTAAATTTTTTTTTGGCAAGTATATCCTATCAAATATTTATTTAAGTTAAGTTTTTTTAATTATTTTAATTAAAAAATATTGAAAAAGGGCCCAACCGGGTTCGAACCGGTGACCTCTTGATCTGCAGTCAAATGCTCTACCACTGAGCTATGGACCCTGATGTGCTAAGGAAAGGAAACTGAATTAAGATAGGCAAATAAAAGATTGTTAAGTTAGCATCCTACAATCCTCAAACCCAAATTTCAATGACAAAACTTAGGTATTCTCATTTAGGTACTTGAAGTGCTATTTTCCAATAAGAACCTAACATATGTAAGTATGTAACAGTTTATTAATGGAAATATATAGTTTAACACAATTGTTACACATGTATGTTTTTAATAGGAGAAATTAACAACACGAGCACCTAAAGAACAACACCTATGTTTTGTCCAAATTACATTTGCCTCTTATGGACCTTATATATAAATGCAGCAAGATTGTCATGTCTAACCTAAATGCAACAAAATGAAGCAACTTCCTTTCTACTAATTAGTCATAATATTAACTGCAAACAGATATGCATAACAAAACATGTGGTTAAGTCTGAGCTAAATTACACTTATTTTGTACTTAGCAGCTGATGAACGGTCACCTATTTTCAAGAATAAACTGAGCAAACTTCCATGATATTAAAAAAATAAAGAACCAATGCTTAAACTTAGACATGTGCTTTGAAATCAGCCTTACATGCACAAACACCAGAAAAAATTGAAAGGCAACCAACATTTTGAATAGCTTCTACATTTTTAACTATTGTTAAACAGAACAAAAAGAGAAAATCAAATTCTCAACAGCACAAAGGTAACTCTTAAAGATGTTAATGGAAATGCTCTTACCATCTGAATAACTATCTGGAAAGTTCTCAACACCAATGCTTTTTGGATCCTCCATCATCATACCATAATCTCTTCCATAACAGGGAACCAGCACAGCAAAACTGTTATCTGATTCATCATCACTTGGGAAGCCAGGTCCATGAGGCTCCAACCAGCCAATTGACCAGTCAGAATCATCAGATTCAGAACCAGAAACACACCCACCATCAGATGGAACAAGAACAACATCATATTCCCTATCTATCTTCCTCTCTTCTCGACTATGCCATTTTCGCTTCACCCTTCTCGACGAGGAACCTATATTATCCTGCCTAACCAACGGAAATCTCAAAATATCCGATTCCCATATATTCGAATCGGCCGAAGAATTTATAGAAGAACCATTCGAGATCCTTGGCTCTTGATGCTTTCCACTCCACAACCACCACGAGAGATTGGTAAAAGCCACAGCCATTTTACACAATGGTGTCAAATTTTCGCAGCGAAAACCCTTCAGAAGCCAATAGCCACAAGTCTCTTGTGAGGGAATCCTATAAAGAAGAACTCAGTCAGTAACTAGAAATCAATCATCATCTAAATTGAAGTGAAAACAATGTTGCAAACTAGAAAATTAAGAAATTCAACATTTAAATGAAACACCTTAAGAAAACAACCCTTTCCCTCTTTAATGAGTGCTATAAAATCTTAGGCTTTAGGAACACAAGTTGTTTAACCAATCACAACAAGAAGTTTGTTACAACTTGAATTTCAAGCACAAAAAAAGAGCTAGTAGAGCAGAATTTATAACCTTTTTCTTATGTTTTAGCCACCAAAACAGTTACAGCAACTTCTTGGTGATAACATTAACAAAAAAAACAGTCCTTAAATATATGCATGTGGTACATTGAATGTGTACACCCAAGACCAAAAATCAAAACAAAACACTTAAGTACATTGAATGAAGACACCTTCTTCACAACAACTAGAATCAAGAGAATTTTAAGTAACTTTAACCCACCTAGACACATAATCAAAGCAGAAATTTAAAAAAAAAAAAAAAAAAAGTAAAACAAAAACAAATAACAAGAAAAAAAAACCAAAGATAGTAGTAATAAACCTTAAAATAGCCAGCACATAAAAATCCTCATCGTGGGAACCATTATCATTAAGGTAAAGCAAAAGCTTCGATTATTATTTACCAAAACTTTATTTAAGAGAAATTTTCAACCGTTTTTTTATTTAAACACACAAACAGACAAAAAAATTATGCCTTTTACCCGGAATCAGAGAAAAATAGCTGAAATAAAAGAAACCCAAAAGCTGAAACGACAAAAAGTTTGAATTTTTGATAAGCATAAAGAAAATTGAAAAAAGGAAATCAAAGAAAACTTCCATATATGGATGTATATATACCTTAAAAAGGTTATAAACTCAGAAAGAAGTGATTATTTTCAAAATTTCTATAAGTGCAATCCAACCGAAGAAGCCCTAAGTTTGAAGAAGAGAAATTGGAGAGTAAAATAATGGCTTTTATTTGAAGCTGAAAAGGAAAGAGGCATAAGAGGAAGAAGAAGAAGGAGGGGCAAATTTTCTATATGGCTTGATGATACCGTTGGATTAATTTTTGAGTACACGTGGAGAGTTTGGAACCGTTTGATTGATCTGAGCTGTCCAATAATGTCAGTCGGTTAAACAAAGAGTTTTACAAGTAACAAAACAGTACGTGGACGAAAATGGAATAACGTGATTAATAATAAAAAGGGATATTTATATGGTGCGGGGTAGGTCCATGGAATGAAACACGGTTGAAGTACACATCTTGGGGTAATTTCATAAGAGTTTTGGAATTTAGGTGTCTTAAATCTATTATCTTTTATTTTTATATGAAAAGACTAGCATTGGCAATTAGGGCCAACGGGCGGGCATGGGTCGGGCGGGCATGGGCCCGCGAATTTTGCGGGCGAGCATGGGCGGCCCATTTTTGATTTAGGACAGAAAATTCATGCCCTGCCCGCCCACGACTTTTGCGGGCGGGCATGCGGGCCACTCAAATTTCTTTTTCAGAATTAAAAAAATGAAAAATTAATAAAAGGCAGTGAAATCCAGCAGTCCAGCAGGCAGCAGCGACCAGTCCACGAACCCCAGCGAACCACCACCAACAGCCAAGATCGGTGAACCACGACCACCAGCAACCAGCAGCGAACCACGAACTCCAGCAGCAACCGAACCGCCATGAGCAGCATCGAAGCAACGACGAATCGGGAACTCGACCAGCATCGAAGGAACGAAGTAGCAGCGAACCCGGAGCAAGACCAGCAGCGAACCATGGAAGTAGTGAACCGGATAGGGAGTAGCAGAGAATGGAGAAGCAAGTTGCCATATTGCATACAAACAGAAAGGGAAGCAACGAAGCAGCGCCAATAACCCTAGCAGAAGCAGCTTCTCAAATTGCAGAGAGAGAAAGAGGAAGAGTGAAAATTGGCAAAAATAACGTAGCAGCTGCTAAGATTGGGGTTGGGTAACATAATTGCATTGTTTGGGCTGGATCCTTATTGCCACTAAATTCTGGTTTTTTTTTTTCATGGCCTGCGGGCGGCCCGCGGACAGCCCTAAAATGCCCGCAAATTTAACGGGCGGGCAGGGCCGACCCTAATTGAAAAATGGGCGTAAAATCTAAGCCCTGCCCGCATTTTTTGCGGGCGGGCCCGCGGGCCTGGGCCCTAATTGCCAATACTAGAAAAGACACTTTTTCGAACTATCACAAAAATATTTTTTGATTCCCAATTATTCACCGATGTGAACATGGTGACTAATTCTTCATATACGATTCGACCCTTTTAGGGGTGACCTTCCAAATTGAAACTCTTCATATTCGCAAAAGTTGTGACCGAACTCTCAACCACTTGCTTAAGTGACACAACCCCACACTAACTGTGTCAATCTCTGTTAGTTTCGAACCACTACATTATTTTTCGTTGAAGTTTTCCTTACACCAGAGTGATTGTAGGTAAATAATCAATATCCCCAACCAAAATATTACAATTTGAAATTAAATAGATTATTCAAGTTTTTTTAAATCATTATCCCTAACTATGGTATGATCTATACGTGAAACATTATCCTCAACAAAAATATTAAAATTTGAAATTAAATAAATTTTTTAATTTTTTAATTTTTTCAAATCGTTATTTTCTTTTAGATAAATACAAATTAAATATTTATTATTCATTTTGGATAAATACAAATCTTTATATATATATATATATATAGTCCTGCAAATGAATGATCAAATGCTCCAAATCTGTCAAAAGGAGATTAATGACCTTCTACAGAAA
Organism: Crotalaria pallida; assembly: GCA_037953625.1. Lineage (NCBI taxonomy): Eukaryota > Viridiplantae > Streptophyta > Magnoliopsida > Fabales > Fabaceae > Crotalaria > Crotalaria pallida. The sequence goes on along the minus strand of CM075651.1, from coordinate 148,443,637 downwards.
GGACTTATCAGGAAAAGTAAGAGTCCTTGGTCTTGTGCAGCTTTTTATGTCAATAAACAAGCTGAGATTGAACGTGGAACACCCCGTCTAGTCATCAATTACAAGCCCCTTAATGACGTCCTCCAATGGATTAGGTACCCTATCCCTAATAAAAAAGACCTCCTTGGAAGATTACATTCTGCAAAAATCTTCTCCAAATTTGACTTAAAATCTGGATTCTGGCAGATTCAGGTCAAAGAGAGCGACCGTTATAAAACTGCCTTCACCGTCCCTTTTGGCCAATATGAATGGAATGTTATGCCATTTGGTCTTAAAAATGCCCCATCTGAATTCCAGAATATTATGAATGAAATCTTCAATCCTTACTCACACTTCACCATAGTCTATATTGATGATGTTCTTATCTTTTCCCAATCTATAGAGCAGCACTTCAAACATATCAATATTTTCGTTCATATTATAAAGAGAAGTGGCCTTGCTATTTCCAAACCCAAAATCCAACTCTTCCAAACTAAGATCCGTTTTCTGGGTCATGAAATTCATCTGGGAACCATTGTTCCTATTAAAAGAGCCATAGAGTTCGGCAATAAGTTCCCAAACCAGATCCTTGATAAGAATCAGCTGCAAAGATTTCTTGGCTGTCTAAATTATGTAGCTGACTTCATTCCCCAGTTAAGCAAAAGACCTCTACAAAATTACCAGGGAGGGTCCCTCCCTGGTATCAGAGCCAGATGGGGACTATTCTATATTCCGGACCCTCCCTGGTATCAGAGCCAGATGGGGAAGTAGGAACGTTTGGCTAGGGGTAAGATCTACAATATGGTAACATAATATTAAAGGTCATTTTAATATAGAGATAAATAAGATTCGTCACTCAACTGGAAGCACGAATAAGTTTCGTGTTATTCCTGTGCATAGGTAGCAAGAGTCATAAGTCCTAAAGGAGGCAATAAAGCTCAGATGATGCTGCGATTACCAGGAATAACATCTAACTGTCGGTGGCTATGGTTGAACTGATGATGGTCAAAAAAAAAAAAAAAAAAAAGAGTTTTTGATGACCTAAAATATTGTGTAGATCATATTATTTATCTTACCTCTGGAAACTCGTTTTTATGAAACCAAATGATGGTGATGATACTATAGGGCGAGGAACAATTACAAAATTCACTCACTACTTCAACATGTTTCGCTCTCTCTCAACCCACCTCTCTTTCAAGTCCTCCCAACCATCTTCTTCGTCTCTCGCCGAGAATGAAGAAGACCAAACCTCTTCTAGAAACATTTTCAAAGAAGAAATCAAATTTCAAGATATAAATCAAGATTTTGACAATTGGGAAATTCCCAAAATTCCCACAAAAGACCTCTACAAACCCCAGGGACGATTCTTTCAGAGTTCTGATTACATCATAAGAACTGTTGAAAAGAATATCCCCATCAATCCAATCACCTCTAAAGATGAAGAGTTCCACCTTCTCTCCAATGAAACCTTGAGAAGTCACAAACAAAAATACCGTTACTTGCACATAGGTTGTGTCCAAGTTGCTATCAAGCCACTCATGAGGGAAGGCCTTAATGCTTCTGTACTCTTATGTTTAAGAGATAAGAGGCATAATCAATTTTCAGATTCTCTTCTAGGAACTGTAGAAACCAGCCTCGGACATGGTCCAATCTATTTTAATTGTTACCCCAATCTCATTGTTAGTCTTCAAGACAGAAATATCCTCAAAGTTTTAATCTTGAACCTTCATACCCATGGTCTAGACATGATATCTGGATCCAACCCTATTGCCCTCATGTACAGAGTACAGTATAAGGTCATGAACTCTTGCAGTTCTATGGTTAGAAGATCAAGTAATCCTGGAGAAACGACCCTATTCCTCACTGATATCTCAAAAGCAAATGTCACTGTCCCAAAAACCATTAGATGGGAAGATATTGTCTTACCCGAAGATTGGCATCTAGACAGAGCTGCACCAGCTCTGCCTAAAGAGACCCCTGAAATCCAGGAGATCCGACAATATGAAGATGGTAGAGTAAAATTAACCTTTAACAGAAGAAATTCCTTTAGTGTCGCCAGATCTGAAAGTTCAAGGGCTGGGGATCTCAGATCCCGTGCTACTGAGACAGCCTCTAGGAAATCTTTCTCAACAATATCCCAATCAACTATCCATCTTCAAGGCCTCGATACCTCCACTTCCATACCTTTACCCATATATCAAAAACGAGAAGAAGATCAAAAAACTATTCAGTCGCCAACATACTCCTCCATGAATGATGAGTATGATGAGATTAATAATATTGAAAAAGTTTTTGTGATCAACAAAGAAATAATCAAAAAAGATTTCTACTCTGATGACAATGTCGCTCAAAGAAACTGGTTTTTTACTCATTTTAGGGAAAAACGTAATCAAATCCAAAATGAGTTTTACAATTTTCTTGGACGTGTTGAACAAAACATATATTTCTTTGATTGGTTCCAAGCTTATGCTATTGTGAATAAGATTGATTATCCTTTCAAAAGGCAATTGTCTTCAAAAGAAAAGGTTACAAATGTTATCAGTAGCTGGCAACTTAAAGATGGCACCACTCTCCAGTCTGAATTACCTCCAAATAGGCAATACCAGCTCAACACTAAGACTGGAACTAGTCTAGCCATAGCTGCCCCATTCAAATCAAAAGATGAATCTGACCCAGTCAATCCTAAAGATATCAAAGATTTGATGGAACAATCCAACTACACCAATAAGTATCTTCAAACTTTAGGAGAAAATCTTAGTATTATCAGATCTAGGAAAGAAGAGGTATCCTCTTCTTTAGTCGAGACTAAGCCAACTGAAAAACCCTTCTTCAAACCTTTCAATCCTTCAAAAGATCTTAGAAAAAACCTACAATTCCTTAAAGCAAAAAATAAGGCTATAGTCTCCGATGAGTTAGCAGATAGCATCCGAAATTTGACCCATCTCGTTGCTCCCGAGACACCCCAACCTACCGATTCAAGTTCCATAAAGCCCTCTGATCCTAGAACCCCCCCCTTTAAGGATCGCCTGATAAATGTTTTAGGAGAATGCAGTTCTCCTTACTCTTCTGAACCTGAATCAATAAGATCTGAGAAGTTAGGTTTGAACCCGCTCATGAGTCAATCTTTATCCTGGAAAAAACCTTCCAAGCTTTATTACCAACGTGCAACTGCCCCGGATTTACTTCTTGAGGAATCCGACATCCCCCTCAAAAGCTTTGATGCAAACCAATTATACATATGGAACATTGATGGTCAGAATGAGTATGGCATTATGCAAGTTATGCAATACATGTGCATGGCTGCTACTGCTTACCTAACCACCAGTGATATAGATGAAAAAGGGATCGTAATGGCTTTAACAGCAGGATTCACTGGCCAATTAAAAGGATGGTGGGATTATGGTCTCACTGAAGACGAAAAGCATGCCATTTACAATGCTGTAAAAGTTGATCCCCACCAATCTCCTATAACCAATAAAGGGGAACTAGTCCCCGATGCTGTCAACCAATTGATATTCACCATAGGAGCCAAATTTATTGGAGATCCTTCTATTTGGAGAGATAGATCAGGAGAATTATTGTCAAACCTAAGATGTAAAACATTGTCAGACTTTAGGTGGTACAAGGATACCTTCCTTACACGAGTCTATACCAGAGAAGATTGTGAACATCGCCTCTGGAAAGAAAAATTCTTAGCTGGTCTTCCAAAGTCTTTAGGAGACAGGGTTAGAGATAAAATTAGACATCAAAATGGAGAAATCCCTAACGACAACCTTAGTTACGGACAATTAATTTCCTATGTCCAGAAAGTAGCTTTAAAAATTTGCCAAGATAGAAAACTCCAGAATGATTTAGCCAAAGAGAAAACTCTAACCAATAGAGAACTAGGAACCTTTTGTGAACAATTCGGTCTCCCTTGTTCTAGGAAAAAATCCAATTCCAACACCCACAAAGAGAAAGAAGATAAACATCCCTCTAAGTACAAACACCATAGGAGACCTAAAGCCAAACATAAAAATGAGCCTCATCATAAAAGGACAAATTATCCGCCCAGGCATAAGAAACCCGATCAACCCAAGAACCAAGGGAAATACTCCGGTTGTTACAATTGTGGCAAGCCTGGACATATTGCCAGATATTGTAGGCTCAAAACCAAGATTAATTCCCTAAACTTAGAACAGTCTGTTATAGAACAACTTAATAACCTCATGGCTGAAAGCTCCGATGATGGTTATAACACCGAATCATCTGAAGATCTTAACCAGATCCAACATGATGATGCTGGAGATGACTCCGACTCCCCAAGCATTAATGTCATAACCAAAGACCATGAAAACCTGTTTTACGAAGCCATCAATTCCATCCCTAACCAAGAAGAAAGGAAACTCTTCATAGAGAAACTTAGGTCTGTCAACACTGATAGCCACAAACAAGAAGTTCATAGCACCAAATTTGATGTTACTGAAGCCTTTAAAAGGCTTGAGAACGAGTGGAAAAAACCCTCTACTATCCAAGACCTCCATACCGAAATAGCCAATCTTAAGAGAGAGGTTAGAGAATTAAAGAACCTCAACATTAGTGAAAGACTTGATCAATTAGAAAACCATCAAAATCTTCAAGATGTTATTATTGAACAGATAGGAGATGCCCAAACCCCTGAGCACACTGATAATATAAAACCCTTTGCTGATGAAGACTTTTTGGCAATCATTGATCGCGTTACTATCCAAAAATTTTATATAAACATTGTTATTAAAATTGCTGACTTCACTCTTGAAACTGTGGCGCTGTTCGACACAGGAGCAGATTCAAACTGCATTCAAGAAGGCTTAATCCCAACTAAATATTTTGAGAAAACCTCTGAGCAGCTTAGTACTGCTAGTGGATCCAAACTTAAGATCAATTTCAAACTTTCAAATGCTATTATCGATCACCAAGGTTTACGTGTTGAAACCCCTTTTCTCCTTGTTAAAAATTTGAAAAATGAGGTCATTTTGGGTACGCCCTTTATTAGGTCACTCTTCCCTCTTCAAATCTCTAAAGAAGGTATCACTACTGAATATTTGGGAAAACCAGTGATTTTCAATTTTATTCAGAAACCTCTTATTAAAAACATCAATCTCGTTAACCTTAAGCAAAAACAAATTAATTTTCTCAAAGAAGAAGTCTCATTTGAAAATGTAAATATCCAGCTCAATAATTCAGATGTTCTGAAAAGAATCCAATCTCTCCTTGATCATATCCACAATACTGTATGCTCTGATCTCCCTAATGCCTTCTGGGAACGAAAGAAGCATATTGTTGATCTCCCCTATGATAAAGATTTTAAAGAAAAGCTTATCCCTACCAAAGCCAGGCCTATCCAAATGAATGATCAAATGCTCCAAATCTGTCAAAAGGAGATTAATGACCTTCTACAGAAAGGACTTATCAGGAAAAGTAAGAGTCCTTGGTCTTGTGCAGCTTTTTATGTCAATAAACAAGCTGAGATTGAACGTGGAACACCCCGTCTAGTCATCAATTACAAGCCCCTTAATGACGTCCTCCAATGGATTAGGTACCCTATCCCTAATAAAAAAGACCTCCTTGGAAGATTACATTCTGCAAAAATCTTCTCCAAATTTGACTTAAAATCTGGATTCTGGCAGATTCAGGTCAAAGAGAGCGACCGTTATAAAACTGCCTTCACCGTCCCTTTTGGCCAATATGAATGAAATGTTATGCCATTTGGTCTTAAAAATGGCCCATCTGAATTCCAGAATATTATGAATGAAATCTTCAATCCTTACTCACACTTCACCATAGTCTATATTGATGATGTTCTTATCTTTTCCCAATCTATAGAGCAGCACTTCAAACATATCAATATTTTCGTTCATATTATAAAGAGAAGTGGCCTTGCTATTTCCAAACCCAAAATCCAACTCTTCCAAACTAAGATCCGTTTTCTGGGTCATGAAATTCATCTGGGAACCATTGTTCCTATTAAAAGAGCCATAGAGTTCGGCAATAAGTTCCCAAACCAGATCCTTGATAAGAATCAGCTGCAAAGATTTCTTGGCTGTCTAAATTATGTAGCTGACTTCATTCCCCAGTTAAGCAATACCATTAAACCACTCCATGAACGTCTAAAGAAGACCCCTCCTCCTTGGACAGATATCCACACCAATATTGTTAAAAGCCTTAAGGCTCAAATACGGGAACTTCCTTGTCTTTATCTTCCTAACCCCCAAGCCTTTAAAATTGTTGAGACCGATGCCTCAGACATAGGTTATGGTGGCATTCTCAAACAGCAGGTTTCAGGAAAAGAACGGATTATTGCATTCGCATCTAAGCATTGGAATCCTGCACAACAGAATTACTCAACTGTCAAAAAAGAAGTTTTATCAATTGTTTTATGCATTTCAAAATTTCAATCTGATTTACTCAACCAGAAATTCTTGGTTCGTGTAGATTGCAAATCTGCTAAAGAAATTTTACAAAAGGATGTAAAAAATTTGGCTTCTAAACAAATTTTTGCCAGATGGCAAGCTATTTTAAGTGTTTTTGATTTTGACATTGAGTATCTCAAAGGCACTAATAATTCTCTCCCTGATTACCTTACACGTGAATACTTACAGGGAAACTAAAACAGGGATTTCAAAAATGTCGTCCTCCTCTCGAGGACGGGGTCGCCCCAGAGGTAAAAGGATCCAAGATCTTGTAGAAGTTCCACTCAGCCAACAACCAGGGTCATCTACCCTCCTTGGGTCTTCCACCCAACAAGGGTCATCTACCCTTCAAACCACTGAGTCATCAACTCAGTCTCCAAACAAACAACAAACCCAAACAGGAAAACAAACCAAATCAGATTATGGATTCCCACTCCATACTTTAGAAGTCTTACTAGACCAAGGTCTAACTCATCTTCCAAAAAAGTCATGGGCTGAACAAGCCTCAGATGAAGATGATATGGACTTCACCAATTCCCCCCTATCCCTCATTGTTGATAGGATAAAAAATCAAGTTTATGAACCCACCAAAGTTCTTAAACCACAAACTAGTCTCCCAAAACAAGAGATACAAATTAGTGCCCCAAAACAAGAAATCCAAACAACCCATCAACCCCAAACATGCAAAGAACCAACAAAATACCACAGAAAGGGTAATTATGTCCCTGTCATTCAGATGGAACCAGAATTTTGGGATGAAAATCCCAATAGAGTTCCCTCCCGAATCTTTCCCAAAGATTTTCAATTTCAGCCTTTGTCCCTAAACAAAACTCAGAGGTTCTACGAATTTATTCTCGTAGACACTGACTCCATCTCCATAAAACACCATAAATCCACAACTGATAAGACACTGATAACCCATTCCACATTCCAGATCCTTAAAGTATTAACCCCTTCTCAATTTGGGACCAATCTTAATAAAATACAAAAATTTTCTCAACCTTTTGATCCCGCAGGTTTTAATTATTGGGATTATGTTCAAGCCTGGACCAATGTGTTCTGGTTCCAGAATCAAACTTTCAGCCACTCTTGGTTAATTTATTTTAAAAGAAATATTAATTATGTGTTTCCCCATTGGTTTATCCAGTGGTGGATTTTCTTTGGACCACCAAACGACATCCTTCCCCAACCTGTAAAAGAAGGATATCAACATTTCAAGTCTAGAATCAATTTAGAAGACAATCATATCCCAATCAGTCTCCACTTTTGCTCTAAGCTATCACTAGCATGGATCTTCCAGTGGAAATATATTTATCTCACTAGCATGGGACTTCCCTCGTTACAGCGAGAAGCCTATCACAAATGGTGGGCCAACTTCGACTTTGCTCATGCCACCAAAGAAGGAGTTAATCTTTGGTTCAGCAGGAATCCAACCTTCCTCAAAGTAGCTGATCCAGAGACTTGTAAATTTCTTAATCAAAGGGCGAAAATCACAGCAGCTCTTGCCGCCTCAACCTCAAAAAATTCTCTAGAAGAAAATCTTCAAAACATCCTCAAATTGTTACAAGCAGACCAATCAGAAACCTCGAAAACAAAGCTCCCATCATCTGATGAGGAAGAAGAAAATGAAGATGATTGCTTTGCTGTCAACTTGGATGATGACTAGAATTTTCATTAAATTATTGTAAAATGCTGTTGTAATAGTTCCGATTTAATTATTGTAAAATACTGTTGTAATAGTTTCGGTTTACTTTCCCAAATAATTGTACACAGTGCAGGTCTTGCAACCGACACTGTTCAAACAGTAGGAAAACTAGTCCATTTAAAGAGCATCTCAGCTCTCAATAGACACACACAATTTTAGAGAGAGAGACTTTCAGAGAGAGTTTTGGAGAGATTCCAGCCTTTGAGATCTCGTAAGCTCCTCCTTTAGTTTCTGTCTTTCAATCTTTCAAATTTATGTTTATGTCTTTCAATCTTTTAATCATATAATATTTTCATATTCATGTTTTAGTTCTTGTTTACTTTCATTATCTCCACTTTCTCCCTCACCAGTTCTTCCTTCACGGATTATGCCAGAAGGTTCTGGTCCCCCTTTTAATTCTGTCTATTTTTAATTTTTTCCCCTTCTCCCTCACCAGATCATCCTTCGCGGTTATGCCAGAAGGTTCTGGTTCCTTTTAATTATTTATAGTTTCCAGATCTTCTTCACGGCTATGCTGGAAGGTTCTGGTCCTCTTTAATTTATTTATTATATCATTCATCTGCATCATCATCGCATATAGAATAGTCCTGCTATTCCCTACTTTCCTTTTCCGTCTTTAATCTTCCTCTCCCCCCTGGTTCCGGACCCTCCCTGGTATCAGAGCCAATAAAGCCTTGATATATATATATATATATATATATATATATATATATATATATATATTTACTATTTGCTATATCTACTATCCATCTATATATTAAAAGACGTCTATTCGAGACACTACATTTGCCAAAGAAATTTTTGAGGCATCATGTTTGTTTGCTTAAGGAATACTCACACCAGAGCGATTTTAGGAAGATAATCATTATCTATCTGTGAAATAATTATTCTTAGTTGTCGAAAATTAAATAAATAATTCAAATTTATTTAATCTTATATGTGAAATCATTATCCTTAGTTTCAGAATTTATTTAATTTTATCCGTGAAATCATTATCCTTAGATTTAAATTTATTTAATCTTATCTGTTAAATCATTATCCTTAGTTTGACAAGTTTTTCAAATCATTAAATATATAGTACACAATATGCATTTGATGTCTCCTCAATAATATTTGAGCATTTATGTGATTTGACTCACAAACTTATGAATATTCATGTAAACAACGATCTCATAATTATATTTGCCTTCAATTTTTTATTTATTTTTTCGCCATTAAATTTTTTTAATTCTAATAATCCTTGCTCATTTTAATTTATATTATTTGATTCTTAAGTTTTTTCTCTAATTAATTACTTACTTTAATTCAGCAATTTGTGCAACTTGTGTGTATCATTGATCAAAAATGTGGTTTGCTCAAAATTTTGATGTGGGTGTAACTAATTGTGATGTTAGGGAGTGTGGAGTAGACAAGTGGAGGAGTCCATCCCGGCAAAGTAAATAATGCTCAACCAGTTTGTTTTTTTTTTTTTATAGTGATTGATTTTTCAATTGCGAGTGACAATAGGATGCATCAAAATCTAATGTTGCATTGTTTTAGGGTGACTATCATAAACTATTAAGGAAGATGGTTATTTATTGTTATATGCACCAATGACCTCTTTAATCACACAAACAGTGGAAGATGACATGTAACGGTGGCCGATATATCCAATTTTACCGTTTCATCTTCTTGAGAGATTCAGGTTTTAATTTAAGAAGACTTTATTTATGTCCGCGTGAATATAATAATAAGATTTTATTTTTCTTCTGTAATATATTTTGTCTATTGTAAATTTGTAATAGATAAAAAGCATCCTATATAAAAATAGGATTTGATTTTATGATTGATGTAAATATTTTTTTTGTTTTTTGTTTTTTATTGTGACAAGAGAATTAAAACTATTAATAACAAAATAAATGTAATCATCCTATATAATAATAGGATTTGATTTTCCTTCTATAATATATTTTGTCTATTGTAATATATAAAAATCATCATATATAAAAATTGGATTTGATTTTATGCTTGATGTAAATATTTTTTTATTTTTTTATTGTGACAAGAAAATTAAAACTATTTTTTTAATGAAAAAAATTAAAACTATTAATAACAAACCAAATGTTTTTAACAATATTATCTTTCTATTTTTTTCTCATATGATATGGACCATTAGTCCGAGAACAATTAATAATTTTATATATTAATTGCGAAAAAAACTAAAATCACGTTAATAAACTAAATTTATGTTTAATCACTCACACCACTGTTAAGATTTATATTATTAAATCTTTTCTATGTTATGTTGTTGTTGATTTTTATATTAATTTTTGTTTATATAGTTGAGTTCCAGATAAATAGTTTTCCTCATGCGTTTATTCTTCTATTCTTAAGCTTCGATGACAAATACCAATTGCTCGCTAATAGATGACATCATCTTTGCGGAAGAAATTTATATCAAAATTATTAGAACAATAAGAATAAAGATTTTAAGGATTCAATGTTATTATTAACATGAGATAAGATAATCAATGAAAAAGATAAAAATATTTAATTATGATTAATAAGAATAAATGTGATATCATATTAAAAAAAACTAATTATAAAAAAACTACTTCATCCATCACATAAATATAAGATTTATCTCATAATATCATAAAAAAAAATCATAATGTTTAATTCTGATTTAATTTTGATTTATTATAATAAAGTTGATAATCAAATATAAAAATGTCAATTTATGCATAAGATAAATAAGGAATATATGAGATAAAAAGTGTTACTACATTTTTATTCATATGAGGAAGTATAAAATTTATCAACAAGATCATCTAAATTAATTTTTTTTAGTATAGGGTTTGGTTTGAACTCCTACTTTTTTATATAATTATTTTTTGTTGTTGTTTAATAATAATCTTTACTTTATAATAAAAATAATAATAATTTTTAATTTAAAATATTTAATATAAAAAATTAAAATATCAATAACTCGTGCATAACACAAGGTAATAGCTAGTGTGTGTATATATATATCAGAGCAAAGTTTCACATCATCTCTTTGTTCATACATGATTCTTCCAAAAAAATCTGGTATTTTTCTTTCTTTTGTTTTTTCAATAATAATTAAATGAGTTATTTTGAAAAAAAAATATAAAATATTATTAATTTCAATGTCATCGACAATACTAACTAAATTTTTTAATTCTCGTAAAGTTCACCAATAAAGACTTATATTAAGGAATGAAGGTAGCAATATAATAAAGGAACTTTTTTTTGTTGTGCATAAAGGGTATTATTCTCCGGCCGATAATCGAAGATTAATCCCCTTCGAAGTGTAAAGATCACCAAAGTGGATTTTATTTTAAAAAACTCAGTCATTTACCAACTATGTCAGACCTTGTTGATATATAATGCAGTCACCTAATAATGAAAATATAGTTTGTCATAAGCGTAGTTGACTTTCTTACCTATGATTTTATAGGTTCAATTTCTATCGTGTATAAAAATAAATAAGTTGTAATTATTTAATTTTAATGATATCTTTATCTGTTTTGAAAGATATTAATATTCGGCATTCGCGTGAGAAACACATTTGATGCAAACAATAATAGTAATACAGGCTTTATATGGCAGAACTACTTGGAAAGTTAGTTGAAAATTACCGTAGAAAATTGGTTGAAAAGCTACTATGAGTTAAAGCTTATGAGTGATGATGATAAACTAACTTATTGAATTTAGTGTATTTTTGGTAATGTTCCGGAGAGGTGAAATTTTGCTCCGCACACATGCACCCAGTATATTAGGCATTGATTTTGGATATTTTTTTTTATCAATGATCGGAAATGTTTATTGGGTAAAGGTGTAACTGATCATGAAGAGTACATACACCCATATCTCAGCCCTTCCATTAACAACACACAGGCCTCTTTCAAACAAAAACACACAAACAACTGAAAAATTGACATTTATGACATTTATTTATAAACTAAGTTTGCACAAAGGTAAGAAAGATTCAGATAAACTTGAAAAAAACCGAAGGAGAGGGATCTCCCTCACTCACTAACTAACCGAAGAAAAACAATAATAAGAACAAGAAGAAGATATATAAAAGAAGGAGTAAAATAATAATAATAATAATAATAATAAGAAGGCTAATAACTTACGTTTTGTCAAATAACCTTATTTTGTTATCCAGGGAAAATTTCTGCACAACCCTTTTTTATATCGAAAAAAATTAAGTCAAGTAATAGTTTTTGAAAATTTGGCCTTTGAAAAAAAAAATCAACAGATACTAATTTTTAAAGATTTCTTTTGTAATCTGGTCCTTCACAATTTTGAAAGGTGAATCTGTGAAAGAATTTAATGAGTATGCACTAATATTGTTAAGTTTAATGGGTATGTACTAACTTTGTTTTTGCATGTGCTGGGGATTATGTAAAACAAAATATCCCATCACTTTCTTTTTTAATTGAAAAAGGAGCTCCTGGATTAGAGATGCATGGGACAAAAACTCGACGGCTAGAAAATGGCGAAGAAGGTGAAGGCGAAACTGCGAAGGAAGTCCATGGTCATAGAAGTGGTGCCGGTTGGCTGCTGAGAAAGTAATTTGGTTAGTTCAACAAGATAGGTCACCGTTATTGGTTTTGCATTTGCGTGGATGTATTGTTCAAGGAACATCACATTTTCTTTTCCTTCAAGTCTTTTACCCACTTGTGATTAGAGTTTGATCCTTATGGTACTAGACCTTTATTAGTTTATTATCAAATTGAATGTAAAATTATTGCTTTTAATGCACACTTTATTAAATCATTTCAAGTTTTCTCCAAAATATAATAAATTATTTCAAATTAGTTACCATTTTTTTTTGAACAGTTACCATTTCTTTTATCTTTAGCAAATAAATTTTTTTGATAAGGAGTATTAGCTATACTTGTATTTCTTATGTTCCTAAATAATTGTCACTTTAACAAAATAAATTTGTTTATAAATAATTGTCATTTTAAAAATTTAATACAATCATAATTATTATTTTATAACTCTACTCTCATCTAATTAATATAAAAGATAATAAGTGAAAAAATATCAATTACTATAAAAAGATAAAGGAAAAGGTGGTAAAACGAATATTGATTTATTATAAAAAGACACATCAAATATATTTTTTAATTCATGTACTATAATTTTATTGCAAGAAAAAAAAACTAAATAATGATCAATGTTTACATACTCCAAACATATACATTAAAGTGGATTTATGTATGGGTTGGCCAATGAATCATTGGAGGAATAGAAAAAATGATTTCTTCTTTTTGGCCTCACGCATTACTCTTTGGCCCCCATTTGTTATTTACCTCCTGAAACAAGTCGGAAGATTCTTTCCGCTTGAAACAAAGTGAAAACAAAATAAAACAATTTCCGTCTTATGCAAGTTGTATTATCTTCCGTCTTTCCAAAGTCGTAAATAAAATAGAGTATTCCGCCTTTCATCAGGCGAAAACATTAAAAATTTGTTATAATACCAAAATTGTCCTCCGTTCATTCACGTACAAAAGGGAGGTGGAGGGTTCACGGAGGAGCATTTCTGGGATTTCAACATTTTAATTGTTCCGCTCCTTAAAAAGCGGAAGTATTTCCCCTTTTAAATAATCGGTAATTCTTCCGCCTTGTGCAAATCGGTAGTAAATTAAAATAGTTTCCGCCTTTTGAAAATCGGAAATCATCTTCCGCCTCCGTAAAGTCGGTAAATGGGGCCAAATTGTTTAATTTTGTTTCCGCCTTATTTCAAGCGGAAAGAATCGTCCGACTCGTTTCAGTTGGTGGGGACAAAAAATAATTGGTTGGTGGAGGCCAACAAAAAAAATCAAGAAAAATAGCTACTTGTCATGTAAATAAAGAGGAAGAGAAAGATAGCCAGTAGTTGTCATGTAGTAAATAAAATATGAAAATATGGGACTAACAATGGTCGCTGTGTCCAAAATATTTGTTTGTCTTGCTGTGTTATTGGAGCCAATCATGTGGCTACTCTATCCAGATGCGGCCAAATCAAAACCCCAAAGGTATACACATAAAAGTGCTTGCGGCTGATTTTAAATTCCCCATCCACATCCTAGTCACGAAAAACTGAAAAAAGCTTAGGATTGGTATCTGTATGTCTCAACCTAAAATCTGAAGAACCACAAATCTCCACCACATATGCAATTATTGCTTACTACAGTTTTTGCCTCAACTTTATCTATTTCACACCCTCAATCATTCATTTTTAATATATTACTATTAGGCTTATTTATATCAGGTGCCCCTGTAGTTTGCACCTATTTTGTCAGACGTCTTTTAACTTTATTTTTCAACAAATATACTCCTACAGTTTGCTCCGGTGAGCCATATACCCCTGCATGCCATTTTCGGCCACCGGTGCTGACGTGGACCGCCGGAGTCAGCAAGTGGTAAAAATAGAAGCCCTCGTGGTTTGAGTCTTTTTTGTCGGATACCCCTATATATAACTTCAAAAATTCATATCTTTTAAACCGTAAGTCCAAAAATTACAAATTTTATGTCAAAACGATCGTATTGAAATATAGAATTTTAAAATGTAATTATTTTATTTTTATGGATAGTTTTGTAAAAAATTGTTTTTTGGGCAATTTTCTATACGAATTTTGAATTTATGAATTATTAAAAATAATTTATGAATTGGATTGCGCTAGTTTTTATTATAGTTTGAGGATCATAAAAATCATGAGTTTTGGCTTTTAAAAATAAATTGTAAAAAACTATAAAAAAAAGCTATAGAAAAAACTAAATTTAAAATCATCGGAGACTGACATAGTCAAAACTCATGATTTTTATGTTCCTCAAACTACAATAAAAACTAGTTCAATCCAATTCATAAATTATTTTTAATAATTCATAAATTCAAAATTCGTATAGAAAATTGCCCAAAATTTTTTTTTTACAAAACTATCCATAAAAGTAAAATAATTACATATTAAAATTCTATATTTCAATACGATCGTTTTGACATAAAATTTGTAATTTTTGGACTTACGGTTTAAAAGATATGAATTTCTGAAGTTATATATAGGGGTATCTGACAAAAAAGACTCAAACCAAGAGGGCTCCTATTTTTACCACTTGCTGACTCCGGTGGTCCACGTCAGCACCGGTGGCCGGAAATGGCATTCATGGGTATATGGCTCACCGGAGCAAACTGTAGGGGTATATTTGTTGAAAAATAAAGTTAAAGGGCGTCTGACAAAATAAATGCAAACTTCAGGGGCACCTGACATAAATAAGCCTTACTATTATCATATATTTCTAACCAATGTTCTAAAGTTATTGACTAAGGAATTTATTATTAAAAATTTAAGTTCATTAATTCTCAATATTTTAAATTCAACATTTTTCAAAATAAAATTATCTCTTTATGTTCTTAACTGCAGACATTTTTTAGTATTTTTCTTAAAAAGCAGGCACAATTATCTTTCCTTTTTTTTTGTCTAACGAAAAGCTGTATGTATTAAATATAACTTGATCAGCAAACCAATTCACATGTGCCATGTGGTATGTGCAACTTGCTTTGTCATTGGAGTATCGCCATCGAACCTTACTTATTTGGGTCCACAAACAAACATGATCAGCTCTGTTTAATTATTATACATGCTTTATTGATTTAAAGGGCAGAATATGTGGTGTTTCCTTTCTCCCTTTCTTGCCTAATACAGCAATTCTGTGACATTGTATTACTTGAAGATAATAAAAGAAGTAGTGAAAGTATTCAAAGAATACTGTAATGAAGATTTTTGTATTCATTAATCAAAGTTGTAGTTATAATTTCTAATTACATGTAAGCAATAAACAATATTGTTATATCCTCACTTTCATGTGCTAGAAAAGGAAATGAGGGCAGTTTTGCGTGTCAAAGCATTTTCTCTGCAAAAGATATGATTGAAGAAAGCTCTCTTTGGCGAATAGGCAATGGTTTGAAGGTACACATTTGGGACAGAAAGTGGGTCCCTAATCTTCTTGGTGGAAAGTTGCTATCGGACATGAATGGCGTGGGCAGTACGAATGGGTCTATGAACTCTTTACAGTCACTGGCGCTTGGAATAGGGAACTCATACACAACCTATTTGCACCAATAGAAGCAGAGGCAATCCTTCAAATACCCAAAATCCGTACGAACAGAGAGGATGCTATCATTTGGAAGCACACAACTGATGGTAACTATACAGTGAAGTCAGGTTACAATCTCCTTATGGCCCCTTCCTTAGCTTCAGATTTTGGACAACATTCATTATGAAGAAACATATGGAAGCTGGTCTGGAGAGCAGCAAAAAAATACTCCCAGTATGTGCAAGACTTGCTGAAAAGGGAATTACTGAGGACCCATATTGTCCCTTATGTGGTTTGGAGATAGAAACAAATGCTCATGCTTTTCTGTACTGCAGCATGATTAGGCCTATATGGTTCGCATCCCCTCTTGCAATTCGGGTTCATGAAAGCAGTGAAGAGGACTTCAATGAATGGCTTGATAGAGTACTGTCGCAGTGCATCAAATCTGGGGCTGATTTAGTTTTCAATCTTCTTTATGCAATATGGAGAAGGGGCAACAAATGGGTCCATGAGTGTGACTGGCATAGCATGCGTGTTGTTCTTCTGTATGCTAATGGTTTATCTCTTCCTTTAGAAACAAAACAACAGGTGGTTCCATATTCTTCTCCAAATGATGATGAGCCGCAGGGTGCTTTTCATGTGTCATGTGATGCATCTTTAAGATCAATACAGGGTACTGGAGTAGGAATGGTGATTTGCAACCAAGAAGGTAACTTCCTTGCTGCTGCTACAGATCTCTTGCAGGTGGTAGATGATGCAACAATGGCGAAGGCCCTAGTGTTAAGATGAACTTTTGAGATGCTAGCCAAACTTGAAGTCACACATGCAACTATCTTCACAGATTGCCAAAGGATATCTATAGCTTGGAAGTCCACATCAATACATAACACATATCTAGAGGAAATCATTTCAGATTGTAGAATCCTTGCTCGTAATTTTATTTAGGTTTAATTATGTCATAAGTCCCTGAAATTTGGGGTATTTTTGTCAAATACCCTTATTCTTTTTTTTTTTCAATGTCTGGCTCCCCGAAGTTACTTCTGAGTTTGTCATATACACCTACTACCAATTCTGGCCAAATTTGCTGACATGTAACATCGGAATCTCGATCAGACGCAGGAGGTTAAGCACCTGGCGCCCCATGGGCGAAGATCATTTTTTTTAAAAAAAAATTTAAAAACTTAATATTTATATATTTTTAGTTAAATAAAAAAAAAGAAT
The DNA here is from genome assembly GCA_037953625.1 of Crotalaria pallida. Classification (NCBI taxonomy): domain Eukaryota; kingdom Viridiplantae; phylum Streptophyta; class Magnoliopsida; order Fabales; family Fabaceae; genus Crotalaria; species Crotalaria pallida. The sequence goes on along the minus strand of CM075651.1, from coordinate 148,426,171 downwards.
TGAAGAGAGAGTTTGTCTTCCGCGGCACCACATGACTAACCTTCTACGTCTGATTATGATTTTGATGTTACATGTCATCGAAATTGGTCAGAATTAGTAATAGGGGTATATGACAGACCCAGAAGTAACTTTGGAGAGTCAGACATTGAAAAAAAAGTATAAGGGTATCTGGAAAAAGTACCCTAAACTTCAGGGACTTGTGACATAATTAAGCCTTTTATTTATGTTCAAGTCATTTATAAACCAAGAAGATGAATGTAATTGCTGATACTCTTGCTAAGAAAGCTTTTACGATACACAAACAGTTTTGGTTGATAGATGTACCTGACTTTCCTAAGCATTTTTTTGGTACAAAGCTCTTCTTCAGAGCCTCATTTAAATAATTAATGCATTCATCTTTCCTTTTAAAAAAAATTATTGTCATATCCTATTTATAAATCAAAACTCACGAGTACTGTTGGAGGTTGGCTCAAGTGGTGCAATCCTGCCAACTTGAGAACTTGGGAATATGGCCTGAGACTAAGAAGTCTCAGGTTCGATTCCCGGTTAACACACCCCGCTGGAAGAAGCATAAGAATGCGACCTCGTGCAGAATTATTCTTAAGGATTTCTTGGTATTAAAGGTCTTCTTGAGGACACTGGTGGTACTGGTCAAACAATACAGAAAAAAATCAAAACTCACGAGTCACGAGGAAACAAATGTTATTAAAAAAAGACTTTTGCTTTTGGCCCCCATTTTCAATTTTTATGGACTAAAACACCCTTTTATGTGTTACTATTTCGGACTCTCAAAAGTCAAAAAAAATTTTGACTTTTGAGAGTCGAAAAATTAAACTACATACTATTTCTGACTTTCAAGAGTAAAAATTTTTTTTGACTCTTGCCAATCGAAAAATCAAAGTATATGCAGACCCTATTAGAGAAAACCACCCCAAGACTTTGTCCTCAATGACACTCATACCTAAGCTAAGGTGCTGCACCTGAGACTTTCATTCTATCAAGTATCAAGTTTGTAGCAACTAAACCCATAAGTAGATAGAGGTATCAAGAAAATTTCAAAAATAAGGTGGTACTACCCAATCAAGACCAAGAAACACAGAACAAGAATCGTGGGAGGTACCGTCAAAGAAGCATAATACAATAAACTTGATGGGCACTAACCAACCATGTTTTCTATAAAAAAAAATTATTGACATCTGTTTCTTGAGCTTGAAGCTGATGGTCTGCTAACACTCCAGATGAACCCAATGCTGAAAGTTTTCCGACTAAAGGTATACTAGGATTTTTCGACGCTCAAGAGTCAAAAAAATTTTGACTATTGAGAGTCGAAAATAATATGTAGTTTAATTTTCCGACTCTCAAGAGTCAAATTTTTTTTAACTCTTGAAAGTCGGAAATAGTAACACATAAAAGAGTATTTTAGTCCATAAAAATTAAAAATTGGGCAAAAAGTCGTTTATGGTGACAAAAAGTAAAAGTAAAGAAAAAAGCATCGAAACTGAAAATGGCAACATCTCCAAGACATGGACCGGCTTTTTCGCAATACTTTGTTCCCTCTTCCTAATATAAGTGTAATGGAGGTTTTGCATGTAAATTAAAAAGTTAATTAATGAGTGATATTAAATTTGTTAATAATTAAAAGTATATTTTTATATTTGTCCTTGATTATAATGACATATATTTTTATATTTTCACTTAGTAATAATTTAATGAGATTGCTGAATGGAAAAAAAAGTTAAAATATCACCTAAGATGTGTGTTGACTAAAAGAAAATATGGAGTGTATTTTAAAATATATATATATATATATATATTTTATAAATAAAATAGATAACACACTTGTAAAAAAAAGATTAAGATAAAGTCAAAACTAGTGATTATATGTTGATTTAGCCGATTTTGTGATTTTTTAATAATTCGAATTGCATACATTGTTATAAGGCCCAAAGAGGAAAAAGCCCATGAGCTATTCATTGATAGCTGGGTACCCATGTACCGGACCTTAATGACTGAAAGAAGTTGTCTCCTTCAGGAGGATGAAAAGGAGGATTTGACATCTTCATGTTCATAGTAAGAGCATGCATAGCTACCATATAAAAAGAACATGCATAGCTAGCGAGGATGTAATTTTGATTGTCTTTTGATTTTTTAGGTACTGTTTCTTTTTTTTTTTTTTGTTTAGATCGAATTGAATTGAACACCTGCTGTTAAATTTTCAGCTAGGACCTAGGGTTCCGTGAATTGAACTTCCGTTCCTTTTTGGTTTTTTGTCTGCACTTTTTATCAGTATCCTGTTCCCAAGAGCACATTTAGTATCAGGAACCCGAGGTCGCATTCTTACGCCTATCCCAGCGGAGCATGTTAACCGAGAATCGAACAGAAGACTGCTTGGCCCCATTCAAAAAATTCTCAAGTTGGCATGATCGCACCACTAGATTCAACCACGTTAGTCGGACTTTCGTTCCTTATTGCTAAACAAACATTCCTAATATTAAAGAGAAAGCAGCATGCTTTTTTAACAGTCATCTCAAACAAAAGAATCAGCTTTTAACAAGCTTTTTAATATATAAGCAGAAGGAGTAACTCCAACTTGCTCTTTCTCGTGAGCTAAAGCCATACATCATGCATCAGCAGCTCTCACAAGTCACAAGCACTGAACCGTTTACATAAACTAGCGACTTTAACAAATAAGGCAACTAATCTACGTCAGCTTAAGACAAACGAAAATCAACTTGATATACATCATGTCTTGTCACCCAATACAACACCACGAGCGTCTTGTTTCTTCAACACATACACCATAAGAATATGGTAATGGCATGGCTCTTAAATTCTGAACTCTAGCCTTAAACGGGTAAAAATGGATGCAAGATTAACGTCCATTGTTCTCTTTCTCGAGTGATCTCTTTGGTCGGATTGGACTTCTAGCATCAACAACTTCATGCTCCTTATTGATATTGACAGATTCATCTGGCTTACCAGCATTCTTGTCCCCCAAAGGAACAGTAATATTCGATGATGCTTGCCTTTGCATAGCCCGTGGTATTCTCAAAGGTATATCAGTTCCAATAAAATTATTCTCTGGCTTGGGGGGAATCAAAGAGTTTTCAGGTCTAGATGAGTGCATGTTCTGTGGTACGTTCATGGAGGCATTTGTTTCACTGATGCTACCATTCTCCTTTCTGGGGGCTTCAGAATTACTTGGCTGCAATGAAGGTGGTGGATCTGAAACAAGAACTATTGAGGATTTCCTCCATTTCTTTCTCTGATTAGGTTTCTGAGCATTTGATTTGGCCTGCACAAAAGATGAAGTATTAGTTAACAGGGCTACCACAGTGTTTTAGATCCAACAAAAGCATAGGACAGTAGAAAAACACTGGCATAGTAAAATGCAGACAACACAAAAAATGCCAGTGAAACATGATAAACATTAGACAATTTAAGTTAAATGAATTGTCCCAATTCAGAGAGACTTGACTTTTTAGAGTATAACTAACGCACCACTGTATTTCCAATGTCAGAGAGAGGCTTTCTTGGCCTACGACTATTGTTTGTCTCAGCTGGCCCCTCAACTAGTGCACCCTGTAGCAACTCAGCACCTTGAGTTGCAAGAATGCGGTCTCTGTCTGTTTCCTCAATTCTAGAATCAGTCCCAGCTCCTTCAACCCCCGATTGTGTTGGCCCCTGTGACTCATTTGAGACTGGTGCTCTGTTGGCACACTTGGTTGCTAGGCAGCCACAAGAATTCCCACAGCTGCCGCCCAGAGCTCTACACTTGCATTTTGTTGTCTTGCAAGATGACGATCTACTACAAGAGCAGCAAACTTCTGATGCAGTTTTCCCAGATGCATTTTCAAGTCCTTCCTTTGGATTATCTTTGACATCTTCTGAACTGCTATTTGTTTGATTATCTTCCACGCTTAAACGTCTGCTTTTAGATTTTCTTTTCCGAGCATGGAATTTTCCGGACTGTACCCATTCGTCATCAGTTGCATCTACATCAAATTCCTCTGATTCTGTATCTGATATATCCATGTCCTCAAATAACATGGTAGACCGGCGGTTTTCCTAAATGATAACCAAATGATCATCAATTAGAATAACCAAAAAAATAAAATGTAATTTATTAGGAGATAGAATCATATGCAAGAAGCGTACCAGCTTGCGCAAGTCATACTTATGTCCTCCCATAGAACTCTGTCATAAAGTTTAAAGAATATGGTAAGTACAAAAATAAAAAACAAGTACTAATTTACTGGAAAATTGGAGTGGCAAACAAATACAAATGTTTCTTCAATTTATCAAGTGCTACTTAAAATCAGCTTATCAGAAAATTTTAATATCCAAGTTAAAATACAAAATATGTTTCTCAAGCAGATGATCTCTTATCTAAGTTAAAATACAAACTATGTTTCTCAAGCTTAATCCGGATGATCTCTCACCAAATCATACTAACCTGTAACTTCAACTGATGAATAAGTTCTGCTTTCTGCATTTCTGATTGTTGAAGTGAACATCTCAGCCTTACTACTTTTTCTTTTAGGTCTCTTATTTCCATGTCCTTCTCTTTGCTGGCAACATCTCTATCTCGCAATAAGCACCTAAGATAACGAAAAACAGATAAAAAGACCATTCATATCATCACGAAAGGTGTTATGGATTACATGAGATCTAACAGATACTGCCATTTAGTAGGGTAACTCTAATTAGGCAACAGTTCGGGGCAACTTGGTTAAACTTGAATCATTCACGAAAAATTGACTTGCAGAGTAAGTGATTACCTGGACGAACATGCTATGTTGAACAAATGATTCATCACATTCTTGGCATCAGAAAGGGACCGAACTTGGTTCCAGCGCCCCTTGCCACTGAAGCGTTCCCTCTCCGCTGCCTCTGACAACTGTGATGACATTGACACCAGTGTTGTGGAAGAAGTATGAAGCATGTTTTCAAGAGCATAAATCCTTGAGTTTCTAGCACCAGGAGACATTGATACAAGGCCACCGCTACATTAGCAATCAGTCAAACAGATGTTGTCAATCATATATGCCCAAAGAAATACCACATTGTACAAGAATTAAATGACACTGATAAATTCGAGTAACAGCTTTTTCACCTTGTACCGTTTTGCTTCATCATCTCTGATTCTTCTTTTAGCCTGGCAATTTCCTCGCTTATTTTAGCCCTCCTGAAATGGAAAGGAATAATTAAATGAGTTTGTGTGCAAAACTCAAACATAAGAGTAGCATATAAAATATGTTACTCTTGGACCGGAACTAGAAGTATATATTTATATATAATGTAATATATTATGAATTTTAGAAAATATCATTCCTTGCTATAAATTATGCTAGAATAATTGGGCACCTTAAACTATGAAAATTAAAACAAGAAAATAGACATAGTAGAAACTACAACTATAAAAACAACCTCAAGATATGATTTTAGAAAAATTTTAAAACCAGAAAATAGCACATACTCTTCCATTTGACGCTCATACTCTAAACGCACTTCATGCACTCGGACAGTGAATTCAAGCTCATGCTCAATTGCCTGCATCAAAGCCTTCAACAGAAAATGACATGTCAATACATAGCTACCAAAACACCAAGACTCCTTGGTGTGTATGGAACTCAAAAATATAATATCCATCGAAATCAAGCACATCAATGTTAGCAAACAATTTAACCCTTGTGTACTATTCAAAAAATTGGGAATACCTGTACTCCGGGACCATTCCCACCTGCAGCATAAAAATGAACTGCCTGTTATTAGTAAGCTCATAAAAAAAAAAAAAAAAAGGGAAGAGCTGCATAACACAGTAATTCTCCTAACCAGTAGTTTCACGTGAGGAATGCTTCTTCGATTCCAAAAGTTCTTTTAGTCTTTTTGTAGCCAAGGAAGCTTCTTCTGTCTTCCTTTGCAATACCTGCAAGAAACACATAGATAATGGGATATCCGGCTTCAAATTTAGACTACAACAGCAACGGAGTTGAACATCAACTAACCATCCTTTGCCTCTGATTCAATGCCAACAGCTTATGCATCTCGTATTCAGTTCTCCTTCCTTCTTTTTTAAGCTGGAAATTAATCAAAATATGTATATTAAGATTTGCTATTATAACTAATCAATTTGTGGACAATGTGTCAAATAGAGATGTTGGGGTGGTTCATGTTGAAGGCTAAAGAGAGTCATTCCTTATATCTGATTACTGGACAGAGTCGAAAAGTTATAGGAAATTATTCTCTACTGCATTAACCTGGAGAACTTCTTTTTCGCGCGCAGCTTTCCACAGCCTAAATTGTTCAGATTCCTGCTTAATCTTATGTTGCAGTTGAACCTAAAGAAAAGAAACTATCAGTAATGACCCAAACAGAAAAGGAAAAAAAAAGTTAACAGCTGTCAACTTCAAACTGAAAACACAAGTTCCATCAACATGACAATTGCACCTTCTGAGTTTTAATTCTGTGGATCTCATCCTGGAGTCGTTTTGCAGCCTCGTCACTTTTCTGTTTTTGCCTCAAGAGTTGAACCTGAGAATCTTGTTTCTTCTTCAGCTCAGAGACCTGGAAAGAAAATAATCAGCTCACTGCATTGAGTGGCCAAAAGAATTAAGATTTTCCAAATAGCAAATTCACCTGTGTTTCAAGAGCATTCAACTTTTGAAGATAATCCTCCTTTAACTTTTGAGCACCAGCATCAGAGGTGGATGAAATATTTGAAAGATTGCACCTAAGTTCCTCAATTTCTTTCTACCAATAATAAAATAAAATAAAAGGATCACAGTTATTACAAGAACCTTTCAAATGCAATGGAACCTAGATAGCCATAGCATAGATCAATTACTTGTAAAGATTTCTTCTCTTGTTCTAGCTCGAGAACTTTCTTTTCGTAATGATGCTTGAGAACAGAAGTATCAGTGTTATTAAACCGCTTCATTTCAGCCTACGATGAGAGAGAAAAGGAATTAGGAAATACAAAATGTAATAAAATCAATAATATGAAAAAGAAATATATATCGCATATCTTGTGAATTTGAAAAATTTGACATTAGCAAAATTTGACATAAAAATGGCCCAAGCTCAACATCTTCATGAGTTTGAAACAAGATCCAGCAATTTTTACCTCTTTCTGTTCTAGTTTCTTATCTAACTCTTTCAGTTCCCTGTCCAACTTTTCCTGAAGGGAAGAATGTTCTACCTCCTTTGCATGACCTTCCAGGTCATCTGCTTACAAGAAGTACAATGTTAAAAAATTATCAATTGATATTTAAGATTAAACACCCACTGAAAGTGATAACAAAATTGCAAATTCAAGAAGCTTGGGTATACAGTCCAAGTTTGCTGTAATTCTAGCTTAAAAAATCAATTTGTCGCTTAAAAGGTTTGATGCGCTTAACCAAAACAAATTTATCAAGAATAATACCATTGGCATCAGCTACAATCATTAAATATCAATTAAAAGATACAATGCACCGTAATTAATACTTGAAAAAGAAGTTCCAGCATGCTACCTGTTATCTCCACGGATTTAGCATCACAATCAGATGAATACTCATTACCACATGCAAAGTGGCTAGGTTTCAACCCATGATCGTCTGAATCAACCCAGTCAACGAAATGGCTAGATTTTGCATTCAAATTTTTCAAACACAGCAATTCTCCTTCCAGATCTTGGATTTTTGACACGTAAGATTTCACCAGGTTGTAATCCTATAAATGATTGCAGACCATGAGTCAGTGGTGGCTCCAAATTTTCAGTAAATAGTAACCACGTATTAGCAATGACTTGATGCATTCATACCTGATTTGAACTTGAGTCAACCTCATCCCAAGATTTACCATTTCGAATTAATTCCATTTTCAGGATCAGTTGGTCTTTTTCAACCTAAAAATATTCAGCACCTCAAGTGAGACCCAACAACTTCATGTCAAAAACACAGCACGTCATGTAAGAAGTTCACCACATTTTACTAGAACCGAGACCATAAAGGATTAAAGAAAGACCTGAGCATCACAAGCACGTTGGGATAAACTGTCACAAGTCAATCGATTTTCATGAAGCTCCCTTTGTAGCTCTGCATTGCTTGCTTCAAGTAAGGATACTTTGTGTTTTAGAATCTGGCGAAAACAAAAAGACATTAGAAATTATAACTGGTACGTGAGGGATCAAGTTCAGACACTTTCTGAAATAATGATATACCTGGAGTTCCTCAAACGGTCCACCAGCATCACCTCTATAAAATAGAAGCTCAGCCTGCAATTGCTCAATCTGACTTCGCATTCTCTGCACCTGAGCTCCCACTGGATCACGATTAATCTAAAACCAAGAAAATTTATAATTATAAATTGTAACAAACAAAGCAACCACTGGAACATTTTTCATTCTTGTAATGTTTTAATATCGTAGAAAAAAAATTACCCTCAATTTCTCAAACCTTTTCATAAAAAATCCCGAATTTCTCAATTCAGGGCGCTACAACCACTGCCTTCATGCAAGAAAAAACAAAAAGAAGATAAAGAACAGTTATGCAAATCACTTACAATTGCCTTGTTCTGAATGTTGCGAGCACGGTTGGCATACTTTAAAGTGTTTAATGTCTCTTCAGCATTAGTGTCAGCAGGACTAACACATGCTGCAGCATTTGGAACAGATAAGTGATACATATGACAATATAAAATATAAATTTCAAAAGACTGGCATCATGCACTGAGTGACTGAGTGTGTACCTATCATCATAGTTTTGCTGTTTCCTCCAAGTGAGTCCTACATATTCATAACCAATTACCAACGTTTCATGTCATGATAACAAAATATGAATCCATAATGCAAATATTCAAAAAGTAAACACAACAACTAAAGGAATGGACTTGTAAATCATGAGTAAGAAGTCATAGATAAGGTTTTTCAAGGTTCTGATATTATTTCTTGTGATGTTTGAGAAAATAAAAAGAATAACAAATATGATTGAAAATGCAGAGCTGTTCAAGATAAGCATACTAGATGTAGTGCATAAACATTTATTGTGCAAACCTGCAGTAGGCGTGTCAATTTGCTATCACGATATGGCACATGACCTCCTTCTTTTCGCTTTCTTTCATCTCCCAATGCACTTATTACATTCCCAAGAGCTAATAAACCCTTGTTGATATGAATGCCTTAACCATGAGAAAACATAAAGGATAATTAAATAATATGCAAAACATCTTGCATGTGTAAAACTCAGATTGCAAAAAGGGCATGCAGTAATTCTATGCCCAAACCTATAAATTTGATGATATCACTAACAACGGAATACCTTCTTTTAAACGCATTCCATCTGCACCAGTTCTTTTTGCGCGCTCAGAACCAGCAAGATCCACTAAATGGAGTTTGGCACATAAGACATCATCACCATTCTTTTGCTCCATTGTGATTGTGAATATAGCATGTGAACGACTAGACAAATCACATAAACCACACAGTCAGCGTACTAAATTAATTTCCCAGCTGACAAAAAAAACACCAAAATTTTTAATGTGCTTTATATCAGAATCAAATGAATGCAATCCAACGATAAGAAACAATTCACAAGACAAATAATGGTGCAGACTCTTGTGGCAGCTTACCTTGATTGACTGTTCATGTTCGTACTCCCAGTGGCACGAGACAGCGAACCGCGTGAGAGAAGAGATGCCATTTCTTCTTTTGACTTGACTTCAGGTTCAGTCACACCAGCCAGTGTTATTCCTCCGTTCACCGTTTCTCTAATTTGAATGGGAACTCTGGCAGGCACAGCAACCTTTGCATTACATAACACTTCGCCTTTGGACGAATTGGGATCAAGCAAATCAAATACTTCTTCCTTGAATATCTGTCATTTTTTTAGCAGTTCAAGTTAAAGGTCTAATCTCAATTACAGAGAAAATCCATTAAACATTGATATTCTTTACCTCAATAAAAGATACTCGAATCAAAAACTCTGTGGATTGGTTCATCGATTGAACTCTACAGAATATTGATTCCATCACCCTGGGTATAATTCCACCGCTACTTCCCTCTCCAGTGTAATTTGTTCCCATCGTATATGTCTTCCCAGATCCAGTCTAACGAAACGAGAACAAAAACGCAATTATTACAAATTAACTAAAATGCAGGTCAAATTAACAACACAACAAAACAAAATTTTCTTAAAAATTTTCACAAAACCAAAATACACATGAAATTGAAAAATTATACCTGGCCATATGCTAGAACTGTTGCATTATAGCCATGGAACAGAGCTTCAACAAGCGGAGCTACGCAATCATCATATATTGCAGACAACGGCGATCCGGTACTACCATAAACATAATCATATGTGAAAGAATGGGATCCAATTTGCACCTATCAAAAACACAACACAATTTCATAATAATAATAATAATAATAAATTAAATAAAGCTCAAAATTAAATACAGCATGTACATGTAAATTAAATTATTAACAACCAAATAATCCCTTATAATAATAACAAAGAAAAATGGAACATGAAGAAATGGATTCAAACCCTAAGAAAATGAACAAAGCAGACGCACCTGAGGTTCACCGGGAACAACGGAGATGCAATCGGTGCAACCGAGAAGAAGCTCAGAGGTAACGAGAGGGCGAATGTTAACAGCAACTCGCACACACTGCATTGAATCTGAGGGTTCCATTTTAATTGCAAACCTAGAAACAGAATCTGAAACGCAAAGAAAAAGCTAAATCAGTTTCAAATTGCATTTCAATTACAATCAACTAGTGTCAGAGCTTGCTTTTGCTTACGTGTGAGAAGAACGAAGAGAGAGAGAGAGAGAGAGAGAGAGAGAGAGAGAGAGAGAGAGAGAGAGAGAGAGAGAGAAGAGAATGGTGTTTGTTTGAACTTTGAACAGAGAAGAGTTTGGTTTGAGATTTTGAAATTAAACTCGATCTGCTGTGAAAACGGCGCTCAAGTCTGAATTCAAATGGGGAGTGTGGTCACGCGGGTGTCACGTGATACTCGTAACGGTCCAAATCCAATCCTCGCGTTTAGGGGAATTTTATTCTGCTGCTTATTTTTATCTTTTTTTTCCTACTTACTAATTACATTCACGAGTAATTATTAATTGGTCTTAAAACATTGTGTCATTCATAATTTAGGTCAATCACAATTTGACAAATATTAAAATGAAGTTAAAAAAATGAAAGAAATAAAGTTAATAAATAGTTATTTATAAGACGTAGATTATTATTGACCTGTATCATAAATAACACGATGGTCCAAGATCAACTAATAATTTCTCTATTTGACAGCCATGTAAACTGTAGAGTAACAAAACCTCCTTTGATTCAATAAAGGTGGCGGCCGTTTCCGGAAAAAAAAAATAGTATGTCTTTACATTTTTATTATCTTGAGCCAATAATTTTATTAAGGTGAATACTTCAGAATTTCTTAGATACTCGGTTTTATAACTTTGAAAGGGTTAATATTTACTATCAAGTCCTTAAGGATCCAAAAGCCAAATACAAAGTTATTGAAGGATTTAAAAACAATGCAGCTCCGTTAACGTTTCTTCTCCTGCGTTCCTACATTTCTTATCATGCGCTTCTTCTAGTTACAATTTCATTCATTTTTGCGTTTTAGTTCAGCCGCATGAATCCTTCTCCCTCCGCCCCTCAGCCGCCCCTTATTCTTTCGCCACGGCGAATCATTCCTTCTCCAACAACCCACTTCTCCCTTCTCCGTGAATCCCCTTCTTCCTCCTCCACCATGAATCCTTCCTTTTCCAACGACCCACTTGTACTTCCGCTACAAATCGTTTCTCTACCGCTATTCCTTCCTCCTACAATGAACCCACTTTCTCGTCTTGCTCGAAACCCCCCCTTAAACCCTAACGCAGAGTCGATTGAGGTACGTGCTTTTCTTTGATTTGAATTTTTTTTTCTTTTTTTTTTTTTATTATGATTTTATTTTATTTTATTCAGGGATGCATACCATGAAAAATTAACATAAATTTTGTAGCATAGCAAAGTACGATAACCCTTCATAAGAAATGTTATGTATTTCTAGCAATTGAGTTAGTTGCATTATCTTCCCTCAATTGACTTATCATTTATTTTCTTCAAGTCCATGTAGGTCTTAAATATAAAGAATAAGATTACATTTTGTATTCAAATTTGTGGTAACATGTATTTGCTACTTGATTCAAATTGGCACAAACTTAGGTGCATCTATGTCAATTACCTTGGATTTTCTTTAGTCTATGCTACTATAGTATTTATTAATTTATGAATGTATCTTACATGTGACTATATCTCCTCATAATTTGTGAATGTACCTTGATGAGTTGTGAATGTACCTTCAATAGCAACATTGAGACTAAAATTTGCAAACAAAAGAGATTAACATTTCTAACCAATTGTTTTTTTAGTTTCAACATTTATGAATATTGTTGATTGTTAGCAAGGTCTTACTGCAAACCCAAGATTTCAACATACAATTATACTAACTACACATTGTGAATGATTTAGGCAAAAATAAGAAAAAAAGTGTTGCTATATACAACTAAAAATCTATCTCATATGAGCACATAAGAACCATAGTGTAGGCCCAATAAAATATTTTAACTGCAGTGATGGTTTAATTTTATAGTGTTTTTTAAGCTATAAGAGAGCTATTAGGAGTGTATATGTTGATTAAGGTTGCATGAGGGTAAAAGAGACCATGAGGGTCGTTATTCTTCTTCTTGCACCAGTGAAATCAATTTGGACGAATTTAGGCTTGGTTGTTGTAGAACCCAATTATGTTGGTTGTTCCTCTTCAGCATCATGTGTTATATGATTAATTAATGTCTTTTGAAGATTCCATAATTATGATCATTTTCTAGCTCTAGTTTGTTGTTGCATTTGTTGAGTTATTTATTTTTAATTTAGGTGATTTATCCAGAGGTAAATGGTTTTGGTGGAGGTTAGTGGGTATTGGCCACTTCTCTCTGTTCTGCCTCACCTCCACCAAAACCATTTACCTCTGAATAAATCACCTAAATTAAAAATAAATAACTCAACAAATGCAACAACAAACTAGAGTCAAAAAGTGATGATAATCAGTTGTGTATAATGGAGACCGCAAAAGAGATTAATCCTATAACACCTGATGTTGGAGAGGAACAACCAACATATTTGGGTTTTACAACACCCAAGCGCAGAACTGTCCAAATTGATTACACCTGCTGGCGCAAGAAGAAGATTGACAACTGATGGCCTCTCTTACCCTCTCATGCAACTTTAACCAACATATATATACACTCCGAATAGCTCTCCTACAACTTAAAAAACCACTATAAGATTAAATCATCCCTGCAGTTAAAATATTTTATTGGGCCTAAACTATGGTTTTTAGGTGCTCGAACGAGATAGATTTTTAGGTGCATATAGCAAGAACTTTTTTCTTATTTTTGTCTAAATCATTCACAATGCGTAGTTCGTATAATTGAATGTCGGAATCTTGGTTTGATTTTGCAGTAGAATCTTGCTAACAATAAATAATGTTCATAAAAGTTAAAACTAGAAAACAATAGGGTAGAAAGGTTCTCTTTAGTTTGCAATATTTAATCTGAATGTTGCTACCGAAGGTATAGTATATTCATAGAGTAAGGTACATTTACAAATTATGAGGAGGTAGCAGTCACATGTAAGGTACATTCACATAATAATAAACACTAGAGCAGCATAGACTAAAGAAAATCCAAGATAATTGACATGGCTAAACCTCATTTTGTGCCAATTTGAATTAAGTAGCAAATACTTGTTATCACAAATTTGAATGCAATATACTATGTAATTTTATTCATTATATTTAAGACCTATATCACTATGACACATATTGACATTGGAACTGCAATATCATTATTTTTTCCTAAGGTTGAAGAAAATAAATAATAACTCAAATTGAGGGAAGATAATGCAACTAACGTAACTTAATTGCCGAAAATACATAACATTTCTTATGAAGGAATATCATACTTTCCAATGCTAAAAAATTCATGTTAAATATAATTTTCATGATATGCATCCCCAAATAAAATAAAATAAGAGATTAATGAGTATGTACTGACGGTGTAAATTTTTTTACATTGTCGGTTCATCATCCACAATTCATTTTTATTACTTTTAATTAAAAATCAACAACTATAAACATGTGGATGATGGATGACATCGACGGTGTAAAAAAATTTTTACATTATTAGTGCACCAACTATTTTCCCATAAAATAATTATAAAAAAAAAGAAAAAAACTCAAATCAAAGAAAGCATAATGAAAAGAACAAACGTATCTCAATTCACTCTGTGAGAGGGTTTCATTGGGGTTTCGAGCAAGGAGTGATAACAGGGTTGCTGCATGAGGAAAGAATCGCGGTGGAGAAACTCATGTTAAAATCATATTTGGAAGAGAAAATTATATGGATGTTGGAGAGAAACTTTTTTGTCATATTTATAAGTTTTTATTTCTTTTTTCAATGACATTAAATTTTTATTTTATTTTTACAAATATTCATGTTTATTCAATATTTTTTAAAATCACAATATAATTAAAAGGATAATTTTGATAAAAATGACCAAATATTCGTAATGTTAATATCACTAATAATATATTAATTAATTTTAATTTATTAATCTCTTTCAAGTTATAAAAAAAAAACTGATTTTCTTAATTCTCTTGAATTTCTTCTAAAAAGACTTGGATTAAGGTTGGGAAAATTATAAATTTCTACAACGACATGGTTCAGCGAGAGTATCTTACAATTAGAGGTGAATGATCTTGTCTGCAAATAAGTTAATATATAGTTGTATATTATATAAATGGTTAGGCAATGGATCAATGATTATATTAAAGTTGATGATGAGTCATAGGTATTTGTCTCATCTAGCACTCTTTGCACATGTGCAATTTTTTGTGGCGAATTCCTGCCATAGAATCCCTCCCAAAATAGCGCAGCTTCCTAGCTCTAACACTATCCTCCTCCACATAATAGCTAAGCCTCCTCATCTTACTAGACTTCTAATGTTAACACAAATTAAAAAAAAAACACCACCATCACCATCACTCTCTTTGCACTTGACATATATACATGGGTGGTGCACCTTCTTTGAAGCCATGCATCATTTTCATCATTATCATCATCATCACAATCACCACCATTCTAACTGCAGAGGCCAAAGATGATACCATTGAAACCCCTCCTCATCATACTCCTAAGGTTGAATATGATAACGGTGGCATTGCCACCACATCACCCACATTATCAACCTCGAATTCCTACCGTAAAAAGGACTCCACCCCATTGAAACCAAACACCGTGATTGTGGTATGCGTTTTAACCTCCGTGTGCTCCATCATTTTCATCCTTCTCCTCTATATCAAACACTGTCTTGAAGCTAATGCAACCACTCTGAGCAACAATAATAATATTAATGCTTTGGAAAGAAAGAACTCTGGCGTGGACCGTTCTGTTGTCGAGTCATTACCCCTTTTCAGATTCAAGTCTCTTAAAGGCCATAAAGAAGGTTTGGAATGTGCGATTTGTCTCAAGAGGTTCGAGGATCATGAGGTTCTTCGACTCCTCCCGAGATGCAACCATGCATTCCACTTCGAATGCGTTGATGAGTGGCTCAACATGCATTCAACTTGTCCTCTTTGTCGGGACAAGGTTGATAATGAGGACGTTATAATCGTTGGCCAACAAAACCAACAACCACATCCTCCTTCTCCACCACCAACACGTCATCAAAGTAATAACCACGATGACGCGTTATGGGAAATTAATAATAATGCAACGGAACCACAATCGCGAAGCCTGAGTCGAAGAATGTCCACGAGGCATTCGCATTCTTCGACCGTTGGAGGGAGCGATGGTGGGTTTTCAGATATTAATTCAGAGGGAATGTCGTCATCATCTTCACGTAGAAGGTCGTTTGATAATGTTAATGGAAGAAGGAAAACAAAGGGTAAGAGAAAAGATGGCATGTTGATGACACACGAGAATAAAAGCAAGGAGCATAGGTTAGAGCACCGTATTATTGTGTCTCCTACAAAATCATCACAAAGTGGTGGGATGCATAAAAAACGTTGGAGCAATGTTGAACCGTTTGATCTTTTGTACTTAACTTCGGAGATGATAATAAGCCAGAAACCTAAGTTATCATCATCCTTATCAATATCATCATCATCATCTGAGTTCCCGTTGGTAAGGAACCATAAGTATGAAGGAGGAACAAGCATGAGAAACCAGAATGTTGATGATAAGATGGAGAAAGGTGGGATGACTATGAATAGGAGAAGTGTATCAGAGACGATAGGAATGAATGTGAATGGAGGGAGGGGAGACGAGGAGGAGCGACACGAGGGAGCGATAACGAGGTGGTTGGCTTGGATTTCCAAGACACACTAACGGTAAGGATGGATTGACATGCTGGCTGGCTCTCTGGCTCTGCCATTGTGATTTGTTTGTTTTTGTAGGTTAGTGTCAGCATAGGATCAGATTAGCTTCGGATATAGAATTAGAGATTCATAAAGGATGATAGCATATTGTTAATGTTAATGAATGTGACTTTCAACAAACTCAACGTTTGAATCAATCATGAATAATCAAGATACAAACAAATAATTTATAGAACCAGGTTGTGTTCTTTCATTTTTGGAATTATGTTGTGTGTTTATTCGTTTCTTACAATTGGCCAACAAGGATAAGACAGAGTTAAGTGACGCATAATATATAATGTGAGTATAAATGTCACCTGGGTGTCAATTTTACTAGTAGAAACAATGAAGTTGTGTAGAGAATGATCACTGTGCTTTAGAAGTAACCACCACTATCAAGCAACGACACTATATATTCACACAATGACAGAGACATACGAATGATTCAAAATTACAAGGCAAAAGAAGTAATCCTCATCCATATATATACTAATTGGAATCTGTCAGGATTCAATTTCCACCACTTCTTTGCAGCTTGTTCCTCACAAATATCAGCTTCCATATCTTTAGTTATCTGAACCTCATTGCCCGTGGCTTTGCCAACAACTACTGCATCTGAATATTGATTCAATTGTATTGTACCTTTTGAAACAAGATAATGCGCTATAGAGAACCTATAGACGCACTATAGAGTTCAAGCTCAATTTATATGAAAAAAACTGAAGAGCCATAATCATATAATGCACAACACTTGACAGTTGCAAATTTTTTTTTTTTATGGGCGACAATTGCAAATTGTAAGTATCAATGTGATGCTTAACAAAAATATGGATATCCTACTTACTAATAGTGTGTTTGGTTTTGCGGTTGCAAAACACTTTACCGGGAAAGCTCCACCCTTGGAACTTCTGAAGGACGCATGTTTGCCCGTGGGTAGGGATGGCAATGGGTCTGGGTGGGTCCGGGTAACCTGGATCCGTTCTCCAATTACTGGACCCGGACCCATCCGGACCCGCCCGGGTACCCGCTGCATAATGGGTAGGCGGGTCTTCGGGTACCCAGACGGGTTTTGCGGGTACCCATTAGCAATTTTTTTAAAGAAAAAATTATTTTTTAAATTAATTTTTATGTTTTTTTTATAGACCGAGAGATCCTTAATACATTATTACACACTCTACTTAATATTAATCCCTACCATCATTAAATACTCGCAGACATCAAAGAAATTCTCTCGTTAAACACAAACATACTAAATTATATATATATATATATATATATATATATATATATATATATAATGCATATATGTAAATATGAACGGGTCCGGGTATGAATACCTCAGACCCGGACCCAGACCCGTTCAAAGCGGGTACCCAAACGGGACCATCCTTTGGATCCACGGGTCTCTTTTTTGGACCCAGACCCGGACCCATTGCGGGTATTACCCGCGGGTACCCGCGGGTCCGGGTCCAATTGCCATCCCTACCCGTGGGAAACGCCAAACCAAACAAGCCATAAGTTCATAACTCCTATAATCTTTATGAAATTCGCCACTACATGTAAGTTCGTATAACCTAGAAGCACCATTCACTAGAAGACTCTTTCACAGTTCAATGCAATTGAGTATTAGTTCTCAAACCCCCCACTTTAACCCCAAACCCCAGCGAAAAGTCAAAAGTGCCCTTTCTTTATCTTCCACTTTTCCACCCAAACCCCAAAAATATACGGGTTCTCAGTAAGGATGCGGTTAACCTACCAACATGCTTAAAGTTAAGACTGGTGCCTACTCCCCATCCAATGGATATCAAACAATCTTAAAGTTCATCACTGCAACTTGCTTTGCAATAAACTGTGACTATACTATTTCCATGATTTTGAGGAAATGACAAAGACCGAGTTATAGCAACTCAGGCAAGCCAAAATGAGAATGACAGAGACAGCAATTGGCATAATAAATATCATGAAGAAGAATTCCAAAATTTCAAGAGAAGAAGAATTAATTTAATTTAATTTACGGAAAAACATAATGGCATCAATCTAGAACAGTAGCCTGGATATGAAAATTCAGAGATCTCCAAGTTCAAATCAATGTACAAACAAAGGAACAATTAAATTAAATTGAATCAGATCACAAAGTGAAAATGAACAAGGTAACGGACCTGGATAGGATTGGGACCATATTTAAAGAGAGCCCCTCGGAACTGATTTTTGCGGACAACGGGGGGGCCGGCGTTGTTAATGGTGGCAGAGACGGTGGAGTTGGTGGACATTTTGAGAGAGGCGGACTTATCGGAACGACCGGCTCGAACGATACCGGAGAACCATGAGGTGGGGGAAGATGAAGAAGTCGGAGTTGATAAATTGGAAGATGAGACGGTGGTGGTGGCAGAGACGGTGGTGGCGTCGCCGGAGCACCGGGAGAACTGCACATATTTACAGTCAAGTGAGGATTTGAAAAGTCAAGTGGGGTTTGGGAATTGGAAAGAGATGAGTGTAAGGGTATTAGGGGAATTAAAAGAAATTTGGGGTTTGGGGCTAATATGGGGGATTTGGGAACTAAAACTCATAGTTCAGGCCCGGTCCTAAGGGAGGGCCACATGGGCGGCCGCCCTGGGCCCAAAAAATTTAGGGGCCCATAATTTTTTTAATGGTACATTTATTTTTGAAAAAAAAATTTAATAATTGCAAATTCTTTTTATCTTTTAACTATCAATGATTTTTAGCATAATATTTTAATTTGTTTTTTTCATTTGCTCACTTAATTTAAAAATATATGAAGTAATGAATTTTACTTTTGTAATCCAACATGAAAAATGTATTTTATTACTAAATAACTTTTTATATTATTTCAAATCTTATTTTTTAATAATTAATTCTATTATTGATTGTTGTCATTGTTTTAATTGATTATTCGTATATATACTAAATTTTTAAATGATTTATTTTTAATAATTTTTATTTTTTTGAATTAGGGGTCCCAAATTTTTTTCGCCCTAGGACCCAAATTAGATTAGGACCGGGCCTGTTGAGATATGTTGTTTTAAAATGATTTATATGCTTATTTGTGCTTTACTTCAGGCAGTAAATCACGTGTGGTAAACAGAAAGAGGGGTCAACCCTACACCCCAAAGAGAGGCTGGAATTGGCTGGAATACGAGCTTAATTCAGAGCCAACTTGCACATGCATATATAATACTGAATCTTTTCAACAGAAAAGCACACACAAACCAGTATATTGATAGGCAGTTAAGCCTAATAATTAAGAGAAGACTTGATAGATCCAATTATAAAATAGGAGTAGGATAATTATAGTTAGATAATTAAATAAATAGTTATTAAATATTTATAATTCTAGAAGGTTCTTAGTGTTTAGGATTATGTCAAGTGTATGAGTATTATTAGTTTTAGGGTTTTAATTTTTGTTTATATAAGGATTGTATCCCTTATGCTTTAGAATCAATGAAATATGATGCAATTTATCTTTATTATCTTTTATTAGCTTTTATAGGAGTAAGAATAGCTTTTAGAATTAATCACTTTTGGTAGGATAGCTTTTAGCTTCCTATCATATATATATATATATATATATATATATATATATATATATATATATATATATTTGCTTTTCGGGGGGCCAAAAGTGGACAGGGGAGATGAATCAGAAATCAAAGTGAGTACTAAATTGAGAAGCTCAAAAATACATCTGCAAAAGGTTTTTCAGACCGCTACGACGTCCTTCGAAAGAATAATCCATATGAATATACAGGGTACAATAACTTATTTGTCCTGTCCTTTCTCTGAAATATGTATCAACGTATCATATCAGAGAATACAGAGGTTCACAAAAAAGAAATTAAAATGGCCAATATCTCACCACTAAAACTAAACACTTCGTCGGGATGACGAATAATTATTAAACTCCAATGCAGATCGTCATGACAGTCAAAAGTTAATTATGATTGAAACCTTAATACATATAAAAACAATAGAGGGAAGTAACAGTATGACATACTTACTTGAAGTTCACAGGTATGATGATTAGTCCTTTTCAAATAAATATTTACAAAGAAATGCTGCCTTCCCAACCAAAGCGCTGCGTGGATTATTATTCGTATCAATCAGTTTTTGAAAGAAAATAACTATTGAAAAAATGGAACCAATACTTTTCCTTCTCTAATTACATCTTATTCTTCATATATCTACCAAAATTGAGGCTTCCCCTCACAACAGTCCACCTTAAACCTCCCTCAGCAGCCTTATCCTTTTGTTCTCTCTCAAGCCTCACTAGTGTATCACTCACAAACTCACTTGTTGGTTCATCTTGATGCAAGATTTGCCCAACACTCTCAAGAGAAGAAGCACTCTCTCTTCTACATTACTTGATATCACACAAAGGAAAACAATCACAAACCAAACCAAAAACTAACTGTCATCTATAATTTAAATAAGTAAATTGAAATGAATGACGAAAACGGTAGGAGAACAATAGCACCTGCACCAATAAAGCTAATGTTTTTGGTTTGTAGCTAATGTTTTTGCCCACTCTATTCTTTTTCTCTTACTCTCTATGCTCTATTTTGAATGAAAATGAAAACCTTTATTTATAGGGAATTCATACGTTACAAAGTTATGATTTTTGTGCCAAACTTTTGCATCGAGTTAGCTGTATAAAGCATGTTGCCAATATCATTTTTTATATTTTCAGCCTCCTTTACTATTGCAATTGATTATGGTTACCCTTTTCTTTAACTTTGTTAAACTTCGGAACCCGGAAGCTAAGTTTGGTTTACAATTCAAATTATTAAAATTTTAGAAAAATAATTGAAATTACCGCTAATAACGATTAATCCCAACCGTGGAACTGGAAGGTGCATAAAAGTCTCATACTCCCTAATAATTAAACTAAATGACCATTAAAAAAACATGACATGCATGCTGAGACATTAATTAATAATTTTTATAAAATTGTGATTGAATCCCTGACCATGGAATCTTCGAAGTTACCGATATTTGAACGATACATGTTTCACAAGAATAAGGGTTGTGAATTTAACAAATTGAATCAGATGCCAAAAAAACTAAAAACTACCCATATGTTATGCAATAGAAAAGAATTATGCATAATGACGAAACAGTCTAATTAACTATTATTAGACAATCACATGGATTTAAATTTTAAATACCATTTAAACTTTTTTTATCAGCAATATAGCATTTTAACTATATGACAAATAAAAGAAATTTTGTAATGAAGCACTTATTGCATCATATCAATTTTTGTCTTAAAGCATAAATCCATATTTTTATAAATTTTATACTTATATTTTTATCTCTAATCAACTCGACCTGTCTCAATTTAGACTCGTCCATGTCGTGTCCCTTCCTAATTAAGGACAAGTACAAGAAGCGGGGATCCCTATCGTGTCTCAATTTAGATTCATATATAATGTAAATCATAATGGTATTACGAGTAACATGTTTAAAGTACACTAAGCAACATGTACAAATTACCTATGAATGTTTGGTGTAGTAGATTAAAATGCCATGCGAATTTAATAAAAGTTAGGGATATCATTTTTGTTGAGGAGAAGAACTGAAAACAACAAAACAAAACATCTATTTTCGTCATGCCTTTATACCATTTTTTTAGTGTTTTTATTTATGTCATTTACTATTGTAAATAATTTTTCTCATTCAACTTTATGTAATAAAATTTAATTTTATTGATGTGTTATAAAAGAGATGTTCATGATGATTTGATTTGAATTGATTTTGAGGGGGAAATATAGGAAATGTTATGTCTATATATATGTGTGTGTATGTATAGGCGAGGAGGGATCCGTTTACATCAACTCTTATACTGTTCATAATTTTTTATACAATTTGAATTTTCTTAATTTATGCGTTGATTAATAACTATATATGTCATCTAGATCATTTGTGTCCAATTTGAGAAAATTTAAACATCATTAAATGTATATTCAAATAGCTTCACTTTCATATACTTTTAAAACATTTATTTTGTTAATTTTGACATATATAAATGAATTACTAAATGATTTTGGATTTTTGTAAAATTTGATAAAAATGATCTATAGGATATGAACTTTCAATCCAAAGATTGATTTGATTAAATTTGATTTGATGTAAAAATTATGAGCAGCGTAAAAGTGAGCATAATTTAACTTGATGTATATAATTAGAATTTTGTTTCAATACCATTTGATAATAAAGATTTGTGATACTTTCTCTAATATATTCAATAAAATAGTGCCATATGAGCTAGGATGCCACAAAAATGCCACCTCATATATCTCTTTATTTAAAAACGAAGAGTAGTGTGAAATTTAAAAAAATAAGTAAATGATATTTTGTTTTAAAAAATCAATATGAAATCAGAAATTCAATACAAACTAACCATCACTTTCCATAAACGATTCAAATCAATAAAATAAAAATTGACTTTGATCATATTGCATCTTTTTTTTTAAAATCAAATTGTCGTTTTTTATTAGATCGGTGAATATGAACATTAATAATTACCCGTGTAAAAAAATTTTCTCTCAATCGACGACTACTGTATTATTAGAGTCAAATAATTTTAATGGTATAAAAATGAAACTATTGTCAAATAATTAATGCATAATTATTATTCTCAAGTGTAAAATTATTACCATGATAACAACTCACTATTGTAAAAATAACAAAAGAAATTAAATCATCACAATAATATAATTTACAAATAAAATAAAAAATGACTTATCATATAAAATTTTGATTGAGGTGTGCACAAGTGCACTGGGCTTAAGAGTATTTCGCGCCACAAGTGAATCACTTGAAGTTGAAAGCCTTCAAAGGCTAATACTCTCCAATATACAACAATCACACTTTTTATCAACTACTGTACACATGAACTGGGGAGGTCTATGGGAACACCGTATTTGAATTGCTCATCCAGGGAACAAAATAATTAAAGAAAAAGAAGAAACAATTTGCACAAAGGAAAACCAAATAGTTTTTGCCACACATATATATCTCCATATCGTGGACCACCCTATTACTTATATACTTAGTATGATGCTAATCAATTTTTTCGTTGGGATTTAGCCCTTTCTTAAAAATCATTAATTAAAAAGATAGTTATTATATCAAAATAACCATTGTAGCCGTTGATGCTAAAGCAAATGAAAAGGCTAAATATATTAAATTGCAACAGCTATATATATATATATATATATATATAACTGTTAGAGAAACCAGAAGAAAATTTTAAGAATAAAACCGAATTAAAGACTAAATATATAAGTTATAATAGCTATATAGTCGTTGGAGTTTTTTTTTGGTGTACAAAAGGGGAAAAGATTTAGCCGTTGGAGTTTTAATACATATTCACGTTGGAGAAAAAAATAAAGCAATGAAAAGGCAAATGAATGAAAATAAATTATAATAAATTTTGCTTTTAAACTAAATATCAATAAATGAAAATATTCCAACAATCCCCGACATATTTATTTTAAAATCAAAGAAAGGAATTTTTCAAGAACTTGATAAGTCAATTCATAAACATACACTAGTGTTTTTCAGACTATGAACTAGTGAAAAAAGTAAATGATTTTATTTGACCCTCTAAAATGTCGGTGAGATTAGAACCTCTATAAACCATCATTCCATATGTGAAGTAATGAACCATCACTCACACTAACCTCACATCCAGAGTTGTTCTACCGGTGTGGTGTGGTGTGTTTCGTCTTGCACCGTACCTATTCCTGATTTTCAAAAGTGCTCTAGAAAGTTTTCTATACTCACATAGAGGCTGCCTCACCTCATATTCATATAGGTGAATCTATCAAGGGTGTACTACAGTTATACACACCACTAAATAATGTGAGCTATAAATTTCATTAAAAATGTAAACTTATCTTATTTCACTGTAAAAATTGAACACATAATACACCTTAGGGATGGACTTTATCACATATTGAGTAATGTCTCACAAATTGACAAATAATTTATTCTTACCCATATGAACCTATTTTATGAATTTTCGCAAATATAGATTGGTTATCATTACCCTCAATTTTTGTTATAGGCATAGCCTCGCCCCCCCCCCCCCCCCATGCATTGCTCACTAGCCTCTTACTTAGTAACTTTGTCAAATGACATTTTATATATGACTTTACATAATTGTAGCGCTATTTCGTATCATTATATAATATCAATGTTAATCCCCTACAAAATATAAAAGGGTAATTACACGTCTATCACCAATACATGACCACAATATTTGTATCTTCTCCTTATGTCTTTGACATACTACGAGGGAATCCTCTTCATATGCATGAAATGCATGACACATAACTTTCTATATGTAACCCCCACAAATCAATATATATATATATATATATATATATATATATATATATATATAACTTTCTATATGTAACCCCCACAAATCAAATATATATATATATATATATATATATAATTTTTCTCAACTTAAAAATGATTATTAACCTCTAAGCATTATATCATCATACACACATTAAATTATTCATGACCTTAGAATAAATCCATTGACAAAGGACTTATTCATAAAAGTCCAAAATACAAAAACCGTATAATTATCCAAGTAACACTAAGACATACAATACTACAACGACTCTCAACTTCATAAACACTTACCTTATGAAATAGTTTCCCGCATAAATTGGAATGTTGACAAATTCCTTTGTAACATATTATAAATATCCAACAACAAATTAAAAATATAACAAATGGAGTTTATTGGCGTATAAAATAACCTTTTGTAAATTAGATACACTACTATAACAGTATTTGATCCCAAAGATCTCCAAAATTTGATAACACAATAAAATAACCAATTACTTCAACAACTTTACTTTCATCAAATTTTATAGAATTCATAAAATCCTTTCACCAAAATTCATAAACAAAATTCAATCACGTAATCTTTGAAAATCAAATAATTTCTCATTTTATAAAACTCTACATTAAATTCATATAAATACACAGAGACTTCCAAAGTATCTAGCCAAATACTGAAATATATAAACCAATATGTAATCACATGTTCTAATAATAGGCACCCCCACATTTTAAAAATATGGCTTATATTTAATATGTAAAAACCAAATTTTACATCATATTGCCTAATATAGATACAGATTATATTAAATATTTTGGCATGCGGAAAATATCAGTTAATGAGAAGAGTTCTCATCATAAATTTTATATTCATCATTCATGTACGTAGGACATTACATTCCTCTCCTTCCCCTACAATAGTGTAAGAGGTAACTCATGCATGTTAGCGCAGAGTATGCCGCTCAAATTTTTCCACAGCCACCAAATTACCAATTGATTTCAAAATCAATTGTCACACATTATCCACATCTCAACCAAAATGATTTTTGGGAGGATCAATTTAATTTCTCTGTATTTGTATTATACAAAACAATGTTCAGATATACCTGTCATCCAATAAAGTGAATCCTTTTTTGTTATTGCTTCAAGATATCACGTTTACTCAACTTTGGCTCCCATTTTTAGAGTTTTAACTTTTGGCTCCCATTTTTTTTCATAAAATTAAAGGACCAAAATACCTTTCGCATTAAATAATTTTCAACTTTGGGATGTCGGAAATAAAAAAAAATACACTTCCGACATACCTTCATCAAAAATATATTCTAACTCACTAATGTCATAAATGCAATTTTTTATATTTCCGACACTTATAAATTGGTAGTGCAAATTTTCGTGAATGAGTGTCATTGAAAATATTTAGCCAAGATGTCCATGTTAAATGACATATTCATATCAAGCAATATATTGTTAAAATAGGGGTGTTCAAATCCAAACTGATCCAATGGATAACCGAAAACTGATGAAAAAAACCGAAATCCATAAAAAAAATGATTAAAAATGGATTTGCTTGGATGAGGAAAAGTGAAAACCAATCAGATCGGATCGGATTTCGGGTTTACTTTTCAAAAGTGAATCGATATTTTATTACTAACTTGAAAATTTGCAAGTAGTTCAGCTCAAAACTCTACATATACCATGCATCCGTTTGCTTAAAAGCATGTATGCATATATAAACAAAATGATTTAACAAATCATACACATCATCAATGGAGTTTATAGTATGTTTTCAGTTACTTTTTAATTTTTGACGTATCTATTTAAATCAAACAGTAAAGGCTAAAAAAGTTTGTTATTAGTTTATTAAATAAAAAAATGTATCACAACATTATATTCTCTATATCTTTTAGAAAGAATAGTTTTATTTAAAAATTTGGCGTTGTTGACGATTAGAGAATCTTGTGTTTCAAATTAATGGAATGAATATCTATGTTTGACATAGTATCAAACAAAAAAATCAAGTCCTAATATTTTCTGGCTCCTAGCATAGCAACTAGAATTAGAATGCCAAAAAGAAAAGAAGAAATCACAAGCTAAGGAGAATGAAGTAGATAACATTAAATTGTCATTAAACATTTCTATCAAATTTACTAAAAAATTTTACATCGTTATTATTAGCACGTGAAGTTGTGAATCGAACTAAACCAAACCAAATCCACATAATTATTGGATCGGATCGGATCAGATTTCTATATCTAATTCAACCAAACCAAACCAAATTTAGTTTTTTTTTCTTCAGATTGGATGACTATTTTCCTAATAACCGAATCGAAACAATCCATGAACACCCTAATTTTTAACTCATTAAGGAAAAAGTGAATCAATAACGGTAGTTAATTTAAAGAACGGTGACAGAGAATTAAAAGCAAGTCATGGTATCATAGAAGAATTCAGACACAGATATAAAGACGTGAGACATTACCATCTTGAAATGACAGTTTAATTGCAATAACATAATATACGAGGGTGAAGGCTATTGAAACTTCCGAGTGCCAACCAAATTCTAAGAGTCGAAAGATGAGGTGGAACACAAATGGCTTGTGCATTCACAACATAATGTAATTTGCACTTCTGATCCATCAGTGTTGGAAGTGTAAAAAATTGCACTTTTAACATTAGTGAGTCGGGATATATTTTCGACGAAGATATATCAAAAGCTTTATCTTTTTGTTTTCGACACTTCGAAGTCGAAAATTATTTAATGTGAAGGATATTTTGATCCTTTTCATTAAAAAAAAATAAGGGCAAAAAATTAGATTATGAAAGAAAAAAATTAAAACTTTACATTTAAAATCAAAAGGAGTAGTAAGTCATAATGATGTGGGAGTAAGATCCAACGAGTAGGTGGACTAAGTTGAAGCTTCGTTTTGGCTGTCACACGTTATCTACTTAGGCCATTTCAATATGACTATAATATTTTAGACATATGGCATGTTTGATATGTATGACACATACACCGTTTGTCATGTAAGCAATTAACAAGAGAATTTTAATAACAAATATCAAAACCAAATTTCTAAAATATTTAAGGTCAAGTTATGGTCAAAATAACTTATAAAGATCAAAATACTCTTAGCTTCAAGTGATCAAAATCATAAATATGTTTTTTTCATTTTTGAAACAATAAATAAACCTTTTTTATTTACAAATTAAATTAAAAATTATCATTATACAATCTTTATTTAGGATTTTTCATTTATTATTTTTACTTTAATTTAAGCAATTTTTTTATATTTTTATAAAAATAATGAAGGAAATTAAAAAATGTATTATTTTTTAATAGACAAATATTATTTTTAAAGGGAATGAAAAACAAAGTTGTCAAGAACTCAGCTCAAATGTTCACGTTTAATGTCTTGTAATTCTATCAAATTGAATGCCTCTTCACAAAACTAATGGAAAATGATCCAAAATATTGGTTTTCATCAATTTCCTATTTTTCTTTTTATTGGTTTGAAGTTTTTTCGTATGTGGAACTAATCAACACTCTTAATCAATAGTATAAAAAAAAATCAAATTGCTTATCATCTGTACATAAATACATGCATGCATTTTAAGGTAATGCTAGAAGAGATGAATATTTATAGTCAAATAGCATTGCATAATAATTTCATAGTGTAAAAACAGTTAAGATGATAGCTAATTCATTTTATTGGATCTTATTGTTATATTTACGAATTTAATTTCAATACACTATCTATGTAAACAATTTCGCTCAAACAAGTAATCATACTAACATATTTTGACTTTTAAAATAATTACTATAATAATCAAATATTTTTAAAACATAATTATATATAATTAAACCATTACCTTGAAAACGTGGTCAAATATTCCACATAAGATATGCATGACTTTTGTATTCTAATTTTTTATTTATGGAAGTGCAATGTTGAGGTTGACTACAATATTACTATAATAATAATAAAAAATGTCAATAACATAATTATATTTCATTAAACCATTACCTTAAAAATATGGTCAAGTATTCCACCTGAGATACGAATAACTTTTGTATTGATCTTTATCAAATTTTTTATTTATTTATGGAAGTGCAATCGTGAGGTTGATTAAAATATTTTATTAAAAACGATTAAATGTCTTGACATTTTTATTAGTGACTAACATTGTCGTAGTTTGCTCCCACAAATGTACCTTATCTTGTTGTTTTGAATTCATTATATAAACTTTTCAACAAAAAGTCCCCTCACAAACCCCCCAAACAAAAACAAAAGTGAAAAATAAACAAAAGAGCAATGAAACACACCGAAAGAGTAGAAGTTGAAGGCTTATTGGGAATAGCAGAGAAGCTATTAGAAATACATGATCTCAAAGGTTCACGAAAATCTGCGAGAAATCAACCCTCTTCTAGATAATCAGATCATTGCATTACCAATGTCTTAATTAATTGCAGCTGAGAAGCGAGTAAAAAACCACTTTGATTAGTATGCCATCCTTGGCATCGATTGTCGCTCCGATGACATCGAAGGCATAAAGCGCCAATATCATCGCCTTGTCCTCATCCTCTACCCTGACAAGTCTCGCTTCCCCTTCGCCAATGATGCATTCAAGCTCGATTCTATCTGATCCGCTAAAAAAGTCTCAATTCGACTGAGAGTTTTCATGCTTCACCCCTATCAATCTCCCTGTCCCAAGTAGGGTCCAGAATGACAAGTTGGTTGTCCAACGATCAAGGTCTGGGCCTGGGCTCGGCTTTAGACCTGGTTCGAGTTCTAGGGACAACACCACCCAAAGCCATAACTTTGGCCCACCTAACATCATGTCAGCCTCTATTGGGTCGAGGGTTGGGCTCGGAGTCGGACTTGGTCCAAGTGTTCGTAATGACACCACACACGACTTTGACTTTGGTCCTCCCAACAATAACATATCTTCCTCTACTGTGAGAGAAAAGATTGCGATGGAGGAGAACTTGAGGCGAAAGACTAGGACATTCTGGACCCCATGCCCATATTGCTACCATCTTTATGAGTACCCAGTGATTTACAAAGATTGTTGTCTAAGGTGTCAAAAATGTGAAAGGGCATTTCAAGCGATCGAACTTACTTCTCTTCCGCCACTTGTACCAAGGCAAGATGCCTATTATTGTTGCCGGGATGTATTCCCGATGGGGTTTGTGGATAAAGAGATAAAGGTTGAGGTAGGGGCTGGGGTTATGCCAGTGCAACAACAGCGACCGCAACCACAACAATATGTT
This sequence comes from Crotalaria pallida, assembly GCA_037953625.1. Lineage (NCBI taxonomy): Eukaryota > Viridiplantae > Streptophyta > Magnoliopsida > Fabales > Fabaceae > Crotalaria > Crotalaria pallida. Next base: position 148,396,057 of record CM075651.1, on the reverse strand, counting down.
CCAAACGAGTTTCCAAATTTGATGTCTACACCAACTATGCCGATGACTCAACTAACAAACAATCAGGTCCCCGCTATTCCAAAAAAGTGAAGAAGATTGTGATAGAATCCCTTGGCCTCATGATTAAGGTATTGTTATTATCTCAAACTCAATTTGAGCTATAGTAGTGAATGCGGAGCTAGCTGGAATTGTGCCTCAAACTGAACTCTGGAATCAAAAGTGATTTGGTTATTGGATATGATGTTTACCTACTCTTTTGTTGTTTTCTATAAGCTACTTATTCTTTTGGTTTACCTTTTGTTTGAGATATAGTTAGTTGATTTTATGTCTCAGTTGCCTCATGATTAGTATATTTATTTTAGGATAAATGCTTTATGATTCAACTAGTTATCGAGTAAGAGAACAATGCTAAATTGCAAATTACTTTTCTTTACTTGAAAATAGATTGGCAAAACCTACACTGATTTTTTTTAAGTGGATTCAGACATATGTTAAGATGCACAGATATATCCATCAACACGGCCTTATTTTCAACAAATCCCGTAGAATAATTAGCAGTAAATCTATAATATATAACACGGACAATGAATTTTGTAAAGAGAAGAAAAAAATGTTAGTATTACACGTAAATCATCACTCGGTAGAGCAAAATAAAAATGACTATTCAATATATAGATTAAAAAATTTCTACGACAATCGACAAACTAAATGTTCAAATAGGATCGGACTGTGTTATCCCACAATGAAATACACATGGATAATATGGTCAAACAAAAATCACTGAGTGGGAAACACACGTGGTATCCAAATCCAATCATGGCAAATCACCAAATTTTATCAAATGCTACTTGGCATCCAGGATAAATCAAGGTAAATAAATGGATATGAATAACGGAGAGGAAAAACCTAAATTGCAATCACAGTCAAGAGTCAGAGAAAATTGCATCAAGTAGTTTCAAAGGATAAGAAATGAATTGCAGATATAAAAAAAGGCATAATGCCAACTTGGGATGATGCAAATAAAACATATAATAACAAACTTGATTCTTTATATATATATATATATATTAATGAACTTCAGTTTATAGATGTAGTTTGGAATTCAAATCCTTAAGTGCGAATATAAAAGTAATAAGATAATGTCTAAACTGTCTTGGTGTTGTTCTTGATTTGGCAGGTGCTATAAAGAAGGTGGGGAAGGTTAAGGCTCTTCCAAAAGTCCAAGCGTTTATATGACAATTGCTTTGAGACAGAATTCCAACAGAACTGAATTTGCAGAAGCGAGGAGTAATGGTTTCTGCAAAGTGTGTTATTTGTGGTTAAACAGGGGAGGATTCTTCCCATATGTTTTTATATTGTGCAGTTTCTCAGGTGGTTACAGATCAATTTCAATATGTAGGCATCGGTTCCGCTCTATGAGGACTTCCTTCGTTACGTATTTGGCAAATTGGTCAGGCAAAAAGGAAAAATCTTCGGCTGGTGTTTAAAGAAGAAGATCTTAACTTAGTGGAGTTGTTGAGTCAAGTTTAGATCTTGGCGTTGGGTTAATGTTTTGGGGGGTTTTCTATTTCATATGCAAACAGGCGATTATGCCCTGTACCTGGTTCCTAAGCGCTGATTCTTGTATTGTCTTGGTGTTGGGTTGTTCTTGTATTGTTTATCATCCTAAGGTGGCCGGGAAGAGTAGGTGTTTCTTGTTTGGTCCTGTTATTCTTTTCTTCCCTTGTTTTGAATTTTTCCTCTGGGTTTTTTCATTCAAGGTTTTTAAGGAGGTAAAGGTCCTAACTAGTGTTTTTTGGTGGTTAGGGTCATTATTTTTGTATAGGTTAGTAGGTGGATTTGGGGGAATTTTTTGTTTGAGATTACTAGTATTTTATTTGCTTCACAATGGTGTGAAGCTTAAAATTGTATCGGTTGTGGTTAACTTGATGCACATGATTGGGTACCCTTTGACAAACCCTTCATAGAAGCTGGGGTCTTTGAGTGTTCTATGATGCTCGGTTAATCTGTTAATAAATTTTTCTTTGTTTGTTGTTAAAAAAAAGATAATGTTACTTATTTGGTATAATATCCATGATCAGTATGATGATCTTATTGCAAATATTGATGAACTTCATATGACAAGCTCGACTGTAGAACTTACAAACAAACAAAATACAATTGCCTTCGGATATTGGCCTCGTGAAGCATTCCAAAATAGGAGGGTGAAGAACATTAATATTTTACAACCAATAAAAATTCTCTGTTTTTTTTTGCAATTGAAATAAAATTTTCTTGTAGAAATATAGATGCTAAGAGAAAAATATAAAACACTCAAAGGACAAAATTTATCCTAAAAAAATTATTTGTATTAAAGAAATAAATGTCACACTAAAAAAATTGGCTTTTGTTAATAGTCAATTTTACAAACACACAACTTATGGTTAGTGCTGATGTTTTAGCAGCCTATAACTTTATGGTGTATGTATGTGTGTTTATGATCTTTACCTGGAAGCAATCCTTGTGCTTCTGGTTCGTAATAAAATTTTTCTCTTAGCTAAAAAAAAAAAACAAAAATACAACACTTAAACAATAAAGCTCATCGGAGTCTCTAAATTTTCTATTTTTGGTTTGTAGCTAATGTTTTTCTCACTTCATTCTTTTTTTCTTACTCTCTATGCTCTATTTTGAATGAAGATTAAAACCTTTAGGGAAATCATGCAATGTAAACACGTTACAAAGTTATGATTTTGGTGCCAAACTTTTGCATCGAGCTAGTTGTATAAAGCATGTTGCCAATATCATGACATGCATGCAGAGACATTAATTAATAATTTTTATAAAATTGTGATTGGATTCCTAACCATAGAATCATCAAAGTCACCGATATTTGAAGGATACATGTTTTACAAGAATAGGGATTATTGTGAATTTAACAAACCGAATACGATGCCGAAAAAGCTCAATAATACCATATATTATGCAATAGAAAAAAAATTATGCATAATGACGAAACAGTCTAGTCAACAATTATTACGCAATCACATAGATTAAAATTTTAAATATCATTTTAACTTTTTTTATCAACAAAGTAGCATTTTAACTATATGACGAATAAAAGAAATTTTGTGATGAAACACTTATTGCATCGTATCAATTTTTGTCTTAAAGCATAAATCCATATTATTATAAATTTTATACTTATATTTTTGTCTCTAATGAACCCGACCTGTCTCAATTTAGACTCGTCCCTATCGTGTCCCTTCCTAATTAAGGACGAGTTCAGGGAGATGGAATCCCTATCCTGTCTCAATTTAGATTCATATATAATGTAATTAAATCATACTTGTTTTACAAATTACATATTTAAAGGAGACCAAGCAACACGTACATAATACCTATGAATGTTTGGTGTAGTAAATTAAAATGCCATACGAATTTAATAAAAGCTAGGGTTATCATTTTTGTTCAGAAGAAGAACCGAAAACAACAAAACAAAACATATATTTTTGTCATGCCTTTATGCGATTTTCTTATTTGAATTGAGTTGATTTTGAGAGGGAAATATATGAAATGTTATATATATATATATGTGTGTGTGTGTGTGTGTGTGTGTCTTACACCGTTCATAATTTTTTATACAATTTGAATTTCCTTAATTTATCGTTGATTAATAACTATATGTCATCTAGATCATTTGTATCAAATTTGAGAAAAATTAAACATCATTAAATGTATATTCAAATAGTTTCATTTTCATATACTTTTAAAACATATATTTTGTTAATTTTGACATATATAAATGAAGTACTAAATGATTTTTGATTTTTTGTGAAATTTGATAAAAATGATCTGCAGGATAGGAACTTTCAATCCAAAGCTTGATTGTATTAAATTTGATTTGGTATAAAAATTATGAGCGGTGTAAAAGTTAGCATGATTTAACTTGATGTATATAATTAGAACTTTGTTTCGATACCATTTGATAATAAAGATTTGTGATACTCTCTCTAATATACTCAATAAAATAGTGCCATATGAGCTAGGATGCCATAGAGATGCCACCTCATATATCTCTTTATTTAAAAATGATGAGTAGTGTGAAATGTTTAAAAAATAAGTAAATTCTATTTTGTTCAAAAAAATCAATCTGAAATCGGAAATTCAATACGAACTAACTATCCATTTCCATAAACGATTCAAAGAAATCAAATAAAAATTGACTTTGATCATATTAAATCTTTATTCTTTTTTATCAAATTGTCTTTTTTATTAGATTGGTGAGTGTGAACATTAATAATCATCGGTGTAAAGTTTTTTTACTCAATTGACTATTGTATTATTAGAGTCAAATAATTTTAATGATGTAAAAATGAAACTATTGTCAAATAATTAATGCATAATTATTCTCAAGTGTAAAAATATTACCATGATAACAACTCACTATTGCAAAAATTACAAAAAAAATTAAATCGTCACAATAATATAATTTACAAATAAAAGAAAAAATGATTTATTTATCATATAAAATTTTGACTGAGGCGTGCACAAGTGCACTAGGCTTAAGAGTATTTGGCGTCACATACAAGTGAATCGCTTGGTGTAGAAGTCCTTCAAAGGCTAATACTCTCCAAGATACAACAATCACTTCTTCTCAACTGTACACATGAATTGGCGAGGTCTCTAGGTACAATTTATTTGAATTGCTCTTGGGAACAAATTAAAAGAATTAAAGAAAAAGAAGAAACAATTTGCACAAAGGAAAACCAAATAGGTTTTTCCACACATATATATCTCCATATCATGGTCCACCTATTACTTATTTACTAGTATGATTCTAATCAATTTTTTTGTTGGGCTATAGCCCTTTCTTACAAATCATTAAAAAGATAGTTATTATATAATAATAACCATTATAGCCGCTAATGCTAAAGCAAATGATTAGTGCAATAATATAATAAAATTGCAACGGCTATGTGTTATATATATATATAGCTGTTAGAGCAACTGGAAGAAAACGGTAAGAATAAAATCAGATTAAAGACTAATAAATATATAAGTTATAATAGCTATAGAGCCGTTGGATTTTTAATACATATGCACGTTGGAGAAAAAAATAAAGCAATGCAAAGGCAAATGAATGAAAATAAATAATAATAAATTAAAAATGAAGTTTCGGAGAACAACTTATTTGGAAATTGCTCTTAATTAAAGAAAAATGAGAAATACTTAATATACACAAAGAAAAACCAAATTGTTTTTGCCACACATCTATGATTCCATATCATTGTGAACCCTATTACTTATATACTAGAATGATGCTAATCAATTCGTTTGTTTTTTTGTTAGCCTGTTATTATATCATAATAACCATTGTAGTCGTTGAAGCTAAGGCAAATGATTAGTATCGTATAATAAATTACAACCGCTATGTGTTATATATATATATATATATATATATGTGTGTGTGTGTGTATATATATATATATGTATATAGCTGTTGGAGCAACGAAAAGAAAATGGCAAGAATAAAACCAAATTAAAGACTAATAAATATATAAGTTATAACAGCTATAGAGTCGTTGGAGTTTTAATACATATGCACGTTAGAGAAAAAAACAAAGCTTTTGAAAGGCAATTGAATGAAAATAAATAATAATAAATTTTGCTATTAAAATAAAAATATTAATGAATGAAAATATTCCAACACTCACTATTAAATTCTTATTTTATTTTATCTTGTTATTATATTTATGAGTTTAATTTTGATATTCTTGGTGTAAACAAATTTACATCATCAGGTAATTATATTATCAAATTATGCTTTTAAAATAATTACTAAAAAATTAAATATTTTCATAACATAATCATATACACTTAAAACATTTCCTTTTGTAAAAAAATGTGGATAAGTATTACACATAAGATACACGTGTTATTATTTAGTAAATTGCCATCTATTTTTTTTATATACAAGGGAATATACTAGTATAATTAATCATAATATTTTGTTACCAAAATAAATTTATATTTTTTTATTTTTGCAAGTGACAGACAAGGCAAGAAAATGCATCTATAGATACATGCAACCTAACCCATTTTTTTAAATTTCTCACTCACTATTTATACGCTTACAATAGCAAACCCCACCACAAACCCCATATCAGAAAAGTAAAGAAAAATAAAAAAAAATGCAGTGCCCCACAAGAGCAGAGGCCGAGCGCTTGTTAGGAATTGCAGAGAAGCTCTTAGAAACACATGATCTCAAAGGTTCACGAAAATCTGCTGAACTCGCCAGAGAAATCGACCCTCTTCTAGAGGGTCCTAATCAGATCGTTGCCATTACCAATGTCTTAATTGCAGCTGAGAAGCGAGTAAAAAACCACCCTGATTGGTATGCCATCCTTGGCATTGATTGTCGCTCCGATGACATCGAAGCCATAAAGTGCCAATACCATCGCCTTGTTCTCCTCCTCCACCCTGACAAGTCTCGCTTCGCCTTCGCCAATGATGCATTCATGCTCGTACTTGAGGCATGGTCGATTCTCTCTGATCCGCTAAAAAAGTCTCAATTCGACCGAGAGTTTTCATGCTTCATCCCTATCAATCTCCCTGTCCCAAGTAGGGTGATCCAAAATGACAAGTTGGTTGTCCAACGATCAAGGCCTGGGCCTGGGCTCAGCTTTAGACCTGGTTCGAGTGCTAGGGACAACACCACCCAAAGCCATAACTTTGGCCCGCCTAACAACATGTCAGCCTCTATTAGGTCGAGGGTTGGGCTTGGAGTCGGACTTGGTCCAAGTGTTCGTAATGACACCACACACGAATTTGACTTTGGTCCTCCCAACAATAACATATCTTCCTCTACTGTGAGAGCGAAGATTGCGATGGAGGAGAACTCGAGGCGAAAGACTGGGACATTCTGGACCCCATGCCCATATTGCTACCATCTTTATGAGTACCCACTGATTTACAAAGATTGTTGTCTGAGGTGTCAAAAATGTGAAAGGGCATTTCATGCGATTGAACTTACTTCTCTTCCGCCACTTGTACCAGGGCAAGATGCCTATTATTGTTGCCGGGATGTATTCCCGATGTGGTTTGTGGAGAAAGAGAAAAAGGTTGAGGTAGGGGCTGGGGTTATGCCAGCACAACAACATCGACCACAACCACAACAATATGTGGCAAACGAGCTTCCAAATATGATGCCTACACCAACTATGCCGATGACTCAACCAACAAACAATCAGGTCCTCGCTATTCCAAAAAAGTGAAGAAGATTGCGATAGAATCCCTTGGCCTCATGATCAAGGTATTGTTATTATGTCAAACTCAATTTGAGCTATAGTAGTGACTGCGGAGCTAGCTGGAATTGTGCCTCAAACTGAACTCTGGAATCAAAAGTGATTTGGTTGTTGGATATGATGTTTACCTACTCTTTTGTTGTTTTTTATAAGCTACTTATTCTTTTGGTTTACCTTTTGTTTGAGATATAGTTAGTTGATTGTCTCAGTTGCCTCATGATTAGTATATTTATTTACAATATATGCTTTATGATTCAACTAGTTATGAGTAAGAGAACAATGCTAAATTGCAAATTACCTTTCTTTACTTGAAAATAGATTGGCAAAACCTACACTAATTTTTTTAAAGTGGATTCAGGAATATGTTAAGATGCACAAATAGATCCATCATTACGACCTTATTTTTAACAAATCTCGTAGAATAATCAGCAGTAAATCTATAATATATAACACAAACAATGAATTTTGTAAAGGGAAGAAAAAATGTTAGTATTACAAGAAAATCATCACTCGGTAGAGCAAAATAAAAATGACTGTTCAATATATAGATTAAAAAATTTCTACAACGGTCGACAAACTAAATGTTCAAATAGGATCGGACTGTTATCCCACAATAAAATACACATAGATAATATGGCCAAATAAAAATCACTAAGTGGGAAACACACATGGTATCCAAATCCAATTATGGCAAATCACCCCAATTTTTTCAAATCCTACTTGGAATCCTGGATAATCAAGGTAATTATATAAATGGATATGAATAATGGAAAGGAAAAACCTAAATTGCTATCACATTCAAGAGTTAGAGAAAAATGCATCAAGTAGTTTCGAAGAATAAGAAATGAATTGCAGATATAAAAAAGGCATAATGCCAACTTTGGGATGATGCAAATAAAACATGAGTAATTCTTCAATGTTGCAAACTTAAATAGCGGCAGTGATGCTTCTGCAACCTTAACCATTGATTTTAACTTTAATGGTTGAAATTAAAATGATATAAATAAATAAAAAATTGAAATATCAGTTTTGCCCTCTCCCCATTTGCCTCACCATCTCCATCCATCCCTTCCATTGCAACTCTATCCATCTACGAGGCGGATCTGTTCTTTGGTCTCGACAACAAAGTCATCGGAGCCGAGTTTCATGCCAATTTCCATGGCGGCCTTCGACGGTGTTATTGGAACTTGAGCTTTGGGGGTCCCCCGAGTTGAATGATTGACGGATCTGGACTATAAGCAAGGGTGGTGGGAAAGCGGTTCTTGCAATGGGTTCCGTCTATGAACTTACGGTGATGGTTCCATGTGTGCCTTCTACACCCTTCTGATGGGTCTTAGCAATTGATGGTGGTGAGTGCATGAGATCTTGAAGTTGGTGGTTAGGACCAAAGATGATGATGGAAGAAGAGTGGGTGGAGGGACGGCTTTGGTTGGGTGGCAGCAGTATGAGGCGGCGATAGGGCAATAGAATGGTGGGTGTGGTTGGGCAAATGTTAGAGATAAGGGTAAAAGTGTCTTTTTACACTTATCAAAGTTGTAGTATCACTGCTTCCTTGTATGTTTGCAGCATTGAAGAATTACTCATAAAACATATAATAACAAACTTGATTCTTTATGTATATTAATGAACTTCCAAAGTTTATAGATGTAGCTTGGAATTTGAATTCTTAAATGCGAATATAAAATTAATAAGATAATGTTACTTAGAAATGCTCTCTAAATTTGGTACAATATCAACTTATGATCAATATGATGATCTTAGGGCCAATATTGATGAACTTTATATGGCAAGCTCGACCGTAGAACTTACAAACAAACAAAATACAATTGCCTTCAGATATTGGCCTCGTGAAGCATTCCAAAATAGGAGGGTTAAGAACATTAATATTTTACAACCAATAAAAATTCTTTGTTTTTTTTTGCAATTGAAATAAAATTTAGATGCTAAGATAAAAAAATATAAAACACTCAAAGGACAACATTTATCCCAAAAAAATTGTTTGTATTAAAGAAACAAATGACTCACTAAAAAAAATTGGCTTTATTAATAATTAATTTTAAAAACACAGAACTTTATGCTTAGTGCTGATGTTTCAGCAGCCTATAACTTTATGGTGTATTTATGTGTGTTTATGATCTTTACCTTGAAGCAATCCTTGAGCTTCTGGTTCTTAATAAAAATTTTCTCTTAGCTAAAAAAACAAAATCACAACAGTTAAACAATAAAGCTCATTGGATTCTCCATAATTTCTATTTTTGGTTTGTAGCTAATGTTTTAGCTCACTCTATTCTTTTTCTCTTACTCTCTATGCTCTAATTTGAATGAAGATGAAAACCTTTAGGGAATTCATGAAATGTAAACACGTTACAAAGTTATAATTTTGGTGCCAAACTTTTGCATCGAGCTAGCTGTATAAAGCATGTTGCCAAGATCATGATGACATGCATGCAGAAACATTAATTAATAATTTTTACAAAATTGTGTTTGAATCCCTAACCATAGAATCATCGAAGTTACCGATATTTGAACGATACGTGTTTTACAAGAACATGGGTTGTGAATTTAACAAACCGAATAAGATGCCGAATAAGATGCATAATGAAGAACAGTCTAGTCAACTATTATCACGCAATCACATGGATTGAAATTTTAAATATCATTTTAACTTTTTTTATTAGAAAAGTAGCATTTTAACTATATGACAAATAAAAGAAATGAGTAATATGTCAGATTAGTCCCTGACTTTGTAAGCATCGGTCAAGTTAGTCCCTGACTTTATCAAAATAGCAATTTAGTCCCTGAGATTTCATTTTAATTCACATACGTCCCTATCTTTATCTCATTTTAAAGTACTTGACGAGTTATAAGCTCTTGTTCGAGCTGTTTATAATCGTTCGCGTCATAAACGGTGGCTAATCGGTTATGAGGAAAAGTACGTAAATACAATGAATTCAAGAACAGAACTTTTATTTATTTGAAGCAGTAAATACAATGGGCTCGGAGTTCCACCGAGCGTACACCATTATCAGAAATATACAATCCTAAAATTAAGCAAAGGTAATAATGAAACTAAAAACAATTGACAATAAAATTGAAACAGGGATAAAAAAGTTTAGCTGAAATATGCTCTAAGCTTTGCCACGTTCCATGTGTTATTGATGAGAGCACCAGAGAGAGTTTCGAGCTTGTAGGCTCCCGTTCCCGTTTTGGAAGCTACTCGGTATGGCCCTTCCCAGTTTTGAGCCAGTTTTCCGTCCTTAGCGTTCTTGAGGCCAATGTCAGCTCTTCTTAGGACGAGGTCACCTACTTCGAAATCTCTGGGTACTACCGAGCGATTATACCCTTTCGCTTGCAACAGCTTGGCATGTCGCTCCCGCTCGGCTGCTAGATCTCTGACTTCATCCGATAGAACGAGGTCCTCACAGAGTAAAGTGTTGTTGAGGGGGTTTGGTTGTTGTATGGCTCGGAACAAAGGGATGATCCTTTCTATCGGGATAACTGCGTCGCAACCGTAAGTAAGCCGATAAGGAGTTTCTCCCGTCGAAGTCTGTATTGTGGTGCGATATGACCAAAGTACTTCATGCAAGTTTTCCAGCCAATTTCCTTTTGCACCAATGAGCCTCTTCTTGATTCCCTGGATGATAGTTCGGTTCACTGATTCCACTTGTCCATTGGTCTGAGGATGCTCGACCGAGGAAAAATAGTGTTCAATGTTTAAAGCATTAACCAAATCTTGGAATGCCTTTGCTGCAAACAGAGTTCCGTTGTCAGTCACCAGAACTTGTGGCACTCCAAACCGAGCTACGACCTGTCTTTCGAAGAACTTCTGAACCTTGGCCGACGAGATAGTTGCTAAAGGCTCGGCTTCAATCCACTTGGTAAAGTAATCAATGGCAACTATCACCCATTTTAGCTGTCCTGGTGCGGTGGGGAACTGGCCAATCAAATCCATTCCCCATTGATAGAAGGGATAGGGAGATGAAAGTGAGTGGAGTTCCTCGGCCGGCTTCTGATACACATCGCTGTGAAATTGACACTTTTCACATTTCTTGACATGATTGATCGCATCTTGCTGAAGGGTCGGTCAGTAGTATCCTGCCCTTAGAATCTTTTTGGCCAGTGATTTTCCCCCAACATGATGACTTCCGATACCGCCGTGAACCTCTTCCAGTGCCTGTTTCGCTTCGACGAGATCTAAACATCTGAGCATAGGGCCACTGACCCCTCGGCGAAACAGAATTCCTTCAACCAGAGCATATTGTGATGCTTTCCTGACGAGTTTCTTGGCCTCAATTGGATCAGTCGGCAAAATTCCCTGTTCCAAGTAACTCGTGATCGGAGCAGTCCAACTTGGATCCACCGAAACGGAGAGTACAACGCTAGGTCCGTGCACCATTTCTTGGATCAATGTTTTGTTATTTCCAGGTCCTTTCGTTGAAGCAAGTTTTGAAAGAATGTCCGCTCGGCCATTGCTTTCTCTTGGGATGTGGCAGAATTCAACTTTGGCAAACTTTGAAGATAAGAACTTCACCTTCTCAAGATATTTCTGGAGGATGGGTTCTTTAGCTTGATAATCACCTTTGACTTGTGAAACCACCAACTGAGAATCGCTGAAAATCTTCACTTCTCGGGCCCCTACCTCTTTTGCCATCCTGAGACCAGCCATTACAGCTTCATATCCCGCCTGATTGTTTGAAGTAGGAAATCCGAACTTCAAGGAATACTCAAGGGTAACTCCCTCGGAGTTCTCCAAGATTATTCCAGCACCTGCTCCAAGTTTGTTGCTCGACCCGTCAACATAAACGCTCCAGTCCAAGTTTGAGCTCGTCGATGGCTCAGTGAACTCGGTAAGGAAATCAACTAGGACTTGAGATTTCATTGCCTTCCTTGGTTCGAAAGTGATGTCGAACTCGGAAAGTTCAATGGCCCAAGTCACCATTCTCCCTTCCAAGTCGGGTTTTTGAAGAATCTGACGGATCGACTGAGCTGTTCTGACCTTGATGTGATGGCTCTGGAAGTACTGTCGTAGTCTTCTGGCCATGACAACCAAACAAAAAGCCAATTTTTCCACCTTCTGGTATCTCAGCTCTGGTCCTTGAAGCGCTCGGCTGAAAAAATAAACAGGGGATTCTTTGCCTGATTCTTCCCGGACTAGAACCGAACTGATGACTGCATCACCCACTGATAAGTAAAGGAACAGAGTTTCTCCTGTTATAGGACTAGATAGGATTGAGGGGGATGCCAGGTATTGCTTAAGGTCAGTGAAGGCCTTTTCGCATGCCTCATTCCACTCAAACGTCTTTTCCTTTTCCTTCCTCAGCAGTTGGTACCATGGTAGAGCCTTCCGAGCTGATTGGGATAAAAATTTGGAAAGAGCCGCTACCCGACCTGCCAGCTGCTGGACACCCTTGATGTCAGATGGACTCTTCATCTCGAGGATGGCTCGACACTTCTCTGGATTTGCCTCGATTCCTCGTTCAGTGAGCATAAATCCAAGGAATGACCCAGCAGGAACCCCAAAGGTGCATTTTTCCGGATTCAACCTCATATCGAACTGCCGGATTTTGCCAAGAATGATCTTCAAATCCTTAGCATGGTCTTCTTCCTTCAAACTCTTAGCAATCATATCGTCAATGTACACCTCCATTCTGGGCCCGATAAGCGAACCGAACACCTTGTTCATCATTCGCTGGTAAGTTGCCCCGGCGTTCTTAAGTCCGAAGGGCATGACATTATAACAATATGTAGCATTTTCAGTCATGAATGAAGTCTTCATCTGATCCAGGGGATATATCGGGATCTGATTGTAGCCCGAATAAGCGTCCATGAAGGACAATCTCTGATATCCTGCCGAGCTATCTACTAATTTATCTATGCAGGGAAGTGGGTATTGGTCCTTGGGGCAGACCTTGTTCAAGTCTGTATAATCCACGCACATTCTCCACTTTCCATTGGATTTCTTGACCAGTACGGGATTAGCCAACCAATCGGTGTACACCACTTCCCTGATGAACCCTGCTTCAAGTAGCTCGGCAACCTTTTCTTCTGTTGCTTGAGCCTTCTCGGTTCCGACCCGCCTTTTCTTCTGACAAATTGGCTTAGCGCTAGGGTACACACTTAATTTGTGGCAAATGAAATTCAGATCGATTCCTGGCATGTCTGCCGAGGTCCAAGCAAATAGATCTTTGTTTTCCACGAGCAGTTCTGTCAGTTCTTTCTCAACTTTTTCAGCAAGACCAACACCAATCTTGACACAACGGGATGGGTCGGATCCCAAAATTACCCTCTTGAAGTCCCCCTGAGGGGTTGGCCTAGTTTCATCCTCATCCCTTACATCAATATCTGCCAAGTTAACACTTCCCTTATTGAGTGGTTCTTGCATAATCTTCTCATCTTCAATCTTTAGTTTACCCAGGCTGATATTGTAACACTTCCGAGCCAGCTCTTGTTCAGAACGTACCGTTACTACCTTGTCATCAGACCCTGGAAACTTCATAGCTAGGTGGACAGTTGATACAACGACACCAAAAGACTGGAGTGCAGTACGGCCGAGGATGGCGTTGTATGCCGACGGAGCTTGGACAACTAGAAACTTCACTATCTCAGTTCGAGCAGTTGGTTGTTCCCCCAGGATAACTGGGAGGTGGATATGCCCTAGAGGAACAATCGAATGGCCTGTAAAGCCAATCAAACTTCCCTCGAACGGAGTCAGGTCAGATCTTTTCAACTTCAAGGCTTCAAACAGATCCAAGAACATAATGTCTGCTGAACTCCCTTGATCAACGAGAATCCTCTTTACCTCGTAATTGCCGAGCCTGGCTGTAACTACCATTGGATCATTGTGATCTTGGTTTATGTCGGCAAAGTCCTCGTCACTGAAACTGATGACGATGTTTTTCTTTTTGGGTTTTTGAATTGGTCGGCTGGCCACCGAAAGAACTTGACCCACATACTTTTTTCGATCACCTCTTTTTTCCCCTCCACTTGCGAATCCTCCAGCAATGGTGTTAATCAGAAAAGTCTCTCGACCCTTATCCTGTTCGGACAGTAGGGTAGAGGTTCCCCCTGCAGGTGGTGAAGGGCTCCTATTTCTTTTCTGCTCGGGCTTGGGTGGTGAATGACTTTTTCTCCTAGAACGCTTCCGCATTGCTTCGCCAATGTATTGTTGAAGCTTTCCGTCCCTCACCATTTCTTCAATCAAGTCCTTCAGCATAGTACACTGGTCAGTGGTATGCCCCCATCCGCCATGATGGTCACAATACTTTGTCTTATATTTTTGAGCAGCTCTTCTCAAAGCTGGAGGCCGAGTGATATTGCGCATCTCGGTGTGCATAGTCTCGCTAAGGATTTGACTCCTTGGGACTGTAAGCTGAGTATACTCATCATATTTGCCTTTTGGAGGCAGTTTTTCTCCTCTTTCTCGTTCTCTTTTATCCTTCCTCCCCCTACTATCTCGAAAACGATCGCTTTGACGAGGGTCATTTTGACGAGGACGTTCTTCCTTACCCCGTTCCGCAGTACTGATTCTATGGAATTCTTCCAGATTGACAAACTTCCTGGATCTTTCCCTGAGCTCGGCCATATCCTTGGGTGGTTCTCCAATCAAACAATCCTTGAAATCTCCATCTCGCAACCCTTGAGTAAGCAAGAGAACAGATACTCCAGATTGCAGGCCTGATATGCCACTAGCCTCTTGTTGATACCGAGCTAGGTAGTGGCGTAGAGACTCGTCCGGTCTCTGTGCGACTCCAGCTAATGAATGATCGGATTTTGGCTATGACATACTGGCTGTGTATCTATTTAGGAATGCTCTTCTAAGCTCAGCCCAGGAGTGAATTGAATTAGCAGGTAGGGAATTGAACCATCTCAAAGGTGCCGAGCCCAGAGTCATTGAGAAAGCACGACACTTCATGAAATCCCCTCCCCCATAAAACATCATGGAAGACTCGTAAGCCGCAATGTGGTCCATCGGATCGGTTGTCCCAGTATACCGAGGAATATTTTGATGGCCCACATAAGTCTGTGGGATTTGGAATGCCATAATCTCAACTGTAAAAGGGTATCCAGGATGAGGTTCCCTAGCAACACGCTCAGGTACCATGTTCGGGTTGAGGGGTGGGGGTGGAGGAAGATTGCTCGGGTTGCCGAGAGCCACGTGAGGGCCTTGCTCGGCCGTTCTTGCCTTGCTCTGCTGCTGAAGAGCATCAATAGCCTAATTCTGTTTCTCAATCAGGGAAGTCTGAGTTCTCAAAATTTCCATGATTGATTCTTCTCTCCTTCGAGCCGAAGAGGTAGTCATGTAAGACTTGCCCTCTGTTTCAGAACGTTGACCACCTTGAAGCGTTCCAAAGTGACCCCTCGTCAAGTGAGGTATTTCCCTGTCGGATCTCTTGGCTCGGGAGTGATCACGACGAGCGGAACGCTCTACTCGACGATCCTCATCAGTTCGTGATCCAGCAGGGGCCCTCCGAGACTGATGTGGTCCAGAATCTGCAGTATCATGCCATTCTGAAACGTGACCATCAGGAACAGTTCGAGGGTTAGATCGCCCTCCGCCACCTTCAATACGGGGAGGGACAGTGACTTGTCCCTGAACTGGAGGAACCGGAGGGACTGGAGGGACATTAGCCTCATTGCCTTTAGTGGGTCCTCCCGGAGCGATTCTGTCCCTCACATTCCTTCCATTCTTGGGTGGCCTCCCCCGGAGGCGACGGCGGAGATCTCCCTCATTACCGTTGTTGTTTGCCATGAGAACAGTGGACGTGGGAATACTAGTTATTCGTTCCCCACAGACGGCGTCAATGTAGTGTCCTTGAACACTATGTGTCCTTAACCCTCTAAGTGCTCAAGATTATGGTAACCAGGAGCCCAAGAGAGGATCAAGTGTTAATGTATGACTTATGGTATTTCTGCAGTTCCAGTTGGGAAAAGCAGGGTCTCCCTAGTCAGCGTATGTGTGCAGTGTGTCAACTTAGGGATGAGAGTACTTACCTGAAACCCTAGCTGTGATGTGCTATTTATAGGGTTTGGAGGAGGCTGATATGGGTCGTTTGGGCCCTGTATCAGAGCTGTGCTGAACCAGGATTCTGTGAGATAATATCGGAGGATTATGCTCTTAGAATCTGGCAAGCTCGACCGTAGAACTTACAAACAAACAAAATACAATTGCCTTCAGATATTGGCCTCGTGAAGCATTCCAAAATAGGAGGGTTAAGAACATTAATATTTTACAACCAATAAAAATTCTTTTTTTTTTTGCAATTGAAATAAAATTTAGATGCTAAGATAAAAAAATATAAAACACTCAAAGGACAACATTTATCCCAAAAAAAATTGTTTGTATTAAAGAAACAAATGACACACTAAAAAAAATTGGCTTTATTAATAATTAATTTTAAAAACACAGAACTTTATGCTTAGTGCTGATGTTTCAGCAGCCTATAACTTTATGGTGTATTTATGTGTGTTTATGATCTTTACCTTGAAGCAATCCTTGAGCTTCTGGTTCTTAATAAAAATTTTCAATTAGCTAAAAAAAAAAAATCACAACAGTTAAACAATAAAGCTCATTGGATTCTCCATATTTTCTATTTTTGGTTTGTAGCTAATGTTTTAGCTCACTCTATTCTTTTTCTCTTACTCTCTGCTCTAATTTGAATGAAGATGAAAACCTTTAGGGAATTCATGCAATGTAAACACGTTACAAAGTTATGATTTTGGTGCCAAACTTTTGCATAGAGCTAGCTGTATAAAGCATGGTGCCAATATCATGATGACAGGCATGCAGAAACATTAATTAATAATTTTTATAAAATTGTGTTTGAATCCCTAACCATAGAATCATCGAAGTTACCGATATTTGAATGATACGTGTTTTACAAGAACATGGGTTGTGAATTTAACAAACCGAATAAGATGCCGAATAAGATGCATAATGAAGAACAGTCTAGTCAACTATTATCACGCAATCACATGGATTAAAATTTTAAATATCATTTTAACTTTTTTTATTAGCAAAGTAGCATTTTAACTATATGACAAATAAAAGAAATTTTGTGATAAAGCACTTATATATTGCATGGTATCAATTTTTATCTTAAAGCATAAATCCATATTTTTATAAATTTTATACTTATATTTTTGTCTCTAATGAACCTGATCTGTCTCAATTTAGACTTGTCCCTATCGTGTCTCTTCATAATTAAGGACGAGTTTAGGAAGAAGGGATCCCTATCTTGTCTCAATTTAGATTCATATATATAATGTAATTAAATCATACTGGTATTACGAGTAACATATTTAAAGGAGACCAAGCAACACGTACATATTACCTATGAATGTTTAGTGTAGTAAATTAAAATGCCATACAAATTTAATAAAAGCTAAGGATATCATTTTTGTTCAGAAGAAGAACCGAAAACAACAAAACAAAACATCTATTTTTGTCATGCCTTTATACGATTTTTTTTATTTGAATTGAATTGATTTTTACAGGGAAATATATACAAAATGTTATATATATGTCTTACACCGTTCATAATTTTTTATACAATTTGAATTTCCTTAATTTATCCGTTGATTAATAACTATATGTCATCTAAATCATTTGTGTCAAATTTGAGAAAAATTAAACATCATTAAATGTATATTCAAATAGCTTCATTTTCATATACTTTTAAAACATATATTTTATTAATTTTGACATATATAAAAGAAGTACTAAATGATTTTTGATTTTTTGTGAAATTTGATAAAGATGATTTACTGGATAGGAACTTTCAGTCAAAAACTTGATTTTATTAAATTTGATTTGATGTAAAAATTTTGAGCGATGTAAAAGTTAGCATAATTTAATTTGATGTATATAATTAGAATTTTGTTTCGATACCATTTGATAATAAAGACTTGTGATACTCTCTCTAATATACTCAATAAAATAGTGCCATATGAGCTAGGATGCCATAGAGATGCCACCTCATATATCTCTTTATTTAAAAACGATGAGTAGTGTGAAATGTTTAAAAAATATGTAAATTCTATTTTGTTTAAAAAAATAATCTGAAATCAGAAATAATTCAATACGAACTAACTATCCATTTCCATAAACGATTCAAAGCAATCAAATAAAAATTGACTTTGATCATATTAAATCTTTATTCGTTTTTATCAAATTGTCTTTTTTATTAGATTGGTGAGTGTGAACATTGATAATCATCGGTGTAAAGTTTTTTTACTCTCAATTGACTATTGTATTATTAGAGTCAAATAATTTTAATGATATAAAAATGAAACTATTGTAAAATAATTAATGCATAATTATTCTCAAGTGTAAAACTATTACCATGATAACAACTCACTATTGCAAAAATTACAAAATAAATTAAATCGTCACAATAATATAATTTACAAATAAAAGAAAAAATGATTTATCATATAAAATTTTGACTGAGGCGTGTACAAGTGCACTAGGCTTAAGAGTATTTGGCGCCAAAAGTGAATCGCTTGGTGTAGAAGTCCTTCAAAGGCTAATACTCTCCAAGATACAACAATCACTTCATATCAACTGTACACATGAATTGGCGAGGTCTCTACCTACAATTTAATTTGAATTGCTCTTGGGAACAAAAGAATTAAAGAAAAAGAAGAAACAATTTGCACAAAGGAAAACCAAATAGGTTTTGCCACACATATATATGTCCATATCATGGTCCACCTATTACTTATATACTAGTATGATTCTAATCAATTTTTTTGTTGGGCTATAGCCCTTTCTTATAAATTAAAAAAGATAGTTATTATATCATAATAACCATTGTAGCTGCTAAAGCTAAAGCAAATGATTAGTGCAATAATATAATAAAATTGCAACGGCTATGTGTTATATATATAGCCGTTAGAGCAACCGGAAGAAAACGGTAAGAATAAAACCAGATTAAAGACTAATAAATATAAAAGTTATAATAGCTATAGAGCCGTTGGAGTTTTAATACATATGCACGTTGGAGAAAAAAATAAAGCAAATGCAAAGGCAAATGAACGAAAATAAATAATAATAAATTAAAAATGAAGTCTCGGAGAAAAACTTATTTGGAAACTGCTCTTAATTAAAGAAAAATGAGAAATACTTAATTTACACAAAAGAAAACCAAATTGTTTTTGCCACACATCTATGACTCCATATCATTGTAACCCTATTACTTATATACTAGAATGATGCTAATCAATTAGTTTGTTTTTTCCTTAGCTTTTTATTATATCATAATTACCATTGTAGTCGTTGAAGCTAAGGCAAATGATTAGTATCGTATAATAAATTACAACCGTAATGTTATATATATATATATATATATATATATATATATATATAGCTGTTGGAGCAACGGAAAGAAAATGGCAAGAATAAAACCAAATTAAAGACTAATAAATATATAAGTTATAACAGCTATAGAGCCGTTGGAGTTTTAATACATATGCACGTTAGAGGAAAAAAACAAAGCATTTGAAAGGCAATTAAATGAAAATAAATAATAATAAATTTTGCTATTAAAATAAAAATATTAATGAATGAAAATATTCCAACACTCACTATTAAATTCTTATTTTATTTTATCTTGTTATTATATTTATGAGTTCAATTTTGATATTCTTGGTGTAAACAAATTTACATCGTCAGGTAATTATATTATCAAATTATGCTTTTAAAATAATTACTAAAAAATTAAATATTTTAATAACATAATCATATACACTTAAAACATTTCCTTTTGTAAAAAAATGTGGATAAGTATTCCACATAAGATACACGTGTTATTATTTAGTAAATTGCCATCTAATTTTTTTTTATATACAAGGGAATATACTAGTATAATTAATCATAATATTTTGTTACCAAAATAAATTTATATTTTTTTATTTTTGCAAGTGACAGACAAGGCTAGAAAATGCATCTATAGATACATGCAACCTAACCCATTTTTTTAAATTTCTCCTTCACTATTTATACGCTTACAATAGCAAACCCCACCACAAACCCCATATCAAAAAAGTAAAGAAAAATAAAAAAAATGCAGTGCCCCACAAGAGCAGAGGCCGAGCGCTTGTTGGGAATTGCAGAGAAGCTCTTAGAAACACATGATCTCAAAGGTTCACGAAAATCTGCTGAACTCGCCAGAGAAATCGACCCTCTTCTAGAGGGTCCTAATCAGATCGTTGCCATTACCAATGTCTTAATTGCAGCTGAGAAGCGAGTAAAAAACCACCCTGATTGGTATGCCATCCTTGGCATTGATTGTCGCTCCGATGACATCGAAGCCATAAAGTGCCAATACCATCGCCTTGTTCTCCTCCTCCACCCTGACAAGTCTCGCTTCGCCTTCGCCAATGATGCATTCATGCTCGTACTTGAGGCATGGTCGATTCTCTCTGATCCGCTAAAAAAGTCTCAATTCGACCGAGAGTTTTCATGCTTCATCCCTATCAATCTCTCTGTCCCAAGTAGGGTCCAAAATGACAAGTTGGTTGTCCAACGATCAAGGCCTGGGCCTGGGCCTGGGCTCATCTTTAGACCTGGTTCGAGTGCTAGGGACAACACCACCCAAAGCCATAACTTTGGCCCGCCTAACAACATGTCAGCCTCTATTGGGTCGAGGGTTGGGCTTGGAGTCGGACTTGGTCCAAGTGTTTGTAATGACACCACACACGAATTTGACTTTGGTCCTCCCAACAATAACATATCTTCCTCTACTGTGAGAGCGAAGATTGCGATGGAGGAGAACTCGAGGCGAAAGACTGGGACATTCTGGACCCCATGCCCATATTGCTACCATCTTTATGAGTACCCAGTGATTTACAAAGATTGTTGTCTGAGGTGTCAAAAATGTGAAAGGGCATTTCATGCGATTGAACTTGCTTCTCTTCCGCCACTTGTACCAGGGCAATATGCCTATTATTGTTGCCGGGATGTATTCCCGATATGGTTTGTGGAGAAAGAGAAAAAGGTTGAGGTAGGGGCTGAGGTTATGCCAGCACAACAACATCAACCACAACAACAACAATATGTGGCAAACGAGCTTCCAAATATGATGCCTACACCAACTATGCCGATGACTCAACCAACAAACAATCAGGACCCCGCTATTCCAAAAAAGTGAAGAAGATTGCGATAGAATCCCTTGGCCTCACGATCAAGGTATTGTTATTATGTCAAACTCAATTTGAGCTATAGTAGTGACTGCGGAGCTAGCTGGAATTGTTCCTCAAACTGAACTCTGGAATCAAAAGTGATTTGGTTGTTGGATATGATGTTTACCTACTCTTTTGTTGTTTTTCATAAGCTACTTATTATTTTGGTTTACCTTTTGTTTGAGATATAGTTAGTTGATTGTCTCAGTTGCCTCATGATTAGTATATTTATTTTACAATATTTGCTTTATGATTCAACTAGTTATGAGTAAGAGAACAATGCTAAATTGCAAATTACCTTTCTTTACTTGAAAATAGATTGGCAAAACCTACACTAATTTTTTTTAAAGTGGATTCAGAAATATGTTAAGATGCACAAATAGATCCATCAACACGACCTTATTTTTAACAAATCTCGTAGAATAATCAGCAGTAAATCTATAATATATAACACAGACAATGAATTTTGTAAAGGGAAGAAAAAATGTTAGTATTACACGAAAATCATCACTCGGTAGAGCAAAATAAAAATGACTGTTCAATATATAGATTAAAAAATTTCTACAACGGTCGACAAACTAAATGTTCAAATAGGATCAGACTGTTATCCCACAATAAAATACACATAGATAATATGGCCAAATAAAAATCACTAAGTGGGAAACACACATGGTATCCAAATCCAATTATGGCAAATCACCCCAATTTTTTCAAATCCTACTTGGAATCCTGGATAATCAAGGTAATTATATAAATGGATATGAATAATGGAAAGGAAAAACCTAAATTGCTATCACATTCAAGAGTTAGAGAAAATTGCATCAAGTAGTTTCGAAGAATAAGAAATGAATTGCAGATATAAAAAAGGCATAATGCCAACTTTGGGATGATGCAAATAAAACATGAGTAATTCTTCAATGTTGCAAACTTAAATAGCGACAGTGATGCTTCTGCAACCTTAACCATTGATTTTAACTTTAATGGTTGAAATTAAAATGATATAAATAAATAAAAAATTGAAATATCAGTTTTTCCCTCTCCCCATTTGCCTCACCATCTCCATCCATCCCTTCCATTGCAACTCTACCCATCTAGAGGCGGATCTGTTCTTTGGTCTCGACAACAAAGTCATCGGAGCCGAGTTTCATGCCAGTTTCCATGGCGGCCTTCGACGGTGTTATTGGAACTTGAGCTTTGGGGGTCCCCCGAGTTGAATGATTGACGGATCTAGACTAGAAGCAAGGGTGGTGGGAAAGCGGTTACTGCAATGGGTTCCGTCTATGAGCTCACGGTGATGGTTCCATGTGTGCCTTCTACACCCTTCTGATGGGTCTTAGCAATTGATGGTGGTGAGTGCATGAGATCTTGAAGTTGGTGGTCAGGACCAAAGACGATGATGGAAGAAAAGTGGGTGGAGAGACAGTTTTGGGTGGGTGGCAGCAGTATGAGGCGGCGGTAGGGCAATAGAATGGTGGGTGTGGTTGGGAAAATGTTAGAGATAAGGGTAAAAGTGTCTTTTTACACTTATCAAAGTTGCAGTATCACTGCTTCCTTGTATGTTTGCAGCATTGAAGAATTACTTATAAAACATATAATAACAAACTTGATTCTTTATGTATATTAATGAACTTCCAAAGTTTATAGATGTAGCTTGGAATTTGAATTCTTAAATGCGAATATAAAATTAATAAGATAATGTTACTTAGAAATGCTCTCTAAATTTGGTACAATATCAACTTATGATCATTATGATGATCTTAGGGCCAATATTGATGAACTTTATATGGCAAGCTCGACCGTAGAACTTACAAACAAACAAAATACAATTGCCTTCAGATATTGGCCTCGTGAAGCATTCCAAAATAGGAGGGTTAAGAACATTAATATTTTACAACCGATAAAAATTCTTTTTTTTTTTTGCAATTGAAATAAAATTTAGATGCTAAGATAAAAAAATATAAAACACTCAAAGGAAAACATTTATCCCAAAAAAATTGTTTGTATTAAAGAAACAAATGACACACTAAAAAAACTGGCTTTATTAATAATTAATTTTAAAAACACAGAACTTTATGCTTAGTGCTGATGTTTCAGCAGCCTATAACTTTATGATGTATTTATGTGTGTTTATGATCTTTACCTTGAAGCAATCCTTGAGCTTCTGGTTCTTAATAAAAATTTTCTCTTAGCTAAAAAAACAAAATCACAACAGTTTAACAATAAAGCTCATTGGATTCTCCATATTTTCTATTTTTGGTTTGTAGCTAATGTTTTAGCTCACTCTATTCTTTTTCTCTTACTCTCTATGCTCTAATTTGAATGAAGATGAAAACCTTTAGGGAATTCATGCAATGTAAACACGTTACAAAGTTATGATTTTGGTGCCAAACTTTTGCATAGAGCTAGCTGTATAAAGCATGTTGCCAATATCATGATGACATGCTTGCAGAAACATTAATTAATAATTTTTATAAAATTGTGTTTGAATCCCTAACCATAGAATCATCGAAGTTACCGATATTTGAACGATACGTGTTTTACAAGAACATGGGTTGTGAATTTAACAAACCGAATAAGATGCCGAATAAGATGCATAATGAAGAACAGTCTAGTCAACTATTATCACGCAATCACATGGATTAAAATTTTAAATATCA
The DNA here is from genome assembly GCA_037953625.1 of Crotalaria pallida. Taxonomy (NCBI): domain Eukaryota; kingdom Viridiplantae; phylum Streptophyta; class Magnoliopsida; order Fabales; family Fabaceae; genus Crotalaria; species Crotalaria pallida. Next base: position 148,371,936 of record CM075651.1, on the reverse strand, counting down.
TTTTAACTTTTTTTATTAGCAAAGTAGCATTTTAACTATATGACAAATAAAAGAAATTTTGTGATAAAGCACTTATATATTGCATGGTATCAATTTTTGTCTTAAAGCATAAATCCATATTTTTATAAATTTATACTTATATTTTTGTCTCTAATGAACCTGATCTGTCTCAATTTAGACTTGTCCCTATCGTGTCCCTTCCTAATTAAGGACGAGTTTAGGAAGAAGGGATCCCTATCTTCTCTCAATTTAGATTCATATATATAATGTAATTAAATCATACTGGTATTACGAGTAACATATTTAAAGGAGACCAAGCAACACGTACATATTACCTATGAATGTTTGGTGTAGTAAATTAAAATGCCATACAAATTTAATAAAAGCTAAGGATATCATTTTTGTTCAGAAGAAGAACCGAAAACAACAAAACAAAACATCGATTTTTGTCATGCCTTTATACGATTTTTTTTATTTGAATTGAATTGATTTTGAGAGGGAAATATATACAAAATGTTATATATATATATATATATGTCTTACAGCGTTCATAATTTTTTATACTATTTGAATTTCCTTAATTTATCCGTTGATTAATAACTATATGTCATCTAAATCATTTGTGTCTAATTTGAGAAAAATTAAACATCATTAAATGTATATTCAAATAGCTTCATTTTCATATACTTTTAAAACATATATTTTATTAATTTTGACATATATAAATGAAGTACTAAATGATTTTTGATTTTTTGTGAAATTTGATAAAGATGATCTACAGGATAGGAACTTTCAATCAAAAACTTGATTTTATTAAATTTGATTTGATGTAAAAATTATGAGCGATGTAAAAGTTAGCATAATTTAACTTGATGTATATAATTAGAATTTTGTTTCGATACCATTTGATAATAAAGACTTGTGATACTCTCTCTAATATACTCAATAAAATAGTGCCATATGAGCTAGGATGCCATAGAGATGCCACCTCATATATCTCTTTATTTAAAAACGATGAGTAGTGTGAAATGTTTAAAAAATAAGTAAATTCTATTTTGTTTAAAAAAATAATCTGAAATCAGAAATAATTCAATACGAACTAACTATCCATTTCCATAAACGATTCAAAGCAATCAAATAAAAATTGACTTTGATCATATTAAATCTTTATTCGTTTTTATCAAATTGTCTTTTTTATTAGATTGGTGAGTGTGAACATTAATAATCATCGGTGTAAAGTTTTTTTACTCTCAATTGACTATTGTATTATTAGAGTCAAATAATTTTAATGATATAAAAATGAAACTATTGTCAAATAATTAATGCATAATTATTCTCAAGTGTAAAACTATTACCATGATAACAACTCACTATTGCAAAAATTACAAAAGAAATTAAATCGTCACAATAATATAATTTACAAATAAAAGAAAAAATGATTTATCATATAAAATTTTGACTGAGGCGTGTACAAGTGCACTAGGCTTAAGAGTATTTGGCGCCAAAAGTGAATCGCTTGGTGTAGAAGTCCTTCAAAGGCTAATACTCTCCAAGATACAACAATCACTTCATATCCACTGTACACATGAATTGGCGAGGTCTCTACGTACAATTTAATTTGAATTGCTCTTGGGAACAAAAGAATTAAAGAAAAAGAAGAAACAATTTGCACAAAGGAAAACCAAATAGGTTTTGCCACACATATATATGTCCATATCATGGTCCACCTATTACTTATATACTAGTATGATTCTAATCAATTTTTTTGTTGGGCTATAGCCCTTTCTTATAAATCATTAAAAAGATAGTTATTATATCATAATAACCATTGTAGCTGCTAATGCTAAAGCAAATGATTAGTGCAATAATATAATAAAATTGCAACGGCTATGTGTTATATATATAGCCGTTAGAGCAACTGGAAGAAAACGGTAAGAATAAAACCAGATTAAAGACTAATAAATATAAAAGTTATAATAGCTATAGAGCCGTTGGAGTTTTAATACATATGCACGTTGGAGAAAAAAATAAAGCAAATGCAAAGGCAAATGTGTAACACCCCAAAATTTTAATCCCCGATTAATGAAATGTTAATTATAATTTAATTATAATTAATAGTTTTCAAATTAATCCTTGATTAAAATATGTGTGTATATAATTAGCTTGCATGTGAGAAATTATTTAATAAATAATTTAAATGCCTAAAATGTATATTTTGCATATTAGTCCCTGGGTTGGGACCTAGAAGCAATTATAGGAAAGGTTTTGGAGAGAAAGTAAATAAAATAACTATTTTTCAAAATCTGGGCGAAATACTCGAGTATTACTCAGAATACTCGAGTAATCTGGGTCAAACTGCACGAGTTAGTGCGTTTGATGAGTCACCATGAACGATTCTCGTGTGTTGACACGAAATCGTCTCCCTCAACAGCTCAAAGCACTCGTGTTGACTCGCATGGTGTCTCCCTGTGTCTATAAAAGCCCATCAACCACGAATTCGTGGGAATTTTGGCTAAGGTTTGCATTGTTGAAGAAGCTAGGGTTTCGATTTCGTCTCGTTCAATTCTCTTTCAATTCTAAGTGTTAGTCTTCGAGTGATACACCAATACAAAGCTCACATCACGAGCTTTGTATAAACACTAAAATCGTGAGGATTGAGTGGGTGAGCTGAGAGAATCAAAGTCTTGAAGTGAAGCTGTTCTTGCTCGAGTTGGTGTCTGGAGCTTACTTTGATCATCGATTTCGGTAAGCTCGTGAATCCCTGAGTCTCAAACTTAATTCCTTTAGTTAGTTCATGTTGCATAGAGTTAATAAATCTAATTTTCCCCAATTTAAATCTCTGTTCCATGTACAAACCAATTCCATTTTGGTATGGTACTCAAAATGCTCTGCTCATGGTTCTTGAAGTTGGTCTGAGGAGTTTGGAGTCTCTTTCTTGCCAAGTTTCGTTTGGAAAACATCTGAGAGGTAAGGGGAAGTAATTATATTCACTAGATAGAGTTTGAAATCCATTAAATGTGTTAGAGAGCCACCAAGAGGCTCTAAGGGCTTAGATTCTATAGGAACTTTGGTTTGGAGACCAATCCATGCTCTAAATCTGTATTGAGCAAGTTTGTTATCATGTATGTGAACCTGAATGAGCTTTGTTTCATGAAGATTATGCTTATTGTGTGATTTGAGGTATTGAGTTGTTAAAATGCCTTTTTGTGCATAATCAATGATTTCTCTGTCAATTCTGTGTTTTGAATTGAAATAAGTGTTGTAACATGTTTGATTAATGATATGTTAACTCTGTTGATCCCTGAAATGGACTTAAATTGAGTAGAAATGAAAATGGCATGTTAAAACCAGTTTTCAATACTGTCAGTTGCGGAACACTCGAGTAAATGGCAAAGTACTCGAGTGAATCGTGTTCAAAATAAAGTAAATTTCATAAGAACACTCGAGTATTTTGTTTTTCCTACTCGAGTATCGGGCATGAACTGAGAATTGTTATAGGTCAAACACTCGAGTCATTCAAAGTCACTCGAGTATTCTGGAAAAGTCCAAGAACACTCGAGTAACTCATGAACTACTCGAGTAAATTATTGAAAGTAAAACCCAAATCCTCAGAAAGACATGAACACTCGAGTAAGCTTAAGAACACTCGAGTAATCTAGAAAATCTCCAGAACACTCGAGTATTCTGAACTTTACTCGAGTAAAATGCCCAGAGTCTGAAAACATCATTTTCAATTCTAACTTAATTAATTAAGGAATTATTAAAGGTAATTCAAGGGATCAAGACTTAGAGAAATTGATCAATACAATTCGATCGTTTGGTGACGATCCTTTTTGATAAAAATTAAGCCTAGGTGGCTAGTAAAGTATTAATCAATTTCCCCTAAGTCTAAAATGCATTCATTCTGGAGTTTGGATGGTAGGACGTATTCATGTTCGATAAACATGAGGAGGGCCTCTGGGAGTGCCAATACGCTTGCTTGATGACACGTCGTTGACGTGGTCGGCTTTGTGGATGCCGATATGGATATATCGTTTGGATGACGATCCGTTTGGATGACGGGATATGCTCGGGTGGCATGGATACCAAGCTTGTCGTGTACATTCTAGGTGAATGTACAAATTGTTGTATACCTAGGAATACAACGCACTGTGGAGTGCTGGGTTGTCAGGGATGGACGTCAGAGAGTGACTTAGAAAATGTGGAGATAAGTTGAGAGTTAAAGTCATGCATCATGTCATTCACCTAATGCAATTGATATACCTGAACTAAGTGTGAACATCCTATGTGCATCTGATACTTGCTAGATGCTAATTGTGATTGTTATTAATTGATGCATTATTATCTTTCATATGTTGCATGATTTATTCTCTATTGATTATGTGAGTAGAATTGCTTACCCCTATGCCCGTGTAGGTGATGTCTCGCTACATTGCTTGCATCGAGATCCGGCCACTTCCTAGTGGCGTATGGATCTATGAGGACCATCGCGCGGTGTATGAGGGGGAGGTAGAGTTCACATTCTACCACCCTAATCCGCTGATGCGATTCCGTCCTCGTAGGTTTAGGATTCCCATCATATACACTATGCATGTACCCCCGTTTTATACTTATCATGGACCACCTCCCATGCGACCAGCTCGCTCTTACCATAGCTTTCGTTTTCAACCTACCCGCTCTCACCCTTTTTCTTCGAGAGTCGTCCGCGAGGAGACTCCCCTATCTGATCCGAGGAGCCCAGTCAGGGTTTCACCATCACCTGACCCGGTACCCAGTGGTAGGGTACACTCTCCTTCGGATGAGATCGAGGAGGATCCGGTGGAGGACGAGAGTGGGAGCGAGCCTGTCGTGCATTCTACTGGGAGTGACTGGAGGGACGACGATCCCTAGGTACATGTATATGGTGTATGGTGTGGATCTGAGGATCCGGTGTGTGGAGGAGATGTGTTGCTGCTGCTGTGATGATGATGCTACTACCTTATTACCTATGTTTTTGGGAGACTACTGCTGCTACTACTACTGCATCTGATGCTGATGGATCTACATGACTATCCCTGGGGTTGTATTTTGTTTATATATATAGTGTACATATGTTTTACTCTAGGGTTATAGTATCATGGTAATGTAGATCTGTTTATATGGACTTGTTATATTTTGGAACTTGGTGACTTATCTCATGGACTATGTATCTATGACTCTTTCATATATATGAAAATCTATGTTTATATCATATCGGTTGCATAGTCCAGTAATTTCCGCTTACTCTGATTTAACTTATAAAAAAGCTCGGCTATAAGTATTAATTGACGGTATCAGTTTTATTGAACAAAGTATGGGTAGCTTCAATTGATTGTAAAATGTAAAGAAATTTCTAAAGAACGAATGTTATCCTGTTTGAGAAAAGGTTTTAGAAATCGCCGAACTCGATACAAGTGTTTTAAAGGATTTTAGAAATTATTCTCCAAGAGTTCCATTTGATGAATTGTGCACCCACAATAAAGAAAATTTTATTTACCATATTTTCTTAGCGCACAAGTCCATATATTATCCAATAGAAAGTATAATTACTATATTATATTTGGGTAATCCGGAAGGGTGTCACAAAATGAACGAAAATAAATAATAATAAATTAAAAATGAAGTCTCGGAGAACAACTTATTTGGAAACTGCTCTTAATTAAAGAAAAATGAGAAATACTTAATTTACACAAAAGAAAACCAAATTGTTTTTGCCACACATCTATGACTCCATATCATTGTAACCCTATTACTTATATACTAGAATGATGCTAATCAATTAGTTTGTTTTTTTCTTAGCTTTTTATTATATCATAATTACCATTGTAGTCGTTGAAGCTAAGGCAAATGATTAGTATCGTATAATAAATTACAACCGCTATGTTATATATATATAGCTATTGGAGCAACGGAAAGAAAATGGCAAAAATAAAACCAAATTAAAAACTAATAAATATATAAGTTATAACAGCTATAGAGTCGTTGGAGTTTTAATACATATGCACGTTAGAGAAAAAAACAAAGCATTTGAAAGGCAATTAAATGAAAATAAATAATAATAAATTTTGCTATTAAAATAAAAATATTAATGAATGAAAATATTCCAACACTCACTGTTAAATTCTTATTTTATTTTATCTTGTTATTATATTTATGAGTTCAATTTTGATATTCTTGGTGTAAACAAATTTACATCATCAGGTAATTATATTATCAAATTATGCTTTTAAAATAATTACTAAAAAATTAAATATTTTAATAACATAATCATATACACTTAAAACATTTCCTTTTGTAAAAAAAAGTGGATAAGTATTCCACATAAGATACACGTGTTATTATTTAGTAAATTGCCATCTAATTTTTTTTTATATACAAGGGAATATACTAGTATAATTAATCATAATATTTTTTTACCAAAATAAATTTATATTTTTTTATTTTTGCAAGTGACAGACAAGGCAAGAAAATGCATCTATAGATACATGCAACCTAACCCATTTTTTTAAATTTCTCACTCACTATTTATACGCTTACAGTAGCAAACCCCACCACAAACCCCATATCAGAAAAGTAAAGAAAAAAAAATGCAGTGCCCCACAAGAGCAGAGGCCGAGCGCTTGTTGGGAATTGCAGAGAAGCTCTTAGAAACACATGATCTCAAAGGTTCACGAAAATCTGCTGAACTCGCTAGAGAAATCGACCCTCTTCTAGAGGGTCCTAATCAGATCGTTGCCATTACCAATGTCTTAACTGCAGCTGAGAAGCGAGTAAAAAACCACCCTGATTGGTATGCCATCCTTGGCATTGATTGTCGCTCCGATGACATCGAAGCCATAAAGTGCCAATACCATCGCCTTGTTCTCCTCCTCCACCCTGACAAGTCTCGCTTCGCCTTCGCCAATGATGCATTCATGCTCGTACTTGAGGCATGGTCGATTCTCTCTGATCCGCTAAAAAAGTCTCAATTCGACCGAGAGTTTTCATGCTTCATCCCTATCAATCTCCCTGTCCCAAGTAGGGTCCAAAATGACAAGTTGGTTGTCCAACAATCAAGGCCTGGGCCTGGGCTCAGCTTTAGACCTGGTTCGAGTGCTAGGGACAACACCACCCAAAGCCATAACTTTGGCCCGCCTAACAACATGTCAGCCTCTATTGGGTCGAGGGTTGGGCTTGGAGTCAGACTTGGTCCAAGTGTTCGTAATGACACCACACACGAATTTGACTTTGGTCCTCCCAACAATAACATATCTTCCTCTACTGTGAGAGCGAAGATTGCGATGGAGGAGAACTCGAGGCGAAAGACTGGGACATTCTGGACCCCATGCCCATATTGCTACCATCTTTATGAGTACCCAGTGATTTACAAAGATTGTTGTCTGAGGTGTCAAAAATGTGAAAGGGCATTTCATGCGATTGAACTTGCTTCTCTTCCGCCACTTGTACCAGGGCAAGATGCCTATTATTGTTGTCGGGATGTATTCCCGATATGGTTTGTGGAGAAAGAGAAAAAGGTTGAGGTAGGGGCTGGGGTTATGTCAGCACAACAACATCGACCACAACAACAACAATATGTGGCAAACGAGCTTCCAAATATGATGCCTACACCAACTATGCCGATGACTCAACCAACAAACAATCAGGTCCCCGCTATTCCAAAAAAGTGAAGAAGATTGCGATAGAATCCCTTGGCCTCACGATCAAGGTATTGTTATTATGTCAAACTCAATTTGAGCTATAGTAGTGACTGCGGAGCTAGCTGGAATTGTTCCTCAAACTGAACTCTGGAATCAAAAGTGATTTGGTTGTTGGATATGATGTTTACCTACTCTTTTGTTGTTTTTCATAAGCTACTTATTATTTTGGTTTACCTTTTGTTTGAGATATAGTTAGTTGATTGTCTCAGTTACCTCATGATTAGTATATTTATTTTACAATATATGCTTTATGATTCAACTAGTTATGAGTAAGAGAACAATGCTAAATTGCAAATTACCTTTCTTTACTTGAAAATAGATTGGCAAAACCTACACTAATTTTATTTAAAGTGGATTCAGAAATATGTTAAGATGCACAAATAGATCCATCAACACGACCTTATTTTTAACAAATCTCGTAGAATAATCAGCAGTAAATCTATAATATATAACACAGACAATGAATTTTGTAAAGAGAAGAAAAAATGTTAGTATTACACGAAAATCATCACTCGGTAGAGCAAAATAAAAATGACTGTTCAATATATAGATTAAAAAATTTCAACAACGGTCGACAAACTAAATGTTCAAATAGGATCAGACTGTTATCCCACAATAAAATACACAGATAATATGGCCAAATAAAAATCACTAAGTGGGAAACACACATGGTATCCAAATCCAATTATGGCAAATCACCCCAATTTTTTCAAATCCTACTTGGAATCCTGGATAATCAAGTTAATTATATAAATGGATATGAATAATGGAAAGGAAAAACCTAAATTGCTATCACATTCAAGAGTTACAGAAAAATGCATCAAGTAGTTACGAAGAATAAGAAATGAATTGCAGATATAAAAAAGGCATAATGCCAACTTTGGGATGATGCAAATAAAACATGAGTAATTCTTCAATGTTGCAAACTTAAATAGCGGCAGTGATGCTTCTGCAACCTTAACCATTGATTTTAACTTTAATGGTTGAAATTAAAATGATATAAATAAATAAAAAATTGAAATATCAGTTTTGCCCTCTCCCCATTTGCCTCACCATCTCCATCCATCCCTTCCATTGCAACTCTACCCATCTATGAGGCGGATCTGTTCTTTGGTCTCGACAACAAAGTCATCGGAGCCGAGTTTCATGCCAGTTTCCATGGCGGCCTTCGACGGTGTTATTGGAACTTGAGCTTTGGGGGTCCCCCGAGTTGAATGATTGACGGATCTAGACTAGAAGCAAGGGTGGTGGGAAAGCGGTTACTGCAATGGGTTCCGTCTATGAGCTCACGGTGATGGTTCCATGTGTGCCTTCTACACCCTTCTGATGGGTCTTAGCAATTGATGGTGGTGAGTGCATGAGATCTTGAAGTTGGTGGTCAGGACCAAAGATGATGATGGAAGAACAATGGGTGGAGAGACGGTTTTGGGTGGGTGGCAGCAGTATGAGGCGGCGGTAGGGCAATAGAATGGTGGGTGTGGTTGGGAAATGTTAGAGATAAGGGTAAAAGTGTCTTTTTACACTTATCAAAGTTGCAGTATCACTGCTTCCTTGTATGTTTGCAGCATTGAAGAATTACTCATAAAACATATAATAACAAACTTGATTCTTTATGTATATTAATGAACTTCCAAAGTTTATAGATGTAGCTTGGAATTTGAATTCTTAAATGCGAATATAAAATTAATAAGATAATGTTACTTAGAAATGCTCTCTAAATTTGGTACAATATCAACTTATGATCATTATGATGATCTTAGGGCCAATATTGATGAACTTTATATGGCAAGCTCGACCGTAGAACTTAGAAACAAACAAAATACAATTGCCTTCAGATATTGGCCTCGTGAAGCATTCCAAAATAGGAGGGTTAAGAACATTAATATTTTACAACCAATAAAAATTCTTTTTTTTTTGCAATTGAAATAAAATTTAGATGCTAAGATAAAAAAAATATAAAACACTCAAAGGACAACATTTATCCCAAAAAAATTGTTTGTATTAAAGAAACAAATGACACACTAAAAAAAATTGGCTTTATTAATAATTAATTTTAAAAACACAGAACTTTATGCTTAGTGCTGATGTTTCAGCAGCCTATAACTTTATGGTGTATTTATGTGTGTTTATGATCTTTACCTTGAAGCAATCCTTGAGCTTCTGGTTCTTAATAAAAAATTTCTCTTAGCTAAAAAAACAAAACCACAACAGTTAAACAATAAAGCTCATTGGATTCTCCATATTTTCTATTTTTGGTTTGTAGCTAATGTTTTAGCTCACTCTATTCTTTTTCTCTTACTCTCTATGCTCTAATTTGAATGAAGATGAAAACCTTTAGGGAATTCATGCAATGTAAACACGTTACAAAGTTATGATTTTGGTGCCAAACTTTTGCATAGAGCTAGCTGTATAAAGCATGTTGCCAATATCATTATGACATGCATGCAGAAACATTAATTAATAATTTTTATAAAATTGTGTTTGAATCCCTAACCATAGAATCATCGAAGTTACCGATATTTGAACGATACGTGTTTTACAAGAACATGGGTTGTGAATTTAACAAACCGAATAAGATGCCGAATAAGATGCATAATGAAGAACAGTCTAGTCAACTATTATCACACAATCACATGGATTAAAATTTTAAATATCATTTTAACTTTTTTTATTAGCAAAGTAGCATTTTAACTATATGACAAATAAAAGAAATTTTGTGATAAAGCACTTATATATTGCATGGTATCAATTTTTGTCTTAAAGCATAAATCCATATTTTTATAAATTTATACTTATATTTTTGTCTCTAATGAACCTGATCTGTCTCAATTTAGACTTGTCCCTATCGTGTCCCTTCCTAATTAAGGACGAGTTTAGGAAGAAGGGATCCCTATCTTGTCTCAATTTAGATTCATATATATAATGTAATTAAATCATACTGGTATTACGAGTAACATATTTAAAGGAGACCAAGCAACACGTACATATTACCTATGAATGTTTGGTGTAGTAAATTAAAATGCCATACAAATTTAATAAAAGCTAAGGATATCATTTTTGTTCAGAAGAAGAACCGAAAACAACAAAACAAAACATCGATTTTTGTCATGCCTTTATACGATTTTTTTTATTTGAATTGAATTGATTTTGAGAGGGAAATATATACAAAATGTTATATATATATATATATATATATATATATATATATGTCTTACACCGTTCATAATTTTTTATACTATTTGAATTTCCTTAATTTATCCGTTGATTAATAACTATATGTCATCTAAATCATTTGTGTCTAATTTGAGAAAAATTAAACATCATTAAATGTATATTCAAATAGCTTCATTTTCATATACTTTTAAAACATATATTTTATTAATTTTGACATATATAAATGAAGTACTAAATGATTTTTGATTTTTTGTGAAATTTGATAAAGATGATCTACAGGATAGGAACTTTCAATCAAAAACTTGATTTTATTAAATTTGATTTGATGTAAAAATTATGAGCGATGTAAAAGTTAGCATAATTTAACTTGATGTATATAATTAGAATTTTGTTTCGATACCATTTGATAATAAAGACTTGTGATACTCTCTCTAATATACTCAATAAAATAGTGCCATATGAGCTAGGATGCCATAGAGATGCCACCTCATATATCTCTTTATTTAAAAACGATGAGTAGTGTGAAATGTTTAAAAAATAAGTAAATTCTAATTTGTTTAAAAAAATAATCTGAAATCAGAAATAATTCAATACGAACTAACTATCCATTTCCATAAACGATTCAAAGCAATCAAATAAAAATTGACTTTGATCATATTAAATCTTTATTCGTTTTTATCAAATTGTCTTTTTTATTAGATTGGTGAGTGTGAACATTAGTAATCATCGGTGTAAAGTTTTTTTACTCTCAATTGACTATTGTGTTATTAGAGTCAAATAATTTTAATGATATAAAAATGAAACTATTGTCAAATAATTAATGCATAATTATTCTCAAGTGTAAAACTATTACCATGATAACAACTCACTATTGCAAAAATTACAAAATAAATTAAATCGTCACAATAATATAATTTACAAATAAAAGAAAAAATGATTTATCATTTAAAATTTTGACTGAGGCGTGTACAAGTGCACTAGGCTTAAGAGTATTTGGCGCCAAAAGTGAATCGCTTGGTGTAGAAGTCCTTCAAAGGCTAATACTCTCCAAGATACAATAATCACTTCATATCAACTGTACACATGAATTGGCGAGGTCTCTACGTACAATTTAATTTGAATTGCTCTTGGGAACAAAAGAATTAAAGAAAAAGAAGAAACAATTTGCACAAAGGAAAACCAAATAGGTTTTGCCACACATATATATGTCCGTATCATGGTTCACCTATTACTTATATACTAGTATGATTCTAATCAATTTTTTTGTTGGGCTATAGCCCTTTCTTATAAATCATTAAAAAGATAGTTATTATATCATAATAACCATTGTAGCTGCTAATGCTAAAGCAAATGATTAGTGCAATAATATAATAAAATTGCAACGGCTATGTGTTATATATATAGCCATTAGAGCAACTGGAAGAAAACGGTAAGAATAAAACCAGATTAAAGACTAATAAATATAAAAGTTATAATAGCTATAGAGCCGTTGGAGTTTTAATACATATGCACGTTGGAGAAAAAAATAAAGCAAATGCAAAGGCAAATGAACGAAAATAAATAATAATAAATTAAAAATGAAGTCTCGGAGAACAACTTATTTGGAAACTGCTCTTAATTAAAGAAAAATGAGAAATACTTAATTTACACAAAAGAAAACCAAATTGTTTTTGCCACACATCTATGACTCCATATCATTGTAACCCTATTACTTATATACTAGAATGATGCTAATCAATTCGTTTGTTTTTTGCTTAGCTTTTTATTATATCATAATTACCATTGTAGTCGTTGAAGCTAAGGCAAATGATTAGTATCGTATAATAAATTACAACCGCTATGTTATATATATATAGCTGTTGGAGCAACGGAAAGAAAATGGTAAGAATAAAACCAAATTAAAGACTAATAAATATATAAGTTATAACAGCTATAGAGTCGTTGGAGTTTTAATACATATGCACGTTAGAGAAAAAAACAAAGCATTTGAAAGGCAATTAAATGAAAATAAATAATAATAAATTTTGCTATTAAAATAAAAATATTAATGAATGAAAATATTCCAACACTCACTATTAAATTCTTAATTTATTTTATCTTGTTATTATATTTATGAGTTCAATTTTGATATTCTTGGTGTAAACAAATTTACATCATCAGGTAATTATATTATCAAATTATGCTTTTAAAATAATTACTAAAAAATTAAATATTTTAATAACATAATCATATACACTTAAAACATTTCCTTTTGTAAAAAAATGTGGATAAGTATTCCACATAAGATACACGTGTTATTATTTAGTAAATTGCCATCTAATTTTTTTTATATACAAGGGAATATACTAGTATAATTAATCATAATATTTTTTTACCAAAATAAATTTATATTTTTTTATTTTTGCAAGTGACAGACAAGGCAAGAAAATGCATCTATAGATACATGCAACCTAACCCATTTTTTTAAATTTCTCATTCACTATTTATACGCTTACAATAGCAAACCCCACGGAGCGATTCTGTCCCTCACATTCCTTCCATTCTTGGGTGGCCTCCCCCGGAGGCGACGGCGGAGATCTCCCTCATTACCGTTGTTGTTTGCCATGAGAACAGTGGACGTGGGAATACTAGTTATTCGTTCCCCACAGACGGCGCCAATGTAGTGTCCTTGAACACTATGTGTCCTTAACCCTCTAAGTGCTCAAGATTATGGTAACCAGGAGCCCAAGAGAGGATCAAGTGTTAATGTATGACTTATGGTATTTCTGCAGTTCCAGTTGGGAAAAGCAGGGTCTCCCTAGTCAGTGTATGTGTGCAGTGTGTCAACTTAGGGATGAGAGTACTTACCTGAAACCCTAGCTGTGATGAGCTATTTATAGGGTTTGGAGGAGGCTGATATGGGTCGTTTGGGCCCTGTATCAGAGTTGTGCTGAACCAGCATTCTGTGAGATAATATCGGAGGATTATGCTCTTAGAATCTGGCAAGCTCGACCGTAGAACTTACAAACAAACAAAATACAATTGCCTTCAGATATTGGCCTCGTGAAGCATTCCAAAATAGGAGGATTAAGAAAATTAATATTTTACAACCAATAAAAATTCTTTTTTTTTTTTGCAATTGAAATAAAATTTAGATGCTAAGATAAAAAAAATATAAAACACTCAAAGGACAACATTTATCCCAAAAAAAATTGTTTGTATTAAAGAAACAAATGACACACTAAAAAAAATTGGCTTTATTAATAATTAATTTTAAAAACACAGAACTTTATGCTTAGTGCTGATGTTTCAGCAGCCTATAACTTTATGGTGTATTTATGTGTGTTTATGATCTTTACCTTGAAGCAATCCTTGAGCTTCTGGTTCTTAATAAAAATTTTCTCTTAGCTAAAAAAACAAAATCTCAACAGTTAAACAATAAAGCTCATTGGGTTCTCCAAATTTTCTATTTTTGGTTTGTAGCTAATGTTTTAGCTCACTCTATTCTTTTTCTCTTACTCTCTATGCTCTAATTTGAATGAAGATGAAAACCTTTAGGGAATTCATGCAATGTAAACACGTTACAAAGTTATGATTTTGGTGCCAAACTTTTGCATAGAGCTAGCTGTATAAAGCATGTTGCCAATATCATTATGACATGCATGCAGAAACATTAATTAATAATTTTTATAAAATTGTGTTTGAATCCCTAACCATAGAATCATCGAAGTTACCGATATTTGAACGATACGTGTTTTACAAGAACATGGGTTGTGAATTTAACAAACCGAATAAGATGCCGAATAAGATGCATAATGAAGAACAGTCTAGTCAACTATTATCACGCAATCACATGGATTAAAATTTTAAATATCATTTTAACTTTTTTTATTAGCAAAGTAGCATTTTAACTATATGACAAATAAAAGAAATTTTGTGATAAAGCACTTATATATTGCATGGTATCAATTTTTGTCTTAAAGCATAAATCCATATTTTATAAATTTATACTTATATTTTTGTCTCTAATGAACCTGATCTGTCTCAATTTAGACTTGTCCCTATCGTGTCCCTTCCTAATTAAGGACGAGTTTAGGAAGAAGGGATCCCTATCTTGTCTCAATTTAGATTCATATATATAATGTAATTAAATCATACTGGTATTACGAGTAACATATTTAAAGGAGACCAAGCAACACGTACATATTACCTATGAATGTTTGGTGTAGTAAATTAAAATGCCATACAAATTTAATAAAAGCTAAGGATATCATTTTTGTTCAGAAGAAGAACCGAAAACAACAAAACAAAACATCGATTTTCGTCATGCCTTTATACGATTTTTTTTATTTGAATTGAATTGATTTTGAGAGGGAAATATATACAAAATGTTATATATATATATATATATGTGTCTTACACCGTTCATAATTTTTTATACTATTTGAATTTCCTTAATTTATCCGTTGATTAATAACTATATGTCATCTAAATCATTTGTGTCTAATTTGAGAAAAATTAAACATCATTAAATGTATGTTCAAATAGCTTCATTTTCATATACTTTTAAAACATATATTTTATTAATTTTGACATATATAAATGAAGTACTAAATGATTTTTGATTTTTTGTGAAATTTGATAAAGATGATCTACAGGATAGGAACTTTCAATCAAAAACTTGATTTTATTAAATTTGATTTGATGTAAAAATTATGAGCGATGTAAAAGTTAGCATAATTTAACTTGATGTATATAATTAGAATTTTGTTTCGATACCATTTGATAATAAAGACTTGTGATACTCTCTCTAATATACTCAATAAAATAGTGCCATATGAGCTAGGATGCCACCTCATATATCTCTTTATTTAAAAACGATGAGTAGTGTGAAATGTTTAAAAAATAAGTAAATTCTAATTTGTTTAAAAAAATAATCTGAAATCAGAAATAATTCAATACGAACTAACTATCCATTTCCATAAACGATTCAAAGCAATAAAATAAAAATTGACTTTGATCATATTAAATCTTTATTCGTTTTTATCAAATTGTCTTTTTTATTAGATTGGTGAGTGTGAACATTTGTAATCATCGGTGTAAAGTTTTTTTACTCTCAATTGACTATTGTATTATTAGAGTCAAATAATTTTAATGATATAAAAATGAAACTATTGTCAAATAATTAATGCATAATTATTCTCAAGTGTAAAACTATTACCATGATAACAACTCACTATTGCAAAAATTACAAAAGAAATTAAATCGTCACAATAATATAATTTACAAATAAAAGAAAAAATGATTTATCATTTAAAATTTTGACTGAGGCGTGTCCAAGTGCACTAGGCTTAAGAGTATTTGGCGCCAAAAGTGAATCGCTTGGTGTAGAAGTCCTTCAAAGGCTAATACTCTCCAAGATACAATAATCACTTCATATCAACTGTACACATGAATTGGCGAGGTCTCTACGTACAATTTAATTTGAATTGCTCTTGGGAACAAAAGAATTAAAGAAAAAGAAGAAACAATTTGCACAAAGGAAAACCAAATAGGTTTTGCCACACATATATATGTCCATATCATGGTTCACCTATTACTTATATACTAGTATGATTCTAATCAATTTTTTTGTTGGGCTATAGCCCTTTCTTATAAATCATTAAAAAGATAGTTATTATATCATAATAACCATTGTAGCTGCTAATGCTAAAGCAAATGATTAGTGCAATAATATAATAAAATTGCAACGGCTATGTGTTATATATATAGCCATTAGAGCAACTGGAAGAAAACGGTAAGAATAAAACCAGATTAAAGACTAATAAATATAAAAGTTATAATAGCTATAGAGCCGTTGGAGTTTTAATACATATGCACGTTGGAGAAAACAATAAAGCAAATGCAAAGGCAAATGAACGAAAATAAATAATAATAAATTAAAAATGAAGTCTCGGAGAACAACTTATTTGGAAACTACTCTTAATTAAAGAAAAATGAGAAATACTTAATTTACACAAAAGAAAACCAAATTGTTTTTGCCACACATCTATGACTCCATATCATTGTAACCCTATTACTTATATACTAGAATGATGCTAATCAATTCGTTTGTTTTTTGCTTAGCTTTTTATTATATCATAATTACCATTGTAGTCGTTGAAGCTAAGGCAAATGATTAGTATCGTATAATAAATTACAACCGCTATGTTATATATATATAGCTGTTGGAGCAACGGAAAGAAAATGGCAAGAATAAAACCAAATTAAAGACTAATAAATATATAAGTTATAACAGCTATAGAGTCGTTGGAGTTTTAATACATATGCACGTTAGAGAAAAAAACAAAGCATTTGAAAGGCAATTAAATGAAAATAAATAATAATAAATTTTGCTATTAAAATAAAAATATTAATGAATGAAAATATTCCAACACTCACTATTAAATTCTTATTTTATTTTATCTTGTTATTATATTTATGAGTTCAATTTTGATATTCTTGGTGTAAACAAATTTACATCATCAGGTAATTATATTATCAAATTATGCTTTTAAAATAATTACTAAAAAATTAAATATTTTAATAACATAATCATATACACTTAAAACATTTCCTTTTGTAAAAAAATGTGGATAAGTATTCCACATAAGATACACGTGTTATTATTTAGTAAATTGCCATCTAATTTTTTTTATATACAAGGGAATATACTAGTATAATTAATCATAATATTTTTTTACCAAAATAAATTTATATTTTTTTATTTTTGCAAGTGACAGACAAGGCAAGAAAATGCATCTATAGATACATGCAACCTAACCCATTTTTTTAAATTTCTCATTCACTATTTATACGCTTATAATAGCAAACCCCACGGAGCGATTCTGTCCCTCACATTCCTTCCATTCTTGGGTGGCCTCCCCCGGAGGCGACGGCGGAGATCTCCCTCATTACCATTGTTGTTTGCCATGAGAACAGTGGACATGGGAATACTAGTTATTCGTTCCCCACAGACGGCGCCAATGTAGTGTCCTTGAACACTATGTGTCATTAACCCTCTAAGTGCTCAAGATTATGGTAACCAGAAGCCCAAGAGAGGATCAAGTGTTAATGTATGACTTATGGTATTTCTGCAGTTCCAGTTGGGAAAAGCAGGGTCTCCCTAGTCAGTGTATGTGTGCAGTGTGTCAACTTAGGGATGAGAGTACTTACCTGAAACCCTAGCTGTGATGAGCTATTTATAGGGTTTGGAGGAGGCTGATATGGGTCGTTTGGGCCCTGTATCAGAGCTGTGCTGAACCAGGATTCTGTGAGATAATATCGGAGGATTATGCTCTTAGAATCTGGCAAGCTCGACCGTAGAACTTACAAATAAACAAAATACAATTGCCTTCAGATATTGGCCTCGTGAAGCATTCCAAAATAGGAGGGTTAAGAACATTAATATTTTACAACCAATAAAAATTCTTTTTTTTTTTTGCAATTGAAATAAAATTTAGATGCTAAGATAAAAAAAATATAAAACACTCAAAGGACAACATTTATCCCAAAAAAAATTGTTTGTATTAAAGAAACAAATGACACACTAAAAAAAATTGGCTTTATTAATAATTAATTTTAAAAACACAGAACTTTATGCTTAGTGCTGATGTTTCAGCAGCCTATAACTTTATGGTGTATTTATGTGTGTTTATGATCTTTACCTTGAAGCAATCCTTGAGCTTCTGGTTCTTAATAAAAAATTTCTCTTAGCTAAAAAAACAAAATCTCAACAGTTAAACAATAAAGCTCATTGGATTCTCCATATTTTCTATTTTTGGTTTGTAGCTAATGTTTTAGCTCACTCTATTCTTTTTCTCTTACTCTCTATGCTCTAATTTGAATGAAGATGAAAACCTTTAGGGAATTCATGCAATGTAAACACGTTACAAAGTTATGATTTTGGTGCCAAACTTTTGCATAGAGCTAGCTGTATAAAGCATGTTGCCAATATCATTATGACATGCATGCAGAAACATTAATTAATAATTTTTATAAAATTGTGTTTGAATCCCTAACCATAGAATCATCGAAGTTACCGATATTTGAACGATACGTGTTTTACAAGAACATGGGTTGTGAATTTAACAAACCGAATAAGATGCCGAATAAGATGCATAATGAAGAACAGTCTAGTCAACTATTATCACGCAATCACATGGATTAAAATTTTAAATATCATTTTAACTTTTTTTATTAGCAAAGTAGCATTTTAACTATATGAAAAATAAAAGAAATTTTGTGATAAAGCACTTATATATTGCATGGTATCAATTTTTGTCTTAAAGCATAAATCCATATTTTTATAAATTTATACTTATATTTTTGTCTCTAATGAACCTGATCTGTCTCAATTTAGACTTGTCCCTATCGTGTCCCTTCCTAATTAAGGACGAGTTTAGGAAGAAGGGATCCCTATCTTGTCTCAATTTAGATTCTTATATATAATGTAATTAAATCATACTGGTATTACGAGTAACATATTTAAAGGAGACCAAGCAACACGTACATATTACCTATGAATGTTTGGTGTAGTAAATTAAAATGCCATACAAATTTAATAAAAGCTAAGGATATCATTTTTGTTCAGAAGAAGAACCGAAAACAACAAAACAAAACACCGATTTTTGTCATGCCTTTATACGATTTTTTTTATTTGAATTGAATTGATTTTGAGAGGGAAATATATACAAAATTTTATATATATATATATATATATATATATATATATATGTCTTACACCGTTCATAATTTTTTATACTATTTGAATTTCCTTAATTTATCCGTTGATTAATAACTATATGTCATCTAAATCATTTGTGTCTAATTTGAGAAAAATTAAACATCATTAAATGTATATTCAAATAGCTTCATTTTCATATACTTTTAAAACATATATTTTATTAATTTTGACATATATAAATGAAGTACTAAATGATTTTTGATTTTTTGTGAAATTTGATAAAGATGATCTACAGGATAGGAACTTTCAATCAAAAACTTGATTTTATTAAATTTGATTTGATGTAAAAAATTATGAGCGATGTAAAAGTTAGCATAATTTAACTTGATGTATATAATTAGAATTTTGTTTCGATACCATTTGATAATAAAGACTTGTGATACTCTCTCTAATATACTCAATAAAATAGTGCCATATGAGCTAGGATGCCATAGAGATGCCACCTCATATATCTCTTTATTTAAAAACGATGAGTAGTGTGAAATGTTTAAAAAAATAAGTAAATTCTAATTTGTTTAAAAAAATAATCTGAAATCAGAAATAATTCAATACGAACTAACTATCCATTTCCATAAACGATTCAAAGAAATCAAATAAAAATTGACTTTGATCATATTAAATCTTTATTCGTTTTTATCAAATTGTCTTTTTTATTAGATTGGTGAGTGTGAACATTAATAATCATCGGTGTAAAGTTTTTTTACTCTCAATTGACTATTGTATTATTAGAGTCAAATAATTTTAATGATATAAAAATGAAACTATTGTCAAATAATTAATGCATAATTATTCTCAAGTGTAAAACTATTACCATGATAACAACTCACTATTGCAAAAATTACAAAAGAAATTAAATCGTCACAATAATATAATTTACAAATAAAAGAAAAAATGAT
Organism: Crotalaria pallida; assembly: GCA_037953625.1. Lineage (NCBI taxonomy): Eukaryota > Viridiplantae > Streptophyta > Magnoliopsida > Fabales > Fabaceae > Crotalaria > Crotalaria pallida. The sequence continues at coordinate 148,351,387 of CM075651.1, read as the reverse complement.
TTATCATATAAAATTTTGACTGAGGCGTGTACAAGTGCACTAGGCTTAAGAGTATTTGGCGCCAAAAGTGAATCGCTTGGTGTAGAAGTCCTTCAAAGGCTAATACTCTCCAAGATACAACAATCACTTCATATCAACTGTACACATGAATTGGCGAGGTCTCTACGTACAATTTAATTTGAATTGCTCTTGGGAACAAAAGAATTAAAGAAAAAGAAGAAACAATTTGCACAAAGGAAAACCAAATAGGTTTTGCCACACATATATATGTCCATATCATGGTCCACCTATTACTTATATACTAGTATGATTCTAATCAAATTTTTTGTTGGGCTATAGCTCTTTCTTATAAATCATTAAAAAGATAGTTATTATATCATAATAACCATTGTAGCTGCTAATGCTAAAGCAAATGATTAGTGCAATAATATAATAAAATTGCAACGGCTATGTGTTATATATATAGCCGTTAGAGCAACTGGAAGAAAACGGTAAGAATAAAACCAGATTAAAGACTAATAAATATAAAAGTTATAATAGCTATAGAGCCGTTGGAGTTTTAATACATATGCACGTTGGAGAAAAAAATAAAGCAAATGCAAAGGCAAATGAACGAAAATAAATAATAATAAATTAAAAATGAAGTCTCGGAGAACAACTTATTTGGAAACTGCTCTTAATTAAAGAAAAATGAGAAATACTTAATTTACACAAAAGAAAACCAAATTGTTTTTGCCACACATCTATGACTCCATATCATTGTAACCCTATTACTTATATACTAGAATGATGCTAATCAATTAGTTTGTTTTTTCCTTAGCTTTTTATTATATCATAATTACCATTGTAGTCGTTGAAGCTAAGGCAAATGATTAGTATCTTATAATAAATTACAACCGCTATGTTATATATATATATATATATATATAGCTGTTGGAGCAACTAACGGAAAGAAAATGGCAATAATAAAACCAAATTAAAGACTAATAAATATATAAGTTATAACAGCTATAGAGCCGTTGGAGTTTTAATACATATGCACGTTAGAGGAAAAAAACAAAGCATTTGAAAGGCAATTAAATGAAAATAAATAATAATAAATTTTTCTATTAAAATAAAATTATTAATGAATGAAAATATTCCAACACTCACTATGAAATTCTTATTTTATTTTATCTTGTTATTATATTTATGAGTTCAATTTTGATATTCTTGGTGTAAACAAATTTACATCGTCAGGTAATTATATTATCAAATTATGCTTTTAAAATAATTACTAAAAAATTAAATATTTTAATAACATAATCATATGCACTTAAAACATTTCCTTTTGTAATAAAATGTGGATAAGTATTCCACATAAGATACACGTGTTATTATTTAGTAAATTGCCATCTAATTTTTTTTATATACAAGGGAATATACTAGTATAATTAATCATAATATTTTGTTACCAAAATAAATTTATATTTTTTTATTTTTGCAAGTGACAGACAAGGCAAGAAAATGCATCTATAGATACATGCAACCTAACCCATTTTTTAAAATTTCTCCTTCACTATTTATACGCTTACAATAGCAAACCCCACCACAAACCCCATATCAGAAAAGTAAAGAAAAATAAAAAAAATGCAGTGCAGGGGCAGAGGTCGAGCGCTTGTTGGGAATTGCAGAGAAGCTCTTAGAAACACATGATCTCAAAGGTTCACGAAAATCTGCTGAACTCGCCAGAGAAATCGACCCTCTTCTAGAGGGTCCTAATCAGATCGTTGCCATTACCAATGTCTTAATTGCAGCTGAGAAGCGAGTAAAAAACCACCCTGATTGGTATGCCATCCTTGGCATTGATTGTCGCTCCGATGACATCGAAGCCATAAAGTGCCAATACCATCGCCTTGTTCTCATCCTCCACCCTGACAAGTCTCGCTTCGCCTTCGCCAATGATGCATTCATGCTCGTACTTGAGGCATGGTCGATTCTCTCTGATCCGCTAAAAAAGTCTCAATTCGACCGAGAGTTTTCATGCTTCATCCCTATCAATCTCCCTGTCCCAAGTAGGGTCCAAAATGACAAGTTGGTTGTCCAACGATCAAGGCCTGGGCCTGGGCTCAGCTTTAGACCTGGTTCGAGTGCTAGGGACAACACCACCCAAAGCCATAACTTTGGCCCGCCTAACAACATGTCAGCCTCTATTGGGTCGAGGGTTGGGCTTGGAGTCAGACTTGGTCCAAGTGTTCGTAATGACACCACACACGAATTTGACTTTGGTCCTCCCAACAATAACATATCTTCCTCTACTGTGAGAGCGAAGATTGCGATGGAGGAGAACTCGAGGCGAAAGACTGGGACATTCTGGACCCCATGCCCATATTGCTACCATCTTTATGAGTACCCAGTGATTTACAAAGATTGTTGTCTGAGGTGTCAAAAATGTGAAAGGGCATTTCATGCGATTGAACTTGCTTCTCTTCCGCCACTTGTACCAGGGCAAGATGCCTATTATTGTTGTCGGGATGTATTCCCGATATGGTTTGTGGAGAAAGAGAAAAAGGTTGAGGTAGGGGCTGGGGTTATGCCAGCACAACAACATCGACCACAACAACAACAATATGTGGCAAACGAGCTTCCAAATATGATGCCTACACCAACTATGCCGATGACTCAACCAACAAACAATCAGGTCCCCGCTATTCCAAAAAAGTGAAGAAGATTGCGATAGAATCCCTTGGCCTCACGATCAAGGTATTGTTATTATGTCAAACTCAATTTGAGCTATAGTAGTGACTGCGGAGCTAGCTGGAATTGTTCCTCAAACTGAACTCTGGAATCAAAAGTGATTTGGTTGTTGGATATGATGTTTACCTACTCTTTTGTTGTTTTTCATAAGCTACTTATTATTTTGGTTTACCTTTTGTTTGAGATATAGTTAGTTGATTGTCTCAGTTACCTCATGATTAGTATATTTATTTTACAATATATGCTTTATGATTCAACTAGTTATGAGTAAGAGAACAATGCTAAATTGCAAATTACCTTTCTTTACTTGAAAATAGATTGGCAAAACCTACACTAATTTTCTTTAAAGTGGATTCAGAAATATGTTAAGATGCACAAATAGATCCATCAACACGACCTTATTTTTAACAAATCTCGTAGAATAATCAGCAGTAAATCTATAATATATAACACAGACAATGAATTTTGTAAAGAGAAGAAAAAATGTTAGTATTACACGAAAATCATCACTCGGTAGAGCAAAATAAAAATGATTGTTCAATATATAGATTAAAAAATTTCTACAACGGACAAACTAAATGTTCAAATAGGATCAGACTGTTATCCCACAATAAAATACACATAGATAATATGGCCAAATAAAAATCACTAAGTGGGAAACACACATGGTATCCAAATCCAATTATGGCAAATCACCCCAATTTTTTCAAATCCTACTTGGAATCCTGGATAATCAAGTTAATTATATAAATGGATATGAATAATGGAAAGGAAAAACCTAAATTGCTATCACATTCAAGAGTTAAAGAAAAATGCATCAAGTAGTTACGAAGAATAAGAAATGAATTGCAGATATAAAAAAGGCATAATGCCAACTTTGGGATGATGCAAATAAAACATGAGTAATTCTTCAATGTTGCAAACTTAAATAGCGGCAGTGATGCTTCTGCAACCTTAACCATTGATTTTAACTTTAATGGTTGAAATTAAAATGATATAAATAAATAAAAAATTGAAATATCAGTTTTGCCCTCTCCCCATTTGCCTCACCATCTCCATCCATCCCTTCCATTGCAACTCTACCCATCTATGAGGCGGATCTGTTCTTTGGTCTCGACAACAAAGTCATCGGAGCCGAGTTTCATGCCAGTTTCCATGGCGGCCTTCGACGGTGTTATTGGAACTTGAGCTTTGGGGGTCCCCCGAGTTGAATGATTGACGGATCTGGACTAGAAGCAAGGGTGGTGGGAAAGCGGTTCCTGCAATGGGTTCCGTCTATGAACTTACGGTGATGGTTCCATGTGTGCCTTCTACACCCTTCTGATGGGTATTAGCAATTGATGGTGGTGAGTGCATGAGATCTTGAAGTTGGTGGTCAGGACCAAAGATGATGATGGAAGAAGAGTGGGTGGAGGGACGGTTTTGGGTGGGTGGCAGCAGTATGAGGCGGCGGTAGGGCAATAGAATGGTGGGTGTGGTTGGGCAAATGTTAGAGATAAGGGTAAAAGTGTCTTTTTACACTTATCAAAGTTGCAGTATCACTGCTTCCTTGTATGTTTGCAGCATTGAAAAATTACTCATAAAACATATAATAACAAACTTGATTCTTTATGTATATTAATGAACTTCCAAAGTTTATAGATGTAGCTTGGAATTTGAATTCTTAAATGCGAATATAAAATTAATAAGATAATGTTACGTAGAAATGCTCTCTAAATTTGGTACAATATCAACTTATGATCAGTATGATGATCTTAGGGCCAATACTGATGAAACTTACAAACAAACAAAATACAATTGCCTTCAGATATTGGCCTCGTGAAGCATTCCAAAAATAGGAGGGTTAAGAACATTAATATTTTACAACCAATAAAAATTCTTTGTTTTTTTTTTTTGCAATTGAAATAAAATTTAGATGCTAAGATAAAAAAAATATAAAACACTCAAAGGACAACATTTATCCCAAAAAAATTATTTGTATTAAAGAAACAAATGACACACTAAAAAAAATTGGCTTTATTAATAATTAATTTTAAAAACACAGAACTTTATGCTTAGTGCTGATGTTTCAGCAGCCTATAACTTTATGGTGTATTTATGTGTGTTTATGATCTTTACCTTGAAGCAATCCTTGAGCTTTTGGTTCTTAATAAAAAATTTCTCTTAGCTAAAAAAACAAAATCACAACAGTTAAACAATAAAGCTCATTGGATTCTCCATATTTTCTATTTTGGTTTGTAGCTAATGTTTTAGCTCGCTCTATTCTTTTTCTCTTACTCTCTATGCTCTAATTTGAATGAAGATGAAAACCTTTAGGGAATTCATGCAATGTAAACACGTTACAAAGTTATGATTTTGGTGCCAAACTTTTGCATAGAGCTAGCTGTATAAAGCATGTTGCCAATATCATGATGACATGCATGCAGAAACATTAATTAATAATTTTTATAAAATTGTGTTTGAATCCCTAACCATAGAATCATCGAAGTTACCGATATTTGAACGATACGTGTTTGACAAGAACATGGGTTGTGAATTTAACAAACCGAATAAGATGCCGAATAAGATGCATAATGAAGAACAGTCTAGTCAACTATTATCACGCAATCACATGGATTAAAATTTTAAATATCATTTTAACTTTTTTTATTAGCAAAGTAGCATTTTAACTATATGACAAATAAAAGAAATTTTGTGATAACTTATATATTGCATGGTATCAATTTTTGTCTTAAAGCATAAATCCATATTTTTATAAATTTTATACTTATATTTTTGTCTCTAATGAACCTGATCTGTCTCAATTTAGACTTGTCCCTATCGTGTCCCTTCCTAATTAAGGACGAGTTTAGGAAGAAGGGATCCCTATCTTGTCTCAATTTAGATTCATATATATAATGTAATTAAATCATATTGGTATTACGAGTAACATATTTAAAGGAGACCAAGCAACACGTACATATTACCTATGAATATTTGGTGTAGTAAATTAAAATGCCATACAAATTTAATAAAAGCTAAGGATATCATTTTTGTTCAGAAGAAGAACCGAAAACAACAAAACAAAACATCTATTTTTGTCATGCCTTTATGCGATTTTTTTATTTGAATTGAATTGATTTTGAGAGGGAAATATATACAAAATGTCATATATATATATATATGTAGGGTCTGCCGACCAGACACGGATTCAAGCCTTGTCAGAGGGATTCTCTAAAGGCACTTCCCTCGGTTCACTTAACATGAACGTCCCTCGCTCGGACTCATGGACTCCTAGCATACCCAAAGGACCAGGCTCGGACTTGATGGAACCGAGCCTCATCATCGGTCCTCAATCCATCAGGCTTGAGACTCTAGGCCGAGACATACCGTCGGCTCGCGGATAAGCTCAGACCCACCAAGGCTTCTTATCCCTTCCGCAAATCACTCCTAGATTCTCGCAATAGCCTAGACATGAGATCTTCAGCTGATCCTATCCGGATTCTAAGAGCATAATCCTCCGATATTATCTCACAGAATCCTGGTTCAGCTCAACCCTGATACAGGGCCCAGACGGCCCATATCAGCCTCCTCCAAACCCTATAAATAGCTCACTACAGCTAGGGTTTCAGGTACGTACTCTCATCCCTAAGTTGACACTCTGCACACACGTTGACTAGGGAGAACCTGCTTTTCCCAACTGGAAATGCTGAAATACCATAAGTCACACATTGACTCTTGATCCTCTCTAGGGCTCCTGATTCCATAGTCTTGAGCACTTAGAGGGTTAAGGACATCTATGTAGAATCAAGAAGGTTTTGATGAAGACAAATAAATCAACAAGTTGTTTTTGATGAAGACAAAGCAACAACAACCATTTAGAAGTTTTCCATTTCCCGCTCCCTTGTAATATTTTATATTTATGTTGAGTGTGGGTGGTAGACTTAGGATGTTACTCAAGCGATTATGAGTTAGTTAGCATGAATACTAGTTAAGTTAAATATTTGAAAACGCTTAGAAAGGGACTAGGACTTTTGGAAAATCATTTTTAACATTATTCTTTAAGAAAGTAGCAGTGACTACTCGAGTAGTTTGTGCACTACTCGAGTAGCCTGCATTGATGAAAATTAGTCTGCTCACTGTCTCCACAAACTACTCGAGTAGTCTGTTGACTAATCGATTAGTTCTCAAACTAATCGATTAGTTGCTGAACTAATCGAGTAGCTTGAGAAACAGTGAGTCCACAAGTTTTCTCACTACTCGAGTAGTGCTCCAACTACTCGAGTAGTGCTCCAACTACTCGAGTAGTACGTATCAGATCTGTCAGTATTTTAATTCTAATATGGTTGTTGAAGAGGCAATCAAGGGAGAATCTTTCCTTATTTATTTTCTTAGGCTCCTCCCTGATTCTGGTGATTTGAAAACACAATATAATGATTACCTCTTCAACAAGAGCTATACGGATTGATGAGCATTTTATTTCCCATTTTTATTTGCATTATTTTACTCCTATTATTGATACTTGTTGCCTATTTGACATTGTTTATCTTGATTTAGTGATTTAGAGTTTATTGGACTACTATTCTGAATATTGTTTAATTTGGGATTATTTAGCCTAATTAATTCTATTTCTATTTTCAGGTCATATTTGGCACAAGGGCTTTTTGGACATTTTGGGAATGAAGATTTAATGTTGGAAGAGAAGATATATGATGAAGTGAAGATTGTAATCTATCTTTAGGATTAGTTGAGATTTAGTTATATCTTTTAAGATTTAGATTTTATCTATAAGATATTTTTAGATTTAATTTAGAGATAAGCTTTCCTTAGGATTTGGGCCCATGATTTAGGCCCGTTTTGTGATTTAAAAAGCTAAATTCGTGTAAACCCTAGGAGCCATCTATCATTCCACGTTTTTTGACATTCTCTCTCATAGAGAAGGCTTAGTTTTGCTCTCCAAGCTTGTGGTGGCTGCTAGGGTTTCTCTCTCTTCCCTTTTCTACACGTTTTTGGTATTTTTCTTCATGGAAGGCTAAACTCTTAGGTTAAATCCCTTTGGTAATGTATCACATACTCTTGAGGTTTTATTCTTAATGCTATTTCGTTTTTATTCACTGTTTTCATGCTTATTGATATGTTATGGTTCGCTAGTTCCATTCTATAGAGATAATCCATGTGTATGAATGCTTAATTTATGCAAACTCGTAAAAACTCCATGCTTTGGCTTTTAATGCTTAATTAGAGGTTTGGGTTTTGGGGTGAGAATTGAATTTTCGCTTAGTATTTAATTCTCACGAGTTGGACAGTGAAGAGGAAAGAAATTGATCTTTTGTGACCGATGATAGAGTTGTGAACGCGAGCCAAAGGGGTTTATCCGCTTTTCCTTATCTATTTCTTCGTTTTGATTTAATTCTGTTTTGATTTAATTCTGTTTTGGTTTCAATTATTCAATATTCAATACAAAAAAAAAACCCCCCTGTTTTCTATGCATACTATGTGTTCGACCTTTTGCTTGATAAGATATTCCTTGGGAGACGACCTAGGAGTCACTTCCTAGTACTATACTTAAACTGTTTTTATTTGTATCGGTACGGCCTCGATCAAATTTGGCGCCGCTGCCGGGGAATAAAAGGTTGATTGAGGCATGGAGGATTGGAATTAGAGGTTGTTGTTATGTTTACCATTTCATTCTGGGGTGGATTGTGCTTATTTTTTTTACTTGTTCCCCATTGCTCCTTTATTCCCTGGGTTTTAGCTACATTTCCCATATTTTTATCCTACCTTGTCCTTGGCCCCATTACAACCCTGAAAAGACCTTTTGATCTTAATGTGCATGTGTGTTGATTGTTGATGTTAGAGGCTTGTCAAGCCTATGGTTGTGTTTGTTTTTCATGATGTGCCTTGAGTGTAAACACTGATTAACCTTAAACACTTGAGTGTAAACACTATTGAGTGATCCTTGTGAGTTTCTATCATCTTTGTGACTACCCTCTTGATGTCATTGGTTTTCTTTGCATATTTGAAATAATTGGATGATGTTCATGAATGCCTTGATTCTTTGGTCCTTATTTTCTTCGTGTGCTCGATTTTGCCCATTTCTTTGCATTTCCTAGAATTCATTGTGAAGTATGTAATCTCTTAGGTTTGCATTCATTAGTTTTAGTAATCTTGTTACATGATTCACTTTGGTGCATATTGATTTTCTCAGTCCTAATTCTTAGTTTTGCCCAGGAGTGCAAAAGGTTAGTGTGGGGGTATTTGATGAGCATTTTATTTCCCATTTTTCCTTGCATTATTTTACTCCTATTATTGATACTTGTTGCCTATTTGACATTGTTTAGCTTGATTTAGTGATTTAGAGTTTATTGGACTACTATTCTGAATATTGTTTAATTTGGGATTATTTAGCCTAATTAATTCTATTTCTATTTTCAGGTCATATTTGGCACAAGGGCTTTTTGGACATTTTGGGAATGAAGATTTAATGTTGGAAGAGAAGATATATGATGAAGTGAAGATTGTAATCTATCTTTAGGATTAGTTTAGATTTAGTTATATCTTTTAAGATTTAGATTTTATCTATAAGATATTTTTAGATTTAATTTAGAGATAAGCTTTCCTTAGGATTTGGGCCCATGATTTAGGCCCGTTTTGTGATTTAAAAAGCTAAATTCGTGTAAACCCTAGGTGCCATCTATCATTCCACGTTTTTTGACATTCTCTCTCATAGAGAAGGCTTAGTTTTGCTCTCCAAGCTTGTGGTGGCTGCTAGGGTTTCTCTCTCTTCCCTTTTCTACACGTTTTTGGTATTTTTCTTCATGGAAGGCTAAACTCTTAGGTTAAATCCCTTTGGTAATGTATCACATACTCTTGAGGTTTTATTCTTAATGCTATTTCGTTTTTATTCACTGTTTTCATGCTTATTGATATGTTATGGTTCGCTAGTTCCATTCTATAGAGATAATCCATGTGTATGAATGCTTAATTTATGCAAACTCGTAAAAACTCCATGCTTTGGCTTTTAATGCTTAATTAGAGGTTTGGGTTTTGGGGTGAGAATTGAATTTTCGCTTAGTATTTAATTCTCACGAGTTGGACAGTGAAGAGGAAAGAAATTGATCTTTTGTGACCGATGATAGAGTTGTGAACGCGAGCCAAAGGGGTTTATCCGCTTTTCCTTATCTGTTTCTTCGTTTTGATTTAATTCTGTTTTGATTTCAATTATTCAATATTCAATACAAAAAAAAACCCTGTTTTCTATGCATACTATGTGTTCGACCTTTTGCTTGATAAGATATTCCTTGGGAGACGACCTAGGAGTCACTTCCTAGTACTATACTTAAACTGTTTTTATTTGTATCGGGTACGGCCTCGATCACGGATCTTGAGCAAAAACGTTGTTTTCAAACCTTGCACCCAAAAAGAACCTTTGATCCAATCCCTTTCTAAGAATCAATCTCTGTCTAGTATTCTAGCTTTCTTTTTCATTGTCAATTGAGATTGGTTGGAGCCGCTTCGCTGTGATCTGATTACTCCATTGAAGAAAGGAAGGAGCACTTGAAGGTTTCAAGAGGCTCTATTGCTAAAGGGAGAAGGTGTTCTTGAAGGTTTCAAGAAGCTCTCTTTGTGGAAGGTTGAAGAGGTTCTTCAACAGAGAATCAATTGAAATTGGGGTAAAGTTCAAGAGTTTGGTACACTCTTGAAGGGTTAGGATTAGATTGAGTGAGGTTCACTAATTAATCCTGTTTGTATCCAATTTAATTGATTATCAGTAGACACTCCCTAAAGTTTAGGGGGGACTGGACGTAGCTCTCAAGTGGGTAGAGAGTGAACCAGTATAATAATTCCTTGTGTCTATCTTTTATTGCTTTAGTTTATTTCTGTTATTTAATCTTTCTTCAGAACCTTAAGTTAGCAAATCATCCGCTTCTGTTCTTGGTTTCATGTTAGCGAAATCCTTATTTTGAAAACTCAGTTCACTGTCTGAATTTACACGCACTACTCGAGTAGTCCATCAACTAATCGAGTAGTTCATTCATTTTTGGACAGAAAATTATTTTTGTTTTAAAACAGTAAGCGCGTAATTTGTTATTATCAATTACATTCGAAAAATTAGTATCGTTACTTCAATTTACTATTCACCCCCCCTCTACTAAATTGTTAGGCCGCTTGTTGGTTTCCAACAAGTGGTATCAGAGCTCGGTCGAAAGATCGAGTGTAAAAACTTTTTCGAAAAGATCCTTAAGGAAACCATGGGCTCTAACAATCCTTTTGGAGGGGAAGGCTCTTCAATAAACCGTCCTCCACTGTTTAATGGTGAAGGATATGCTTATTGGAAAGCCAGAATGAAAATATTTATTGAAGCGATTGATATTGATGTTTGGAATGCAATTGAAAATGGTCCCTATATACCTAAAAGAAAAATAAATGATGAAGTTGTAGAAATTCCTAGGGAAAGTTGGAATGATGATGACAAAAAGAAAGTTTCCTATGATTTGAAAGCTAAAAACATCATCACGTCCGCCTTGTCTTATGATGAGTTCTTCAGAGTTTCACATTGTAAAAATGCGAAACAAATGTGGGACGTTCTACAACTTACTCATGAAGGGACAAGCGAGGTTAGAAGGGCTAGATTAAATACATAAATGCTTGAATATGAGTTATTTCGCATGCTCCCTAATGAGTCAGTTAATGACATGCAAAAGCGATTTACTCATATCATAAATCATCTCATTGCGCTTGGTAAAACATTTCTTAATTCTGAAGTTATTAACAAAGTATTGAGATGTTTAAGCAGGGAATGGCAACCCAAGGTCACAGCTATCATGGAGTCAAAGGATTTAGACACCTTGGATCTTGCAACCCTCTTTGGAAAGCTTCAAGAGCATGAGATGGAGCTAGGCCGTCTAACTTTGCATGAGGAGTTGGATAAGAAAAATAAGGGAATCGCACTAAAGACCACCACAAAATCAACTAAGGTATGTGATGATTCCTCTAGCTCTAGTAATGACTCCGAATCTAGTTTAGATGATGAAAGTTTTCAAAAACTAACAAAGAGGTTCCGTAAATGTTTTAAAAATAAAAATGATTTAAAAAGAACAAAGGAACCTAAGGACTCCTACCATAGAAATTGTTCTTCAAAAGATAAAATTAAATGTCATGAATGTGGTAAGAGAGGTCACATAAGACCTCATTGTCCTGAGTATCTTAAGAGACATAAAGATGAAAAGAAAAAGGGCAAAAGAGCCTACATAGTGTGGGATGCACCGGATGAAAAAAAAGAGACAAGCTCAAGCACATCAAGTGATGAGGAAGAAGCCAATCTTTGCTTGGTGAGTAGATTTGATGAAGGCGCATCATCAAGTTTCACTTCAAGTAAGCAAGGAACCGAGGTAAATTCCGATTCCGAATCTGAGTCTCATGATTATGAAGAATTATATAATGCTTATGTTGAAATGCATAAAGAATTCAAGAAACTTGCTAAATCAAATGACAAAGGAAAAAGAGCTATTTTGAAATATAAAGAGCAAGTCTTGAATTTAGAAAAATGCATTGATGAGCTAAATAGTAAAAATGAAGCACTACAACAAAGTATTGATTCTTTGAAAATTCAAGAAATCCCTCCTTGTGAAAGTTGCAAAAGTCATGAACATGAAGTTACAAATTTTAAAAACACTATTGCAACTTTATCAAGATGTGATCAAAGATTAAATCAACTTCTTGAAAATCAAAGGAACAATACAAATAAAACCGGCTTAGGATACATGAATGCCAATAAAAAGAATTTTAGAAAAGTTGGTTCTTTTTCAAATGTTAATTATTCTAAAAAGCCAATTTGCTTTTATTGTGGCATTCATGGACACACATCAAATATTTGTAGAATTAAATCTCATGGTGTGCCTAACGGTTATTATGTTTGGATTGTGAAAGATGAAAATCCCGATAAGCCCAAAACAATTTGGGTACCCTCAAGAAAAACTTAACTTTTTCAAGTACTTTTGGAGGGCTATGTGCTAATTTTTTTTATTTAATTGCCTCTTCTTAAGTATATTTGTTTTAGGGGGAGAAAAGTTTTTTTTCGGGCTATAAATCATCAAGTGCTATCATTGCTCATGATCCAACATGTGTTATTATGTTCTTCCTTTGGCATATTGCTCTTAATTTAGGCTCCTTTTTGATCATGCCAAAAGGGGGAGAAATGGTGTTGTTGTTTATGCTGTGCAGGTTTCTGATGTTGCATATAGTCAGGAGGAGTTTATGCAAAACAACGAGGTTTATATTATCAAGGATTTGTCATCATCAAAAAGGGGGAGATTGTAGAATCAAGAAGGTTTTGATTAAGACAAATAAATCAACAAGTTGTTTTTGATGAAGACAAAGCAACAACAACCATTTAGAAGTTTTCCATTTCCCGCTCCCTTGTAATATTTTATATTTATGTTGAGTGTGGGTGGTAGACTTAGGATGTTACTCAAGCGATTATGAGTTAGTTAGCATGAATACTAGTTAAGTTAAATATTTGAAAAAGCTTAGAAAGGGACTAGGACTTTTGGAAAATCATTTTTAACATTATTCTTTAAGAAAGTAGCAGTGACTACTCGAGTAGTTTGTGCACTACTCGAGTAGCCTGCATTGATGAAAATTAGTCTGCTCACTGTCTCCACAAACTACTCGAGTAGTCTGTTGACTAATCGATTAGTTCTCAAACTAATCGATTAGTTGCTGAACTAATCGAGTAGCTTGAGAAACAGTGAGTCCACAAATTTTCTCACTACTCGAGTAGTGCTCCAACTACTCGAGTAGTACGTATCAGATCTGTCAGTATTTTAATTCTAATTTGGCTGTTGAAGAGGCAATCAAGGGAGAATCTTTCCTTATTAATTTTCTTAGGCTCCTCCCTGATTCTGGTGATTTGAAAACACAATATAATGATTACCTCTTCAACAAGAGCTATACGGATCTTGAGCAAAAACGTTGTTTTCAAACCTTGCACCCAAAAAGAACCTTTGATCCAATCCCTTTCTAAGAATCAATCTCTGCCTAGTATTCTAGCTTTCTTTTTCATTGTCAATTGAGATTGGTTGGAGCCGCTTCGCTGTGATCTGATTACTCCATTGAAGAAAGGAAGGAGCACTTGAAGGTTTCAAGAGGCTCTATTGCTAAAGGGAGAAGGTGTTCTTGAAGGTTTCAAGAAGCTCTCTTTGTGGAAGGTTGAAGAGGTTCTTCAACAGAGAATCAATTGAAATTGGGGTAAAGTTCAAGAGTTTGGTACACTCTTGAAGGGTTAGGATTAGATTGAGTGAGGTTCACTAATTAATCCTATTTGTATCCAATTTAATTGATTATTAGTAGACACTCCCTAAGGTTTAGGGGGGACTGGACGTAGCTCTCAAGTGGGTAGAGAGTGAACCAGTATAATAATTCCTTGTGTCTATCTTTTATTGCTTTAGTTTATTTCTGTTATTTAGTCTTTCTTCAGAACCTTAAGTTAGCAAATCATCCGCTTCTGTTCTTGGTTTCGTGTTAGCGAAATCCTTATTTTGAAAACTCAGTTCACTGTCTGAATTTACACGCACTACTCGAGTAGTCCATCAACTAATCGAGTAGTTCATTCATTTTTGGACAGAAAATTATTTTTGTTTTAAAACAGTAAGCGCGTAATTTGTTATTATCAATTACATTCGAAAAATTAGTATCGTTACTTCAATTTACTATTCACCCCCCCCCCCCTCTACTAAATTGTTAGGCCGCTTGTTGGTTTCCAACAATCTAGTGTTCCAGGACACTACATTGGCGTCGTCTGTGGGGATCGACTAACCAGTATTCCCATAACCACTGTTCTCATGGCAAACGATAACAATGACAATAACCAGGGGGATCTCCGCCGTCGCATCCGGGGAAGGCCGCCTAAGATCGGGGGAAGTGGAAACGTTAGGGACAGAATTGCTCCGGGAGGACCCACTGGAGGCGATCGTGCTAATACCCCGCCAGTTCCTCCGGTGGATCAGTCGGTTGCTCCGCCAGTTCCTCCGGTTCAGGCTAATGTTCCTCCAGTCCCTCCAGTTGTTCAAGCACAAGTCACAGTTCCTCCTCGCGTTGAAGGCGGCGGAGGACGATCCAACCCTCATATTGTTCCTGATGGCCATGTTTCAGAATGGCATGACACCGCAGATTATGGACCACGTCAATCTCGGAGGGCCCCAGCTGGGTCACGAACTGATGAAGATCGGCGAGTTGAGCGTTCCGCTCGTCGTGACCACTCCCGTGCCGAGCGATCCAACAGGGAAGTTCCTCAATTTACTAGGGGTCGTTTTGGAACACTTCAAGGTGGTGAACGTTCCGAAACACAAGGTAGATCTTACATGACTACTTCATCGGCCCGTAGGAGAGGAGAATCAATCATGGAGATCTTGAGGACTCAAACTTCTTTGATCGAAAAGCAGAATCAGGCTATTGCTGCTCTTCGGCAGCAAAGCATGGCAAGAATAGCCGAGCAAGGCCCTCACGTGGCTCTCGGCAACCCTAATAACCTTCCTCCACCCCCACCCCTTAATCCGGGATTGGTTCCTGGGCGTGTTACTGGGGAACCCCATCCTGGACATCCTTTCATAGCTGAGATAATGACATTTCAAACCCCGCAGACTTATGTGGGTCATCAGAATATCCCTCGATATAATGGGACGACTGATCCGATGGACCACATCGCGGCTTACGAATCCTTCATGATGTTTTATGGAGGAGGGGATTTCATGAAGTGCCGAGAATTCTCAATGACTCTGGGATCGGCACCTTTGAGATGGTTCAATTCCCTACCTGCCAACTTGATTCACTCATGGGCCGAGTTGAGGACAACATTTTTGAACCGATATACAGCCAGTATGTCACAACCCAAGTTGGACCATTCATTGGCTGGAGTCGCACAGAGACCTGACGAGTCTCTTCGCGATTACCTGGCTCGGTATCAACAAGAAGCTAGTGGCATATCAGGCCTGCAATCGGGAGAATTTGTCCTCTTGCTCACTCAAGGGTTGCGAGATCGTGATTTCAAGGATTGTCTGATTGGAGAACCACCAAGGGACATGGCCGAACTCAGGGAAAGATCCAGGAAGTTTGTTAATTTAGAGGAATTCCATAGAATCAGTACCGCAGCTTGGGGTCAGGAACAACGCCCTCGTCAGAACGATTCCCGTCAAACTGATCGTTTTCGAGAGAATAGGGGGAGGAAGGACAAGAGGGAGAGAGGAGAAGGAGAAAAACTGCCTCCCAAAGGCAAGTATGATGTATACACTAAGCTTAAAATCCCGAGGAGTCAAATCCTCCGAGAGACTATGCACACTGAAATGCGCAACATTACTCGGCCTCCAGCTTTGAGAAAAGCTGCCCAGAGGGACAGGACGAAATACTGTGACCATCATGGTGGATGGGGGCATACGACTGATCAGTGTACGATGCTAAAGGACTTGATTGAAGAAATGGTTAGGGATGGAAAGCTTCAACAATACATCGGGGAAGCGATGCGGAAGCGTTCAAGGAGAAGAAGTCATTCACCACCCAAAACCGAAGAGAAAAAGAATAAAAGCCCTACACCACCTGCAGGGGGAGCCTCCGCCCTACCGTCCGAGCAGGATAAGGGTCGAGAGTCGTTTCTGATCAACACCATTGCTGGTGGATTTGCGGGTGGTGGGGAAAAAAGAAGTGATCGAAAGAAGTATGTGGGACAGGTCCTTTCGGTGGCTAGCCGACCGATCCAAAAGCCCAAAAAGAAGAACATTGTCATCAGTTTCAGTGACGATGACTTTGCTGATATTATCCAAGACCACAATGATCCAATGGTGGTCACTGCCAGGCTCGGCAATTACGAAGTGAAGAGGATTCTTGTTGACCAAGGGAGTTCAGCAGACATTATGTTTTTGGACCTGTTCGAAGCTTTGAAGTTGAAAAGATCTGATCTTACTCCTTTCGAGGGAAGTCTGATCGGCTTCACGGGTCATTCGATTGTTCCCTTAGGCCACATCCATCTCCCAGTGACTATGGGGGAACAACCTTCGGCCCGAACCGAGATAGTGAAGTTTTTAGTTGTCCAGGCCCCATCAGCGTACAACGCTATTCTCGGTCGTACGTCACTTCAATCTTTTGGTGCGGTGGTATCGACCGTCCACTTAGCCATGAAATTTCCAGGATCTGATGATAAGGTGGTCACGGTATGCTCTGAACAAGAGTTGGCACAAAAATGTTACAACATCAGCCTAGGGAAGTTAAAGATCGAAGATGGGGAGATCATGAAGGAGCCACTCAACAAAGGAAGTGTTAACTTGGCAGATCTCGACGTACGGGAAGAGGATGAAACTTCAAAAAGGTAATTCTGGGTCCCGATCCGTCCCGTTGTGTCAAGATTGGTGTCGGCCTTGCTGAGGAATTAGAAAGAGAACTGACAGAACTGCTGGTAGAAAACAAAGACTTGTTTGCTTGGACTTCGGCAGACATGCCGGGGATCGATCCGAATTTTATCTGCCATAAGTTAAGTGTGTATCCTGGCGCCAAGCCAGTGTGTCAGAAGAAAAGACGGGTCGGAACCGAGAAGGCACAAGCGACTAAAGAAAAGGTGTCCGAGCTACTAGAGGCGGGGTTTATCAGGGAGGTGGTGTATACTGATTGGTTGGCTAATCCCGTGCTAGTCAAGAAATCCAATGGAAAATGGAGAATGTGCGTGGATTACACAGACCTGAACAAAGTCTGCCCCAAGGATCAATACCCACTTCCCTGCATAGACAAACTAGTGGACAGTTCGGCAGGCTATCAGAGATTATCATTTATGGATGCTTACTCAGGTTACAATCAGATCCCGATGTATCCTCTATAACACCCTATGATTAATTACCCTATTATACCCTTATATAAAACAGTGACTTTAAAATTTCCTTTTTAAGCTTATAAAATCTTCCGTCAAACGGACGGAGTTTTGTTTGTTTTTCGGACTAATCCAAAATTTAACCTGTGATAAACAATTTTCAAATAGACAACTAATAGCCAGCAGGGCTTCAGATTATATTTCTAAATTATATCAAGGCCCCATGGGCTCCAAATATATCAGAGTAATAGCGGAAAATACTAAGTTTGAGTGTCATAACCAAGACATATAACTTTGTCAAAATAAAACATCCTAAGCCTCACTTAAAATATGAATAACAAATTTTACATCAAAAGAGTGTAAGAGGCTTAAGTTCATAATATCCTCCAAATCCCATAATAACCCTACTCTCCCTGTAAGGGAAAGTACTCCTGCTCGGCCGGGGGCTGTGCCAACTCAATCTCCGTACCTGAAAATGTAAGGGAGTGAGCATTGTACATGAAATAGAAGGCAGATTCTAACTAGACATAACGACCCGCTAGATCAAGCACAAATAGCAATTAAACATATCTTCACATATTGCATACCATGCACATTTCATAATTTCCATATTCATTGATCATTCCAAATTTCCCTTTTCATTATTCATTTCAACATCCATTCCTTTACTTTATACTCATTTCACATACACATTTTATTTCAGTACATCACCTCAAATCAGAGGCCAATGTACAATTTCATTCAACACATTTTTCACCTCAAGCAGAGGCCCATATTCTTTTCCTTGTTTGAACTATGTGTCCCTCAGGTCAGAGGTCAACACTTCAGTTTCTTAATTCACGGTGTGTCTCTCAGGTCAGAGGTCAACACACCAATACACATTTCATCCGGTGTCCCTCAGGTCAGAGGTCAACACCCAATCACTTTAATTCATCTTGTGTCCCTCAGGTCAGAGGTCAACACTTCATTTTATTCTGTGTCCCTCAGGTCAGAGGTCAACACTTTATTTTATTCGGTGTCCCTCAGGTCAGAGGTCAACACTTTATTTTATTCTGTGTCCCTCAGGTCAGAGGTCAACACTTCATTCACTTTAATTCATATGGCGTCCCTCAGGTCAGAGGTCAACGCACACTTTCATTTTTATTTCACATTACCTCACATCAGAGGCCAAATCATACTTTCACCATCTTACACAAACAACTTGGCACATACAATCACAAATACACTTACACACATTTCCCATTCATTCTTTATCCATACTCATTCCCTATATCAATTATCGAATCTTTCCGTTAATCGTCGCCTCAAAGCAGAGGCCAACGCATAAACCACATTCTCAATATTCGGCGCCTCAATTCAGAGGCCAATAATTATTAACTTTCCTGTTCAATTGATTGTAACACATTTAAGTACAACAACACACATTCAACAACTAGTCATTCTTGTAGTTTCCTTACTTTTTTCCTTTCTCAATTATCGCAATCATACCAAATAGTGTTCTCTTTTATAGTCCAACATTTAGATTAGCCCTTCATTTTAAATTTTGCATATATCATCTTTTACTTTTTATTTCCACATAATCGTTTTACTTCCGTTTCCTATATTCACAAGTTCAATTCCTAAGCCATGACCTTTATTCACAATTGATAATACTTAATATTCTTACTCATTTAGCAATTAGATACAAATATGAACATTCATGACATTTAATCGTTTCCATTCCCTTTCTCCCTATATCAATTCATTTCACAACACGTGCATATAATTGCTACAGTAATTAAGTTATCATTTAATTCACAACTTTACAAATAAAATAAATAATCATGGAAATCATTTATGTCAACTTTATTATCACATTACCCAATTCCTCATGTACTTCAATATAATCATTAACTAAATTTCATTTATCCAATTATTCATTTTCATATTATTGAGTTTCCTTTTCCTAATCTTAACATCCAACCATCATGCACATTTAATCAATTAGGATTTCATATTCAATAACCTAGGGATTTATAATCTAATATTCTCCCCTAACACATAACCCTAACAAGTATTATGTACTAACTAGAACCTACTCCCTAGAACAAGGCAAAGCTCACTATATCCACCCCCTTACCTCGAATACTTAAGGATAAGGAGATTCCAAATGCCCTATGCTTGAGTTTGCCCACCAACAAGATACCCAACCAAAAGATAAGGATGGTACCTAATATAGAGTTATAAAAGAGAGGAAATCATCATGTATGTCATGAATCAAGTCAATAATCAAAGAAAAATGGTGTCTTCAAAGCCTAGCATTTAAAAACCACCATTTATGGTAGAGAGAGAAAAAAACGAATTTGATAGGGAAAGAGGGGAACCCACACTTAAACACTCACTTAGATATGATAATAACAAGCCTTGATGATGGAATGAGTGTCACCCCCTTGAGTCTTGATCAATTTGAAGTGAGGAGAGATTGAGCCCTAGAGGAGAGAGAATACGAATTTTAGAGAGGGAGGGAGAGTTTGTTTGCTAGCTCCTTGCTTGTTCTTGAATGAAAATGGAGGGTGAGTTGTTGTGGTGGTTTGATTTTGGGTGCTTGGTGGGTGGTGGTGATTGGGTGTTCATGGGTGAAGAGGGAGGATGGGAAGAGGATGATGGAAGAATAAGATGATGAGTGAGTGGTGGGGAGGAAATGAGTGATTTAGAGTGAGTTTGGGGTGGGCAAAATGCCCAAAATGCCCCCCATTCGTGTGCAGAGCGGGCTGATGCGTCAGGGACTCGCCTGGGCGAGCCATTGGTGCGCCTGGGTGAGTTTTTCACTGTCTGATGCTGCATTTTTCTAATTCACTCGCCTGGGCAAGTGCCTCATGCGCCTAAGCGAGAGTCAGTTGACTCCGCATTGACTTCGACATAACTTCTTCGTTAACCGTCGGATCTTGCTCAAATTTTTAAACAAGCTTCTTCACCCCATAAACTTCATATCCAACGGTGGAATTTATTTTCTTAGCATCCTATAATAAATTTCTAATTTTCTCTTTTCGGTTGATTTCTAACATCCAAAACGCCGATTTAACTCCCGATTTCGCTTAGTTAACTCTGCTCGAAGCCACAATTGCTTTCTATACAACCCCTAGGACTTATAATCACCACTCACCTATCTACCAAAATTCGTTAAGTCATTATTCCAATTTTTCTTAGGTTTTTAATAATAATTTCATCTAAAATAAAGCTTAGGATGTTACATCCTCCGGATCAGGTAAAAACCTCGTTCGTCACAGAAAATGCTACATATTGTTACAACGTCATGTCGTTCGGACTGGAGAACGCTGGGGCGACTTACCAGCGAATGATGAACAAGGTGTTCGGTCCGCTCATTGGGCCGAAAATGGAAGTATACATCGACGATATGATTGCAAAAAGTCTGAAGGAGGAGCACCATGCTAAGGATTTGAAGGTTATCCTTGATAGAATTCGGCGGTTTGACATGAGGTTAAACCCAGAAAAATGCACTTTTGGGGTTCCTGCTGGTTCGTTCCTCGAATTCATGCTCACCGAACGGGGAATTGAGGCAAACCCAGAGAAGTGCCGAGCCATCCTTGAGATGAAGAGCCCTTCCGACATCAAGGGAGTACAGCAGCTAGCAAGTCGGGTAGCCTCTCTCTCCAGGTTTTTATCTCAGTCAGCTCGGAAGGCCTTGCCATGGTACCAACTGCTGAGGAAGGAAAAAGAAAAGACGTTCGAGTGGAACGAGGCATGTGAAAAGGCCTTTACTGACCTTAAGCAATACCTAGCATCTCCTCCAATCTTATCTAGTCCGGCAGCAGGAGAGGTTTTGTTCCTGTACTTATCAGTGGGGGATTCGGTGGTCAGTTCGGTTCTGGTTCGGGAAGAATCAGGCAAAGAATCTCCTGTTTACTTTGTCAGCCGAGCACTTCAAGGACCAGAGCCGAGGTATCAGAAGGTTGAAAAATTGGTGTTTTGTTTGGTTGTTACGGCTCGGAGGCTGCGTCAATACTTCCAAAGCCACCATATCACGGTCAGAACTGCTCAGCCAATCCGACAAATCCTTCAAAAACCTGACTTGGCAGGCAGAATGGTGACGTGGGCTATTGAACTTTCTGAGTTCGACATCACTTTCAAACCTCGAAAAGAAATGAAGTCTCAGGTCTTAGCTGATTTTCTCACCGAGTTTACTGAGCCATTGACGAGCTCAAACTTGGATTGGAGCATTTATGTCGATGGGTCAAGCAACAAGCTCGGAGTAGGGGCATGAATAATCCTGGAGAACTCCGAGGGAGTTACCCTTGAATATTCATTGAAGTTCGGCTTTCCCACGTCAAATAATCAGGCCGAATATGAAGCCGTAATGGCTGGGCTAAGGATGGCAAAAGAAGTAGGAGCTCGAGAAGTGAAGATTTTCAGCGATTCTCAGCTGGTGGTTTCGCAAGTTAAAGGTGAGTATCAAGCTAAGGAACCCATCCTCCAAAAGTATCTCGATAAGGTAAAGTTCCTATCTTCAGAGTTTGCCAAGGTCGAATTCTGCCACATCCCGAGGGAAAGCAATGGCCGAGCGGACATTCTTTCCAAACTTGCTTTAACAAAGGGTCCTGGAAACAACAAGACGTTGATCCAAGAAATGGTGCATGGACCTAGAGTTGTCCTCTCCGTTTCGGTGGATCCAAGTTGGACCTCTCCGATCATAAACTTCTTGGAACAAGGAATCTTGCCGGCGAATCCAGTTGAGGCCAAAAAGCTTGTCAGAAAGGCATCCCAATTCGCTATGATCGATGGAATTCTGTTTCGCCGTGGGGTCAGCGGCCCTATGCTTAGGTGCTTAGACCCCGCCGAAGCAAAGCAAGCACTGGAAGAAGTCCATGGAGGTATCGGAAGCCATCATGTTGGGGGAAAGTCACTAGCAAAAAAGATTCTAAGAGCAGGATACTATTGGCCGACCCTGCAACAGGATGCGATTAGTCATGTGAGAAGATGTGAAAGATGTCAGTTTCACAGTGATGTCTACCAGAAGCCGGCCGAGGAACTCCATTCACTTTCATCTCCCTATCCCTTCTATCAATGGGGAATGGATTTGATTGGTCAGTTCCCCACCGCACCTGGACAACTCAAGTGGGTGATAGTGGCTATCGATTATTTCACTAAATGGATTGAAGCCGAGCCCCTTGCAACTATCTCGTCGGCCAAGGTGCAGAAGTTCTTTGAGAGACAGGTTGTGGCTCGGTTTGGAGTGCCACAAGTCTTGGTAACCGACAACGGAACTCAATTCGCTGCAAAGGCATTCCAGGACTTAGTCAAAACTTTGAACATTGAACACTATTTTTCCTCGGTCGAGCATCCTCAGACCAATGGACAAGTAGAATCAGTGAACCGAAGTATCATTCAGGGGATCAAAAAGAGACTCATCGGTGCAAAGGGAAATTGGTTGGAAAACTTGCATGAAGTGCTTTGGTCGTACCGCACCACCTTGCAGACTTCGACGGGAGAAACCCCTTATCGTCTCACCTATGGTTGCGACGCTGTCATCCCGATAGAAAGGATCATCCAATCTTTCCGAGCCATACAACAACCGAACCCCCTCAACAACACTTTACTGTGTGAGGACCTAGTTCTGTCAGAAGAAGTCAGAGATTTAGCTTCCGAACGGGAAAGACATGCCAAGCTTATGCAAGCGAAAGGGTATAATCGCTCAGTAGTGCCCATAGAATTTGAGGTAGGTGACCTCGTCCTACGAAGAGCTGACATCGGCCTCAAAAATGCTAAGGATGGGAAACTGGCTCAGAATTGGGAAGGTCCGTACCGAGTAGCTTCCAAAAGCGGAACAGGAGCCTACAAGCTCGAAACTCTCTCAGGTGCCCTCATCAACAACACTTGGAACGTGGCAAAACTTAGAGCATATTTCAGTTAGAAATTTCTATCCATTTCAATTCTGTTTTCAATTGTTTTTGTTTATTTTTAATGATGGTGTACGCTCGGTGGAACTCCGAGCCCATTGTATTTACTGCTTCGAATAAATAAAAGTGTTGTTATTGAATTCATTGTATTTACGTACTTTTCCTCATAACCGACTAGCCACCGTTTATGACGCGAACGATTATAAACAGCTCAAACAAGAGCTTATAACTCGTCAAGTACCTTAAAAGGATTCCCCATTCAAACATGATTTGTTTTAAAAATCATTTATACATCGCGGATAGAGGAACCCACCTCGGCTAAAGTGCTGGAGTTCTGAGGTCTTAACACTTGAATTCTTCACAAAAAGTTCAGAAAGAAGCATAAAATAAAAACGGATATTATAAATATTCCAAACCAGTTACAGCAAAAAGATTCAAACCCATCTATTGGGGCAGATACAAAAGAAAAAAAAGCGAAAGAAATAAACTACTCAATATCAAACAGTACTACGCTGTCAGGGTCAAACTTCTCCTCATCTTCTTCACCTTCGGCACCTTCGGCCTCTTCTTCCTCGGATTCCTCAGCGAAATGGTCAGGGAGATCATTGCTGCTCATGTCAATAGGAGCCCCATTCGCACCCACAATCTGACCATTCTTGGTAGCAAAGAGGGGGTCGACGCCCTTTGTCACGAGGTTGGGGTTCAGGATGCGAAGCTGCTCGGCTGTGTTAAGGAAGGAATCTTCAACTGCGTGACTCCAGTTGTACAGATTCTCCTGGGCCGCTTTCTTATGCTTAAGAGCTTTCACTCTCATCTTGTCCATAGAGGCTCGGAGCCCTGTAACCTCATCCTTAGCATATTCGAGTTGCTCTTGAGCCACAGCAGCAACCTACTTGGCTTTCCGAGCCTTCTTTATAGCTTCCCGAAGAGCTGTGGCATCCTCCTCAGCCTTTTTCAAGATTTCCTCCGACCGCTTCACCCTTTCCTCGGCCTCTTGAAGAGTCCCTTCGGCTGCTGCTTTATCAGCTTCGGCTTGAGCTTTGGCGCCTTCAGATTCCTGCATTCCCTTCTGCAGTCTTTCATTCTCGGCGCCAGTACCTGAAGTTTTTTCCCAAAGCTTTCCACTTGAAGCTGCAAGTAATCTTCTCGATCATCAGCTTCTGATCTTTTCTTCTTCTCCTCGGGGGCCACTCCAGCGTAGATATCGTCACCACGCTGACCGAGGTAATGGAGAATGCTTGCACCTCGTAGGAAACTCCTCACCAAGGCCGAGCAATTATTTTCCCAGGTGCCTGGACCCCAGGCACTTATCACTTCAGCGTCTTCAGGAGGAAAGAGATTTGTAGTGAAGGAATCTAACTTCTTCTTACCCCACACCGTTTTGGCGACGGCGTCGTCCATACCCTCAGTAACTTGAACTCCCTTGTGGGGTTTGCTCAGTTGAAACCAATTCCCAGCCAATCCTTTCCCTTTCTCCATCCGAGGTCTCTTAGAGGGACGCTCAGGAGTACCCTGAGTACTTGGTTGCACTTCTATGGGAACTGTTTGCTCAACACTCTTGGTGGCTTGAGGTATCTCGGAAGGAATAGCACGAGGAGCAACAAGAGGACTAGTTGTTGGAGTTGGTTCGGGGGTTTGGCTTTTAGCCGAGGATCCCGACTCTCCTCTCACCGCAGCTAATTGAGCCATCCTGGCCGAAGCAGCAACACTCTTCTTGGCTTTGGAAGCTTTCTTCCCCATTTTTTCTGCAACAAGGAAATATGCTTTAGACCGAGTAAAAAAAAAGAAAGAAAAAATATATACCCAGCTCGGCCTTCACTTCGGCCCGTGTTCTTTTCAGCAATATTTTCTTGGTATCAATTTGACCATTAGCCTTGAGGTATTCCCAAACTTGGTCACACGACCGTCTCTCGGCCTTCGTCAAATCGACCTTATAGTCAAATTGATACAAGGAGGCCCCTCGGTTATAGATACCGTTCGACCAACCCAGAGGGAAGCGAGGTACGACTTTGATTTCCCCTTCTTCTTCCTCAACCTACTCCATAAACCAGCACACACCAGCCCCATTGTACTCATACCGAAAAAAGAGAGGCTTGAAGGACTTCCAAGAGTCGGTGACTTTAGCGAAAAGTGCATGGTCCTTCCGAGATTTTAGCGACACCCAAAGCCCTTTGGAGTTGCCGAACTTGTTCACTTGAGGGGCATATAGCCAAAAGAAAGCTCGAAGTGTGGCAACTAAACCTTCGACGTCGCAGAACTGTTGGAATGCTCGTACAAACGCCCATCCACTCGGGTGTAGCTGGCTCGGGGCTATGCCTAAGTGGTTGAGTACTTCTATTTCAAAAGTCGAAAAGGGCATGCGGATTCCGACCTTTGTTACTATTTCTTCATAGAAGTAGAAGAATTGTTGATTTTGCGGCACTTCAAAACAGATCCGGTCGTCGATGTTCACGTGCCTTAACTAAAATTCCGACGCATTCCCATCTGCGCTCGGAGGGGTGAGGAGAGGACGAAGGTGGTTCAAACTGTTACTCGTCAGCAATGAAGGCCTCGTTCCAAGCACCTCCCTATCAAAGACTTCGTCGTACTGCGCATGGTTGGGCGGTAAAGGATATTCTTCAGGATTTGTGTCACACCTGCGCTCCACCATATCTGGGGAAAAAGTAAAAGGCTCGGCGTTAGGATTTTTTACAGCAGATGTTTTAATTCTAAAGTTAAGGCCGAACCTTGGACTTTTTCCCCCCTCTTTCCTCGGATCTCCCAAAGGCTCTTCCTCTATTGCACAGCGCTCGGGGCTAATCCTAACCTGAGCTCTACGTTCGGCAAACCTATAAGCCAACAGCCACTTACTATCCTCAGCGGGATCCGATGGGTATTCTACAGCTAACGATTTTGTCTCGGTGGATCCACGGCTGATGGGGGGTGGAAGGATCGATCTACTGCGTCATCGGTATCAGAATTCCCAACATCCCCAGAATTCCCAGAAAACGTTGAATCGCTATCACTAGAAGGCTCTTCTCCTAATTTTCTACAAAGTTCGCGATAAATCCTCCTTAAATCCCTCCACCCTCTCATGATTAACTAACCCCTTAATACTACCTACCCAGAAATCCCAGAAATCCAAGATTTCTCAAACCCCTGAAAAACCAATACAGATTATTCAAACCTCAAACCCCTGCAAAACCCAGAAACCAAAACCCCTTTTATGAAAAAAGAAGAAACCGCAAGGATAAAAGCAGAAGGAGTGGAAAAATTACCTGTTTAGTGGTTGGATTCTCTGAAAAGGTTGACAGTAGTGGATGATCGTGAAAAGAGCGGAGAAGAGCAGAAGAAGGGTGCAGGAAAAGGAGAAATGAGTGAGAGCTTTTTCTGGATTGAGTGAGAAATGCTGGTTTGAGAAAGGGTGGAATGAAATAAGCATGGGATATGAATAACCCCAGCAAACGGTTCAGTTTACTCTCCTGATGTACGTATGGGCCGAAAGCCCATTATCTTACTCAGCCACTCACACGATGAAACGTGGCAATTACAAAGAGGCGCTTTTTCAAATTTCAAAATTTGAAATGATGTGTCACAACTCTCAAGGACACGCGCTGTACCTAGAGAACCTAAAACGTCACCTCGAACAGGCTACCTGGGTACAGCTGTCACACACTCCCGAACTAAGGCATCCGAAAAGGTCAACCCTAAACACTTGCTACCTCGTCGCAGACTTCTCAAAGTCTTACGAGCTGGGGGGCTTGTAGGGTCTGCCGACCAGACACGGATTCAAGCCTTGTCAGAGGAATTCTCTAAAGGCACTTCCCTCGGTTCACTTAACATGAACGTCCCTCGCTCGGACTCATGGACTCCTAGCATACCCAAAGGACCAGGCTCGGACTTGATGGAACCGAGCCTCATCATCGGTCCTCAATCCATCAGGCTTGAGACTCTAGGCCGAGACATACCGTCGGCTCGCGGATAAGCTCAGACCCACCGAGGCTTCTTATCCCTTCCGCAAATCACTCCTAGATTCTCGCAACAGCCTAGACATGAGATCTTCAGCTGATCCTATCCGGATTCTAAGAGCATAATCCTCCGATATTATCTCACAGAATCCTGGTTCAGCTCAACCCTGATACAGGGCCCAGACGGCCCATATCAGCCTCCTCCAAACCCTATAAATAGCTCACTACAGCTAGGGTTTCATGTACGTACTCTCATCCCTAAGTTGACACTCTGCACACACGTTGACTAGGGAGAACCTGTTTTTCCCAACTGGAACTGCAGAAATACCATAAGTCACACATTGACTCTTGATCCTCTCTAGGGCTCCTGATTCCATAGTCTTGAGCACTTAGAGGGTTAAGGACATCTAGTGTTCTAGGACACTACAATATATATATATATATGTCTTACACCGTTCATAATTTTTTATACAATTTGAATTTCCTTAATTTATCCGTTGATTAATAACTATATGTCATCTAAATCATTTGTGTCAAATTTGAGAAAAATTAAACATCATTAAATGTATATTCAAATAGCTTCATTTTCATATACTTTTAAAACATATATTTTATTAATTCTGACATATATAAATGAATTACTAAATGATTTTTGATTTTTTTTTGTGAAATTTGATAAAGATGATCTACAGGATAGGAACTTTCAATCCGAAGCTTGATTTTATTAAATTTGATTTGATGTAAAAATTATGAGCGATGTAAAAGTTAGCATAATTTAACTTGATGTAAATAATTAGAATTTTGTTTCGATACCATTTGATAATAAAGACTTGTGATACTCTCTCTAATATACTCAATAAAATAGTGCCATATGAGCTAGGATGCCATAGAGATGCCACCTCATATATCTCTTTATTTAAAAACGATGAGTAGTGTGAAATGTTTAAAAAATAAGTAAATTCTATTTTGTTTAAAAAAAATCAATCTGAAATCAGAAATTCAATACGAACTAACTATCCATTTCCATAAACGATTCAAAGCAATCAAATAAAAATTGACTTTGATCATATTAAATCTTTATTCGTTTTTATCAAATTGTCTTTTTTATTAGATTGGTGAGTATGAACATTAATAATCATCGGTGTAAAGTTTTTTTACTCTCAATTGACTATTGTATTATTAGAGTCAAATAATTTTAATGATATAAAAATGAAACTATTGTCAAATAATTAATGCATAATTATTCTCAAGTGTAAAACTATTACCATGATAACAACTCACTATTGCAAAAATTACAAAAGAAATTAAATCGTCACAATAATATAATTTACAAATAAAAGAAAAAATGATTTATCATATAAAATTTTGACTGAGGCGTGTACAAGTGCACTAGGCTTAAGAGTATTTGGCGCCAAAAGTGAATCGCTTGGTGTAGAAGTCCTTCAAAGGCTAATACTCTCCAAGATACAACAATCACTTCATATCAACTGTACACATAAATTGGCGAGGTCTCTACGTACAATTTAATTTGAATTGCTCTTGGGAACAAAAGAATTAAAGAAAAAGAAGAAACAATTTGCACAAAGGAAAACCAAATAGGTTTTGCCACACATATATATGTCCATATCATGGTCCACCTATTACTTATATACTAGTATGATTCTAATCAATTTTTTTGTTGGGCTATAGCCCTTTCTTATAAATCATTAAAAAGATAGTTATTATATCATAATAACCATAGTAGCTGCTAATGCTAAAGCAAATGATTAGTGCAATAATATAATAAAATTGCAACGGCTATGTTTTATATATATAGCCGTTAGAGCAACTCGAAGAAAACGGTAAGAATAAAACCAGATTAAAGACTCATAAATATATAAGTTATAATAGCTATAGAGCCGTTGGAGTTTTAATACATATGCACGTTGGAGAAAAAAATAAAGCAAAGGCAAAGGCAAATGAACGAAAATAAATAATAATAAATTAAAAATAAAGTCTCGGAGAACAACTTATTTGGAAACTGCTCTTAATTAAAGAAAAATGAGAAATACTTAATTTACACAAAAGAAAACCAAATTGTTTTTGCCACACATCTATGACTCCATATCATTGTAACCCTATTACTTATATACTAGAATGATGCTAATCAATTTGTTTGTTTTTTCCTTAGCTTTTTATTATATCATAATAACCATTGTAATCGTTGAAGCTAAGACAAATGATTAGTATCGTATAATAAATTACAACCGCTATGTTATATATATATAGCTGTTGGAGCAACGGAAAGAAAATGGCAAGAATAAAACCAAATTAAAGACTAGTAAATATATAAGTTATAACAACTATAGAGCCGTTGGAGTTTTAATACATATGCACGTTAGAGAAAAAAACAAAGCATTTGAAAGGCAATTAAATGAAAATAAATAATAATAAATTTTGCTATTAAAATAAAAATATTAATGAATGAAAATATTCCAACACTCACTATTAAATTCTTATTTTATGTTATCTTGTTATTATATTTATGAGTTCAATTTTGATATTCTTGGTGTAAACAAATTTACATCATCAGGTAATTATATTATCAAATTATGCTTTTAAAATAATTATTAAAAAATTAAATATTTTAATAACATAATCATATACACTTAAAACATTTCCTTTTGTAAAAAAATGTGGATAAGTATTCCACATAAGATACACGTGTTATTATTTAGTAAATTGCCATCTAATTTTTTTTATATACAAGGGAATATACTAGTATAATTAATAATAATATTTTGTTACCAAAATAAATTTATATTTTTTATTTTTGCAAGTGACAGACAAGGCAAGAAAATGCATCTATAGATACATGCAACCTAACCCATTTTTTTAAATTTCTCACTCACTATTTATACGCTTACAATAGCAAACCCCACCACAAACCCCATATCAGAAAAGTAAAGAAAGATAAAAAAAAATGCAGTGCCCCACAAGAGCAGAGGCCGAGCGCTTGTTGGGAATTGCAGAGAAGCTCTTAGAAACACATGATCTCAAATGTTCACGAAAATCTGCTGAACTCGCCAGAGAAACCGACCCTCTTCTAGAGGGTCCTAATCAGATCGTTGCCATTACCAATGTCTTAATTGCAGCTGAGAAGCGAGTAAAAAACCACCCTGATTGGTATATATGCCATCCTTGGCATTGATTGTCGCTCCGATGACATCGAAGCCATAAAGTGCCAATACCATCGCCTTGTTCTCCTCCTCAACCCTGACAAGTCTCGCTTCGCCTTCTCCAATGATGCATTCATGCTCGTACTTGAGGCATGGTCGATTCTCTCTGATCCGCTAAAAAAGTCTCAATTCGACCGAGAGTTTTCATGCTTCACCCCTATCAATCTCCCTGTCCCAAGTAGGGTCCAGAATGACAAGTTGGTTGTCCAACGATCAAGGCCTGGGCCTGGGCTCAGCTTTAGACCTGGTTCGAGTGCTAGGGACAACACTACCCAAAGCCATAACTTTGGCCCGCCTAACAACATGTCAGCCTCTATTGGGTCGAGGGTTGGGCTTGGAGTCGAACTTGGTCCAAGTGTTCGTAATGACACCACACACGAATTTGACTTTGGTCCTCCCAACAATAACATATCTTCCTCTACTGTGAGAGCGAAGATTGCGACGGAAGAGAACTCGAGGCAAAAGACTGGGACATTCTGGACCCCATGCCTATATTGCTACCATCTTTATGAGTACCCAGTGATTTACAAAGATTGTTGTCCGAGGCGTCAAAAATGTGAAAGGGCATTTCATGCGATTGAACTTGCTTCTCTTCCGCCACTTAGCTTGTACCAGGGCAAGATGCCTATTATTGTTGCCAGAATGTATTCCCGATGTGGTTTGTGGAGAAAGAGAAAAAGGTTGAGGTAGGGGCTGGGGTTATGCCTGCGCAACAACATCGACCACAACCACAACAATATGTGGCAAACGAGCTTCCAAATTTGA